>CM041292.1:216262190-218662190 GCA_023052935.1 Piezodorus guildinii | reverse complement strand
ATTGATTGGGAAGCTAATGTTTATAATACAAAGGTAGAGGATTAGTAACTGTTTACTTTAAATATGTAAACATTCGGAAGAAAACAACAGAGACCTGCAAAATCCTTTATTTCAGAAACTATAAAAACGGACATTTCATGTGAAACAACCCAATATTTGGGAATAGCTATGAGCAAGTCAGGAAGGATAGACCGAGAAATCTCAAATAAAATAAAGAAAACAAACGAGACTATTAACTTTTGAAAAAAGTGATTTGTGACACCATAATGAGAAAAATATAAGTAAGAAAAAAAAATCATATTTTAAAACCGTATTTCTCCCAAACCTGTCATACGGAAGTGATAGATGGGTTGTAGGTGAATAAATATCAGCCGAATCACTGCTGTTGTGCAACATGTATGTTGGGTGAACCAGGACACAGACCCGCAAACGATGATGTAGACACCGATACAACGAGAAAGACCCAAGAATACTTATTATGAATATGTTCGGAAGATAAGAGAAAAATATATTTTTACATGATAATGCAGCAACGGATTGATTGGATCCTCCACACTGAAAGGTAAAGAGAGGAAGGAAACGGCATAGGGGCCGCAGGCTTTCCACTAATTTTTGAGAACATCACAGGCGCTGGGTGTGCCCAAGGAGTTTTCCTTTTCTCAGGGTGATCCCACAGCAGAAATGACAGAATAAATAATTATTCTGCTACATCCAGGATTTGAACTTGGTATCCAAACGGTTGTCCATTGCTTTGTCCAACAGACACGCCGCTCCTCCGCTACCCAAAATAATATGTAGTAAATATGGACAGAACAATTTCGAATGATTATTTATTTTATTTAATTATTAAAAGAAATATAAATGTGCCTGAAAGCACATCTTTCAGCTCGGTTATTCGTTGCTGTTTATTTATTTAACGTCACTTTATGCTACTATGACTTATCGGACGATGCTACAGTGGGAGTCCTAAATTTTGCCTATCCAGGTTTTATTAGGATAGGGATCTTTAACGAGTACCTGACATCGCACACCTTTGGGACCACCTTTTAACGACCCCTCCAAAAAAACCGCATAATTAGGGATTTTTTACTCCCATTAAAAAATCCTAGGACCACCTGCGGATTTGAAATCGTGACCTTCGGCATAGAAGGCTGTTATGCTAGCCACCCAGCTACAATTGATCCCAAATCGGTTATTCGTTATTAAATCCCCTACTTAAACTGACCTACAGTGAAAAAACTTCTGGAGAGAAAGATTCTGGATATAACCAGATAAATATGTGTTAATATTGGACCCGAATGAGAGCATTGTTGGATTGTTTAGGTTACTACACAATTTCGATACGCATAAAAAATCATATTTTCTTTACATATCTGCTTTTTGTTACTTGTTTACGTACCGACTCGGTTCAACTTGAAATTTGAGGATTAGCTGAAAAAATGCTCGGTAATTTTTCCCATATTAAAATGTTATTTTTACCTCTCAGATAGAAGTTTCAAAGTTAACCATAACCTTTCATACTCATCCATATTTTCTCAGTCCGCAGGTGTACCTCAGGGTTGCATCTTAGGCCCAATCCTTTATTCCGTTTATACAGCTGACATTCCTATTCATCCTAGCACTGTTCTCACTACTTACGCTGATGACACATGTGTGTTCACATGTTGCATCACAATTGCTACAGTCTCACATACAATCCATTGAAGAATGGTGTCATAACTGGAGAATTGAAATCAATCCCATCAAATTACCTTTATCCTTCGCCGCAAGCCTATGAATACCTGTCCTACTGCATCCTTAGGCAACATTCCATTAATACCCGTCGAACAGATCCGCTACCTTGGACTCCATCTAAACAAGCGCCTTACTTGGAATCCTCACACTAGACTGAAACGACAAGAAACTGCCTGCATACACCGCTCACTACAACACTTACTAGACAAACGATCAAAACTCTCTATTTACTACAAAAGACTCATTTACATCACGATAATCCGAACTATTTGGACGTATGGCATTGAGCTATGGGGGTCCACTAAACTATCAAACTCCTCCCGTATCCAATTCTTGCAATCCAAAATCCTACGAAAAATCCTGAATGCTCCTTACATTGTAACTAATAAACTCATCCATAGAGACCTAAATATCCCACTGGTTGCAGACTTGGCCCGCGATAGATACACCTCCTTTAATTCCAAACTACCTGCCCACTCAAACTCGCTTGTCCGTAACCTCTCATCTACATCTATTCCCGGTAATCCTCCGAGGTGCCTGAAAAGACGATGGCCTCGAGATCTGCTCATAAAATAACTTGGAAGTACTACCACTTGGTAGATTCTTTACATGTCTATTCATGGCTGTTATTGTAATTCAGCCATTTTACTTATTGTGTATGTATATACAGTTGCAAAAAACAATAAAATATATTATAAAAAATAAAAATTGTTATCAAAATTCACCAACAATTTAAGTTTAAATATTTCCTTTTGAAAAATTATGTTTCAACTTCTTTGGTTTGTAACAATGTAACATATAACCGTCTAATAAATAAATGGTTAATAATCATTTTATAGACAATTATTGGTTTTAAAAGCTCTTAGAATGTTATAATAGATGGGCCTTCACTGCGCCTAGTAGTAGATATATCTTATTGAGTTGACCTAATATGGAATTGTTTAAATTTTACTGAACATCTTCTGTCGCGGTTTCTAGAATCTCTTCTATGTCAGGTGGCAATTCTTTGGACCTCAGTATCCTCATCTGCCAGCTGCCTCTCATTCCCACAGTTCATAAATTTTGCTGGTGGTAGTTATTCTTTGGTTTCTTAGTTCGTTTAATTTATTTCTAAATCTTTCATGTGTAATAAATGCATTGGAATTATAATTTCAAATCTCGCTACGAGTTCGTTTTTGTAAATAAATCATATGATGTTCAAGAACTTAGCGTTCTCACTTACCCCTATACACGTCAGAAATAAATACTCCTCAAAATAGACTCGGTTTCGAAAAACTAATATCGGTTGTAGAGGGCGCGTGGGAGGGAGGCCGAAATATGAACGAGCGCTGAGTAATGGCGGACCCATTCGGAGTTGGCGCACTTTATGAGCGGCAGTTAATCCCATTGGTCGGGACAGGGGTACCAACACACAAGACATACATCGTAAATATCGAGGAGGCATGTGTGGGCGTCGAAGACTTTATCAGTTCCGTCTGCGAAGATAACTGGGCCTCTTCAGACAATGGAGTGAATAATTAGCGCAGTCGCTCTCGTCATATGTCTTAATATATTTGTTAGGGTTTATGTCTTCTTGTGTTTTTTGCGCTTGAAGATCAAGTCAGTCTTGCCCGTTGTCCTCTCCTCCATAAGGTGCTCTTTCACCTAACGAGGGTATATAACTCTTCATCATATCCTCTTTATCTCTGTTTTCATGACTAAAGAAAAGTCTGAAAAATGCGGGTTCGAACCTCACCTTGGCTAGGAATTTTTAATGTTAATATAAATTGCCGTTCTTCAGACGATACGTAAAATGGTAGTCCTGATCCTTTTTGAAGTCACGTACTCGTTAATGATCTCAGTCCTTATTAAAACTGAATAGACTAAATTTAGAACTCCAGTATAGCATCGTTCAATTAGTAGCATGATAGTGACGTTAAATGAATTAAGAAGAAAAAGAATGGAAATATCATAAGAAGCATAAAGGAACATCTTGCAAGTAGATGATGTAAAATGCAACATAGTTTTTATTTATTTTTTTCAAATGGTATATTGAGTTACTAGAAGAAAATAGTCATAGAGAACTCATACGTGGTGCCGGTTCAATTCCGCTTTCAGCTAGTTGACTTGGTTCTATTTCGTGACGGTCTCACAGAATGCATCTTCCAAGTCCTACTTAGGTTAGAATAGGTAGTCTACCAGTAGGAATTTTTCACTGCCCTTTATTGACAATAATTGGTATATCTATGTTATCTCATAACCTTGATTTGGTTTCAATGTTTGTGTTTTTAATCAACATGACACTCATCCGAGGTGGCCTCAATTTAAAGTTGATCTGATGACAATATATATTTGTCTGCATATTATTCTCTATTTTTTTTTTTTTACAGATTACTGTAATTTATTTTTTTATCAAACGATGAAATTAGAGCGGTACTTTCATATAAATTTTATCAGTATCTGTACTTTTAGGAAAGCGTTTGTTCGGCCTTATCGTATGTAATGTTTAGCTAAGTAAGTATTGTAATTAATTTTTTAGAAGGATTTCATTTAGGCGTTTGTCAAGATGGAGTCCTAAGTACCGGATCTGTTCAACGGGAGTATTTATTTTCGACGAATCCTAACTGTACAGTATATTTTTATTTTTATCATGGCTCTAAGCCACATTGCAGTATTTGAAGACTTTCGATAACATGCATGATAAAAAAGTGATGTGAGTATGACTTGGCGGCACGGAAAATTATATTAATCTAATGTCTAAATTGATTTGAAATAATTATTTATAATGGAATAATCTTATAGTAGAATAGATATTTTGAAGATTTTTTTTTCAGGTTCAGTTTTAAAATATTTAATTTTTTTTTAAAGATATTAACAAATTTCCGATATATTTTTTCTTCTAAAACTATCTTAAATCAAAGACTGTACATTTTCTAAAGCAGCACCCCGAAAATCTTATCATCCAGCCCCAACAATCAGTTGTAGTAGAACAATAGAACATATTAAAGTATTATTTAACCAAGAAGGGTCTTCATTGCTTCATTTAATTGTCTGTAAAGATTTACAGAACGAAGTCTTGCTCTTTAATGGAATAAAAAAAAAATTCAAAACAGCTTAAAACCTCAGGAAGTTGTAATTATTGCAAAATAGTAATTATAGAAATTTAGTCGAATGCGACCTGGAAATACAGTTTTATACCTTATTCAGGACAGTGATGGAAACACCGAGAGTATTTTAGTATTGGTTTATATAATCTTTATCATATATAATACTTTTGATCAAACATAATAGACTTATACTACAATACCTAGTAAATCTATTATATTTATTTCAATTAATTTTAATCTATTTATTTACTTTACTTTTTTTTTTTTTACTACATCAATCTTTATTTTATAGAATACATCTTCACAGTTTTAAAACAGTGATTAGAAATACATTACAATGCGCTACTTATTTGCTAAAAATTTATTTTGTTCTTCAATTGTTTTTTATTGTTGGTAAAAAAACAAAAAAAAAACCGACTATGAAAAGAAAAAAAAAAGAAAACAAAAAGGAAATAAACAGAAAAAAAATAAACAAAATTACAGTTATTAACATAATAAGATAGGAATTAGTAATTTAGAATTTTATAACAGTATATGTTTAGTTCTCTTATGTCTATATTTAGAGGTTAGTATAATTACTAGTTTGTTTTATAAGGATATCGTCAGTCAGTTGGCATATTGAGAAAAATGATTGTGTTTGTTGGTGTATAAATTCTTGTATTGTAGGGATGTCCAGATCTTTGTGAACGGTAGTTATTTTCGCGTGTGGTGGATAATTATTAATTATTCTTAGGCATCTATTTTGTAGTACTTGCAATTTGTTAATATGTGTTTTGTTTGCAAGACTCCAGGCTAGGCCTGCATATGTAATTATAGGCCTGATAACAGATTTATATAAAATTATTTATTTTTTTTTTTGGTTACTTTAACTTTATTTTATATTACTATCTATCTATTTATTTATTATTTACTATCTATTATTTATTCAATTTACTATATATTTATCTCATTTATTTATTATCTTAATGATAATGATAATGATGAGGAAAACCTCCACACTTCCAAACCTTCTTTATTGCTGCTCTCGACTGTTATTAGGTGGTTTCCAAATGTTTATATTTTCGGAAATTTCGGAAGATCTATTTCAAACCGAATAATTTTCATGTTTAACGTAAACAGTCCAAATTTCTACGAAATAGAGCATGTGAAATACACAAAATGACAACCATCTTTGGACATTCGCTAAATTATTAAGCTTCCTCACAAATCGCCAAAATAGACGTTATCATTTTTTTGGAGTTATTTATGAGATCTTTAACGCTCTTTGATTCGAAAAAGAAAAAAAAAAACTTGTACTTTAGAACCTAAATATTGAACTGATATGTATAGATTCGTACTGTTTGCTGATCAACGGTTCCATAGCCGTGATTCGTCAAATGTTTAGGTATCTACTGTAAAGTAGCTTGGTGTGCAAGAATAGGGTTTTTTCACGGCTGAAATAGTTATGTTGCAGTCAGGTTTCGAACCTGGGACTTGGAGAACTGTAGACTAGTGCTCTATTCACTAGACCACGCCATTCCGATAAGATAATGAAATAATTAATACTTCCAAGTCTATACCAATGGCATTCTATTTACGGCTTATTTCGAGAAAATCTAAGTGAGTAATATTTTGGCTTTATGTTGATTTGATATAAAATGTAGCCTAAAAAGATTAATCGAATTGAAAAGAAAAGGGAGACATAATAAATAATAAAGTTTAAATAAGAAACGTTTTGTAAACAATTAAAGTTTCAAAGAACAACTTTGAAATAATGTTAGACGGTTTTTTTAAAATAGTAAAAATAACAATTTTTAAGTTATACAATATTAACGTGAGAGGGCTGGGCATACAACAAAAAAAGATAAGGATAGGAGAAGAGAGAGAAATAATAAAAGGTGATTTTCTTATCATTTTTATGGTGATTCTGGACATTTTTTACGAAATTTATATGTTTACATATTTATATTCTCCTCATTTAATTTTATCTAAATATTAAATTTGATTGTATTTAATGAACACTCATGTCCTTTTATAACGTGATTTAGAAATGCTATTAATTTCTTAAGATACTTATTACAAATTTAGTTTCATTCCAAATCATAGCAGAACATTTCATTTCATAACTTTAATATATTTTATTAATATAGTAAAGAAATAATCCTAGATTTTAATGCGAAAAGAATCAAATTAGCTGATTTAATAAGATAATAATGAGAGATTTTCGCGCTTTCTGTAAAATTCCCCAGAATGGATATAGTACCTTTTGGAAATCAACGTCTCAATTAACGCTTTTACGTCACGGAACATGCGGGAACTTATAAAACCGTAAGCCATATAAACAATAGAATTATCGAAAATTTAACTAAATTATTATCAATTCGATTCGGAAGATTATTATTGTATAATTCCAAAGAGAATTTCGAACATTGATATGTCTTAAAATCTGTAGCCAAACTGTTAAAATAATGTATTTTTAACTCAGTTTTTCTTCCACGCGTTTCGAAAAAACGTAGTAATTCAAGCAAGAACAATTTTAAAATAATATTTGAATTTAAAAAAAATAATAAATCAAAACTTTTAATTAATACAATATTAACTAACAATCGTATGTGAGGGGTCTGACTATATAACATAAAAATATCAAGATAAGATAAGAGAGAGAGGTGAAGTGTAAAAGGTAATAATAATTAATAAGGTAACAATAAGAAAATACATACCTGATAATTAACAGTAATAGCAAAATACAGAAAGTGATAATTAACGCCCCACATACGGTACGGAACATATGGGAAGTAAAAAAATATTGTAACACACGACTTTCACTTACCTCCATTTTTAAAATCAATGAAAGAATTTTCAAATACAGTTAGAGATAAAAATACGTGAAACTATTAAAGAATTAATTAAACTGAATTTATATAGAAACATGTGTTTTATTAAAAAATCTATTATATTATTATCTAAAATAATCACTTAGTTTTATCGGCTTTTCATCACTCTCTATTAACTTTTAAAAGCTTGTGTATGAGATAATATTTTTTCTAAAATCTTTAGCTTTCCAACGGTATATCATACACGTATATTACTGTTCTTATGTTCAAAAACGAAAAAAAAAAATATTTTTTCTGTTTTCTCCTTTAGTCGGGTATCGAATTCATTCAATTTATATATTTACCTGTTTTTCATCAGTGGTAACAAGATAATATAGTTATTTTTATAGAATCAACTAAATTAAAGATACTTTAGAAAAAGAAAATTTTAAATTATCGCCATTTAAGCCCTGTCAGACCATTTTAATCAGAATTAAACCTACATGATATTAAAGCCCATTAAATTTCACATCGATATAGCGAGTTTAATCAAAATCGTCGGCACCGTTTTTTGAGAAAATTGAAATAAGGTGCAAAATTCAAGGTATAAAGTGGCTCGTCTGGTAAGCTCATTTTGATGAAAAAAGTTTTGTAACGTCTCGGGCGTATATTATATGTCTTAAATATGAAATTTCAGTTTCATAGAACTAACAGTTTCCGCCCGGGAGTTAACACACACATACACAGACCTTTTTGCGGGACTTAGGGTTATTTGGACTCAGGGGACCCTAAAACATGTATTTCCGTTGGAAACTGGAATTCGAAAATTTTCACGACCGCCTTTAGGAACTAATGCCTTCAAAAAAGAACAAGATCTCTCATACAATTATGAAGGCTCACTAGAAAGGTAAACAATTTTTAAGAATTTTAGACGTTTCGAAAAATCGTCCAATCGAGAAAATCGAAAAAAGGTGCAAAATGGATGGTATATAGTGCCTCTTCTGGTAAGCTCATTTTGATGAAAAAAGGTTTTGTAAAGACTTACTGTTTCCGCCCGAGAGTAACCACACACAGACCTTTTTGCGGGACTTGGTTCTTTGGACACAGGAGACCCTACAATGTGTATTTCCGTTGAAAACTGGAATTCGAAAATTTTCACGATCGCAATACTTTCCCTTACTATATATAGTAAGTGAAAGTAATAAGTGAACCTATTAAAGAATTAATTAAATTGAATTTATATAGAAACATGTATTTATCATAAAATGGATTATATTATTATCTAAAATAATCAGTTAGTTTTATCGGTTTTTCATCACTCTTTATTGACTTTTACAAGCTTGTGTATAAGATAATATTTTTTCTTAAATCTTCAGCTTTTCAACGCTGTGCAATACATTTATATTGCTGCTCTGATGTTCAAAAACGAAAAATTGCATAAAAAAATATTTTTGCAGTTTTCTCCTTAATTTAGAGATCGAATTCGTTCAACTTATATATTTGCCTGTTTTCAAATATAAGGTGCAAAATGCATGGCATACGAGTACTTCTCGTTAGCCGATTTTGATAGAAAAGTTTTTGTAACGTCTCGGACATCTCTGCTCCCACAATATGACTAAACATTCACGAGACATATTAAGCAAACATTTTTTTTTTTTTTTTTTTATCCTTTTCTTTTTGAATTCTTTATTAGGTATATTATTAAAGACTGATTTTCAAGTATTCTACTGGTCAGAGATTTCAGTAAAGTAAAAAAACCTTAGAGTGAACGGAAGAATTGTCAACAATTTAATTAATTTTTTACTTAATTTAATTTAGAATAATATTATTACTTCGAGAAAATCTAAGGGTGTGATGTTTTGGATTTCTGTCGATTTGATATAGAATGAAGCCTTCAAAGATTGATCGCATCTACCTGCGAGACTGCATATATTTCAGTTCAAGAGCCCAGTAGCAGAATGTTTGAGAATGCTATTTATCTTTCGCATGACTTTGCTTTTACCCTTGAGCATATCTTTCAGGAAATGCCTCGGAGGTAATTGGAAAGGGATAGACAAGGTAGTACTTAAAAATAAAAAGGCTTTATTTTCGATGTCATAAAGGAAATAAATCACTAGCAAATATTAAAGGATTTTATAGTGTGTTGACTGCAGCCGCCAAAGTTCATAACCCCATAAATCAGAACCGTGTGGGTGGATTTCCTTTTGTTCGGCGTCGGGAACGCCTACGCTCTCCTATGAATATGTAAGCTGGAACAGGTGAGGAGGTCACCTGTTGGTTTTGGGAGGGGGCACCATTCTCGAAAGTAACGATGGTGAAATATTGGACATGGGGGCAAAAACAATGGTGTGTGGGTACTGGCAGAAGGCACCACCTCCAGGAACATCCGGAGGAAGTCAGGAACAGGAACTGTATGGCGGTGGCAGGGACGTCCTCTTTGTTCAGGGTTGCTCAGGATAGCATCCAACATATTGACAGCATTCATTTTACCTTCTGATTCTGCGCTTTATTCATTGTCAGATCCATAGGCAGCTTTTTGGAAAGGGAAGGAGGTATTTTTTTAAAAGAAAAATTGGGGGTTTAATGTATTTAAACGTGTACCAACTTCTATAAAGGCGATCAGGCATATTATTTTACTATAACTCACGAACATTGGTACTAGCAGTTATTAATTACTTGTAAAATTTTAAATTAGACATTAGCTATTTATTTTTACTAAGTGATTCTATAAGGAGAGATTTTCACTTCTTCTGGATCTGCCATTGGCTACAGCTTTGTTCGAACCAAAAAAGTTTTGAATAGTCTTTGAATTATGATAGTGAACTTTCCTTCAAGTGGTATATGGATTGATTAATATTGTAAAACAATACACAATAATTATGTTGTTATTATATCTGTGGCGGTCACGAAAAACTAGATACCTCGAGTTATACAAAAAATGAGCTAACTCCACGTATCGCTCCCTCAGACCGTCTTTACGTCGTGTTAAATTGGTTAAAATATTTCTTGTGGATGAAATTTCAGGTGGAAAGAAAGCTGTATGTTAATTTACTTTAATTTGTGTATTACGCAAAACTTACAGAATATTTTGACTTATTCACGACCGCCACAGATATTAAACTGACACTTGTGAAAGCACAGATATCATCACTAAGATAAATAATATAAACCAGCCCTTCTTTGTTTCGATTAATTAGCTTAAAATTTGATTAAAGTGCTTTAGCTATTATGTTGCTCACAAATACTGATTAGCATGTAACAGAAAGTATGTGAAAAACATTAAATTGTCTTAAATGAAAGATCTCCAAGTTTTTAGAGAAAACGATCTTTAAAAATTAGTTGTGCCCATCATTCTCTAAACAAAAATTTCTTATTTTCTAATCTATTAAGTGTTATTGGTTGAATAACTATTCAGCCCTAATGTAAACGCGCATAGTCACCAATTTTAAAACTTTAGAATTGTTAAAAAAAGATGTATTTTTTTAAAAAATGTAATTTACAATCAAACGAGCAATCGGTTTCTTTTTGCCTTCTTGGGTTCATTATTAAGATAAATGTAATAAAATATGGAAACAAACATGGATGTACGACGATAATATTGGAATGAAAATATTTGAAGAATAAAATAAGAAAATGAGCAAATAATTAAAGTTAAAAGAATAAAAGTTTTGCGAAAAGTTTTAAAGAATAATCATTTTCAAATGTTTGTTGTTTTTTTTTAAATAAATAATTATACTACTAAACCATCAAACTCTTCCCGTATCCAATCCAAAATCCTTAACGCTCCTTACTTTGTCACGAATAAAATCATCCACAAAGACCTTATTGTTCCATATGTTACTGATTTGGCCTGTACCAGGTATCACTCCTTCCATGAAAAACTCCACTCCCACTCTAATCCACTAGTTTCAATCCTTGCTTCCACTTCAATTCCTGACTATCCGCCGAGGCGTCTGAAAAGAATATGACCTCGAGACCTTCTTGTGTAGATTCACTAGTAGAGTGCTGTCAATGGGCAGTTTTCTTCATGTTTTTTTTTTGTTTTGTTTCACGTGTTTTATCATTGTAGTATATTTACTTTATGTATGAACATGCAGTTGTAAATTTCAATAAATATATTTTTTTTAAAAAATTATAGTTTTGAAGTAATATAATATAAACTCAAAATGATAGTTGATGGGGCTGAATATAAATAGAATAAGATAAGGATAGGAGAAGAGGGAAAAATGTAATCAATTTTTTATATAATTCAATTTAGAACAATATTATTAAATAATATACTCCACCAAGAATCTCAAATAGTGAAATATCTTAAGATTTATAGGCAAACTGTTATAGTAATGTATTTTTAACTCAGCTTTTCTTCCACGCGTTTCGAAAAAAAAACTTACTCAAAAACACTGCTAATTGAATGTCGGAAGGTTTGGGATTCTTCCTCCTGCCTATACCATTGTTTCCTCCGTCTTTGGACACGAAAGAAACCTTTACTTAAAAAAGTAGGAAACTTTAAAAGAAATTCCTTGAGGAGGAAAAGGATAATCACTCACTAATGAAGCGGACATATATTATTTGGTGTGTCGACGACGGCGAACAGAAGAAAGGCTGAGAGGCTTTTGTTTTTTTGTGGGGGAGAGAAGTCGCAATAAATTTCGGCGAGAAGAGGAGAGGCTACCTGGGGACTGGAGATTGAGATCTAGCCTGGGTCGCTGCGAGGTGCAGAGCACTACAGAGGAAGAGTCGAGGTGCCGAAGGATCAGGTACCCGCACAGTGATCTATAGCACTTCATATCTCACCCTCAGCTAGGCATAAGTCAGGATTACTTCGGGGTTCTCTCTCTTTGTACCCTTAATGGGCCAATATCAATTATCTTCTTCTTAGCCTTTGTGTCAATGAACGTTACTCAATGGTTCACTTTAACCGTTAGTTATTTAGTAGACTTGGTTTTCAGTTTCGTTTCCAAGAAATAAGAAAATATATCAAATGGTGTATCAAATATTTCTTAATCATATTTTTAAAAAATTCATAAATATTAAATTTTATGGCATTTAATATAAGATATAACACCACCATATTCGAATTCACGCCTACAAATGCTTACATCTTGACAGGAATGGAGTACGGCCTATATTCGTTTTTACATAGGGATGGGCATAATCGAATGACGATTATTGGATCATTCGATTATTTCCATCATATGAATTAATCGGTTCGGAGAAACGAACGACCATTCGAATTGAATTATTTAACGATAATCGAGCGACGGATAATCGAAAGATTTTTTTTTTTTGCTCATCGCATAAATTATATGCATATTTGCAGCTAGGTTCAGCCAGGTCAGCCATCATAGAGATAGGAATTGTGGCATATCGTCTCTCACGATGCATATTAATCATTCGATTATGAAATCATTCGATTATCAAATCATTCAATTATGAAATCATTCGATTACTAAATCATTCGATTATTTAAATCATCGAAGTCCGAACATCCGATTATCACGATCATTCGATTATGCCCACCCCTAATCAGGGCATTACTGAGCCATGTCAAGCATAAACTGGCACAAACTCACTTTTTTTATGCTTGACATGGCTCAGTAATGCCCTGATGATGGATCACAAGTTTGAGCCGAAAAAGTCTCCAAAATTAAAATATTAAAAACGATAATCGAGGGATTATAAGGAGGGTTAGCCATCACAGAGAAGGGAATTGTGGCATATCGTCCTTCAGAATGATATTGAGGGTGTATAGTCGACTGTAGAAACTATTATAGGTGGAATAGTCAGGAATCAGTCATTTTTGAAAAGTTTTTAATTTTGCCAACGTTTCGGCTCAAGCTTGTGAGCCATCATCAGGGCTACAAACATCAGAACAAAAGAGATACATATTAATATGATAATGAAAATTTTCTTCTGAATGTAGTGACAATGATAACATTTGAAATAAAACAGAAAATATACCAACATACTTAAATATTATAGATACAAATAATGATAATATGATACATAATCTGATGATGATAAGCATAACAAATTTTACAGAACTTTAGACTTTAATATAAAAGTAAAAAAAAACATATATATATATATAAACGTACCATTACTGAGCCATGTCCAAGCATAAACTGAGGAAAACCATAAACATAGGTAGTATGGGGAGGGGTTCGTGTAAAAACCCTGAAGGTTTTCCCCTCTAAGTGTAAATACTACAGCTTATCTTTGTTTTTAAAAAGTTTTACAAAATTATATAATGGAAAAAACAAAATAATATATCCGTATGTACAATAAGGTTGAACATTTTTAACAGAAAATTATAAACACTAGAATCTGAGGTATTTAAAAGATCATGAGGTATATAATAAAAAACAAAATAAAATAAATAAATAACAAAAACAAGAACCAGAGGTGTTGTGAACAAAAAGATAAATATACAGTAAATAAATAAAATATACATTACACAAGCAATTTGTACAATAAAGTGATAGAGTTATAATTTAAGGAGACGGAAGATGTTAGCATACGAGGGAGAAATTATCTCTTTGTCAGTTTTATGATTTACGGGAACTCGATCTTTTTCCATATGGATATATATAGCTTCGGAGAGGAGTCGCTTTTTGTAGTTAGGTACGGTGGCTAGGATTTCAGGATTATCAAAATCAAAATGATGGTCAAGGGATATAGCGTGTTCGGATAATTTTGAGGAAAATGGGTTACGGGTAGATATTGTGTATTTGTGCTGATAAATTCTTTTTTTGAGATAGTTTTTGGTCTCGCCTATGTAACATGAATTACAATTTGGGGAAGAGCAGGGAATACGATAAACTAAATTTGATTTTTGTAGGAAAGGGATGGGATCTTTTAGTTTTGAATATAGATTCTTTAATTTGTTACTATGTTTTAAAACTAAGCGGAGATGGGGAAAGCTTGAGGATAAGACTTTTTTAATATTTTGAGATAGAGATGGGATGTATGGAATGGATCTGTACTGGGGAACTATGGCGGTTTGTGGAGAGTGTGCGGGGATGGTGTGAGGGTTTGAAGAAGTTTTAATGAGGTTCTTGATTAATTGGTCAGGAAAATTATTAGATTTTAGGATTTTTGTTAGTCGGGTTAAATTATCTTGGTGAAATTTTGTATCGGAAAGTGTTAAGGAACGGTGTATGAGGTTTTTGGCTACACTGATTTTCTGGTGATGTGGGTGTAAGGAAAAATAATTAAGGAGACGGCCAGAATAAGTAGGTTTGGTGTACCAGTTAGTGGATAGTGAATTATCGGAATTTCTTATGATAAGGAGGTCGAGGAACGGAAGTGAGTTATTGTTTTCTATTTCAATGGTAAATTGGAGACCGTGCTCTTAAAATAATCGATGAAAATTGGCTGACCTTAGAACCACATACCTCCCTCAACCAATCCTCATACCTTGAATCCCTCTCTCTGTGCTGTAACTCTGGCTACCTATGTTTCCAAGAGAAATTTTATAAACAAATTTCGGGTTTAGCCATGGGAAACTGTCTTGCTCCTGATCTCTCCAACATCGTCCTCAATCACCTTCTTGACACCGTTATACCTAACTTTTCCGCAGATATTTTTTTCATTAAAAAATATGTTGATGACCTTTTCCTGATCCTCAACCCCAAAGCCATCCCTAATATCTTGACTTCTTTCAACTCATACCATCCTCGACTCCAATTTACCATTGAAATAGAAAACAATAACTCACTTCCGTTCCTCGACCTCCTTATCATAAGAAATTCCGATAATTCACTATCCACTAACTGGTACACCAAACCTACTTATTCTGGCCGTCTCCTTAATTATTTTTCCTTACACCCACATCACCAGAAAATCAGTGTAGCCAAAAACCTCATACACGTTCCTTAACACTTTCCGATACAAAATTTCACCAAGATAATTTAACCCGACTAACAAAAATCCTAAAATCTAATAATTTTCCTGACCAATTAATCAAGAACCTCATTAAAACTTCTTCAAACCCTCACACCATCCCCGCACACTCTCCACAAACCGCCATAGTTCCCCAGTACAGATCCATTCCATACATCCCATCTCTATCTCAAAAAATTAAAAAAGTCTTATCCTCAAGCTTTCCCCATCTCCGCTTAGTTTTAAAACATAGTAACAAATTAAAGAATCTATATTCAAAACTAAAAGATCCCATCCCTTTCCTACAAAAATCAAATTTAGTTTATCGTATTCCCTGCTCTTCCCCAAATTGTAATTCATGTTACATAGGCGAGACCAAAAACTATCTCAAAAAAAGAATTTATCAGCACAAATACACAATATCTACCCGTAACCCATTTTCCTCAAAATTATCCGAACACGCTATATCCCTTGACCATCATTTTGATTTTGATAATCCTGAAATCCTAGCCACCGTACCTAACTACAAAAAGCGACTCCTCTCCGAAGCTATATATATCCATATGGAAAAAGATCGAGTTCCCGTAAATCATAAAACTGACAAAGAGATAATTTCTCCCTCGTATGCTAACATCTTCCGTCTCCTTAAATTATAACTCTATCACTTTATTGTACAAATTGCTTGTGTAATGTATATTTTATTTATTTACTGTATATTTATCTTTTTGTTTACAACATCTCTGGTTCTTGTTTTTGTTATTTATTTATTTTATTTTGTTTTTTATTATATACCTCATGATCTTTTAAATACCTCAGATTCTAGTGTTTATAATTTTCTGTTAAAAATGTTCAACCTTATTGTACATACGGATATATTATTTTGTTTTTTCCATTATATAATTTTGTAAAACTTTTTAAAAACAAAGATAAGCTGTAGTATTTACACTTAGAGGGGAAAACCTTCAGGGTTTTTACACGAACCCCTCCCCATACTACCTATGTTTATGGTTTTCCTCAGTTTATGCTTGGACATGGCTCAGTAATGGTACGTTTATATATATATATGTTTTTTTTACTTTTATATTAAAGTCTAAAGTTCTGTAAAATTTGTTATGCTTATCATCATCAGATTATGTATCATATTATCATTATTTGTATCTATAATATTTAAGTATGTTGGTATATTTTCTGTTTTATTTCAAATGTTATCATTGTCACTACATTCAGAAGAAAATTTTCATTATCATATTAATATGTATCTCTTTTGTTCTGATGTTTGTAGCCCTGATGATGGCTCACAAGCTTGAGCCGAAACGTTGGCAAAATTAAAAACTTTTCAAAAATGACTGATTCCTGACTATTCCACCTATAATAGTCCTTCAGAATGCATATTAATCATTCGATTATTTGCATCATCGAAGTCCGATCATCCGATTATGACGATCATTCGATTCTGCCCACCCCTATTTTTACACTAGTGGAATACCGCCCCCACCAGTGGAATACGACCGTATTCCTTTGCATACCTGTGAAATACGGGCGTATACCTGTCCATATCAGTAAATATATACACTTTAATATATATTTTTTTTTCGAAATACGAATGCATTCGTATTCGAATTTACAAAACCCGATATTTACGAATGCATTCGTATTCGTACTTCTGAATGCGATTTTGCCCACATCTGAAAATAAACTAGTTATATATATATATTTAAAAAAAATCTGTTGCGCGCAACACACGACTTACACTTACCTTAGTTTTTAAAATCGATTAAAAAATTATCAAATCGTTCAACTTATATATTTGCCTGTTTTTTATCGTTGATAACAAGATTATATTCTAATTTTTTTAGTATCTACAAAATTAAAGGTACTTTGGCGGAAGAAAATATCGGCATTTAAGCCCCGTCAGACTATTTTATTCAGAATGAAACTTGCATGATATTAAAGCCTATTAATTTTTACATCGATATATAGAGTTTAATTAAAATAGTTATAGCCGTTTTTAGAAAATTGTAAAAAGGTGCAAAATGCATGGCATACGAGTACAGTCACTCTTCTGGTTAGCCGATTTTGATAAAAACGTTTTGTAACGTCTCGGACATCTCTGCTCCAACAATATGAATAAACATTCACGAGACATATTAAGCAAAATTTTTTTTTTTTTTATCCTTTGCTTTTTAAATTATTTATTAGATTTAATATCAAAGACTGATTTTCAAGTATTCTACTGTTCAGAGATTTCAGTCAATAAATACAAATTTTATTTATGCAACGTTTTCAGAATTTATCGTTCTCATGTTCATGCCTTAACAGTGGAAAAACAAAAAGCAGAACATTAATATTTTTATACAATAATTAATAGACGATGTTATTGTTAGAGAGGCAGAAAAGAATACATTGAATAATGAATAGACATACAGTAGTTAAATAGAGATTTAAATTAGAATTTACATTAAAGATATTATTAGAAATTTACTTACAATATGTGATAAAGTAGTGTCTTACATATGCGCATATTACAAACATTGAAAGAATACTGAAGTAAAGATGAAATGAAATAGTTCAGGTTTGGCGGATTTTCCAAATTGATAACGACAGAACTCCAGATTTTTCTCCTTTTGTTTGTACTTTATTATTTTTGAGATGTTTTGTTAATATGTGTTTAATAAATTTGAGTAACATGCGTTAAGATTTTGGACATCACATTTTTTTGTTTATGGCTCAGTTTTTATAGTTTTCTATGATAGTCATTTCTTTAAAACTTCGTTTGAAGCTGTTTTTGTCAAAATGCATATTTTTGGGTGAATGTTATTTGTATGTTTTTTTCCGTTATTTTCTTAAATACATTCAATTCCCACCATGGTCTTCATCAGAATAACTCAAAAATATAACGTCATGCATAAACTTAAATTTCTAAGAATATTCGGTTATTCAAAGCTGCTGTTACTCTTCTATCGTAAGGTTTTTAACACCCCGGATTTATAAATAACTTCTTCATATAATTTTCCACTGGATGGTGCAAAATAGATCTATTGGGTTGTTTCACATGAAATGTCCGTTTTTATGGTTTCTCAAATACATAAAGGATTTTGCAGGTCTCTGTTGGTTTCTTCCGAATGTTTACATATTAAAAGTAAACAGTTACTAATACTCTAACTTTGTATTATAAACATTAGCTTCCCAATCAATTACTCACTTTTTAGTATACCTCCAAATATGAACATGGAAACACGCGATTTTCGAATAATATTTTTGTATGAGTTTAAACTCGGCCATTCAGCAGCTGATGCCGCTAGAAATATTTGCACGGCGTTTGGAGAAGGACCATACGCCGTTGGTTTGCTAAGTTCCCAGCTGGGGATAGCGACTTGGAAAACTTGCCCCGAGGAAGACCTCCGTACATAATAGACTACGATATCCTCGAACATACGGTAGAAGGGAACCCCAACCAAACAGCTAAAGGACTCTCAGCACAACTAAATGCAAGTGCATCTACCGTTTCTAGACATTTAAAGTGTATTGGGAAAGTAAAAAAGCTCGATACATGGGTACCTCATGATCTCACTGAGCGGCATGTTTCAAAACATACCAAGCGAAAATTGAAAGAACTGGGCTACGAAGTTCTTCCGCACCCACCATATTCACCCGACTTGTCTCAAACAGATTACCACCTGTTCAGGAATTTAGACAACTTCGTCAAAGGAAAACTTTTTGAAAATGATGATCAAGTGAAGAGTGCGTTTTTAGATTTTGTTTCACTTCAAAGCTCGGGGATAAAAAAGTTGGTGTCACGTTGGGAAAATGTGTAGAAAAATAAGGTAAATACTTCGAATAAAATTATCCTGTTTTCATATCGTATTTTTAATAAAAATCCTTTACCTTGAAAACGGACATTTCATGTGACACGACCCCAATACCTTCATCGGCCAATCAAGGGTACGAGGAGGCAAGAATAGAAAAAAAAGAACCAAAAAGAATGTGTGTATACAAAATCTTATGAGTAAGAAAAAGTTGAAATGACCCGTAGTGGTGATTATTATTGATGCAATATTGTCAAGGAAGCCAAGGCCCACCTCGGGCTGTAGAGCTACGTAGTAACTAAGTATGTAATATTTGGCCATACTATATGAAATGCCACATATAGTTAAGTGAGTGTTGATACTATTTACACTTTTGTAAGAAATCTAATTTTTTTTGTTTTTTATTCCGATATCCGAGATTTTTTTTAATTTGTTTAAAATTTTATTTTATTCCAACATCAGAACAAGTATATTTGGGACTGAAGACAGATAAAAGGCTGACGTGGAGGACCCACATTAGACTTAAAAGAAGACAGCTAAACAGATGATTTGGACTGTTATTCCCGTCTACCTGACAAACTATCAACATTATCCTTGAACACCAAAATTACTATTTACAGAGTACTAATTAAACCCTTATAGACATACGCTATGAACATCTGCCAAAACCTCTAACATCCAAATAATTCAGTCTCTCCAATCGAAAATATTACGAAAAATAGTGGATGCACTGTTTTATGTAACCAACGAATTACTACACAAGGGTTTGGACATACCCTACGAGTTTAAACTCGTACAAAAATATTACTCGAAAATCACTTGTTTCCATGTTCATATTTGGAGGTATACTAAAAAGTGAGTAATTGATTGAATGGAAGCTAATGTTTATAATACAAAGGTAGAGTATTAGTAACTGTTTACTTTTAATATGTAAACATTCGGAAGAAAACAACAGAGACCTGCAAAATCCTTTATGTATTTCAGAAAATATAAAAACGGACATTTCATGTGAAACAACCCAATAGATCTATTTTGCACCATCCAGTGGAAAATTATATGAAGAAGTTATTTATAAATCCGGGGTGTTAAAAACCTTACGATAGAAGAGTAATAGCAGCTTTGAATAACCGAATATTCTTAGAGTTTTTCTGATGAAAACCATGGTGGGAATTGAATGAATTTAAGAAAAAAACGGAAAAAACATTCACCCAAAAATATGCATAATGACAAAAACAGCATCAAACGAAGTTTTAAAGAAATGACTATCATAGAAAAATATAAAAACCGCGTCATAAACAAAAAAATATGATGTCCAAAATCTTAATGCATGTCACTCAAATTTAATAAAAACATTAATAATAAAATACTGAATTAATAATAAAATATAAACAAAATGAGAAAACCCGGACTCCTGACGTCATAAATTAGGTAAATCCTCCATACCTGAACTATTTCATTGCATCTTAAGTTCAGTGCTCTTTCAGGGTTTATATTAGGGGTACTCACTACGTTTGCTATAGCATGCTATTTGTGCTATTGTGCTAAGCCCATCAATTTTATACAGGAAATAACTGTAAAAACTCGACGGATTTAGCAAAATAACACAAATGCTATAGCAAACGTAGTGAGTACCCCTAGTATACACATATGTAAGATACTATTTTATCTCAAATTGCAAGTAAATTTCTAATAATATCTTTAATGTAAATTCTCCTTGATTCCAGACACAGCCACAGAATATTATTAAAAAAAGTTCACGACAGACTGACTTACAACATAAACTCATCGGCCCAAACACTTAAATACAACACTAATCCTTACAACCCACCCCGACGATTTTTAGGCGGGGGCCTAGAGATGCTTTGAATTAGCCTATTTTTCGAAAAATAACATATTTTATTATTACAAATTTGTTTTTGCTGATGGTAAATAGCAATTTGGAGAAAAACAATTGTCATCCAATACTCTTATACAGGCTTTCCAACTAGGGTTGCCTTTTCAAGTCAGTGCTGAGCTCCAAAGGTCACGGTCCCTGAAGACTCCGGCCCGCCATCTCCTCTTCCACTCCGCATATCCATCTACCTCTAGGTCGACCTCGTTTCCGCCTTCCCGGTGGCTGCCAATCTAAAACTCGGTTTGGCCATCGTTCGGTAGACATTCGTTTTACATGGCCGTACCATCTTAGCCTTCGCTGTCCTATCCGCTGGTTTACGGACCCAGGAGCCTCCATCCTGTCCCGAACAACTTTATTTCTAATTCGTTCCATCCTTATGAAACGTAGACATCTTCTCCAAAAGTCCATCTCCACAGCTTGGACTTTCGAGTATAGCTTTCTAGACATTTTCCACGTTTCCGATGCGTAAGTAAGGATGGGTTCTTCGATGGCATGGTCGATCCTCTTGTTTTCTTTTAAAAGAAGGCCATTCCATAGAAAAGGATGGAGCATCCGCGTGGTTTTACTGGCTTCTTCTACCTTTCTCCTTACGTCGATTTCGGATGATCCAGTGGAGTCGATGTACGAACCCAGATATTTAAATACATCCATCTATATACAACAACAATTGTAAATAAATAAATAATAATAATTTTGTAAGTTATAAATTTTCTTTTTGTAATTGCTTTCTTATTGTTATGTTAAATATATATGTCAAAGCCCAAAAAATCACGGAATATATTATAGAAGATGAGACGCCTAGAAGAGGAAAATACAGGTAAAGTCTAGGAGAAAAAAAAAAGAAGAAGGGAAAAAAAATGATGTTTTGGAAGAGAGGAAGAAAAAAACATAAGAGAGAAGGCCCTGCTCCCGGTTATTAGAGGACATTAGCTGGCTAAAAGGGCAATTAATATTTGGACCCAAACAGGACACTAGCTCACTGCACAACTGCTACTCGACGCTAACTACACTCTTAGTCTTCTCACAATAACTATCAACGGTCGGCTCGACTAGGGTTCTGTAGGCTACTGGTCATTACGGCTCAGATTTATATCAGTATGTTCCTCTTAATGGGTTCAACTTCAACATTTTTTCATTTTTTATCCATATTTAGGAACCGATTGGAAGAAATAGAAATAGAAAATTGGTTTTCAATAAGTAGGTGCAAGTGTTCAATTTTTGATTAAGTTTTAATTTTGAATGTCTTAAAAGTATTGAGTAGATAAGTTTTAACCTTTTATTTTGCGTTGTTTGTCTGTTCTTGATGTCGAATGTCAAGCCAAGATATTCTATTGTGTCTATGGAATTTAGATGTTATCAAGATATACTATATTATTTTTTATTAGTACTATTTCTATATTACCATTACTATATTAGTAATATATATATCTATGCAACTGTTATTATGTTCCAAACACAAAAAAAAAAAAAAAAAAAAGAGAGTGAAATTAGAGCGGTAGAACTTCGATGTTTATTTAAGTAAGCAAATCCCGAGGCCATCTTTTCAATCGCCTCAAAGGGTTGTCAGGAATATGTGAGGTTGAGAGGTTGCGGACAAGAGGATTTATATGGGCTGAGTGTTTGGAATTCAAAGTGGTAAATCTGGTACGATAAAGGTCTGCAACAAATGGGATATTAAGGTCGTTATGGATGATTTTATTTGTGACAAAATAAGGAGCATATAGAATTTTGCGAATGATTTTGGATTGTAAGGATTGGATACGGGAGGAATTAGATGGCTTAGTAGAGCCCCAAAGCTCGATTCCAGAAGAAAATTTAAAATATGATCATTCAAGCCCTGTCTGACTATTTTATTCAGAATCAAACCTACGCCATATTAAAGATTACTAAATCTTACATCGATAAAGCGAGTTTAATAAAAATCGTTTAAGCCGTTCTTGTGAAAATTGTATAAAAGATCAACATGGATAGTATAAAGTAGCTGGGATACGTCAATTTATAGTGAAATGTTGCTGTATCATCTCAGGTATATTCGTTTCTAAAATATGAATTTTCAGTTTCATATGACGTATGCTTTTCGACCTATACGTATCTTATAAATACGCACACAGACCTTTTTACGGGACTTGGTCATTTCGACCTGTCTTTCCTATTCTTTTTGAATAAATAGTCTAATTTCAGGTTAAATATTGCACCATCTTGTGTGTATGTGTGTGGATGTTTTATATTTCGGGTACCCCTACAAACGCTTCGGGTGCCCTAAAATCTTTCTAAGACGAAGTGCAACAATCAGGCTACAAAACATGTGAGATTCCTACTCGCTAAAAAACCACCCCCACAATTCGTCTTTACCACCCCACTGAACCGCTGTCAAGTGGGTGTCTATGTGTGTGGTAAGTCTTGCGTTAAAAATGAAAATCTCGTCGAACTGAAACTTTATATTTAAGACACCTAAACGCCCTAGACGTTACAAAAAAGTATACGGTACAGCCAAAAATACACACATTGGAAAATTAAAATTTTCCAATCTATTACATTTAGAACTGTAAAAAAGTCTTCCTGGTACGTTATCGACCATACTGTACATACAGACATGCACATAACAACAGTCAACGTACAGATTCGGACCCTATAAAAACGTTTTCACTACTAACAAGGAAATACTAACACACACGCAAAAAAAAAACATGGATATCAGTAACATGCTGGACAGTACTCTCAGAAGATTAAAAAGAATTTGGATGAGAGACCTTCTGCCCTAAATGCGTAATAAGAAACACCCCGGGAAGAGGTATCTTCTCTTCATCATGCTTATCACGACCTTCCTCGAATTCGCTAATCGTCAACATTGTTGACAGGAGTGAATAAAAATTTCAAGATAAAAAAATAAAAGTATAATTTTATAATTTATATAAAAATTAAATTTAACCTTGGAGTCTTGTAGATGAACTATGCATCTTCTCAAGCAGTGAAGAAAGTGTTTGTTTTATTATTCCATAGTATTTTAATTTCCGAAAATCGTGAAAAGCACAAAAATAAGACAGATTCTGCACTTCACAATGCACGAATATTCTGTTGAAGTTTTAAAGATAGTATATCAGTTTAGTTCCAGGTAAGCTGGAGTTGGAGTGAACCCCTTGGATATAAATTTAAGTCAGTATCGGAACGTTATTGCCTTAGACCCCCAGGACCGACTCAAAGCTCGCCGAAGAGGTGGATATGCAGAAGAAGAACTGGGAGAGGGACAGAGGAGATGCCGCGGTAGCCCAAGTCCCCTATCCGAGATCCGATCCCCAGATAGGAGCCGGCTTCTGTGCTCTGTCCTTTCCGCCAAGTCTTATCTTCGTTGTTTTTGAAGGAGTATAAAGTATTCATATATATTGCCATCTTATTAAGTAAGTTTTTTTTCCCTTTCTTTATCTTTTTTTTTTTTTTTTTTAATAAAAAAACGTTTTGTCATTATCATTTGTATACTTTTAAAATTGTCTTTATATTTCTCGACACCAGATAAAAGAGAGGTACAAATTTATATATTAGATGTATCGTCAGAGTTTTTGTAAAATTTGCATTTTAACTTTCCAACTAATGTTTTTGCATTTGTTTTATTTTTTAAGCAAAGAAAAAAATTAATAACTCTCAGAATTCTTGTGAAATGAAATGAAAAATATTTTTATCATTTTAGGAATAAAGTTTCTTAAAGAATAAAATAAAATTACAAGTTTAATGACCAGAACAATGTGGTTAAAATACAACTAGTAAATATGCTGCTTAATGATAAAATACATGAAAAAACATGAAGAGAAACTGCCCATTGGCAGCACTCTAGTAGTCAATCTAAACAAGAAGATCTCGAGGCCAACTTCTTTTCAGAGGCATCGGTGGATTATCAGGAATTGAAGAGGAAGGAAAGAATTGAATTTACTTGAATAATTGAGGAATTGAAGTATTGAAATTAGAGAATTAGTGTGGGGGGTGGAGTTATTCATGGAAGGAGTGATAGCTGGTACGGGACAAATCAGCAACATATGAAATATTAAAATGGATTTTATCCGTGACAAAGTACGAGCGTTTAAGATTTTCAGAAGGATTTTGGATTGTTAGGATTGGATGCGGGAAGAAAGCTCCCGTGCAGTACAATCCGCGCTCCAATGCAGATAAGACCACACACACCACACATGCGATCGATGTTTGGAATCCAAACTGGTGGTTTGCGATTATCTTACAAGATTCTAGGATCAGGTACAGTCGTTTAAGGACGAGCCTGTCCAGGATTTAACCAACAATGTCCTTAAATTTAAGTGGCAAAATTGTATACTAAAATAAAAAATCTGGTTTCGGGCAACACATTCGACTTTCACTTACCTCCATTTTTAAAATCAATGAAAGAATTTTCAAAAACAGTTAGAGATAAAAATACGTGAAACTATTAAGGAACTAGCTGTTGCGCGCGACTTCGTCTGCGTCAATTTCAGTTATTATGGTCGCTATTAAGACGTTTTTAAAAGAATATATTGGGTTGTCAGGAAAGTTCGTAGAAAAATTTGGACAACAATTAAAATTGAACAGCTTAAAATTTATTCATTTAATCTACAAAATAGTTACCACCGTTAGCGATTACACTTTCCCAACGACTTGAAGGTCCATTATTCCTTTTTTTCCAAAAATCACTGTCCTTCCCCCTGAAGAGCAATAAAAGGTCCGTTCTGACGTCATCTTCTGAAGAGTAGAATTTCCCTTGTAGAAAATTGTCGAGGGAACGGAAAAGATGGAAATCCGAAGGAGCAATGTCAGAAATGTACGGTGGGTAAAACCTCCCATCTGAAGCTTAATAACTTTGCGAGTCGTTAAGACACTGGAGCCAGCGTCTGTGAATAGCACTCCTTCGCTCGCCAATTTGGGTGTTTCTCTTTAATTGCTGCCATCAATCGGTCTAACTGGGTCCGTATTTATAGTAAAACTCCGTATTTATAGTTGGGTTTTGTGGAAGGAGCTCGAAATGTATGGGTCCTTTCAGCAGCAAATCATCACACATGAAATCCTTTCAAAAAGATTCCTTTCATTGAGCTCATGGAGAATCCAAAAGTCTTGACGACAGACGTACCCGGCCTTCTGTAGATAATCAAAAATGGTCGATTTGCAGGCACTTAACTCCGCAGCTATCTCACGAACAGTAATTCGTGGATTGTTTGTAATGACCATCATAATATCCTCGACGTCAAGAGTTAAACTCCGGCCAGTCCGGGGATGGTCTTCCAAATTGAAGACCCTCTAAACCGCAAAAACCACTTCTGAACCGTGCTATAAGCAATTGAATCGCTGCCATACACGGAACGAATCTTTCTTGCAGTTTGGGCTACATTTTTCCATGTTTTAAAAAAGAACAGCATATTATGCCGAAAATTAACTGAATCGTCACTCATGTTGGTTTGCAATAAACTACTTTACTGATCCTTAATAAAGACGAATCCAGTGTGTAAACATAGTTAATTCCATGAGGATTAAAGGCATATAAATAAACATTAGCCTCGTGATTCATTTTAGTAGAAAAAACAGAAGGTAAATTTTATTTTAAAAACCTCTACCAAATTTTCGGATGACCCTATATTTTAAAGTATTTCTGCTTAAATGCTGTTTTTGGTTTTATTTGCTTGCGGCAGAAGAACATACTGATTTTCTCCGCAACACGATCTTGACGTAAATCGATTCCTACGTGTTTAAATGCTTGCCAATGTGATTTATTAATTGTTATGGCAAAAGATAACTTAACGGGAAATTGAATTATTTTAAAATTACAAGGTAAATCATTTGGAATCATTGGGATTCGAGGTCAATTTCCCCTGTTTTTTTCCCAGATTTTCGACTGATTCTTCACTCCTATTGGTCGCAGCGAGATGTTGTATAGCCTATAGCCTTCCTCGATAAATGGACTATCCAGCACTATTTTTCAATTTGAACCAGTAGTTTCTGAGATTAGCGCATTCAATCAAACAAACTCTTCAGCTTTATAATATTAGTATAGATTAATTAAATTGAATTTATATAGAAACATGTGTTTTATTAAAAAATCTATTATAATATTATCTAAAATAATCAGTTAGTTTTATGTTCATTTCATCACTCTCTATTAACTTTTAAAAGCTTCTTTATGAGATATTTTTTCTAAAATCTTTACCTTTCCAAAGCTATATCATACATGATTATTACTGGTCTTATGTTCAAAAACGAAAAATTGCATTAAAAAAATATTTTTTCTGTTTTCTCCTTTAATTGGGTATCGAATTTATTCAATTTATATATTTACCTGTTTTTAATCAGCGTTAACAAGATAATATACTTATTTTTTTTGAATCCACAAAATTAAAGGTACTTTAGGGGTAGAAAATTTAAAATATCGGCATTTAAGCCCTGTCAGATCATTTTAATCAAAATGAAAACGACATGATATTAAAACACATTAAATTTCACATCGATATAGCGAGTTTAATCAAAATCGTCGGAACCGTTTTCGCGAAAATCGAAAAAAGGTGCAAAATGCATGTATAAAGTGCCTCTTCTGGTAAGCTCATTTTGATGAAAAACATTTTGTCGCGTCTCTGGCGTATCGTTGTCTTAAATATGAAATTTCAGTTTCATAGGACTTACCGTTTCCGCCCGGGAGTTACCACACACACACAGACCTTTTTGCGGGACTTGGTTATTTGGACTCAGGGACCCTGAAACGTGTATTTCGTGTAACGTGTTGAAAACTGGAATTCGAAAATTTTCACGATCACAATACTTCACCTTACTATATATCATCATCATCCGTGGCGCTACAGACCGATGTGGTCCTTGGCCTCCTCAATAAGTCTTCGCCAGATGGTTCGGTCTTGAGCAGCCGCTCGCCAGTTGCGGGCGTCAAGTAGGCGAAGAGCATCCCTGGCAACGGTGTCCTCCCATCTAAGCCGAGGTCTTCCTCTTCCCCTTGTCCGGTGGAGCCTCCCATCCAGCAGCTTTTTGGGAATTTCATCGTCTGGCATCCGTACTACGTGGCCAGCCCATCGCAGTCTTCCTAAGCTGATTAACCTCATCACATCAGCTTCGCCATAGATCCGGTAGATCTCCAAGTTTGTCCTCCGCCTCCAGCTTTCCCCGATCTTAACTGGCCCAAATATCCTTCTTAAGATTTTTCTTTCAAATATGAGGATATCCCTCTCCTCTTTACCAGTGAGGGTCCACGTCTCAGATCCATAAATTAAGACGGGCCTAATGAGGGTCTTATACAAAAGGCACTTTGTGCGACGGGTGAGGTAGGCACTTCTCAGGTGCTTTCTGAGAACAAAATAGCACCTGTTGGCTTTGAGGAGACGCTGACTTGTTTCCCGGAGATCCTATTTCCACAATTTACCACTGATCCGAGGTACACAAATTGGTCAACGCTCTGGAACGCAAATGGGCCCATTATAACAGGATGTCGGTCTGCAGTCTCTGTTCCCGGCCCAGCTCTCATGTATTTTGTCTTCTCCTGATTGATGTGCATCCCCATATCCTTCGCTGCCTCCGCCAATCTGAGGAAAGCATCTTCCAAGGACTCAAATGACCTTGCGACAATGTACAGGTCGTCAGCAAAGCCGAGAATTTGGACCAGCCGATTGAAGATGGTGTCCGAAGTCTGTATCCCTGAATCGCGCACTACCTTCTCCAAAGCCAAATTGAACAACAAACAGGCGAGGCCATCACCCTGCCTAACACCTTTTGCAGTTTCGAACTGTGGAGAGAGGTCCGTTTGAATGCGTACGGTGCACCATGTGTCATCCATTGTCATCCTGATCAGCCGAACCAATTTCAGAGGAACTCCAAGCTCAACCAACGCTGCGTACAACTTCGGCCTTTTTATGCTATCATAAGCACTCCGGAAGTCCACAAATAGATGATGGGTAATCATTTTGTACTCCTGGGACTTCTCGAGAATCATTCTCAGGCCAAACATTTGATCCGCTGTTGATTTACCTCCCCTGAAACCAGCCTGATATTTACCTATTTTTCTCTCGGCAAATGGTAGAAGCTTACCATAAATGACGTTGGAGAGAACCTTGTAGGCGCACTGTAAAAGCGATATGCCACGGTAATTAGAGCATTCCAGGATATCACCTTTCTTGTGGAGTGGATGAATAATGGCTTTCTTCCACTGTTGAGGCATTTTCTCTTCGGTCCAGACTGTGAGGATTACGTTGTAGAGGGCTCTCATAAACTCATTTCCACCATGCTTCAGGAGCTCAGCAGGAATCTCATCCTCACCTGGAGCCTTATTGTTATTGAGTCTTTTGACAGCCTCTTCGATATCATCAAAGGTAGGTGGGTCGGGAGTTTCGGTATCATTTGCACCTGGTATTTCCCACTCCTCTCGATCTCCCGCGTTTAAAAGAGTGTCGAAGTGACGGGACCATCGAGCAAGAACTTCATCCTTTCCCGTGGCCATGGACCCGTCTTCATTTCTACATGCCTTGACACGCGGTTTAAAGCCGGCCCTACTCTTATTAACCTTTTGATAAAAGGTTCTAGATTCTCGTAGATTGCTGTGCTCCTCTATTTCCTTTTACTATATATAGTAAGTGAAATTAAAAATTATAATTATAATAATATTTATAACTATATATAAATATAAAATTGGAGGCTAATAATTAACTTCACCACCATTTTATTTAATTATTATGCTCTACGTTTCGGCTATAATTCCATCTTCTGGTGTTAAGTACAATTTTTATCTTAAGGTGAGTGGGTACTTACACCGAGATGCCTCCTGTCTGAATTCAATTCACATATCATACATCTATATTACTACTTCTATATACGTCTATATTTCTGAATAATGTTTTGGTGACTTGGTTACAGAAAAATTATTTTTCCCGTTTAAAGAAAAGCTAAACTAAAACGTATTTTACCCATAAACCTTTAGGAAAGACTGCACTTAATAATGGTGAAAACCGTATTATCATCCATCTTGTTACAAAGAGTTCGCGGAAAATAAAATAGCGTTATTGTTATATATATATATATATATATATATATATATATATATATATATATATATATATATACATATATTTGTTTATTTATTTAACGTCACTTTATGCTACTGTGGCTAATTGGATGATGCTACAGTGGGAGTCCTAATTTTTTATGAAATTGATTTTTTGACATATTTATATTCTCCTCATTAAGTTTTATCTAAATCTTAAATTTGATTGTACTTAATGAACACTCATGTCCTTTAATAACGTGATTTAGCAATGCTATTAATTTATTGAAATACTTATTACACATTTATTTTCATTCCAAATCATAACAGAACATTTCATTTCATAACTTTAATATGGTTTTATTAATATAGTAAAGAAATAATTCTAGATTTTAATGCGAAAAGAATCAAATTAGCTAGTTTAATAATATAGTAATGAGAGATTTTAGCGCTTCCTGTAAAATTCCCCATAATGGATATGGTATAGTACCTTTTGGAAATCAACGTCTCAATTTTGCCTATCCAGGTTTTATTAGGATAGGGATCTTTAACGAGTACCTGACATCGCACAGGCTCGGGACCACCTTTTAACGTTCCCTCCGAAGGGAAGCATAACTAAGGATTTTTTAATGGGAGAAAAAAATCCTTAGTTATGCTTCCCTTCGGAGGGAACGTTAAAAGGTGGTCCCGAGCCTGTGCGATGTCAGGTACTCGTTAAAGATCCCTATCCTAATAAAACCTGGATAGGCAAAATTGAGACGTTGATTTCCAAAAGGTACTATACCATATCCATTATGGGGAATTTTACAGGAAGCGCTAAAATCTCTCATTACTATATTATTAAACTAGCTAATTTGATTCTTTTCGCATTAAAATCTAGAATTATTTCTTTACTATATTAATAAAACCATATTAAAGTTATGAAATGAAATGTTCTGTTATGATTTGGAATGAAAATAAATGTGTAATAAGTATTTCAATAAATTAATAGCATTGCTAAATCACGTTATTAAAGGACATGAGTGTTCATTAAGTACAATCAAATTTAAGATTTAGATAAAACTTAATGAGGAGAATATAAATATGTCAAAAAATCAATTTCATAAAAAATTAGGACTCCCACTGTAGCATCATCCAATTAGCCACAGTAGCATAAAGTGACGTTAAATAAATAAACAAATATATGTATATATATATATATATATATATATATATATATATATATATATATATATATATAACAATAACGCTATTTTATTTTCCGCGAACTCTTTGTAACAAGATGGATGATAATACGGTTTTCACCATTATTAAGTGCAGTCTTTCCTAAAGGTTTATGGGTAAAATACGTTTTAGTTTAGCTTTTCTTTAAACGGGAAAAAATAATTTTTCTGTAACCAAGTCACCAAAACATTATTCAGAAATATAGACGTATATAGAAGTAGTAATATAGATGTATGATATGTGAATTGAATTCAGACAGGAGGCATCTCGGTGTAAGTACCCACTCACCTTAAGATAAAAATTGTACTTAACACCAGAAGATGGAATTATAGCCGAAACGTAGAGCATAATAATTAAATAAAATGGTGGTGAAGTTAATTATTAGCCTCCAATTTTATATTTATATATAGTTATAAATATTATTATAATTATAATTTTTAATTTCACTTACTATATATAGTAAAAGGAAATAGAGGAGCACAGCAATCTACGAGAATCTAGAACCTTTTATCAAAAGGTTAATAAGAGTAGGGCCGGCTTTAAACCGCGTGTCAAGGCATGTAGAAATGAAGACGGGTCCATGGCCTCGGGAAAGGATGAAGTTCTTGCTCGATGGTCCCGTCACTTCGACACTCTTTTAAACGCGGGAGATCGAGAGGAGTGGGAAATACCAGGTGCAAATGATACCGAAACTCCCGACCCACCTACCTTTGATGATATCGAAGAGGCTGTCCTTAAAAAATCTATTAAAAAATCCTAGAACCACCTGCGGGTATGAACCCATATCCTTTGGCATATTTGGCTGTTATGGTAGTCACCTAGCTACAAGTGATACATATATATATATATATATATATATATATATATATATATATATGTATACAATATATACCACGATCTTCTTAAAGCTGTATCCTGAAATGCTTCAACTGGCCTGAATGAAGACCCACAATTTAGGCTAAATTGTGTGAAGTGCGGTTTACAGCTGATGCAAACCATATCATTAATAATTTCGATTATATATCCTGCGTGCTTTGTTGTCTATTCTCTGTCATTCCATTTTTCCTTAATTTAATTGTTTGATATTTTAAATTAACATGTTCTAAGAATCAAAAACTTGGGATTTTAAGTTAATTTAAAAAAAAAAACTTAGTAAAAGAACGATATTCTCTGCTGTAATTTTTAGGTCGATTGTTCCCAGCCCCACAAGGGTTGCTGCCCGCATGAATTTAAATTTCAAGAGCAGACTGACGTACAGTCAATCTTGACAAAACAAGAGAAAACAGATCGCCGACATTAACAAATATTCGGTCGATGTTCTGCCGTAAACAGCTGGTGCCTTATGTATACAGATCCAGAGAGCATTTGCATCGCTAAGGTGGCCAGCCACTTTCTCATCCACTGACGTATTTAACTTCGCCTGTGCTCGTTTAGAGCCTGTCATTGGTCTCTGGGAATGTTCAGGTGCAACATTACGTGGTATTAAAGTGGTGGAGGTTTCCAGCTCAGAAATAAATTCAGAGTTAAGGAAATATGTATTTTTTTTTAATTAACACTGACCTTAGTGAATTAGCTGGAAGAAAATGGAGTGATAGGAAATAGTAAGTGAAACACTACCCTCTTTCTTTATCGTTGTCTTAAAAATAGCAAAAGAGCTCAGAGATAGCTGGTAAGTAAATGATTGATTAATACAAGGACAATCAATTGTGGATAAAATATTTAGGTTAGTTTTGGGAGGTCCTTAATCGGAGACTTGAATCCTTTTGTCAGTGCCGGATTAACCATAACTGTAACTTTCTGTGTTAGTTAAAAAGAGTTTTAATTTGATTATAGAAGAATAATCAAGATTCAGTCTTAGTAGATGAATCTGATTTTTTTTCAAGATGTCGGCAAATTTGAGCCATCACCTTATCTGAGTTCTAACAGATAAACATTCTTAAACTTTTTTATTTTTTATTATCATTTATTGAAATATAAAACTTTATTATTTAATACATCAAGTAAATTAGCTAACAGAATTACATGAAAAAGTAAATGCCCATTGGCACCACTCCACTGGGTAATCTAAACTAGAAGGTCTCGAGGTCATCTTCTTTTCAGACGCCTCGGAGGATTGTCAGGAATGGAAGAGGAAGCAAGGATTGAAACTAGTGGGTTTGAGTGGGAGTGGAGTTTTTCATGGAAGGATTGATACCTGGTTCGGGCCAAAGTTGCAACATATGGGATATTAAGGTCTTTATGTATGAATTTATTCGTGACAAAGTAAGGAGCACTGAGGATTTTTCAAAGGATTTTAGATTGTGAGGATTAAATACGAGCAGAGTTTAGTAGAGCCCCAAAGATCAACTCCGTAAGTCCATATAGGCCTTATGATGGTGATATAGATGAGCCTTTTGTACATAAGTGGAAGGTTAAAGCATCTGTCCAGTAACTGTTGAAGTAAGCGAAAGCGACGGGCAGTTTCTTATCATTTCAGTGTTGTGTGCGGATTCCATGTTAAACGTTTGTCAAGTAGGAGTCCTAGATAGCGAATCTGTTCAACCGGAATATTATCAAAGAACACTGAAGGGCAGGCTATCGTAGGTTTACGACGAAGGGTAAAGGTAATTTGGTGAGATTTTTTTGGAATTGATTTTGATTCTCCAATTCTGACACCATACCTCAAGGTCTGTGATGTGGGATTGAGGAGTTTGAGAGGCCATATTATCAACTCTTAAACTTAAGTTAAAAAACTCTTAATTATTATTCATGCTTTTATATCAATTACTGACTTTACACCCTCAATAGAGATTAAATTTGCGTTACAATGATTTAGATCCAATTACACCAACACCCATGATGTACTGTTAACTAACTCAAGTTAAAACGTAATCACCGTTTAAATTTTCTCTAAGTAATTTTTAATTTGACTTAGTTAACACAGGTTAGTAAATTATATTTCAAAAATCTGTTAAACCTAAATTGAGTTAAATTGTATTATAAAGCATTCCACACCATTTTAGCAATGTCTAGGTCCATAAGGAAAAATCGTTCTTAACTGAAATTTCATATTTAGGACAAACCGATGCGTTACATGTCATAGTAACGTTTTTACTACTTACAATTAGTACTTTTTGCTTCCTATTAACTCTAATTAATATCCATTAATTGTCTCTCGGTGGCCTTCTTCCTTTCCAAAGTCGTATCTCCATTACTCAATTTTTTAAACCAACGCCGCGCAGTGAGCTGGTCAAGGACCACTTCTCCATAATTCGGCGGCTGTGGAATTTTTTTCTAGTAATGCATTAATATTATGATAATTTTTTCTTTTCTTCGAAACAAATACTACGGTTTTGTTTAATAAGCCAAATGGGATTAAACAAGCTTAGATAATGGTTATTCACAAATTCTCTTATCTCAATTATCTAACTGAATCTTCAATTATTAGGCTCAGAATATTCGCTAAAGAACTGAAGTTGTAAGGAACATTTAATATCATTGAATGTTTAGGTTTAAAAAAAAAGAAAAGTTATTCAACCCTTTTCCTCTGAATCAGACATGACTAGAACCTACTAGCAGAAGCCGGCTGACGAAGACCCCCTCATTATCGGTACAGTATATAATTCGGACACGGTAGCTACTGTACGTCTGATGGGCTCAGTACTCGCCTCGGGCCATGGTCTTTGTCGAAAATAAGAAGCACAGCCTCCGAGTTTCAGAGGTCGCCATTAGCATAGATAATGTACCATCCAGGCCTGGAATTATCTGTTTAAACAAAGGCCGGAGGTGTATCATTGCTGCGGCAACGGTAGCATCGGGCATCTGTAATCACCGTCTGCTCGATTCGGCTATTTGAACCATTTGAATAAGCAACAGTCAGAGCTACCGGATCGGGACAAAAAAATCTAATAGGACTCTAAAAGTCCTTCGAGGATCACCTGGAACACTAGAATTAGGAGGTTCCCCGCCCTGGCGTTTAGACAGATTAAAATCCAGTGCCACTGGAATCTCAATGACACCGCTTCCTCTCGGACTTGAAGTATACATTGCTCTGGAAGAAGGGGCTTCTAATGTCGGAGCTTTTAGTCTCCGAAACCCGTCATCAGGAGATAATTTTCAAATAATTGGTTACAGGATCCATCTTAGAAGAATGGAACATGAATCAGCTACTTGTTGAGGGTATCGATCAATCGAAATTATTTTTTATAATGTACAAAAGGAGTCGTAACCTTTCATTTTAGTTCACTCGTAAGCAATTGATTTCTTTAGCCGGAAGTATTGCTTGAGTATAATGAAGCCTATTTTACATAATACAGATGTTATAAGAACGCCCGATTAAGTTTTCTACGATATTTTTATCTACAGTTTTAGGATGTTTATTGTTCGAAGGGCGGAATCGTCAAGCAACCTGGTAAAACGAAGTTTGAAGACGATAAAATAATAACGTGTTCACGTGGGGTTGTTTTTATCTGTCATACCCTGAGCAAGACAATCTCCGTATAGTCTAAAAAGTCGAGGTAGAAAAAAAACACACACACAATATATATATATATATATATATATATATATATATATATATATAAATTAAATTGACGGTTATTGAGTAGTTAATCGTGTTATTCTAATAAAGGATTAGACGGTTCGGGTTGCGGTATAGGAAAAACTATTTATTATGCAAAGTTTCGACCCACAACTACATTGTCTTCAGAGCTTAAGGCTGAAATTGAGAAGAGACTGATAGAGATTTAACCTTTTTATTTAATGTTTGACCATTTTTAAATCAACTGTCAGTTTAATACTTTCACTTACCTATATATGGAATATATAGTAAGGGAAAGTATTGCGATCGTAAAAATTTTCGAATTCCAGTTTTCAGCGGCTATAACACCTTTTAGGGCTCCCTGAGTCCAAATGACCGAGTCCCGCAAAAAGGTCTGTGTGTGTGTGTGTTTCGTAAGTCCAGCGAAAAAACGTATAAAACTGAAATTTCATATTTAAGACAATTATACGCCCGTGATGTTACAGCCATTTTTTAATTAAAATCCCATCCCTAACCAGAAGAGCCACTATATACTATGCATTTTGCACCTATTTACGATTTTCTCTAAAGCGACTCAACAGATTTTCATTAAACTCGCTATATCGATGTAAAATTTAATAGGCTTTAATATCATGTAGGTTTCATCCTGACTGAAATAGTCTAAAATTCCGATATTTCAAAATTTCTTCCTCTAAAGTACCTTTAATTTTGTATTTTTTTTATGAAATTTACCATATCATCTGAATAACATTGCCAAAAAAGAGGTAAATATATAGGTTGAAATAATTCGATTTCCAACTAAACGAGAAAACTGCAAACATATTTTTTTTTAATGCAATTTTTGGTTTTTGAACATGAGAACAGTAATATACATGTATAATATACCGTCGGAAAGCTTAAGAATTTCGGAAAAAATATTATCTTATACACAAGCTTGTAAAAGTTAACGGAGAGTAATGAAAAACCGATAAAACTGACCGATTGTCGTAGATAATAATATAATATATTATTTAATAAAATACATGTGATTATTGAAACTGAACGTTATTAATTCTTTAACAATTTATTTTCATCTCTAAATATTTTTAAAATTTCTGAAATTGATTATAATATCGGATGTAAGTGAAAATCGTGTGTTACGCTAACCAGATTTTTTTAAACTTCAGCCAGTTAAATAGAATGGAATGTTTTTATTTTAATTTGAAAAAATACATACAATGACATTTTAACATTGTCAGGGCTTGATTAAAAATACTGTAATAAACATAAAAAATATAGTAATATGTAATAAAAATACAAAATATGTTTAACTTAGAAAATAAATAAATAAACAAACGAAATACTTCTACGAAATGAATTGGCATACTCCAAAATATTGTTAAAAATCATAAAAAACTCTTTTATATGGATATTTTCAATCTACTGAAAATTGTTTATGCAATATTTATTACAAAAGATGCAGTTCAGTTGCAGAACAATATACTTTCATTTATATAGATTATATGAGCGTTTTGCTATATAAAAAACTTCTGCCTGTGAGTCCTGATGAAGACCAGCAATGTTTGTCGAAAGTTGTATGTACAATAAATAGTTTTCATTATTTTTTCATCATTCAATCCTGATAATACTCTGAGGCGGCTGAAAAGCAGATGATTGCGAGACCTAGTTTAGAATATTTTTAGAGTGCTTCCAAAGGGAAGCTGATCCACAATTATATGATTTTACTTTCACTTATATATATTGTAAGGGGAAGTATTGCGATCGTGAAAATTTTCAAATTCCAGTTTTTAACGGAAATACACGTTTAAGGGTCCCTTGAGTCCAAATAACCAAGTCCCGCAAAAAGGTGCGGGTGTGTGTGTGTGTGTGTGTGTGTGTGGTAACTCCCGGGCGGAAACGGTAAGTCCTATGAAACTGAAATTTCATATTTAAGACAAATATGCGCCCGAGACGTTACAAAACCTTTTTCATCAAAATGAGCTTACCATAAGATCCACTTTATACCATGAATTTTGCACCTTTTGTTCGATTTTCTCGAAAACGGTTCCGACGATTTTGATTAAACTCGCTATATCTATGTAAAATTTAATGGGCTTTAATATCATGTAGTTTTTATTCTGATTAAAATGGTCTGATAGGGCTTAAATACCGATATTTTACATTTTTTCCTCTAAAGTACCTTTAATGTTGTAGAATTTATAAAAATAAATATATTATCTTGTTACCACCGATGAAAAACACATACATATATAAGTTGAACGAATTGGATATCTAACTAAAGAAGAAAACTGAAAAAATCTTTTTTTAATGAATTTTTTTTATTTTGAACATAGCAACACAATATATATAGGTGTAATGTTATAAAGAGTGATGAAAAGCCGATAAAACTGATTATTTTAGATAACAATATAATAGATTTTTTAATAAAACACATGTTTCTATAGAAATTCAATTTAATTAATTCTTTAATGGTTTCACGTATTTTAATCTCTAACTGTATTAGAAAATCCTTTCATTGATTTTAAAAATGGAGGTAAGTGAAAGTCGTGTGTTGCCCGCACCAGATTTTTTATTTACTTGCTGTAATCCTTTATATAGTTCCAAATAGCATTTTTTTTTTTTTTTTTTTTTAATTCTCCGGATGAGTTCTTTTTCCAGAATTCTGCCATTCTAAATTCAAAGGGCCAATCTTAAGACAAGATATACACTTTCAAAATTAAAACAATAATAGTGTGCCAAAATGCCAAAAGATATATTACAAAATCCTGAAAACTACTGTTCAGCTAGATCAGAATACCTCTGTAAAATATTTTAAAATATACTTTTCTATTCATGCTTATTTGGAAGCTCGAACAATAGGGGATCAGAATCCAGTAGTAAAACTTACAAGTAAAAACGCTTTGTAGGATTAAAATAAAAGAAAACCGAAAGAATTTGTAAAAAGATAATTAAATATAATGTGGGGTGTAAATGAAATAAATTATAATTACACTACATGATATATGACTGAATGAAAATTCGTCTCTCCGAAATAATCAAAAGATTACCAACATATTTTTCTGTTTTCTTAATGAAAAACCTAGCTGTTATTAAATAACCCTTGTTGATTTATTCACTTAATATATTTTAGTTCATTCGCTTTGATTAGACATATTTTATCTTTATGTTATTCACTTCTGTATATTTACTGCTTCAATGGTATATATCTGTCTGTACATATTTCAAAGGTAACTTTTTTCCATCTCAATCATTATACATAATAAATCTGTATAATATTGATTATTTTTTGGTTAAATATTGATTTAACGTCACTTTATTCCGCTGTGGCTAATCGGACAATGCTACAGTGGGAGTCCTAAATTTTGCCTATCCAGTTTTAATTAGGATAGGGATCTTTAACTAGAAACTGACATCGCACAGGATCGGGACCACCTTTTAACGTCCCCTCCGAAGGACGGCATAATTAAAGATTTTTCACTCCCATTAAAAAATCCTAGGACCACCTGCGGGTTTAACCCGTGACCTTTAGCATATGAGGCTGTTATGCTAACCACCTAACTACAAGCGATCTCCATTTTTTGATTGAAAAACAATTAATTTAATTCACAGACTTATTAAAAAAATTATTTGACACTTTTTCTTTTGTTTATTGGATATTCTATGTTGTTTTTTTTTTATGTAGTTATGGGTTTCTTCATTTTTCAAGGACGATCAATTTTTTTTATTGCGTACGCACTTTAGGATTTGTTTTTACATTTTATTTAGAAACATTGGTTTTCGAAAGTTTGGAATCTATATTTTTAAGATTTTTGAAAGATAATGCATGCACATGTTAGGTTTTCGAGGACGGTTTTTTATTATTATTATTTTTTTCTTTATGTAATGTTGTTTTGAAATTTTTCGAGGGGTCTATTTTTTTTTTTTGAATAGGATCTTTTACCGATTAAGTTAAATTGTTATGTATATTCAAAATGTCAATGGATATGATACTTTGAAATGATCAAACTCGTACAAACGTGCTAATCAAAAACTGTTCAAAGAACCTCGGAAACCTAATAAACGTATATTTTAAGTATTCGTGCATTTAAAATAAAACTCTCAAAATATTGACATGACATGATAAATACTGTTATGAATACACTTGATTTTGTTACTATTTTCAAGACGTTCTAAACGTTTCCTTAGTAATTTCGATCTCTACAAATGATATTAATAATAACAACGGTTCTCAAACGACTTAACGAGGAAATAAAGTAACCAAATAATTAAATAAATTCGCAAATTAGTATATTTTGTTTAATTTCTCTTTAGAAAAAGTCAACTTAATTGTTAATGAGATAAAAATTGATAAATATTTTTCGTTTCTGCCATAACTTATCATTATTTTTTTTGTATTTGTTATCCTTGATTATGCATTCACACCTGTCGATGAGCCTGAGAAAATAAGCGGATGCGATCTAAATGATATAATTGGCATGAGGGAGGTCAATACCCATTCAGTCCTAAACATACTTGCTTACATACACTGTTACCGTGTAGCTACTACAAAAATCGACTCTAAAGCCAAAATACTAATATTTTTCTCTGACATGGAATAACAATAATAATATCAAGGAAAGCTCTATCAATAGTATACTGCTTTACTAGTCAGGGAGATATTGAATTTACGGACAGACGGGAGGATCAGTATAGTATAAAAAATAAATATATAATACTGTTACGGGCTACGGGGTGTGAGAAATGAACTACTCCAGTTTACAAATTACAAATATTTATTAAATACAGAATGTACAAATTCACAGGGATTACTAACCACTATAGTTACAGTAATAATTGAATTACTAGCTTAACTACTAAACAATATACATATAAAATGAGGTATTCCTAACGAATAAACTACTTACAATCTGCTAGACTTATTCTAAGACTTACAACTATAAATTATATATAAACTACAGTCTTCTAACTTCCCACCGACCGGTTATCACAATATTGACACACAGTTTCACTACACTGTCACGAGTTGTTCACTGTCACTGTTCACTGATACATTCACTTGATCACTTGATTGCAAGATCAAGACTGACTGATCCAGGCGTAGTGGACCGGTATTTGTACCGCCACCAAATATTCTAGACACGGCCGGTAGGGGCCGTTCTAGGTACTTCGAGGACCGTCCAGGTCCAGAAGTCTCTAGCCCCATCCGGACCCCTCCAGGCGTGGTCCACCCGTCATTGTCTTGACCGTAGCAATACTAACAATTTTTATAGGAGAGAAGTTAGTTCCGGGTGCAGTCAAATGAACACTCAATTAAGTGAAAACTTAATCTAAATGAGCCGACGTTTTGCCCTAAATTTCAGGCCTTCAATCTGAAATTTAAGCCGAAACGTTAGCAAAATTAAAAAAAATTTTCACTTAATTAAGTGTTCATTGGACTGCACCTGGAACTAACTCCCCTCCTTGATTAAAAAAAGTTTTAGAATTACATTGAGTTTCAATGGTAACATGAGCTTCAGTCTAATTTTCATTTCTTACTTTACTTAATTTGATTTTTACAACGGAGGTACGTAAAAGTCCCTTATACGTAAATTTGAAGCATTTGAAAAAAACACAACAAATATTCAAGTAGTAAAAAGAAAAGAAATAGTAAAAATTGAAATAGAAAATATATTTATAGCTATATTTGGAATAAAGATACATTAGAGATTAAAAGGGTGATTAAAAGCTTCAATGCAGCTGCTAAAATAAGTGTTGAACTGACGCTAGTTCTATAATAAACTGCAGCAGGAAACTGCTACAATCGTTTACGACTCCTTTGTGCTGCCTCCTGTTTCTAATATTTCTATAATCTTCGTGCTTGGTGGTCTAGTATCCAATTGCCCATTTACTGTAAATGAAATTCTATTAAAAATCAGAAAGCTTACGTTATACTTAACTTCTCATATAATAATCATAAACACCCTGACAATTATAACAGGATAAATTTTAATTTCCAATTAATTATAAGTGTTAGGAATTGGAATAATTATTTGTTTCATATTTTTCTAATATTAATTTAATAATATCTAATAATTTATTTTGTATGCTTATTATGTTATTGTGATTCATAATGTGCAAGCGTGACTGTCAATTGTTTTATGCAATTGGAATCAGCTGTTAAGTGACCGCGGGGGCAGAGTGCATTCTGGGATTGTGAGAGGGAGAGTTAATAGAGTCACTCGCGAGTGTAGACTATGTTTAATTAAGTTGGTGGTCGCAAATGTGTCTTATTGTTCTCAAATCGCACTTCATCGAAGAAAATCAAAGGTCACAGAAAACAGTAGAGAATTGTCGCATGGAGTAGGAGTCGCAGAAGGAAAGAAAGGAACATCGCAGACGAGAGGGGGAAGGAAGTCATCTCGGATAGAAAGAATCACCACCTTGCACATTATAAACAGTATTTTGTTTCATTTTAATTAATATATGCTTTTCATGTTCCCTCTTTTATTATTTCATTTTTTACCCTCAACAAAATTACACGGATTGACAGATAATTCAGCGACTCATAATGACGAACGGGTTGAGGCTGCGAGCAAACGCGTTAATTGCCTCTCTTCCCAACAATAAGTATATTAAAATTTTTAGAAGTCGCTACTCAGATAAAATTTCTTATCGTTTTGGATTTTTTTTATTGCATTTAAAAGCTGTAATTTTTTACATAATATGTATGTAAAAAATAATACAATAAACTAAGGATTAGGCCATTTATAGTTAAAAATGACTATTCCTTTAATATAATTTACAACAGAAGCTTAATTACCTTCCTAAACTCTTAGTACGAATCCCAACTCTTTAGGAATCCTCGAGGTTTGATAGGGCATTGAGCCCTTTGGTAAAAATGCAATGGTCAAGTTGTTTATTTAATGTTTGAGTGCTTCGGCTCTACTGCCTTCCTCTGTTTTCAATATCAGTGAACCAGTTGAGAAAGAGAGAGGCGCTGGGATCTTCTGAAGCCAGGTCTATATCCTAGGTCTTGGCATGGATTTTTTTTTAATTTCCATTTATTGTAGTTAGACTTATTCTATTGATATATCTTATACGAGTATGCATACCTCCAAAACATGTTTTACTGAAAGTTATATGTTGAACGAATCCAATATCCAACTAAAGGAGAAAACCGCACAAATATTTTTGTATGTATGTTTTATGTTTTTGAACCGAAGAACAGTAAGATAGATGTATAATATACCGATGGAAAATTAAAAATATAATATGTTATACCCAAACTTTAAAGAGAAGGGTGAGAAGGCGATATAACTGATTAAGCCGATATAAATAACTGATTGTTTTTTATTATAATGTAATAGATACGGTTACGTTATATTAGTTGTCTTAAATATAAAATTTCAGTTTCGTAAGACTTTTCGTTTTCGCGCTAGACTTACCACACACACACACACACACACACACACACACACACACACACACACACACACACACACGCACACACACACACGCACACACACCTTTTTTCGGGACTTGATCTTTTGGACGCAGGGGACCATAAAACGTGTATTTCCGGTGAAAAGTCGAATTTGAAAATTTTCATGATCGCAATACTTTCCCTTACTATATATTTCATATATATGTAAGTGAAAGTAAGAATAGAATTTTTTTTTTTTTTTACTCAGAGGACATTTACACATGCATTTCTGGTGCAAACACGAATGTGAAAATTTTCACTATAACAATAGTTTCCCTTACTATTTATTTCATAAGAGAGAGTAATATACACTCTGCTAGGGTTGCTATATTTCACTACTACATTACGGGATCACTTGTAGCTGGGTGGTTAGCATAACAGCCTCCTATGCCAAAGGTCACGGGCTCAAACCCGCAGGTGGTCCTAGGATTTTTTAATGGGAGTAAAAAATCCTTTGTTATGCCGTCCTACGGAGGTGACGTTAAAAGGTGACTCCAAACCTGTGCGGTGTCAGGTACTCGTTAAAGATTCCTATCCTAATTAAATCTGGATAGGCAAAATTTAGGACTCCCACTGTAGCATCGTCAGATTAGCCACAGCAGCATAAATGGAGGTTAAATAAATATACAAACTAGCAATTAATACTTTATAACCGTATTTAAAAATTCTTAAAGTGCTTTTAACAACGGAGGTAAGCGAAAGTCTTGTGTTGGGCGCACCAGATTTTTATATGTTTAAATATATAATTTTATTGAAATTATTTCAAATAAAAAGATGTAACGAAATCCCAAAGGTTAGGTTGAAATGTAAGAAAAGATATAATAAAAGATAAAAATGTTAATTTACATTCTTTAATTTAACACGTTATTGGTTATATTTTTTTTTCATTGAGACAATCACTTCTAACTTACAGTTAATTGTTTTAAAAATAAACATACTACTTTGCCTAGGAAAACATTTTCATGTTATATTTGAAGCTAACACAGAGGCCTGCAGCCGAACAGTTTAGGACATAGAGGCTGTAGGGCAGAGTACCTCAGTGCATCCCTACCGTTTAATGTAAATCGGCCGAGTGGACAGTTTGATGAGGGGGTGCCCTGGGACATGTTTTCCACGGGAAAATTGAGGGTTGCCCCCCAACCTCATTTCCATCAAATTGAGAACCATTTCTCTGTCATCATGCGAGCGCATCGTAGAGCCGCGCTGGAATCGTGCGCGATTATTATAACAGGCCTAGGCTTCCTGGGCGGATAATTCCCTCCCCAACTCCTCCTCCTGAATTATAACCACCCCGAGACATATAGGCCGCTCCCGAAAGACACGCGAAGAAGAGGATGAACGATTTGCATACCATCGCGCAACCTGGAGATCGCCTGTTCGACTACTTGGTGTTGGGCCTATGTTTTAGATCTGTTAATAAGCTAACACGCAACAGTACTCGTATCGGAGGCTTCCATTTTTTAAGAAGTAATTTTATATTCATTTTTTTTTCTTTATCGAGCTAACTGAATGGATCGCTCAATATAATCTCTAACTTACATCTCTCCCTCCTCCATTCAGCTACAAAATAACCCTATAATCGCATATATCTTCATAAATTTTGCAACCTGTGTTAGATCCGAGTGCAATAGCCTCCTGCATCTTATGATTGACATCTCAAGCATTTAAAATCCAGAGTTCGTATCCAAGACTTAAAATTTAATAGAAAACAAAAACTAGATGATATTATTAAAAATCTGGTGCGGGTAACACACGACTTTCACTTACCTCGACTGTAAAATAAATTTATAATAATAATAATAAGTCTTTATTGATGTACATATAAACATTTATAATACATTTTTATTTACAAACTTTTTTTTTTCTTCTTCTTTCTTTATATACCTACATATATGTACATAGACCTTCCTTTTCAGGAGTTTAAAGACTTTAACAGTAACTACCCGTACTTGCGTTGAAGAGTTCGCTCATCTTTATCTTCCGAAATTCTCTGTCCTAGACTATTACGTGACTATAACACTCCTTCTGCCTTTTTATTTTCGTCGACCCACCTTCTTTGCCTGCATCCAATAGGGTCCACTCACTCAACATTTTAGCCCAGTTTTTATCATTTTTCCTCATTAGATGACCAGCCCATTGCCATTTCATCTTGTTCACGAATCTGATCGCATCAGTGACACCACTAGCTTTTCTTATTGTTGACCGTTTAGCTTTTGGCTTTTCCTTATCACTAACATGCTTCTCTCCATTGCTCTTTGGCATGTTATAATTTTTCTCTCATGAAGCTTGTTGAGGGACCATGTTTGGCATCCATAAGATAGGACAAGCAATATACCGCTATTAAAGGCCAATGTTTTTAGAGGTTGGCTGATATTGTTGTTCTTAATAACCATCCATAAGCTCCAATATTTCCGCGAAGCCATAGCTGTCCTGGTTTGGATTTCAGTAGACTGTCTATCTTTCAAAGATATCACTTGTCCAAGATATTTGATTTTAACTACTACACCAGCTCCAGTATCGCAAAAGTAAAAACAAATCTTCCTGAAATAAGTGTAGTAGATGAAAAATAAATTTAAAAACTATTAAATATACTTCAATTTGAAAAATATATTCAGTTAATTTTAATAAAACGTTTTTTCATTTTCGTTGGAAGCATATGATTTAGATTAAATAATATAACTATATTAAATTGACAATCAGTAGTAAGTTTATTCCCTATTTGTCCCTTTGTATCACCTTTTACAACTTTGTGTGAAAGATAATATTTTTCTTAAATATTTCCTCTTTCCAACGGTATATTATACGTCTATATTACTGTTCTTAATATCAAAAAACAAAAAGCTACAATAAAACATAGTTTGGCTCTTTTATCCTTTAGTCAGTCATCAAATTCGTCCAACTTGTATATTTAGCCGTCCTTCATCAATGTCATAAAGATGATATGGTTAAGCTTTTGGAATGTACAAAATAAAAGTAGTTGAGAGAACAAAATTTAAAATTCCGGCATTAAAGACCTGTCAGACTATTTCAATCAAAATAAAACCTACATGATGTTACAGTGCATTGAATTTTACATCGTTATAGCGAGTTTAATCCAAATCGTTAGAGCCGTTTTTGAGAAAATCGTAAAAAGGTACTATATGCATGGTATATAGTGGCTTTTATGGTGAGCCGATTTTGATAAAAATTTATTAAATGCTTGGAAAAGATATACAATACATTCCTTTTTACGTATGCTGATGACACTTGTGTGTTATCAGTCAATGATGACCCAACTATAGCCTCCAACCCACATCAGAGACCTTGAGGTGTGGTGTCAGAATTGAAGAATTAAAATAAATTCCAACAAATCTCATCAAATTACCTTCACCCTATGTCGTAAACCTATGACATCCTGCCCTACACTATCCTTTAATAATATTTCGCTTCTCCGAGTTGAACAGATCCGCTACCTAGGACTCCAACTTAACAAATGTCTAACATGGAACCCGCACCCTGGACTGAAACGACAAGAAACTGCTTTAGGTTATTTCAACACTTATTTACACAGACGCTCTGACCTTCCGCTTAACTACAAAAGGCTGATCTACAGGACCATTATAAAGCCTATCTGGACCTAGGGAGTTGAGATACGGAGCTCTACTGAACCATCAAAATCTTCCCGTCTTCAATCCTTACAATCCAAAATCCTCAATGCTCCTTACTTGGTCGTGAATCAACTCATCCACAAAGTCTAGATTACTGTTCTTTTTATGAAAAAATCAAAAATTACATAAAGAAATAGTTTTACTTATAACATGTATGTGAAATATGTCCAAGGGATTTATATAGTATGCTGTATTATTTAAGCAACATGATGTATTTGGGCAGCATTGCTAAATAAAAAAGTATTTCTCTTTCTTATCCTTTAGTTGTTCATCAAATTCGTCCCACATGTACATTTAGCCATCAATGCCATTAAGATGATATGGTTAATCTTTTATAATTAAAGGGAGTTTAGAGGAAGACAATTTAAAATATCGTCGTTTAAGCCCTGTCAGACTACTTCATTCAGAAGGTAACCTACATGATATGAAAGCACAATTAATTTCACATTAATATAGCGAGTTTAATCAAAATCGTTAGAGGGGTTTTAGAGAGAAAGAGGTGTGAAATGCATGGTATAAAGCGGCTCTTGTAGTTAGCCGATTTTGATGAACAAGTTGCAGTAACATCCGAGACATAGACGCTCTTAAAATATGAATTTAAAGAACTTTTTATTTCCGCGCTAGACGTATCACATACCCACCCTCAGACCTTTTTGGGAAACTTGGTTCTTTGGACTTAGGGTACCCTAAACATGTATTACCGTTGAAAAACGGAATTCGAAAATGTTCACGATCGCTATACTTTCCCTTACTATATATTTCATAAATATGTAAGTGAAAGTAAAAAATGTAAAAAAAAAAGAAGCATAAATTAAAATTTACAGAGCTGGGTTACAAATTGCAGTTTTAATAATAATAATAATTATTTATTTATTTATTCTGGAACAAACCCTTTAGAAAACAAGAATAATGCAAAAGCGAAAAAAATCGGGCTGTAATGCCTAACAGTAAGAATAACAAAGTAAACAAATTAAGAATATAATAACTCCTTCAGGACCAGAAGACTAAGGTTCAACCAATACATGGTCAGATTGAGCAACGTGAGACAAAACAAGAAATATTTCGAAACAAATGACTGCAAGACAGCTATAAAATATGTGTAAACCAAATAAAAGAGGAGCTGGACCCGCTAAAAATTTCCGACAAACACTGCTAAGATAAAGATATTTTTGGGGGGAAACTAAAAGAGGCCAGGGATGGTTTTTACGGGCAAGAAGTAGAGAATGAAGGAACTGTCCAGAGTTTGAGGGAGTACTGGAGTAGAAGGAAAGCGGAAGGTGAGAAGAAGAAGAATTAGTAATGATACTCGCATTTCTTGTTGTCCGATTGGTGTTTATAAAAATCAATAGGTAATTTCTAATAATAATGATTAAAAAAAAGGTATATACCTCTTAAGTAATTATTAAAAAAATAAAATCAGTAAATGATCATTGTATTAATACACACAGTTTTGAGGCAAAACGGGAAATACAATTTTGTTTCTTTGTTTATTTATTTAACGTCACTTTATGCTACTATGGCTAATCGGACGATGCTACAGTGGGAGTCCTAAATTTTGCCTATCCAGGTTTTATTAGGATAGGGATCTTTAACGAGTACCTGACATCGCACAGGCTCGGGACCACCTTTTAACTTCCCCTCTGAAGGACGGCGTAACTAAGGATTTTACACTCCCAATTCAATCCTAGGACCACCTGCGGGTTTGAACCTGTGACCTTTAGCACGGGAGGCTGTTACGCTAGCCACCCAGCTACAAGAGATCCCAAATACAATTTTTATCTGATTTATAAAGAACGATACAAAAACATTTTTATATTTTTTATTTCTATTTAAATATTTTGATTAAAAACTATACCTAGTAAGATTCTAATTAAATGGAAAGGGAGGAAATAATTGTGTATACGGGACTTAAAGGTTGGAAGGGTATTAGAGCTACAAATATGGAAAGATGCGGAAGAGGATCGGTTATAAAGTTTTATATGATATAGAAATACTTTGACTTTCAGTTTTTGGCAGATTCCCATGGCTTTATCCCGTATGTCCATAAGGGTTTGATCAGTACTTTGTGAATAGTATTTTTGGCCATTTGTCAAGCAGACCGGATAGTAGTCAAATCGTCTGTCAGCTGTTGTCTTTTAAGTCAATGTGGTTTCTATTACTATTAAATGACTTAAAGTTACAAATTTTAAAGTTAATTAAAAAAAAAATAGTTTCGCTGGAAACATATGATTTAGAATTAATATTATGCCAATATCAAATTGTTTGTTTAACGTCCCTTTATACTCCTGTGGCTAATCGGGACGATGCTACAGTGGGAGTCCTAAATTTTGCCTACCCAGGTTTTGTTAGGATAGGGATCTTTAACGGTACCTGACATCGCACAGGCTCGGGACTACCTTTTAACGTCCCCTCCGAAGGACGGCATAACTAAGGATTTTTTACTCCCATTAAAAAATCCTAGGGCTACTTGCGGGTTTGAACCCATGACCTTTGGCATAGGAGGCTGTTATGCTAACCACCCTGCTACAGCTAACCCCACCAATATCAAATTGTTACGTATAATTATCAGTAATAGTTTTATTTGTCGTTTCACATTGCCTTTAACAAATTTGTAATAAGATAATTTTTTTTTCTAAGTCTTTAGCTTTCCAACGGTATCTATGTTGCTGTTCTTACATTTAAAACAACCAAAAACTTCATTAAATAAATATCTTCGCTCTTTTATTCTTTATTTGGTAATCACATTCGTTACTATTACATTTAATGGGTTTCTGTCAATCCTAATAAATGGCAATTCTTCTAAATCTGTAAAATTAAAGGTACTTTAGACGAAGAATAACTCAAATATCAGTATTCAACCCTGTCAGACTATTTAAATCTGAATGAAACCTACTTGATATTAAACTTCTTTAAATCTTACATCGATATGGCGGGTTAAATCAAAATCGTTAGAGCCGTGTTTGAGATAATCGAAAAAATGACCAAAATTCATGGTATAAGGTAGCACTCGCGGTCAGCCGATTTTCGTTTAAAAGTTACTCTAGTATCTCGAGGGTATAGTTGTCTTAAATATAAAATTTCAGTTTCGTAAGACTTTTCGTTTACGCGCTAGACTTACCACACACACACTTTTTTCGGGACTTGATCTTTTGGACGCAGGGGATTCTAAAACGTGTATTTCCGGTGAAAACTCGAATTACAGAATTTTAGCGATCTCAATACTTAATAATAATTATAATAATAATAGGCTTAGCGAACCCGAAGGTTCGATGCCGATACCACCAAATTCCGCCTACACAGACTCGTCCAATGTTCACCAATCAAGCCCAGCCCCCGAGATCAGCCTTAACGCAATCCTTCCATCTCCGCTTCGGCCTACCTTTCGGACGCCTAACAGTCGGATCAGCAAATACCAACTTTCTCGGAATCCGCTCGTCATCGAGCACAACAACTTTACTCGCCCATTTGAGTCTGCGCGATGCAATCAGCTCAATTATATTCACAGGATACAAGTTCCGCAATTCTGCGTTGTGCAACCTTCTAAACTCCCCAGTGGCCTCATCTCTCTTCGGACCAAATATTTTACGTAATACCTTATTTTCGAAAAACCTTAAGCCGTTGTTCATCCTTCAAAGTAAGCGGCCACGTTTCGCATCCTTTGGAAGAATAATAGTTTTATAAATTCTAATCTTTAAGTTTTTAGATAGAAGCCGCGAACTAAGTAACTTATCAACTGAATAATAACACGCATTTCCCACCTTTAACCGGGACTTTATTTCTTCCTGGATTTCATTTTTTCTAGTTATAATTGAACCTAAATACTTGAATTTCTCTACGTGTTCAAAAGTATGACCTTATACATCAATATCACCAAGATCGACACCGTTTCTGCTACTAATCATATATTTCGTCTTATCGGTATTTAATTCGAGTCCTATTTCTTTACCGGTTTTTATTAACACACTTGTATTTAGTTGTATGGTTTCCGTGTCTTCACCTAGCAGTACCAGATCATCGGCATACCCCAAAACCGGAATCTTGTCACCCATATTTAAGCCTTTCTCGGCTTGATCTCAATACTTACCCTTAATATATATATATATATATATATATATATATATATATATATATATATATAGATAAGTGAAAGAAAAAAATAGATTTTTTTTTACTCAAAGGACCCTAAAACATGCATTTCTGGTGCAAACACGAATTGGAACATTTTCGCGATAATAATAGTTTCCCTTACAATTTATTTCATAAAAGAGAGTAATATATACTCTGCTAGGGTTGCTATATTTAACTACTGCATTACGGGATCACTTGTAGCTGGGTGGTTATCATAACAGCCTCTCATATGCCAAAGGTCACGGATATAAACCCGTAGGTGGTCCTAGGATTTTTTAATGGGAGTAAAAAATTCTTAGTTATACCGTCCTTCGGAGGGGGCGTTAAAAGGTGGTCCCGAGCCTGTGCGATGTCAGGTACTCGTTAAAGATCCATATCCTAATTAGTCCTGGATAGGCAAAATTTAGGACTCCCACTGTAGCATCGTCCGATTAGCCACAGCAGCATAAATGGAGGTTAAATAAATTACAAACTAGCAATTAATACTTTATAACCGTATTTAAAAATTCTTAAACTGCTTTTAACAACGGAGGTAAGTGAAAGTCTTGTGTTGGGCGCACCAGATTTTTATATGTTTAAATATATAATTTTATTGAAATTAGTTCAAATAGAAAGATGTAGCGAAATCCCAAAAGTTGGGTTGTAATGTAAGAAACGATATAATAACATTTTCGCGATAAAAACAGTTTCCCTTACAATTTATTTCTTAAAAGAGAGTAATATATACTCTGCTAGGGTTGCTATATTTAACTACTACATTACAAGTCTTCTTTACTAATTTTCAATAACTAAGCTGAGACTACCGGATGACGATATAAGTGATAATGAATATGACTATAAAAAAATGCATGAATTGAAAGTTATTCAAGGCAGGTGCTATGCATGACAACCACTTTGAGTGCCATTAATGTAGTAATAGCTTGTCAATAAGCCTCTACTAGACAATTCGAATCAATTTCTAGGAGACGAAATTAATTTTTACGATGCTCTCTTCCTGGCAGGAGGCGTCACAAATTGAGGGTTGTCCCGGACAATTGAATACGGTTTACGGCCGCGTTTCCGGGTAATGACCATCATTATGCCGAATCGTCCTAGAGGCGCAAGGTGCGACAGGCATGTGATCTTAGAGGTGAGCAAGTTACAGGGAACTAGTCAGGCTTTCAGGAACTGAGAACCTAGAAATGTTGAAAGCTGTGGGCTGATTTTACAGGATCTTTAATAGAATATATTAATTTCAGTTTCCTATATGCAGCTGAAAGATATATCTATGTTCAAAAATGTATAAAATTTTAAAAAATCCGGTACTGGCAACACACGACTGTTTTCGAAATGAATTTGAAAAATATTTGAATTTTTAATAAAAAGTGTATTCATTTACGTTGAAAACATATGATTTAGATTAAATAATATAACTACATTAAATTGTTAATCAGTAATAAGTTATTCTCCATTCGTCACTTTATATATTACCTTTTACAACTCTGTATACCAGATAATATTTTTCTTAAATATTTCTCTTTTTTAATTCTTTTATTGATATTTACAACTGTACAATTTACATAGTACAATAAGTAAATGTGCTAAAAACAGACAATTGGCATGAAAAAGACATGAGAAGAATCTACCCAGCGGTAGCACTTCAATGATTATTTGTTCAGCAGGTCTCGAGGCCACCGTCTTTTCAGACGCCTCGGAGGATTATCGGGAATATATTTCGATGAGAGGATGCGGACAAGCGGGTTTGTATGGGTGGGTGATTTGGAATGAAAGGAGGTGTATATTTTTGTGAGCGATTTCTGTAACTAGTGGGATATTCAGGTCTCTATGGATGAGTTTGTTGATAACAAAGTAAGGAGCGTCTAGGATTTTGGATTGCAAGGATTGGATGCGGGAGGAATTCGATGGTTTAGTGGAGCCCCATAGCTCTATGCCATAAGTCCAGATAGGTCTAATAATGTTTGTGTAAATGAGTTTTATGAAGTAAAGAGGGAGTTTTGATCGTTTGTCAAGTAAGTGTTTTAATAGTCGATATCTACGAGCAGTTTCCTGTCGTTTAAGTCTTGTATGAGGATACTATTAATATCAAAAACGAAAAGCTACAATAAAACATAGTTTGGCTCATGTATCCTTTATTTGGTCATCAAATTCGTCCAACTTCTATATTTAGCCGCCCTTCATCAATGTCATTAAAATGATATGGTTATTTTTTTGGAATGTACAAAATAAAAGGTAGTTGAGAGAACAAAATTTAAAATTCCGGCATTAAAGACCTGTCAGACTATTTCAATCAAAATAAAACCTACATGATGTTACAGTGCATTGAATTTTACATGTTATAGCGAGTTTAATCCAAATCGTTAGAGCCGTTTTTGAGAGAATCGTAAAAATTTATATAGTGGCTTTTATGGGTAGCCGATTTTGATACAAATTTATTAAATGCTTGGAAAAGATACACAATACATTCCTTTTTACGTATGCTGATGACACTTGTGTGTTATCAGTCAATGATGACCCAACTATTGCCTCCAACCCACATCAGAGACCTTGAGGTATGGTGTCAGAATTGAAGAATTAAAATAAATTCCAACAAATCCCATCAAATTACTTTCACCCTATGTCGTAAACCTATGACATCCTGCCCTACAGTATCCTTTAATAATATTCCGCTTCTCCGAGCTGTACAGATCCGCTACCTAGGACTCCAACTTAACAAATGTCTAACATGGAACCCGCACCCTGGACTGAAACGACAAGAAACTGCTTTAGGTTATTACAACAGTTATTTACACAGACGCTCTAACCTTCCGCTTAACTACAAGAGGCTGATCTACAGGACCATCATAAAGCCTATCTGGACCTAGGGAGTTGAGATACGGAGCTCTACTAAACCATCAAAATCTTCCCGTCTTCAATCCTTACAATCCAAAATCCTCAATGCTCCTAACTTAGTCGTGAATCAACTCATCCACAAAGACCTTAATGTTCTATATGTAGCAGATTTGGCCCAAATCATGTATTAATGTTTCCATGACAAATTCCACTCCTACTTCCTCTTTAATTCCGGACAATCTTACGAGCCGCCTAAAAAGGAAATGGCCCCGGTACCTTCTAGTTTAGAATATTTTTAGAGTGCTTCTAATGGGAAGCTTCTCTACATGTATATCATATCATTGTATTATATAACTATCACAATTACTTGATGTATTTTTTTTGTGTTAATACTGTTGTAAATACCAATAGCTAGTTTAAATCCTTGCCTCCTCTTCCATTCCTGACAATCCTACGAGGGGTCTGAAAAGAAGATGGCCTCTAGACCTTCTAGTTCAGACTACCAACTGGAGTGCTGCCAATGGACAGTTTCTCTTCATGATTTTTCACATAATTTATCTCAGCTCATCTATTTGTTGTACTAACTAATACAGTTGTAAATATCAATAAATAAATAAATTTAAAAAAAATATTAATTTGATGAACTATTACTTTAACTTACCTATATATGAAATATATAGTTACAGAGAGTATTACGATTGTGACAATTTTCGAATTCGAATTTTTAACAGAAATACACTTTTTAGGATCTCCTCGCAAAAAGGTCTGAGCGTGTGTATGTTGTAAGTACGAGCTTTAGTATCGTCCGACATATCAGTGTATGTTTTAAAAGTCTCAAAACATGCTTTAATTTTATATAAGAAAAAGCCGACTTGAACATTGAACGCTCTTCTGGTATCCTCTTCATGAAAGCATCATGAGATGACCCCCTTTTTTTTTTCTTTTTCTTACGTAAAATATATATTTACGAATTAGGATGATTAAGGAGACTGCTTGCCCTCGGGAGCCGCGTAGATTATCCCCTAAAACCCAGCCGCCACAATGGAATCGGCGCGTAATTACTCGAGCGATTGGTAATTTCCCCGCCAAGACAGGTAGGCATTAGCCGGCGAGATAGGGACAAATTTCCGATGACCAGGGGCTATATCGGGGAGGCTGTGGAAAATGAAAAAGAATTTGACTAGAGATAATGGAGGCTGTGGCACGAATAGCTGTCGTGGGTCAGCTGCACGAAGGCCTGCGTTGCTCTTCCCGATTTGTTGTGGGTGTCTAGGTTAGTCGGCTTCATATTTTTCTATTAATAATTAGTTTGTTTTTTAAAAATAAATCTGCTAAATATATTGAGTAAAATAGCGCTAAAATATGATTATACTAAGCCAGCAGGAGCATGGCGAGTAGTCTCTTAGATTTTGGTTTATTATTTTCAAAACGAACCTTTATAATAAAAAAAAAAAAAATTACCACCCTAAAAAGTTACTGTTAATAGGTAGAACCCAAATATTGAATAAAAAAATCCTTCTACCCACTGTCAGCGTTTTTTCTCTGAAATAACGGACCGATTTTTTTTCGAAATTTGCCACAAAAATATCAGGGAATCCCACAATGATCCTAACACTTAGAGTGATATAAGCCGACTTGTTTTAAAATGGTGAACGTTTGAAAATGTTTTAGTTCAATTAATCAGTTATTTTCTTAGATTGGGACAATTTTTTGAAGAGAGCTTCCTACTCCAGACACCGCAATTAATTTTTAAAAATAAAACAAAAACGGAATTTTACATAATTTTTATTTGAAGATAGAAAAAATATGTATAGTTTTATCAGAACACCGCATCACTTGATAGAAAAATAAATTTCCTACGAATCAAAAAAGAATCATGAAAATCTGTTAAGAAATAGCTGAGATATAGCTTTTTGAAATTAGCAGTTGTGATTCGCAATTTTTAAAAATTAATTTATTGCTTTTCATAATAGTTAATTGCATGTAAACATCTATTTACACTGGTATGCCCTAATATAGCTATTTGGAAATAGTAAACTATTTTGTATAAATATATTAATACATTTACTTGTATTTATCTTAATAAAGATGTTTTATTTATTATGCATCTCTTCTTAACCAATTGCCAAAAAAACTATTTAAAAAAGTTTTCTTTTTTTTAAATTGCGTAAAAAACATATGCAAATCATATATATATATATATATATATATATATATATATATATATATATATATATATATATATATATATATATATATTGTTTGATCAGTTCTCGACTGTTGATAATTTAAGTTTGTGTTGTTCTTAGGTTTCAGTCAATTGAATTGTTTATTCAAAAATTGTTTATTCATTGACTGAAACCTAAGAACAACACAAACTTATATATATATATATATATATATATATATATATATATATGTATATATATATAATATATATATATATATATATATATATATATATATGTATATATATATATATATATATATATATATATATATATATATATATATATTATATGTATATATATATATATATATATATATATATATATATATATATATATATATATATATATATATATATGAGTTAGACCAGTTCATTTTGTTGAATCACCAACATTTATCACAGCTCTGCCGCTTCTTGACATAAATAATAATATAAATATTTTAATCAATTACTTTTATTTTTTTATTTTAAATATTTTTATACATTGGACCTAAAAATTCCACTAAAGACTAGACATGACATTGATAAAGCTGTAGGAATACTGACGGACTCAATAACTAACAGTATAAAAGATAATACTTCATCCACATTCAACATCAATACTACTCCACAGACTGCACTGCCACAGCACATTCGTATCTTATTAAGAGAAAAACGCAGAGCAAGATCGAAGTGGCATAGGACAAGATATCCTTCAGATAAAACAAATTATACAAAATTGACCAACAAACTAAAATCAGAACTCAGGAAATTCAAAACTCAAACTTTACTTAACATGACCGAAAACCTCACTACCAACGATAACTCACTGTGGACGACCACTAAAAAACTCCTAAAGTTCAAAGATTTTAATCATCCTCTCCTAAATGAATCACAATCCTGGACAAGATCAGACGACGAAAAATCCCGGACGTTCGCACAACATCTCTCTAAAATATATAACCCTCATCCTGATATCCTTAATCCTCATCACCTCGAATGTATTGAAGCAGAACTGGATATTCCCCTCCAAATGAATCTTCCCCCTAAAGCGTTCCATCCATCCGAAATATCAAACATCATCCAGAGTTTACCATCTCGCAAAGCTCCTGGACATGATCTTATAACTTCCCATATCCTAAAACAACTTCCTCGAAAAGCCATCCTATATCTCACTTACATCTGTAATGCCGTTCTCCGATCCACGTATTTTCCCACTTCCTGGAAATTATCCATCATTAAAATGATCCCCAAACCCAAAAAGCCTCCTGAATACCCATCCTCCTACCGTCCTATCTCTCTTATATGCGTCATGGGTAAAATCCTGGAAAAACTTCTGCTTAAACGCATATATCCCATCCTTGATTCCAATCACATTATCCCAGATCATCAGTTTGGTTTCCGAACATCCCACTCCACTATCCAGCAATGCCATCGTGTGGTGGACGTTGTCTCGTCTTCATTGGAGCGCGGATTGTACTGCACGGGAGCCTTTCTCGATGTAGAACAGGCTTTTGACCGAGTGTGGCACCCGGGATTGCTTTACAAACTCCGTAAATTCCTTCCACCTACATACTTCCTCATTATCCAGTCCTATCTCACAGGCAGGTCCTTCAAAGTAAATCATAATAATTCCTATTCACCCCTTTTTAATCAGTACGCAGGCGTTCCTCAAGGCAGTATTTTAGGACCCATCCTTTACACAGTTTATACAGCTGATATCCCATCCCATCCTAGCACTTTCCTTTCTACCTATGCTGATGACACTTGTGTGTTATCAGTCAACAACGATCCAATTATTGCCTCCCAAACTCTTCAATCCCATATCAGAGACCTTGAAGTATGGTGTCAGAATTGGAGAATAAAAATAAATTCCAATAAATCCCACCAAATAACCTTTACCCTTCGTCGTAAACCAATGACAACCTGCCCAACAGTATCCTTCAATAACACTCCTCTTGTCCCAGTTGAACAGATCCGATACCTAGGACTGCACCTGGACAAACGTCTCACTTGGAACCCTCATACAAGACTGAAAAGACAAGAAACTGCTCGACGTTTTCGACTACTTCAACACTTACTGGACAAACGCTCAAACCTTCCACTTAAGTACAAAAGACTCATCTACATGACTATCATAAGACCAATATGGACTTACGGAGTAGAGATTTGGGGCTCTACTAAACCATCAAATTCATCTCGTCTCCAATCCTTACTATCCAAAATCCTTCGAAAAATCCTCAATGCTCCTTATTTTGTCACAAATAAACTCATCCATAAAGACCTTAATATTCCCTTTGTTGCTGACTTGGCCCGAACCAGGTACCACTCCTTTCATGACAAACTCCATTCCCACTCTAACCAACTAGTTTCAATCCTTGCTTCCTCTACAATCCCTGATAATCCTCCGAGACGTCTGAAAAGAAGATGGCCCCGAGACCTTCTTGTTTAACATAGACTTTGGGGAGCTGCCAATGGGTAGTATCCCTACATATGAATCATGTCAACTTATCTTGTATCACATTTACTAAATGTATTTTATTATACAGTTGTAAATACCAATAAATATATTTAAAAAAAAAAAAAAATATTTTTATTGAAATTTTCAACTGTATTTTGTAATACAACTAGTAAATATGCTGGTAAAGATAAAATACATGAAAAAACATTAAGAGAGACTGCCCATTGGCAGCACTCTAGTAGTCAATCTAAACAAGAAGGTCTCGAGGCCATCTTCTTTTCAGACGCCTCGGAGGGTTATCAGGGATCGAAGAGGAAGCTAGGGTAGAAACTAGTGGGTTAGAGTGGGAATGGAGTTTTGCATGTAAAGATTCATACCTGGTTCGGGCCAAAACAGTAACATAGGGAACATTAAGATCTTTGTGGATGAGCTAATTAGTGACAAAGTAAGGAGCGTTGAGGATTTTACAAAGGATTTTGGATTGTAAGGATTGGATACGAGAGGAATTGGATGGTTTGGTGGAGCCCCATAGCTCAATTCCGAAAGTCCAGATAGGTCTTATAATAGTCATGTAGATGAGTCTTTTGTAGCTAAGTGGAAGATTAGAACGTTTGTCCAGTAAGTGTTGAAGTAGTCTAAAACGTCGTGCAGTTTCTTGTCGTTTCATCTTGTATGAGGGTTCCAAGTAAGGCGTTTGTCAAGGTGCACTCCCAGATATCGGATCTGTTCAACCGGGACAAGAGGAGCATTGTTGAAGGAGACAGTAGGACAGGATGTCATAGGTTTACGACGAAGGATAAAGGTTATTTGATGGGATTTGTTGGGATTTATTTTTATTCTCCAGTTCTGACACCATACTTCTAGGTCTTTGATGTGCGCTTGAATAGATTGAGAGGTGATAAATGGATCATTATGAACTGATAACACGCAGGTGTCATCAGCATATTTAGAAAGGAAAGTAATCAATTACTTATGATCCATTTTCATCTTTTACATGTTGCCATCTGTAATAAACTCATAATACAATATTCAAAAAAAACAATAACGTTTTATTCCTTCCTTGAGGTTAAACATTACTAACTAACAAAATCATATGTTTTTTACAGTAAATATATATAGTGCTTAGTGTTATCACATTATCACACCTCTCCCCTTAAGCCTTCACCTTCTTTATCACACCATCTTTCAAGTAATTTTTTTATTCCGCCTTTCCAGAACAGTTGAAGGACGACCCGTAAGCTTTGCATCTTCCAAGTCAAAATTTCAGGTTCTGAACGGAGAAAACCACTTACGGACGATTCCTGTCTGCTAAGACATCATTTCCATACACGTTGTAAATCATTTTAACCGTCTTTGCAGCGGGTTTTCTTTTTTCGAAATAAAAAAAAAAGCATCTCTTCTATTTTACTTTCACTTACTATATATAGTAAGGGGAAGTATCGATCGTGAAAATTTTCGAATTCCAGTTTTCAACGGAAATACACTTTTTAGGGTCCCCTGAGTCTAAATAACCAAGTCCCGCAGAAAGGTCTGTGTGTGTGTGTGTGTGTGTGTGTGTGTGTGGTAACTCCCGGGCTGAAACGGTAAGTCCTATGAAACTGAAATTTCATATTTTAGACAACTAAACGCCCGAGACGTGACAAAACTTTTTTCATCAAAATGAGCTTACCAGAAGAGCCACTTTATACCATGCATTTTGCATCTTTTTTCGAAAACGGTTCCGACGATTTTGATGAAATTCGCTATATCGATGTAAGACTTAATGGGCTTTAATACCATTTAGGTTTCATTCGGATTAAAATGGTCTGACAGGGCTTAAATGCCGATATTTTAAATTTTCTTTCTTTAAAGTACCTTTAATTTTGTTGATTCTATAAAAATAATTATATTTCTTGTTACCACTGATGAAAAACAGGTAAATATATAAATCGAATGAATTCGATACCCAACTAAAGGAGAATACAGAAAAAATATTTTTTAATGCAAATTTTCGTTTTTGAACATAAGAGCAGTAATATACATTGTAACCGGTCGCGGTTGTCGGCACCGGTTGGCAGAACCTGCTCCATTGTAACCTTACCTCTTGTTCCCTATGTTAGCTTATAACTTACCTGTATCTCCTTATCTTTTCTTTTAATTTTCCTTTATGTAAAACTTCCTTTTATTTTGTCATATGTTCATTTCTTTGTTTGTTGCTCATTACCTTTTGTATATACTGATTGTAAATATTTTAATATTGTACATAAATTGTTGCATGGTAGTAATTGCATTTATTTTATTTTGTAGATAGAAAATAAACTATATTAGAAGTATTTTGATAGTTGCATTGCATGCCCAAAACAAACTAACCCAGCCCTTCTCGCTGAGCTTAGCTGGAAAAGCAAATTACCTTTTTTTATGACAGGGTATGTACCAAATTTTATTTTTCCTTATTTAGCACCAAAAGTGGATAAAGCTACCTGTATCTGGCCTAACCAGCCTGGCGCCCTTCTAATTAACTTTGAAGTGGAATATCCTGGTCATAACATGGATGATATGCCGTTGGAAATCTAAAGATTTTAGAAAAAAATATTATCTCATACACAAGCTTGAAAAAGTTAATAGAGATGAACATAAAACTAACTGATTATTTTAGATAATAATATAATAGATTTTTTTAAACACATGTTTCTATATAAATTCAGCTTAATTAATTCCTTAATAGTTTCACGTATTTTTATCTCTAACTGTATTTGAAAATTCTTTCATTGATTTTAAAAATGGAGGTAAGTGAAAGTCGTGTGTTGCCCGCACTAGATTTTTAAAACTGTGTTTCTCCGTAATTGATACTTGGAGCAGAAAGCTGGATTCTCCCAGAAACATAATAAAGCCGAATCCCTGCTAATGAAATAATGTTCCCCAGAATAATGGGAAAATATTATTAATCTCATTAATTAAAGTATTGATCATTTTTAAATGTTTCTCTATTAAAACTGTAATTCTGCATTATTTTCCCCAATAACCCAATAGTATACTATACATACAAAGTTCATTCTATTTTCTTCTTTGAATTATATTTCAAAATTCCCTTTCTTCTTTCTATGATTCCCCTTAAAGCCCCCGATCGTGGATTCTCCCCCATTCCCTTACCCCCCGACTCGTTAGTTCCACCACCGACGATCAAGATACCCAGCACACCCACCTGTTCCAATGAACCCCGAGGATGACCCCTCCTCAAGATCTGGAAATTACCCCGGAGCCTCCGGTTCCCATGTAATTCCCGGTAGCAGGGGGTCGTGATGGCCGCGGGGTACCTTTCCTCATCCGGCAGCCGAAGCTCTTCCATTCTGGAGGTCGTTATCCATTCATCTTAGAATAATCCTTTAGTCAAGGTTGCCGTTCGTGCGGGTTATAGAATAGTTTTCGGCCTAGAAGTAGGCCGGTGCGAGGAGTCAGGTGTCGGCTGTTACAGCTGTGTGTTGGGGAACGGCTTAGCAGATCGCATCCATGTTCCGGGCGTGTTATTAGGTATAAACAACTTTATTCTATGCATAAACCTTTCCTATATTATGTACTCAGTGGATGTTATCATTAACATATCTCTTCCCCTTATCTAATATTTATTCTTTCCCTAGTCCGTTATTCGTGTTCTGAGTCAAAGATCATAAGTGTTTCACAAGCCTGAACTTCCCTTCACTACCTCTTTTTTATTTTTAATAAAATTTTAATCGCATAATTATCACAAAATTTATTCTTGTTTGTTTGTTACATGGATCTGTCTTTTGCCCCAGTTGGACAAACCCTAGCTAGCTTTGTTATTGTTGCTCTGGTTGAAAATTTCAGTAGAGGTACCAGTTTTGTGGAGACTGCAATTTCTTATAAAACATTAGTCGCTCAGAGCAATCTTTTAGATGTTCTATTGCTTAGAATGGGAAAAGTCACGTTTGCCACCTGTGGTGTAGTGGCTGTCATAACTGCCTTCCATGCCCAACGTCGCTGGTTCTTTAACTTGAGTTGGCCCTAGGATCTTTGAATGGGAGAAAAAACAAAATCATTTTAAGACTCTTTAAGTACACTTAGAAATGAAATTTACATACCAGAAGAATGTAAAACAGCAAAAATAATACTAATACATAAATAAGGAGAAACTAAAATTGATAATTATAGACCTGTTCTTGGAGCGTCCGGCGATGACAACGCCACCCAATGGCCAAGCGGTGAAACAATTGCATTAAAAAAAATATTTTTTCAGTTTTCTTCTTAAATTGGATATCGAATTCACTCAATTTACATATTTTTCCGTTATTAATCAATTCTAATAAGATGATGTTCCAAATTTTTTGAAATCTACAAAATTAAAGGTACTTTAAGAGAAGAAAATTTATAATATCGGCTTTTAAGCTCTGTCAGTCTATTTCAATCAGAATGAAACCTACACCACATTAAAGCCTATCAAATTTTACATCGATATATAGAGTTTAATTAAAATCGTTAGAGCCGTTTTTGAGGAAATCGTAAAAAGGTCCAAAATGCATAGTATGAAGTAGAAATTTCGGTCAGCTGATTTTCATCAAAAAGATTCTGTAACATCTCGGACGTATAAGCTTTAAAAATATGAAATTTCAGTTTCATAGGACTTTTCGTTTTTGCCCGGGAGTTACAACACAGACAGACCTTTTTTCGGGACTTGGTTATTTGGACCCAGGGGACCCTAAAACGTGTATTTCCGTTGTAAACTGGAATTTGAAAATTTTCACGATCGCAATACGTTCCCTTACTATATATTTCATATATAGGTGAGTGGAAGTAAAAAATATAGGATGTTATTTGTATATATGTTATATTATACAGTTAATCCAAAATGTATTGAAAAAATAATATAAAATTGTAGGATAAAGATAAATATTTATGACGGAGATGAAACAAGAGAGGATGGCGGTGGCTCGCTAACCGCAGGTGTCCAACCTCCCGGAGCTCGGCCTATTTCACGCTGATTGTCTTAGAGATTACCGGTAACTCTCAGCACAGCCCTTGATAATTTGCTATTAATCTTCCTCTCTCTCAGATTGCCTCACCTCCCTGTGGGTGTGGGTTCCTCAGTGATATTCCGTAAAGTTACCTAGCATGTTGTGGTACAACGGAACAATCTATGATAATAAGTCTGTTTAATGTTTAAAACAGTAATAAGTAACGAATAACTTTTAACATTAAATATTATTGATATCCCATCACATCCTAGTACTTTCCTTTCTACTTATGCAGATGACACTTGTGTATTATCAATCAATAATGATCCCACTGTTACCTCTCAAAAACTCCAATCCCATCAGAGACCTTGAGATGTGGTGTCAGAATTGGATAATTAAAATAAATTCCAACAAATCCCACCAAATTACCCTACCTAGTTCCATGTTAAACGTTTAAAATGGAATCCACATACTAGACTGAAACGACAAGAAACTGCTCGCCGCTTTCGGTTACTATAACACTTAATAGACAAATGCTCTAAACTTTCACTTAACAACATAAGACTTATCTACATGACCATTATAAGACCTATCTGGGCTTACGGAGTTGAGCTATGGGGCTCCAATAAACCATCGAATTCTTCCCGTATCAAATCCCTACAATCCAAAACCCTCCGTAAAATCCTCAATGCTCCTTACTTTGTCACGAATAAACTTATCCATAAAGACCTTAATGTTCCATTTGTTACTCATTTGGCCCGGACCAGGTATCAATCCTTTCATGACAAACTCCTTTCTCACTCTAACCCACTAGTCTCAATCCTTTCTTCTTCATCAATTCCGGATAATCCTCCGAGGCGCCAGAAAAGGAAATGGCCCCGGGACCTTCTAGTTTAGAATATTTTTAAAGTGCTTCCAATGGGAAGCTTCTCTACATGTATATCAAGTCATTGTATTATATAACACATCACATTTACTTGATGTATTTTTGAAAATACAGTTGTAAATAACAATAAAATAATTTAAAAAATATATATATATAAAAATTTTATATTATTTACTAGCTGTTGAACGCAATATCTGTTATGATTGCGATTAAGAAGTTTTTTAAAGAAAATACTTTAAAGTACTTCTGCGTAAATGATATTTTTAGTTTTATTATCTTGTAGGAGAACATACTGATTTTCTCCGCAAGCCGATCTTGACAATGTGACATATAGTTTGCCGTGTGAAAAGCAGTCTTGACGAAATTCGATTCCTGCGTGTTTAAATGTTTGTTCCTTAGGTTTATTGATTGTTACGGCAAAGGATAAATTAACGGGAAACTTAAATATTTTAAAATTAAAAAGTAAATCATTTGGAATCATTGGGATGATAGATTAATTTTTCCCGCTTTTTCCCCAGATTTTCCACTGATTCTTCACTCCTATTGGTCACAGCGTAATGTTATATAGCCTATAGCATTCCTCGATGAATGGTCTATCCAACACAAAAAGAATTTCTATTAGAACCAGTAGTTTCTGAGAATTTTTACTTTCACTTACTATATATCGTAAGGGGAAGTATTGGGATCGTGAAAATTGTCGAATTCCAGTTTTCAACGAAAATACACAGTTTAGGGTCCCCTGAGTCCAAATAACCTTGTCCCGCAAAAAGGTCTGTGTGTTTGTGTGTGGTAACTCCCGGGCGGAAACGGTAAGTCCTTTGAAACTGAAATTTCATATTTAAGACAAATATACGCCCGAGACGTTACAAAACCTTTTAAACTCGCTATATCGATGTGAAATTAAAATGGGCTTTAATATCATTTAGGTTTCATTCGGATTGAAATGGTCTGACAGAGCTTAAATGCCGATATTTTAAATTTTCTTTCTCTAAAGTACCTTTAATTTTGTCTATTCTATAAAAATAACTATATTATTATGTTACCACTGATGAAAAACAGGTAAATATATAAATTGAATGAATTCGATACCCAACTAAAGGAGAAATCAGAAAAATATTTTTTTAATGCATCTATTTTTTTTTTATTGTATTGTATTTTATTTTATATGTTATTGCAATAACATAAGAGCAGTAATATACATGTATGATATACCGTTGGAAAGCTAAAGATTTTAGAAAAAATATTATCTTATAAAAGTTAAGGTTTTAAAAGTTAATAGAGAGTGATGAAAAGGAAGATAAACTAACTGATTATTTTAGGTAATAATATAATAGATTTTTTAATAAAATACATGTTTCTATATAAATTTAATTTAATTATTTCTTTACTAGTTTCACGTATTTTTATCTTTAACTGTATTTGAAAATTCTTTCATTGATTTTAAAAATGGAGGTAAGAGAAAGTCGTGTGTTGCCCGCACCAGATTTTTCTATTTCTATTATTTTTAGATTTAACTAGTATTCATTAAATAACTACCCCCTTGTCCTGGAACATTTCATTTAAGAAGATATTGCATCTGCAGATAATGCCTATTCCAAGTGAACAGGACCTCTAAGTACAGTACTTGTTGTTTAATTTATGTATTGCAAGCATCCCCTAACAATCTACATTACCATCTCCGCCCAAAAGATAATGCGAAGGAGATACTGAATATGGTAATCCTTAATTCCTTCCGAAAGCTGGGAGTTGGCACATGTTGATTCGAGATATGAGATGCTGTAGGTAACGTTTCGGGCGACCTTGCCCAGCCGCACCTGGACTGGCTAATGCCCACTCGCTGCATCTGCCTTCCTCACCTTGGATTCGACATTCAAACGATGACTTAATTTCGTAGGCCTGAGGGTGAAAAAAATTTTAGAGATGAAATTTTCTCGAACGAAACAAACTACCGCGCTATCCCCTGCCCTTTTTCTTAACTCTTTTCACTAACTGTTATATTTTATAAAATATCTCCATCTTGAACAATTAATTAAATTTTTAAAAATCTAATTCGCGCATCTTATGACTTTCACTTACCTCCGTGGTTAAAATCAATTTAAGAACTCTTATATCCTCAATGCTCCTTACTTTGTCACAAATAAAATCATTCATAAAGACCTCCATTTTTCATATATGGCCCGTTATGGCCCTTACCAGGTATCATGACCAACTCCTTCCATGACAAACTCCATTTCCACTCTAATCCACTAGTTTCAATCCTGATTTATTTATTTAACGTCACTTTATGCTTCTATGGCTAATCGGTCAATGCTACAGTGGGAGTCCTTATCGAGTACCTGACATCGCACAGGCTCGGGACCACCTTTTAACGTCCCCTCCGAAGGACGGCATAACTAAGGATTTTTTACTCCTATTAAAAAATCCTAGAACCACCTGCGGGTTTGAACCCGTGACCTTTGGCGTAGGAGGCTGTTATGCTAACCACCCAGCTACAAGTGATCCCGGTTTCAATCCTTGCTTCCCCTTAAATTCCTGATAATTCACCGAGGCGTCTGAAGAAAAGACCTTGTTTAGACTGACTGAGTGCTGCCAATGAGCAGTTTCTCTTCAGGTTTTTCATATACACTATCTTTTAGCTGCATATTTATACTTGGTGTATTATAATATACCGTTGTAAATTTCAGAATATAATATAATAATGAAATAATATACAAAAAAAAAACTTTTATATAAAGTTTATTATTATTAGTTATTAGTTAGTTAGTTATTAGGTAGTTATTAGTTGAAACTATTTAGTTGTTTGATTTACTTACCGCCACCCGGACTAATTCCTTTCAATAATTCTCAAACGGGTAACTAATTATATCCACTAGCACCAAACATATTAAATCTTAGTGCTATTTGATTGAGAATTAAATTTTCTACAAAAAAAAAAAAATAAATAAGAAATAAATTATTTAAGAACAAGCAGAGATGTAGAATTTTCAAATTAGTAGTGGTAGTAAGGTATTTAAAAAAAAAATTATTAATTGCTTTTCTTACTATTTAATTGGCTATAAAAAGCTTTATAAGCAGTTATACCCTAATATAGTTATTCGGAAATAATTTGGAACGTTTTTGTAACATAATTTAACACGCTTTGTAAAAGAACTAATTACATTTTGTTTCGATAGAAAAATGTGTTTTATTAAATGTGTTTTATTCTATAATATGATTATCTACTACAATCAGTTAGTTTCATCCGCGTTTTATAACTCTTCATTACCTTTTACGACTTAGTGTATAAGATAATGTTTTTTTCTAAAATCTTTAGCTCTCAAACGGTATAATATTTATCTATATTACTATTTTTATGTTAAATAAATAAATTTCATAAAAAAAATAATAATACAAAAAATGTCGGCTCTTTTCTTGTTTAGTTAGTATCAAATTCGTTCAACTTTTATATTTAGCTGTTTTTTATCAATGGTAAAATGATATAGTCAATTTTTTGGAATCTACAAAATTAATGGTAGTTTACAACAAAAAAAAATTCATAAACTTAGCATTCAAGCCCTATCAGGCTATCTCAATCAGAATAAAACCTAAATGATATTAAACTTCATTAAATTTAGTTTTTAGTTTATTAAAAATCGTTATATCCGTTTTTGAGCAAATCGTAAATAAGTGCATGGTATAAAGTTGCTGTAACATCTCAGACATGTAAAGTTCAAAAATATGAAATTTCAATTTTATACTATTAATCAATTTTGAGCTAGTGTTGCCACTCACAATCCTTTTTGCGAGACTTGGATAATTTGGACGCTCACAATACTTTCCCTTACTATATATTACACATTTCATAGGTAACTGAATGTAAAACACGGCGATAGTATTTCACCCAGAAAACCTAATGATCATGGATACGTATATTTATAATCGGCTGTTTTTTCCTGAATAGAGAAAAATTGAATTAACATTTATTCAATAAATGTAAATAAGTCACTATCAAAAACAAGATGAGGCTATAAACATTGACGAATGGCTTTATTTACGTCCTCTTCTGGGGATTAAATATTTCTCACTGGGTTTCTGGTCGAGGATAGCTCTATCCTGAATCTCGAAGAAAATTCCGACTTGGCAACTTCCTATTCAGATCCTTTTCCGGGCATACCCTAAATACAAGATCTCAATCTACTGATTTATACTTTCCCTCTCATATCATCCATGCTACCATAATTTGGGACTCCTTTCTTACCTACCTTTCCGTAAAACATCCGTCCGAACCGCATTTAATCACCATTTATTTATCTCGAAGATCAATCATCCACACACATGTAATCTATCTTCAATTAACTATACGCACCTAATGAATTGAGAGTGGTTAACAGTATGTTGCTATACTTTTGACATGCTGCCTTTTTAAGGCAGCGGTTGCTTTAGAAACTAGATTAATTAATGTATTTAAGGACTATATTTTTTGGAACCATTGGAGTTCTTTTACAAAGGTGTCGTGTTTACCAATATGAAACAGATTTCAATCAGAACAATTGTTATTAAACCTGACTAATACAACAATTTTAAACTTAAACTCTATATAATGCATAGTTCAATCCTTTCAATCCTAAGTCCTTCAAACAATAGTAAATGCTCCTTATTATGTCACCTTTTTACATTTTACATTCAAGCTTTTGTATATTGGTAACTTATTTCACTCAAACTGATATATATCCTAAGCGATGGGGGCTGGCGACAAATATATATATATATATATATATATATATATATATATATATATATATACATATATACATATAATATTTTACAATAAATTTGTGATACGGATACTGCCTATTCAATTTTTTTTTTTTCCCTAAGCCCCTTGGGAGTTGGGGTTGGAAATCGGAAATAGAGGAAGGAATCTGGGATTTCTTTTTCTGCATTACATGCATTCTAAGGCGGGACAGAGGATTCATCGGAGTCACGTCTAGTGATGAGACTCACAAGTCTTTCTGAGTCAGTTAGTCAAGTTATGGTTTCTTAGTCTAGTCTGAGGGTCTTTACGTAGTCTTGCCAGAGCTGTGGCCGTCCTGTTGGAGTCAGTGGGTCCGTGCAGTACCGGAGACTATCAAAGAATTCGAAATGTCTTCGGGAGATGAACTCTGTCACGGTCGCAAGATCGAAGGTGTCCTGTATTTGGTCTGTCTTCGTCCTCTGTAGAGAAGTATGCCTCAATATTCGTCTCAGTACTCCATTTTGAAACTGCTGGAGCTTTTTTGTTGTGGTTGGTTAAATATTCAATTCGAGGAACACCAACAGAATAGAGTGTGTCAAACGTGTTACATTTTCGAATATGAAAAAACGTTATGTGATAAAAACTTGATACGAACTGTTAGAAACTCTATTTCGGAATCAATTTCATCTTCGCGTGTCATTTTATAATGTTAATCATTATAAAAACAGAATCACATAATTCTGAACAGTTCAAATTATGTATTTATTTCTTGCACAATCTTATTCTCAGAGCTGTCTTCAGGTCAGGTAATAAAGAGATATAAAGGGTATTCGCAAATTGAGGTCGAATACCGCTCCTTTTTATAATAAATAATAATGACGAGAAAAAAAAAAGAAGGAAAAATGTGGCTAATATAAAAGATGTAACAGCCGTTTGACGAATCAAACATATAATCAGGCATTTTGGTTTTGAGTTATAGGCGATGCGTGCCCCGAACGGCAAACTATACTTATCCAGAATATATAAAAAGTTTTAATTTCATCTCTATAATGGTGGTATACAGTCGTGGCGTGCCGGTAATGAACCACTGGCCCTAAACGACGGACCCTTAGGCGGTGGTAGCTCAGTGTCGTCTATTACTGGGCTCGTGGATAGCGTGACGCGTCTTCAACCGTACCCTGAGGACCTGCGAAGGTACGGAGTCCAAGGGTTGCAACAACTCGATCGGAGGAGGATATCAGGCCTGGGAGGAAGAAACGAATTATGTATTTAGGAAGGAATTAAAAAAAAAAAAAAACTCTGTACCTCTGCAACCTATGAAGAGTCTTGGGCTCAGTACATATTCGTACTGTTTCTAGGCCAACGGCCGTGCAATGAGGTGATTTGGCCGAGATCACGCTCAGCCGCCAGGTTATTCCCCCATTTTTGAGTACCCACTTTATAGAGGCTGGTTCTGCGCAAGGAGGATTTCCATACTCCAGAATTGCTCCCCCCACTCCCTCCGGCTGAAACAACAGAATAAATAATATTCTGCCATAGCCGGGATTCGAACCCAGGACCCGGAGTAGACTAGCGCTCTATCCATTAGACCACGCCGCTCCCTATCGATTTCAAGTAGAAAAAAATTCGATATCTTTTAATTTTTATTTTACTCCTTTGGGATGATCGTACACCTTGCCTAATTCGCCATAAATGGGAAACCGTGTTCGGCCAGGTGCCAGTCTTTTGTTCATTTTGGTTCACCATTCGTCTACAACTGCCCGAAGATGTTGGCCTTGTTTCGACAAGTTGATCTTCTTCATCAGCTGCCTCAGTATTGACAGCCACAGGACGTTTTGAAAAATAACTTAAAGTATCGAGAATGGCAATGGAATATATTGCTCATCCGAGAGGTAGTTTGATTTTTCGCAAATGAGTTGTCGAGGGATGACGACAAGTGAAATACGCTGCGAATTATTACACAATGGTTTATTATTTCCAAATAACTATATTATGGCTTAACAGTTTATGAAGCTATTTATGGACAGTTTACTAATATAAAAAGCAATAAATAATTAAAGGAAAATTGCCTAGGTCTATCATCACTACCAACTTCAAAACGTTGTATACCTGCCATTTCTGGACCGATTTCAATGATATGATATATATCACTAATTTTTTTTTCGGATTTTTTTTTATTCGTTTTTTTGGGTTCTAGGTATCCTCAACGTAATCTCTCAAATTTTGAGAGGGAATTATTTTTTACTTTCACTTACCTATATATGAAATATATAGTAAGGGAAAGTATTGCGATCGTAAAAATTTTCGAATTCCAGTTTTCAACGAAAATACACATTTTAGGGTCCCCTGAGTCCAAATGACCAAGTCCGGAAAAAAGGTCAGTAGGTGTTTAGCGCAAAAACCATAGATCGTAAGAAACTGAAATTTCATATTTAAGACAACCATACGCTTGTGATGTTATAACAACTTTTTCATCAAAATCGGCTTACCAGAAGAGCTACTTCATACCATACGTTTTGTACTTTTTTATGATTTTCTGAACAACGGCTCAAACGATTTTGAATTAACTCGCTATGTTGATGTGAACATTAATGGGCTTTAATATGGCCAAGGTTTCATTTTGATTGAAATAGTCTGACAGGGCTTGAATGCTGATATTTTAAAATTTCTTTCTCTATAGTCTTTTAATTTTGAAGATTTAAAAAAATTAGGCACATCATTTAATTAGCATTGATAAATAGCAGATAAATATTCAATTTAAGCGAATTTGGTAGAGAACTAAAGGAGAAAAGTGCAAACATATTTTTATTCAATTTTTGTGTTTTTGATAATAATAACAGTAATACATACGTATAATATACCGTTGGAAAGAGAAAGAGCTTAAAAAAAATTGTATCTGATGTAAAACGTTTAAAAGGTTACATAAAGTAACAAATGGAGAATACACTCGTTACTGATTAACAATTTATTATTGTTATATTATTAAATCTAAATCATATGTTTCTAACGAAAATGAATACATGTTTTATCAAAATCTACTTCACCGACTGAAAGTACTATACTCACTTTTATCTAAATCTTCAAAATTAAAAATTAGACAGAAACTGAATACATACACATACCTTCTTAAGCCAATATGGACTTACGCTTCACAGATTTTCGGTTCAGCAAAAAAGACTCACATACAAAAACTGCAAACATTTCAATCCAAAATTTTAAGACTGATAACGACAGCTCCTTGGTACGTAAACAACAGAACCCTACATACGGACTTACAACAACCAACAGTTGACCAACATATACGAACACTCTATACTCGTTTTCACAGTAAACTTAACGGACACGACAATACACTGATTAACGACATGTCAATAGCTGAAATGCCAGTCAGAAGAAGGCTAAAGAGAGGCTGGATGAGGAACCTCCTCGGATAAAATAAAGCCATGGAAGGGGTGCTGCTGGGCACTTTCCTTCCCCATGCCTACCATGCCTGATCTCAATTTGTACAGCACATTTGCTGATTGTCAGATACATACTGACAGGCGTGAATAGAGATATAAAGAGAAAAAAAAAAAAAAAAAAAAAAAAAAAATTTTCAAATTGAATTATATTTAGTAGTTTTTAAATTGATTTTAATATTTGAGGTAAGTGAAAATAGTGTGTTGCGTCCACCAGATTTTTCTTTTTGTCGATTACAAAAGTTCATTATTAAAAATAATAAACCGAAAGCATTTATACTTCTTTACTATTAATTTCCATTTCCTTTCGATTTTCATTCAAATAAAATTTCCTGATACAAGAACATTGTTTCTTTACTGATCAATAATAACCGAGATATCAACAAACCAATCTCTTATAAATTATGGCTTGACCATGTAACATTATGTTTATTATTTTATAATTGAGTCATTAAATTAAATCACTTTTTGAAACTAATCGCCACCATTTTAGAACTGGTCGGCTGATATCAACGTCTAGGTGTTAGGATCATCGTTGGATGCTCTGGTATTTTTGTGCTAAATTTCAAAAATGTCTATGGATGAAAAAAAAAAATATGTTGACATAACAGATCGTTGTAAAATGATGTGAATATAAAAAAATAAAAAACTGGTGTGAGCAGAGAGATGGTTAATTATTTTTATTCGACCAAATTAAAGGTACTTTAAAGATAGAAATTTTTAAAATGGTTCATTTAGGACAAAACGTACTATTTCAATGAGGATAAAACCTTCATGAAATCTAAGCCGATTAAAATTTATACCAATATAGACTGTTTAGTAAAAATTGCAAAAACAACTCTAATTTTTGACAAAATGTAAAAATCATTTTAATAATTGACACTTTTGGTCATCGATTTTAATAAAACAGTTCCTGCAACATCACAGTCATACACTAGTCAAAAGTATGAAATTTCTGAAATGTACCGTTTATAGTCAATGTAGTATTAAAGTTGAGAATTTTATACTCATTTAACCTCAGTAAATTATATTACTGACAAATTTTCACTGGAGGTGATAAGATGGGGGATTAAAATCAGGCGTGATATTTTAAACTTAAATTATAAACTTTTCGAGCAAACAACTGATATATGTAGTTTGTGTAACACAAATGAAGTAGACCTCTTTCGCTTTCTGACTGCCTGTTCATTACAGTAAGAATTTTTGTTTAGTTTTTTCTCAGGCGCGACAGGCCGTGTAGGCCCATGGTCGCGTTGTGTAATCTCCTGGGAGAATATATTCACCACGTTTCTCGATGAAATACTATCAGAATTTTTTTAATCAGAATTTAGGAAAAAAAATACATGAAATCTTAATATCTAACATTGGATCAAACAATTGATAGATCTGATTCTCCTATAGAATGGTGCTCACAAGAGAATTTAACTATTATTAAATTTGGGTAAAATATATCAATAACTTTCGCAATGTAAATATATTTTTCTTTATTTGCTATTTATTAATTATATAGATAGATTAACACGTTCACGCTGGGATGACCCACCGGTGGGTCACATTGTCTGTTCCGTGGGTACGGGATGACCCACCTTGGGTCACATTGTCTGTTCCGTGAGACGGGGTGACCCATCGGTGGGTCACGCTTAGCTCATCCGTGGAGCGACTTACATCATAGGTTAGTCACTTATTTTTAGAAAATAATTTTATTTTATTTTTTCTCAACATTATATGTTGTAGGAATTAACATTATTATTATTAAATATTTTATAACTTTCGACATCCGGGAATCACTTGTAGCTGGGTGGTTAGCATAACAGCCTCCTATGCCAAAGGTCACGGGTTCGAACGCACATGTGGTCCTAGGATTTTTTAATGGAAGTAAAAAATTCTTAGTTATGCCGTCCTTCGGAGGGGACGTTAAAAGGTGGTCCCGAACCAGTGCGATGCCAGGTACTCGTTAAAGATCCCTATCCTAATAAAACCTGGATAGGTCAAATTTAGGACTCCCACTGCAGCATCGTCCGATTAGCCATAGTAGCATAAAGTGACGTTAAATAAATAAACAAACTTTCAACATCCCCCCTCAAAGGACTCTTATCGGTTAATTTCACTTGATTACTCTTCTTTAAGATTTTATTTAGCTGTGCGTGATTTATTTTCATACTTTTATTCCCATAATATGGTATAAGAATATAATATTTACTAATAATTATAATATAAGAATCATTTTTAATAATAAATCATAATATAAGGAATCTTTTTTTCAGTTTTTCCATAATTACTCCTTCAAGTAATTTTTTTTTTTTTTTTAATTTGTTTATTAAGAGATAATACAATCTGCCACCTTCTGGAGCAATGAGTATTAGAGATAGAATAAATCATTCATACCATATGTACATTGTAAAAAAAATTAATAAAGACTAAACAAATAAAAAAAAAATATATATATATACACAAAATTAAATAAGTACTATAAAGAAATAATAATAACAATCTTGTTCACATTCATACCTATTTACAATATTTACAAACTGCCCCTGGGATCACTGAATCAAACCTCGAGATCCACTAGTGGATGTCGAGGAACAATGCCAGAAGATCCCAGCGCCTCTCATTCAGCTGCGTCACTGGTCTTGAGAGCCAGTGGAGACTGCGCTAGAGCGCTAGAGCCACATACACTCAGGGCATGAGTGGAGAAGCTGGCCATTGCCAGCACTCTAATAACATATTTACAACAAATCTCTGGGCCACTGCCGCTTCAACCTACGAGGAGGGTTATAGGGATGTTCGGAACTGGATAGGGAGTTTGCCAAGGGATTAGGAAGGTGAGTAAGCTTCTGATGGAAGATTATGAATTTGGAGGGGATTAGATCAAGGACAAATGGGATATTCAGGTCATGGTGTAAGTTTTTGTTGGTGACATAATATGGGGCATCGACTATTGTTCTAAGGACTTTAGACTGAAAGGATTGGATACGTTTGATATTCGAAACCTTTGCTGTTCCCCACAGTTCAAGTCCGTAGGTCCAAATTGGTTTAAGAATAGTCTTGTAAATTAAGAGTTTGTTGTCCGTTGAGAGATGAGATTTTCTGTTTAGTAGTCTATATAGCTGGCCATATCGTCGATTGAGTTCTTGTCGTTTGAGTCTAGTATGGAGGTTCCATGTCAGTCTTCAAGTAATATTAGTATGTCGAAACTGTTACAATCTCGCATTTAGCGCATTGGAAGTCTGGAACTTTTGTGATCTGGCATTAAACAAGTTGAAACTTGCAATAGTACCACCCCGCCCCACGAAGCGTAAGTAGCTAAGACAGTCCCGTCTCACGGGAAAAAACGTAGATATTCGCCCCGCCGTGAACGTGTTAAAGTAAATTATTTTCAATAATCGTAGACTCCACGGACGGTCAATTTACCAGCAGTGCATCTGATTTTATGTTGAAATTTAAAAAAAAACATTTTTGTTGATTTAAAAACAATTATTTTTATTTTCTGTTATCTCTATTTCTAATGCTCAACGCTTTGTGTTCAATAATAATTGTCTAATACCGAAAGCAGTGAATAATATTCTGGTTGAAACATCATTCAATAACAGATTGTCACATGTGAGAATATAAATACACTAAACATGATTTAAATTTGAAGATTAAATTTACAGAATAAACCACTGAAAGTTTTTTTCGGTGACTGTACGTTCCACACCAATCAGAACTAGCCTTCACAGGAACCCTTGAACAATCTCAATGGAACTGTAAGATATCTTTATGGAGTATTTGCTATAATTGGTAGAACATGATAGTGTTGATAACAAAGTGTGACCACAATGAGAAGTATTAGTTGTCAAAGGTGGATCTACATCATTGAGAAAACATGTAACTTGGCACGTGGTGGAGAGAGGAAGGTTATCTCTGCAACAGAAATTTTGTGAGCTCAATTAATTTATTCTTTTTCGGGTTTATTGAAACAAACATGATTAAAAAGATAATCGTCCAGTCTGTATTTTAGTTATCTTCCTTACCTTGTGAACGGACTTACGGAGTAGAGCTTTGGGGCTCTACTAAACCATCAAATTCTTCCCGTATCCAATCCCTACAATTCAAAATCCTCAATGCTCCTTATTTTGTAACTAATAAACTGATCCAAAAAGACCTTAATATTCCGTATGTTGCTGATTTGGCCCGATCTAGATACCATTCCTTTCATGACAAACTCCATTCCCACCCTAATCCTCTAGTTTCAATCCTTTCTTCCTCTTAGATTCCCGACAATCCTCCAAGGCGTCTACAAAGGAGATGGCCCCGAGACCTTCTAGTTTAGAATAGTTACAGGAGTGCTACCATTGGGTAGTTCTTCTACAAGTCTTTTTCATGTCATTTTTCTTATATCATATTTATTTGATGTATTTTTTAGTACATTATTTTTTTAGTACAGTTGTAAATTTCAATAAATTATGTTAAAAAAACCAAAAAAAAAAACCTTTGGAACAGCAGAACTGTTTTCTTAGGCCTGATTCCATCTTTCCTCCTGTGACTTTTTGTATGAAAGACAAAACTAAGTTAGCTTATTACTCACCAACGATGGCATCGCAATGATTTATTTTAAGCCGATTGCATTGACTATTTGAGTTTTTAATAAACTTTCCAAGACTTTTCTATTCAAGTTATTATGAGACGTGAGTGCAGTAGTAGATCAGGTAAAGAAAGACCAAAAAAAGAACCAATGCGTCAATTGCTTCACTTTAAGTCCTGAGTTTTTCCGAGGGGCGAGCAGCTTTAGCCATAGTAATATAAAAACCCACTCTAGTTTATATTGAGTTTTTCTGCAGCATCGCCTTTTTCCTTGATTCATCTTTTATTTTAGCGGGATCTAATGTTGTAGACGTGTGTGACCTTTTCAAATACTAGGCTTATAAGTTCTCCAACAATTATACCATTTTAGAGAAAGATAGAATATATTTTTTGGTTATTACTTCATAATTATAATAATAATATCATTACTTACAAGCTTGATATAACTGAGTCCTCTGCCGAATTGGTGTATGCGGGGTAGAATCCTCTAATGTTTGGTTTGGCAGGCACTTCCTCCTTCGCAGTTTCTGCTCCATGAAGATACCTAGTGCAACACAAAGAACCTAATTATAACTACACAGACATAACCATATAACTCATTAAAACATATGCTAATTGATAAGATTTCAGTTCCAATGAGGTCATAGTTATTATTTTTAATCTAACATAAAGTCGCTTATGGATGATAAGAATGTTGTGTCAAAGCAATCAAATTCAGTTGGGCAGCACCTCTTTATGAACTGCTCACACTCCATCAATCTGTTAGAAAAGTCCTGTTGGAAATCCCTCCAGAATCGCTTCTATTATATTCCTCATGCTCCAACTCCACAAGACCACCAACATCCACCTCGCAACACAACTCCGGAGCATTCCTGCTAATACTCCACAGTTGCCATCCACATTCTCCCTTCTTCCTCACCCAGACTTCATCCTGTACTACAATCTTCAACCTTCTACCTCTTATCATGGCATTCTTGCATTAATAATGTGCTTGTATCAAAAACTTTATTCTGTGAAGGATGGAGGTCAAACTTCTTTCAAGAAAAGATTTATCAGAGGAAACTCCTGTGATTTTTGTTTGTTTATTCGTTTAACATTACTTTGTATGCTACTATGGCTAATCGGACGATGCTACGGTGGGAGTTCTAAATTTTGCCTATCCAGGTTTTATTAGGATAGGGATCTTTAACGTCCCCTCCGAAGGACAGCATAACTATGGATGTTTTACTCCCATTAAAAAATCCTAGAGCCACTAGCAGGTTTGAACCCGCTATTTTGTGACAGAGAAAGCTGTGATTTTTGAGGAGAGGACCATTATTAAAAATTCTGTCCTTCGAAATTCCAAACTTTGCAAATATTGTTATTAACTTAATAATTATAATGTTAGCAATTGCTTTCTCCAAACATTTAACCTCAGCCCATTTGGATAAGGCATAGAACATTATCAGCCATTTTTAGCGGCTGAATGGAGAAGCTAAATCCTATATGCACCCGTTTCCACGATTTTTCAGTTTACCAACGATAGAGTGGTACTTTTGGTTTGTTGTCCATCTTCCTGTCATAATGTACATTTACTAACTCAGATCTCCACTCCACTCAATGTCATGTCTATCACTGGACGTGGATTATCTTCCTTTTACGATTACTCTTTTAGATTGTCCTCTAAAAGCATATTTTCGACAAACTCAATTGCTAGGTGGACGGTTATTTATCTGATGGATATCCGCAGACTATTTTCAAACCTTTTATTATATTATAAATATCTTATTATAATTATAATAAATTTTATTATAATTCTTTTAAATAATTTTCATTTCCCCAAAATTTGGGGACCTCCGATTCATTCAACTACTTACAGTTTGCCAAAGGTTACATTTGCCTCATGACAATCTTTCATTTGAGAACAGTGTTGCATAACCTCAATTATGAATTTTTCTAGCCTAAGCATTTTGTCCTGAATTTTCCCAAAATCGCAATTCTTACTCAATCCCCTTAACCTATTAGCAAAGTATCTCTAACCTTCATTAATTTAATCGCCCACTCGAGGTGACACAAATTCATTCAGCCAAAACAGTGAATGCAGAGCAGTCGTTACCACATTTAGAGTTTATTTATCTACTAACTCTGGGATTAAATTATTTTCTACTTACCGTGAAGTGTTGGACCCAACATACCGTGATTAACAAAGTATTATATTTACCTGGCTTCCCGAGGAAAATCATGATCCCTATCCAAGCCCTTTAAACTTGCAAAGACATTCACAATTTTAAATATAATTTTCAAGACTTACTTCTTAGGATTAAGAAAATTAATAACCTCACCAGTTCAGCCCGAAATTCCTCTCTGATTGCTTTATCTTCTTTGCCTCACTCTTGTGACCATTGAAATTTATTTTCTTCGTCAACAAAGGATTAGATTTTTGTTATAATGAAAAACAAAGAATTATTTTAACAACATGGTCATATCCATTTATCTCATTAACTAATTAAAACATATGCTGATTAGTATAGAAGGTGACTGTTCCAACGAAGTCACAGTTCTCTATCTCACACTCTGTCTCTTCTAACTCCTCCATTTTTCCTAGAGGAATCCTCCTTCATCTTTGTTCGGAATAGCGTTTTCTGCCTCTTCCTTTGGGGTTACCCACTCTTGGAATGGTGTCTAAAAGCTGCTACTCTTCCGTGCCAACCGAAGAAGAAACTTGATAATGCCCAGGCACTTGTTCATGTACCTGTGACGCTGGTGGTATACGAGCTTTGAACGCACTTAATGAACGTCATTCACTATCATTTCCATATGAAGGTTTCTGAGATATCTAGCCAGAAAACAAAGTTTCGGAACATTTATAGTCTTACCAGAGCATCATTGTTATTAGAAAAATTCATTCGTAACACACACTCTCTCACACACACACACACACACACACACACACACACACACACACACACACACACATACACACACACACACACATAAGGCCCCTAGCCGCTTTAGCTTCATACAGCCCTTCCATTCATCTCTTTTCAGGCCTACCTCTCTTCCTCCTTCCATATGGTACATGGCGGAGAGCTCTTTTCAGTCATCTGTAGATGGAATGAAGGATATTTAGGGGTTGTCTGATATTCACCTTTTGTTTGATTACATGATTTGGGACATGCTATAATCTAGGTACCCCTCCGCTGCGTCTCCAGAAATCCATTTCTACTAAGACAAGTTTTCTTGCTGAGCCAGCCTGAAGAGTCCATGTTTCTGAGGCATATAGTGTGGTGCTTTCGACGAATGCATGGAAGAGCCTCTTCCTCGTACTGAACATCCTTACACCACAGAACGGAATTCAGTGTTCGTTATACTTTCCTCCCTCTGATGACCTTCTCATCGATGTTTTTTTTTGCTGCTGCTGTCCTTTGAGAGCCACCTCCTAAATATTCGAAGTCTTATGTTGGCATTACATCCCAATCTCCAACTTTTAGTGCTGCGTTTCCACTTTTAATTATTACCGAATATTGAGTTTTTGATTTTCAGGCCTCCTGCCGTATTGGCTAATAATAACATCCTTATCATCAATACTAATAACACACACATACATACATACATACATATATATAAAGACCTGTAATTTTGCAACTCATGAAGGGTCTTGGGCTCTGTAAATAAAAATATTAGTACTGTTCTATGGCAGACGGCTTAGATCATGCTCAGCCACCACGTTTTTCCCTATTTTTAGGCACCCCCTTTATAGAGGATGGGTGTTCCCCAGGAGTGCCTCCATACTCCAGGGCAATTCCTAGGCTGATATAAAGGAATAAATAATTCTGCCGCAATAGGAGTTTGAACCCTAGACCCGGAAAAACAACATACTAGTGCCATATTCATTAGATCACGCTGTGGCCTAATGAAGCATCCTTTTTGTACATCGTTCTCTGACATCTTCATAGCAGTTCAGCCTTCTTGTCCTTACGTTTCATAAATTTATATTGGTTATAGAATTAGAATTGCGTTACAAGTAAGTTTTTTGTAATGGCTTGGGGGGACAGTATATTCATAAAAATGCTTCACTCTACAGGCTCCCTCGAACGTTGATAAAGCAAAAATGTTGACATCTAGATGTAAAAACGTTGATGGACCAGGACATGTTTAATTATCGTATTTAACCTGTTTTGAAATAGGCTTTCAAAGATTAGTGTTTTCCTCACTGTTGGTTTAGGGATTTTCAAAAAAGATCGGCAATATATCAATGAACTGTATCCTATGGATGGACTCAAAATAAAAGTAGGAAGTATCGTACTAATATAATGAGAAAGCTGTAAAGTACTAAACTTATTCTTCTATGTACTTTATATTTTTCTAATATATATATATATTTTATTTATTTTTTGTTATCCGCCTCTACCCTACAGGGTCATTGGCGTCATCACATTACATTATACTCTGTTGTAGTACCCTACAATCTTTAGATATTCAAACAGTTTGGATATATGCTTTTCTTCGTCGCCGCGTATTTGGTTAAGCGTCAGTGGCAATCCAATAGCTTTTCTCAAATTTTTGTATTTTTTGCATTCTAATAACAAATGGTTCACACTCTGTATGACGTTGTCACATTCCGTGCAAGTGGGTGCTTCTAACATTTATTTTTGATATTTTATATACAATATTTGTTTATACTATTACAAAAACAAGGTTGTCATATATTCAATTCTCATAAAATATAAATACGCGACCTTGAAACCTGATAAAGCACCCCCCATTATCGATATTAGTATCATATTATTTTACGCCATAAAATATATTAAACAATAATATATATAAAGATTTTTAAATTATCGCTTTTAAAATCGATAATATGAACAAAATATGACCTAAATAACTTAATAAACCACAAAAAGCCGCATGGATTACATGAAATTGATTAACTCTAACTCTAATATCTAATAAAGTAGCCTAAAAAAGAAAATACTTAAGTGCTCAATATAAAACAATTCTGAGTACATGGGAAAAATAGAATGGTCTCAAGACAAACATCTGAGAACTTGAGAGTCATCAGTTTAGAATACAGGCTACAGTGCTTCAGTACTTCATCGGTCGCCTTATTTCAGTACAATACTCCTTACTTTTATTTTGAGTATTTTCCCATTACTAGAGGTGCGGTTTATGGGATTAAGTCTGAAATATCTCAGCCTAATAATCCAGTACTTATAATTTTGATTTTTTTTTTTACATTCCATTTGTGCAGACATAGCCCGTGATAGATATTCCTCTTTTCGTTCTAAACTCCCTGCGTACACAAACTCACTTGTGCGTAATTTATCTTTCTTAGATATCCCTCCGATCTTGGTGATCGGCGATCTTGGTGATATTGATATATTAGGGCATACTTTTGAACATGTAGAGAAATTCAAGTATTTAGGTTCAATGATAACAAGAAGAAATGGAATCCAGAAAGCCTGACTGTAAAATTTCTTTGGGGTTCATAATATTTTTTTCGTTTCACTCGGAAGGTTTCGTATTTATTCAAATGGCTGCAGTTTGTCTCTGTTGTTATTCTTCTTGCTCAGTTCAAGAAAAATGAAATACAAAGTATTTTTTTTTTTTTTTTTTTGTATTAAATTAAAAATGCTATAATGTAAATGACCGCCAGAAGCTATATAACATCATGATTGAACAGGGAATACCTAGAAAGTTAGTAAACCTAGTAGAGATGTGTTTGTCGGAGACATTCCATAAAGTTAGAATCGGTCATAATTACTCCGAGAGATTTGAGGTGCGATCGGGTTTGAAACAGGGTGACTCCCTTTCACCTGTGTTATTTAATTTAGCTTTAGAATATGTCATAGAAAAGGTGATGTGTACCGAGAAAGGCTTAAATATGGGTGACAAGATTCCGGTTTTGGGGTATGCCGATGATCTGGTACTGCTAGGTGAAGACACGGAATCCATACAACTAAATACAAGTGTGTTAATAAAAACCGGTAAAGAAATAGGGCTCGAATTAAATACCGATAAGACGAAGTATATGATTAGTAGCAGAAACGGTGTCGATCTTGGTGATATTGATGTATCAGGTCATACTTTTGAACACGTAGAGAAATTCAAGTATTTAGGTTCAATTATAACTAGAAAAAATGAAATTCAGGAAGAAATAAAGTCCCGGTTAAAGGTGGGAAATGCGTGTTATTATTCAGTTGCTAAATTACTTAGCTCGCGGTTTCTGTCTAAAAACTTAAAGGTTTGAATTTATAAAACTATTATTCTTCCAACGGTTCTTTACGGATGCGAAAAGTGGCCGCTTACTTTGAAGGATGAACAACGGCTTAAGATTTTCAAAAATAAGGTACTGCGTAAAATATTTGGTCCGAAGAGAGATGAGATGAGGCCACTGGGGAGTTTAGAAGGTTGCACAACGCGGAATCGCGGAGCTTGTACCCTGTGAATATAATTGAGTTGATAGCATCGCGGGAATCAAATGGGCGAGTAAAGTTGTTGGGCTCGATGAGGAACGGATTCCGATAAAGTTGGTATTCGCTGATCCGACTAGTAGGCCGAAGCGTCGATGGGAGGATTGCGTTAAGGTTGATCTCGGGGGCTTAGGCTTGAACGGTGAACATTGGACGAGTCTGTGCAGGCGGAGTTTGGTGGTATCGGCATCGAACCTTCGGGTTCGGTAAGCCTATTACTATTATTAAATATCCCTCGGGACCGACTGCCTTAAGATAGTTAGTGAAGTGCTTCCACTGGGTAGTTCTTTCTCAAACATTTTTATGATTTTTTTTTTTATTCTGCATATTCACTCATTGTTCTTTAATACAGTTGTAAATTACTATAAATAAGTAAATAAAATAAAAAGTTTATTTTTCATAGAAAATTCTCTCTGGATTGGTCAGGAAGACCCAGCTATCAGAAAAAAAATGTTCTTTAAATGTTCAGTAATATTGAACTCTTCGTTCTGTCAAGTATTTCTCAACGAGTTTAGTCCCAGGCAATATAAAACGAACGATTTTTTCTTGAAGGCTGAACTGTTTCGAAAGTAGAAGTGCTGTAACATTAAAATGAACCGTCTGCCTAATTACATCTTGGCTGCTATGACTATAACATGGTAATTAAAACAGTATAGAAATATTTATTTGTGATAATATTACATTAATTAAATAATCTCGTCAAAAATTACATCCTGACTAGTCAACATCTGTTTTTTTTTTTTTCATATGCCTCAGTACTTCACAATACTTTTAGTTATTAAAAATACAAAACAGAATTTAGATAAAAATGAAGTTATCCATTTTAAGGATGGCTAAAATAGTGAAGCCCCACGTGCCGAGAATCAACTTCCGAAAGGGCTCGCCAAAGTTTCAAGTTAGAAGGGCGTCTGAAGAAACACAAGTGCAAGCAGAACCAAAAATACAAACGCAAGCAACGCCACAGAAGTCACATACCGTTAAGAAACCGGAGATATACAACATCTCTTCCGAAAGTGAACTACCACAGAAGTATTGGAGAAGAGGGACCGGACGAAAATCAAATCAGGGCAATCAACAGTGGGGGAGCGGAATAATCCGTTCTACTGAAATATCCATGATTTTTTAAAAGTATCTCTGTGATATAAATATAGTAACATATCGTATAAAGTTTCATATTTTTGACTATTTATGATGGAATTTATTACTTTCACTTACTATATATATTTTTACATATAATAATTGATATATATATTTTTTATTCATAATGTTTTTACTTTCACATACCTATTTATGAAATATACATTAAATAAATATTATACATTAAATATACATATACAGGAAAGGATTGCGATCGTAAAAATTTTCGAAATTCCAGTTTTCAACAGAAATACACGTTTTAGGGTTCCCTGAGTCTCTGCGACCAAGAGTTCTATGCGTGTATCAAACGCAAAAGCTAAAAGTCGTACAAAACTGAAAGTTCATATTTAGGACAGTTCTACGCCCGAGATGTTACAGCAAATGTTTCATTAAAATCAGCTAACCAGAAGAGCCACATTATACCATGAATTTTGCACCTTTTTTCGATTTTCTCGAAAACGGTTCCGACGATTTTGTTAAAACTCGCTATATCGATGTAAACTTTAATGGGCTTTAATATCATTTAGGTTTCATTCGGATTAAAATGGTCTGACAGAGCTTAAATGCCGATATTTTAAATTTCCTTATCTAAAGTACCTTTAATTTTTTTGATTCTATAAAAATAGCTATATTATCTTGTTACCACTGATGAAAAACAGCTAAATATGCAAGTTGAGCGAATTTGTAACGCAACTAAAGGAGAAAACTGAAAAAATATTTTTTTAATGTAAGTTTTTGTTTTTGAACATAAGAGCAGTAATATACATGTGTAATATACCATTGGAAAGCTAAAGATTTTAGAAAAAATATTATCTTATACTCAAGCTTTTAAAAGTTGATAGTGAGTGATAAAAAGAAGATTAAACTAACTGATTATTTTAGATGATAACATAATTGATTTTTTAATAAAACACATTTAATTCATTTCTTTTTTTCATTTAAAAATTCTTCAATTTATTTTAACAACAAACGTAAATGAAAGTTGTGTCTTTGGAGCACCAGATTTTTTTTTTATTCTTCACTAGCTTACCCGACAGACTATGTCTAGTCTTGACTATGAATAATACATTCAGGCGCTGGCAAATAGGATCCTGTCAGATAATATATATTCATACCCAAAATTAACAAAAATATTGAATAAATGAAATAGATATTGTAAATATAATTATTTTTCGAACATGTAACTCTCCAATTCTTTTTCAGAACTGCCTTTACACTTCCTTTGATTCATTCATTTTAAGCTGCTTTATGTAATTCACAGAACTATAAAGCTAATTTATGCCATTTCGATCTTAATCTTAATATATGAAGGTAATAATTATAGAAAAATTTAAACAAACTGAAATAGGGATTCATTCAAATAAAGATAGATATTTCTTTTATAAGAACCTTATCCTGACTGTTAAAAACATCTGGTGCGGGCAACACACGACTTTCACTAACCTACCTAAAAACCGATCAAAGAATTTTCCACTACAGTTAGAGATAAAAATTAGTAAAACTATTAAAGAATTAATTAAATTGAATTTCTATAGAAACATGCGTTTTATTAAGAAATCAATTATATTATGATCTAAAATAATCAGTTAGTTTCATCGGCTTTTCATCACTCTTTATTAAATTTTACAAGCTTGTGTATAAGATAATATATTTTTTTCTAAAATCGTTAGCTTTCTAACGATATATTATACATGTATATTACTGTTATTATGTTAAAAAAAAAATTCATTTTTTTCCTTTAATTAGGTATTAAATTCATTTAATTGATATATTTGCCGATTTTTCATCAGTGGTAACAAGATGATATAGTTATTTTTATAGAATCAACAAAATTAAATGTACTTTAGAAGAAGAAAATTTAAAATATCGGCATTTAAGCCCTGTCAGACTATTTTAATCAGAATAAAACCTATATCATATTAAAGCCTATCAGATTTTACATCGATATAGCGAGTTTAATCAAAATCGAATTTGAAAAAATCGTAAAAAGGTGAAAAATGTATAGTATATAGTGGCTCTTCTGGTTAGCTGATTTCGATGAAAAGATTTTTGTAACATCAATCAAAAGTTTTCGTACAATTTTCGTTTTCGTGCTGTACTTACCACAAACACACGGACACACAGACACACACACACAGAATTTTTAGCACGACTTGGTTTTTTGGATTCAGGGGACCCTAAAACGTGTATTTCCGTTGAAAACTGGAATTCGAACATTTTCACGATCGCAATACTTTTCCTTACTATTTATTTTATATATAGGTAAGTGAAAGTAAAAATGACTGCTTCTGATTACACTAAAAGAGAATTAACAAAAAAAGGAAAAGTTGAGATAGCATGTATAAATAAATGTAATAACGTGGTATAGACTATATTTATATAAATGACTACATATAAATTCTGCGTAACCCCATGGGTGTCAATTTGAACCTCCACCGAATGGACCTTTGACCAAAATACACTTTAAATTCTTCTACTTAGCAAACAACAAAAATAAACATTTTCAAGTTGAAAAACTACAAATAGAAGCATCAGGTAATATGAGAAATATGTTCTTCATGGCGCCATGTTGTAATTGCTTAGTATTAATTTCTTTCTCACTAATATACTTTTTATGTGAAATTAAAGACTTATTTTTAAAATATAAGTATATTTTGTAACTGTTTGATGGAACTTATTGATTTTTTTTTAGAAGCAGTTTTACGAAATATTTCAGATATTTTACGGCATCGTAACAATTTCTGAGCATATTTTATCAGTTATTTATAAAAGAAATTCTTGTAAACATCTGTTCGTTTCATATGACATGTTCGCTTTAGCCCACGCATACAAAAATTATATCAGTAATTTAACTTAAAAAAAAATAAATAAATAAAAAAAATGAGAGGGTCTCTTTTAAGAGCCGTGAATCCACTGAGGGTCCAAGCGCCGAAGATGACTTTGCGGAAGAGCGTGTTGAACAAAAGCGATCTTGAATCGCAAGACCAGAAGCAGAAGAAGTTGAGGAAGACGGATGTCCAATTTGAAGAAAATGCGGCCAAGCCCAGGCGAAGGAGGCTCGAAGAACGACAGATCAACTCAACCAAAAAAGAAAAAGTGTCGTGAGTCGATAAATTGTCCTAATTGTCTACAGTATGATTGTGGTTGTCAAATATAAGCTTGTGTGTTGTATCTCTTATATACTCTTTTATATAACTTAGAATATAATATAGGGAATACCTAGAAAGTTAGTAAACATAGTAGAGACGTGTTTGTCGGAAACATTCCATAAAGTTAGAATCGGTCATAATTACTCCGAGAGATTTGAGGTGCGATCGGGTTTGAAACAGAGTGACTCTCTTTCACATGTTTCATTTAATATAGCTTTAGAATATGTCATAGAAAAGGTGATGTGTACCGAGAAAGGTTTAAATATGGGTGATAAGATTCTGGTTTTGGGATGCCGATGATTTGGTACTGCTAGGTGAAGACACGGAAACTATACATGTGTGTTAATAAAAACCGGTAAAGAAATAATAATTAAATTAAATACCGATAAGACGAAATATGTTATTAGTAGCAGAAATGGTGGCGATCTTGGCGATATTGTAATATCAAGGCACTTATAAACTTTTGAAGACGTAGAGAAATTCAAGTATTTAGGTTCAATGATAACAAGAAAAAATGAAATCCAGGAAGAAATAAAGTCCCGGTTAAAGGTGGGAAATGCGTGTTATTATTCAGTTGCTAAATTACTTAGCTCGCGGCTTCTTGTCTAAAAACTTAATGGATAGAATTTCTAAAACTATTATTCTTCCGACGGTTCTTTACGGATGTGAAACGTGGTGCTTACTTTAAAGGATGAACAACGGCTTAAGGCTTTCGAAAATAAGGTACTGCGTAAATTATTTGGTCCGAAGGGAGATGAGACCACTGGGGAGTTTAAAAGGTTGCGCATCGTGGAATTGTAGAGCTAGTACCCTGTGAATATTATTGAGTTGATAGCATCGCGGAGGCTCAAGTGGGTGAGTAAAGTTGTTCTAGCTGAGGAACGGATTCCGAGAAAATTGGTATTCGCTAATCCGACTGGTAGGCTTCCGAAAGGTAGGCCGAAGCGTCGATGGGAAGATTGCGTTAAGGCTGATCTCGGGAGCTTGGGCTTGAACGGTGAGTATTGGACGAGTCTGTGCAGGCGGAGTTTGGTGGTATCGGCATCGAACCTTCGGGTTCGGTAGTAAGCCTCTTATTATTATTATATCTTTACAAGTTCCATTAAACGCGTTTTTAATATAAAACATGTTAATTGAAAACACCACGTGATCAATACGGCCCATAACTCAAAGAATTGACCTGAGCTAAAAGAATTAAAGCTGTTAATGTTAAATTACTATTCGTGGTTGGTTATTACCGTTACTAACTATGACTTGGATAACTAAACGTAAAGCTGATGATTTACTGCGGTAATGAAACTCGTGATTTGTATCTTTTATCAGTGTCAACAGTGATGTGGTATACAACCATGTGGCTTGAAGAGTGTGGGGTCACCTTTGGTGTAGTGGCTAGCATAAAAGCCTGCCATGCCCAAGGTCATAGGTTTAAACCCGACATGTAACTTCAGGATTTTTAAGGTGTTAGAAACATAAGGTGTTGTTAGGTGATCCGTCCTTCCGTTAACTAGTTTAAGGAATATTGTAAGATATTATGAACAATAAAAATTAATTATAAACTTTTATCATGGTAGGTTAAATCTATAAAAAAAAAAAAAAAAAAAAAAAATCTGTTGCTGGCAACACTTTCACTTACCTCCATTTTTAAAATCAATGAAAGAATTTTCAAATACAGTTAGAGATAAAAATACGTGATACTATTAAAGAATTAATTAAATTAAATTTATAGAAACATGTGTTTTATTAAAAAATCTGTTATATTATTATCTAAAATAATCAGTTAGTTTTATTTTATTTTCATCACTCTCTATTAACTTTTAAAAGCTTGAGTATAAGATAATATTTTTTCTAAAATATTTAGCTTTCCAACGATATATCATACATTTATATTACTGCTCTTATGTTCAAAAACAAAAAATTGCATTAAAAAAATATTTTTTCTGTTTTTTCCTTTAGTTGGTTATCGAATTCATTCGATTTATATATTTACCTGTTTTTTATGAGTGGTAATAAGATAATATAGTTATTTTTATTGAATCAACAAAATTAAAGGTACTTTAGAGAAAGAAATTTTAAAATATCGGCATTTAAGTCCTGTCAGACCATTTTAATCCGAATGAAACCTAAATGGTACTAAAGCCCATTAAGTTTTACATAGCGATATAGCGAGTTTAATCAAAATCGTCGGAACCGTTTTCGAAAAAATCGAAAAAAGGTGGGTGCAAAATGCATGGTATAAAGGGGCTCTTCTGATAATTCATAATATTCCTTCTAACCAGTTTTTAGGAGGGCTAATACATTAATGTTTTGAACCCTTAGAAGTTTTCTATATATCATTAAAAAGTATAAACAATAGTCAAAAATATTTTTATTTTATTATTTGTAAATTTCAAAAATTGGCCTTTTTTATATTCTATAGCAACTTTATATTACCTTTTTCATGGTTTATGCATTACTAGGAACTAAAATAAAATGTTAGACAATTGATTAGTAAAATATTATATTAATATTACTATGTAATTATAATACAATTACATTTAAAAAAAGTTATAAATAAATTTAATTTTTAATGATTTAAAATCAAAAGGAGCGTCGTATACGAGAGTAAGGCTGTCTTCTAAGAGGACCCGGTAGGTGCTGCTACCTCTCGGCGAAACGATGAACTACCACCACCATCTTTTTCCTCCACCCGGTTGTGTAGGAGCATTTCTTTCATCGGACGACTTAATCGGTTTTGTATTAAGATATTTTTGTATACTTTTTTTTAAATTGTAATTTATTCAATTAGTTATTGTTAAATTTTTATTACTATTAAGTCCGTATTTGAGATAATGAAGATTATCTATTATATATTTTTTTAATTTATATTCAAAAAATGAAGTTCACCTAGTCTGTTTTAACTATTTTGTTTCAGATCAAGGGAAGGAATTATTAATCTTAAAGTAATTAATTTTAGGAAAATTCTAATAAAATTCATTAAAATATAAATTACAAATTCGAAGTTATTTAGTCCTTAAAGTCGTCGATAATTTTAACATGGAACTCCAAGTTCCTATTGCCTTATAGTTGACTTTTAATAATAATAATAATAGGCTTAGCGAACCCGAAGGTTCGATGCCGATACCACCAAATTCTGCCTACACAGCTCGTCCAATGTTCCACCAATCAAGTCCAAGCTCCCGAGATCAGCCTACCTTTCGGACGCCTACCAGTCGGATCAGCAAACTACCAGTTGACTTTTACATGAAAATATTAATGATTTACTTTTATGTCTTTACAATTGTTACATATAAGCTTTTAAATACTGGACGCCAGAGAACATGAAAAAGTTTCTTTATCTACCATCTTTTACGACCTTAGTTGTCTGCGTAGATGTTTTCTAATATGTTTATGTATGGAATGGAATTATTAACGATAGAAAAAACAAAATTTAAATCACACCCGTATTACAATTAAAACGCTACAAAGAAACTTACAAAATTACCGTTACGGAGAATTATATGTTTAAGATGGTAACTGATTAATCAGAAATAAAATTCTGAAATAATTATAAAGGGGATACAAATTTATAATTAATTATAATAATTAATTCTAATTTCCGTAATTCTGCTACCCTTCCCACTTTTAAATCTCGTCTATTCCATTACCTCCTGTCCATTCAATTTCCAAACAATCTTGAGTGATCCAGTTCCATGAAAATATGTAAAAAGAAAAAGTTAAAGAAGTGTTTTTTATTTTTTTTAACTAAGTAAGAATTTTATTTTATTTTTTAGTCTAGGTTATGTATGGAAATATGATAATTATTTAATTATTATATTCTTTAATCATCACTTATATATTTTTTTTACAAATATTTTTACAGCCATTAGTTTTCGAAAATATATTCTGTTTTAATTTTTTTTTTTTTTTTGTCATTTCTCTTATGGTTTCTTTTTTACTTATTATTCATTGTATATTCTTTTTTTCTTTTTAATCTTACTCTAAGATATTAATTCTCTCATTATTGTATATTGTATTATTCTAAAGGGACTTGTCCCAGAATAAATAAAGAAATTATTATTATTATTATATTAATAAAGGCGGTTTTATTATAGTAAATAAATGCACACCCATATATGTGTGTGAAATAATACTCGTAGACAGAAGATGGCCGCCGTACGCAGTTTGCTTCACGCACGTTGGGACCTCCGTTCTCCGTTAGATCGGCTTTTAGTTAGTAATTATCTGTTCCATCTTCTGAGGTTTATGGGAGGATGATGTCTTGCCGGTATCTCTTGCCTCCTTCTTCTAAGATTATCATCACCTTGGCGAATCCGATATCCGTTTTCGGAAATCTTTCAAGACACGCCTAGTTTTAAAGTTGTTGTGACTAAAATTACTTTCATGCACCATATGGTACACCGGTGAATGTTTCTTTGTTTATTAAAATTAAATTTCATTGTAAAATTATAAAATTATATCTTTTAATTAAATAGAGCAATTTAGAATGAATTTATAAAGTAGTGATTTTAGGTGTCTTAAAACGTATACAATTTTTCTTGATCACATTATATTCAACAACCCTGATATTTCTAATCAAATATCAATTAAAAAATAAAATTTATTATTTATTGTTCATATTTTACTTAGTTAATGGATCAGTCATTATGAATCAGTTTCAATGTTTAGTTTTGTTTAAAACACTGATCTATCAGTAGTTATTTATTTATTTTACTCTTTTGTTTCATTATATACTTTAATCCATTCTTTTCTTCTGACATCATTGTGAAAAAGAATTAATTATAATTATTTGGTCTTTTAGCCAGACACATCGTATATCTTAATTCTACACATAAATGGTTTTTAAGGGAACCTGTCCCAGAATAATATTTTTTTTCTATTCCAATCTATTCTACTTTCTCTTACTATATTTTTATATGTGACTAAGTGTAGATAATTTCTTTCGTAATTGACATAAATTTACACCAAAATCAAGGAAGAAGAATTACATTGCTGCTTTTTTTTTTATAATTGGTCGTTCACAATGAAAATGAAATTACTTTGAATACCAATTTTACAATTATAAAATTATTTTATTTTTTTCTTATGACGTGATTATAAATGATTAAAACAGCAAATAAATAAATGATTGAATAATGGAATATTAAAAGTCCAAAAATGATGTTAAATCTTTTCTAATTTAAATACATAAATACGGTTCGAATGATTCTTTTCGATAAATATGTTCATACTATTTTCAATAACATATAACTATTCTTTATTAACCGTTCTCAAATGAGAAAATTATAGGCTTTCTTGGTTAACTTGTTCTCAATAATCGTGTATAATATTTATAAGAAGAGGGCTTTAGTAGACATTTTAGGACATATCCTTCATGAATAAATAAAATTAAATAATGCATGTTCCCCGTTATTAGTGTATATAAAAAAAAAAAAAAAAAAAAAAAAAAAATATATATATATATATATATATATATATATATATATATAATAAAGAAAGTATGGCTTAAAATATTCATCCTAAACCAACGATAAACTTATAAAGATAAAAAAATGATTATAAAGTATTTAAAAAAAAGAAGCAATTATACTATTGTAACTTGAATATTAGTGTATTCGATTCTGAGTTCATTATTCTTAACTGAACTCATTATGCATCAAAAATATAATATTATTTGAATGTGTATTTGGTTAGGGGGATCAAAAAATAAATAAATAATTGTGTACCGACGTTTCGTCCTAGATTTTAGGTCTTCGTCAACACCGATCCCTCTTGACATGATCTCTATTAAACATAAAAATTGGAGAATTGATTCAACACGTAAATTTCCTCCAAAACAAATTATCTGCCCTCAATAATTTATTTAAGAACAATATTAATTAAAACAAAATAGAACCATGTCAACCATTTTTGAAATTTGATCTCTGATGAAGGCCAAAAATTTATCTCTATTATTTTACAATACCAACACATATTATATCAACTCTATTGTTAAAAAATACTCCAACATTTTTATATTATTTAAATTTATTTAATTTATTATCAGTTAAGTTTTTATAAATAATTCTTAAATTTGTGATTCATTTTATTATTGTTTTGGTTAATCGTTGTTTTCCGAATGATTTTAAAAACTTTATTAACGTTAATAAGGCTGAGTGATCAATAAAACATTACAAAACATCATTTTTAATAATTTAATGATTATAGGTAATATTAAGCAGTTAGAAAATCATGATTTTTAACTTGTTGAATTTAAAATTCAAAATATAAGCCCTTATTAACCCCAATTTTACGCAGGTAGACCCTCCTATTGAAATGAAGTCACCCCTATGTGCTACAGTTACAGGTACACTATTATATTATTTGCCAGTTGGAAAGGGTTCGTTCTGAGGCGGTCGGTCTAGATTTTTAAATATTTCAGGTATTAAATCCGATATTTAATATAGTATAATATATTATTATATATATATAATATATATATCTGAAATTAACTGACATGCAGCTTTTATATAGATACAGTCCTTAATCCACGACATCCCCTGAATGTTATAATCGCTCCTGAGGCAATAAGATTAATTACTGACAAATTACTAATTTTTTATGATATATATGTTGTTAAATTTATTAAATTTATACAGTTTTATTATTACCTTTATACTGTGTTAAACACATTTTTTTAATTATTAAATATATTTGTGTTATAAATTTTGATGCAATGGAAATTGTGTTTCGTTTCCTTATATTACAGGCATGGAAAATAATTTTATTATTTAATAATGCATGATTTTTGTTGGACAAAATATCTATATCCTTACATTGGTAGTTTAAAACATTCTACATGAAATAATTGAAAAAAATCTACATTTCATTTTTTAAAAATTATTTAGATTACGTTTGTAAAATAATCAGGGAGCGGCGTGGTCTAGTGGATAGAGCACTAGTATGCTGTGCTCCGGGTCCTGGGTTCGAATCCCGCCTGTGGCAGGAATATTATTTATTCTGTTAATTCAGTCGGGGGGCGACCCTAGGGTATGGAGACCCTCCTGGGGCAGACCCAGCCTCTATAAAGTGGGTACCCAAATTAATTGGGGAAAAACCTGACGGCTGAGCGTGATTAAGGCCTAATCACCTCATTGCACTGCCGTTGGCCGAGAAACAGTACGAAAATGTACTGAGCCCAAGACCCTTCATGGGTTGTAGCGGTACAGGTTTTTTTTTTTTTTTTTTTTTTTTTTTTGTTTTGTAAAATAATTTCTTGATTCATTCTCATTGTTTCTTTTTCATTTTTATATTCTTTCTTCTGAGTATTTCATCTTCAGAATTTATCGCTCTATTTCAGAACTACGAAATTATTATTCATAAAACTGATTTAAAATATGCTTAACCGATTATAATTAATTTGTATTTTAAAAGATATTTTACGATCCATATCTCCTAGTTGCAATATTAAAAAAAAAATCTAAGCCGACGAAAAATAAAGAAACAACTGTTGAAAACTAGAATAAAATAAAACGAAGGGAACGTTTTTAATTGACTTGTTCTTTTAAAACGGATAAACAAATCCCTTACGAAACTAAATACAACAACCTAGTTTTGGGTTTCTGTTGTTTAAATAAATAAAATTTAATTATTCAGTTCATAGTTGTGTTCGATTTCCGAATAAATTATGTGTGTAATAATATTGAATTCTGGATTTATTTAAATACGTTTCCTACAATTTATTTTGTGTTGAATATTCAACTATTCGTTGATGATAAATGCATACATAAAGTCGTGTTCTCATTTTTCGCATCATAAATAATAAATGTAACAGAACTTGGAAATAGATTTAGAATAAATTATTGGCTGTTATTATGTTATGTTTATTCGCTCTTCCTATGCGACTACACGTATAAAGTCCGTGAATGTTTTTCGATGTGAAATCGGCACTTAGAAATAGTTAACACTTAATTATGAATACATGAATTTATCGTACCGGGTTATTGAATATCTAAACAGAAACATTCTTGTTTTGCTTTGGTTAATATCTGAAAACATAGAAACTGTTCTAACGCATCGCAGTACAAATTGTCAATTTATTTTGTAATAAAAGTCCTAATTATTAGTAGTAGGAGAATATTTTATAATAGTAATAGACAATAATTTGGAGGAACATTAGTGTATTTCTTATTAATGCTAAAAAAAAAAATAGTACAATTCTATCTTTTGCCACTACCCCAGAGGGACATTAGCCTGTTTTGAAAATTAAACTCTGTTATAATATTTCGTTTCTTTAAGGAATTTTAACAGTTTCACTGCTGATTCTTTTTTATCTTATAAAATTGAGATCACTTGTAGCTGGGTGGTTAGCATAACAACCTCCTATGCTAAAGGTCACGGGTTCAAACCCACAGGTGGTCCTAGGATTTTTTAATTGGAGTAAAAATCCTTATGCCGTCCTTCGGAGGGGATGTTAAAATGTGGTCCCGAGCCTGTGCGATGTCAGGTACTCATTAAAGATCCCTATCCTAATAAAACCTGGATAGGCAAAATTTAGGACTCCCACTGTAGCATCGTCCGATTAGCCATAGTAACATAAAGTGACGTTAAATAAATAAACAAACAAACAAAATTGTATTTCCCGTTTAGCCTCAAAACTGTGTGTATTTTCGCGATAGTCTGCGGTAAATTTAATTTTCGTCGACTTGGTTTCGAATAGGGGACACTCTATTAGGACATGTTTAACTGATTTTAAAGTGTTTTTACAATTTTCACATTGTACAATTTCAATATAAATAGAACAATAAACCTGAACAGAATTGAACACAAGTAGAATAAAAACAACAAACAAATATATTTAAATTCTGAGCACAATAATAATAAATAAGAAAAGTACTCTTTATTTAACAATAACGGTAATAAAAAATATATATATTATTTTATTGAGCCGTTTATTAAATCGAATTAAAAGACCGTTAATCAAATTTTTAAAAGCGTTGTTCTAAAAATAGTTTGTTATAAGAGAAACAAAAACAAAAAAATTAAGATTAAATAAAAATGTATATTCATATTATGCATGCTCAATTATTAAGAAAATGAATAAAAAAAACCTGTACCACTACAACCCATGAAGAGTTTTGGGCTCAGTACATGTAGAGAATCGTACTGTTTCTCGGCCAACGGCCGTGCAGTGAGGTGATTTGGCCAAGATCACGCTCAGCAGTCAGGTTTTCCCCAATTTTTGGGTACCCACTTTACAGAGGCTAGGTGTGCCCCAGGAGGGTCTCCGTACCCCAGGATCGCCTCCGGCTGAAATAACAGAATAAATAATATTCCACCACAGCCGGGATTCGAACCCAGGCCCCGGAGCACAGTAGACTCTACCCACTAGACCACGCCGCTAAGAAAATGAATAATTCTCAATTCCTGTAGGAAATAAAAAGAAGAAAAATATTGAATTATTTTATCTCATTTTTGCAATCTGTTATTTATCTCCATTGCGTTTTTATTTTGTTCTTAGAGTAATTGAACAATTAATTATGAAATTGATCATGTCAACAAAAATTATGTCTTAAGTTACAACATGTAAGTGAATCAAATTGTTATTTTGAGAAACATGATAGGAATAAATAACATATAATTTCTTTAAAAACTAATGCTGCTAATATTACAGATATTAATTCAATCATGTTTCAAATTTCGATGTATACTTAGATCAGAATAATGTTGATGAACGTTAAACGAAGAGTTTAATAAGTTATTCAGAATGAAACGAAATAGTTGAAAATAATTGAAAGATCTGAAACTCCAATGTTACAGTTTTTTCGTTCATTAATGTTCATATAAACCTTAACTTGCAGTTAATAGGACATTAAAAATACTTAATATTCACAGAAATCTATTAATAATTGTCCCAACGGCTGTTACTAATACATGTTAATGAAATGTAACCGGTTACTAGCGCTGTAACCGGAATAACTCGTTCCCTACTGGTGACAAGTGGAAATATCCACGGAGTTAGTTTAAGCTTTACTCGCTAGATGGAAGTCAATGTCCTCTCACCAGTTTCTGGCTGTCGTGGTATCTCATTGAGGTATTTGAAGTTATTAAACAATATTATTTTATTATTTTTTAAACATTCTATACACAAATACATCCATTTATGATATGAAAATATTAATATTATGTATTTAATCAAAAATATCTTTTTACTGAATTTACCATATTTAATTTAATTTTACATATTGAAGGAAATTTAATTCCTTAGAATGCTAAAAATTAATATATTTCTTTTATTTAATTTTGGGAACAGTTAAATTTCCTTTGCTCTAAGAAATTTGTAACACCCTTTTTCTAAACAAATCCATTGAGTAACAAATATTTCAAATCTTTTATGTCTTCAGATACATCACAAAAAATAAATAATAATAATAAAATCCAATAAGAATTTTTTTTTTTTTCTTATCCTCCAACTTTATTTACAAAATAAATACAAAAAACATTTATATTTATATTATAGCAATAAGAAATATTCCTAAAAATCTAATCACATACCTGGGAAAACATTATTGTCCGAGAAGATACTAAGTATTACAATATACAAAAAAAAATTGTTTTAACATATTTATTGATATTTACAACTCTATTAAATAAAAATACATCTAGTAAATGTGATGGTAATATGAAAAACTGTCATGAAATACATGTAGAGACACTACATGAGACACCACTACCCAGTGGCAGCACTCTAATATACAAAAATATAAAAAATATTTATTTCTTGTTCTAAGCGCTTATTTACCGCATTCAAAAATTTAAATGATTTTATTATATACCTATATATTATATATATATATATATATATATATATATATATATATATATATTATTTTTTTTATTTTAAAGGATATTTAAAGTTATCTAAAATACTTGTGAAATTAAAAATAAAAATTACAGTCCACAACTTCGATAGTTCCTGATTAACTCCCAAAAAAAATATTTACGTCAATTTTAAATTGAAAAGTACTTAATTATATTTAATTAATATACTAGTTTAAATTGCAATCATATACCACCTATTTTTTTTTTTTTTTTTTTTTTTTTGTCTTTAAATGCATAAAAGTAAATCTCAAATGACGAATAATAATACATTTTAGAAATATATTAATTTAATGAAAAAAAAATTCTAAAGTAAACGATTAAGAAATAATAACTTTGCACTAATTTCACTTTTTATTTTTCGCAAAAAAAAAATATAAATGTTTTAAGCTATAACATTCTGGGCTTTCCGATTTCGTGATCCAGTCTCTTTCTAAACGCAGTAAAATGCCGGGACTTAACAAACATAACTGAAAACTTCAACAGCTGTAAACTCAACTTTAAATATCCGTCGCAGAGCTCAAATCATAAGTTGCACTAAACGGATCCAATGCAATGATTTTTTTTTTTTTTTTTTTGAAGTATGTTATAGGGTAATATGTGTGTAATCGGTATAAAATCTTAAAAATTGATTAATGAACAGTAACTCGTGGATGATAGTTAGTTTTTAGATATAAGATATAAAGAAAATTAAGCATATCATTACCAAATTTCTAATAAATTAGGATATGATTAGATAAATCAATTGAATAAATTCATTACGGAAATGGTAAACATTAATCCATGCTGAACCGTAGTTTGTTAAAAACTTTAATTTTTAAGGTATTTGCAGTTTTCAATATGTATTTACAAGAACTATATTTTTAACACTTGGGGGTATCAAAATTAAACCATTCTTATGGAGAAATATCTATACCTAACTAATGCCCGTGCTTAATATGTATATATTTTTATGTATATACATATAGCTCATTTTTCGCATTAAAATTTTTAGGAGATTATCTTATTAAAGTATCATTTTTTTTTTCATTGACTAGCTAAGTTGTTTCGTGAATAATCGATTTGTTTTCTTAACATTTAGATTTTTTGTTTTGTTTTTTATTTAATTGAGATCAATCGTTCTCGTGTGACAATTACATCCAAATACAATTTCATAGATTTATGATTATAAAACTAATACTTAATTAATAGACTAAGTTAAAACAAAATTAATAGCCTTATAAATATTCGAAAGGTTATTCTCAATTTTTATGTCTTAATTATGTGTTCCTGTAGACGGTTGCATTGGCTCCGAATATTAAACTGAAATCTTAGTATTTGTATAACAGTCAGAATGTCATTTGTTATTCCTTTATACAGACAGACAAATACGCTTATTATTTTTGGTAACATATATTTATAGATACTAAATTAAAATAACTTTATAAACTATTCTGACGTCACGATCAAATAATTGTTCGTATGTGATACAGTTTCCAAAACTTATTATTAAATAAATCTGATTAAAAAAAAAAAAATTATTATTGGGGATTTTATTAGATTTGTGAATGTTGAAATTTTGGCATTCCGAATATGAAATATGTACTTTTTCGATCCCCCTCCCTAGCTATTAGGTACAATCAGAATTGATTAGTTTCTGTTTTTCTAATTATTATTCTTCGAGCAATAAAAATAAAAATATATTTCAAAGTTTTCCTCAGATGGTGGTGTTTACGCCAAGAGACTGGAAGTCAAAATACTAAAAAAGCGACTAATAATGGTAAAATTATGCAGAGACATTAACATAGGCTGTGAAGTGGCCAGCTGTGATAGAGGGCAGTCGAGGTGAGCAGAAGATGGATGGAACTCTGACCGGTTCTAATTACCTCCTACTTGAGTATTCACAGATATTCAAATAGGACCGTGTCTCGGCTACCGTAGCACAAAAAAGACTATCCAAGACTATACGGTAGCATTTCTAGGTCCCGTCCACTTTTCTGTATTTTCGATCGTTATTGGAAACGATTTCGAAAATAAAAATCGGGAACCGACACTTTTGCACACTCCCCTAGACCTTTTATGACACAATAATCGTAACATTTCCGTTTTCTCATTCATAACGAATAGTAGGACCGAGGGTGATAATTTCCTAGTGGCGGCCTAGAATATTGCGGAGGGGGCGGTAATTTGTTTATTCATTGTGGGCATTCAACAGTTGTGGCCGACACAATGGCCCCGTCTCCTTCTTTGCATAGCATGACAGGGTGTCATTCTGCCTCCTCTATTCAGCTCCGCTACGTCTAGCTCTGCGACTGTTCCCTTCGGCTTCAGGTGCTAACGGATCGAGGAGTAACAATATCGGAACACATTAGTGCATTAGGGCCCTGCCGACAGGTGCACTGCTCGGGGTGCAAGCCATCTCGTGCAATGAGCGATTTAAATATTTAAAGGACAAGCAACTTGTTGCTCTCGATGTAAACCTAGTGTGGGATTAAACAATGATTTACAAGCTCTAGGTCAGTTCCGCTCAGCACAAAATCGACTGTTATTTCGCCTCGAACCGACATGGCCTGAGTACAGTAACAGTTCGGAGGAAGTGTTAACTTATGTTAGAAAACTTTCTTTTAATTGTAATAATGTAGGTGTAATGTATTGACAGTGAGGGGAAGGGGTGAGAGGGGAGGAGGGGATAGGCGAATCGATAGGGTGGCGCGCGTTGCCTGGGAACTGGAGGGGGCGGGGCCAAGGGGCCGGCCAACCGGAGCCTGCCACGTCACGGAGCGGCGATCCGGGGGTAAGAGGTAGTGGGGGGAGCGGGGCCAGGGAGTGTGGTGCCTGAGCCGAGTCAGTAGTGAGCAGTGCGACATGCATAACACATGAGTCCCCGCGACGGTTTTTACAATTCAGATAAGAGTGAAGTGAGGGGGAGAGTGTAATGGCAACCACGACGTACATGCCCGCTAGTACTGCCGTATCGTCCGAGCTGGACGGAAGTGGAGTCGGTGTGATGAATATAGTGAACGCGAGCATTGGGGGTGGCGGTTACCACACCAGCCCCTCGCCGCGAGGAAGCGATGGCGAGATGAAGTATATGCCTCCGAGTCAGCACCATCATCACCATCACCATCACCAGATGCCTACATCGCCTTCGCCTAACAGCCACCCAGTGTCTTTGTCCGCCGCTAACCCATGGGTGAGCCTACAACCAGGAGGAGGAGCGGCGGATCCCTGGGCCTCTATGGGTATCCACAATCACCACGGACACCATCACCACCCTCATCAGGCGCCGGTGGATATCAAGCCGCACGAGATGCATCGGCACCAGCAGGCCAGCCACGGCATGGCGTCGTCCTGGCACGCGCCCGTCGTCTCCTCGGCCCATTATAGCACCGGTCCTGGATCGCCACTTCCTCACCACACCGCCTATCACGCCGCTATGAACGGTATGTTGGCCCACCACCAGCACCAGCCGCCCCAGCTCCATCATACGCTGAGAGACATGCAAAACCACAGCCCTTCTTATCACCAGAGTCACCCCGACCAGCCCTCGGGAGGTGAAGAAGATGCCCCGACGTCTGACGATCTGGAAGCATTCGCCAAACAGTTCAAGCAGAGGCGGATCAAACTGGGTTTCACACAAGCGGACGTCGGTCTGGCACTTGGCACCCTCTACGGCAATGTCTTCTCCCAAACGACGATATGCAGGTTTGAAGCCTTACAATTGAGCTTTAAAAACATGTGCAAATTGAAACCTCTCCTCCAGAAATGGCTAGAGGAGGCGGATTCGACGACGGCTCGCCGACTAGCATCGACAAGATAGCGGCCCAGGGCAGGAAAAGGAAAAAGAGGACTAGCATCGAAGTGTCTGTCAAAGGTGCCCTCGAGCAGCACTTCCACAAGCAACCTAAACCTTCAGCCCAAGAGATCACCACCTTAGCAGACACCCTGCAGCTGGAAAAGGAAGTTGTGCGGGTGTGGTTCTGCAATAGGCGGCAGAAGGAGAAGAGGATGACACCGCCGAACACGATGGGAGGCCCCCAGGACGGGATGATGGAGAGCCAAATGGGACAGACCCCGCACGGCCTCCACGGCTACCATCACCAGGACCACCTCCACGGCTCGCCGATGGCACCACACAGCCACAGCCACAGCCCGCCCATGCTGAGCCCACAGACGATGCCCAGCCACACCTCGCTCACCGCTCACTAACGATTAGCCCAGTGGGATATTGAATACTCCAGACACATCTCCAAGATGCAGATAAGAGGGGACTATGTCTGAGGAGTGGATCTAGTCTCCCAACTCTCCTCGACACAATATATAAATATATATATAAAGGACTGTGATTGTAGAGTGTACATTATTAATATAAGTCTGGAGGTTTGGACATTTTCAGATCCTGCTGAGCGATAGCCACTCGCGGGGGTGGTCATATGAACTATTATTCAAACTGTAAATATACCGTGTTGTATTTCGTCATTGTGTGTAGTAACCGGTGGAATACATATGAACTCTGTTTATATACTCGATGTGTATTTTATATACTGGGGAAGTTATGTGTTCTAATGAGCTAAATGGTCGAACTGTCATTGTAAATAGTTACATAATAAATATATATATATACTTAGTTGAAGACGCCATGCCGTGTACAAATAGTTAATGGTGAGTAGGAGACTGTAGATAGAGGAGATGAAGAGAGTGTAGCCATTATGGACTGTGGAGCAGGCTGGACGGGACTGCAGCACCAAGGTAGGACAAAACATGTTTCTATGCTTTTGTTCCGCCATAGCCATATCTGAAATGTGTTAACAAGAGTGTCCCTCTTACCAGTTCCATAGTGCAAGTGATCCAGTGATTACAGGCCGAGGAAACCGATGTGATTTGTGTCAGTAAAGAGTTATCCATTTTCTTTATTATTTATTTTTTTCTTTCTCTTATAAATCTCTAACTTACGGACCACTCGATTGATTTGTACAATCTGTTAACTGTACCCCTGCAAATGAACTTCTAACGACTCCCTGATTTTAGATTATTAGAGCCAAAGTTGACATCTCCCCTGCTAAGGAATTGAGCCCATATTTTTAATCAACTCTAATCTTTGGATCATATTGCCGGTTAGAATTTTATTTGCAGTAGGTTGCGCATGCATTATATAAAATTTATAGTGTCCAATTATTTTTGACAAATCTGTTATACTACAATGTATACACATTTATTTATAATAAATACATATATTTCTTCTTGATTTTGTGGATTGTGATCTCGATAGATTTTTCTTTATTTTTGTTTTTCTCAATGTCATTAAATGCGCATAGTTTTTACAGAAGTAAACAAAAAGACAAATGCCGAAAGTTTCTATAATTCGAATTCATGTCATTGCATGCAGTGGCATTCATTTTCATATTTTTGTTTTTTCATTATCATGCATTATCAATTACATTTATATATTCTTTATATGTAACACACAAGTTGTTGCTTCTTATTTGAATACATCAAACGATATAAATTATTCAGAGAGATCAAGTTTACCGCATGACTATTTAGTGCATGCTATGACTATTTACATTGGGCATTTGTCTTGACACTATCTGTTAACAGTTTTTGGGCATTCCACGTAACATCTAAGAAATTTTGTACAAAAATTTTATTTTAAATTAAAAAAAAAATGAGTCAAATGTTATTTATTAAATTATTTTGTTTTCTTATATTATTTTTGAGATATATAAATTCATATATTATGAATACAATATAAGAAGGCTGCTTTATAATTATTGTTATTGTTTGATTCAAATGTTTTTATTTTATTATAGTTCTGTCTCAAAGATACCTTAGTTACAAAATCGATTTGAAGTTTCATAATGAACAATCAAAGAACTGATTATTGAATTTTAATATTTAAAGAAAAAAAATTATATAAAAATATAACAAAAAAATATGTGAACAATATATACGTATGTAAATATAGATAATATAGTCGGCAAAGAACCCCTTTATTGTACAGATAGCTAGTGAAGCAAATATTCTTAATTATATTAATATTATTGTGTATTTGAAGTTTTTGTTTTCCATCAAGTTTTTTCGGGGATAACCTGTGTAAAAAGTAGAGATGTGGAGGGGTTTATTATGATGAAGATGAAATAAATTTTTTGTGTTTTGTCATAATAAGTGAAAACTTGACTTTTTATTTTGATATTGCCCTAATCTCTGGTAGGACTGTGTCTTTTACGGGTGCTTATGACTCGGTCGGTTTAAGCGCACTGGAGTTTAAGTTCCCGTATTCGGCCGGTCCAGGGACCTGATACTCCCGTAATGGGAAGTATTCGGTCTAGATAAGGTACACTAATGGTCATATAATGAGAGTATAAAAGTGATTTATTTATCAACACACAGTAGGAAACATTTTATCTTTAGAAAGAGTGAGAAAAACATGCATGAAATATTGACATTTAAATTAAAAAAAAAAAAAAAAAAATTATATATATATATATATATATATATATATATATATATTATATTATATATATATATATAGTAGATTATGACCAAATTTAAATATTTATTTAAAAAAAATTAAATTACAAATTTTAGAGAATAAGTTTCAGTTCGTTATTATTTTATTTATTTATTTTTTTTTTTTTTTTTGGAGTTATTGTTGTGTTTTTTATTCTATCAGAAACATGAGTGAAATTAAATGAAATAATTGACGAATCGTCACTTAGTCAACTAGGGGACAATTAGAGTCGTGCGGACACCCGTGAACACACTTTTTGTCCTTATATAATTAGTGATAGTATCAGGGACAGTTTTGTTCCTCCCGGGTACCCAAAGGTACGGGCCAGGGTAAACAAACAGCCGGCAGGTGTTCATACCACATCCCCCCCGAACCCTCGGAATTTCAAACGGTCAGCCGTCCGGATTCTTTTCCACCCTCCGTTATCTAACATCTTCTCAGCAAATAGTTATTCTATCAGCCATCTTCTTATCTCTTGAGTATTGTCCGTTCTTGGTGTAATTGAATGGTACCGATGTGTATTGGCCGCCGAATCGTTAAAGTCTTTCACTCTCCATTGATAACTTCAGTTTTCGTCGTTTGATATATATATTATTTATCAATTTATAAGTTAAATTTAGTTTTGATGAAAATATAATTCCTTAATGCATGTATGAGCTTTAAATTATGTTTTAATCGCACTTTTTTATTGTATTAATCCCAGCCATAATAAATCATTTAAAAACACGTAAACTATATATATAGTAAAAATATAATTTATACAATTTAATTTTTAATTTTATTTATAAATAATGACGTAACCGTAAGCGAATAAAATTGAAACAATTAACAAGCGCTCAAAACAGTAGGATTACTTTCCACTTAATTGTTCAAAATAAAATTATTACATAAAAATTATAATAATTAATACAAATTGTTGAGTATGATTTTTACCGAGTAAAGGTGCCCTAAACTAAAATTGCGGTACATATATGGCACGAACATGTAATATAAATAAATTTTACGGTGACTCAGAAATGCTGAACTAACAGTTAAATATACATTAATTTCTTCTTTTGCATTTAGGTAACAATGAAAGTTCTATTAATTATTTGATTCTGTAATTATCATTTGAAGTTAATAGGTCCATTGAAAACTTAAAAAAAATATATTATTATTTTAATATTTTATGAATAGATAAGTTATTGAAACCTTTTCGACAATGGTAGATTTTTTCGTTAAAATCACTTTTGTTATTTATTTTTTGTTAGCTCTATTCTTATTCATGTGTAAAAGTTTTAAATTGCTAATGCTGCTTATAACAGTTTTAAGCTCACAGACGCTGTTATATTGCTTATGGATTCCGTTTGAAATACAATTCTTAATTTTTTTATTGATTCTTTAGCTTTAAAAAGTAGAATAGAACTATGTTTATACGAATGTCAAATATACAAATTGATATCAGATTTGTCAACAATAGAGAACTTAAAAATAATAAAATAACGACACTTAAACTTGTTTAATGGCTTTTATTACTCTCAACAAATATTTTAAATAGATGTTTGCTGTAAAAATATACTTGAGATATTTCTTACTAATTTTCAAAATTAAATTTATCTAAATTTAAAATTATGAAACATTATCATTCCGTTAAGGATAATAAATTCAGTGGTATTTAAAATTTCGAGATACTAGCATAAATACTTTAGTATTAAATATTTTTTATAACTAATATTGGAACATATTTATAGTTATTTATGGGTCTTTTTTTTCGTCTATATACTTTTATTTTATTATAGGATTTAATCTTACCTAGTTAAAGTGAAACATCATAGTTTTCTCCAAAAGATAACCGAAATAAATAGATAGTAGTAATCAATTATTAAATAAATAAAATAAAAATAAAAATTATATGATTAATACCAAACTTTAAAAAAATTGTGTTTTTTAAAATAAAAACTATAATATAAAAAGCTATTTAAAATTTGCTTTTTACCTATAAAGTGCTCAGAATGTTTTTTGCATATTAAGTTTATGATTTACTAAAAATTAAATAAATTTAAAAATACATTCAAATTGTTTGATCAAATAAATGTCATAAAATATAACAATTATCCGGTTTTACAAAAAAATTGACATTGATTAGTTTTAATATTAAAATTAAATATAATTATTATAAAAAATCTGATCAAAGTCAGTACAAGAAAAAAAAAACTCGATGAGTTTAAAAAAAATCAATTAATCGCTAATAGGATTGTAAGATAATTATATAAACAAATAAGAGTGTAAATTCTTTAAATTCGAATTCGACATTAGATTACGAATCAATTAGGCTAAATGTGTAATTATGTTAATAGTGATAATAAGCGGACCAAGGAATTCTGATGGAATAACAGATCGGTATATATTAACTTCTGAAGATTGTCCCTAATTCCTTCAGTCAGTTTCATGAGTGAATCGTATCCTAACGATTCAACAAACGTTTATAATTGTATGTCTGACTTAATTGATCTTTATGTTTGTATATATTTTTAGTTATCTATAGTTCTCTAAACTATAAAAATAGTTTTGCTTGCTTTAAATGCCTTACTAATCCTTAAAATAAATAAATAAAAACATTGTGACGTTTCGCCAGGTTTTTTTTTTTCTTTTGTGTATACAGAGACAATATTTGTTTAAATAATATTTTTACCTTACAAATATTTTACATTATATCTTTAAAGACTATTAAGAATGTTTCGTTTGACCTTTATGAATTTTAAAATTTTCTTTATGTGCTTTATATAACATTCCAAGAAGATAATACCAACTGGAATAAAATTAATATAGGGAAAAACATTAATTATTCAAACAATAGTTGGTCGAATAAGAAAAAATGTAAAAGAAAGGAGCATATTGACAATCGAAATTTAAATAAATTAATTTTCTCTTTAAAAAGTTAGTGAGAATTTATGAACAAAAAAATATAAAGCTTAAATGTATGAATATTCATATAGTTAAAATATGAATAATAAAATGTCATTTGCTAGAAAATACGATTACATAATTATATGAAAATTTGATTGCTATTTTTATTAATGCTTTAAAATGTGGTGATGGTTGATTCTGAAACATTTCAGAGGTTTTGGTTTCGTGACCTAAAAAATCATCAACAAAAATACATACCCTAAAACATGTAAAAAATAGTGACAACAATTTTTTTTATTCATAATCTTTTATTGTATATAATTATTTTTTTTTTTTTATAATCATCCGTACTTTATTGAAATACTTACTACCATCTGATCCATTTCTGATATTTTTGAGAAAAAAAAATTACAGAAAAAATGTATTTTTTATTTGTATTTGTTCTCTGACAATATTTTGCAAACTGTTTAAGCAAACGCCATTTGAATATTAAACGGTAATAAACGGAAATTAGCTCAAAATACCTTATTAACAAAAAAAAAGTTATAAAAATTCATTTCCTAATTTTTACAAGACTAAAATCAATAAGTCAGATTCGTTCTACTTGTGTTATCGCTTGACACAGAATGGATCGCATTAAAGTTTTTTATGCAAAAATCGTTTCATTTTCAAATATTTATGTATATTATTTTTCTATTGTTTACGAAAGTACTTGAGAAATATGGAGTAATAGTAGAAAAATAAATTGTACTCAGTAGAATACATACACTGCTTTTTTTTTTTTTTTTTAAAGTCTGAATGAGAACATTAAAATTGTGTACAAAAAGTCATTTTTCCTGTTAGTTTTGATTAAGTTGCTAAAACTGTTAGTTAATGCTATGAGTAAGAAATTAATAAGCAATTATTATTTTTTTCTTAAAAATATATACTTCCTCCTCAAAAATAAAATTAATGTTTTTTCAATTAAAGGCATTAATAAATTGTCTTTTATCTAATATTTAAATTATTTCAAATATTATACCTTATTATTGTTTTGTATTTTTATGATCATATTTTCATAAATTATAAAATGAACAAAATGTATAAGCCGAAAAGTTAATGTACTTAAAATTCTTCATCACCGTTTGGAATATGTTAAGAGGTACCGTGTATTCCTACTTAATAGATCGAATTTACTATATCTTTTGGTATTTTTATAATATTATATCATATGAATATTTCGTTATAATAATTATATTTTATTAAAGTGATGCAGTTGAATAAGATATTGTAGAAACGGTCTAGAAGTTCATCTTAGGAATTCTCAAGCAACCCGTTGTCAAGGTTAACCTTCTCTCAACGATGTAGTTTTTCATTCTTTCCTTTTTTTTTTTTTTTTTTTTTTTTTTTCTTTTTTTTACGACCACAATTCTGAGGAGGAGTGAACAATCGAATTCTGTCCTCCGTTTATTTATATCGATTTCATCATTCATTTGTCAATAATAATGGAGGAATAGGCAAAAATGAAAAAAAAAAAAAATATATATATATATATATATATATATAAAGTGGTTTGAAATGTCAGAATGTTGATATTTGGAAAATAGATTTTTTATTGATTGTGCTCAGTGTGTAAGAAACTATTTTATAAACCTAAAAAAAAATACAATATTATTTTTAGGTATAGATTGTCATAAAATATATTAAAAATATTGGAAGATTCATCTATAATAAACCCTAAAAATCAAATACAAGAAAAAGTGAAATTTTTATATTCGGAAGTATTTAGTATGCTTAAATTATGATAAATTATTCAAGAATAAATTTTCATCACGATTATCGATTGCCAGCATTGGCCTATTTTTAAATACCTACTTAATTTTAAAAACTGAGAATTTATCTTGAATGATTGATAAAATTTTAATCAATTAACAGAGAAATCACAATAATAAACCTTTATATTGAGAATTCGATTGGTCGATTTAAACGCCGTGGTGTAAAAAAATTGAGAAAACATTTCATTTAATTTGCTTTTTTTTTTCTTTTTTTTTCATTCGATATTTAACGACTTATTTATTAGTTATTTAATGCGTTTCCCAATTTCATTAGCAATAACGATTTGATTAATTAAAAAAAAAAATAATAATCTTTTATACCTTGCCCGTTTAGAAGTTCTTTTGGTAAACTAAAAAATATTTATTTTCATTGAAATATAACCATACAAAAAATCCAATAGTTTAATTGAATAATTACGAGAAAATAATTCATAAATAATTATTTATATTTTACATAAATATTTTATTTCATTGGTATAAGTTAAGATAACTGTATTAATTTATTTAAAAACCATTAAATACCTATTAAATGTTAAAAACAAATAATTTAGCTTAAATGATTGATAATATCTGATTGATAAATTTGAAATCAGTAAACAGAGAAATTATAATAATAAACCTTTATATTCAGAATTCGATTGGTCGATTTAAACTCCGTGAGGTAAAAAACTGATAAAACTTTTCATATAATTTGCTTCTTTATTTTTTATTTTTTATTCAATATTTAACGACTTATAAGTTTTTAAATGCTTCTTCTCAATTTCATTAATTAAAAAAAAAAACTAATAATTTTTTATACCTTGCCCTATTAGAATTTCCTATAATAAATCTTTAAAAAAAAATAAAATAAAATACTTTTGTTATAAGAAAAACTTTAAAACATATTTATTTTCATTGAAATATAACTATGAAAAATTCCAATCGTTTAATTGAATAACGAGGAGAAAACAATTATGTATATTTTACATAGAAATGTTTTATTTCAATCGTATAAGTTAAGATTACTGTATTAATTTATTTAAAAACATATTTCATCTTTACACCAACATTTATGTCCAGAAACAAATTCGTTTAATAGAAATGCATTAATTAAAGGGAATATTTTATAATTATAATTTTATTTTATACTACTAAACATTATTGAATAGATATTATTAATATTATTTATTTGAGTTAGAATTTTATTCCCAAATTTATTCTAGAAATAATAGAAACCATCTAATGATTAATTGCGCTTTCTTCGCTATCTTTTATTTTATTTTTTCACACGAAATAGTTAATTTTTTAAATAATAATATATTGCTTAATATTATAATACATTTTATCTTTAATTTACTTCAGCGCTCTTCAACCGTTAAATTTCTCAATATTTCAGGATGATTTAAGTCGTGAAATTTAAACCCGAGAATATATATTAATCTTTAAATTTATTAATTTTAATTGCAAGTAAAGGATTAATAGTCACTCATACTTTAGTCTTAAAATAAATTTTATTATTTCTTTGAGCGTATCTTTTTATTTATCGATGTTTAAATTATAATGTTGTAAAAAATTATAAATTGTAAAAATTAGTTCGAGATTGCTAATTGCTAATTTATCTGGCATTTTTTTCCTACTGAATATGTTTTCTTAATCCAATATATTTAAAAAATACAAAATCGTTTGGGATATAATCAAAATAATATATATTTTTCAATTTTTAGAAGAACATAGTTTTCGATATTTCCACAAGAAATAACAGTTTAAGATTTTATAAATTTATTTAATTTTCTCGATTATGTTTCTATTTAATGTATCCTTAAATTTTAAAGGATTAATAGGCATTTTGATGTTATTTTTCTGGATTAACAATTTTTTTATCATTAAATAACTTCTACATTGGATAGCTGTTTATTGTTTATTTATTTAACGTCACTTTATGCTACTATGGCTAATCGGACGATGCTACAGTGGGAGTCCTAAATTTTGCCTATCCAGGTTTTATTAGGATAGGGATCTTTAACGAGTACCTGACATTGCACAGGCTCGGGACCACCTTTTAACGTTCCCTCCGAAGGACGGCGTAACTAAGGATTTTTACTCCCATTAAAAAATCCTAGGACCACCTGCGGGATTGAACCCGTGACCTTTAGCATGGGAGGCTGTTACGCTAGTCTACATTGGATAGCAATAATCAAATAAATATATATTATATTATTTTGTGGGATGCTTAAATCCTTAAAATTAATTTTAGATCAAAATTTTAGGCCAGAGATTAAAAATGAGGAGTACCCAAGAATATGAACATGGCTATAAATTAACTAATGTTTATAGGTTATATTATTTTTAATTCAAATAATGATTGGGAAAATGTGTCTTGATAGTAAAATAATGTCTTAGAACTTTGTCGTGGGTTTACAGCTTGTCGGATAATATATTAAAAAAATTGTTTTTAAAATTGATAATATTGCTCAATAATTATTATAATTTGTCCATAAAGTTAAAGGGAATATTCCAGGATTCAGGAGTTTCGTAGGATATGTAAGGACCTCCTTCGGACAATTAAGGCTTAGTAGCCCTTCCAAAGGGAGACTACGTTGAATTTGGGGGGTTAAGGCAGGTGCGGTCAGTCCGTTAATTTCTGTCCACTATAGATACTTTATGTATACACACACATGTTTACATGAAATAATCTGAAAGTGGAAATAATTAATACAAATGTTAGTTTTTGAAATTATTGAAAATATTGGTTACACTATGGAAGAATATAGTTTGTATGATACTTTACTATGGTAACACTGAATCACCATTACAATAAATATACATCCATACGTTTGGAGGCTTATAACAACTTTATTTTAACTTGTAAGACTAATTTTTTGGATATTAACTTCTAAAATTTTGCGTTATCCAACGGTAAATTATACGCTTATATTACTACTCATAATTCAAGAATAATTTTTTTATGACTTCAATGTAGAAAATTCAATTTTCTCTCCTAAATAGAAATTAATTGCTATGTATTTTACTTTTAAACTTTCAGAAAATAATGCACTAAATTATAGTCAAAACCGTCAAAATCCGTCTTATGGTTTAGATGGCGTTTTCACATCTGTTTACATAGCATAATTTGAAAATAGAAAAAAATTAAGAAAACTGTTAGTTTATGAATCTATAAAACTTACTTACAATTTGACATTTAATATTTTTTATAAAATATTTAGTACTATACGGAAGAATATAATTTGTATGATACTTTACGATGGTAACACTGAATCACCATAATCTCATTTATTACATTAAAAATAACATAAGTTCGTGGGCTAATAACAATTCTATATTAACTTGTACGAGGTAATTTTGCATGTTAACATTTCTAAAATCTTGCGTTTTCCAACGGTAAATTTTACGCCTATATTACTACTCATAATTCAAGAATAATTTTTTGATGACTTCATTATAGACAATTTTTCTTCTTAAGAAATATTAAATTCAAATGTATTTTATTTGTAATCCTTCAGAAAATAATGTACTAAATGATAGTCAAAATCCGTCGTATAGTTTAGATGGAGTCTCTTCATCTTCTCTTTACATAAAATAATTACCAAAAATTTAGTTTACGGATTTATAACAACTCATGTACGATTTGGTATGTAATATTTATTATAAAATATGGATTATTATATGGAAAAATATTATTTGTACGATACTTACGATGGTAACCCTGAACTACTATAATCTCCCTTATTACATTAAAATTAACATATGTTCATAATATCGGGGGCTTATAACAACTTTATATTACGGCATATTATATGCCTATATTACTACTCATATTTCAGGAATAACTTTTAGATGAATTCATTATAGAAAATTAATTTTTTTTTCCTACATTAAAACTTAATTGCAATGATTTTACTTTTAAAATTTTAGAAAATAATGTACTAAATGATAGTCAAAACCGTCAAAATCAGGCGTATGGTTTAAAAGGAGTTTGGGAAAACCAAGCATCACATGTTTAGAGATATTCACGCAATATATATATATACATAGACATATATATTTTGGTATAGACAGTCGTACAGCGCATACTTGTGCCGGGATAGTGCACCTGTGCCGTCGGTACCGTTTGATTTTTTTACTTCGGCGTGTACATATATCTCCCGCGGGGTGAACCCAACACCCCGTTTTTTTTTTCTTTCGGATTTTTTATTTTTCGGTTTTATACGGCCCTCTACCTAAAGCCTCCCCTAGATCGGAGATAGCGCGGTCCTACCTTTGGCCCGGCAAAAACTCCCCAACTCTTTACCCGTGTCGTTTCCCAATGTTGGAAATCGCGGCTGGGACTCACATATAAATAACTCAGTGGGAATAAAGTAATATATCATGTAAAAATCTGGTGCGCACAAAACGCGACTTTTACTTACCACGACTGTTAAAATTAATTTAAAAACTATTAACTATTCTTCAATTTAATGAATATTTTAAGTTGATTTTAATAAAACGTGTATTCATTTACGTTGGAAACATATGATATATTAAATAATATAACTATATTAAATTGTTAATCAGTAATCAGTTTATTCCCTATCTGTCACTTTATATTACCTTTTACAACTTTGTGTATCAGATAATATTTTTCTAAAATGTTCATCTTTCCAACGGTATATATAAGTCTATGCTACTGTTCTTATTATCAGGAAGCTAAAAATTACGTTAAAAAATAACTTAACTCTTTAATTCTTTAGTTGGTCATCAAATTCGTCAAACTTGTATATTTACCCGTTCAATGTCATTAAGATGATATGGTTAATATTTTGGAACGTACATAATTAAAGGTAGTTTAGGGGAAGAAAATTTAAAATATCGGCTTTTAAGCCCTGTCAGATTATTTCAATAAGAAAGAAACCTACATGATATTAAAGTCTATTAAATTTTACATCCATATAGCGAGATTAATCAAAATTATTTTTGAGAAAATCGTAAAAAGGTGCAAAATTAATGGTATGAAGTGGATCTTTTGGTCAGCTGATATTGATGAGAAAGTTGCTGTAACATCTCGGGCGTATTGTTGTCTTAAATATTAAATTTTAGTTTCGTACGACTTATCGTTTTGGCGCTAGTCTTACCACACACACACACAGACCTTTTTTCGGAACTTGGTCTTTTGGACTTAAGAGATCCTAAAACGTGTATTTCCGTCGAAAACTGGAATTCGAAAATTTTCACGATCGCAATACTTTCCCTTACTATATATTTCATGTATAGTTACATAGGTATATCAATTTAATATAATTATGACTTCTTAAAATTAAAAAACCTAAATTATTGTAGACAGTTTGTCAAAACTAATCTTATAAATAAATCTGTACAATTGTTTTTGAAGTTGTGTAATAATTAAGATAAGGTTTATCAACATTTTAAAAATCAATTTCATTGAATATTAAAAAATATATACATTAAATTAATTGATATAAAATCAAAGGCTTTAAATACAAATTATTAAAACATAATTTATTAATAATAATAATTAACTAATTCTAATACTAAATTTCTAATTCGTTCAGATTTGTAATGCTAGTTTTACTACTCTGGAATTAAGCAGTTAATAACTTTACCAAGTTATTTTTTTGACTTTGATTCTAATATACTCATTAGAGTCTAAATTGTTTTTATTAATATTTGTAATAATACAATCAAATTCGAAAAATAATTTGTATTAATATCTTATATCCGAGCGATATCCAGGTCCCCGAAATCCCGTGTGTCGCTGTTATAGTTTTTGCACTGTTATTTCTGCCCCGGGGCATACCCGCTCTCTATAAATTGGGTACTAAAAATTGTTACATATGAATAAATATACTATCGAGTTTTAGAGAAAAATAAAATATTAGTTTAAGAAAAAAAGAATGTTAGTACCTTATGGGTTTCAGGATTAATTTCAAGACACTTCTATTCAATTAAATGGTATAAATTACAGCATTTATTCATTTTATGACTGACTGTTTTACGATTTTAGTGTTTTTTTTATTTGTGTCATTAATCATTAAATTTAAAACATATAGCCATAATTGGATTTATTGATAAATAATCTGAGGTTCCTGTGAAATTATTATTTATAAATAACAATTAGTAGAAAAAATTCGAAGCGAAACCGAAAATTATAATAATTTATTGATTTTCGTATCTTTTTAGTTAGAAGTCTCATGTTCAAGTTTATTACGAAGTTGGTTAAACATTTAAGGCATCTTTAGGTTTAAAACTTCGTACTGATTTTATTAGAAGTATTTTAAAATTATTTGTTTTTGAATATTGCTATGAATATGATTGATATCAATTTAAAAAAAAAAGAATCCTTAATCCTTTTCTGATAGTTTTATATTGAAATAAAAGAATAAAAATAAATTAATTGAAGTTTGTTTTACCTTACTTATAATTGAGCCGTTCAGTGTACTTATAGCTCACACCGACTAACTCCAAAAAACAAAAAGTGAAGTAATGCGATGAAGTAATATATATTGTTTTTTTTAAATTCCTGTTATAATATAAATTGAAATGTATAATGCAGAATGCATAAATACATATATAGCTTTCAAGTAACGGTATATAAAGTTAACAACAAGGAGTAGTGGGAAAATAATCGTGAGTAATATTACAGTTTTGATGTGACTGGTGGAGTTAATCGATTTGGCAACTGAAAAAAGAAATCAAGTTTTTTATTACAGAAAATGTTAATACATCTGTATTACAGCTTTTCCATAAAAATGAATATTGACAATTCTGTTATAATATATTATTTGTGAATAATTCATCAGAAATATTATAAATAATGTCTTCTTAATCATATGTATGCGAGGATTTTGTTTTTATAGTAATTATGTTTAACAGGAGGAATGAATTTTAGCAAGTCCATCATGTCTTTTCGTTTTTTTCCTTGTAATATTGTTCCTGTATGCCAAACCTTTTGTTCTGTTATACTTTTCTACATTTCGTGTCCATTTATCAAGATTACCACTTCTTTTCCTCCCAATCAATGTATTTGTTGGGAAATTTGTACCGCTGCAATCAGATGAATCCGAGGAATGTCTTCTTGGACCAACTTCTCTCTTGATAAATTGTATTGAAGAATCATCGCTGATTTCCTCATTCATACTGTTATTGGTCTCACTCATCTTTATTATAACGGTATAATATTTATTTTAAAACATCTGGTGCGGGCAACACACGACTTTCACTTACCTCCATTTTTAAAATCAATGAAAGAATTTCCAAAAACAGTTAGAGATAAAAATACGTGAAACTATTAAGGAATTAATTAAATTGAATTTATATAGAAACATGTGTTTTATTAAAAAAATCTATATATTATTATCTAAAATAATCAGTTAGTTTTATGTTCATTTCATCACTCTCTATTAACTTTTAAAAGCTTGCGTATGAGATAATATTTTTTCTAAAATCTTTAGCTTTCCAACGGTATATCATACATGTATATTACTGCTCTTATGTTCAAAAACGAAAAATTGCATTAAAAAAATATTTTGTCTGTTTCTCCTTTAGTTGGGTATCGAATTATTCAATTTATATATTTACCTGTTTTTCATCAGCGTTAACAAGATAATATAGTTATTTTTATAGAATCAACAAAATTAATTGTACTTTAGAGAAAGAAAATTTAAAATGTCGGCATTTAAGCCCTGTCAGACCATTTTTATCCGAATAAAACCTACATGGTATAAAAGCCCATTAAATTTCACATCGATATAGCGAGTTTAATAAAAATCGTCGGAACCGTTTTCGAGAAAATCGAAAAAAGGCGCAAAATGCATGGTATAAAGAGGCTCTTGAACACATGTACATTACAGTATGGAGTTAATTGAAATGGCTTCTGAAATAAAATACTTATTATTCAGTGGCAAAAAAAAAATATATTGCTGTTTAATGATGTTAATCATTATTATTCCGTAAATTTATTATAAATACAAAAAGTTATGACTATACCAAGTACTTTGACACTAAAATTTAAGATTTTTCAAAAAATCGATGTGTGCACTGAACGGCTCAATTAGCAGTGTGAGTTACATTGTCGTTAGAGTGATTTTGCTTGTTTTTATTTTATTATTTTTATTGTGCTTGCATTATCTGTGTCATATTCCCCGTGAAACATATTTAATAAGTATCTTAAACAAACTAAAAATGTAATAGAATACACAACACAGTATATACCTATAGGAATTGACTTCTACTCCTGTATAGTAACTAAGTGGGATCTGAGATTTCTTTTTAGAAGGCACTTAAGTTTAAAAAAGTCAATACTGTATTATTTTGGGCTTTGAACTGTTTACGGCTTGTTGCTTTCTTTTTGTTTTGTATTTTTTATATTCCCGGGGAAAATGTTTTCCCTAAGTGGAGATTTATTTTGCGGAAATTTTAAAAGCGTCTGGTGAGTTGATTTTTTTTCTTCTCGATAAATCATACCTATTCTATTTATGTCTGAAGTTATCGTTTATTTATGCTTAAAGCTGTGGCACGAGTATAGTATAATGTCATTGATTTTATGAAAAAAATCTATGATTCTATAATTATGAGATTTATTGACTGTATGGAATGATAAACTTCAACAAAACTAATTCGGTATTCATCGCGATAATAATAGAAAATACTAAAATTTTAGAGATTCGATTATATATGTTAAACAATATACACAACTATTAAAAGCAACGTATTGTTGAACCAAATATTTAAAAAAAAAAACAGATTTCTGGCATATCTTACAGCTACGTCGGTACTAAGAAATTAATTATCGGTTCTTCAAAAATTATAAATTTATAATAAATGCATTTATATTTTACTTATCCTTTTTAAACAATATGAAATTGTTATTATTTTTTTTTATGATATCTATCAATCATTACAGATGTAGGCAGAACTTTTGTAAAAATAAAACGAATAATCGGGATATAGGTTACTGATAAAAACAAAATAATACCACGATTTACCAACAAATTTTAAGGGTCTCAAATTAATTTATTCATGCTTTTTACTTTCACTTACTATATATAGTAAGGGGAAGTATTGCGATCGTGAAAATTTTCAAATTCCAGTTTTTAACGGAAATACACGTTTTAGGGTCCCCTGAGTCCGAATAACCAAGTCCCGCAAAAAGGTCTGTGTGTGTGTGTGTGTGTGTGTTGTGGTAACTCCAGGGCGGAAACGGTAAGTCCTATGAAACTGAAATTTCATATTTAAGACAACTTTACGTCCGAGACGTTACAAAACCTTTTTCATCAAAATGAGCATACCAGAAGAGGCACTTTATACCATGCATTTTGCACCTTTTTTCGATTTTTCGAGTTCCGAAAAAGGTGAGTCTAACAGTTTCGACGATTTTGATTAAACTCGTATATCGATGTAAAATTTAATGGGCTTTAATATCGTGTAGGTTTTATTCTGATTATAATGGTGTGACAGGGCCTAAATGCCGATATTTTAAATTTTCTTCTTCTGAAGTTCCTTTAATTTTGTATATTCAATAAAAATAACTATATTATCTTGTGAACGCTGATGAAAAAACAGGTAAATATGTAAAAAGAAGAAATTCGATACCAACTAAAGGAGAAAACAGAAAACATATCTTTTTAATGCAATTTTTCGTTTTTGAACATAAGAGCAGTAATATACATGTATGGATATACCGTTGGAAAGCTAAAGATTTTAGAAAAAATATCATCTCATATACAAGCTTTTAAAAGTTAATAGATAGTGATGAAATGGACGTAAAACTAACTGGTTATTTTAGATAATAATATAATAGATTTTTTAATAAAACACATGTTTCTATAGAATTAATTTAATAATTCCTTAATAGTTTCACGAATTTTTATCTCTGTTTAAAAATTCATTCATTGATTTAAAATGGAGGTAAGTGAAAGTCGTGTGTTGCCCGCACCAGATTTTTTATTAAATTGTAAAGGCTAGCAATGTGTATAAAAATAGATTGATACGAGGAAAAAATCCATCTAAAAATATTTACAGTTTAATCGATTCCTAAAATTACAGTAGATAGAAATTAAAAAAATTACATACTCATATCTAATTGTATGTAGATATATAGATGTAGATATATATAGACTGAATGGGTGAATTTCTGTTAGTTGCATTGATTACGAATCAACACGATAAATGCTAATTTATTTGATGAAACCATTACGATATTCAATTTGTTTTAATGATTAATTTGTTGTGATTGCTTTTCATCATTCATTATATGTTTGAAATCAACGATTTTAAAAAGTAATAATTAGAAATAAAGGTTGATAAGTATTTAATTAAACTTTATTTCTTACTTGACTAGGTTTTCGGTTTTATATATAGTTAAAGCTTTATCACTCTGGGTTTTTTTTAAAGCTATTGTTAATAATTGAATACAAATTATAGCTTTTATTTATTTAACTAATGCTCTATATCTTTTGTTCAATTTTACCGATCTTCTTTAGAGGTTTTATTTTTTTATTTAGATCGAAAATTCTTTTAAAATGTTATACAATAATTGTGATTTTGAACTAAATTTAATTCAATGCTCTTTATCTTTTGTGAAGTAATTTATTTTTAATTCCATATACATGTAAATTATGTATATATAATACTGAAAATAATTATATTAAAGAAAAACAAAGCAGTAATTTGGTGTAGGTATTTATTATTAACAAAATCTTATTTTTAAGAGGTTAATTAAATGTTAAATGAATATTTTTGATAGTAAATAAAACCTTTATAAATAAATAAGATCATGAATATAAATGTTAATACTACATAGTTATCTGACGTTTAAAAAAAAATTATTTTGCATAAGGAAAATCATGACGTCACGCGTTGTAGAAGTGGGACTCGCTGCCATTTTGACATTGTTTTACAGCATTTGAAAGCTTCTGACTTTTAGTGTCAATGCTTTTCTAAATTTAAGGTCGAAGTTCATCGATGTACTACATTAAAACATTAAATCTAAGGTGAATTTGGGTAATTAAATTTAATTTCAAAGTTTTTAACTAAACAAATTCGTCCGCCCAGCTATCATCCTTTAGTTATATCAACATCAATTTTATTTAATTGATAATAAAATAAATATTATAATAATTTTATTCCATCCTAAAACACAAAGTCATATAATGAACTATTATAGATAAGGATGATAAAACAGGGAAATAAATATATTTAAAGTGGCATTTTATGATTTTATTATTTACCTAGCTGTGAAAAGTAATATTTTTTTTCTCTATATACTCTATATAATAAATACTCTAATGTACGGGATTTATGAAGAATGTAGTCCATATTGTTATATTTTTAATTATATTTATAGCTACATAACATTGTAATACTTTTTTTTTTAAAATTCTACTATTAAAAGTAACTAATAGAATAAATTAATAAAATATTAAAAGAAGAAATATAATCATTCATATTTAATTCGGCTTTCATTTATGAATTTAAAGAATTAATTTGACAAAATAAATCCGAAAACTAGTTTTAATTTTCTCACCATTAGTTTGAATATATTTTTTTTTTTTCATCACTATAAAATTTGATATTGTTTTCAGTGAATTTAGGAAAAATAATCAGTGGTAGTTATCAAATCTATATTGTTGTAAAGTTTTGAAAACGTATATAATATAAATATATATATATATATATATATATATATATATATATATATATATATATAATATATTTGTATCTATCTCGCGTTATAGCGCATATTCAAATGTCAGCTGCTACATATAAGTATTTTATACCATCGAGTTTTTTATGTTCAATAAATACGGGGATCCTATCCTAATTAAACCCGGATATGCAAAATTATTATTAAATTATCCACTAAATTATTATAATAATTATTTGAATTATCCCACTAAATAATTATTTGAACATGGATAAAATATATTTAAGATAACTTTAACATATAATATAACGTTAGGTCTGCAAACGAGTTTTTTCTTTTTAATACTTTACAGATTTAAACTGTTGCAGAAAAAAACAATCAGCATCAGTGGTAATCTTATTAAAATAATTTTAATTTATTCTATGTTTCTGATTGCGATAGTTGGATTAACAAATGTCATTAAATATAATTATTGATTGATAAGAACAAATATTTTTTTACATTTTATGGTAAGAAATCGTTTCAATATAATTAATAATGTCGCGACAGTTTTAATGAATCCCAAATTAATAAAACGGTAATTAACTATTACTTGAAATTCGAATAATATTTAGTTTGGTGATTTATATTTTAATTTGAACAAGTTAAATTTCAGGTGTTTATTTTTTTTTAAAACGATTTTTACATGTTAAATCAAGCATAATATTCTTCCATCATTCCATTCTTTATTAACATAATTGACTATATTTATTTATAATTAACGTTAATATTAGTCGACGTTTCGGGACTTTGTCCCCATTATCAAGACTCTTTTGTTCATTATTTATTTATATACATTTTTTTTGTAGCTAATAGCTTTTTTGTGTATGTACTTCTAAATGTCGACTTAAATAATTTTTATTCACGATATACGTTTTCTAATTCATACATTTTTATTATATTAAATCATATTAAGTTGCATCGCACTTGATATTAATAAATATTAAATAATAACAAAAAATATTAATAAATAAACGCTAAATAATTGAGATTACATACTTAAGCTGGTTGACATGGGCATCATTTTCGGAGTGTCTGATATGAATTCACTTCTACATCATCTCGTTCATTCAAATCATAGAATTTACGATTACTCTTTAATATGGATTAAAATCCTCCTTCAAAATTATGCAAATTTCATATTTTAATGCTTGGCATTTTAATATTTTCATTATTCATGTTGAAGTGCTAAAGGAAATATTAAGTCAACAACCTCCGAGTTTAATATTTATCTGCAGTAATCGTTTAGGCTTTTTAGGATTGTTTAGACACACAGTTTGATCATAATCTTTCATGCGAGATTTGCTGAATTATCATGGTGTTGAGAACTAACAGAATTACAACCTTTTATAGGATTGTTTCAATTTATTTTTATTTATATATTAATATTAGTCGTTGAATATATAATCTGATATATAATTTCAAGTCTAAACAATTTCGTGATATATCTTATAATATCATTTGTTATCGGATTTTGTCTGTAACAAGATAAAATGTGTTAAGTAATAAAGTATTTTAATTTCCAAAACAATAGTATATTAATTCTTAAATAATTTTTTTTATTCACCTGTGGTAAATTATTTTGCATGTTAATTTCAATGTTATGTTCATACGGCTACGATAGAATATTAACTATTTTATCTTCTAACATTTTGTTTTTTTTGTTGTTTTCCATTTTTCCATTCTCCACATGCGCCTGATGATGACCCACAAAGGGGTCGAAACGTTGGCAAACAATAAAATAGTTGAAACTATTTAGTTTTTCATTTAATGACCGCCACCGGACTAATTCCTTCCAGTAATTCTCAACGGTCAACTAATTACATCCACAATTTTGTTTTTTTATTTATACATTCGAATAGCTTAATTAAATTTTAAAGAAATTTTCAAATCAACTACGTTATATTTAATAAAAATTGCATATAAAAGAATTGTTATGCTATTTTGGTCTTTCACATGTCCATTGGTCTTTCTTAGTAACATTTGATGGGCTTTAATATCAGATCATTTTTATTCTAATTTAAATAGTCTGACAGTGGCTAAATGGCAATTTTGAAAATTTTCATCTCCGAAAGTACCATTTATTTTGTAGATTCGAAAAAATTAACACCATTTTGTTGTTAGTTTTCATAAAAAACAGGTAAATATATATAAGTTATACGAATTCGATAAACAATCGAAGGAGAAAACTGTACGAATATTTTGCGTTACGATTTTTTTTTTGTTAAACATAAGAACAGTAATATATATCTATAATATACCGTTGGAAAGCTAAATACTTAAGAAAAAATATTATCTTATGCACAAGCTAGTTAATGGAGAGTAATGAAAAGCCGACAAAACTGTCTGATTATTTTAAATAATAAAAGAATAGATTATTTAATAAAACATATGTTTCTATAGAAATTCAATTCATTTAATTTTATTATTTTCAATACTGAACCTTTGTAATCGACCAAAAAAAAAAAAAAAAAAAAAATACCCCTCTTTAAAAATTGAAGGCTTACGTTGGCGTAGAACCCGAAAAACGATCCACGATCCGATATTAATAAATAAATAAATATCAAATATTTAGTGATATTTCATAGCGAATTAAATTTTCTACAAAATTAAAAAAGAACCATTAGAATCTGTTAAGAAATAGCAGAAATATAGGGTTTGGAAATTAGCAGTGGTGATATGCCATTTTCTTTTGAATTATTTATTGCTTTTCATATTACTTAATTGCCTTAATCTATAGCTTATAACAGTAATAACCTTATATTGTTATTTTGAAATAATTAAACGATTGTGTGTAAGAATTTGAAGCTTTTTATCTCTAACTGTATTTGAAAATGTTTAAATTGTGAAACGAATGGAATTTCTAATAATTCCTAATTTATTTCTGTCTTTATGATTGAGATGTCTGACTTTAGAGCACCAAAAACATTTTTATAACTCATTATAAAGTACATATTCGTGTTGAATATATAAATCAATGTGCTATTTGAACCGTAGCATGAGCTATTAGCATTAGAAATGAACCGCAGGAACAAACTCTCATACACAGACACAGGATACATATAGGTACACAAGCACACACCAGCACACCTCATGAGATTTCTGACCCCGACCGAACAATGAGCATTGTCTTGGACCATTATCGACTCCCGGGACTCTGTGTGGAATTATCCGAGGTTCTTTTTTTAATTTTTTTTTTTTTTCTCTCTATGTCAGTCGTTTACTTCTGTTTATAATCCATTGTCTTCAACCGAAGTAAGAGGGGGATGAAATTGATATGATGAAACATTGAAATTTATAAGAAACTAATATTATCGTTACTCATACATGTTTAATAATACATGTTTGATCCAATATTTCGTGAACTGACGCAGCCTTTCCTCGGTAAGTTGATAGAATTAACCAATTACTTTTACTTACCTATTACCTATAAATGATATTATGATCCCTGATTCCAAATAACTAAGGTGTGTGTGTGCGGTAAGTATAACAAGAAAACAAAAAGTCGGACAGTTCATGAATACCACATTTAAACTGATATAAATTTCGGGATCACTTGTAGCTGGGTGGCTAAGACGTTAAAAAGATGGTCCCGAGCCTGTGCGATGTCAGGTACTCGTTAAAGATCCCTTTCCTAATTAAACCTGGATAGGCAAAATTTAGGACTCCCACTGCATCGCCATAGTATTATAAAGTGAGGTTAAATAAATAAACAAACTGATATAAATTATAAACTGATTTAACTTTATTGATAATCAAAATAGGACCATAATATTCTTTTTTTTTTTTTTTTTTTTTTTTTTTTTTTTTTTTTTTTTAACATCATTTGTTGAAATTTACAACTGTACTTCAAGGTACAACAAGTAAATGCGACAAAAATTAAATGGCGTGAAACAAACTTGAAGAAGAACTACCCAATGGCAGCACTCCTGTAACTTTTCTACACTAGAAGGTCTCGAGGCCATCTTCTTTTCAGACGCCTCGGAGGATTGTCAGGAATTGATGAGGAAGAAAGTATTGAAACAAGAGGATTAGGGTGGGAACGGAGTTTAGTCATGAAAGGAATGGTATCTAGATCGGCCCAAATCAGCAACATACGGAACGTTGAGGTCTTTATGGATAAGTTTGTTCGTGACAAAATAAGGAGCATTTAGGATTTTACGAAGGATTTTGGATTGTAGGGATTGGATACGGGAAGAATTCGATGGTTTAGTAGAGCCCCAAAGCTCCACTCCATATCGGCCTTATGATAGTCATGTAGATGAGTCTTTTGTAGTTAATTGGAAGATTAGAACGTTTGTCTAGTAAGCGTTGAAGAAGTCGAAAACGTCGTGCAGTTTCTTGTCGTTTCAGTCTTGTGTGAGGGTTCCAAGTAAGGCGTTTTTTCAAGGTGCAGTCCTAGATATCGGATCTGTTCAACCGGGACAAGAGGAGTATTATTGAAGGAGACAGTAGGACAGGATGTCATAGGTTTACGACGAAGGGTAAAGGTAATTTGGTTGGATTTGTTGGCATTAATTTTAATTCTCCAGTTCTGACACCATACCTCAAGGTCTCTGAGGTGGGACTGGAGAGTTTGAGAGGCAATAGTTGGATCAGTATTGACTGATAACACACAAGTGTCATCAGCATAGGTAGAAAGGAAAGTATTAGGATGGGAAGGGATATCAGCTGTATAAACTGTGTATAACATTCTTACTTATATAAAATACTGTAACTGTATTATAAGATCCTGGACCGGAGTGCTCTGGCTCTAGATTTTGGTTTTACTTATACGATAATATAATAGAGGGAATGGAATGTAGGAAGGTAGCGAAGATCAAATGAAGAGATAGGTATTATGGGACAAATGGTATCAGTTAATATTCATAGTGTTTAAGTACTTCTTGTAGGTAAGCGGTAAGATCCTGGATACAGGCAATTGTCCAGGTATCTTGGACAAGAGCCCTTCAAGGCTCTTGGAGGTAGGAAAAGTAAGGGAGCGGCATCCTTTATAATAGGGAAAATATTAAAATTAGTTATCGACAAGTACTATACTATACTGATGAGTCCATTACTGTACGATATTGAAATTTCATATTTAAAACGAATATACACCCGAGATGTTACACCTACTTTTTTCACTAAAATCGACTGTATTGTAGTACTAATTTATAACTACAGATTTTGTACCAAGATTTTTTTTTAAGATTTTCTACAAAAGGATTTTAACGATTTCGATTAAATTTGATTTATCGGTATAAAATTTAATATAATTTGATATAATGTAGGTTTGATCCTGATTGAACCAGTCTGACAGGGCCTAAATGCCAAATTTTGGAATTTTATTCCTCTAAAGTACCTTTAAGTTTCAGAATAAAAATAATATTAACCTTACCATTTTATTAGCATTGATGAAAAACGGCTAAATATACAAGTTGAACGAATTTGATAATCAAATAGAGGGGAAAAGGTGAAAAATACTTTTTCAAATACTTTAGGACAATGTTTTTTTCGCAACATTGGAATTGTAATATATATGTATTGTATACCGTTGGAAAGCTGCAGATTTTAGAAGAAATTTTATCTTATATGCAATGCTAGGGAATGTAAAGTTAAATGACGAATAACTATTTTATATTGCTATATTATTTAATCTAAGAAATATGTTTCCAACAAAATTAAATATAATTATTTAAACTCCTTACTTTTACTTACCTGTATTTGAAATATATAGTAAGGCAAAGCAGTGCGATCGTGCACATATTCAAACTTCAGTTTTCTATGGTACCTAATACACGTATTTTGGTCCCCTGAGTCTAAATAACCAAGTCCCACAAAAAGGTCTGCGTGCCTGTGTATGTGCATATGGTATGTATGGCGCGAAAACGATAAGTTTTTAAGAATTAAAGTTCATATTTTAATAAAATCTATGCCTGGAGATATTACAGCAACTTTTCCATCAAAATCATAAGAGTCACTTTATACCATGTATTTTTCACCTTTTTACGATTTTCTCAAAAACAGCTTTAACGATTTTGATTAAACTCGTTATATCGATGTAATATTTAAAGGGCTTTAATACGATGTTGGTTTCATTCTGATTGCAAAAGCCTTACAGGGTTTAAATACCGATATTTTAAATTTTCTTACTTTGAATTACCTTTAATTTTGTAGGTTTCATAAAATTAAACTTATCTTCAGATTAACATTTCTAAAAAATAGCTAAATAGACAAGTTGAACGAATTAGATAACCAACTAAAGGATTAAAGAAAACAAACATATTTTTTAATACAATTATTATTTTTTTAAAGATAAGAACCTTAATATATATATGTATGTATAGTATGCCGTTGGAAAGCTGAAGATTTTAGAGAAAAATATTATCTTATACACAAAATTGTAAAAGTTAACGCAGGGTGATGAAATGCCGATAAAACAAACTGATTGTTGTAGATAAAATATGATAGATTATTTAATAAATCAAATGGTTCTGTTGAAACTTAATATAAATAATTCTTTAACAATTTATTTTCATCACTAAATGTATTTAAAAATTCTTAAATTGATTTGGAAAACGGAGGTAAGTGAAAATCGTGTGTTGCTTTCACCACATTTTTAAAATATATTTTTATTAAAATAGTACATTTTTGGAAATTCAAATAAATATTCATGCTTTTTATATTCTATAAAATATAATACATAGTACTTAAATATAAAATTATATTAAGCTTAACATCATTAGAAATATGATATTTAAATTAACATAAAATAAAAAAATTAAATTTACTTAGAAATATTAAAGAGACTGAAGTAAAACAAAACAAGGGTAATATTCTTTTCGTTCTGTAAATGTTCCAAATATTCGAGTACAACAGGTAACTTTACCAGGTTGTATGATTGCGTGGTATTGTGTTATCACAATTGTACAGCTGTTTGTTCGGGCACTAACAACACTAACACCTCCATACATTGATCGTACAAGTAATTTTCTTCTATACTATATTCGAATGGTTTATAACAATGTATGAGTTTATGTGCGATAAAAATTAGAAATATATATATTTTTTTCATAGATTTAAAATTCTTTTTTGGAGGGATTTTATTATTTTAAATAATCAACCTTTGTAATGAAAAAAAAAAGTATAATCTGAATAACGATTAAAAAAAAAAAAAAAAAAAACCGCATTTCTCCTAAACTACTGGACCAATTTTTTTGAAATTCGCCACAAAAATACTAGTCCTTTAACGATTATTCTAACACTTAGACGTTAATATTAGCTGGTTAGTTTTAAAATGGCGGCCGATTAAAAGGATTTAATTCAATAACTTAACAAAAAAATCGCGAATTATTTTATAAAGAGAAAGAAAAGAAAAAATTGAAATCTCGCTTATATATACTCTTGTAACTATGTTATTTCCGAAGATAGAAAAAAAATTCATTATAGTTTTTTAACCAAAAAAACGCGAATAATTTATACTCGTAAAAGATAAAAAAAAAATCAAAATTGAAATCTCGCTTATATATATACGCTTGTAACTACGTTATTTTCGAAGATAAAAAACAAATTCATTATTGTTTTTTTTTAATAATTATATAAAAGAGAAAAACGAAAAGAAAAAAATTGATATTTTTCACATAAATACGCTTATAACTCAGTTATTTTTGAAGATAGAGAAAAGTGAGTATAGAGTTTAAGAATCAGTAAAGCGCGATAAACAAAAAAAAAAAAAAAAAAAAGAAAGAAAGTATTACATGTCAATAATACAATGAAAATGGATAGAAACTTTATTAGCGTCAAAACAATTATCTTGAACTAATGATTTACGTTATAAACTCGGAAGCAATAAACTAAACTTTGCTATTCACAAGTAGATAGCAAATCAGGGTTCCAGAAGATCCCAGTGCTATTTTCCAAAAAAATTTTGGACCCAATGAAAAAAGAATCATTGAATTTGGTTTACAACTAGCTTAGATAATGCGTTTTGAAATCAGTGGTAGTGTTATGATATCCTTTGAATTATTGCCTTCCATATTACATGATTGCCTATCAACAGCTATATAAACAGTTATACCATTATATTGTTATTTGGAAATAATAAACCATTGTGTAATATAATTGCAGCGTTTTTTCATAGATTTTAAATTGTTCTTTTTTGTATTACTATAAAATTGCTACGGGCAGATATTAAAATCTGACACTAATGTCTATAAATAATAATGCTAAGTGATTCAAATCGATTCCTGTAGTAGAGAGTGAATAAAAAAAAAAATGAAAGAAAAACTGATGTAAAAAATAAAACTAATAAATCTTCATGTTTTTTTATAGCAGCAGTAATAATAAATGTATTAATATTTTATGAGGTTAAATAAATGTTCACTATTTTATTCTTTACAGTGTTTCCATTTTATAACGAAATTAAGTATAGCATACACTATGATTTAAATTTTTTAGCAAACTTTTTCGTTTTCAAATAATTTAATTACAAAGAAATTAAAACTAATAATTAATTCTAAAAACGTTAAAAGGGAAGAGGGAAGGAATTAAATCGCATTTATACACTTAAAAAATGTAGAATATAATGATTTTTTATTATTATTTTTTAATAAAACACATTTGTAATCAACAAAAAAAAAAAAAAATTATCCTTCCTCGAAAACGGTTTTGGATACGTAGGAACCGAATAACGAACTTAAAAAATCCTTGTCCGCCGTCGGCCGTCCCGGATTTAATCCAACTATTGGACATTTTTTTTTTTTTTTTTTTTAATTGGCATAAAATAATAGTGCATACAATGATAATCCTAACACCTAGACGTTGATATCAACCGATTAGTTTGAAAATGGCGGCAGATTAAAATGATTAAATTCAATGACTTGGTTTTTTTTTTTTTTTTTTTTTTTTTTTTTTTTTTTTTTTTCCTTATCCCTTAATTTAAAATTCTTAATTAGTTGTTTTCGTTACTAAATTATTTTTAAAGGTAGAGAACAATTTAATTAGTGTATTCCAACCAAAAAACCGAGAATAATTATAACATTAAATTAAAATTTTGAATAAAAGAAAAAAAATCTGGCAACACACGACTTTCACTTACCTCCATTTTTAAAATCAATGAAAGAATTTTCAAATACAGTTAGAAATAAAAATACGTGAAACTATTAAAGAATTAATTAAATTGAATTTCTATAGAAATATGTGTTTTATTTAAAAATCTATTATATTATTATCTAAAATAATCACTTAGTTTTATTGGCTTTTCATCACTCTCTATTAACTTTTAAAAGCTTGTGTATGAGATAATATTTTTTCTAAAATCTTTAGCTTTACATACATGTATATTACTGCTCTGATGTTCAAAAACAAAAAATTTCACTAAAATTTTTTTTTTTAATTTTCTCCTTTAGTTATTTTTTAAATTCACACAACTTATATTTTTACCTGATTTTTATCAGTGGTAACAAGATAATATAGTTATTTTTATAGAATCAACAAAATTAAAGGTACTGTAAAATATATACATTTAAGCCCAGTCAGACCATTTTAATCAAAATGAAACCTATATGATATTAAAGCCCATTAAATGTTACATCGACACAATGAGTTTAATCAAAACGTCGAATCAATTAAAAAGTGTCAATCAATCGAATCAAAAAAAGTGACTCTTCTGGTAAGCTCATTTTGATGAAAAAGATTTTGTAACGTCTTAGGCGTGTATTTGTCTTAAATATGAAATTTCAGTTTCATAGGACTTACCGTTTCCGCCCGGGAGTTAACACACACACACACACACACACCACACATACAGACCTTTTTGCGGGACTTGGTTATTTGGACTCAGGGGACGCTAAAATTGTGTATTTCCGTTGAAAACTGAAATTAGAAAATTTTCACGATCGCAATACTTCCCCTATAGTAAGTGAACGTAAAATGAATTTTTTTTTAAAACTCCCCTCGGCATCCTCAATACATAATATATTCACCCTTAACCTAGTTATTTTTGAAGATAGAGGATAATTTGTATACAGTTTAGAATCAGTAAAGCGCGATAAAAAGATTTGTTTTTTCTTTTGCCAAGTTGAAAATTTATTTGGACTATGGCTGTTCTTAGGGATATAAATTGAATTCAACTCCAATGTTTTCGATTAGGTACTGAAATCTGTGAATAGGAAGTGTTATAAATATGTAAATTTACTGTTTTGCTCAGTTTAATTCAAAAACATTAATTACCGGAGATAAAATGAAACTTCCCATATTGCTCTTAACGTATCAACGTTCCCAACCTGGGGTTACCAATATCGTTATAAAGCTTTCAGCCTGTCATAAACGTCCATTTGGACAAAACGTTTTGGTTTAGGTCGGATTTTAATCAATGGATATTTTTAATTAATAGATGGATGACTTAATTGTTTATATACATATATTATATATTTAGGCATATGCTTTTAAAGGCCTGTTTGTTCTATAAGGCTTGTAGTGAATCGATTTGTGGGACAAAACTTTATTAAATTTTAGAGGATGTCACTACTGTTAGGTGATTATATTATGGTCCATTATGGTGATTATATATATATATAACTAAAACTTTAATTGCGCACAAATTATAATAATGTAGCAATAGTAATAATATTCAATTCACTCAAATTATAATTAATTGATTAGCACAAGCATTTTAATATTTTAATGCTTAAGTATTTTAATTTTTAATCGTATGCACCTTATTATTTATAGTTTTATTCTGTCCTTAGATAATTATGTTTAATATTTATTAATTATATTATATCATTTATCAAAAAAAATACTCCTTTTTTTCAAATGAAAATGAATAAATATGGACTGTTGGAATTACAAGATTTTATAAAACGTAATATATGTTATTTGCCCTCGTAGAAGAAGCATTTTATAATTCTAATAATCAAATATCTGAATTTTTACTTTTATGCATCTCATTAATTATAATTTGATTCTGCTAACACATAATAAGCGGCTGAAATACCTAAACTTAAGTCCTTGTTGGTAATGATAGTTTCTGCTTTTATATTAATCCACATAAATCATGGATGCACCATTCTATGTGACAAACAAATAACTTCACTAGGACTTCGACATACTCAGTTTCGGATACCGCCACAGAATATTATAAAGAAATTCATGACAGACTGACTTAAAACATGAACCCATTGGTTCAACACTTAAATCCACTACTAATCAGTACAATATTTAAGGCTGTGGTCTGTAGATGCTATGAATTAACCATTATTTCGGAAGGTAAAATGATTGCTTATTGCAAATAGTTTTTTTGCTGATGGCAAACAGCTCTTTTGGCCAAAAATTCTAACAGTGAATCAATAAAATAAAATATTATTTGATAAAAACAGATGTTTCAACGGAAAGTAATTGGAACTTGCTTGAAAAGAATCAATTGTAAATTTATTTTTACTACTGAATTTATTTCAAGTAGGAAATTAATTATCATATTTTGTCTTCAAATATTTATCTAAGCTCTAAAGCTGTTTCCTTCCAATTCAATCAATTTTGCTAAATTATTTATGGACAGCAGTAAAATTAATTGATCGGAGGAAACATATATTGATAATAAAAAAAATGCAAAAATAAAAAATAGAATGAAACAACATAGTAATAATAGCAAAAATATAAATACCACCGCATTGTCACATCAGGGGTACTCACTACGTTTGCTATAGCATGCTATTTGTGCTATTGTGCTAAACCCATCAATTTTATACAGGAAATAACTGTAGAAACTCGACGGGTTTAGCAAAATAACACAAATAGCATGCTATAGCAAACGTAGTGAGTACCCCTATTATAGTATACAGTTTAACCACCAATTTGATTTTGGAAAACCAACAATTTTATAAACAGAAAAAAAAAATAAAATAAAAATAAACATTATTCACATATTTACATTTTGACAAAATGTTTACAATGATTTTGGATGAGTCATCCTTACAATCAGAAAATATTTTTGTTTTTTTGTGATTATAGTACATCAGCCTAATGGCAAACATATGGTGAAAAATTGAGGTTACTTTGCGATTGTAGGAAAAAATTATACAAAAAACCTACGCATAAAAACTACACATAAAATATTTAAAGATACATGAAATAATTGAAAATACATAAAATAATTGAAAATACATAAAATAATTGAAAATACATAAAATAATTGAAAATACATAAAATAATTGAAAATACATAAATTAATAGAAAATACATAATATGATTGAAAATTATAAAATTTATAACATAAGAAAGTAAGTTAATTTAATAATACATGTTTTGTTCTCTTATTAGTATATCGTTTTAGTGAAAATTTATTGTAATTACCGATTTCTTTTATTAATGGGTTTTTAGAGATTGGAGTTTTACTGAAGTAAGAAGCTGTTTGTGAATGGACAAGTTGTTTGATTGTAGGAAGCTGCAAGTCTTGGAGCATTGATGATATTTTCGTGTATCGGGGGGAATTATTAATTATCCGCATTGACAAGTTTTGAATTCTCTCGAGTTTATGGAAGTTAGTCGAGCAGGATGAGCTCCAGACTGGAGAGGCGTATGTGATTAACGGGCGGATGACTGATTTATATATTGTTAATTTGTTTTGAGTACTCAAACGGGATTTTCTATTAAAGTAAGGAAATATTTTGTATATTATTTTTTTCGCCTTGTCAATTTTTCTGTTGATGTGGTCGGTGAAAGTAAGTGATTTATCTAAAGTAAGGCCTAAGTACTGTACAGATTTTGACCATGGGATGAGAGCTGAATTTAACTTAATTTGGTGGTTTATTTTTGAGCGACGTTTAGTGATATAAACAGAAAAAAATAATTTTAACAGGAAAGCTATATATATATAAACAAAAATATAAAAGATACTATACAGTTTAAAACAGATTTAAAGCTACTCAGTCGTCATTATGCAGATGCAATAAAAAAAATTAAAATTATAGACCATACTTTATTCACTTAGATTCAATAATATATTAATGTGTACAATTCTTCAGTAATAGGATAACCATAATCTATTAGGGACCAAAGAGTATGTATGTTTAGATGGGTAGTTTTTTATTATTGACTTACATAATTTATTATGGACTAAATTTTAATTAAAATGGATAAAATTTCAACTCATACATGGCTGTCGGGTAAATAGATTTTTATGTAACACTGTTATATTTTTTTAATATTAAATTTTAATTAGTATATATACAATTAAATTTTTGTAATAATAAATGATAGTTTGCTATTGTATTGTAGTGAGTCCTGAAAATGGGGAAGGCCCCCGAAACGTTGACTCTTAATGGTTGCTTACGTAATAATAAAAAAGCCTTATGTAATAATAATAAGAAATAAAAGCCCGATTAAAGGTGGGAAATGGGTGTTATTATTCAGTTGCTAAATTACTTAGCTCGCGGCTTCTGTTTAAAAACTTAAAGATTCGAATTTATAAAACTATTATTCTTCCGACGGTTCTTTACGGGTGTGAAACGTGGCCCCTTACTTTGAAGGATGAACAACGGCTTAAGGTTTTCGAAAATAAGGTAGTGCGTAAAATATTTGGTCGAAGAGAGATGAGGCCACAAGGGAGTTTAGAAGGTTGCACAACGCAGAATTGCGGAGCTTGTACCCTGTGAATATAATTGAGTTGATAGCATCGCGGAGACTCAAATGGGCGCGTAAAGTTGTTGGGGTCGGTGAGGAACGGATTCCGAGAAAGTTGGTATTCGCTGATCCGACTGGTAGATGTCCGAAAGGTAGGCCGAAGCGTCGATGGGAGGATTGCGCTAAGGCTGAACTCGGGGGCTTGGGCTTGACCGGCGAACATTGAACGAGTCTGTGCAGGCGAAGTTTGGTGGTATCGGCATCGAACCTTCGGGTACGGTAAGCCTATTATTATTATTAAGAAATAATAAACTTATAAGGAACATTATTAAGGAACCATTTATTTGTTATATATGTACATATATTACGATATTATCTAGATATCGTTTTAAATTATTACATTAAAGATGATTATATAAATATAATACCGAATCCCATGGACGATGACGCTTCGCGATGAAAGCGCCACCACATTTGCGATTCTTATCTTGGTTAAGTTGCGTGTGGTCAAGATGGCTTCGATAAGACTAAGTATTAGCTGACACATTTTCCGGAACTTATCTCCGAGCCCGACTGATTAAATCTTTTTTATCTTTTTTTTTCCTTGATTTACTGGACTGTGATGTATGGTTTTGAAGGTGCACATGTACGCGCTCCGTGCGAGTTGGAAATGACTTTGAGAGTATTTTTATTCTTATCCTTGAGAAAGATTGTTTAAGAGGAAGTGTTGTTTAACAATACAAAATAAATATAAGTTATAATTATAATAATATCCGTATATTATATCATTGTAAATTTTTTTTAAATTTCAAAATTGTGTATATGTACATATCTCTTATTTTGTTTATTATTTATTTTAATTTTCAATATTATTATTTGAGGTATCTTCTTACTTTATTATTATTATTATTTGCAATTTATATTTTGTTACTCTAAAACACTAAAGATTTTATTTTAATGTTATTGTAATATTATTCTAAAGGGACTTGTCTCAAAATAAATAAAGAATTTATTATTATATTAAATATGTGTTTTAGTTAACATCTATGTAGGCGATAATTGATTCAAAGAAATTTAAAATAATCTCAAAAATGAAGTGGTTATCTTATGTTAGAACTAAAATATATGAAAATGTTTAATCCATATTTATAAAAGGAAGTGCTATTTCACTCGGTTTTCTGGTCATCGCAGTTTCTCAAAAACTACTATGGTTGTAACCAATGAACAGATGATGTTGTTCAACATTCCATTCCCAGCATTTTTCTAACATCATCCTCATGCAAAAGATGTTGTCTATTGTAGATCTTTCAGGGCGGAATCCACACTGGTAATCGCCCAACACCTCTTCCGCTCTCTTGACAACCCGCTTCATTATCAAAGTTGACATCACCTTGTAGACTACACTAAGTAATGCAATACCTCTATAATTCCCGCAATCCAGTTTGTCTCCTTTTTTATGAATAGGCAACATAACAGCCACCTTCCACTCACTGGGCATTTCCTCCTTCGTCCATATCATTAAAATCAATTCGTACATTTCTCTATAGAGTGCCTTCCTTCCAGCTTTGATTGCTTCTTGATTACAAGCAAGCATACGACAGCATAAATAGAAGCGTAATCTATGAAAAGCTAAAACACCTAGGATATCCTTTAAAGCTTATCAGGCTTATCAAGATGACCCTGCAGAATAGTCAAGGAGTTGTCAAAATTCAAGGTGAAATGTCAACCTCTTTTGAAATTCAGAAAGGTGTTAAGCAGGGCGATCCTCTTTCTCCAGTCCTATTCAATTTGTTTTTGGAAGTGGTCATGAGGTCAATAAGGACAAGGCCTGGAGGATGTATTTATCACAGACTGACGCAACATCTAGCGTTTGCAGATGATCTTGTGATAACCGGAAGAACAACCAGTGCTTTACTTGGAGCTTTCGAGGAATGCGAAGTGGCTGCGAGGAGAACAGGACTGATCATAAATACGAAAAAAACTAAGTATATGAGGATCAGCAGGGAAGAAGGAGGAAACAGGTATATCGAGGGGGCTGGATACAGGTTCGAGAGAGTACCACAGTTTAAGTATCTAGGCACTGTTATCACAGAGAACAATAAGATTAGAGACGAAATTAAAGCAAGGATAACAGCTGGCAATAGATGCTATTGGTCTCTTCTGAAAATATTTCAGAACAGGAATATATCCAGAGAACTGAAGATAAGACTATATTGTACTGTCCTTCAGCCAGTGGTCATGTACGGAAGCGAGTCCTGGACATTAACACGCAATGATGAAAGACTACTAAACATGTGGGAAAGGAAAATTCTCAGAAAAATCTTTGGTCCTACAAAAGAAGGAGATCGTTGGCGAATGAAGACGAATGAGGAAATTAGAACTCTGTATCAAACACCTGATATAGTTGCCAAAATCAAGAGTGCCAGAATAAGATGGCTGGGGCATGTACAGAGAATGGAAAGTAGGAGGCTGCCCAAAATGATGATGGAGGGACACCCTGGAGGAAAGAGGAGCAGGGGCAGACCTAGACTTCGTTGGCTGCAGGACGTAGAGGAGGACCTTCGGTCGTTAGGAGTCAGCGGATGGAGAAGAGCTGCCGAAGACAGGTCAGAATGGAGGAGGATTGTTGAGGAGGCCAAGGTCCTACAAGGACCATAGCGCCGATAGATAGATAGATAGACTATGGTTGTAAAGTTGAAATTTCTCCTGGAGGTTCGTCTTACCGTCTAAATGTGCAATAAATAAGGCTGGGTTTGGGTAAATGCGTCCTATAAGTGATTTAAAAAAATATTTTTTACAAAACCTAAAACAAAATTGGTTTTCGAATAACTCGAAAACTATACGCATCCTCAACTACAAGTACTCATTTGAATGACAATAAAATTTCCAAATACTTAAAAGCAAAACCGTCTTAATCTGATCAGTAATAGCAAAGATACTGAAATAATTATAACAAATATATTTAGATATATTTCGTTTCATAGCCATGTTTCGTGTGTAGGTTTCTATCCAATCCATATGTTTCATTATTGTTGGTTTTTAAAATGATCAATAGCCTGAAAAACGTTTATCTTCAAAACATAAACGTTTTTCAGGCTATTGATCAAATAGAACTTATTTTTAAACTCTCGGACAGAAACGAAATGTCCTATAAAACTGAAATTTCATATTTAAGACAACTTTACGCCCGAGATGTTACAAAATCTTTTTCATCAGCATCATCTTACCAGAAGAGCCACTTTATACCATGCATTTTGCACCTTTTTACTATTTTCTCAAAAACGTTTCCGACGATTTTGTTTAAACTCGCCATATCGATGTAAAGTTCAATAGACTTTAATATCATGTAGGTTTCATTCTGATTAAAATAGTCTGACAGGGCTTAAATACTGATATTTTAAATTTTCTTTTCTAAAGTACCTTTAATTTTGTTGATTCTATAAAAATAACTTTATTTATCTTGTTACCACTGATGAAAAACATTTAAATATATAAATTGAATGAATTCGATACCCAACTAATGGAAAAAACTGAAAAAATATATTTTTAATGAAATTTTTTTGTTTTTTAAACATAAGAACTACTGTTCTTATTTATTTATTTATTGTATATTACTATATACAGGTATGATATACCGTTGGAAAGCTTGAGATTATAGAAAAAATATTATCTCATAAACAAGTTTTTAAAATTTAATAGAGAGTGATGAAAAGCCTTTAAAACTGGATGATTATTAGGATTTTTAAATAAAACACATGTTTCTAAAGAAATACCATTTAATTAATTCTTTTATGGTTTCACTCATTTTTGTCTCTGACTGTATTTGAAAATTGTTTTATTGGTTCTAAAAACGGAGGTAAGTGAAAGTCGTGTGCCACAGAATAAGAATATAAATGAGTAATATTCCGTTAGAAAACTAAAGATTTCAGAAAAAATAAATAAAGATGTAATACGTAAGGGAGAAAGACGAAAAGAGTCTAAACTAAAGTAATAATTGTAAATAATAATTTCTATTATTAGATTATTTATTCAGAATAACATGATTGTATCAAAATTTAATTTAATACTTTAATTTAATCTAGATTTAAAGAACGGAGGCAAGTGAAAGACGTGTGATGCGCGCACAGATTTTCAAAATTATTATGCGTCCTTCTACATGTCTCTTTACCTAAAAATAAACCACAACGAAAACAAAAAGTTTAAATTAGTGGTCCACTTTAATGTTTCTTCGATGCGACTAAATCGTTAGAGTACACTCTTGAAACTTTAAAGTATATGTATTATCTTACCATTTTATCAATTCTGCAATCCATACATTCAATGAAGGTTTCTTTTACTACATTGTTTATGTAACCGAATGTAGATTTTACCCCCTTATTGTCCTGTTTCCATTAATTACCTGGAGGCGATAAGGGTTGGGAACAGAAGCGCTGCCCCCTCCGGTACGAGAACACCTGCAGAGATAAGGACCGACGGACTGTCCGAGAAGGAGCTACATTTGCATACATATGACCCGGACAGTCTCCTATAAATTTCTTCTCATAAATTCGTCCTCCATCGTAGGACAACATCCTGGGGACGAGCGATAAATCAGTGTCCTCGGAGGAACCTGACGAGCCATGGTACGATCCTGCCCGTAACAGCCTGTCCTATTAGGAAATAATCCTTCGTCCCAGGGATTCAGCTCTCTTTGAAGCTTTGGACGGTATTACTTGGATATCTTGTTTTTTTCACCCTTTTTTTTTTTAAACTGAATTTCTAAAGGAAAAAGTTAAAGCGACCAAAGAAAAAAAACAAAACAACTAATTTCCTTCTTGGTATAGGTCATGATGCATTTTTAAATTTACAAAAATAATTTATAAATATTGTTGGGTTGTTTCACATGAAATGTCTGTTTTTATAGTTTTTGAAATACATAAAGGATTTTGCAGGTATCTGTTGTTTTCTTCCGAATGTTTACATATTTAAAGTAAACAGTTACTAATCCTCTTTCTTTGTATTATAAACATTAGCTTCCCAATCAATTACCCACTTTTTAGTATACTTCCAAATATGAACATGGAAACACGCGATTTTCGAGTAATATTTTTGTACGGCTTTAAACTCGGCCATTCAGCAGCTGAGGCCGCTAGAAATATTTGCAAGGCGTTTGGGAAAGGGAGTGTTAATGAACGGACCATTCGCCGTTGGTTTGCTAAGTTTTTAGCTGGGGATACCGACTTGGAAAACTTGCCCCGAGGAAGACCTCCGTCCGTAATAGACAACGATGTCCTCAAACATACAGTAGAAGAAAACCCCTACCAAACAGTTAAAGGGCTCTCAGCACAACTAAATAAAGCTAACCAGAGCATAGTTATCAATTTTTTAAAGAATTAATTCTTAATTTTAAATTATCTTCTCTTCCGGTATTTGATAAGTACAACGTTTCGCCTCAACGTAAAACGTGTTTGAATATTTATATATTAAATGTAATTTATTTAACCTTAATGATATATTTATTTATAACTATATAATTAATCAATTATATATAATCATATAATTTAAATTAAATTATTTTTAAATATTTATATATTTAAATAAACATATAGCTTACAGAACCTTTGTTTTCGCTAGATAATTATCTTTTAAAATTAAACAGACATATAATTTTGACGGTACATAAATATCAAATAATCGCTTATTATTTAAAATTAATTATCATATTTTTTTCACAAGGTTTGATAAGTTAACTGTGTGTTCATCTATGTTAAAAATATATATATTTTGATAGTAAAAATGTACCATAAAACCTTCTTATTTTAAACGCTTTTAACAATTTGGTTCTTAATTTCAATTGTCAATTTTTAAATATTTGCAAATGACACTATGGTTTGTCGAAAAGTCAAATTTTAGATGTGTGGTAAATTTCTTACGTTTTAAAACACCTTTTTTCAGGTATGTAATTTTAATTAATTATTATTATTATGGAGGTTATAACAGCTAACTTGATTTATTAGTTTCATTTTTTACTTATTTTTTTCTCACCATTTTTTATTCATCTTGTGCAGGAATCAATTTGAATCACTTAGCATTATTATTTATTGCCAGTTGTACCAGATTGTAATGTCAGTCGCAAGTGATTCAATAATCATAAAAATCGCAGACATTTTTTTTTATGTATTTTTTTATTAGTTCTCATACGTTGTATAGAACCATATGAGTATAATATCACAGAAAAATACTTGTGCGATCAATATAACATTGCATTTATATGATTATTAATTCTCTAAAATACTGTTTTGAGTTCGCCAATTACATTTCTTAGGACAATAGTTCTTTTTTAATATTCATTTATGGCTTTTTCAGATTTAATTTATTTTATTTTTTATTTTAAAAGTTAAATTTACATGAATAAAATTGGAGGCTGATGTCTACTTCACCACTATTTTATTGAAAAAAAAATATTCGCACTACGTTTCGGCTACAATGCCATCTTCAGGTGCAGTGGAACTACTTAGATTTAGTGTGAGTAGCTGCTTACTAGTCAAAACCACATGAAACGTAGTGCGAATATTTATTTATTTATTTTTTTTCAATAAAATAGTGGTGAAGTAGACATCAGCCTCCAATTTTATTCATAAAAATTTGACCTTCACATAAAAGAATCTACACCTTAGTTAAACTTACTTTTTATTTGTATATACATTTTATATTCATTACTTAAACATATTAGCGACGGGTTCTTAAATAAATATTTTAATTTTTTTAATATTAAAAAAAGGTAATGCTTTTCAACAAAGTCGTGATTATTATTAATTTTACATTTTAATATATATTTTATTATATGTTAACTACGATATTTTCATCTTGCTCCATGATTCCCTTGAAGCAGTGTTATTATTCAGTTGCTCAATTACTTAGGTCGAGGCTTCTGTCTAAAAACTTAAAGGTTAGAATTTATAAAACTATTATTCTTCCGACGGTTCTTTACGGATGTGAAACGTGGCCGCTTACTTTGGAGGATGAACAACGGCTTAAGGTTTTCGAAAATAAGGTACTGCGTAAAATATTTGGTCCGAAGAGAGATGAGGCCACTGGGGAGTTTAGAAGGTTGCACAACGCGGAATTGCAGAGTCTGTACCCTATAAATATAATTGAGTTGATAGCATCTCGGAGACTCAAATGGGCGCGTAAAGTTGTTGGGTTCGGTGAGGATCGGATTCCGAGAAAGTTGGTATTCGCTAAACCGAATGGTAGGCGTCCGAAAGGTAGGCCGAAGCGTCGATGGGAGGATTGCATTAAGGCTGATCTCAGAGGCTTAGGCTTGACCGGCGAACATTGGACGAGTCTGTGCAGGCGAAGTTTGGTGGTATCGGCATCGAACCTTCGGGTTCGGTAAGCCTATTATTATTATTATTATTAACTACGATATTTATCTAATGATGTGATAAATGTTAAGTTATGATTGCTGATTTTAGAGGCAAGATTTTTTAACTTGACTCGTATATATTATTATTATTTTTAAGAAAAATAAAATGAAAATCGGTAGAAAAGAAAATTAATGTGTTTTTAAATTAATGAATGGAAAAAAGTAATTCCTTATATAAACAAATAAGGTAATGGTATGTTGATTGTTTAAAATTAATGAGCAAAGCAATAAGGAAAGAAGCAGGAGTTGGCTTTAAACACAATCAGTCAATTTTTTTTTTTCATTTTATAATTTACCGACATCAAAAACTACATTTTTATTTCCAATAAAACAGAAAATAAGATATGTATTAAAAAAAAGAAACAAAAAAACTCGTTCCACTTACCTACTTCCAAGAAAAATAACTACTTGAAATAGTAGTTGATAAATTAATTTATTTTTAATAATAACTTTTTTTATAACTTAGATAGATCTACATTACTTTTATTTTTTCTCGTATTATTTAAGGACTAGTGCAAGAGTAACGGAACGTTAAAACGAGATCATAGTCTGACATTGCTAATGAAGCAATCGAAAATTTATTTTAATAAAATGAATATGATAATTTAGCAAAAAATAATAGAATTATATTGGGACTGGCTGTATAGAAAACGCTTCTGTCCTGAAACCAATAGAAAAAAAAAAAAAAAAAAAAAAAAAATATATATATATATATATATATATATATATATATATATATATATATATATATATAAAACACACGTTAAGGTTTTTTTTACTTTCACTTAGTATATATAGTAAGGCAAAGTATTGCGATCGTGACAATTTTCGAATTCTAGTTTCCAACGGAAATTCACATTTTAGGGTCCCCTCAGTCCAAATAACCAAGTCCCGCAAAAAGGTCTGTGTGTGTGGTAACTCCCGGGCGGAAACGGTAAGTTCTATGAAACTGAAATTCATATTTAAGACAAATATACGCCCAAGCCGTTACAAAACCTTTTTCATCAAAATTAGCTTACCAGAAGAGACACTTTATACTATGCATTTTGCACTTTTTTTCGATTTTGATTAAACTCGCTACATCGATGTAAAATTAAATATCATTTAGGTTTCATTCGGATAAAAATGGTCTGACAGGGCTTAAATGCCGATATTTAAATTTTCTTTCCCTTAAGTCTCTTTAATTTTGTAGACTCTATAAAAATAATCAAATTATCTTGTTAGCATTGATGACAAACAGGTAAATTTATAAATTGAATGAATTCGATACCCAACTAAAGGAGAAAACAGAAAAGTTATTTTTTTAATGCAATTTTATGTTTTTGAACATAAGAGCAGTAATATAGAATAGAATAGAATAGAATAGAAAAATAATTTTTATTCCAGGACCCTGCCCTTAAGAACAATATGATATGTACAATTAATATATACAATGTGTCTGGCCACAAGACCAAAGGATTATAATTCATTTTTATTTACAAAGCTTTAAGAAGAAAAGTAGGATACAATAAAACAAAAGAGTAAAATAACTAAAAGAGTAAAATAAATGACTAACTTCTGATATGTTGAACAAAACTTAACATTGAATCTGATTCATAATAATTGATCGATATAGAAACATGAACAATAAATAATAAATTTTCTTTTTGAATAGATATTTGATTTGAAAACTCAGGCTTGTGGAGCGTCTGTTTGAGATGACAATAGGTACTCGAATAGCTGGGACTTGAATGATGGTAGGGAAGAAGCATGGCGGATTTGAGTAGGTAGGGAATTCCAGAGAGCAGTAGAGCGGACAAGAAAGGAATGTTCAAAACTTGTTGTTCTGTGGGCAGGAATATAAAGGTCAGAATGGCGCGATCTTGTTTGGAGCGAGCTAACGGACGATTTAAATTGCAGAAGTTTGTGGATATAGGGAGGTAGCTGGGAGTTGATAGTTTGGTAAAGGAATGATCCAAGGAAATATTGTCTGCGGTTTGAGGGAAGGAGCCACTTTAACTCACTGTATAAATGGGTCACATGGGACCTCTGCTGTGTGCCAAGGACAAATCTTAAAAATGTATTCATAATTCGCTTTAGCCTGTCCTCGAGCACAGTCGAGAGGCCACCATATACACCGCAGCAGTAGTCAAAGTGGGGGAAAATAAGTGAGGATACAAGGAGCTTACGGGTGGATAGTGGAAGAAAATGGCGGGAGCGATGGAAAAAATTGAGGGTACTTATTGTTCTTCGGGAGATTTGGGCAATATGGGGTGTCCAGGAAAGGGTTTGGTCAATGGTAATACCGAGGTTTTTGACAGAAGAAGTGAAGGTGATTGGCTGATCATTAAGGGTTAGACTCGGAAATGTAGTATGGGATCTGAGGAGGGAATTGGAACCTATAAGAATCGCCTGAGTTTTCATAGCATTTAGCCTAAGTTTATTCAGGGTTGCCCAGGCACAGATTCTATCCAGGTCTGCCTGAATATTGGCAAATGCTACATGAGACTCAGAGGGAGAGAAGGATAAGTAGATCTGGAAATCATCAGCATATAAGTGATGGGAGCAGTGATGGATGGAATTGGGAAGATCATTGATATAGGAATTAAAAAGGATCGGAGATATGCTGGAACCCTGGGCCACACCTGCCGAAAGGGCAAGGAAGGAAGATAGAGGATGGTTAGGGATGGTGACGGCTTGAGTCCTATTAGAGAGAAATGATTTAAACCAATGAATAGAGCTATTGGAAAAGGATAAAGACCGTAGTTTGGAAAAGAGGATAGAGTGATCAAGAGAGTCAAAAGCTTTTGAGAAGTCCAGAAGTATTAGTATTGTCAGTTTCTTTTCGTCAATGGCGGTATGTATGTCGTTAGTGATTTTGAGTAGAGCGGATTGAGTGGAAAAGCCGGGTCGAAAACCGGATTGAAGAGGATCAAGAAGTTTGGATTTTTCGAGGAAGTTAGACAATTGTGACTGGACTATTCTTTCTAAAGGTTATGTATGATATATCGTTGGAAAGCTAAAGATTTTAGAAAAACATTTATCTTATACTCAAGCTTTTAATAGGTAATAGAGAGTGATGAAAAGAAGATAAAACTAACTGATTATTTTAGATAATAATATAATAGATTTTTTAATAAAACAGATGATTCTATATAAATTAAATTCAATTAATTCTTTAATAGTTTCACGTATTTTTAACTCTAACTGTATTTTTGAAAATTATTTCATTGATTTTAAAGATCGAGGTAAGTGAAAGTCGTGTGTTGCCCGCACCAGATTTTTTTTTTTTATATATAGTATATCCTAATAAAGGATATATACTAATTTTTATATATAGTACGATGAAATAAAGGAACTTTTCAATTTTTTTTTCTTTCTTTTTATAAACCAAAATTATCAGAGTTGTCTAGTAGTCGTCCAAGAGATAAGTCGATGCGAAGGTGGGAGGATCGTGTTGTCATATTACCTCCCAAGAGAGATTCTTATAGTTCTTGTAAAAATGTTAACAAAGCTATTAATATTATTATGAGCTTATGTTGTGTACGTGGAGATGTTCATCATCAATTCAAACGATATTAAAACAATAAGAACTAAGGTAGTGGTTCCCTCGAAGACAACCAGATCGCTCAAACAAGAAGGACAAGCACAGGCCGTAGATAATTACACTTAATCGCGGTCACCGCCCATTGTACGCTCCTCCATTACATATTCTTCATAAAATAAGTCTCGATATATATTCATGTGGCCAGGGGCGGAACGTCTCTCACGTCCCACTGATTTTCATCACCGCACTTCTTAGCGCAACGCCCTCGTTTCCATCGCGCTTCTTTCCTTTTGTCCCGATGTTTCGCTCCGTTTTCCCGGACGACCGTTAGCAAATCCAGGCTATTTCCTCATCTGTCCGTACCCTCTGGCTACTGTCTCAGGTATAGCGCAATCAGTTCCCTAATGACCAGGCGTTTCATAATTTTATGGACGCGTTTTCCTAAAACTTGTGTCAAAACCGAAAGGATTCAATTTATTATATAAAGATGCAATAGCTCATGATAATCTTGAATTCATTGATATAATAATAGTATTGGTTTCACTTTGATAGATAGATAGAAAATAATTTTTATTCTGGGACTGGGTCCCTTTAGAATAACAGCTTTGTACAGTTTAAGTATACAATATGTCTGGCCAACAGACAAGATAAACATGATTAACTACTATTTACAATAATTGATTAATTTGTATACAACACAAAATAGATAAAATAAAAACAATCTTCAGAAGCTAATTTATGTTAGAAAAAAATGAGAAATATATGAGTTGATAACAGAATCCAAATTAAAAAAGAAACAAAAAAAAACAAACTAAATAAAACAAAAATAATTAGTAACATTGTACTAATACTTAGTATTCTTAAAATAACATTAACTCTGAAATAATAAAGGATCTGTATTAGACCAAGAATTAATGAAAGATAATACCATTAAAACAAAAATAAAAATAAAAAATACAAATTTAAGAAATTAATCTTCTAGAAAAAAATAAATAACGATATAAAAAACTAAACAAATACTGTAAAGATTGAACCAAAGGAAAAAAAAATATATAAAAATATATTTCATATTTATAATATATGTCAGGCAGCGTCATTTTGGGATGTTAGAAGGTGCTGGAAAAGAAGGAATTTAAATGTAGAAAGGGAAGGAGCATGGCGGATGTTTGATGGAAGGGAATTCCAGAAACTAGTAGAACGGGCCAGAAAGGAGTATTCGTATTTTTTTGTTCTGTGGGAAGTGATATAAAGGTTGGAAAAACGGGATCTAGTCTCTAGTGGGTGAATTGAGGGTTTGAACTGTAGAAGATTGTAGATATATGGAGGGTGTTGTGAATTAATGGTTTGGTATAGGAAAGATCCAAGGAAATATTGCCTACGGGTAAGAGGAAAGAGTCATTTTGATTCGGTATAAAAATGGGATACATGAGACCGTCTCGATGTGCCAAAGACAAATCTTAAAACAGTTCATAATTAACTTTAATCGTTTCTCTAGCATCATCGAGAGGCCATCATATACCATGCATCCATAATCAAACTGAGGAAAAATTAGAGAGGATACAAGGAGCTTGCGAGTGGAATAAGGGAGAACATGGCGGGAACGATGGAATAGTTTAAGAGTACTGATTGACCTTCGGGAGATTTGGGCCACATGTGGTTTCCAGGATAAGGTTTGGTCAATATGGATGCCTAAATTTTTTACCGAGGAACTGAATGTGATGGGATGGGCGTTCAGAAATAAGGTAGGAAGAGAGGGAATAGATGTAAGGAGGGAATTGGATCCAAATCACAAACTTACTTTACAAGAACAATGTCTAAGATGGTTCGGACATATATCAAGGATGGAAAACCAATGTCTTGCCCGGATGGCATACCAGGCTAAAGTGGACGGATAAAGATGAGAGGAAGAGCCCAACACACTTGGGAGGGTGGAGAAAAGCGAGCCTTCGCGAAAATAGACAAAAAAAAAAAAAAAAAAAAAAAGGATTGGTTAAGGATCGAAGAGTATGGTGCAGTCTCTACAGAAAGGCTCCTGAATGAAGTAGATGGTGGACGAAGATGGATTTTAATGATGATGATATGAATGGGATGTTACAGCAACTTTTTTTAACGAAATTGGGTAATCAGAAGAGCCACTATATACCATGTATTTTGCACATTTTTACCATTTTCTTTAATATTCTTCAAACGTTATTGATTAAGATATTCACGCAGCCGCCGATTTTTACTTTCACTTACTATATATAGCAAGGGGAAGTATTGCGATCGTGAAAATTTTCGAATTCCAGTTTTCAACGGAAATACACGTTTTAGGGTCCCCCGAGTCCAAATAACCAAGTCCCGCAAAAAGGTCTGTATGTGTGTGTGTGTGTGTGGTAACTCTCGGGCGGAAACGGTAAATCCTATGAAACTGAAATTTCATATTTAAGACAACTATACGCCCGAGACGTGACAAAACTTTTTTCATCAAAATAGGCTTACCAGAAGAGGCACTTTATACCATGCATTTTGCACCTTTTTTCGATTTTCTCGAAAATGGTTCCGACGATTTTGATTAAACTCCCTATATCGATGTAAAATTTAATGGGCTTTGATATCATGTAGGTTTTATTCTGATTAAGATGGTCTGACAGGGCTTAAAAGCCGATATTTTAAATTTTCTTCCCCTAAAGTACCTTTAATTTTGTTGATTCTATTAAAATAACTATATTATCTTGTTAACGCTGATGAAAAACAGGTAAATATATAAATTGAATAAATTCGATACCCAACTAAAGGAGAAAACAGAAAAAATATTTTTTTAATGCAATTTTTCGTTTTTGAACATAAGAACAGTAATATACATGTATGATATACCGTTGGAAAGCTAAAGATTTTAGAAAAAATATCATCTCATGCACAAGCTTTTAGAAGTTAATAGAGAGTGATGAGAAGATAAAACTAACTGATTATTTTAGATAATAATATAATAGATTTTTTAATAAAACACATGTTTCTATATAAATTTAATTTAATTAATTCCTTAATAGTTTCACGTATTTTTATCTTTAACTGTTTTTGAAAATTCTTTCATTGATTTTAAAAATGGAGGTAAGTCCTGTGTTGCTCTCACCAGATTTTTTATATAAAATTGATTTATTTCCACTTGAATAATTGAACAATTACTTAATTTGATCCTTCATTATATTTAATACGCACATGTTGTATGTAAATTGGTTTATATACTATGAAATTACATGTAATCTATTTTATTTTATTTATATCTTTGACAGATTTCATTTAATAAAACGTTATTTCCATGAAATATATCTCTAAAGAAGTACATGAACAAAAGGGGGACTGCTTGTTATTAAACGACACATATGTAAGATGATAAGGAGGTAAGTACCTGATGTTTTTATAGCATAAATTAAGAAGTTTCTATAGCCTAAGTTTCAACATCATGTACATTAGGTATATAAATTCAAGAACGAAAGTTTAGGCTGAACAAACATAATTCCTAGACTATAAAAGAATGATACTATTTTTTATTTGAATCATTCTTTTATCAACTAATTTTTTTTTTATGGAATTTTTAAGTTATTGTCAAACAAAATGAGAAATATATTATTTTTAATTAAATTAAGTAAAATATTTATGAGATTTGATATGTATACGTTATATTTTATTAGTATGTTGTTACTTTTTTTGCAAATAAAAATTACAATGTATAAAATGTATTTTCAATAAGGTCATTAACCCTCTCAAAGAATGTTTAGTTAATTATAAACTTCATATTTATAAATAAAAATAAATTATAATTTATTTTGTAATTTTTACTCGATTTCATTATTTAATTATATTTATCCGAGATTAAAACAATTAAAACAAAGAACTTTGTGGGTATTATATTATTAAGAACATTTTCACATTCTTAAAATATTTAATTGTTTATTTCTCATTTTTCTTAATTATATTTATCTGCATACATTTTTTAAATTGTTTTTGGCCCGCCAACACCTCTCAATTTCAATGATAATAATTGAAGAAAAACGTATTAGTTTAATGTTAATAACAAAATAATAAATATATAATTTTTAATTAAATTAATTAAAAAAATTATGAGATTTGGTATGTATACGTTATATTTTAGTATGTTGTTACTTTTTTTGCAAATAAAAATTACAATGTATAAAATTTTTATAATATTTTATAAGATATATATATATATATATATATATATATAAAACAAATCTGTATTCTATAAATTATTTCGTTGACATGTTTCATAGAATGAAGACAACTAAAATGAATTCAAATATCATTTTATTGAAAATGTCTTAATACTTCGGTATGGTATAAATGTGTCTCTAAGGGAAAATCTATTATTTTGTCAATTATTAACTAAATTATATGAAATTTTTGTTTTACAGTTATATTAAAAGCTGTCTGAATAAAGACATTAGTGCTTTCAGACGACATTTACATAGAATAAAACAATTATAAAAACCTATACCATAAAAAAATCAATAAATATATACAAAAAAACAAAAACAAAAAAGCAATATAATATATAAAATTAAAAAAACCATTAAATTTACTAAGTTTAGAAACAAATAAACACATTATAAACACTCATACTGTTGCACAATATTAAATTATTAATAAGTATGTCTTCAGTTATGATACTCTTTAATAATTAGCTTTAGTTATATTTCGAATTTCTTTAACTTATATATTTATCCGTTTTTTATCAATGCTAACAAGATGATATGATTAATTTTTTCGTATGTACAAAATTAAAGGTACATTTTTTTTTATATTGAACAAAAAATTTTTTAGTAATATTACAATCTGCAAAATAAAAAAGATACCTTAGAAGAAGAAAATTTAAACTATTGGCATTTAAACACTTTCAGACTATTTCAATCAAAATGAAACATGTATGATATTAAAACCCATTAAATTTTACATCGATATAGCGAGTTCGATCAAGATCGTAGAGCCGTTTTAAGAAAATCGTAAAAAGGTGCAAATGCATGGTATAAAGTGGTTCTTGAGGTTACCTGATTTTGAGAAAAAAATTGTTGTAACATCTTGGGATTTAAGTTATCTTAAATATGAAATTTGAAACGCACACAGACATTTTTGCGGTTCATGGTCATTTGGACTAAAGGGGATCCTAATACGAGTATTTCCGGTGAAAACAGAAATTCTAAAAAATTTTCCGATTGCTTTCCCTTACTTTATATATAGATAGGTAAGAGGAAGTAAAATTTTACTGGATTATTATATATATCTGTGCAGTCAAGGTAAATAACATCCAATGTAGGAACATAAAGAATTAAAAATAATTTTGACAGTAATAATAAATAAATTAGGGCTTTTTGCTTGAATATCAGTAAAAAAATATTTACGATTTTTAAAGGGACTGGTGTTTGTGATAAGAGCGAGACCGTTTAGGCCCAACTGTTTGGCTGCATGTATTTCATTTTATCTCTTGAAAGATCTATATAGGCTTGGAGAGAAAATTATCTGCTATATCTAGAATGCAGTCATTAAGGGAAGCCGTAAACGGTTCGCGGTTTAACTCTGGTTTGGCAACTTTGTAATGTCACTACCTTCATTGTGAATATCTTGTAAAGGTTTGTAATAAGTCATCATTTTATTACTTACATTATGAGTTAGAAAAAATAAATCAATAAAGTTTTTATTTGTTTTAATAATTTATGTATAATAAATCATACTTGCTGATCAAATATTTTCCTTACGTCAAGTATTAAAGAAAAAATTGGAATACAACGGTGTAGTCCATCAACTTTATATCGATTTTAAAAAGGCTTATGATTCAATAGACCGTCAGAAGCTATATAACATCATGATTGAACAGGGAATACCTAGAAAGTTAGTAAACCTCGTAGAGATGTGTTTGTCGGAAACATTCCATAAAGTTAGAATCGGTCACAATTACTCCGAGAGATTTGAGGAGCGATCGGGTTTGAAACAGGGTGACTCCTTTTCACCTGTGTTATTTAATATAGCTTTAGAATATGTCATAGAAAAAGTGATGTGTACCGAGAAAGGCTTAAATATGGGTGACAAGATTCTACAGAAACCATACAACTAAATACAACTGTGTTAATAAAAACCGGTTATGAAATAGGACTCGAATTAAATACCGATAAGACGAAATATATGATTAGTAGCGGAACAGTGTCGATCTTGGTGATATTAATGTATCTGGGCATACTTTTGAACACGCAGAGAAATTCAGGTATTTAGGTTTAATTATAACAAGAAAAAATGAAATCCTGGAAGAAATAAAGTCCTGGTTAAAGATGGGAAATGCGTGTTATTATTCAGTTGCTAAGTTACTTAGCTCACGGCTCCTATCTAAAAACTTAAAGGTTAGAATTTATAAAACTATTATTCTTCCAACGGTTCTTAACGGATGTGAAACGTGGCCGCTTACTTTGAAGGATGAACTACGGCTTAAGGTTTTCAAAAATAAGGTACTGCGTAAGATATTTGGTCCGAAGAGAGATGAGGCCACTGGGGAGTTCAGAAAGTTGCACAACGCGGAATTGCGGAACTTGTATCCTGTGAATATAATTGAGCTGATTGCATCGTGGTGACTCAAATGGGCGAGTAAAGTTGTTGGGCTCGATGAGGAGCGTTATTTAATATTTAATATTAATTTTTTTTTTCTCTTCCAGAACATTTCTTCTTCATACTTTTGACATTAGTTACTCCTTATCATTATTATTATTTTAATATATTTTTTTATAATTATTATCGTTCCTGAATTTTATTATAAAAGTATATTGAGTATACTGAATAAAAGTAGGTTTTTCCAATTTGTTTCAATAAAACCACAAAAAAAAAAAAAAAAAAGAAAAAGAAAAAAAAAAATGTATAGATTCTGTTTCTCGGCAAACGGCCGCATAATGATTAGGGCGATATAACACAGGATTTTACGCATTTAGGGTACCCACTTTAAAGAGGCTGGGTGTGCCCAAAAGGGTCTATGTACCGCAGAGACGCCTAACGGCTGAAAAAATAGAATTATTAATGTATTGCCTGAGCTGGGATTCGAACTCGAGTTCGAACAGTATTATTCCGCATCCTAATTTATTAATTTTAACTAAATTTTCACAAAATAAATTAATAAACCGTTTTGTAAAGTTGTTAGAAGGTTTTTATTCTTAAAATTATAACATTTACCAAAATTATTCTGTAAATTGTTACTGTATATCAATTTTTTGGACATAAAATCATGATCCAGTCCCGAACTGCCCTATCTATAGAGAATTCATTGAGCACAAGCCTCAGCGGCTTTTATGAATGGGGCAGTGTTGTGTATTTACATAACTTTACATTGTTATTTACATATTGTGCGTGGGATATTAACATAAGTATTTATCCGTAATAGGCATTAAGACGGTATAAGGAGTGAGATATGTGAGATTATCTCCGCTGGCTCCCGAGCGACCCTCGGACAGTAAAGAAAAAAAATTAATTAAAAAAAATTAAAATTTCACGAGCGGAGAAAAGACTGGAAGCAGGTCGGGTCCTATTACAAATAAGCTCTTACAAATCAGAGAGGTCCAAATACACGCCCTATCTGTTAGGACTTAATTTATACTTTTCAGATTCCTTCTCCAATTATACTCCAAACCGGTCTCCCGGTCAGCTTGTAAAAACGGTCCCCGCTTTCGGATTTGTCAAGAAATACGTAAATGTTCTTTCTTCGCTCCACTCTTTCAGAGCCTGGCCCATCTCTAGTCACTATTATCCCTTGAGGAGAGCCATAAATTTTTATTGCGCTGAAGTGCCCTGCTATTATGGCATTGTCTTTCTGGTATTTCCGTCTCGTGACAATGGCGTTGTGAAAAAAATTTATCGCCGAGGCATTTGAATTGAATCGACCGGAACTGATGTCAATTGTGGATTTCGATCGAGAAAACTAGGACGAATGCGCAGCTAATTAAATTTAAAACACAATGTTCTTTTGTACTTGGCTGATGGAAACAAGATTTAGAACATTTAAACATTAAAAAAAAAAATGGTTGTTTTTTCTTAAGGGAATATCCTTATTATTATATTTCTGTAAAAATATATATTTTTAAACTCTTACCTGAGTAAAATATCGCGGAGACTCAAATGGGCGAGTAAAGTTGTTGGGCTCGATGACGAGCGGATTCCGAGAAAGTTGGTATTTGCTGATCCGACTGGTAGGCGTCCGAAAGGTAGGCCGAAGCGGAGATGGGAGGATTGCGTTAGGCTGATCTCGGGAGCTTGGGCTTGAATGGTGAACATTGGACGAGTCTGTGTAGGCGGAATTTGGTGGTATCGGCATCGAACCTTCGGGTTCGCTAAGCCTATTATTATTATTATTATTACCTAAGTAAAAATTAGTTGTTATAGTTAAATGTATGATGACGAATAACCAATATTTTTTATTCTTAATTTTTTCTTTTTATTGTTTTTTTTTTCTCTTCTAGAACATTTCTCCTTCAAACTTTTGACATTAGTTACTCCTCTTCATTATTATTATTTTAATATAATTTTTTATAATTATTATCGTTCCTAAATTGTATTACCTACTTTTTCAAATGTATTTATTCAAAGCACAAAAAACAAACAAAAAAAAAAAACAAGATTTAGGACATTTAAACATTTTAAAAAAAAATGGTTGTTTGTGCAATGTACAATCGTGGTCATGGAAATTAAGCTATAATTTTTGGTTTATTATATTCAGTATTGAACCGTTTTAATCGATTTTTTTATTTAAAAGAAATTTACAACTGTATTACAATAAAATACATTAATTAAATGTGCTAGTAGATCAAGTGGACGTGATACAGGCATGTGAAGAAACTCCCCAGTGGTAGCACTTCAAAGTTTATTCAGCTAAGTAGGTCTCGAGGCCGTCGTCTTTTCAGCCGCCTAGGAAGATGATCAGGAATAGGAGATGAGAGTTTGCGGACGAGTGGGTTGAAGTGGACGGGTAATTTGGAATAAAAGGAGGATTATCTAGTTGGGGCTAGATCTGCGACTAATAGGATATTTAGGTCTTTATGAATTATTTTATTGGTGACAAAGTAAGGGGCGTTAAGGATCTTTGGGAGGATTTTGGATTGCAAGGATTGGATGGTTTGGTGGATCCCCATAACTCAATCCCATATGTCCAAATAGGCCTAATGATGTTAATATAAATTAATTTTTTGTGGTATGTGGAAAGTTTTGATCTTTTGTCCAGTAAGTGTTGTACTAAGCGGTATCTACGAGCTATTTCTTGTAGTTTCAGTCTAGTGTGAGGATTCCAAGTAAAACGTTTGTCTAGATGGAGTCCTAGGTACTGGATCTGTTCAACTGAGTGAGTGGAATATTGTTAAATTAAATAGTGGGACAGGCGGACATAGGTTTTAGACGAAGGATGAAGGTAATTTGATGGGATTCAGTAGGGTTGATTTTAATTCTCCACTTTTGACACCATTCTTCAATGGAAGAAATGTGAGACTGAAGGGTTTTGGAAGCAACAGATGGGTCATTATTTACGGATAACACACAAGTGCCATCTGCGTAGGTTTTGAGGGCAGTACCGTTTTAATCGAACAAAAAAAAAATCTAAAAAAATTACCCCTCCTCAAAATTTTCAAAATACGTATAACCCGAAAACGAATAAAAAAAATTAAATATTATGTCTTATAAAAATTAAATTAAATATGCACATAACTCAGTTATTTTTTATTGTAGTGTGTTTTAGATGTAGAAATATGGGATAAACTGAAAGAAAAAACAAAAAGTTCATCTATATATTTAAGTCATAAATTATTTTTCCCAAATCTCAGAATGCGCAGCTAATTAAATTTAAATCACAATGCTCCTTAGTACGTGAGTGATCGAAACGAGATTTAGGACAAATAAACATTAAAAAAAAAAAAATGGTTGTTTGTGCAACGTACAATCGTGGTCATAGAAATGACAGCACCATTTTAAGGCAATACTTTCTGTTACTATATATTTCATACATAGATAAGTGAAAATGGAAAGAACATTTTTCTTTTGCTTTTTATAGCATAATTAACACAGCTAAAACTGGATGGTTCCTTTTTTATTATATTTATTACTGTTCTAAGAGTTTTGAACTTCTGTGGGTTGTAGGTATACTTCACACACACCCTTTGTATCTTTAGATGCTAAGGGAATAAATTTGAATAATAGAATATTAACTGATATTATAAGAGTTATAAGAGAAGTATTATTTTATACTTGAAAACCAGTACACTTTTTTCACGGGGTTTGCCGCAATTGACTCGGCATTACATTACAGCACCCGTTTTCTGTTTCATTCGCCGCAAGGAGTGTGTGCAATCTACACCGCAAGCGTGCTCAAATAGCACAGGTGTTGTTAGTTGAATTATACGACTGTTTGACGGAGAATGCTGAATGCTACCAAAAAAAAAAAAAAAAAAAAAAAAAACTTGAAAAAAATGTTCACGTGGCTCAGCTTAGGGGAGAGAAATCCTGGTTTTGTGATAAAAGAGGGGACTACTGGACAGATTTTACAGTAACTGGACGAAAATAGAGGCAAGGCGCCATCTTTATACTGATAAAGACTGCTGCTCACTGATTCCCGATGTTATTTTTTAATATTATTATTTAATTTGTTTTTACTGAAACATTCAATCGTTAAATTATTATTATTAAACTTTAATGATAATTAATGATGGAGTTATTGTTGACCATTAAGAAATTAGACGAGGAAGATGGTTGGGGGTGCGGTCATAAATTAGAAACACACATTTAAAACAAGTGCTATTTTAATTATGTGCCGACGTTTCGTCCTACAATGTGGGCCTTCATCAGGGCTAAAAGAAACAAGGTAACAACCAATGTAATATATAGACTTAATAATGCGTTAGGTATATAATAATAATATGACAGTAATATAATATGGGAACATAAATATAATAGGAATATATAAATATTATATTCTATTACAATAATATCATCTCAATTCTGTTTACTTCCATACTTTATAACTATCATCTTAATTTTGTTTATTTCCATACTTTATAACTGTCATTTTATTATCATATTACATTTAGTTTTATTTATGTTACCATATTATATTACTGTCATATTATTATTATATACCTAACGCATTATTAAGTCTATATATTACATTGGTTGTTATCTTGTTTCTTTTAGCCCTGATGAAGGTCCACATTGTAGGCCGAAACGTCGGCACACAATTAAAATAGCACTTGTTTTAAATGAGTGTTTCTAATTTATGACCGCACCCCCAACCATCTTCCTCATTTAATGATAATTGATCATTTCCATTTAAGCCAAATTTTACTCTTTGATATGGTATTTTATTTTTCTAATAATTGAACGAGCGAAAAACTATAAAAATGACATTGATGAAGTAGTTTTATTACTCACATTGATTGATAATTTTACTGTCAGTTATTTAAGTTTTTTTGTTTTTTTCTTAATGAAGGAAGAGATGTTTCGGTTTTGTGAAAAAAAAAGATAAATTAAATATAAAAATAGTGAAAAACTATTCAATATCTAACGTTTCGACCCACTTTTCGGATCTTCATCGGGTTGTAAACAGGATACAGTACATGTGTTTGATAATAACAGAAAAATATATAACACATAATTAAAAGTTAAGTAAGGGGAGCCCGTGGCTGAGCGGCTAGCACCCTAGTATCTCATGCTAAAGTTGTGAGTTCGAATCCCAGTCACAACGGGGCTTTTATAAGAATATAATTAAATGGGGATTCACTCACAGACTTCCCCCCGGGTATGTGAGACCCGTCAGCCAAATGGTGGCCACTCACAAAATTAGGCGTAGAGAGTGATGACCCTACACTAGAAAATACATCACGAAACGTGAGTGTAACCTCCCAGGAGATTACACCGCGAGAACCAGAGCCTACACGGCCTGTCGCGCCACGGAAGAAAAAAAAAAAAAGTTGTGTAAAATTGATAAATTAAGAACAGAAAAAGGAAGTAGTAAAAAAAAAAAAATAATAATTAATTAAAAGTTTTTTTAGAGTTTTTTTTTTTACGGTAACAAATTAGTTTGTTTATTCATTTAACGTAACTTTTATGCTACTATGGCTAATCGAACGATGCTACGGTGGGAGTCAGGTTCAAAATTTTCAATTTTTCCAGATTTTATAAGGATAGGGATATTCAACGAGTACCTGACATCGCACAGGCTCGGGACCACCTTTTAACGTCCCCTCCGAAGAACGGCCTTTTTTGTCTATATTCACTTTAATTGTTCTAATGTCATCAATATCAGAAGTATCTATGAAAGTTCTTAACAATTACATTAAGAAAAAGGTTGCAAATAATTACAAAACGGTTTATTATTTCCAAATAACTTAATTAGGGTATAACCGTTTAAAAAGCGATTTATTAATCTATTTATAGACAATTAACCAATGCGAAAAGCAATAATTAAATCATAGGAAAATGGCCTAAAACGGTCTATCACCACTGATTACTTCAAAACGCTATCTATGTATCTCTGCTGTTTCTGAACCGATTTCATCTTGGTATTTATTTATTCATTTGGCCAAACGCATTGTTTTATTTAATTTTTTTTGTCCATTACAAAAGCTCATTAGTGAAAATAATAAACCAAAGCACTTGTACTAGACTTCTTTACTGTTTATTTTTCTTTCCTTTCGATTTACATTCCAAATAACGTTTCCTGATTCCAGAACACTTTACATTTTTTTCTCGATCATCAATAACAACATAGTCAGGGAATCACATCTCATAAGTTGTGGCTTGACATTATAAGATTTTTTTTTCTTCATTCACCACGGCAACTTAATCTCGAAAATCCCTTCGATTTTTCTATATATTCAATAATGAACGTTTTTTGGGTTAATACTTACATTTCTTCTAATTTGTGACTTCAATAAATAGATCAATTTTTTTACTATTATTTATCGAGCTTTACTGATTCTAAAAATCTAAACACATTTTTCTCCATGCTAGAAAATTACACGATTACAAAAGTTAATTATTGAAAATAATAAAACCAAACTATTTAATGTTTCTTTTTTACTGACCACCGCCTGGACTAGTTTCTTCCCGAATCTCTCAACGGACAACTATTTACATCTATTATTAACCTACAAATCATTTTATAAAAGCTCATTAATATTAGACAATCCTGAAGATTTCTTAAATAGTAGTACAACTATAGTATAGAAACTGCATAGTTATTATAAAAATGTGTATATCTCTTAATTTATGAAATAGAATGAATAAAAATCTTATTGAAAATCCTTGATAACTTATTTTAATTATTATTGTAAATATCTGAATTCTTGTTTCAATGTAATCTTCTTTTTATAGATTTACTATTATTTTTTTTCTATTTATAAAGTAAAACACGTGTAAGAGCCTTAAGTATGGGAGTGGTTAAGATTGGGACCAGCTGGTTTAAACGCCGCCGTTGGCGAACCACTACGACTTCCTATATATGGAAAAGCGAACCGTTAGCCGGTTTAGGCAAGCCCACGTGGAAATTCCTTCTGGAAAAACGCTTCGGGTAGACTTTCCGAAGTCCCTGACTCCTGGATAACACCATCGTCGGCAACACCTGCATGGACGTCCCACCATCTGGCCCTCCGAGTTAGGAAGCCGATAAATAATCTCGACATAACTCCGGATCCTGGGGTAACCGCTTCACGTGACAGTCCTCCGGCGTCTTGTAGAACCGGCCCTGGAGCCTCCAGATCGTTTTATTATACGAAGGCCGGGGGTTAAGGGATTTGATTAGTGCAGTTATAGCTTCGTATTCTTCGTCGGGAATGGTGCCCTTAATGTCATCAGTATCAGAAGTACCTTCGAAAGATCTTGACCATTATACCTATTAAAAAAACGTTGCAAATTATTACATAATGATTTATTATTACAAAATAACTAAATTAGGGAATAGCTGTTCATAAAGCTATTTATGGACAATTAAATAAACCTACAATAATATAATAATGATTCTATACATCATTCCCCCCAATAAATGGTTACAAAGATATTTCAGGGATATGAGATATACATTATTCGCTTTCATTAAAAATACTACAAACATCATAAAATTGCGGTACTAAAAATAGAGTTTAAATTTGTAGGCTTAATTCCATCATAAAAAAGAATAAGTACAGTTACAATGTTGATCGCGTGATTTTCTGTTGTTTTTACGACAGCAATACTTTCCTAAGGGAAATATATGGTGAGGCATTTATTTCATATTTAGTAGTTCAGCTAAAGTAAAATGTCTCTCATTATTAACAGTTATAAATATAAAACATGGATAAATATTAACTAGTACTTAATAATATAACTAATTTGAGAAGAAAAAATACCCTCATACAAGACTGAAACGACAAGACACTTTTCGACTACTTCAACACTTACTGGACAAACGTTCTAATCTTCCACTTAACTACAAAAGACACATCTACAAGGCCGATATGGACTTACGGAGTAGAGCTTTGAGGCTCTACTAAACCATCGAATTCTTCCCCTATCCAATCCCTACAATCCAAAATCCTTCGTAAAATCCTCAATGCTCCTTACTTTGTCACGAATACATTAATCCATAAAGACGTTAATGTTCCGTATGTTACTGATTTGGCCCGATCTAGATACCATCCCTTTCATGGCAAACTCCATTCCCTCCCTAATCCTCTAGTTTCAATTCCTGACGATCCTCCGAGGCGTCTGAAAAGGAGATGGCCGAGACCTTCTAGTTTAGAACATTTTTGGAGTGCTTCCATTGGGAAGCTTCTCTACATGTGTTTCATGCCTTTTTACATTTCATTCCAATTTACTTGTTGAATTCCATTATACACTTGTAAATTCCAATAAATAAATAAAAAAAAACAGAAGAAAAATGATAAATAAGAAGTAGAGAAGCAATAAATAAACCAAAGGAAAATGGTCTATCACCACTAGTAACTTCAAAACGGCATATCTCTTCTATTTCTGAACCGATTTCAATTTTGGTATTTATATATTAATTTGGCCAAACGGATTGTTTTTTTTTTATTCGTTTTTCGGGTTCTACGTATGTTGAAACGTAAGACCTTAAATTTTGAGAGAGGGTATTTTTTTTATTTTTTTTTTTTATGTCGATTACAAACGTTCACTATTAAAAATAATAAACCAAAAGCACTTGTTTTAGACTTATTTACAGTTCATTCTTCTTTCCTTTTGATTTTCATTCCAATAGTTAAAATAAAATTTCCTGATTCAAGAACAATATTTCATTGTTTCTTTATCATCAATAATAACCGAAATATGAAGTTGTGGCTTGACCATATAAGATTAAGTAAAAAAAAAAAATTCCCGATTTCTTGATTAAAAAACTCTAATAATATTTTAATTAATTAACGGATTTTTTTTATTCGTTTTTTTCGGATTACACGTAACTTGAAACGTGAGCCCTTAAATTTTGAGAGGGGGCACCCAAAAAAAAAACGAGGATTGTCCTCAACAGACCAGGTTGATTATTAAAAGTTTCATGCATTTTTTATACATTATTAATATCTGGGCGATAAATTTGTTGATTTTAATATATTGGATTGTAAAATAAGTTCATAGCATTTTTCAATATATAGATGACCCTCGGATGTTAAAGGGGAGTAAATAATCCCGTCCTTCGGAGGGGACGTAAACGGTGGTCCCGAGTTTGTGCGCTGCCTAATTTCTTTTCCAATTAAACCTGTATTTGCAAAATGTTGGATTCCCACTGCAATATCGTTTGATTAGCCACATTTAAATACATAAATCACAAACAGATAATAAACTCTTGGTTTTTTAAAGGTTTAAAATTGATTAAGACTTATACTTCAAGAGGCTATACGATAAAGATGTAGATGCGTTTTTCATTAATTAAATATTAATAATATTTACAGACATGTAATAAATATAAGCGATTTAGTCGAATAATGCGTTTTATTTTAACATTTTTTTTTAATTTCTCCTTACTTTTCTCGGTATATCGCACCGATTCTTTGAGATATCACCAATTTTCTTTTCCCTTTTTTTTTATCGGAAGGGCATCTGAAAACTGTGCATGTTAATTTCCCCGAGGCAACATGAACGGTGAACTTGAATAACAGCTGCACATAGTCCTTGGACGAGAATAAAAATGTTTGCGGGCAGCTGGGTTCTGCCGCGTGTTCGCTTTTGTAGTAAACAACTTTGTGTTTTACCTTATCGCGTTTTCCGATATTTTTTACTATTTTTATTTGATTATAGCAATATAAGGAAGTCGGTATATTGTCGATCAGAAGGATCGTTTTTAGGTATTCGAAATACAGAGATGTCTTTGGATTATAAACGATATTATTCGACGCATAACATTTCAAATTCATCGTTGGAACATTTTAGCAATAAATATCATAGGAATGCTTAAACAAAGTTAATAATCGAATATAATTTTGTTATAATCCGTACCGTCACTTAAATATTTATTAAAAATATCATAGAGTAATAACAAAAATCACTAGAAAAACAAAATATTTATTTGTTCGATGAATATTAGGCCGCTGTACAAAAGAAGTCTTGGATAATTTTTTTTAAATTTTTATTTAATTTCCAGAACATTGCAACGTTTCAGCCTCCAGGGCCATTTTCAAGCCTCTGTAATCAAATTAAAAGTTTTTACGGCATTTATACATTTTTAACATCTAATACTAATGACAGAATAAATATATAAAGCTTTTGGCATCCCTACCCCAAGTTAGTCGGGCATGAGAACATCTACAAGACGGCCGAAAACTGTTAAGTAAGTTAAAAACAATTTCTTTTTGAATAAATAGATTTCCTTTTTTGATTTAATAGGGAAATATATTATGATATTTTTGAAAACAGGTTTTTTTTGAAAAATGATACTGTTAAAAATTATGACGACATTGCTAATAAGCGGTGAAATGAATTGATAATAACATGGATATGCATGGTAGGTAACGCATTTATTAATAATAATTTATTATGTGTTGATATTAGATGTTAAAAATGTATAAATTCCATAAAAACTTTTAATTTGATTACAGAGGCTTGAAATTGGCCCTAGAGGCTGAAACGTTGCAATGTTCTGGAAATTAAATAAAATTTAAAAAAATGTATCCAAGACTTCTTTTGTAGAGCGGCCTAAAGACAATGATGAGAAAATCAAAATATTTATATTTAAGTGTTTTCTATTATCCATGATTTTCATAGAAAAAAATGAGATATATCTAGTTTAAAACAATCCTGAAGTTAAGCACTCTAAAAATAAGAAAGTAAGTATTGCACAACTTCAAGCAGAAAATTAAATTTTAATACTTCTAAGAATATTCGCACATTTCTAAGAAATATTACCTTTCTATCGTTAGGTTTTAAATTAGCCGAAGCTCAATAAAACTTCTTCATTTTATAAGCTTTTAAATGGTGCAAAACAAACATACCTTTATTGGCCAATCAAGGATTCAAGGAGACAAGAAATGAAAAAAAAATGGACCAAAAAGAATATGTATGCTTAATATATAGACCAATTGTCAACGTTGTGGAAGGAAATTAAATTTTGAAATTTTTGCTGTTCAGTGGCCATTGATCACATCAAAAATCTCAAAATTTACCTAACCTTTGAGAATCTGGACTAATAGTGATTTTTTGTTCAACTTAAGGTGTAGTGTCTGCTCTGATAATATGCCGAGACATTTATGGCATACCTTGCATATATATATGTAATTTGGTAATGTAGGATCAGCTTCAAATAGCTTTAAAAAAACTTATCTCTATAAGAAAAATTTTAATAAACATTAAGTATTTACAAAAAATAAAAAAAAATGAAGCAATCATACATTATTGTTTCACAATTATCTTACTAAAAAAAAAAAATAAAATAAATAATAGGTTTTTAAAGTTAATTTGTCAAAGAATATCATTTTACAATTGATTTAATAAACACAAATCATCTCTTAACAAACACATTGAAATTATTAATTAAAAAACAAAACAAATGATCTTGAGGTTAGAACATTTTTAATTCCCAATGCTACAACAAAAGTGAATAATTCAAATATATATATATAATATGGTATGATTGGAAATTTTTCTTACAATGAGCTTACTGTCCGTAAAACTATAATGTATTGCAAAAACATAAAGGTAAGTAAATAAAATATCTAAGAATTCTAAACAATGAAAAAAGAAAACAAAATGTACTCGCATAGTTTATTTTAAATATATGTATGTCGATGTTAATACATAAGAGAAAGTTGCCCTGGTTTTCTAGAACCAGAAAACAAACTGTAGTTGTCAATGCCAGTTACAATGTCACTTCAATGCCACAGATGGTGTTGTGGCTGACCTCTTGTACCAGTGTGTCCTCACTTGACCATCTATGGTATGGCTAAGTTGAAGTTACCTCAGGAAATATATGTTATTAAAAAAATGATGTGTTTCTGTTATTAAATCCTGTAAGTATATCTTTTATTTTATATTAAATAGTGTCCGATGTCAAATTAAATACCTTTAATGTACTACATGCTTCAAATTTGTACGAATAATTAGAAAAAAATGTCGTGTTTACATAACCCGATCTGGGGATGCCTAGTGGTTTCAGAATGTGCTAATTACAATACTTACATTTTTGGACTGAAGATGGTAGTTGTAAATAGAAGAGTACCGATATCCAACCTTCCATTTAATTGTACAGATGTAATTATTTTAGTAAAAGTGAGAATTTAATCTTTCAACTGTAATGGTATAAATTAATTTATTGAAATTAAACTTGTATATGTAATTTGCTGATAACGTACTAGTTCAGTGATACATTTGACAATCAAGGGCAAGGTTCATATAAAGCATAGTAAAATATATCGGACGTGGTATAAGCGACAGTTTGTCTGGAGCTTATGATAAATATAGTATGCACTAAAATAAAAAGGAAAACAAAATTAAAATTCAGGCGGTCACAGGGGCAACCGATAGATGTGAAAATGTTTTAAAAATTCGCGATTCGCACTGGAATTTCGTTGGAAGTTTACTACGATTTAAATATTGGTTGATTTTGCTTCGCATGTTTAAATATTTTCATGTAAAGTAATGCTTTAATAATATTTACAGTTATAGATATTTTATTGTCAAGAGAATTAACGTATTCATGACATTAACTTTATATACTGTAAGAGGTAAGTTCCAAGTCATAGTTTATCCACCATGTCTTTACTCATTCCATTTGCAACTGATTTTATTCAATTACATAATGAAATAACAAATTATAAATACTGATAGTTTTGAGCCGATATTACACCGTTATCGATGACTGTCACAGACATTGATATCCTATCTCTAGTGGAGAGGCAAAAACAGACCGCTGCACATATGCCAATCTAGACTATGTGGTAACGCAAACCGTCACCATGGTAACGAATTCAAAACTTTTACCCCTGCATAATGCGCTTAAAGAAGTTTTCACTTAAAAAAAAAAAAAAAAAGATGTTCGAGTAGCATACAATGGTTGATACAAATGAGTACTTTCTGTTAATTTTATACAAATTAGTTACTTAAATTCAGGCTGTATCAGGGTGTGTTTTATAAATATATGTGTGTATTGGATAAAAGTGGATATGTTTAAAATTATAAACAATGCATGCATTTTATGTAATCTTTTACTTCGAAATAATAATGTGATAGGATTTCCTCGCAAATGGTTTAAAAGAAACGTTGAAAAGAAAAATAGATATAAGTTAAGTAAAAAAAAAAATAGATAAAATTGACCGACAATATGACCTTCAGTAAAGAAAAATCATATGTTTTACTTGTATTGTGATACTTACAAAATATTCTTTGAAAGTACAAAAGTTGATTTTTTTTCCTATTATTTATATTCTCCATACTTTCGGCCAGTAGATAATATTTCTTGGGATTAGACATTTTCTATTTTATTTTCAACTTCCAGTCTATTAGTTGAATGAAAGCTCTAAAAGAAATTTTTAAGTGAAATGATAAAATAAATTTGAAGCATGAAGTCTCTTGGATATCTTTAAAATGGGATATTTTTTACTTGTATCATGATATTTACGTGTTGTTTTTTTAACCTTAGATATATCATACCAATTTTTTTTAAATGTACACTCTTTTTTTTTTTTTTTCTGTCCTCATCTAAATACGACCTTGGTTTGATACAGACATAGAGAGATAATTTGCCATGAACATTTACATATTGCTGAGGATGATATTGTGGAAAAGCAGAGGCCTCCCTCAGGGGACAGGGATGGGGTTGTAGGGACAAGTGGTCTGCGAAGGGTCGTAACCGGTTTTGGATTCTGTTCTGTCAGAGGACATGGAGTTGGTCAGTGGTTACATGGACTGCCGTTTCGTTCTGACAAGATATCATACACTTGGCAGTTATTGGAATATGCATGGGTTGGAATGGTTGAAGCATGTGGGACAAGCTTAGTTAAACTTATATATGTATTATATTTATTTAAGGGGAGGGGTTACATGAGGGATGAGGATTTGTCATAATAGAAGGTTTCTTAGAAATCTTTTCTTTCACGTCGTACTAAATGAAATATATAGTAAGAGAAAGTGTTCCGATCCAGAACATTTTCGAATCCCGTTTGACCAAGCCCAGCAAAAAGGTGCCTAAATTATTGGGTTGTGTCTCATGAAATGTCCGTTTTCAAGGTAAAGGATTTTTATTAAAAATACGATATGAAAACAAGATAATTTTATTCGAAGTACTTACCTTCTTTTTCTACACATTTCAACCAAATTTTTTATCCCCGAACTGAAAAACTCTGACTTTGGCGTGAAACAATATCTGAAAAGGCATTTTTCACTTGATCATCATTTTCAAAAAGTTTTCCTTTGACGAAGTTGTCTAAATTCCTGAACAGGTGGTAATCTGTTGGAGATAAGTCGGGAGAATTTTCGCACGGTATGTTTTTAAAAATGGGGTCTTGCTGCCGCTCAGTGAGATCATAAGTATCGGGTTTTTTTACTTTCCCAATACACTTAAAATATCTGGAAACGGTAGATGCACTTGCATTTAGTTGTGCTGAGAGTCCTTTAACTGTTTGGTAGGGGTTTTCTTCTACTGTATGTTTGAGGACATCGTTGTCTATTACGGACGGAGGTCATCCTCGGGGCAAGTTTTACAAGTCGGTATCCCCACCTGAAAACTTAGCCAACCAATGGCGAATAGTCCTTTCATTAACACTCCCTTCCCCAAACGCCACGCAAATATTTCTAGCGACCTCAGCTGCTGAATGGCCGAGTTTAAACTTGTACAAAAATATTACTCGAAAATCGCATGTTTCCATGGTCATATTTGGAGGTATACTAAAAAGTGGGAAATTGATTGGGAAGCTAATGTTTATAACACAAAGGTAGAGGATTAGTAACTGTTTACTTTAAATATGTAAACATTCGGATGAAAACAACAGAGACCTGCAAAATCCTTTATGTATTTCAGAAACTATAAATACGGACATTTCATGTGAAACAACCCAATATGATTGATCGAAAACGATAAATTATATAAAACAAAAATATGTTTTAGAAGTGTATGTGATAGAAATTATACTGCAACTCTTGAAGATCTCAATATCTCACTTGTTACAGACTTATCTAGAAATAGATAATTCCTTTTTCTCTTTATTCCAATTCCATGCCCACACAGAATCCCATGTCCGTGACCATTTATCTTATAGGTCAACGGAATTACTAAAATGATTGATAGAGCACAAATGATTGCTTATATGAAGTGATGATCATGTGTATAAGGATGGATATTAGTCCTTAACATAAAAATTGTAGTAAAAGGTTTTGAATTGTAAGCCATAAATACTGATCATGTGCTTATAATAAATAATTTTTTATACTACAGAAAATAATTATTTTTTCCATCAAGTTTATAAAATATTCGCGAAACGATCCAATGAAATTGACTAAGAACGTATAACTTCATAAAAATTCAAATAAAATTTAATGGACAACTGTAAGATTAGTCCTGTGTTAACTAGTTAAGTGTAGTAAACTTGTTAAGGAATTATTTCAAATGAAAATTTATAATATCATTTTAAATGGAAACAACTTAATTAGACTTAGAGTTGATTATATGATTATTTTAAGGCGTATTAATTATTTTTATTGCTTATGCTGTACTTCATATAAAACAATGCCGTCAATATATTTATTGAAAATGCATTCACCTAGGTAAAATATTGAGGAAATATTGATTTAGTATATAAATAAAAAAAATCAAGAACCCATAAAGATCTGAAAGTTATATTGGATATTAAGGTGGAAGAAAAAAATGCGAACAGCTGCATTCCTTGCTCGAAATAGAAACAAATTCATTAATCATCAGGGTATTTTGATTGCGATGTTACTCTCTGCAAGTTCCTGTCATTGCTTATTAATAGCTATGTATTTTGTAAATATTGACAAATAAATCATTAAACTTGATTATGTTTTTATTTTCCTGAACTCAGTACTTTCCTTATTAAATTATTTTTAAAAATTAGACGTAATGTTTACAGTCAGCAGAAGGTAAGTACGATATTTCATACTCTGTGGCTCAGATGGAAAAATGTTTTATCTCACATTTTCTAGAAATGAGAGTTTTTCGAATTCTGGAATGTCCATTTGTTCATTTTTTTAAACAAATTTATTTTAAGAACAAGAGCCTTAAAGCATTTTCCCATGTGAGCATAGAATGATACTCAGATTAATGGGATAATGTATAAACGATAAACATTTAATCAAAATTAGGAGAAATATTACTTACTGGTTGATTCATTAAAAATACTTTCTAAGTTAGGGTTCGAATAATATCAGTATTAGTACCGTTAATATTTGTAATCATTATTAATTATTAAAAAAGTTATAAAACGACTTGTGTTTAAAATATAACCCTACATCATTCAGACCATAACGATCCACATCACCCATAAAATATTTTTATTATACTTCATATTATTATTAATTGTTTAAATTTTCAAGACCATTAATATAATCAAATAGATTTTCAATGAAATAAGGTATTTTGCAATAAATATAATGTAAATCATACTTTAAATTAGGTAGTTTACACAAATAAATTCGGTGCTTTATTATCTCTTTATATAGGTATATTTTTTATAATATTTTAAATTTTTTATTTCAGTTGGAGTAAAGAGGAAACAATAATTTTTACATTTTTTTTTTGTAAAAGGTCAAACAAAATTCTTATAATTATCACCTTTTTAATTATTTTAGTCATTTTATTGAAAATTGTCCGAGCTGTAGCTAGTTTTTCAAAGTTCAGTTCTAAAAAATAATAATAATTAATTAGTTAAAATAGTTTTAAATATAATTTAAATAATTTCATGTATAGCTAGCCTAGTTTGTGGTTAAATTTTTAACTAATGTCTGTTATGGAAGAGAAATTAAGTGAGAAAATATTTGTATTCTTCTGAGAATTAAAACAAATTAAATACCATAATTATTTAAAATATTCTTTATAAATATTTACTCAATTAAATAAAAATATTTTTTTAAATATAGGTGTAGTAGTAAGTCCGAATTAGTAAAAAAAAATAAATAACTCAAACAATTAAACTTAAAATTAATTTAAAAAAAAATTATTTTAGTTTATTATTGTCTTTTTCATTGTATGTAATAAGAGTTATTGTTAAATTCAAGACTTCTTAATGTATTCTAACGCACTCCATGTTCAATTGTAGCGTGTCTGATTGGCAAAAACAATACTTTTCGACAAGCATTACAGTTTTGTTGTTAAAGGAAAAAAACATCACCTTCTAAAAGGACACATTTGAAAAAACAAACCAGTTTTATTAATAGAAAACAATAACATTTTTTCTATAAATCTTTAAATAGGAAAAAATGATTGGTAATATTGTACCAATTAGATTTAAGGTTTATTTCTCTCAGGTTATACTTCATTGAAAGTTTCAAATAAAGCTTTAAGACTCTAGTCGTTTCAAAAGAAAAAACTTAATACTCTGCCAACTTTAAGGCATTCCAGACTGAAATTTACGATTTTTTTTTTTCAAAATTTTGAATATACCGCTATTAAATTAAGAGTGAAAATTTATTTCTACTCAACAGTTTATAAAAAAGTTAGTAACAATATATATATTATTAAAACAAAAAATTAAATGTGTATGATCGTTAACACGTTTGGCACTCCCAATATAGGATCAAACAATACTGTAAAGATTAGGTAATTCATAGGCTCACAATTCTAATCTTCAATAGATTGCTAATACTAAAAATTTATTTAGGAAAATTAACAATGTAATAATTATTTACAAGGTAATATAATTATTAAATGATGGTATATTACTAGCAATATTACTAATATATATCATATATTGATTTTAGAATTTATAAACATACTCTAATTCATCAAAATATAATTTAATCAACGGGCCATATCATTACTGCTTAAAGTAATAATATCATTATTTCGGGATTATTACATAAAAAAAAATAAACAAATAAAATAAAAGGCAAGTCAATAAATTTTTAAATACTTACCAGTATTATAAGTAATGAAATTAGAAAATAAATGCTTGTTATGAAGGCAGTTTCATTAAACATACTGAACCTTTGTATTAATAAAAAAAAAAAAAAAAAAATTCTGTTTTTCAACAAAACGACAGGTAAGTCAAAAACTGCTGATGATGTTGTTTTAGTTTTAAGGGCGGCAAAATCAGCTGATGCGCTCGATGATAACAGTCATACGTTACTTCGTCTCTCAGATTTTTGCTTTTTTCAGTAGGAATTCGCTTGAGTTCAATCTGGAAAACATCACTAGACCTCAGGAATACTACAGCAGTGAATATTGGAGAAATTTCGGTAAGCAAAGTTATAATTTACTTTGTACAATCACGAAAAAGTGAAACGAGGGTCACTGATCAGCTGATTGCCGCTAGCTCGGCAAGCTCGGGCTTGCTTTTCTTTTCCTTATCTTTCTTTTATTTATTTTTTTTTTCCTTCTTATTCTTATTCCATTATATATTTATTTCTATTTATTTTTTTAATCAATGCGATATTTTCACCAAGTGATGTCCTCGAAAGTTACAAGTAAAAGATCTAGATCTGCAGGTTCAAACTCGTCTCCCACAAAACAGAGACCTCGCCGTGATAATAATAAAAAAATGATTCCACCAGCGACTGCTTCAGCTACCTCTTTAGGATCTGAACCACAGCCTAGCACATCATCACAAGGATTAACTGAAGAATCGCCGTTTTTTACACCGAACCCATTTCAGATCCTTCAAATTGAAAAAGAAACAATGGAATCTTCTCCTATACCAAAAGAACCACAACCTCCACCAATATTTGTTAAAAATATTAAAAACTTTCAACTTCTGTGTGCGCATCTAAACAAATTAACCGATCCTAACAGCTATTATTGTATAAGTAGAACCAGTGATACTAAAATATCCCCGACTACCGCCGAAACCTACAGAAAAATAGTAAAATATCTGACGGAGACCAAAGCTGATTTTCATACATATCAGTTACGCCAGGAGAGAGCTTTAAGGGTTGTAATTAGAAACCTACACCCTTCGACACCAGCAGCAGCTATCCAAGAAGAACTGACGGAGATAGGCTATAAAGTGCGACAAGTCACCAACGTCCTAAAAGATAAAATTCCTCTGCCTCTATCCTTTGTGGACTTGGAACCATCAGCAGGAGTTGAAAAAATTTATGACCTTAATAGATTATACTATACTAGCGTAAGAGTTGAAAAACCTTACACTAAGAAAGAAATAGTTCAGTGCCACAATTGTCAGGCATATGGTCATACCAGAAGTTATTGTCACCACATACCACGCTGTGTGAAATGCGGTGAACAACATAAGTCAGAAGAATGTACAAGACCAAGATCAACACCCGCTGTTTGTGCTCTGTGCCTCAAGGACCACCCGGCTAGCTACAAGGGATGTCAAGTCTACAAGAACCTCAAAAGCAGATACCAAAAACCTCAGAATCTGGATGAAACAGCTGAACCGATCAGAAGCAGAAGACAACCTTCAAAAACAATTGATTCCAATGTAACATTTGCCCATCTACTTGGAGGTGGGAACCAGAACAAAGAGGCCGAGGCCCTGCCGGAACAACGCACACTTCAAAATCCTCAAACGTTCCACAACCAACTATTCCTCAAAATTTACCCAACCCTCAAAAACCTCATCCGCATCAAATTTCTCATATTCCTCCTCCATCAAATGTCTCAGACCTTACAAGTTTGATGACATCCTTCATCACTGAAATCAAATCCCTCGTTATGCCGCTAATATCACTACTTACTAATCTTGTATCAAACTTAATCCCTTCCTTAAAAAATCCTTAAATGACTTCACCTAACTCCTTATCCATTCTCCTATGGAATGCGAATGGTGTTAGAAATCATACTGACGAACTTACAGCTTTATTGCAAGACAAAACCGTTGACGTAGCACTTATTACTGAAACTAGACTAACCACTAAACAGTACTTTAAAATACCTCAATACGTAACATACCGTACGGACCACCCAGACGGCAAAGCCCATGCCGGTACTGCTGTCATTGTGCACCAGTCCCTCTCTCATCACTTACTCCCACTTCCTACCTATGATTTCCTACAAACCACAGCCATAGTAATCAAAACTTTTTCCTTTCCGGTAACCCTTACATCAGCATATTGCCCTCCCAAACATTCCATTTCCAACACCGAATTTGTATCCTTTCTAAATTCCTTAGGAAATCATTTCATTCTGGGTGCAGACTTAAATGCCAAGCATCAACAGTGGGGTTCGAGAACCACAAATTCTCGTGGACGAAATTTGCTGTCTGCACTCAACTCCCGTCATTTCAATCTCCTGCCTCCTGATTCCCCTACCTACTGGCCAACCGATCCCAACCGTAATCCTGACATCCTTGACTTCTTCATTCACAGCGGATTAGGCTCCCTCAACTATTCCGTAACTCGCCTTGATGAACTATCCTCTGACCATAGTCCACTGATCCTTAAAGTATCCCTAACTCCTATTCCGAAACCCATTCCACCTTCATTTATCCGAGGCCCTGTCAACTGGAACCTCTTCCGCCAAATCCTTACCGATAATATTGACCTCAGTGTGACCCTCAAAACACCGGATGACCTTGATGATTCCGTCTACTCCTTTACTACCGCCATTCAGCAAGCTGTCTGGACTGCCTCCTCTCCTAAGCACTCCAATAGAACTCCTCAGCAAAACCATTTACCTCAACACCTAGCTGACCTCATCCATGCAAAACGCCGAGCCAGATCATTATGGCAAAGAACCCGACACCCAACAGATCGCCGCTCCTATAACTTTTATTGTAGGCAATTAAAGCGGGAGTTGGCGACCTTCCGTTCTCAGTCCTTTAATTCCTACCTCTCCTCTCTATCAGCTCGAGATAATTCCCTGTGGAATGTGACCAAAAAGATCCTAAAATACCACAAAGTTTCCCATCCTCTCCGGCGTGGTGATGACTCCTGGGCTGCGTCTGATGAAGATAAAGCCGAGGAATTCGCCACACACCTCTCCAAAGTATTCACTCCTCACCCGGAATCCAACAGAAATCATACCACAACAGTTGAAGAATTCCTTTCCTCACCAATACCTCTTTCCCTACCTCCTAAAGCTATTAATCCATCTGAGGTGAAATATCTTCTTCAAAAATGACCCTTCGTAAATCTCCTGGACACGATCTCCTTACCCCCCAGATCCTGCGACAACTTCCCCAGAAAGCCATTATTTTTCTTACATACATCTACAACTGCATCCTTCGCACCACCTATTTTCCTCTCTTATGGAAACATTCCACAATCTTTCTATTCCTAAAACCAGGTAAACCTTCCAGTAACACTTCATCCTACAGACCTATTAGTCTACTCCTCATCCTCTCAAAAGTCTTTGAAAAACTCCTTCTAAAACGAATCCTGCCTATATTTGAATCACAAAATCTTCCTTCCCATCAGTTTGGTTTCCGTGCTCATCATTCTACTGTTCAACAAGGACTCCGAGTTGTAGACCATATTTCCTCAGCCCTTGAATGCAAAGAGTATTGTTCTGGTGCGTTTCTGGACATAGCGCAAGCTTTTGACCGGGTATGGCACACCGGATTACTCTTCAAGCTTAAAACGCATTTACCCCAGTCTATATACCTCATTCTACGGTCCTATCCCTCAAACCGCTCCTTCCGAGTTCGCTGTGGTGTAGAATTTTCTAACTTTTATCCCATTGAGGCCGGTGTTCCTCAAGGCAGCGTCTTGGGACCCGTCCTCTACATCCTTTACACTGCTGATATTCCTATTCATCCTGACACCTTTCTGGCAACATTTGCAGATGACACCGCCATCCTATCATCCAATTCCGATCCTGAAATAGCATCCTTAATCCTGCAAAGACACCTTTGTCTTATCGAGGACTGGTGTAATGCTTGGCGTATTAAGGTTAATGAAAGCAAATGCACCCACGTCACCTTCACCCTTCGACGCAAATCCTGTCCAATGGTTCATTTCAATTCCATACCGCTTCCTTCCTCAGACACAGTCCGGTATCTTGGCTTACTACTAGACAAAAGATTGACCTGGAACCCACATACAAGACTTAAACGAAAAGAACTCAACAGACGATTCGGACAGTTATACAGACTACTAAACAGAAAATCTAAGCTTACAGTTGACAACAAGTTATTACTTTACAAGACAATACTGAAACCAATGTGGACCTACGGACTTGAACTATGGGGGACAGCCAAACGTTCTAACATCAAACGCATTCAATCCTTTCAATCCAAAGTCCTCCGAACAATAGTAAATGCTCCTTATTATGTCTCCAACTATACCTTACACCACGACCTTAATGTTCCATTTATTTCAGACCTGATTCCATCTAAATTTTCCAAATTCCACCAGAACCTCATTCATCATCCTAATCCTCTAGCACAATCCCTATCCAGCTCCACTCATCCATACAACCCTCCTAGAAGGTTGAAACGGCAGTGGCCCCGAGACATATTGTAAACATCTATTCTGGAGTTCTGACACTGGTCAGATTCTCCTCTCATGTGCGGTGTGATTGTGGCTGTGGCGCCCTCACTTAGCTTCCGCTGGCTCTCACCAGTGATGCGGCTGAGAGGGAGGCGCTGGGATCCTTTTGACTCTGCTTGTCCTTCCACAAGTGGGGGGACAAGCCCCGTCTGGGGTTCCCGAGCTGATTGTAAATATTGTACATAGGTATGAATGTGACATGTTTTGTTTATTTATTTGTTAACTTCATTTATTTGTATTTATTTTGTCTATAAATTTTGTTATTGTATACGTTTATTTATTTTGATTTTATTTTATGTAATTTGACTTTCCTTTTGTTTATATTGTAAATATTGTATGAATGAGATCCTGTAGCACTATTATTATTGTCTATTATGACAAATTGTAATATATACGAATAAAAAAAAAAAAAAAAAAAAAAAAAAAAAAAGTTTTAAGGGCAAAAAACTGCTGATGTTTATTATCGCCCTCACATCTTTACAAAAAACAAAACAAAAGGAAAAACGATTCACCAAAATGAAGATTAAGAAAAGAGAACAACGAACAAAATACAAAAACAAAGAATAATAAAAATAAATAAAATAAAGAATAATAATAATTTAAAAACAAATCAATAAAATTAAATTTTAGGTTAAAATGTATATCGAAAAAGAGAGAGTAAATATATATATATATATATATATATATATATATATATATATATATATATATATATATATTATGTTATATGTTATGTTATATATTATATTTATATATATATTTACCATTTTTATTTACAATTTTTTATTTACAATATTAAGACAATTTTCAAAAAACGAATAGACAGAGATTCTGCCTAATAGAAATACATATATAAACCGAGACTAGCCACATATATATGGTGATGCAGGATTCCCAATAAGTCCAGGATTATGGTTTCCGATATGTTTTGCAACTGTATTCTTTCCAGTCCATAATTCTCCAAAAATGATCTAGTATCTACTGGGATGGTCCCTCTGCTTCCGAACCAAAGTCCCGTGACTGATAATTTTCTTTTGCCAACCGAACTTTTTCTTGTAGTTATGGAATACATTTCAAGTAAATGCTTTCCTTCCCCCCTTGGATTTTTTTGTCTTATAATAAAATTGTTATGTATAATAATCAGTAACATATTACTGTAACATATTATTACAAACCCTGTTCGTCTTTTCGTTACATAACAGTTTTAAACTTTGTATCTAAAATTATGAATTGTTTTATCAGATTCACATGTGGAATCCCCAGACGCTCCCATGTTTCTGGAAGGTATACCGAGTTGAATTGGCTCTATCTCTCTTTCCGTAGGCAGTACCTCCTAGGTGTCTGTCTCTTCCGATTTTTGCAAACTAAAAAACCTCCTTATATTCTTGATATGCTAACTACTTGTTCCCCTGTCCATTCAGTAAACACTAGATCCCAACCTATAAACTTGTATATACCTTCACACAGATCCGTCTCCTTCAAAAAATCCTTTGTTATTTGTGCTACCCTATTTTGAAATTCCTTGCCTGTATCCATTCGTAAATCCTTATCATTGTCCACTTTCAAACACCAACTATTTCTGCATCTCCTAAAGTATCAATCTTCCCAGTATATGTAATATTTAAAATCTATAGATGATAACTATTCATTTTCACAAAATCCATCTTTTATTGTTAAACTGGTCTTAAACGACCAGACAATTATCATGTATATTGTACTTTTCTTGTTATTCTTAGGGAACTACTCGTCCTAGAATAAAATTACTTTTCATTTCATTTCATTTCATAAAATAATATTTTTTCTAAAATGTCAAGGTTTCCAAAGGTACATATGTGTCAACGCAGGTTCGTAACTATTCATATTATGAAATACATTGAATTGAGAAAATGAATGAATTTAGTTTTATAAAGTGACAATGGTTGACTGTGTGTATATATGAGAGAAGTTGGTTCAGGGTGCAGTCAATGTAACACACAATAAAGCTTAAACTTCATTTATTGGTGCCGACGTTTCCGCCTAAATTATAGGCCTTCTTCAGGGAGATTGTGTGAGCTGAGAAGGCGTCAACAAAAATAGGATCATTCAATAATAAATTAAGTTTACGCCTAATTTTGTGTTACATTGACTGCACCCTGAACCAACTTCTCTCGAATTTTGTTTTATTTTTATCGGCGTCGATCGTCTACAGCGTTTCACTCCTCTTTCTTTTATAGCTCCCAAACCCACACACTTACGATACGTTCGTAATTTTTATCTAACGAACAAAATATTAACTAGAAATAATTTATATGACAGAAAAACAATTTATATAAAATTAACTTGTTATAGTTGAATTGCATTTACTACTTCTGGAATTTAGGATTATTAAATATTGACCGTTTAGGTATGAACCTGGCAGACGAGTATATTTTTCGAAAAGGACGTCGGAGCAACTGGTCTGATTTCGGTTGCTATATAAGCAGTTCCTCCTCTTCTTCACGGTAGGGTAGGCAGAAGACCCCTTTTGAAGATAAGCTATATCTAGAGTGACCCCTAGTTTCACAGATGGCCTACTCTCTCACACACCCCGGCTGACCAGGTGCAACGTTCTTTGGGGTACGTGGCCGCCGCATCTCTTGTCTTCTACCGTCTTATGTGAAGGATCTTGTTCTCATTCACATCCAAAAGTAGTCTATTTTAGAGCCCTGATAAATAAGTCACGTTTTCCAAGTCATACGCCATATACACATCAAAATTAATAATGTGTATTAATTAGGATGGGCATACCAAATGCTACAAAATACACAGAGGTAACCCAGTGTTCTCGGATCTTGGTAATATATACGCAGAGGTCGACCAAAAAAGTAATAATTACCTTAAAGAAACTTAAAATAAAAAAAAAAATAAAAAAACTGTTTTGGATTTAGTTATCTAGTTATTAGTTAATTATGTAGTTATCTTAAAAAAAAAAAAAAAATCGGAAAGAAAGTCAAATATATAGTAGGAGAAAGTTTGCGGTCATGAAAATTTGGGAATTAGAGTTTTCACTAGAAATACACGTTTTAGGATCAGCAGAATCAAAAAGACTAAGTCCGGCAAAAAGTGTATGTGTGTAATAAGCCTTGCTCGAAAACGATAAGTTGGTATAAATTTGGTATTTTAAAAGCGAAAATACCTGAGATGTTACAAAATCTTTTTTATCAAGATCAGCAAACCAGAAGAGCTACTTTGTACCATGCATTTCGCACCTTTTTAAGATTTTCTCATAAACGCCTCTAATGATTTTAATTAAACTGCTATATCAATGTAAAATTTAATGGGCTTTAATATCATGTATGTTTTATTCTGATTGAAATAGTCTAAGAGGGCTTAACTGCCGATAATTCAAAATTATCTTTTCTGTCTCTGAAGTACCGTTAATTTTGTAGATTTCAAAAAATTTGGTACATCATCTTATTAGCATTGATAAAGAACGGGTAAATATGCAAGATGAGCGAATTTGATAACTAACCAAAGGAGACAATTGCAAACATTTTTTTAATGCAATTTTTGTGTTTTTGAAATATTAATATAGACGTATAATATAGCGTTGGATAGCCTAAGATTTAAAAAAAAATATTATCTGATACACGGAATTGTAAAGTTCAATGAAGAATTATGAAAAGCCGATAAAGCTAACTGATTGTTGTAGATAATAATATAATAGATTATTTAATAAAACACATGTTTCTATTTAATTTCAATTTAATTAATTCTTTAACAATTTATTATTATTTCTAAATGTATATGAAAATTCTTAAATTGATTTTAACAACCAAGGTAAGAAGTGAAAGTCATGTGTTGGGCGCACCCGATTTTTATTATCTGTTAATGTTTTTAAAAATTATTAAATTGATTTTAACATCGGAGGTAGCCGTGTTTTTCGTACACCATATTTTTCTCTCTTGAAGTTAGGTAATCATGAATTGAGTCTTCAATGGTACTCCTATTTATTATATGTATGTATAATACATAATAATAATAATAGGCTTACCGAACCCGAAGGTTCGATCCCGATACCACCAGATTCTGTCTACACAGACTCGTCCAATGTTCACCGTTCAAGCCCAAGCCCCTAAGATCAGCCTTAACGCAATCCTCCCATCGACGCTTCAGCCTACCTTTCGGACGTCTACCAGTCGGATCAGCGAATACCAAATTTCTCGGAATCCGCCTCTCATCGAGCCCAACAACTTTGCTCGCCCATTTGAGTCTACGCGATGCTATCAACTCAATTATATTCACAGGATACAAGTTCCGCAATCCCGCGTTGTGCAACCTTCTAAATTCCCCAGTGGCATCATCTCTCTTCAGACCAAATATTTTACGCAGTACCTTATTTTCGAAAACCTTAAGCCATTGTTCATCCTTCAAAGTATGCGGCCACGTTTCACATCTGTAAAGAACCGTCGGAAGAATAATAGTTTTATAAATTCTAACCTTTAAGTATTTAGATAGAAGCCGCGAGCTAAGTAACTTAGCCTAACCTCTAATCGGGACTTTATTTCTACCTGGATTTATTTTTTTTCTTGTCATCATTGAACCTAAATACTTGAATTTCTCTACGTGTTGAAAAGTATGCCCTGATATATCAATATCACCAAGATCGCCACCGTTTCTGCTACTAATCATATATTTCGTTTAATCAGTATTTAATCGAGTCCTATTTCTTTACCGGTTTTTATTAACACACTTGTATTTAGTTGTATGGTTTTCCTGTCTTCAAATAGCAGTACCAGATCATCGGCATACCCCCTAAAACCGTAATCCTGTCATCCATATTTAAACCTTTCTCGATACACATCACCTTTTCTATGACATATTCTAAAGCTATATTAAATAACACAGGTGAAAGGGAGTCACCCTGTTTCAAACCCGATCGCACCTCAAATCTCCCGGAGTAATTATGACCGATTCTAACTTTATGAAATGTTTCCGACAAACACACTTCTACTTTCTAGGTATTCCCTGCTCAATCATGATGTTATATAACTTCTGACGGTCTATTGAATCATAAGCCTTTTTAAAATCGATAAACAGTTGATGGACTACACCGTTGTACTCCAATTTTTTCTCTAATATTTCAGGTAAGGAAAATATTTGATCAATTTTCGAGCGATTCCGCCTAAAACCACATTGGTAATCTCCGATAATTTCCTCAGCGTATTCCGTGATTCTGCTAGTTAGTATTAGAATACATAATGTGTGTGTAAATATAAAATATAGATATAGGTATATAGATAGACAAGACGTGTATATAAGAGACTTAGATGTAGATATGAAGGGAAGAGGCTGAGACGGAGGATGGTGGCCGTAGGAGAGCATCTGTTTCTGCACTGGCTAGGACCGGTTGTTACACCTACACACTCCCCGCGCTCTCCTCTCCTCTCTCGGAGAAAAACTCAAAAACTTCTCCAAGGCATTCCACCCAGCTCTCAAGTCTTCTTTTTTATAATGACAAGTCTTCGTAAGACTTATTTATATCCCGGGATTTTTTTTATGGAGGATCAGGTATTCGAAAATTGAAAAAAAAAATATATATATATATCATATTATCATGGTTTGGACGCTTTATTAATTTGTTTATTCTCAACCACCGACCAATTTAAGGATGGCTTATACCAATTTAGATTTTTAGTGGACCGTTGAGAATTACTGAAAGGAATTAGTCCGGGTGGCGGTCAGTGAATGAAAAAATTGAGTAGTTTCAACAATTTTTTGCTAACGTTTCGACCCCCATTGTCGGTCATCATCAGGGCTAAAAAGATACAAAAGAGATACATTTGAAATTAATCTGATTAGTTCTTTTTATGTTAGTATTAAAATTTTACTCATTGTTGTCAGATCTCGTCTGAAAATGCGGTACGTATTTTTAATTTTAACTACCTTTCGTGGTGTCAGAATTTGCCGAATTAAAATAAATTCCAACAAATCCCATCAAATAACCTTTACCCTTCGTTGTAAACCTATGACATCCTGCCCTACAGTATCCTTTAATAATATTCCGCTTGTACCAGTTGAACAGATCCGCTACCTAGGGCTTCTACTTGACAAACGCCTAACATGGAATCCCCACACTAGACTGAAACGACAAGAAACTGCTCGCCGCTTTCGGTTACTTCAACACTTACTAGACAGACGCTCTAACCTTCCACTTAACTACAAAATACCCATCTACACGACCTTCATATGACCTATCTGGACTTACGGGTTTGAGCTTCGGGGCTCCACTAAACCATCAAATTCTTCCCGTCTTCAATCCTTACAATCCAAAATCCTTTGAAAAATCCTCAACGCTCCTTTCTTCGTCACGAATAAGCTCATCCATTATGACCTTAATATTCCTTATGTAGCTGATTTGGCCCGAACTAGGTATCAATCCTTCCATAACAAACTCCACTTCCACTCTAACCCACTAGTTTCAATTCTAGCTTCCTCATCCATTCCTGACAATCCTCCGAGGCGTCTGAAAAGAAGATGGCCTCGAGACCTTCTAGTTTAGATGACCTATTGGAGTGCTGCCAATGGGCAGTTTCTCTTCATGTCTTTTTCTTGTGTTTTATCTTACAGCTAATTTACTAGATGTATTAATCAATACAGTTGTAAATAAATAAATTATAAATAAAAAAAAAAAACTACCTTTCGTACGTACTTTCCTACATTCCATACTCCCAAATTGTACCTAGTTTCCATTCGTCGTTATATATCTCCACTCTACTCCATTTTTCAATGTTTCCTATTTCATGTATTTTTTATACCTTTGTACATTATCTTTAGTCATTATCTGCTCTGTATAGCCCTCTCATTATTATACTTTTGTAATTGTAATTTAATTAATTGATTTCTTTACACATCTAGTTCCTTTTAAGTTATAATATTGATTTAAAATAGTGTATTTAATCTTATTTCAAATGTATCTCTTCAGCCCTAATGATGACCCACAGTGGGGGTCGAAATTTTGGCAAAAAATAAATTGTTGAAACTAATCAATTGTTTCATTCACCGACCGCCACCCGGACTAATGCCTTTTAGCATTTTAGATTTATTTATTTGTTTTTGGGGGAGTCCCCTTACAAATAGAGTCTGGCCATTTAATGGCAATAGTATGATTATAGTTTACATATAAATAAACATTAATGTTATTAAAAGGTTTACATTTTTTTTTTTTTTTTTTTTTGCTAATATTACTTAAACATAAACTATAATTATTCGATCGTATAGGTGAGTTATTCCTTATTATAGTTATTCCTTATTATAGTTATTCCTTATTATATAGTTATTCCTACTTTATTTGCAACATAAATGGAATATCAATATATTCATTAAATTGACAGTCTTCGCACACATGTCCTAGATCTTGACGACGGAGTTACAACAACGAAGATATTAAAAATTTCCATTGTATGACTAAATTTAAGTGACCTTAGTGCCGTGTTGCAGGAGTAGCCGTATATAAAAATAATAGACACACGACAAACATCATAATTTCACAGATGGTTGTAGCATTTAGGAATTCGCAATCATACAGTTTTTTAATGATTCATCTATTGGAGAATTTTTGTAGCAAAATGTGAAGCAGAATTCCTGAACAGGTGGTAATCTGTTGGAGACTAGTCGGGAGAATATGGTGGGTGCGGAAGAACATCATAGCCCAGTTCTTTCAAGTTTTGCACGGTTTGTTTTGAAACATGGGGTCTTGCGCCGCTCAGTGAGATCATGAGGTACCCATGTATCGAGCTTTTTTACTTTCCCAATACACTTTAAATGTCTGGAAACGGTAGATGCACTTGTATTTAGTTGTGCTGAGAGTCCTTTAACTGTTTGGTAGGAGTTTCCTTCTACTGTATGTTTGAGGACATCGTTGTCTATTTCGGACGGAGGTCTTCCTCGGGGCAAGTTTTCCAAGTCGGTATCCCCAGCTGAAAACTTAGCAAACCAACGGCGAATGGTCCGTTCATTAACACTCCCTTCCACAAATGCCTTGCGAATATTTCAAGCGGCCTCAGCTGCTGAATGGCCGAGTTTAAACTCGTACAAAAATATTACTCGAAAATCGCATGTTTCCATGTTAATATTTGGAGGTATACTAAAAAGTGGGTAATTGATTGGGAAGCTAATGTTTATAATACAAAGTTAGAGAATTAGTAACTGTTTATTTTAATTATGTAAACATTTGGAAGAAAACAACAGAGACCTGCAAAATCCTTTATGTATTTCAAAAACTATAAAAACGGACATTTCATGTGAAACAACCCAATATTATTAATAACTAATAAAATATAAGCATGTTAGATTAATATATGTAGGCTCTTAAATCTAAAGAAGTAATGTTATTTGTTTCTTTGCGAATACTGAATCATCTTAACTGGTCAAGAAAAGTTGATATTGAGTTGTCTCTTTTTTTGGTTTCTTTCTTTAAAAGTAATATACGATGCTCCCCTGTAGACAGGCAGTGACAGCCAACCCTATTAGCAGTTATGATTCATACAAAACAAACATCATACAATGCAGCGCAGGGCAATAAGGGCCGAAGAATGACGGGCTTGATACAACAGTTAACAAACTGCGGTAATAAAAATAAAAAGCTGTACGGGTTCGAGTCCTTGTCGACGAATCGAAAACGGGCGGATGTTATTGACGGCGTGCGCTACCTGCCCGACGATTCCGTTTTATGACCGCTGTCCGATGACGGCTTTTTGCCTGTTAGGCTGGCGCGTTGTTATACCCCTCATATTTTTTGGCAATAATATCCTTGGTACAAGCAGAGCCTATTATAAACGTGTTTTATTTTTGTTTTCTGGTTGATTTGTCAGTTTTTTTAGCTTTTGGGGTATAAAATAAATTAACTGTTACTATCGGCTTATAACTTGGAGACTTTATATTATTTAAAAAAAAAATTTGGTGCTTTCACTTTCACTTACCTCGACTTTTAAAATCAATTTGAAAACTATTAAATATACTTAAATTGAACAAATATTTGAATTTGATTTCAATTAAACGTGAATTCATTTTTGTTGAAAACATATGATTTAGATTAAATAACATAACTATATCAAATTGTTAATCAGTAATAAGTTTATCAATCTCTGCAGGTGTACCCCAAGGCTTTATCCTGGCCCCTCTTCTCTACTTAATATACACATATGACTTACCAACAGACCAAAACATCGTAACTGCGACATATGCCGACGACAATGCAATTATCACGAGAAACACAGACCCTATACAAACCAGTATGATATTACAACAGCATTTGGACAACGTACAAAATTGGTGTAAGAAATGGAAGTTAAAAATTAACCATGACAAGTCACTACATATTACATTTACACTTAGACGTGGAATCTGCCCTTCAGTTTACATAGACAATCACCCTTTACCGCAAACAAATACAGTAACGTACTAAGGACTAATATTTGACAAAAGATTGGCATGGGGCCCACACGTCAAGACAAAACGTAAAACGTTAAACTTTCGACTTAGACTATTATATTCAATATTACATAGACGTTCTAAATTATCCACCGGACAGAAACTCGATGTTTACACTTATTTCTTAAAACCAATATGGACTTACGCTTGCCAAATTTACGGACCCGCTAAAAAGACACACATACGAAAAATAGAAACCTTTCAATCGAAATTTTTAAGACTGGCAATAAACTCACCACCATATGTATCAAACGATACCCTACATACTGACTTACGTATTCCAACTACAATAAACCACATTCGACGGACTTACAAACGATTTCACGACAAACTAAATGGACATAGAAACAAACTTGTACAAAACATGGCTACAACTGACATACCATACATAACTCGGCATAGGCTGAAAAGGAGTTGGATGAGGGACCTCCTAGCCTGAAAAAATAGTTTGTTTTTGAATGTCAGGAGGATGCACCACTGGGTACTATCTCCCTCATGCCAACCAATGCTATGTTTATCATATATAACTCATTTGCTGATTGTAACATATACAGGTGCAAATAAAATATTAAGTAAAAAAAAAAAGTAATAAGTTTATTCCCCATCCGCCACTTTATATAACCTTTACAACTTAGTGTATCAGATAATATTTTTTCTAAAATCTTTCTCTTTCCAACACCTACATACTGTACATCTTTATTACTGTTCTTACTATCAGTAAACCAAAAATAACGTTAAAACAATTTTTGCTCTTTTGTTTGTTTGTTTATTTATTTAACGTCACTTTATGCTACTATGGCTAATCGGACGATACTACAGTGGGAGTCCTAAATTTTGCATATCCAGGTTTTATTAGGATAGGGATCTTTAACGAGTACCTGACATCGCACAGACTCGGCACCACCTTTTAACGTCCCCTCCGAAGGACGGCGTAACTAAGGATTTTTTACTCCCATTAAAAAATCCTAGGACCACCTGCGGGTTTGAACCCGTGACCTTTAGCATGGGAGGCTGTTACGCTAGCCACCCAGCTGCAAGTGATCCCTTTTTGCTCTTTTATCCTTTAATTGTTCATAAAATTCGTCCAAATTGTATATTAGCCGTCCTTCATCAATGTCATTAAGATGATATGGTTAATCTTATGGAATTTACGAAAGCAAAGATAGTTTAGAGGAAGAAAATATTAGCATTTAAGCCCTGTCAGGCTTTTTCAATAGGAATAAAACTTACTTGTTGTTAAAACCTATTAAATTATACATCGATATAGCGAATTAAATCAAAATCATCAAAGCAGTTATTGAGAAAATCTTAAAAAGGTGCGAAATGCATGTTAAAAACTGGCTCTTCTGGTCAGCTGATTTTAATGAAAAAGTGTTTGTAACATCTAAGGTGTATAATTGTCTTAAATATGGAATTTCAGTTTCGTATATCTTTTCGTTTTCGCGCTAGACTTACCACACACACACAAACATTTCCTTTAATTCTACTGAAATTTCATATTTAAGACAAATACATGCCCGAGATGTTACAAAAACTTTTTTATCAAAATCAGCTAAACAGAAGAGCAACTTTGTACTATACATTTTTACGATTTTCTCAAGAACGGCTCAAACGATTTTGATTAAACTCGCTATATCGATGTATAATTTGATGGGCTTTAATATGATGTAGGTTTCATTCTGATTGAAATAGTCTGAAAGGGCTTAAATGCCGATATTATAAAATTTCCTTCCTCTAAAGTACTGTTAATTTTGTAGATTTAAATAAAAATGGTACATTATGTTATTAGCATTGATAAAGAACGGCTAAATATGCAAGTTGAGCGAATTTGATAAAAAGCTAAAGGAGACAAGTGCAAAATTATTTTTTTATGCAATTATTGAGTTGAACACAGGTGTATAATATACCGTTGGAAAAAAATATTATCTAATACACCGAATTTTAATGGTTAATGGAGAGTGATGAAAAGCCGATAAAACTAACTGATTGTTGTAGATAAAAATATAATATATTATTAAATAAAACACATGTTTCTTTTGGAACTCAAAATAATAATTTCTTTAACAATTTATTTGTATCTTTAAATTTATTTAAAAACTAGTGGCCTCGAGACCTCTTGTAACGTGTATATTGGAGTTCTAGCATTGGCTAGATTCTCCACTCACGTGCTGTATGCTTGTGAATTGTATATAGGTATGAGTGACCTTTGTATATATTTTTATTGATTTTGTTTTGTATATATGTATATTGTATTATTATTATATAAATTTATTGTTTTGTATATATCGTGTGAATGTAGTATGAATGTTGTACATTATCACTATTAAAAATGTCCTAAATTGGACAGATTGTAATATTAAAAAAAAAAAAAAATTACTAATTGCCTTAAAGCTCAGCGTTATTAAAACAGAGAAAGGGGTATTTCTACAATCCGTGAAGTGAACGAAAAAAACAACAACTTAATGCCTAATTCAAAATACTACAGCATGTGCAATGTACCTGCTACTACCAATACTCGTGAGTTATTGTAATGTAATAAGCCTCGTTTGCTTAATAGAAGTTGGTAAGTAAGTAACGTTTGTGGTTCCGTCAAATCTGTCTGGAGTTCTATTAATGGCTAGTTTCTCTACAAGCCTGTCATGCCGAAATGGCCTAATTTTCAATATTTTCATGTAATACAGTCGCAAATTCCATTACTCAAAATTTAAGTGCTGTTTATGATTGATAATTGTCTTAGAGCATTGACGTAGAAAACAACGTGAGGTTTCTCAACTATCGGCATTGTTATCACCCCCTGTTATCACTATCGTAGACGGGACTATTGCCGAAAGGCAGTCCTTGGTGAAGTTTGGTGAAAATCAAGCCCCGTATCTGAGTCTCCTTGGTGATAGCTCACTATCGGTCTCTATTAATATTCATAGCTTCGCTAGAGATTAGCCCCTAGCTCGTTAACGCTTCTTACTTCGCCTCTTTTTTATTGTTATTATTTTTTTTCAAAAGTTTCTTTTCCTTTTTTTTTTATTGGGGTCAGGTGATAAAGATTTTTGTGACCTGGGGCCAATAATCCCTTATCGGGAGTGACACGTACTCCATTTTTTTTTCTTCGGATCCTGGGCTGACAGATCCTTGATGTCTTCATTCCTTTAATCTTTCTCTTCCGTATCTGTCGCTGTCTTCTTCGGGGATATCTCAGGGCTTTATTCGAAGCTGGGTATCTTTCTACTGCTGACCTATAAGAGATGGGTTCAATCAAAACGACTAAGATAGAATCTACTTATCAGAGATTAATCTCTTGGAGCAAAAATTTCTGATTATATTAATAAGTAAATCAATTTTTTCTCAATGCAAATTTCAAATAAAACATTACCTTGAGATTTAAAGCGCAGATTAAATAAAATGATTTGCTTATCTTTACATCTTAGAACTCTGAAGAAGCCAGAAGAAGGTATGGTGGAATAGTTGAAAACACGGTCGAAACCAGAACTACTACAATAAAAATGTTAAAATCAGTAATGGATTTTTCACATGAATATAAATTTAACGTGAATTCGTAAACGAAGTTAATTCAATAAGCTTAATTTTTGGATTAATTATAAAAAAGAATTTAAGATGAAATCATCCAACAACAGATGCGTTAGAAGTATTCTTCTTGTGTTTTTTGTTCAAGATTATTTTTTCTCAAAATATTTTAGTAGCATTAAACCAAATACATCGAGGAAAGAGCAATATAATTTGTTCAGATGAAAATTCAACATCAGATAGCACAAATGGTCCATAATAGTTTCTACATGTTTGCAAAATAATGATGAATCCCTTAAAAATTTACTATAATTTAGAATTTAACGTATACATCTTACCTACTGCCTTGAAATAGTTAGTGAAGTGCTACCGCTGGGTTGTTCTTTCTCAAGACATTGTCTTGACTTTTCTTCAATCTGCATATTTACTTATTGTGTTTGCTACAATATAGTTGTTAAGGGCTGAGTTGACAAGAGCGCGTTGCCTATCCGCTACAAATGACCATAAACCTGTGAAGAAAAATAATTACAAGTTCGAGTCTCGGTGCTGGGGGGATTTCGTCTCTGCATTTATCCCCCGCCCTCACTCCCCTGTGCCACTACCACTACCACTACCAACTATGTAGAAACTGGGTCTGCCACAGGAGGGTCTCCATATCCTAGAGTCACTTCGCTACTGAATTTTTTTTTTTTTTTTATTTATTTAAAGAACTTTACAACTGTATTGATTCAATACAACAAGTAAATATGATTGATTGGAGATTAAGACACATGATTGTCCTGTGAAGAAACTACCCATTGGTAGCACTCCAATGTCTAATTTCTGTTAGGAGGTCTCTTGGCCATCTTCTTTTAAGGCGCCTCGGAGGGTCGTCGGGAATAAATATGGTGGAGAGGTCACGGATAAGCGGGTTTGAGTGGGCAGGGAGTTTGGAATGAAAAGAGGTATATCTGTAACGGGCCAAGTTTTCAACTAATGGAATATTTAGCTCTTTATGGACGATTTTATTAGTAACAAAGTAAGGAGCATTGAGGATTTTGGACTGCAAGGAGTGGATGCGAGAGGAATTCGATGGTTTAGCAGATTCCCATAGCTCAATGCCACAGGTCCAAATAGGTCTGATATTTGTTATATAAATGAGTTTTTTGTAGTAAGCAGGAAGTTTTGAGTATTTGTCGAGTAAGTGTTGTAGTAATCTGTATCTACAAGCAGTTTCCTGTTTCAGTCTAGTATGAGTATTGCATGTTAGGTGTTTGTCGAGGTGGAGTCCTAAGTACCGAATCTGTTCAACAGGAATAAGTAAGATATTGTTAAAGGATACGGTGGGACAGGAAGTCATAGGTTTACGACGTAGGGTGAAGTTGATTTGATGGGATTTGTTAGGATTTATTTTAATTCTCCATTTTTGACAGCATTCTTCAATGGCTAATACGTGACTGAACTAAATGAATAAATAATATTCTGCTACAGCCGGATTCGAACCCAGGACCCGGAGAACAGTAGACAAGTGCTCTATCAACTAGGCCACGCCGCTCCATAAATGAAAAATACAAATATAAAATCTGGTGCAAGCAACACACGACTTTCACTTACCTCCGTTTTTAGAATAAATTAAAGAATTTTCATATACATTTAGAGATAAAAATGAGTGAAACCATTAAAGAATTAATTAAATGGAATTTCTATAAAAACATGTATTTTATTAAAAATTCGATTATATTAATATCTAAAATAATCACTTAGTTTTATCGGCTTTTCATCACTCTCTACTAACTTTTAAATGCTTGTGTATGAGATAATATTTTTTCTAAAATCTCAAGCTTTCCAACGGTCTATCATACATGTATATTACTGTTCTTATGTTCAAAAACAAAAAATTGCATATAAAATATATTTTTTCGGTTTTCTCCTTTAATTGGGTATCGAATTCATTTTTTATCAGTAGTAACAAGATAATATAGTTATTTTTATAGAATCAATAAAATTAAAGGAACTTTAGAGAAAGAAGATTTAACAAATCGGCATTTAAGCCCTGTTAGACCATTTTTATCCAAATTAAATCTAAATGATATTAAAGCCCATCAAATTTTTCATCGATATAGCGAGTTTAATTAAAATCGTCGGAACCGTTTTCGATCAAATCGAAAAAAGGTGCAAAATGCATGGTATAAAGTAGCTCTTCTGGCAAGCTCATTTTGATGAAAAAGGTTTTGTAACGTCTCGGGCGTATAAATGTCCTAAATATGAAATTTCAGTTTCATAGGACTCACCGTTTCCGCCCGGGAGTTACCACACACACAGACCTTTTTACGGGACTTGGTTATTTGGACTCAGAGGACCCTAAAATGTGTATATCCGTTGAAAACTATAATTCGAAAATTTTTACGATCGCAATACTTTCCCTTACTATATATAGTAAGTGAAAGTAAAAATAGATATATTATATTTAGCTATCTTCTTCCAAATGAAAGATACCTTTTGCATGCAAACTTTAATTTTAATTTTCCCAGATCCAGCTTATTGCACATCTATACGGTAAGATAAGCTTCGGGAGATATTTCAGATTCACAACCAAAGTCATTTTTAAGATATAGCGTTGACCAGGAAATTTAGTGAAATGGTAAATTCATTTATAATAACGCGTACTAATCCATATTTATCTTAATGTAAATCAAGACATAATGAAATAATAACGAGCAAAGCCGTGGGTTATAGCTAGTCTATTATAATTACGACCTATTCTATATCCCTTACACCCACGAGGAGCATTAAACACACCCTATACTTAAATAGAATACTGTTATTTAAAAATAAAAGAATATTTCTAAAGCCGATGTACACCATTAACATTTTCGAAAATAAGTCGAATGCTTAAGGAGTTAAGAAGGACATCTAATATGGAAGACCTTTCCATACCTCGTAAGGGGAGTTATATAAAAATTAATCGGATTTGGAGTTAGGACTGGGCGATTGGGCTTCGTAAGAATTTTCGGAAGGGGGCGGGCGGACTAGGATTCATAATCTCCTTATGTAGTTTTGGCTGCGTGGGGAACTGATCTCTATCGGGGATGTCTTTCCAACAACATCCGGTCCTGGATGAAGGAATCAACTATAGGTACCTGAGGTTCAATTGAAAATCTCACTATAATAAAGCTGAACTGCGTTCAGAGGTTAATGCACATTAACTAATTAATTAATTAACTGTAATTATTTAGATTATATTAGGAAAACAGACGACTTTCAATTGCGTAAGTTGTTGAAATTAATTTTAGGATTTAAAAAGCATTCTTGTTTCACAGACACAGTCGAAAAACATCACGTCGCGCAATACACGATTTTCGCTTATCTCGGCTGTTAAATATAATTTAAGAACTATTCCAATCCTTACAATCCAAAATCCTTAGAAAAATCCTCAATGCTCCTTACTTCATCACTAACAAACTCATCTATAAAGACCTTTTTTTTTTTTTTTTTTTTTTTTAACATCATTTATTGAAATTTACAACTGTACTTCAAGGTACAACAAGTAAATGCGACAAAAGATAAATGGCGTGAAACAAACTTGAAGAAGAACTACCCAATGGCAGCACTCCTGTAACTTTTCTAAACTAGAAGGTCTCGAGGCCATCTTCTTTTCAGACGCCTCGGAGGATTGTCAGGAGTTGAAGAGGAAGAAAGTATTGAAACAAGAGGATTAGGGTGGAAATGGAGTTTGTCGTGAAAGAAATGGTATCTAGATCGGGCCAAATCAGCAACATACGGAACGTTGAGGTCTTTATGGATAAGTTTGTTCGTGACAAAGTAAGGAGCATTGAGGATTTTACGAAGGATTTTGGATTGTAGAGATTGGATACGGGAAGAATTCGATGGTTTAGTAGAGCCCCAAAGATCCACTCCGTAAGTCCATATCGTTCTTATGATAGTCATGTAGATGAGTCTTTTGTGGTTAAGTGGAAGATTAGAACGTTTGTCTAGTAAGTGTTGAAGAAGTCGAAAACGTCGTGCAGTTTCTTGTCGTTTCAGTCTTGTGTGAGGGTTCCACATAAAGACCTTAATGTCCAATATGTTGGTGATTTGGCCCGTACGAGGTATCAATCCTTTAACCCACTAGTTTCAATCCTTGCTTCCTCTTCTAATCCTGACAACCCTCCGAAGCGTCTGAAAAGAAGATGACCGCAAGACCTTCTAGTTTAGAATACTTTTAGGGTGCTGCCACTGGGTAGTGTTTCTACATGTATTTGATGACAGTTTTATTATATTATTATCACATTCACTTGATGTATTTTTATTTAATACAGTTGTAAATTTCAATAAATAAATATAAAAATAAATGAAACAGAAGAGGTAAGGGAAAGGTTTTTCGTTAATTTTCTTAAAACAGTATTATGGCATACAATGGGAAATATTTTCGGATTCCATTACGAAAATAATAAAGAAAGCCTGTCCCAGTTACCAGGAAGATTTCCGACGTCAGTTGGCAAGAGGATAATAACATTTGCAAAGGACCCTTTGGGCTGGAAAGGCCTCGCGATATATTAGCGTTGTATAAAAGGAACCGGCAGAAATATCTTCGGAGGGTAAACAATATATTCGGGAATAAATAAGTTTTGCCGATGATCGGAAGCCCTGCGGAGGAAGCCATCGGGGCCGGATCAGCAATTTATGGGTTTGTTTTCTCGAGGTCCGGGGGACACAATGGGACCACGCCATACAGTAGCGATACACTCTTCGACGTCTTCATGCTATAGGATGTCGAGAGAGGGGGGGAGTATAGGGGTCTTCTGGCGTTCGGGAATAGTGCTTGTTTATTGCAGTTTGAAATCTGAGTCTTTTGGAATCGACTGTAGGAGTTTTTTACTTGTTTTTGATCAAAGAACTTGCATGCTATTGTGTTCGGAATCATAAATTTTGGATTGTCAGGAAAGAATGGGGTTCAATAATAAATGTAAAGAAATTACTTACTGCTCTGTTTGAAATATATTTTTTAACTTAATATTTAGTAACTAAAGTAATAGAAATGTATTAAAAAAAAACAACAAAAGAAAACCTTTACCTCTAAAACTCATGTAGGCTTTCGAGTTAATTAAATATAAAGATTTGTGCTGCTTTCAGCCTAACGGCCATGCAAAGATGTAATTAGACCATTATTGCGCTCAGGAAAAAATGATTTTTCCTCCATTTTTGGAAATTTTACAATTTAATAGATGCTAAGTGATACCTCTGCATGGAGACCCTACCCTAAGGTTCCCCTCTAGCTTGAAATAAATAATTATTTTGCTAAGGCCGGGATTCAAACCCGAGAACCGGAAAACTGTAGACAACTTGAAAAATTCCGAAAATAATGTAATAGTAGAAATTATTATTAATACCGCAATGTGTTACGTTTATGGGTTTTTCTATAGCTATTTGCTATAAATTATCTAATATGGTAGTTTAGCTGTCGATGTAATAATAAGAACAAAATATAATTAGTTTTATAGGCTGAATTTAGTTTTGCTAACGTTTCGGTTGTGCTGGTGAGGCATCTTCAGGGCTAAAACCTATTTGACCAATCAAAGAAATTTAATCATTTTTACAGGTTATAGATATCTATCCTATATATTTTATACCATACCTTGGCCCGAGATGTTTGCAAAATTATACGATTTGTTTACCGTTTCCTGTTTATTTTACCTATATTTATTTATAAATTCATTGCTTTCGAACGTTAAGTTATTCCTATATCACTGTGGAGTAACGAGTGTGACAGTCTTAATTTCATTGCTTTCGAACGTTAAGTTATTCCTATATTACTGTGGAGTAACGAGTGTGACAGTCTTAATTTGATAAGTAAAGAAAATCAAAGGACAAACCTTTGAAATTAAATAAAAAATTAATTATGCATATATACAATAAAAAAAATGAGTAAAATCTCTTTTACAATGGGACTCCTAGTATATATAGGCTTTTCATATTCGAGCTACTTTTAGAATTTATCATTGGGTATCAAACTTATTTGGACTCAGTATACCATAATTTGTGTGTTTCCGATGACATCTCAAATTTGAAAATAATAATAATAGGCTTACCGAACCCTTCAATGCCGATACCACCAAATTCTGTCTACACAGGCTCGTCCAATGTTCACTGTTCAAGCCCAAGCCCCCGAGATCAGCTTTAACGCAATCCTCCCATCGACGCTTCGGCCTACCTTTCGGGTGCCTACCAGTCGGTTTAGCGAATACCAACTTTCTGGGAATCCGTTCCTCACCGAGCCCAACAACTTTATGCGCCCATTTGAGTCTCCGCGATGCTATCAACTCAATTATATTCATAGGATACAAGTTCCGCAATTCCGCGTTGTGCAACCTTCTAAACTCCCCAGTGACCTCATCTCTCTTCGGACCAAATATTTTACATAGTACCTTATTTTCGAAAACCTTAAGCCGTTGTTTATCCTTCAAAGTATGCGCCCACGTTTCACATCCGTAAAGAACCGTTGGAAGAATGATAGTTTTATAAATTCTAACCTTTACGTTTTTAGATAGAAGCCGCGAACTAAGTGACTTAGCAACTGAATAATAACACGCATTTCCCACCTTTAATCGGGACTTTATTTCTTCCTGTATTTCATTCTTTCTTGTTATCATTGAACCTAGATTACTTGAATTTCTCTACGTGTTCAAAAGTATGCCCTGATACATCAATATCACCAAGATCGCCACCGTTTCTGATACTAATCATATATTTCGTCTTATCGGTATTTAATTCGAGTCCTATTTCTTTACCGGCTTTTATTAACAAACTTGTATTTAGTTGTATGGTTTCCGTGTCTTCACCTAGCAGTACCAGATCATCGGCATACCCTAAAACCGTAATCCTGTCATCTATATTTGAACCTTTCTCGGTACACATCACCTTTTCTATGACATATTCTAAAGCTATATTAAATAAAACAGGTGAAAGGGATCACCCTGTGTCAAACCCGATCGCACCTCTCGGAGTAATTATGACCGATTCTAACATTATGGAATGTTTCCGACAAACACATCTCAACTAGGTTTACAAACTTTCTAGGTATTTCCTGTTCAATCATGATGTTATATAGCTTCTGAGGGTCTATTGAATCATAAGCCTTTCTAAAATCGATAAGAAGTTGATGGACTACGCCGTTGTACTCCAATTCTTTCTCTAATATTTTACGTAAGGAACAAATTTGAAAATTACATGAAAAATACTTCTACTTACTATTAATATCATGCATATAAGTGAAAAAAAAAAAAAAATTGAATTTTTTCTTTGAAAATCTCTTGACAGCAATATATTATCAACCAGGTATTATGTTACAATTATATTTCAATCATGTATCGTTGAAATCACAAGTATATGCTTTGTACTCTTTACTGTCACTTTTCCATCGGAAAGGCCTCATTTTTGACAGATATTTATAATTGATAATATAAAGGATACTTATATTAAATATTAAAATGAATTTTATAAACTCTAAAAATGTATAATTAGTCTCTGTAAATTAGTGGTTTATCAAAACATTTATATTTTTTTACGAGTGTTATTCCATTCGAATTCATTCAGAAATTTTAGGATCTCAGATTTTCATGAAATTCGGCAAAATGTATCCTTTCATGTAGTTATGGTGTTATACAAAATTCTAAATTAGTATTCTATCCTAACTAGTTTTCAATTTAGAGCCACTCAAACTTTGGCGTATTTTAACCTCGGCGCTCCCAGAGACGATGGCTTACTCAAATAAATAAAATTTTACTATCGTTATTTTTCAATCAAACAGCATGAAAAGTTCAGATTATATGAAGGGGGCTATGGTTATTTTTAGAATAAATAAATAACTAATCTAAGATACTCCAATAACTCTGAAAAAAATATCATGTATAAAAATATAAAAAGTGTAAAGCAAAACGAATATTTTGCGCCAATGTTTGGGTGGCTCTAAATTGAAAACTAGTTTACTAAAATTTTGTATCATAACTACATGAAAGGTCATACATCGTACCAAATTTCATGAAGATTTGAAATCCTTAAAATTCTTGATGAATTCGCATGGAATGACTCACAAAATAAAGTTTCAAATTTTTACTTTTACTGTATTTTGTCTTAACTTATCTATCCCTATCTGCTGTTAAATTCGGACTAAACAATTTATTAGTTTTCGATAATTTTGGTAAACCACTTTTTTAACCACTGAATTATTTTATATTTATGTATAATACGAGGCATGTTTTTTTTTAGTAAGTACCGTTTTGGAATTAAAAAAAAGACGTGCAAAGATATCGCAATAATTTTATTTTTTCATGAAAGCCTGTACCTTAATCTACTTTTCTACATAATTTCCATAAATTTTCTTCATTGTATACGTTGTTTACTGAGGGTTTAAGATGCCTCCGACAATCCTGAGTCCCGCTGATTGTGAAGTACGGACAATGCCCGCCCACATGTGAATAATCGGACCAAAAATCTCATCAAATCATTTAAATGGGAAACTCCTCCATCCTCCATAGAGCCCTGATCTGGCGCCCAGCGACTACCATTTGTTCTTGCACTTGAAGAAACACCTGGGCGGTCGGCGTCTTCGAGACGAAAACGAAGTCAAAACATTTGTGATGCAGTGGTTAACAAGTCAGGCGGCAGACTTTTTTGAGGAGGGTATTCAAAAACTGCTGCCGCGTTATGACAAGCGCCTCAAAATTCATGGAAATTATGTAGAAAAGTAGATTAAGGTGCAGGCTTTCATGTAAAAATAAAATTATTGCTATATCTTTGTATGTCTTTTTTTAATTCCAAAACAGTACTTACTTAAAAAAACATGCCTCGTATAATTAGTCTCAGTAAGTTAGTGCTTTACCAAAAAATTCATATTTTTTACGGAATAAATTTTCAAATTTTTATTTTACTGCATTTTGTTTTTAACTTATTTATCCCTATCTGCTTTTGAATTCGGATTAAAGAATTTATTAGTTTTCGATAATTTTGGTAAACCACTTGTTTAATTACTGGATTAATTTATTTTATTTTTATGTATATTATTATACAATAGTATGGACGTATGCAGGGCTGAGTCAGAAGTATAATAAAATCCAATAATAAATATTGATAGTAAACAATAAAAATTGAACTAATGCACAAGAAATAATGATTTTATTAGTCTTAATCAATTAACTTAATTTCGAAATTGATATGTTAGTAGATAGTGAATGTAATGCTCCTCTTCTTACGAAAATCCTGCGTACGTATTTTATAATACATACATCATTATTATTTAATATTGATTTTATTATTTTTTATTTTGCAGATTTGAAAAAAAAATCCGATTTGAGGAAAGGATCTGATCAACTCAGTAGTGGTAAGAAAATCTATTTTATTTTATTTAAACGTAATAAATATAAAAAATTGAATAAAAAGGCTGACTTAATAACTTCACCACATTATTTACTTTATTTAAGCTTTCGTGCAAACGTAATGCACTTTAAACAAATTTGTGAAGTTAGTGAAACATTCTTTTTATTCTAATACACTATTGAATTCGATATATGTCAACACTCGTTTATAAATCCGTTTGACTCAAGGGGATTATGAATATATTTATAAGATTTATCTTCGATACCTTCAGGAGGTCGCCAGTAACCCACTTATACAGCGAATTGAAGTGGCCCCTACCTTCCATACGTAGACAATATTTCCTAGGGACATATCTCAACCAAGTCATTAAATCTCAACATCCTCCATACATTCACAGTATCCTTCAATTCAAATCCTCAGTTCACTCACTTGAAACCAGATGACCTTTACATCCCATAGAACCAAATCTTTTGACAATTCCTTTTATATCCGCTCTGCATCTCTCTGGAATTCCCTACCTAATCATATTCGCCATGCTTCTTTTCTTCTCTCATTCAAATCCTATCTTTTCCAACACCTTATAAGATCCCAAAGAGACGGTCACTAAATGTAAAATTGTTAATCCACTATCCTAATTTCAACGTATCAAAATCCTAGAGTTATGGATTAATTCATTCATTTTATTTATTAGGAAATTTTTCTGCTCTATTATTTTTAGCATATTTTCTTTTTCTTTTTTTACATCCCATATTTTGTATATATCTGTATAAATAGGTTTCATTTCTATTTTTTTCACATTTGTAAATAAAAGATTATTTTATTGGTCTCTCGGACAGACATGTATATATTGATGTGTATATTTCCTGTACTACATTGTTATTCTTAAGGGGCATAGTCCCAGAATATAGTTATTTTATTATTATTATTATTACAATTAAATATTAATTTTAAGATTTATCCAAGCTGTTTGTTATTTAGTATGAAATAATGCATAATTCGGTTAGGAATCTCCGAGATAAATTGACCAAGAAAGATTCAAGTGAGCTTTTATTGAAATTAACAACTGTACATAGTACAATAAGTAAATGAGTTACAAGTGAATATAATTAGTGTTACTTTATTTGACTAATTTTTTTGGGTTTTAATTATGTTTTAAATTTATTTATTTATTTTGAACGCTGTTAAAATAAATAGTAGTAAATTAATATGTGTTAGGATATACTTGGATTTCGGTTTTGGTGTATTTTTCAATAGATTCACAAAAGTTAGTACTACAACTAAACAGCACAAAAGTAATTGTAACAACAGTAAAAATATAAATACAACTGTTTTATCACAACATAGCATACATTTGAATCATAAGTTTGATCTCAATAGACCACAAATTTTGGAAATAGTCAAAAATAAACAAAATAGAAAAACCATAGAGGCTATATATATATCAATAAAAATATAGATAAAACCGTGAATTTTAAAACTGACTCAAGACATTTAAGTTACCACTATTCTGAGTTAATTAAAAATATAATATAAATAATTAATAATAAATGTTTTAAAGAATTTCACAATATGAAATAATAATAACCATATACAAGTAAAAAATTGGTCTAATCCTTAATCCAGTTGAGGACAAAGATGTGAGCAATACTCTTGCTCAGATCTGATGTATTTAGATATTGACTTCGTTTTACTTTTTTACCTGGCTCAATGTGTGATTAGTGAAAATGTTGGGATTACTGAATATATAACAAGGTAACTTTATAATATTTATTTATTTATTTAACTAAGTACTATGTAACAATGCTAAATTTTTGCTTTTAATGCCTCCTTATGATTTTAAAATTTGTTATTTAATAGTTTTAAAGTTTTGTTATCAATTGACACCTAATTTATAAAAATTTTTAAACCATTCACTTCATTATAGTAATTTTTAATGTGATGGTAAATTGCTTAATATAATTTTTGTAGACTTCTGAAGATGGGAGAATATCCCGAAACGTCATGAAATAAAAGAATGAGTATTAATGGAAGAATTATTCAGCCCAAAATCAACCTTAATAACTAAATGAGCTCTTCCTTTTTTAGAATATATTGATATAATAGATTCGCTGTTTAAAGTACAGTAGATATATTGCTTTTGCACCAATTTTAAAGAATTTAGAGCTCCAGATTTGTCTCGATTAATTTTTAATATTATCATGTTCTATAAGTTATTTTGTCACTTAATTTGTGCCGTGTATCTATGTATTATTTGCTGTAAATAAATGTACTTTTATGTTATTCTGTTATATAAATTATATTAACTTCGTCACAGTTAACGAAACGATGTTACATTACGTATTCATAAAATACTTCCTAATATTATATTTTGTACCAGGTGTCACTCGCCTATAAAATACAAGGGTAATAACGAAATAATTAATAACTGTACAACCGGAGCCCGTTGTAAATATTCCTCCATTACTAGTAAAATTATGCAAGAACATATCATTTATATTGCGTTTAATTACTTTAAGTGTACAATACATGCGGTGTTACACGAATCACGAGTAATTTCTTTATATTTATATATATAGTCGTATAATTGAGTTAGTATTATTTCCGTATATGTACAAGTCTTTGCCTGTGTTGAAGTTAATTGGTGTGTAACTCTTGCTGTTTCGGAAACGCATAATATATCTATAAATATTAAGTCGGTTATAAATTCTAGCAACGGACTCACCTGCGATAGAAACCAGGAGAGCAAGCCCGTATCCTGGAAATAGCTTAAGTCTTGAAAGTCTCCGGACAATGAAGATGTGGTATTATTAAATGCAATATTATATATTGCACTGAGATAGTTAGCAATCTGGTTATATATTTGTGTATTTGGACATTAATGTTTTCAAATTATTAACATATCTGAATTATTATAATATTTCTTTATGAAAACTTGTTAAAAACGCTGCAAATTTCACCATGGTTTGACATTTTCTCATACAAATTATTTGCCATGCTTCTTCCCATTTTTCAACACCTTCTAAGTTCCCAAAGAGAGGCACACTAAATGTAAAATTGTTAATTCACTATCCTACATTCACCGTAAGATAATTTTATTTTATCAGAATCCTAGAATTATGGATTAATTCATTTATTTTATTTATTTGGAAAATGTTCAGCTCTATTATTTTATAGGAGATATTTTTTCTTTTGTTTATATTCCATATTTTTTGTATATATCTATATAAATAGGTCTTATTTTTATTTTTTACACATTGTAAATAAAAGTTTATTTTATTGGTCTCTCGGGCTGACATGTATATATTGAAGTGTATATTTACTGTATGACATTGTTATTCTTAAGGGACATAGTCCCAGAATAAAGTTATTTTATTATTTATTTTTTAAATAATAACTCGTTATCATTAGGAACTTATTATCTGTATATATATATATATAAGTAAGATAAATCCTATAATCTGCGAGGAACCAAGTAAAGAAGATTTCTGTCTCTTAGTTAAGGCTAACTCAAAGAGAAAATCAGCTTGAATATTATTTCATACTTTTCTCCCAAATCAACACAGATAACTTAATTTTATCTGGACCTAAACACTTTTGAGAACAATGGATTGGTCAATTACAACATATCTAACTAAAATATATTTATAAAATGACAAATTATTTAGTTAGGTGTGATTTTTTATTTCTATGTTACAAAATCAATAATATCTGGTACGGAGAATTAACACGACTTTCACTTACCTCGCCTGTTAAAATCAATTTAGAAACTATTTAATAAACTTCAATTTAAAATTTTTAATTTTAATTTAAATTAAAAATTAATTCAGGTTCGTTGAATACATATGATTTAGATTAAACGATATAGTAATAATAAATAGTTACGTATAATTATCAGTGATATATATATATATATATGGGACATGTGTGTTTTATTGTGATTAACGGTGAACAAAATGATTTTTTGTAATCGAATATCGAAATATACTTAGTGATACATTTATAAGGAAATACAATTATTTCATATGAGTAAAAACGTTTAAAAATTAATTCTTCTTTAGTCACTCGAATAGTTCGAACAAAGCTGGTTTCTGTATCTGCAATATAGGGTTTGAATAAATTCCGATTTCCATTTTTTTTATTCATGGTTGTTTATTTATTTATTGATTTAATTTGTTTTTATATATATTGATTTGCTCAAATACTGAAAATGCGAAGTAACATGGTTAGCGGAAAAAACGAAATGAATTTCGATGCCATAGATATGTGAGGAGATAGGTTTAAACTCTTATAAAAATGTAATTAATTGGTTAGATGTATTATGATCAGAAAAAAAAATAAATAAATACACAATCCGAACTGAATACGAAAGAAAAAAGAATTTGTGATGAAAATGAAATTTCTTGTTAATATTGTATTTATTTGGATGCTTTTTCAAGAAACTTAAGAAATAATATTTACTAAACTATTATCCATCGTAAGGGTGTGAAACTTCAATGAAGAACAATGTCTTATGGTATAACGTTTTGTGTGGAATGTTTGATTCCTGAAAGGATCCAATTTAAAAGATACAAAATACAGAATCGCAAATCCTGTCAGTATTATCGAGTTGTTCAATGAGCATGCAAATTAGTGACAAATTAAATCCTAAAAAGTAAAAAGTCCGTTATGTTTTTTTCCATATGATATATATATATATATATATATGTATGTTATATACCCATAGATCGCAGATATGAGGCAAAATATCTTTAAAATAATTGTATCTTAAATATCTTCTAATCTATTCTTGCAGCATCAGAAACTTTCAAGAAGTTTATCATATTTGGAGTAGTGGTGATAAAAAGGTAATTAATTTTAATACACTTTATATATATAATGTTTAATTTAAAATTATATAATGAATGAGTATTGTGCTCATAAAACATACTAAATGTTTCCAATTATAATATTGAAATGATTGGCTTTTGATAATTGACTGTTAATATTTATTATAAATCTATATTTAATATACATAGATCAATAGGAAAATAACTGCAAACATTTTAATGTATACAGCTGAGGGAAAAAATACTAATATTGATTCTTAATGAAGAGGAAAAGGCATAAAGGTGTGTTACTTTATAGAATAACGTAACTAACAAATAAGGAAATGTTCATACGTTATTGATATTTTAATGAATGCGACTTACACAGCTAAGATCTTGAAGGATTTTTAAGAATCTTCGATCTATGGCAAATATAAGGTGAAATGTTCTAAATAATATGTCTTATCGTGCCCTTATTTACACGTCCACGCCGGCGTGACCCACAGGTCACACTTGTCTATGACGTTGGGTGCCAAGACCCAGCCGTGGGTCACACTTGACTGTTCCGTAGGGTGGAGTGTATTCGAAGTTAGGAACTATTGTGATCTCGCATAAGTTCGAATTTGCAAGTGCTGCCCAGCCTCACGCCACAAAAGCGTTGATATTCGCCCCGCCGCACAGTGGGCAAAATCCCCAATTTAGGTGGACAAAAGTTTGAAATTTTCTAGTGCTTCAACTTTTTATTATTAGTTGGCAAGACCCTTAATACTAATATTTATTTATTACAAATAAATGAATCATTCCTGTTCACACAAGTTCCTATTAACCGGTAGTGGAATTATCTTTATTCGATGGTCATTAATTGTGTTATAGGTGTATTTAGAGCAAAGTCTTTTTGCTTTTATTTAACAATGGACATTGCTGAGACAGGTAAGACATTATATTTCCAAACTCGTTATTGAATATACATTGCAATCTTACCTGTAGAGTTAATTTAGCAATTTGTAAATTTATGCCCTATTCAATAACGAAAAACTATATAACCCCCAACTTACCCCAAGGATTTGTTTGTAGTATTTGTTTAATCAAACCTTCTAGTCTTTAGATATTACAAAGAATTTATGCGATTTTTTGGGTGATACATAATCAGATACATCACTCCGAATCAAAAGTTTTACAATCTATAATTTCAAGAATTTTCTGAATGATGTAAAATACATATATTAGCAGGTTTTAGCACCTCCGGGCCATAATTAGATTGTTTGTATTATTTTTCCGTATTCTGGGACTTCAAACGTAAAATATAGGGAAGTTTTAGATTTTAGCAAATAGATTTGATGTTTGACCACTGTGCGCTCTTTTAATTAAATTAAATTTTTAATTTTTTACTATAATTTTTTTAAACATTTTTTTCCGTAATCTGGGATCCCAAAGGTTATATATTGACAAGTTTTAGAATTTTATCCACCTAAATCAGTCATATTGTCTACTGTGTGGCGTGAACGTGTTAATAGATGTTTAAGAATTAATGAAAACTTCAGAAAATCCCTATCAGTCGTATATCCGTAAAGGAAATTTAAGTAAAGTAAAGTATTTATTACTTTGAAATCAATAAAATTAAATTAATATTAAATTATTGTATATAGTGCATAGGTATTCTGCTGAAGAAACGTAGTAATAATGTTTCCAATTAAAACATTATAATTATTGACTGTAAATAAGTTCCATTAATCTAAATTTAATATTGATTAATAGAAAAATAACTGCAAACATTTTAATATAAATCGCAGAGGACAAAAAATACTAACATTGATTCCTAATGATGAGGAAAAAGTCTCCAAGTGTATGTATATATATATATATATATATATATAATATATATATATATTATATATATATATATACATCTCAATATCAAGTATTAATTTATATAACAACATAATTATCCAATAAGAAAAATTTCGTATGTTATTTATTATTATAAAATATGAATTGAATTTGACAAGGAAAAGTTGACGAACTCTATAAAAAAATAATTATTAACTGATATAACTTAATTCGTTGAACATCTGCTTTTGTTTGAATAATACAATATATATACAATTAAAAATCAAGTGTCGTACATGTCACTACTTTTACTTATTATTTTACAATATATTTTTTGAGCAGTTTCGAGAAAATTGTATAAATGCTCAAAATCCATGGTGTGAAGTTGTTTCTGGTTCGACAATTATGTGAAAATATTGCTGCATCATCTCATGTACGCTCCTAAAATATGAAATTTCAGTTTTATAAAACTGATATTTCCGAGCAAGACTTACCACATATGCACTCAAAGACCACTTTGCGAATTGAGCTCGAATTAGAACATTATCAAGATTGTAATTCTTTCCCTTACTATATAATCATATATGAAAGTAAGAAAGAGAGAAAATGTAAAAAAAGTCATATAAAATCCATTACTTTTTTAAAAATATTAATAAAAAATTAATTACATTGGTTCTTAGAGAGTTCTAAAAGTATTTAAAATCGAATGTAGACCCGAATACAGCAAATTCTTGTAGAATGGTTTATTATATCCTATTAACTATGTTATTGGTGCAAAGTTTTTTAAAGGCAATTAACAAATATAAAAAGCGATAAATTAATCAAATGAAAATTGCCAATCACGACTCATAATTTCAAAATCGCTTATTAACTTCTTCTAATTCTGAACCGATATCAATTATTCTTTTTTATTTATGCAGAAAATTTAATATTTTATTGCATAAAAACTATTTATAGCAACGTACATAAGTTAAATTTTTATTTTATTTTATTTTATTTTTTTATAATTTATTGTGGTGTACCGATTCTAAAAATACAGATTATTTCTCTATCTTCAAAAGTAACTAAGTTCTAAGTATATAAGTATATGTGGGAAATATTAAATTTTTTTTCTGTTTATTAATATACGGTTCGACTTATACGCCATCATCAGGTTCCAAATAATCATTGTCTGAAAGGAAACAATTATAATTTCTATAATACAACCATTCTAAATATACCTTCAGACTATTAAAGGTCTATGTTTAATATCCAAAAAAAATAATTGAAGGCTTACGTTTCGAGATACGTAGAATACGAATAACTAAAAAAAAAAATCCGTTTGTCCGCAGTCCGCCGTCCGCAAAATTTTTCCGAAACTACTGGCCCATTTTTTTTTTTTTGAGTCGCTACAAAAATACTAGGGCATGCAACGATGATCCTAACACCTAGACGTAGATATCAGCTGGTTATAATTAAAATGGCGGCCGATTAAGTGTGTTTCAATTCAATAAATCAGTTATTTTTTGAGGTAGAGATAAAAATTATTAATGTTTTTGAATATATGAAAAAAACAGAAAGAAGAAAAGAAAAAAAAAAAAAAGATTTTACCCATGAAAACGCCTAGAAGACAGAGATAAATATGTCAGAGTTTTAGAATCAGTAATGTGCGTTTAACCAAAATGAAAAAAGAAAACAATTAAAATATTACATATAAATACGAATAATCGTTTTTGCTAATAGTAAATAAATAAGTACAAAAATAATTTTCTATTTCATGGTAACAAAATAAATAAGGTGCTATTTCATGGTGAATTATATTTCCTACAAAATGAAAAAAGAATCATTGAAATTGCTTAACAACTAGCTGAGATATAGCGTTTTGAAATCAGCGGTAGTGATATGATATTATTAATTGAATTATTGCTTTTCATATTACTTAATTGCCTATAAACAGTTATACCCTAATATAGTTATTTGGAAATAATAAACCATTGTGTAATAACTTGCAGAGTATTTTTTTTTTTTTTTAAATTGTATTTAATCCTCACACAAGACTGAAACGACAATAAACTGCCCGAAGATATCGATTACTACAACACTTACTAGACAATCATCAGACCTATTTGGACAAATGGAATCGAGCTTTGGGTCTCTATAAAACCATCTAATTCCTCCCGCATCCAGTCCTTACATCCAAAATCCTTCGCAAAATCCTGAATGCCACTTATTTTGTCACAAATCAACTCCTCCATAATGACCTAAACATCCCATTTTTTGCAGACCTCGCCCGTGATAGATACTCCTCTTTTCATTCTAAACTCTCTGCCCATACAAACCCACTTGTCCGTAATTTATCTTCCTTAGATATCCCTGATAACCCTCCGAGGCGATTGAAAAGAAGGTGGCCTCGGGACCTACTGCCTTGAAATAGTGAAGTGCTACCGCTGGGTAGTTCTTCCTCAAGACTTTTTATTTTTATTCTGCATATTTACTTATTGTGTTCTTAAATAGAGTTGTAAATTATTATAATATAAATACAGCTATATATATATATTCGGCTGGTTTGTAATTTTCGCTGGTTTTAGTAGCTGGGATCCATCTGCTTCGGCGGCGAAGTACACCACACCGAGAATACGCCGCAGCGGACACAATAGAAGCTAGTTCGGACCAGAAATGTAAATGGTGATGCATTGTCAGCCAATTTGCAGAGTGTTTGTTTTAAGACAGGAGTGAAAGAGAGGCTGCTTTGCACGACAATACTCCTCTAGTTGCCTCTATAGTCTAGCGTAGCTTTCTTTTTTACCAATGCACTTTTTGTATGCGGACTGGATCTAGTTCCACGGCGTGGAAGGGTTCTAGCGCCCAGTCCCCCTCTTTCAATAGTTTCAGTTTTTTTAACTATTTTTTTTTCCTTTATCGGCTCACGATACGAATTTTCTGTTGGAATATATTTTTTTATAGTTTCGCATATATAATTTCTCTAGCATATGGCTTATGTATACGGTTGGTTAGCCACTGATTCAGATGGAGCTAGTTCGGCGTAGTACAGATGAGGGGAGTTGTTCTTATCAATAGACTTATATAAAGTATTTCTATAAATTATTTATATTCAACAAATAAAATATATATTGACATATATTTGCGCCTTTATACGTATAAGAAATAAATTCTTTATTATCCTGGAACATGTCCCTTTAGAATAAAATATACAGAATGTACAAAAAGGACTTTAGAGTCCTAGAGTAAATTAACTAAATTTAAACAAGTTAATAATTACTGGTATAAAATAGACAAAAATGAGAAAAAAAAATTAATAAAAAGCTTATTTACAATTCTATTGAGCCTGGATATTCATTAAGTGATCAAATATGCGGGATTTGAAGGTAGAAAGAGAAATGGAGTGGCGGATGGAAGGAGGGATAGAATTCCATTGGATTGAGGATCGAATAAGAAAGGATCTGTTCAAATGTGCAGTTTGGTGGGCCATGCTGTATAAATCCGAAGGCCTGGAGCGTGTACAACGGGGATGGAAATCTACCATTCATCATGGTGTTGTGGACTACATTTCTCCTTGAAATCATATTTTGACATCCCAAACTACCTAAAAGATTTAGAATTATTCAGTTGCATATAGAAGCCGATGACATTTTATATTTATCGCTTAATTATCTGTTGAAAAAAAGAAATAAGTTTCTTCATTCGGATCCCATCTGAGAGTTCTCACCCTTTAATAGCCACTTCTTTATCGCTTTGTAACATTAACTGTCTGTTTCCATGACATTTGAAGTTGGAGAAACTGCACTAAGTGAAACCTCATCATTCCCGGTATATTAGTCTTAGAGAAAACAAGATTTTTTTCTCTCTCATACTAATTATAATGTTTCCTCTATATGGTTTAAATTGATTAAACATGAATAATTTAAAACAAGTAAAAAAATAAAAACAAATACTTGCCTTCCTGGTCATATGCATTATTCATTTTATTGGTTTTCGCTTTTGCGCAATTCAACTTATTGAAAAAAAATACAAATAGTATATAGATGTAGAACGCATAGTACAATCTTGGTTTTAAAACCTGGTGCGGGCAACACAAGAATTTCACTTACCTCCGATTTTAGAATCGATCAAAGAATTTTCAAATACAGTAAGAGATAAAAATGTGTGAAACCATTAAATAATTAGTTAAATGGAATTTCTATAGAAACAAGTGTTTTATTAAAAAATCTATTTTATTATTATCTAAAATAATCAGTTAGTTTTATCGGCTTTTCATCACTCTTTATTTACTTTTACAAGCTTGTGTATTAGATGATTTTTTTTTTCTAAAATAATATTTCCAAGGGTATATTACAAATGCATATTACTGTTCTTATCTTCAAAAACAAAAAATTGCATTAAAAAATATTATTTCAGTTTTTTCCTTTAGTTGGGTATCGAATTCATTCGATTTATATATTTACCTGTTTTTCATCAGTGGTAACAAGATAATATGGTTATTTTTATAGAATCAACTACATTAAAGGTACTTAGAGGAAGAAACTTTAAAATATCGGCATTTAAGCCCTGTCAGACCGTTTTTATCAGAATGAAACCTACATGATATTTTACATCGTTTATCCTTTTAGCCCATTAACGTTTACATCGATATAGCGAGTTTAATCAAAATCGTCGCAACCGGTTTTGAGAAAATCATAAAAAGGTGTAATATGCATGGTATAAAGTGGATCTTCTGGTTAGCCGATTTTGATGAAAAATGTTTTGTAACATCTTAAGCGTTACAAGTTGTCTTAAATATCAATTTTCATTTTCATTTCCGCCCGGGAGTTACCACACACACACACACACACACAGACCTTATTGCGGGACTTAGTTATTTGGACTCAGGGGACCCTAAAACGTGTATTTCCGTTGAAAACTATAATTCGTAAATTTTCACGGTCGCAATACTTTCTCCTACTATATATATATATATATATATATATATATATATATATATATATATATATATATAATATAATAAGTGAAAGTAAAAATAGGTATTTGTGATTAATTATGTCTGTATTTTTTTTAATGTATCATAAAAAAAAAAAAAAAAAAACTATTCCTGAATAACTTGACTAGAAAAAGATGTTACACATTCCACTATCAGGTTTTCGACTGAAAATATTTGATGAATCTGGTTGAAATTATAGTTTTATTTGTTTATAGTGTAAATATATCTAATAAAATGTCATGTAAACTGTGATATTCTATGGACCATCAAAAAGGTATATTATGATGACAAATTAAAAGAGAACGTATTGTTGTTTCGCCATTGAAAATTGAAAATTATTGCCAAAAATGAATAAGTATGAGGAGATCACCTGCGATGTAGTGGTTAGCACGTCAGCAATCTGTAATCATGGTCGCGGTTTCAAACCTTGATGTTGGCCCTCGGACTTTTGAGGGTAAAAATTCTTTGGTTTTGTCGTCCTTAGGTTGGGGCGTAAAATAAAGGTTCCAGACCTGTGTGATGTAAAATTCTCGTTAAAGATTCCTATCCTAATTAAACGTAGGCATAAGTTATTATTCCAACTGTTTAGTATCATCCGATTAGCCACTGCAGCTTTACGTGACGTTAAATGAAAAATCAATAAATATGAATGATTGATTGACAGTTTTATATTTTTCTTAAAAAATATATTAGGAACATTATGAAGCGTAGAATATTAATAAATTTGGGGATGCATATTATCTTATAAAAATAAAGTAATTACACATTGATCTACAAAAATAAAAACTTTTTTCTTTTTTTTATTATTTTTATTGAGATATATTACAATTTGTTACAAAATGAACAATAATAATATTGATAAGAGACCACATTCATACTATGTATACAGAAAATAATAATAATGGTCAAATTACATAAAATAGAACATAAATAAATTCATATATATACAATAAAATAATAATAATAAATAAAAAACAAAACAAATCGAAACAAAAACCTATTATTGAGATAAATAAAAAGTTGGCAAATAAATAAACATCTTACACACAATCATAACTATATACAATGTATAAAATTGCTAAAGGGACCCCAGCAAGCGCTTTTCCCTCCACTTGTGAAGGAAAAAGCGGAGCCCAAGAGATCCCAGCGCCTCTATCTCAGCCGCATCACTGGTCTGAGCCAGTGGAGGCTGAGTTAGGGCGCTGTAGCCACAAACATACCGTACATGAGTGGAGGATCTGACCATTGTCAGAACTCCAGTTTAAATGTTTACAATAGGTCTCGTGGCCACTACCGTTTCAATCTTCGAGGAGGATTGTAGGGATGGGTGGTGCTGGATAGGGATTGCGCTAGAGGGTTAGGATGATGACTAAGGTTCTGATGAAATTTGGAAAATTTGGATGGTACCAGGTCTAAAACAAACGGAATATTAAAGTCATGGTGTAGGGTACAGTTGGTAACGTAATAAGGAGCATTAACTATTGTTCGGAGGACTTTGGATTGGAAGGATTGGATGCGTTTGATGTTAGAATGTTTAGCTGTTCCCCGCAGTTCAAGTCCGTAGGTCCATATAGGTTTCAGTACTGTCTTGTATATTAGTAATTTGTTGTCAACTGTAAGATGAGATTTTCTGTTTAGTAGTCTGTATAACTGGCCGAATCTGCGGTTGAGTTATTTTCTTTTTAGTCTTGTATGTGGGTTCCACGTCAGTCTTTTGTCTAGTAAAAAGCCGAGATACCGGACTGTGTCTGAGGAAGGAAGCGGTATGGAATTGAAATTAACCGTTGGACAGGATGTGCGTCGAAGGGTGAATGTGACGTGAGTGCATTTGCTTTCGTTCACCCTAATGCGCCAAGCATTGCACCAGTCTTCGACAAGGGAAAGGTGCTTTTGGAGATTTAGCGATGCTGCTTCAGGATCGGAATTGGATGATAAAATGGCTGTGTCATCAGCAAATGTTGCCGGAAAGGTATTGGGATCGGTAGGGATATCGGCGGTGAAGAGGATGTAGAGGACGGGTCCTAAGACGCTGCCTTGAGGAACACCGGCCTCAACAGTATATTGTTCGGAAAATTCGGAACCACAGCGAACTCGGAAGGAGCGGTTGGATAAATAGGATCGGAGGATTAGGTATAAGGATTGAGGTAAATGGGTTTTGAGCTTAAAGAGCAGTCCCGGGTGCCACACCCGGTCAAAAGCTTGAGATATGTCCAGAAAGGCACCCGAACAATACTCCTTGCACTCAAGGGCGGAGGAAATGTGGTCTACAACTCGGAGTCCTTGCTGAACCGTGGAATGTTGAGGACGGAATCCAAACTGGTGTGAAGGAAAATTGTGAAATTTGGCTAGGATTCGTTTTAATAGGAGTTTTTCGAAGATAAAAAACTAAAAACTAAACTTAACATTCGCATAACGTGAGATCACTTAATTTTGTTTTACTTTCACTTACCTATATATGAAATATATAGTAAGGGAAAGTATTGCGATCGTGAAAATTTTCAAATTCCAGTTTTCTACGGAAAACACGTTTTAGGGTCTCCAGACTCCAAATGAGCAAGTCCCGCAAAAAGGTCTGTGGGTGTGGTAGCTCCCGCGCGTAAACGAAAAGTACTATGAAACCGAAATTTCATATTTAAGAAAACAATCCGCCCGAGATGTTACAAAAACTTTTTCATCAAAATCAGCTAACCAGAAGAGCCACTTTATACCGTGCATTTTGCACCTTTTTATGATTTTCTTAAAAATGTCTCCAACGATTTTGATTAACCTCGCTATGTCGATGTAATATTGAACGGGCTTTAATTTCATGTAGGTTTCATTCTGATTAAAAAAAAGTCTGAAAGGGCTTAAATGCCGATATTTCGAAATTGCTTCCTCTAAAGTACCTTTAATTTTGTAGATTAGTAAAAATTAACCATATCGTCTGATTAGCATTGCTGTAAAACAAGTAAATCTTAAGCTGAACGAATTCGATATCCGACTAAACGAGAAAACTGCAAAAATATTTTTTAATGAAATTTTTTGTTTTTTTAACTTAAAAACAATAATATACATGTATAATATACCGTTGGAATGCTAAAGATTTTAGAAAAAATATTATCTTATACATACTATTGTATAAGTTAACGGAGAGTGATGAAAAGCAGATAAAACAAACTGATTGCCGTAGATAATAATATAATAGATTATTTAATAAAACACATGTTTCTGTTCTGTTCTAATTTAAATAATTCTTTAACAAATTATTTTCGTTTATAATTTTGTAGAAAAATCTTTAATTGATATAAATAATGGAGTTAAGTGAAAGTCATGTGTTGCGCGAACCAGATTTTTTTATTCAATGACATAATTAGCCAATTTGGTTTATTGCTAACAGTCTAGAAAACATGTTATTTCACTTGCTTGGGTAATTTCAGCCTATGAAAAATAAGTGTTATGGATTTCAATCTATAAAAAACCTAAAAATATTAAACCTTGATAACCAATGATATGAATATATAATATAAGCTTGTAATTTTAAATTAATTATTTTATTCACTCTATCTTTTTTCAATTTTCCATCAAAGTTTTTCCAATACCCTTTGTCCTTGCACGTGTGCATAATAAAATATTTAATTAGTTGCAAACTATTTTTAATATTAATGTCCATGGTAAAGAAGTTATATTTATTTTTAATTGAGATTTTAATATTTTCAAATTCTTTTGTGCGCACTTAGGCTACATCAAAATAAGTAAAAAGTTTAAAACAACTCATCACGGGACAAATAATTTGAGATAATTTGAAATAACAGTTGAAAAAATATACATGTATATGGCAGTATCTCGTTTTTTTCTGATTGTCTCTGAATAAATGCATTAAAAAAAAAAAAAAATAGTATATGAAACAGAGTAATAAGATTTTATAGGAAATGTGTGTATATTGTATTCGTATAATTGAGACGTTGATTTCCAAAAGGTACTATATCCATTCTGGAAAATTTTACAGGAAGCGCGAAAATCTCTCATTACTATATTATTAAACTACCTAATTTGGGTCTTTTTGCCTTACAATTTAGAATTATTTTTTTACTATAATAACAACATCATATTAAAGGTATGAAATGATTTTTTTAAGAATGATTTGGAACGAAAATAAATGCGTAATTAGTACTTTTAGAAAATGACCGCATTTCTAAATCGCGTTTTTTAAGGACATGAGAATTCATTAGATAACATCAAATAGAATATTTAGATAAAACTAAATGATGAGAATACAACTATGTAAAAATATCAATTTCGTAAAAAATGTCCTTTAGTACCTTTTGGAAATCAACGTCTCAATTGTGTTTTTATGAAACAAAAAAGCTTTTATATTTCCTTATCTTTCATTTATTTATTTATTGTTTTTTAATTGATTTATACTAATTTTGGTAATTAGCGAAGAATTCTTGACTAGGAATACATTTCAATTGTGTGGCAGTGAAAAATCACAATAAAAAATCTATGCTAAATAATTAGTTATTATTATTTTCTGGCCAAAATCCGTTCAGTTTATAAGTTTTTAGCCACTTTAACTAAAACTGCGTGGGGTGTAAAATTTTTAACAAATTAATGTAAAAGAAGTCGTTTTTGATCAGAAATATTTGTATTACAAATTTTGATAGCTAATGCTATTGCTGATGTTTTTTATTTTTATGATTGGAGCAATAAGGTAATACAGCTAGAATCGAATCAATATTATTTGATTTAGTATTAATTTTTGTTTTTATTATCAAAATTAAAAAAAAATATACAGTTATCCATCTAAATAATAAGTAAAGATTTTTAAAAAGAAATCTTTTTTCCGATTTTATTATTTTTTTAATAGTAAAATTTGAAATTAATTAATAATGATTTTTTTCCCAGATTTTTAAGAGTCAAATACATAAAAAAATGATATGATAGTGATTATTAAACTGAAAGCCGATTTTTAGGGGAAGAAAGAAAATCGAAATATATATTTTTTTAACCTATTCGAAAGGTGTCAATCACCGATTTTATTCATGAAAATGTCTTATATAGTCCTCTAGACAAAGGATTTTTTCGAAGTGGTGAAACGATATGAAAAAAATTAAAAACCCTTTTTTTTCTGAAATTTTGCATTTAACTTATATTTCTTATTATTATGGAAAAGGTGCAAACAAACATTTTCACTAAAAATTCAAAATTACATTACTTATAAAACATTTACAATCATTTTACTACAGAATGATTAAATAAAAGCTATGTTTTTTAAAAGGGGAGCGGCGTGGTCTAGTGGATAGAGCGCTAGTCTACTGTGCTCCGGGTCCTGGGTTCGAATCCCGGCTGTGGCAGAAATATTATTTATTCTGTTTTTTCAGCCGGGTGGCGATCGTGGGGTATGGATACCCTCCTGGGGCAGACCCAGCCTCTATAAAGTGGGTACCCAAAAATGAGGATAAACCTGGCGGCTGAGCGTGATCTCGGCCGAATCACCTCATTGCACTGCCGTTGGCCTAGAAACAGTACGAATCTCTATATGTACTGAGCCCAAGACCCTTCATGGGTTGTAGTGGAAGTTTTTTTTTTTTTTTTTTTTTTTTTTTTTTTTTTTTTTTTAAACTATATCCTTTCCTAAAATTAGTACGGTAACTTTTATAAATCAACGTCTGAAATCGTTTTAGTATTTAGGCTCATTTTTTTTTTTTTAATAATAAACCTTTGTATAAGGCAAGAAAGTTTGAAAAAATCATCCTGCCAGCCGTATTTATTTAGGTATAAGAAATTCAGTTAAAACTCTTGTTTAAAAGATACAGTCAAATCGATGAAGAATTAAGTAATTGGGAAATTCTCGATGAATTAAAAAAAGAAAAATTAAAATATTTTTAGAAAACCGGAGATTTAGCGTTTTAAACTTAGTAGCGGTGATGGGCCATTTTCCCTTAAATATAAATTGACAGTTTTGGTTGTCAGTCCTTCTTAAGCTATTTGATTAATTGATTTCTATTCATATTAGCTGATTATCTCCTTCAGCTATGTCAATTGTTATACCATCATAGTGCTACGGTCAAGACAATGACGGGTGGACCACGCCTGGAGGGGCCTAGATGAGGCTAGAGACTTCTGGACCTGGACAGTCCTCGAAGTGCCTGGAAAGGCCCACCACCCTACCTGCGCCCGGGTCTAGAAGATTCGGCGGTGGTACAAATAGGGGTCCCCTGAGTCTAGGTGAGTCAGTCTTAATCCGGCTCAACAAGTATCAGTGATGTGTCAGTGAACAGTGACAGTGAACAGTTCGTGACAGTGTGACAGCATAGTGAAACTGTGTGTCAATATTGTGATAACCGGTCGGTGGGAAAGTAGAAGACTGTAGTTTATATATGTGTTTTATAGTTGTAAGTTCTAGAATAAGTCTAACAGATTGTATGAATTTACGTAAGTAGTTTATTTGTTAGGAATACCTCATTTTATATGTATACTGTTTAGTAGTTAAGCTAGTGATTCCATTAATATTGTTAATATAGTGGTTAGTAATCCCTTTGTATTTGTGTTTTCTGTATTTAATAAATATTTGTAATTTGTAAACTGGAGTAGTTCATTTCTCACACCCCGTAGCCCGTAACAATTTGGTGTCAGGTGTGGGGTCATTGTAAATGGTTATAATTTTGGTTTTCTTGTTTTTGTAATTATTGGGCTACTGTGTGGAAAATGACTTCTCAGAGTGTTAGACTGAATGATTTAAAAGTTGCAGACTTAAGACGGGAGTTAGAAGAACGAGATCTGGATACTTCCGGAACGAAATTAGTACTGCAACAACGCTTGCGCCAATTTTTTGTTGATTCAGGGGAAAATCCAGACGAGATTACGTTTGAAAATGATTTCAGTAAGTTGTCTGCAACTTTTAAAACTGAATTAGGCACTGTTAAAAATGAGTTAGGTACTGTTAAAAATGAGTTAGGTACTGTTAAAAATGAGTTAGGTAATGTAGAAAAGAAGTTAGGTAATGAATTAAGTACTGTTAAAAATACATTGGAGGCTAAGTTAGGCAATTTAGAAACTAAGTTAATGGAAAGTGTAGATAATAAGTTAGCTGATGTAGAATCTAGATTAGGAGAAAAAGTCGATTCAGTAGAAAATGAACTTAGGGTAAGAATAGAAGCTCTAGAAGAACGTATGAGCAACCCACCGACAATCGACACCGACCAACCCTCTGAGAGAAGCCCTCACAACACCATCCCCTCCGCCAATGCTGGGATGCCACCAACGCACAACACCATCCCATTGTTCGACGGGAAGACGCCGTGGGAGGACTACATGACTCTCTTCGAGACAGCGGCTTCGATCCACGGGTGGTCAAAGGAGACGCAAGCATCAGCGTTGTGCCTAGCCTTGCGTGGAGACGCCTTAGGAGTACTACAGGGGATGCCCATGTCGGAGCGGTGCAACTACGGTGAGCTGATGAGAAGACTGGAGATGCGTTTCGGCCATCGCCACATGGACCAACTATACCGTTCCCAGTTAAAGAACAGGGTCCAGAAGACCAACGAGACGCTGCAGGAATTTGAAGCAGATATCGCCCGGCTAGTGAGGAATGCCTACCCAACAGTCACCGACGACGTCTACGAGAGCTTGGCTATCGACAAATTCCTGGATGGACTTCGAGACCCGGAAACCCAACAGGCAGTGAAACTCGCACGCCCTAAGACTTTGGGCGATGCATTGTCGCAGGCCATGGAATTCGAGGCTGTCAGGCAGTCAGTCCGTGGACATGCACGAGTTCGAGCGGCAGAAGCGGAGCATAACGCGGACTCCACCATCGAGGGCATAGTAACAAAGGTTTTGGAAGCCCTCAGGACACGCAAAAATGAGATACGCTGTTGGAGCTGCGGTCAACTTGGACACCCCAGAAGCAAGTGTCCTACCAGGAAGCCGGAAAAAGCCACAGGAAAACTAAGGAGGGTTGATGGGAAGGGGCAACTGTCAACCCGTAGCATCGAAGGCCCCAGGGTCGCCGTGAGAATCGCGACAATAGGGAGCAAGACAAATAGTTTTTATGTGGATGGAATGGTGAACGGGCAGCTGCGGAGTTTTCTGCTGGATACCGGCGCGACCATGACAATACTGAACCCGAAGGCAGTTAACGCTGAGAAGATATCACCTACCACTTGGGCGTTACGGACAGCTACAGGACAGCCAGCCGAGGTCTACGGAGAGACAGTTGCCACTTTCTTCATCGGGGGCCAACGTCTAGAGCACCGCGTTCTCGTGGCGAAAATAGACGAGGAAGTCATCTTCGGCATGGACTTGATGATCAAATACGGGATCAAGCTGGACATGTCGAGAGGTGTGTTGACGCTGGGAGACGAAGAGGTCATCCTTCGGCAGGGAAAAGACCTCTATGCACGAGTACTCCTACTAGAAGACACCACTTTACCTGCACGGAGTCAAATTCTGACGCATGGGACGATCAATGGACGACTACCGGAGGGTCAATGTCTTCTACTTGAACCTGGGAAGCACGAGGAGCAGGAAGTCGGACGCGGTGTTCTGGTTGCAAGGTCTCTCATCAAGGTCGGACATACCACCCCAATCCGACTGATGAATCTGAACAGCTTCCCGGTGACACTAAAGAGAGGAACACCAGTTGGAGAATGTACGGCCGCTACCTCAGTAGTCCGACAGCTACAACGCAACCCCACCGAGCAACGAGGACTACCCGAAGAATTAAAAGGATTCGTGGAGGAATCATGCAGAGAACTTTCGCCTGAACAGAGCGAACTCGTGAAGAGATTGATTACCCGATGGCAGGACATTTTCGAGATCAGCTCAGGACCACGGGGTAGAACGAACATCGTCCAGCACAAAATTGACACCGGGGATACAAAGCCCATCCGACAGATCCCGAGGAGGCTGCCGCTAGCTAAACGAAAGGATGCCGAGGAGATTATTAAGGATATGGCGAATGATGGTGTCATCGAGCCCTCGAGTAGCCCATGGATGTCTCCTGTCGTACTGGTGAAAAAGAAGGATGGGACGACAAGATTCTGCGTAGATTACCGTCTTTTGAACAACGCCACGAAGAAGGACAGCTACCCACTCCCAAGGATTGACGACACGCTGGACACACTAGAGGGTTGCAAACTATTTTCTACCTTGGATCTCCGCAGTGGATATTGGCAGGTTGGATTGGCACCGGAAGATAAGGAGAAGACGGCATTTTCAATCGGCACTGGCCTCTGGCAATTTACGGTAATGCCATTCGGGCTTTGCAATGCTCCTGCAACGTTCGAGAGGCTGATGGAAAGCGTCTTAAGAGGCCTTTCTTGGGAGATATGCCTGGTTTACTTGGACGACATCATTGTACTGGGAAAATCCTTTACTCACCATCTGGAGAATCTGGAGCGGGTCTTCGAACGGCTGCGTGCAGCCAATCTAAAACTGAACCCGAAGAAGTGCAATCTCTTCCGAAGGCAAGTCAACTACCTGGGGCATGTTGTATCAGACAACGGAGTTGCTGTTGACCCAGAGAAGATTACAGCGATCACCAATTGGCCAGCACCTCGAGATAAGCACCAAGTGAGAAGTTTCCTCGGACTCTGCACCTACTACAGGAGGTACGTGAAAGGATTCGCCAACATCGCAAAACCTCTTACCAGGCTCACTGAGGAAAAACGGACTTTCCTTTGGGATCGCGAGTGTCAGGCTTCATTTGAGGAGTTAAAGAAGAAATTGAGTAGTGCGCCTATTCTAAGCTATCCACGTCCCGAGGGCAAGTTCATTCTTGACACAGATGCCAGCAACACTGCTATTGGAAGCGTCCTTTCCCAACTCCAAGACGGGGAAGAAAAGGTTATTGGGTACTTCAGCAAAGCACTGTCGGCTCCAGAACGCAACTACTGTGTCACAAGGAAAGAGCTTCTGGCAGTGGTTAAGTCCATAGAGCACTTTCATAAATACCTGTATGGAAGAAGATTTCTACTGAGAACGGACCACGCAGCTCTAATGTGGCTGCTGCGATTCAAGTCACCGGAGGGACAAGTTGCACGGTGGATCGAGCGCCTTCAGGAATATGACTTCGAATCTGCTCATCGTTCTGGAACGAGTCACCGGAATGCGGATGCGCTCTCAAGGAGACCCTGTGATGGAGAATGCAAGCATTGTTCTCGACAAGAAGAAAAGCAAGCAACAGTGTTGCGGACTACGGTCGTTACCGACGGTTGGCAGGACACACAACTGGCAAAGGAACAGGACGAGGACCCGGACTTGAAACAAATAAGGGAATGGAAGCTATCAGGCCAAAGGAGACCAAGCTGGCAGGATGTTGCTCCAATGTCGAAAAATATAAAAACCTATTGGGCTCAATGGGACTCCATTCTGCTGGACAAAGGTCTGCTGAAACGAGCATTGGAGAACACGGAGGGAGATCAGCGGAGACTACAGCTCATCGTACCAAAGATTAAAGTGCCCGAAGTACTGAGGGAACTACATGATGGAGCATCTGGCGGCCACCTTGGAGTTCACCGGACATTAGAAAAGGTTCGTGAACGCTTTTACTGGGCAAACCTCAAGGACGATGTGTTAGATTGGTGCCGGCGGTGTGCAACTTGTGCCGCCTCTAATGGACCGATAAGGAAAAAGAAGGCACCTATGAAGAAATACAACGTAGGAGCACCATTCGAGAGAATAGCGGTAGACATCGCTGGCCCTTTTCCTGTGACAGATAATGGCAACCGATATATTCTCGTGGCCATGGATTATTTTTCAAAGTGGGTGGAAGCTTATGCCCTTCCGAATCAGGAGGCCGCCACGGTTGCCGATGTTCTCGTGAAGCAGCTCGTCAGTCGGTTTGGGGTGCCCATGGAACTTCATGCTGACCAAGGAAGAAACTTTGAGTCGGCAGTCTTCACCAGGATGTGCGAGGCTCTAGGAATACGGAAGACCAGAACGACGCCTCTTCACCCTCAGTCCGACGGCATGGTAGAGCGCATGAACAGGACGATGGGTCGATATTTGGCCAAGGTAGTTTCCGACCATCAGCGAGACTGGGACCAATATCTTCATCTGTTCCTGCTAGCCTATCGTAGTTCAGTTAATGAAACGACAGGGCAGACCCCCGCCAATGTCGTGTTCGGCAGGGAACTACGCTTGCCTTGCGATCTGAAATTCGGTTTCAAGCCTGATGAGGAGGTCGCCGGAGAAGACTACGTCACGAACCTACGGAAGCGAATGAACACTATTCACGAGAAGGTTCGCACAAACATCCAGGGAGCAAGTGACAGAATGAAGGAGCGTTACGACATCAAGGCAGAGAAAGGTGGCTTCCAACCTGGGGACTTGGTCTGGCTACACGATCCTCGAAGAAGGCAAGGCTACTCACCGAAACTTCAAAACTCCTGGGACGGACCGTATGAAGTCATCAAGAGGATCAATGATGTCATCTATAGGATCAGGAAGCAGCCCAAAGGAAAACCCAAGGTAGTCCATTTCAACCGATTGGCTCCATACAAGGGAAACCATGGCCCTACAGAGGAACAGCAAGTGAGGAACCTCACCGACAAGGACCTAACTCCCCATCCTAAGGCACCAGACTCCCGTAGGGTAACGCAGACAGTTTACAGAGACATATTCTCGTTACCGGTAGACTATGCTCTAGCACATTGTGTCGCCGAACATCTGAGGGATTCCCGGGGGATTGCGACGGTCTTCAGGAAGAAGTTCGCTGGAATTGAAGAGCTGGAACGCCAGGGACCAAGAGTTGGGAAGACTCTCCATCAAGAGCATGAAGGCCGGCACCTGTTTTACTTGGTTACCAAGAGTTCATCAGAGCAGAAGCCGACATACGACACACTGCGCCGGAGTCTTGACGACCTGCGGAGAAAGCTTCTGGAACTGCGTGTCACCAAGCTCGCCATCCCGAAGTTGGGTTGTGGATACGATGGCCTGGAGTGGAGGATTGTCAGGAACATTGTAGAAGAGACGTTCGCCAACTCTGGAGTCATCATAACGGTATGCACGTTCAACCCCTGGAAAGACAAAACACCTACATCGGAGGAAGATCAGCATCGCTCAGCTTCTGCAATCTGTGCTCTGGGGCAGAGCACGTCTAAGGAGGGGGTAGTGCTACGGTCAAGACAATGACGGGTGGACCACGCCTGGAGGGGCCTAGATGAGGCTAGAGACTTCTGGACCTGGACAGTCCTCGAAGTGCCTGGAAAGGCCCACCACCCTACCTGCGCCCGGGTCTAGAAGATTCGGCGGTGGTACAAATAGGGGTCCCCTGAGTCTAGGTGAGTCAGTCTTAATCCGGCTCAACAAGTATCAGTGATGTGTCAGTGAACAGTGACAGTGAACAGTTCGTGACAGTGTGACAGCATAGTGAAACTGTGTGTCAATATTGTGATAACCGGTCGGTGGGAAAGTAGAAGACTGTAGTTTATATATGTGTTTTATAGTTGTAAGTTCTAGAATAAGTCTAACAGATTGTATGAATTTACGTAAGTAGTTTATTTGTTAGGAATACCTCATTTTATATGTATACTGTTTAGTAGTTAAGCTAGTGATTCCATTAATATTGTTAATATAGTGGTTAGTAATCCCTTTGTATTTGTGTTTTCTGTATTTAATAAATATTTGTAATTTGTAAACTGGAGTAGTTCATTTCTCACACCCCGTAGCCCGTAACAATACTATTATTTGGAAATGATAAACCATCTTGTAATAATTTGCAGAATATTTGGTCCTACTTATAACATTTCAATGCTTATCTTTTCAGATGTTTTTTGTACTTTGTCATGGGCTTATTTGCCAATGAAGTAACATCAAAATACGTGTTTTTAACTGAGAAAATAAATTCTTGATTTATGAAAGTTTATAGTGGTATATTTAGACCTTAACGTCCCATATGTTGCTGATTTGCTCCATGACAAACTCCACTCTCACAATCCTTGCTTCCTCTTCTACGAGTATACCTGACAATCCTCCGAGGCGTCAGAAAAGAAGATGGCCTCGAGTCTTTCTTGTTTAGACTCACTACTAAAGAGTGCTGCCAATGGGCATTTTTTCTTCCTGTATTTTTCTTTTCTATTATCTGACAGCTAATTTACTTGATGCATTAACTTATACAGTTGTAAATAATAATAATAATAATAATAAAAAATAATGGTATATTTCACTTTGCTGATGCTTTCGGAGTTGTGCAGGGGTAAATTATTTCGTCGAGTTATTCTTGTGGGCTAGGTTCACTGGATGCGATATTAAGTACACTTTTTTCTCTTTTATCACTCCTACCCCTTAGTTAATTATTATTCCCGAGCGCAAGACACCGAGTTAAGGTGACGAAGACATATCTTGGGCCGGACTCATCCAGTGATTCCTCGCTCAAGGAATGCGCGAGTCTAAGGTGAAGCGGTGTCGCAATAAGAAAATGGCCGCATTGTGTTTCTGTTTTGGCATCGGCTACCGAAGCCTGACTGGAATATCTTGATTTGCCAGGCATACCCTCATGTCGCCCGCATACCTCTTACTCCGGGTTTCCCTTATTGTTCTCGGCTCTAGGAGCGTCCAAAAGAGGATCCTGGAACCCGTTGGTGGTCTTCAGCGAGGGGTCAGCTCCAGGAGGTTGTTTGTTATAGGCTTTAGAGAGGATGGTGAATCCCAAGGCAAGGAGAACAATAGGATGGTGGGAATATATTAATGCAATGAAATATTTAATAGTAGGACATGTTTAGGTTTATACTAATTTACTTTCACCTGATGCATATTTCGTGTATTTATTGATTTGTGATTGAGCAAAATCTGATTAAATTTGGTAGTTTTCGAAAAGAAAAGAAGCGATAATGATCTCCTGTAGGGGAATTCGCATGATAGATGGAATAGTATCAAATTAGGGATTGCAATCCGGCCGGATCCGGTACCAAATTTCATCAATCCGGACGGATCAGGTTAATTTTCACTTTTCGGTCCAAGACGAACTGTTAGTGAGTATAATTATTCGAGTATAATTGTACTAATATGAAGTTTATAAAATAAAAGTTTTGTTAGGATTAGATATGAAGCAAAAAATTCAAATTTAGTAGTTTAGGTAATTAGTAAAATTTTAATGACTACTCAAACAGTCGGTTATTGATGATTAATTACTGAAAATAAAGACTATTTGTTTTCTAAGACCCTTTTACAAAAATCAAAATTGATTTTTGATAATATATACTAAAGTAATTAGTACTTAAATACTATTTGAAAAACAAATATTGTCAATAGAATAAGTTAAAGAGTTTATATCATTCATTAGACATATTCATCAAAAGATGATTGTGTCTATCTTAAATATAAGACTTGTTTGTGACCGTTTTCCAATAATTTAAAATTATTGTTATCACAATTCCCATTTGAGTCAATTACGCTTGGTTAATAATATAAGATTTTATAAAGTGACCTAATAAATTAATTGAACTATCTAAAAAAGTTAAATTTAGGCAGACGTGAGCATTAACGTAGCTCAGTCTTCCTAGAGTTCAATAGATTTGAATGCAGGGTTTCACTCGATTTTTTGCTTATCGCACTATCTCAAAAATGACTATGGTTGTGAAGCTGAAATTTTTCCTAGAGGTTTGTCTTACCGTCTAGATGTGCAATAAGGCTGGGTTTGGGGAAATTAGAACTAAAATTGGTTAAAAAATACATATTTCTAAAATGTAAAACAAAATTGGTTTTCGAATAACTCAAAAACCATATCTCTCCTGAAAAAATTATAAGTACTCATTTAAATGACAATCAAATTTCTAACTACAGTAAACCCTCTTTTTAACGAATACCCGTTTATAACGAACTGTCGTTGCGGTCCCTTGAAAAATAAATATAAAAATATGCTTCTTATAACTAAATATTCTATAACAAACTAACGAACTACATTTGTGGGCCTCAGAATTGAATTTGTTCAGCTATTACGAAAAATAAAGAAGACAAAAATTACGATAGGTCTTAATTCCCAGTAAGGAGCGGCGCCTTTCTGTCCAAATCCTTCTTACCTCTTCCCTCTATTCAGCTGAATTATGTGATGAGCAGTCTTTTTCGTGAGTGGATAATTTTTCATCTATATATTTGTATCATTTTAACTTTATATGAATGCCTATGATTCTGACTTTTTAAGTTCCTTTTTAAATTTTGTATTTTGCTTTATGATTTATGTTAATCTTAAAGTATTATGTAAAATGTGAAACATGATAGGTATATGTACTTGGTGCATAGTTTTAAATGCTTTTGTAGTTTCTAAATAAACATGTGCCTGAAAGCGAATGCTGTATTGAAAATATCTCTTTTTAACCACCTGAATCTATACCAAGAAACATAATATACATACATTATATTTTTCGGATATAACGAATTCTTTTATAACGAACAGAGAATTTTTTAGTTCCTTTGGAGTTCGTTATAACTAGGGTTTATTGTAGCTAGAAGCAAAATGTTCTTGATCCGGCCAGTATTAGCAAAGATTCCAAAATATTCATAACTAATGTATTTAAGCATATTGACATTTGTATTCAAGTTAGATGTGTAGGTTCCCATGGAAACATGTTCAACTGTTATTAGTTTATTAAAATAATTTTAATTATTAATATTAATATAATATTAGATTATTAAAAATAAGTCCCTTGGAGTTCGTTATAGCTAGGGTTTATTGTAGCTTGAAGCAAAATGTTCTTGATCCGGCCAGTATTAGATAATATATTTAAGTATATTGACATTTGTATTCAAGTTAGATGTGTAGGTTCCTATGGAAACATGTTCAACTGTTATTAGTTTATTAAAATAATTTTAATTATTAATATTAATATGATATTAGATTATTAAAAATAAGTCCCTTGGAGTTCGTTATAACTAGGGTTTATTGTAGCTTGAAGCAAAATGTTCTTGATCCGGCCAGTATTAGCAAAGATTCCAAGATATTCATAACTAATATATTTAAGCATATTGACATTTGTATTGAAGTTAGATGTGTAGGTTCCCATGGAAACATGTTCAACTGTTATTTGTTTATTAAAAAGAATTTCGATAGGCTAAAAAAGTTTCATTTTAGGGATATGATAGAACATAGTATTTCTACAAGCTGTGAACAGGAATATTTAACGTGGAAGGCTTCACCTCGGTATAGGAAAAATTTGCTATTATGTTTCAAACGAGTTATAACGATATCCAATGATAATGCTTAAATGCTGAACCGCGCTGATTAATTATGGGCATGCCTTCCTTTGGCGTGCTGCTATGAATTCGACTAATTAATTAATAACTTTATTCGATACTCATAAAAACGAGTAAATGATTGGCAGAGAGCGAAGTTATGTTTTAGTCACTCTAACCATAACCACACTATGACATGTGCTATACGACACTATGACATGTGCTATACGCACACCTATGACATGTGCTATACGCACACCTATGACATGTGCTATACGCACACCTATGACATGTGCTATACGCACACCTATGACATGTGCTATACGCACACCTATGACATGTGCTATACGCACACCTATGACATGTGCTATACGCACACCTATGACATGTGCTATACGCACACCTATGACATGTGCTATACGCACACCTATGACATGTGCTATACGCACACCTATGACATGTGCTATACGCACACCTATGACATGTGCTATACGCACACCTATGACATGTGCTATACGCACACCTATGACATGTGCTATACGCACACCTATGACATGTGCTATACGCACACCTATGACATGTGCTATACGCACACACTATGACATGTGCTATACGCACACCTATGACATGTGCTATACGCACACCTATGACATGTGCTATACGCACACCTATGACATGTGCTATACGCACACCTATGACATGTGCTATACGCACACCTATGACATGTGCTATACGCACACCTATGACATGTGCTATACGCACACCTATGACATGTGCTATACGCACACCTATGACATGTGCTATACGCACACCTATGACATGTGCTATACGCACACCTATGACATGTGCTATACGCACACCTATGACATGTGCTATACGCACACCTATGACATGTGCTATACGCACACCTATGACATGTGCTATACGCACACCTATGACATGTGCTATACGCACACCTATGACATGTGCTATACGCACACCTATGACATGTGCTATACGCACACCTATGACATGTGCTATACGCACACCTATGACATGTGCTATACGCACACCTATGACATGTGCTATACGCACACCTATGACATGTGCTATACGCACACCTATGACATGTGCTATACGCACACCTATGACATGTGCTATACGCACACCTATGACATGTGCTATACGCACACCTATGACATGTGCTATACGCACACCTATGACATGTGCTATACGCACACCTATGACATGTGCTATACGCACACCTATGACATGTGCTATACGCACACCTATGACATGTGCTATACGCACACCTATGACATGTGCTATACGCACACCTATGACATGTGCTATACGCACACCTATGACATGTGCTATACGCACACCTATGACATGTGCTATACGCACACCTATGACATGTGCTATACGCACACCTATAACATGTGCTATACGCACACCTATGACATGTGCTATACGCACACATGTATCAACATAAAATGGAATTAGCGAGCAAAGCCGCGAGATACAGCTAGTTTCTAAATAATTCGATAAGTCGCTGACGTATCTATGTTTATTTATTTAACGTAACTGAATGCTACTATGGCTAATCCTACGATGCTACAGTGGGAGTCCTAAATTATGCCTATCCAGATTAAATTAGGATAGGGATCTTTAACGAGTACCTGACATCGCACAGGCTCGAGATCACTTTTTAACGTCCCCTCATAAGATCATTTTTAATAGCATCAATCTCGAAATAATTTTTCCAAATTATAATTTTTTACAATATTATAATTTATACATCGATAAATAAAAAGATACGTTCAAAGAAATGATAAAATTGATTTTAAGACTAAAATATGAGTGACCATTGATCCTTTACTTGCAATTGAAAATTAATAAATTTAAAGATTGATCTATCTTCACGGATTTAAATTTCATGACTTAAAATTTTTAAGTCATCCTGAAATATTGAGAAATGTATCGGTTGAAGAGCGCTGAAGTAAATTAAAGATAAAATGATATTAAGCAATATATTATTATTTAAAAAATTAACTATTTCGTGTGAACAAATAAAATAAAAGATAGCGAAGAAAGCTCAATTAATCAACTTAGATGGTTTCTATTATTTCTAGAATAAATTTGGGAATAAAATTCCAACTCAAATAAATAATATTAACCTGACATCGCACAGGCTCGGAACCACCTTTTAACGTCGCCTCCGAAGGACGGCATAACTAAGGATTTTTTACTCCCATTAACAATCCTCGGACCGCCTGCGGGTTCGAACCCGTGACCTTTGGCATGGGAGGCTGTTATGCTAGCCATCCTGCTACAAGTGATCCCGCTGACGTACCTTCTTGATCGGCAATTGTTTTGTGTGGTAATATTCCCACTTCCTATTTTTAGCTTCCTTTTTTCCCCTATTATATTACCCTTGGTGCTAAAACGTCATATTATGATATGTGTATTTTTTTGCCATCGTGAGAATGAATTATTAAATTTCAGGCAATCGCTGAAAGCCAAAGAATAAAAGCGTTCTTAGCTAATTACGTAAATTATATTAATATTAATTTTTCAGGGACGACCTCAGTTTGATATTTTTTCACAATCCTTTGTACAATCGTTTGGATTTTCGACTGGGAACAAATACGATGATAAAAAATTAAAGGATCGAGATGAGGAGGTATATCAAAACTACACAATTTGCATGCTAATGTTTATAATTATTGAGATATTTATTTTTTTATTGTTTTAAAGAAATTCCACAACAAACATATAATTAACATATTTAATCGTGATTAGAAATGCCTGTTTGAGGTAATTATGAGGGAGAGCATAGCTGCGTGACAATTTTAATATTTAATGTTATTACTAGATGGAGGTTTAAATTTCCGTAAGGCGTTCAGATATATTCAAAATATGGTTATATAGATAAATAGATAGATAGATAACTGTTTTTTTATTTCTTCTTTCAGTATATTAAAACAAAAAATCTGGTGCGGACAACACACGAATTTCACTTACCTCCATTTTTAAAATCAATGAAAGAATTTTCAAATACAGTTAGAGATAAAAATACGAGAAACTATTAAGGAATTAATTAAATTGAATTTCTATAGAAACATGTGTTTTATCAAAAAATCTATTATATTATTATCTAAAATAATCAGTTAGTTTTATCTTCTTTTCATCACTCTATATTAACTTTTAAAAGCTTGAGTATGAAATAATATTTTTTTCTAAAATCTATAGCTTTCCAACGGTATATCATACATGTATATTACTGCTCTTATGTTCAAAAACGAAAAATTGCATTAAAAAAATATTTTTTCTGTTTTTTCCTCTAGTTGGGTATCGAATTTATTCAATTTATGTTTTTATCTGTTTTTCATCAGCGTTAACAAGATAATATAGTTATTTTTATTGAAACTACAAAATTAAAGGTACTTTAAGAGAAGAAAAATATCGGCATTTAAGCCCTGTCAGACCATTTTAATCAGAATAAAACCTACATGATATTAAAGCCCATTAAATTTTACATCTATATAGCGAGTTTAATCAAAATCGTCGGAACCGTTTTAGAGAAAATCGAAAAAAGGTGCAAAATGCATGGTATAAAGTGCCTTTTCTGGTAAGCTCATTTTGATTAAAAAAGTTTTGTCTCGTCTCGGGCGTATAGTTGTCTTAAATATGAAATTTCAGTTTCATAGGCTTTACAGGTTTCCCCCGGGAGTTACCACACACACACACACACACTCACACACAGACCTTTTTGCGGGACTTGATTATTTGGATCCTAAAACGTATATTTCCGTTGAAAACTGGAATTCGAAAATTTTCACGATCGCAATACTTCCCCTACTATATATAGTAAGTGAAAGTAAAATATAATATATATAAAAACATTAATAGAACTATGGTCTTTTAGACCGTCTTGACCGGAGCCGACCTGTTCAATTTTACAATTTATACAACAGTAACTATATACACATATACCGTACAATACACAATAAAAGTGAAACAATCTCACTCACTAAAATATGGTTGTAACATAATTTATTATAATATCCATCAATATAAATTTTTCAATGTTTTAAAAAATTTACCTTACTGTAAATTAGTTTCGTTTTTTTCATTATTTTAACGTTTAATAACAAGTTATTACATTACAAAATAAGGGTTTTGTAAGATATCGTATAGTTAATAAGTGATTGTTTTGATCTAGCCCGTAAAGGCTTAAGGTATTATTACATATAAAGACTATTCAAACGGTCGGGCAAGGAGCTGATTTGGCCTAAGATCATCCTCAGCTGTCAGGTTTTTCCCTCCAATTTTTGGATACGAAGTTAATTTAAAAAAAAAAAGAGGCTGACTAAAAAGAGTTGAGGTAATTTTGATATTTAGGTATAATTGTATGTACTGACCCCTCTTTAAAAGTTCGAGTTTTTACACTGTGCGTTTCCCGTCATCTTGAGAAAAATAAAACGCTTAAAAAGGCACTTCTTCAGGTTTTCAGTGCATTTTATGTAAAAAAAATTGTGGTTAGCAATTTTAACTACCAATAAATTGACTGCAAATTATGTACCTAACATATTGAAGTTACTGGAATAGCTTCTGAGATACTGGGCGATCAAAATCTGACACTGTCAAAAACCGTAAATAGTCGATTATATCAGCAATTTAGCCCTAGTTACTTTTATTTAGTACTGCTTACAGAGAAATGCATAATAACTAATCTTTAATAAAGTTTAATTTCCTATAAGAAATATACAAAACATTTGTAAATACTGACAAAAATCGAGAGGAAATTTGCTAGAAACAGCAATTAAGGACGTGAGCAGAAAACTTCCAATTTTGTCCAAATAAGTTTTTTTGAATAAAATATTGTCCTTATTTCATTATGTATGCAATCTACAATAAATGAGTAGCTGATAGGAGTTTTGTGTTTTATTGAGGAAAAAGAATTTCAGAAAAATAATCCATTAACATTTAACACTAATCTATTTAAAGTAAGGGAATGTATTGCGAGAAAATTTTCGAATTCCCGTTTTCAACGGAAATACACGTTTTACGGTCCCACAAGTCCAAACAACCAAGTACTGCTAAAAGGTCTGTGTGTGTGTCCGAGTCCGAGTTTTTGTGTGTGTGTGAGAAGTCTTGCACGAAAAGAAAAAGTCGTACGAAGATGTAATTTCATATTTGAGCCAACTCTCCGTCCAAGATGTTACAGAAACGTTTTTCAAAATCAGCTGGCGGCAAGATCTACTTTGTATTATGACCATGATATTACACTTCAAAGTTAATTAGAAGGGCGCCAGGCTGGTTAGGCCAGATACAGGTAGCTTTATCCACTTTTGGTGCAAAATAAGGAAAAGTAAAATTTGGTACATACCCTGTCATAAAAAAGGGTAATTTGCTTTTCCAGCTAAGCTCAGCGAGAAGGCTGGGTTAGTTTGTTCTGGCATGCAATGCAACTATCAAAATACTTCTAATATAATTTATTTTCTATCTACAAAATAAAAATAAATGCAATTAATACCATGCAACAATTTATGTACAATATTAAAATATTTACAGTATGTATATACAAAAGGTAATGAGCTACAAACAAAGAAATGAACATAAGACAAAATAAAAGGAAGTTTTACATAAAGCAAAATTAAAAGAAAAAGATAATGAGATACAGGTAAGTTATAAGGTAACATAGGGAAAAAGAGGTAAGGTTACAATGGAGCAGGTTCTGCCAACCGGTGCCGACAACCGCGACCGGTTACAGTATTATGAATTTTCGCACCGTTTTACGATTTTCCCAAAGACAGCTCTAACGATTTTGATTAAACTCGCTATATCGATGTAAAATTTAATGGGGTTTCATTTAGATTAAAATAGTCTGACTTGGTTCAAATGTCGATTATTTAAACTTTTTTCCTCTTAAGTACCTTTAATTTTGTAGTTTTGAATAAATTAAACACTGTAGTTCCTGTTGACACTTTAAAAATCAGATAAATATATTTGATATCCAACTAAAGGAGAAAAGATCAAAAATATTTTTAATGTAAATTTTGTTTTGTTGGAGATAAGAAGAGGTACAATATGTAGTTGTATAAAATACCATTGAAAAGTCAATGATTTTAGGAAAAATTATTATATAAATAATTTAATTATATTATTATATAAATTATTTTATACATAGAGTTGTAAAATGTAATGAAGAGTGATGAAAAGTAGATAAAACTAATATAATATAATATAAGTGATTGATGTAGATAACAATTTGATATTATTTAATTTTTTTTTATTTATTTAAGGAAATTTACAACTGTATTAATTAAATACAACAAGTAAATAGGCTTAATATATGATTAGAACACATGGTAGTCCTGAGAAGAAACTACCCATTTGTAGCACTCCAATGTCTCATTTATGTTAGAAGGTCTCTTGGCCATCTTCTTTTAAGGCGCCTCGGTGGGTTGTCGGGAATAGATATGGAGGAGAGGTCACGGATATTGTGGGTTTGAGTGGGCAGGGAGTTTGGAATGAAAAGAGGTATATCTGTAACGGGCCAAGTCTTCAACAAATTGGATATTTATGCCTTTATGGATGAATTTATTAGTAACAAAGTAAGGAGCATTGATGATTTTGGACAGCAAGGATTGGATGCGAGAGGAATTCGATGGTTTAGTAGACCCCAATAGCTCAATGCCATAGGTCCAAATAGGCCTGATAATTGTTATATAAATGAGTTTTTTGTAGTAAGTAGGAAGTTTTGAGCGTTTGTCGAGTAAGTGTTGTAGTAATCTGTCACGAACAGTTTCCTGTTGTTTCAGTCTAGTATGAGGATTCCATGTTAGGCCTTTATCGAGTTAGAGTCCTACAGGAGTAAGTAGGATATTGTTAAAGGATACAATGGGGCAGTAAGTCATAGGTTTAAGACGTAGAGTGAAGGTAATTTGATGGGATTTGTTAGGATTTATTTTAATTCTCCAGTTTTGACACAATTCTTCTATGGCTGATAGATGGTTCTGTTTATTTAATTTAAAACATATCTTTCCAACGAAACAAAATATTGTATAATTTCATAAACCTTTTTGAACTCTATTTATAACTTCTTAAATTGATTTTAACAGCCGAGGTAACTGGTAGTAGTATGTTTCCCGAGACAGATTAAAAAAAAAAAAAATTATTGGTATTATTTATGTAGTCAAAGTTTAGGAGGAACTGCAGAGTCCTACCTTATGCTTTCGAGCTTGCTACCTTGTCCTACTAAACTCTAAGTATGTTTTTTGGAAAAGTTCGCGAATTAATTTTTCAACCAACGATTCGTTAAATAAGAAATTTTCTTCAATGGTTTGACAATCACGCCATAAACAGGGCCGAGAAAAGAGAAACTTTTTTTTTGTTTAATGTTGTTTCCTTCATTAATTCTCAGATATATTTTTAACTTATAGCATGGAGACCTTACTGGGGCAGACCTATTCTCTTTTAATTGGGTACCCAACATGAGGAAAAAACCTATTAGGTGAGCTTGATCTTGGCCTAATCACCTCATTGCACAGCCGTTGGCCTAGAAACAGTACGAATCCCAACGTGTACTGAGCCTTCATGGGATGTATAGGTACTTTTTTTTTTAATAGCTTTTAAATTCTCCTTATGGAAGTATATAAGCTCTTAAGTTGAGCATTACTTATTTGAAATTTACAATAGACAAGTGCAATAATTTTCTAATTACTGATTTATGTAAATGTCAAGAAAGGTATAATGGACAAATGGCTCTAGACGTTTCTCCCTTGAAATTTTCCAGATAAGGGCCGACCTCGAAGATAGCCGGCGACACAATAAGCTACTCTCGCCTCAGCCTCCAAGATATGCTGTAGATATAACTTCATATCCTTCATCCTTGAAGATTTTTTTCCCCCTCACGACTACCGCCTCCGTGCTCTTCCTGTAGCTCTCAGGACGTAAATCCTCACAAAGCGATATACCGTCAATCCGTGACGAACTTGAAGGAAACGTTTTATGTTTGATTGTGCAAGCGTGTTGTGAGGCTGGTGTCAAATGGAAACGTCTGCCCGTCGCAGAGATTGGGAGATAAAGGATGGCTGTTCGCTTTGGGCCGTTTCTTGCCCACTTTCCCTCAACACAGATCCTATCTCTTATAATTGTTGTGGTCCCTGACGTTTTTATGATGTTCGACCGTCATTCCTTCCGGGTCGTCACGTGTCTAATAATTTAGCTCTTAATGGACAAATTTACTTCCCTAGATGTAGTGGTCATTAAGTAGAGAACTTTAGAGCTGGTCCAGAACTGTTTAAGAAACTTAGACGTGATTCTTTCCCTGCTTTCTCGTGATCCTTCACTGCCATAGAATCGGATTGGATTCCAATTTCTGAAAAAGGTTTGGACCGATCTTTCCTTCTTAGATCTACAAATCTTAGCTTTGTATAATATATAAAATAATTAGAAGTAAATGCGAGTTATTATGCACGCGAGCGATAAAAAATACAGTTTGAAAAACGTTATCATAATACCCGAAAACACATTAATTATTCCCAAAAATACCCATCCCCTCTAAAAATTCAAAATCAATTACTATCTTAAAAATAAATTGACGATAATTAATTTTTTTTTAAATATCAGCTCGTAAAAAACATAACATGCTTTCAAATATCTAAAAAACAAAAACAAAACAAAAATGCGATAGAAATGTCAAAGTTTTTAAAAAAGTCATAACTTTAATTAAACTAATTATTTCTCAATAAACAAATAAATAAAACAGAATATTTAAGGGAGAAGTGAAGAAAAGACTACGATTGCTTTGGAAAAGGTAACATTTGAAATTGAAAAGATGACATTTGAAATGGAAATGGTTACATTCGCTTTGGAAAGGGTTACATTTGACTTGAAAAAGGTAACAATTGACTTGGAAATGCTATATATGATATATAATTTTTAAAAAGGGTTACAAACAGGGTGAATTTATATTTATTTATATATATATATATATATATATATATATATATATATATATTACTAATTTGTAGATTCCCTTAGGTGAAGGTCAAATTTTATGAATAAAATTGGAGGCTGATTATAATACCACAGTTTTATTGAAAAAATTCGCACTACGTTTCGGCTACAATGCCATCTTCAGTCAGTGGAACAATTTAGATTTTAAAGTACAAAATCCTCCCCTCCCCCCCCCTTCATGGACATCTGATTTGGACATGAGGCATTGACTGGAAAGCAGCTACTCACATTAAGTAATGGTGCATTTTTAAAATTAATCAGTTATTGTTTTCATAAATATTAATTAAATTTAAATCATTTTAATTAGATTTGTGCAATGATAAGCATGGTACATCGACTGATTCTGTTTATATATAGTTTGTATAGTGGAATGATTTTCATTGTTCATGTTTTGTCATGTTTGGGTTATCATTTTTAAAAAATTTAAATTGTTATGAGTAGAATTTTAAGAATGTTAACGTTAATCTCATAAATTATTAATTATTTTGACTTTATATATAAACATGTTGTTTGTGTGTGTGTGTATATATGTGTGCGTATGTGTGTGTGTATGTATGTATATATGTATATATATATATATATATATATATATATATATATATATATATATATATATGTGTGTGTGTGTATGTATGTTTGTGTATGTGTGTATGTATCTATATGTGTTGATATATATTTTATTTATTCTTTTATCATACATTTTAACATAGTTATATAATTTCATGACAAATGGTAAGACGATTATTTGTGAATTTGACAATATTTTGTACTTTTAGATCTAAATTGTTCCACTGCACCTGAACATGGCATTGTAGCCGAAACGTAGTACGATTTTTTCAATAAAATAGTGGCGAAGTAGACCTCAGCCTCCAATTTTATTCATATATTTCTAATTATTCATTTATTTATATTTACAGTTAAGATGTAAAAGTTCTTTGGTGTTCCTATTTACTTATATTTCGTTAAATAAATAATTATGGAAGAAATCATCGATATCTCGAAACAGCGACATCCTCTACTGTGGGTGTCCCGCATAGATCATACTCAGCCGATATGTTTATGCAAATATCATGACACCGTCCTGTTGGGTTATTGTAATTTGCAATCGCCTTGTATCACCAGGCAGAAGACAGAATACATTCTGACAACATCGTAGTGTTTTCATCAGATAGCTACCTATTGCTGAAGGCTTTTTATTTATTGCTGTCTCATTAACTTTGACGAATATAAATTCTAAACTATATAATGTAAATGTTTCCCGTTTCTTATATTGCCGAAGTATCTTTGGCAGTATGACATTAATTTTTGTTCGTAAAGAATTTTGAGATGATCGAATTACTATAACAATAAAAAATACAGCATAAAACATCAATGTATTTCAAGCTTATTAGGAGAAACTACATAAACCTTTTCTGTTTTTTAATTAAAATATTCTTGCAATATTTTTCATAATATCTCATTTATTTTCCCGAATCATGGCATAATCTTTCATAAATGATATTCAAATACTGAACACATGGGATTAGCAGACAAATTTTCTTTAGTTTATGCATTTTTGCATGAATTTAACATCAATAAAGCTATAATTTAGTATAATTATCCAAACATTTTTCGTGCTTTGAGATGTTCAAAAAGTAGTGTATTGAAAAATACATTAACTGAACACTTATAAAATAAATAAATGATACATCACATAGATCCCTTTAAGACTTTTGGATATTTTAAAAGGTTACAAATGGAACTTAATTAACATTAATAGTAATCATTGAAAAAAAAATGCCTAAAAGGTTAGGTGAAATAGAAAACATCAAAATCGACTAACCAGAAGAGCCATTTCATATCATGCATTTTGCATCTTTTTATGATTTTCTCAAAAACGGCTGTAACGATTTTGATTAAATTCGCTGTATCGGTTTAAAATTAGACGGGCTTTAATATCATGTAGGTTTCATCCTGATTGAAATTGTCTTACTAGGCTTAAATGCCGATATATTAAAATTTCTTCCTCTAAAGTACCTCTAATTTTGTAGATAATAAAAAACAAAACAATATAATCTCGTTATCAATGATAAAAATATAAGTTGAACGAATTCGATATTTAACTAAAGGAAAAAACTGAAAAAGTATTTTTTTAATGCAATTTTTTTTTTAAACTTAAGATCAGTAATATACATGTAGAATATACCGTTGGAATGCTAAAGAGTATAGAAAAAATAAAATAATATATTATACACACTATTGTAAAAGTTAACAGAGAGTGATGAAAAGCCGATAAAACAAACTGATTGTCGTAGATAATAGTATAATAGATTATTTAATAAACGATATGTTTCTATTATATCAATATATTCTAAAAAACGGATTGTCGTGTATAATTATTTAGGTAGATTTCGGGCCTGATAACTTCTTCCAAAAATACTCAATTTTTTTTTATTTCATCAACATGACGTTTCGGGATATTCTACCATCTGTAATTGTAACAACAGTAAAAATATAAATACAACTGCTTTATCACAACATAGTATACATTTAAAACATAAGTTTGATATCAATAGACCACAAATTTTGGAAATAGTGAAAAGTAAACAAAATGTAAAAACCATAGAGGCCATATATATCAATAAAGATATAGATAACAACGTGAATTTTAAAACTGACTCAAGACAGTTAAGTTACCACTATTCTGATTTAATTAAAAATATAATATAAATAATTAATAATAAATGTTTTAAAGAATTTCACAATATGAAATAACAATAACCATATACAAGTTAAAAATTGGTCTAATCCTTAATCCAGTTGAGGACAAATACTCTTGCTCAGATCTGATGTTTTTACATATTGACTTCATTTTATTAATTTACCAAGTTAAATGTGTGTATTAGTGAAAATGCTGGGAGTTCTAAATATATAACGAGGTAATTTTATAATATTTATTTAACTAATTACTATGTAACATTGTTAATTTATGCTTTTAATGCCTCCTTCTGATTTTAAATTTGTTGTTTAATAGCTTAAATTTTGTTACCAATGGACACCTAATTTATAATATTTTTTCATAACGTTTTAAGCCATTCACTTCAGTATTGTATTTTTTAATGTAATGGAAATTGCTTATTTTACTTTGTAGACTTCTGAAGATGGGAGAATATCCCGAAACGTCATGTTGATGAAATAAAAAAAATTGAGTATTTATGGAAGAAGTTATTCAGCCCGAAATCTACCTAAATAGACATGTTTCTATTAAAATCCAATTTAAATCATTTATTTTCGTTTATAAATTTGTTTAATTTGTTTTAACAGCGGCTTAATAAGGTACTGCGTAAAATATTTGGTCCGAAGAGAGGTGAGGCCACTGGGGAGTTTAGATATCATTGAGTTGATAGCATCGCGGAAAAAATTTAAAACGTATGGTTTGCGGGTCTGAGATGTTTGACTAGTTACTGATATACTCGTCTTTCCTTTCCTCTATGGATGAACTCATTTACGTCCGATTGTGTCAACATCGATTTATATCGACTAAATGGTTGTTGGCCGATGTGATAACTGCTTCGCTAACAGAAAGGCGGGCTGAAAGCGGTCATGATTGTGAGGATAATGATAGGTGGCGGGCATAAGGCACGGTTAGTGTATTAATTAAGAGGGCTCCACGGCGAGCAAATACTAGGGACAGCTCTATTAGACTGCATTCAGATCCGTCCTAGCCCGTGCCCGTAATGGCCGGGGCCAGCTTCTTCTCAGTGATTAATCTTCCGCTCTGGCGCCGGGTTCGTGAGTCGAGTGTCGGCCTCTTGTGATCAGCTCGCTTCCGCGACCGGCTTGGAGGCTATGGTGTCTGCTGGTCAGCTTAGCGGCTAGGGTACGAAGCGGTTCTCATTTATACAGTATGGAGGTTTGAATATTTCGAGACATGGGACTTTCCTGAGTGCTCATTTTTTAAGAGGGCTAGATGATTTTTTTTTTTTTTATTTCGTAGGCGCAAACCACTTGGGTCATTTTCGCCTTAAATCACTGTGAAAAACAGATTAAATATTATAGCCTATTGCAAAAGTCTGTCAGTCGAAATAAGTCAACAAGTTTTGCAGTTGTCTGTATGTTGTCTTGTAGAACGGTTGGTAAGTCAGTGTCAATTGCAAAATGAGCTCTGTGAGTATCATAAGCCCTACACTCAGTCAAAACGTGTTTCACAGTAATCGGGCAACCGCATGTTGGGCAGTCAGTAGGAGATTCCCGTGCCATGAGATGTTCGTGAGTTAGTCGGGTGTGTCCAATGCGCAGGCGCGCCAGGATAACCTCTTCCCTTCGCTTTTGTCTTAGGAACGAATGCCAATGGGAGATGTCCCTTCCTATTTCCCTTAACTTGTTGTCAGTAGTGCCATGCCAAATCTGTCCCCACTTCGACCGAATTCACTGCTTGATGAAAGAAACATAGTAGCCAACAGACACTCCAATAAACGGAATGCCATCTTCTATAGCTTCTTTGGCTGCACGATCTGCGAGTTCATTGCAACTATCATAGAATGGGGTGCATGGCTGAATGATTAAATAATTTTAAGGACTGTAATTGAAAATAGGGATTATAATATGGAATAATGTATTAAGAGTTACAAAGAAATATGATGACTTAAGTTAAATTTAATCTATTATTGAACATATCTGTCTGATACGGGGGTGGGACGGTCTCTACTCGTGGGTCATTCTCCGTTCCTGGCCCGGCCGGCGCCTATTCTTCTACTCCTTTATGATGACGAGGATGGTAATTATGAAATCATATGGTGAATTTTGCTGCGATAGATGCATGTGCTTATCAAATCTCACTTTTTGCTTCTTTTTTTTTTTTCTGTTGCAGAGGATTCTTGTCTTAGGGTTGGGTACGAATAGATTCCACCAGTCGGACCGATGTGTACTTCATTGTACTACTGCATGCTAGATGCTAGATCTTGAAATCGTTTAAGGGTCCCCGTGTTCTCTTAACAGTTCATATTTGTGCTACAGACTTATGTATACAGAACACCTGTTGAACCTGTTTCTGGATAAGGTAGTAACAAAGCTAAGCACAGAAAGAAACAACACAATATGTAGAGTAAATTGTAAGAATTATATGGGGAAAGAAGTTTGACCTAACTTGACTTAAGAAAGTTAAGTCATAAACCAAAGTCGAAGAAACGAAAACGATGGTCGTAAAAGGAAACATCCACCATGCTCAAATTCAGACGGTGAAAATAGCACACTTGTGTCCAGTTTTCCATATTTTTAATCATCATTAGTGGTGGAACAACCAAATCTATGAGTCTGGGCCTTCTCCAAAATTCGTCAATCGTGTAGATTGAAACAGTCTGACGGGGCCTAAATGCCAATATTTTAAATTTTCTTCCTCTTAAGTACCTTTAATTTTGTAAATTAAAAAAAAAAAATTGGATCATCATCTTATTAGCATTGATAAATAACGGGTAAATATGCAAGTTGAGTGAACACTTTTCTCCTTTATTTGTTAATCAAATTCGCTCAACTTGCATATGTACCCGTTGTTTATTGATGCTAATAGAATGATGTTCCATTTTTTTTTTAAATTTACAAAATTAAAGGTACTTAAGAGGAAGAAAATTTAAAATATTGATTAATGATGATGATGAATTTGATTAACAAATAAAGGAGAAAAGTGCAAACATATTTTTTTAATGCAATTTTGGTGTTTTTGAACACGAGAATAGTAATCTAGAAGTATAATATACCATTGGATAGCTAAAGATTTTAGAAAAAATATCATCTAATACACTGAAACGTAAAGGCTAATGGAGAGTGATGAAAAGCCGATAAAACTGATTGTTAAGAGATAAATATAATATATTATTTAATAAAACACATGTTTCTATTGAAATTCATTTTAATTAATTCTTTAACGATTTATGTTTTATTTATTTAACGTCACTTTATGCTGCTATGGCTAATCGAACGAAGCTACAGTGGGAGTCCTAAATTTTGCCTATCTAGGTTTTATTAGGATAGGGATCTTTAACGAGTACCTAACATCGCACAGGCTCGGGACCACCTTTTAACGTCCCCTCCGAAGGACGGCGTAACTAAGGATTTTTTACTCCCATTAAAAAATCCTAGGACCACCTGCGGGTTTGAACCCGTGACCTTTAGCATGGGAGGCTGTTATGCTAACCACCCAGAGACAAGTGATCCCCATTAACGATTTATTTTTATCTCTAAATGTTATGTTTTAACAATTCGTAAATTGATTTTAACAACGGACGTAAGTGAAACTCGTGTGTTGCGCGCACCAGATTTTTATTTTTTATATTTATGAACTTCAACACTTACTGGACAAACGCTCCAACCTTCCACTTAATTACAAAAGACTTATTTATATGACCATCATAAGACCGATATGGACTTACGGAGTAGAGCTATGGGGCTCTAGTAAACCATCGAATTCTTCTCGTATCCAATCCTTACAATCCAAAATCCTTCGTAAAATCCTTAACGCTCCTTACTTTGTCACGAATAAGCTTATCCATAAAGACCTTAATATCCCATATGTTACTGAACTAGCCCGAACCAGGTACCAATCATTCCATGAAAAACTCCATTTCCACTCTAATCCACTAGTTTCTATCTTATCATCCTCTTCAATTCCTGATAATCCTCCGAGGTGTCTGAAAAGAAGATGGCCCCGAGACCTTCTAGTTTAAAATATTTTTAGAGCGCTGCCAATGGGTGGCGTCTCTTCATGTATTTCATGTCATTTTCCTATATCCATCACATATACTTGTTGTATATAATTATACAGTTGTAAATATCAATAAATAGTTTTAAAAAAAAAAAAAAAAATATTTATGAAAAATCGATCTGCAGATATCGCAATATTCGGTTCCCTTCACTTCTTTCTTTAAATATGTATTAAAAAATACCTGCAAATGTTTAAGGAAATGATTCATATCAGGATTTTAGATTACGTTTCTGATGGAAACCAAGGATAGCCAAGACACCCACGTCCCAGTTAAAACGAAATACCAAACGGCTCGTCGAAGATGAGGGGATGGAACGATCCGTGTAATTGCTAGCGCTTAAAAACGCGGGAAAGCGCTTTAGTTTTCCGCGCCGCCGGGAAGCCGTAAAGTTGATAAAGCAATTCCCCGGGAGGCAATTGCGCGCCTCTTGTGAGAAAAAGCCGCAAAGGGCGCAGTTTTAAAATTAATTCCCGACCGTAATTGTACAAGCCGGACGGGAGAGGGGAGGACTTGAAAGGATTCGACTTACCTCAGGACGCTGACGCATTTCTTCCTTGACGTCGAAGCCAATCCCAAGATCTGAAGAACGGTACTAGGGTGTAATGGCGATGACATGAAGAGTATGTCGCATTCTGCTTATAAGAACAGTCTTATATCACTAATGTTTAAAAGCTCAAATTCTGTCCAAGTATTTTTTTACTTTCAAAACACTTTATTATTTTCTACGGGGCTATTCATTCATTCGTTGCCGCACACTTTTAATTTGACGATCGTGCTCAGAAACACATTTTTTTACTTTCACTTACAATATATAGTAAGGGAAAGTAATGCGATCGTGAAAATTTTCCAGTCCAAATAACCAAGTCCCGCAAAAAGGTCTGTGTGTTTGTGTTTGGTAACTCCCGGGCGGAAACGGTAAGTCCTATAAAACTGAAATTTCATATATAAGACAAATATACGCCCGAGACGTTACAAAACCTTTTTCATCAAAATGAGCTTACCAGAAGAGCCACTTTATACTATGCATTTTGCACCTTTTTTTGATTTTCTCGAAAACGGTTCCGACAATTTTGTTTAAACTCTCTATATTGTAAAATTTAATGGGCTTTAATATCATGTAGTTTTCATTCTGCTTAAAATAGTATGACAGGGCTTAAATGCTGATATCTTACATGTTTTTCTTGTAAAGTACTTTTAATTTTGTAGATTTTATAGAAATAAATATATTATCTAGTTACCACCGATGAAAAACACATAAATATATAAGTTGAACGAATTTGATATCTAACTAAAGGAGAAAACTGAAAAAATATATTTTTAATGAAATTTTTTATTTTTGAACATAAGAACAAAAAAGATTTTACAAAAAATATTATCTCATACACAAGCTTTTAAAAGTTAATAGGTAGTGATGAAAAACCGATAAAACTAACTGATTATTTTAGATAAAAAATATAATAGATTTTTTAATAAAACACATGTTTCTATAGAAATTAAATTTAATTAATTCTTTAATAGTTTCACGTATTACTTTCACTTACTATTTATAGTAAGGGGAAGTATTGCGATCGTGAAAATTTTCGAATTCCAGTTTTCAACGGAAATACACGTTTTAGGGTCCCCTGAGTCCAAATAAGCAAGTCCCGCAAAAAGGTCTGTGTGTGTGTGTGTCTGTGTGTGTGTGTGTGTGTGTGTGTGTGTGTGTGTGTGTGTGGTAACTCCCGGGCGGAAACGGTAAGTCCTATGAAACTGAAATTTCATATTTAAGACAACTATACACCCGAGACGTGAAAAAACTTTTTTCATCAAGATGAGCTTACCAGAAGAGGCACTTTATACCATGCATTTTGCACCTTTTTTCAATTTTCTCGAAAACGGTTCCGACGATTTTGATTAAACTCGCTATATCGATGTAAAATTTAATGGGCTTTAATATTGTGTAGTTTTATGTGGATAAAAATGGTCTGACAGGGCTTAAATACCGACATTTTTAAATTTTCTTCCTCTAAAGTACCTTTAATTTTGTAGATTCAATAATAATAACTAGATTATCTTGTTAACGCTGATGAAAAACAGGTAAATATATGAATTGAATCAATTCGATACCCAACTAAAGGAGAAAACAGAAAAAATATTTTTTAATGCAATTTTTCGTTTTGAACATAAGAGCAGTAATATACATGTATGATATACCGTTGGAAAGCTAAAGATTTTAGAAAAAATATCATCTCATACACAAGATTTTAGAAGTTAATAGAGAGTGATGAGAAGAAGATAAAACTAACTGATTATTTTAGATAAAAAATATAATAGATTTTTTAATAAAACACATGTTTCTATAGAAATTAAATTTAATTAATTCTTTAATAGTTTCACGTATTTTTATCGCTAACTGTAGTTGAAAATTCTTTCATTTTATTAAAAATGGAAGTAAGTGAAAGTCGTATGTTGCTAGCACTACATTATTTTTTTTTTCCAAAGAATGATTTAATATGATTGTAATAAAGCTAATATATCGGTGCTATATATTTAAGGATTACAAGGATTAGACGGACTTATGATGTTAATACCAGCTTTTATTTTCTTAGCGCATGGATAATGTTTCCTCGGATCCTTCCCTCACACCCTGGAAGACCTCCGCCCCGCGTGGGCCAGGAATGCAGGAGCGTGGACTGAGAAAAAGGAAGACGCCAGAGTGAGTTATGAGTAACTCCTTGCATCACTTTTATAACAAACGCGATTTTTTATTCTTTACTTTTTCTTCTTATTTTCTCTCTTTTGCATTGCGACACACATCGCCGTCTATTTTTATAGCGGTGAGTCCGTCGTTTTACGGCACTTTAAGCGTTGTTGGTGATTTGTGGTGAATTTAATGCAGCTATGGGTGATTTAAGGCTGTAGCAATTGTAAACACAGTCCTATTACAGCCGGCGACAGGATGAAAAACTCCGACCTGAGTTTATGTTTTCTAGTAAAACATTATCAAGATGATCTAGTATGTCTGTCATATGTTTTATGCAAAAAATAAATGTTAACTATTGGGTAATAATACTGAAGATATATTCACTAAGAAATTTGTTCTATGAAGGGCAAACACACGACTTTCACTTACCTCCGTTTTTAGAATCGATTAACGAATTTTCAAATACAGTTAGAGATAAAAATGAGTGATACCATTGAAGAATTAATTAAATGGAATTTCTATAGAAACATGTGTTTTATTAAGAAATATATTACATAATTATTTAAAATAATCAGTTAGTCTTATCGGTTTTTCATCACTATCTATTAACATTTAAAAGCTTGTGTATGAGATAATATTTTTTCTATAATCTTTAGCTTTACAACAATATATTACTGTTATTAAGTTAAAAAAGAATAAAATTGCATTAAGAAGATATTTTTTCACTTTTCTCCTTTAATGGTTTTTCCAATTCGCTCAACATCTAGCTGTTATTTATCAATGCTAACAAGATAATATGGTTACTTTTATAGATTCCACAAAATTAAAGATACTTAAGGGGAAGAAATTTTAAAATATCGGCATTTAAGACCAGCCAGACTATTTCAATCAGTTTGAAATCAACTTCATATAAAAGCCTATCCATATAGCAAATATAACCAAAATCGTTGGAGCCGTTTTTGAGAAAATCGTAAAAAGGTGCAAAATACATGGTACAAAGTGGCCCTTCTGGTAAGCCGATTTTGACGAAAAAGTTGCTGTAACATCTCGGGTGTATTAGTGTCTCAAATATGAAATTTCATATTCGTACACCATTTCATTTTCGTCCTGGACTTACCCAAAACTTATTTGAACACATGGGACGCTGAAGCGTGTATTTCCTTTTTAAAATCGATATAAAGTTGATGGACTACACTGTTGTACTCTAATATTTTGATTGAAAATATTAGATCAATAGTCGAGCTATTCCGCCTAAAACCACATTGGTAATCTCCGTTAATTTCCTCAGCGTATTCCGTGATTGTGCTAGTTAGTATTGACGAGAATAGTTTATAGCATACTGGGAGAAGAGAGATCCCACGATAGTTGTTACAATCCGTCCTCGGTCCTTTTTTGTGTATTGGAATAATTATTGATTCTTTCCATTCTTCGGGCATTTTTTCATTATCCCAGATCTTTGTAACTAAAACATGTAATTTTGAAACGCCCGCTTCTCCACACGCCTTGATTAATTCACTCGTGATATCATCATTTCCTGCTGCTTTATAACGTTTTAATTTTCCTATCGCCATTTCGACTTCCTCTTTACTCGGTGCGTCTATCTATGGTTCAGCGTTCTGATATTCAGGGTGAGGAGATTGATTATTATTGATTGATTATGAACAAAAAGTTTTTTTTTTTTTCGCTTCATTCTTCACATATTCCTAAAACCTATATCCTAGTAATTTAAAATTATAAGGACGATTTCTATTCGGATGTCTATTTCAGAAAGTCGAAGGGGGCGACTTCAAAAAAAAAAAAAATCTCGCAGAAGAGGAAGCGAAAGAAAGGCGAAACTGGATGTCTTCTCTGATTGCGGAATGAGGTTACGGACGAGTTATGGAATTTCATAATTGACTGATGAACGGAAGAGTAAAAAATACTTGAGGATCCTCCGGGCGGCGAGAGGTTGGAAAAACATGCCCTCCACTTCTTTTACCCCGGGGCATCCTTGCTCTGGATGACAATTATATCCATTCTTCATAACAGATTCCACCAAAAAAAAAAAAAAAATATGATATAATTAATAGCCTGGAAGCCGGGACAGGTATATTTAGTAGCCAAGCTACCTGCGACCAGCCCTTCGTGGTTTTTATATAATTAATCGATATATATCGATATAATTAATTCAGTTAGAGTAGCCTACAACTAATTAGATCATGTCATCTACGGGTTAACAATAAATTTTAATATTTCGTAAAAAAAAAAATCATGTTTTAACACAGGAATGTATTCATTACAAATAATTATGCATTTAAATTTTTATGTTAACCTTGTAGAATTTATTAATTGGCATTAATTTTCGGGTTATGATCGAAATGCATCCCTCAAACATGAAGCTCCTCTTCAGTTCTAAATTCCTAATCCAACTTGAATATTTCGAACCACACAATAATTGAAGTTACGAATGAAACTATTTAATAGTTTATAATTGATATTGAAATATTAAGCGAGGGATCGTTCTCAAAAAACCATAATTTAAAACATTCTGTATTTTTATTTAGGTCTGAATATAGGCGAAAAAGAAATTTTTGAACGAAATATGTCTAAAAGGAAATAATGAAAATTAATTGAGACGTTGATTTCCAAAAGATACTATATCCATTCTAGGAAATTTTACAGGAGGTGCGAAAATCACTAATTATTATATTATTAAATTAACTAATTTTATTCTTTTGCCATTTAAATCCAGAATTGTTTTTTTAGTATATTAATAACATCATATTAAATATATGAAATGAGATGTTTTGGTATAATTTGGAACGAAATTAAATGTGCAATAATTTCCTTTAGAAAATAATTAGATTTCTAAATTGCGTTTATAAAGGGCTTGGGTGTTCATTAGATAAAATCAAATAGGAGATTTATATATAACTAGTTGATGAGAATACAAATATGTAAAAAAATCAATTTTGTAAAAAATTTCCTTTAGTACTTTTTGGAAATCAACGTCTCAATTGTAAAGGTCGGGATATTTAGAGGGATGGTGGTCAATAAAACGATAAAATAATATGAGATATATTATTTCTTTACCACAATCTTTTGTCTTTAGGAAAACGTTCAACGTTCTTGACTACTATAAAGGTGATCAGTTTATCATTTAATGAGAACTAAAAGAACGATGAAGTGTATCAGTTGATTTATTCAAGAGTAGAATATTTAAATAGTTCAACTGACTCTGTAAGTATTTTATGATATTTAAATGCAAAACATATTTCAAAAAATCAATTCTAATGAATTCTGAAAGATATAAGAGACAGAGAAAAAAAAGTTAATATGCAATTCTACAATAGTACGGACATTAAATAATTTATTCTTAGCACTAAAACATTCCAGTGACAAATGGAGATGAAAGTATATCATAACCTTTCAAGGGGTTATATGTAGCTTGGTGGTTATCATGACAGCCTCCTATACCCAAGGTCCTGGGTTCAAACCCGCAGGTGGACTTAGGATTTTTTAATAGGAGTAAAAAATCCTCATTTATGCCGTCCTTCGGAAGGGACGTTAAAAGAAAGTCCCGAGCCTGTGCGATGTCAGGTACGCGTTAAAGATTCCTATCCTAATTAAACATGGATAGGCAAAATTTAGGACTCCCACTGTAGTATCGTCCGATTAGCCATAGTAGCATAACGTGATGTTAAATAAATAAACAAACAACAAGCTTTAAATCTCTAGATATATTTAATAATGAATACTTTTGACGATCATTAAAAGTAACATGTATTATTCAAATATGATATTTCGTAAAGTTTGGTTTGTTTTTTTAATGATAAATAATTTGTATTATATTTATTGCAACTCTACCGTCTAAATACTTTGCGAAAAAAAGTGTATAATAGCTCGCCGCCTCTATTTTCCTTACTCAGAGTCTCTTGGAATGATTGGATTTTGGCGTTGCGTGATAAAGGTCAGAACTCATGGATTTCCGCTCCACATCTGTCCAAAAACTTCAAACTTCATCTAGCTTGAAGAAATTCGGGTTACGTTATCATCTATGATTACTCTAATAGTTGCTTGATGAACTTTTAATCCTTATAATTTTATGAAGAGATCATTAACAACAATGTAATATAGTTAATTTGGAACCTAGAAGTAAATATTGGGGAGCCCGTGGCTGAGTGGCTTGCGCGCTAGTCTCTCATACTACAGGTTCTGAGTTCGAATCCCAGTCCCGACGGGGCTTTTATAAGGATGTAAAAAAATGAGGATTCACTCACAGCCTCTCCTCGGGTATGTGAGACTCGTCAGCCAAAGGGTGGCTACTCACAAAATTAGTCGTAGGGAGTGATGACCCTACACTAAAACTTGCATCGTGAAACGTGATTGAAACTCGCAGGAGTTTACACCACGAGGCCCAGAGCCTACACGGCCTGTCGCACCACTGGAAGAAGAAGTAAAAATTGGTAGCTCAACTTAACTTTATAGAGTTAACTATTGACTTAAGTTTCTGTTCAATTTCCTTTAATTAGTTTTAGTAATTAGTTAGTTTTAAAGTTTTCTAAATTCGCATCTTTGCCCTAATAGCATTTTCATGCATCAGATTTAATTTATATGGAACATTATACCAAGGACATACAGTTTTATCTTTAAATTTTGTACGATTAACATGTTGAAAGAATTCCCACAGTAGTGATGTATTGTTAAAAAGAAAATCTACAAAACTTCTGTCTGTAGTTAATGTTCTCAATAGTTGGCTAAAATTTAAACCTATAAGGTTTAATAATTAACAGCTCAGAAACGCAATATTTTCCTTTTTAATGGTGTTATAGAGGCTATTAATAATTTAAGTATGGGACTGTTAATTAATAATAATTTGTTATAGGCTGTCCTGTGAAATTTCTTTTTACAGGTAAAATGAGAGAGGGAAGTGAGTAATGTGCTTTTAGAAAATTATTTCAGCCGACTTAAAACAAGACAAATGCCTAACATCTCATTCAAGATGAATGCGACGTTTTCCTCAAGAGGAGGGTGAATTTATTTAGAATGAGTTTTGCTCTTCATTTATCTTCTCTGAATTGCTAAAACCTGCTTCACAGATGATGAAAAAAATACAGGTGTAATAAGAGAATCTTCAGGTGAAAAAATGAAAAAAAAAGATGCGGTTGATGGAGGTTGTTATCTTTAAATTGAAGTCACTCTAATAAAAGCTAATAGCTCTCTCTATTTGAGATCTAGAGGACTAATAGCCCGAACACAGCATCGCGGCACAAACGACGCTGCGTCAGATGTTCCTGAGGGCCATTGTAGGGACCTGGGCCATATAGCGCTCGTGTGGTGAGGTGTGTGTGGTGGTTGTGTGGTGTGCCAGCGCACGTGCTGGGCAATAGTGGTCGCAACGCCATCTAATGACTTAAACGCTTCCTCCCTCGTCCTATTCTTAGACTGACTCATGACACCGGCCTTCGATGGAGTCTATGTGGTCCCTCCGCAGTTTAGATTGCGATAGGGCTCTCGATTGCCTGTGGTGTTCCAATGGCGCAATTAGGGAAAAGTAATGCCTCCTGAAGGTTTTTAGGGCTTGATAATGGTTCCGGTGAAATAATCCGGGATTTCCTTTTAGTTGAGGCTTTTATACTATAAAACGTTATCGTTGGTTGAATTTAGTTCGCCTATCACATATCATAAATACTCTGGGAAGGTTTTCATTAAGTACAATATATAATGTTTGAAAAATTAGTATTCAAGGTAGAGAAGTACGTCAAAGAATCACTGATCCCAACATTATATTAAATTCGGGACGAGGAAATCTTTTAGTTAGAAATTAATTTACAATTAGTATGAGTTGATTTTATATATATTTTAAATATACCATTAGGGGATTTATTATCATTTGGAATAAAAGAGAGTAAAGGAAAGGTTTTTTCTGTCCAATGAAGTTAACAGAGGTCAAACAAGTTTTCCTATATCTACTAATTTTAGATTACTAAAGCTATTGAAAACCTACATCCGATTATAACAATCTTATTTAATTTACTATTCAGTCCAAATTTTGCTTTGGAGTTCTAGCTTGCTTGTGATTAAATGTTATGTTTTTGACCGGCTGCTTTTCTAAGGCAGCGGTACCTTCAAAAACTAGCTTACTTGGTATGTTTAATCCATATATATACTATATTTAATGATACCATTAGACCTTTTTAAAGGTATCGTGTTTACCAATCCAATAGGTGGCATGCAGGGTAAGTTAAAGTAGATGTGTTTTAATAAACGACGTTATTATTTACATTAACTTAAACATATATAATACATTTACACAATGGTTGAGAATACTGAGGGATTTCTTATAGTTGATCTTGCCAAACAATATTACCATAAAATATTACCTTCTGACACTTAGTCGGCTGGCGGAGGTGGAAATTGTCTCAGGCGTTCGTTCTAGACTCTCTGATCTCCAGCTGCTCTGTCTGACCCCCAGGGCGGACATCTCTTCTTCTTGATGGAAATCGACACACATTTTCCTGAGGATGGAATCAGACTGCCTCTTCTTGATTATAGAACTTGACTGCCCTTTACGAATATTCTCCTCATCGTCGTCACCTCGGGCGGGGCTGATCTGGGAAGTGACCGGGGGTCTTTTGTCTTAGTTTCTAGGAAGTTTCCCGAGGTACATATTGCTGGGGGACCCATGGAGGTAAACGCGTTTTGATGTTTTGCCGACAAAGGTTCGTTATCTTTAATTGTTTAATATTAAAATTATTTAATTATGAACTCCCCTCAGTATCCTCAATACATTACATAAAATTCATTTGTAAGATTCTCTATTATAAGGAACTAAGTGATAATCAATATCAACAATAAATGACATTTTTTATTTGGTTTTAAATAGGTAACTGAATATCCTTTCATTAGGACATTTTTCACCTTATTTTGTATCGTTTGATTTTTGATACGAAAATGTTTCCCCTGCAATTTAATGCAGAACCATAAAAGTTAACAATTTTTATTTAATTTTCGTTAGAGCCTTTGTCATATAATATTAGATAAATATCAATTATAGTTTATTATTTTTAATAATGAAACTTTGTAAACGAAAAAAAAATTAGCACCCCTCAAAACTTCAGGGCTTACGTTTCAAGGTAAGTAAAATCCAAATAACGAACAAAATACTTGGCTTTTCCTAATAAATAAATGAATATTTAAAATAGTGAGCTCTTAGTGCTTTATAGAGAATGAATACAAAACGAAAAATCTGGTGAGGGCAACACACGACTTTCACTTACCTCAATTTTTTTTTCCCTCATTAGATAATTTTCAAATACAGTTAGAGATAAAAATGAATAAAACTATTAAACAAATTAATTAAATTTAATTTCTGTTTAAACATGGGTTTTATTAAAAAATCTATTATATTATTATTTAAAATTTTTTTAGTTATTTTTTTCAGCTTTTAATCACTCTTTGTTAACTTTTACAAGCTTGTGTATAAGATAATACTTTTTTTCTAAAATCATTAGCTTTCCAACGGTATGTCAAACATCTATATTACTCTTCTTATGTTCAAAAATGAAAAATTGCATTAAAAAAGTATTTTTGCAGTTTTCTCCTTTAGTGGGATATAGAATTCATTCAACTTATATATTTACATATTTCTTATCAAGCTTATATTGTTATCTTTTTAGTATCCAAAAATTAGAGGTACTTTAGAAGAAGAAAATTTAAAATATCGGCATTTAAGCCCTGTCGTACTATTTCAATCAGAATGAAACCTGCATAATATTAAAGCCCATTAAATTTTACATCGATATAGCTAGTTTAATCAAAATCGTCGGAGCCGTTTTTGAGAAAATCATAAAAAAGTGCCATATTCATGGTATAAAGTGGCTCTTCTGGTTAGCCGATTTTGATGAAAAAGTTTTTGTAACATTTCGGGCGTATATTTGTCTTAAATATGAAATTTCAGTTTTATAGGACTTTTCGTTTCCGCCCGGGAGTTACCAAACACGGACACACACACCCTTTTTGTGGGACTTGGTTATTTGGACTCAGAAGTCCCTTAAACGTGTAGTTCCGTTGAAAACTGGAATTCGAAAATTTTCACGATCGCAATACTTTCTTTTACTATATATACGTAAGACAGTTAGACTTAAGTTATTTCGGACAGCTTCTTGCATCGGGAAGAGAGTTTCTATATTACAAAGTGTCCTTTTTAGTGTCGTAATCCTAGTTACCATTGATTTATTTCGATTCGTATCCTTTTAAAAGTAGAATCGAGTCCAAAATGGAGGTTTTCTTCCATTTTGCACCGTATCCTGGTTACAATAAATGTCAATTGTTAAGAATCCTTTCAACGAGAATGGCGACTTTAACTTAGAATGAAAAAAAAAAAAAAAAAAATCAAAACAGTCCTTAAAATATGGAAATCGAGCATATCCTTTGAAATAGTAAATTAGTCTTTTTTCGGGCGTAACCCACCTCACCCACCCTAATATAGACAGTTAGACTTAAGTTATTTCGGACAGCTTCTTGCATCGGGAAGAGAGTTTCTATATTAAAAAGTGTCCTTTTTAGTGCGGTAATCCTAGTTACCATTGATTTATTTCTATTCGTATCCTTTTAAAAGGAGAATCGAGTCAAAAATGGAGGTTTTCTTCCATTTTCAACCGTATCCTGGTTACAATAAGTGTCAATTGTTAAGAATGCTTTCAACGAGAATGGCGACTTTAACTGACAATGAAAAAAAAAAAAAATAAAAAAAATAAAACAGTCCTTAAAATATGGAAATCGGGCATATCCTTTGAAATAGTAAATTAGTCCTTTTCGGGAGTAAGTAAGTGAAAGTAAAAAAGAAATCAGCAGTGTTGATATACCATTTTCCTTTGAATTATTTATTGCTTTTCATATTAGTTAATCGCCTGTAAACAGCTATATAGTTATACACTCATACAGGTATTTGGAAACAATAAATCTTCGTGTATATAATTTGCATCGTTTCTTTTTTTTTTTATACATTTGTATTTTAGCCTTGTATGATCATCATTTAAATACTACAGAAGATTGCCAATCTTATTCTTTGTAAGTGTGCCAGAGATGAGTTAGTCAGTGGATTATTTAGGTCGGAGATCCGCATATATTTCGGCGGTCATGTCTCCAGCGAACATCCTCCGCACTATCTGCCCGTTCTCCATCCGGGAGTAACCGCCGGTACGCCTATCCCCGGACAGAGCCGCCACGGACGAAGCATTGTTACAGCGAGGAACCCAAACCAATTATCAGCCCACGCTCCAGAGCTTCAATGGGACGTGGGTGAGTAGACGTGGGAATAAACAGAGAGCAGATTCATATGTTTATTGCTGATGGGATAGTTCTTCTCCATTGTTTTCTCAACAGACTTCGTGCCAGGATGTCTTTATCCTTCGCCCTGGCATCAATGGGTCTTTGATTATGGTTAATGTACTTGGGGCGAGTAAGGATCGGAGCACTAATACTACCATTACAACAAAGGATCAGAATGTTTTGATCAAAAGTAAGGATATCAACAAGCAATTTGTAAGAAAGTTTGTTTGTTTATTTTTTTAACGTCACTTTATGCTACTGTGGCTAATCGGGCGATGCTACAGTGGAGTCCTAAATGTTGCCTATCCAGTTTTTATTAGGATATGGATCTACCTGATCCATCGCACAGGCTCGGGACCACCTTTTAACGTCCCCTCCTAAGGACGGCATAACTAAGGATTTTTTACTCCCATTATAAAATCCTAGGACCACCTGCGGGTTAGAACCCGTGATCTTTGGCATAGGAGGCTGTTAGTTTATAAGAAAGATAGATATGTTGGAGACCTCACTAGGTTTGGAACAATACTTTCTTTACATGTTCATTATTTTTTAATTTTATTCTTGAAACTTTAAAATTTTTTATTTTATTTTTATTACAATTTGTTTCTATATGAACATTAGTAATAGTGATATAAGATCCCATTCACACAATATATACTGTATACAATGATAAAGTCAAATTAATAAAATATAATATATATACAAAATAAGAAAACAAACAACAACCTATAATTGAGATAAATACAAATAAATGATATATATAGAATTAAATAATAATAAATATAAAAACAAAACAAATCAGAACATTAACCTATAATTGAGATAAATAAAAGTTTGCAAATAAAGAAAAATCATTCAAACAAACATAACTATATACAAGTGCTATGGGGACCCCAGACTGGGATTTTCCCTCCATTTGTGGAGGAAAAAGCAGAATCCAAGAGATCCTAGACACTCCCTCTCGGTCTCACTCAGTGGAGGCCGAACTAGGGCGCTGTAGCCACAAACATACATTACATGAGTGGAGGATCTGACCAGTGTCAGAACTCCAATTTAAACGTTTACAATACGTCTCGCGGCCACTGCCGTTTCAATCTTCGAGGAGGATTGTAGGGATGGGTGGTGCTGGATAGGGATTGTGCTAGAGGGTTAGGATGATGACTAAGGTTCTGATGAAATTTGGAAAATTAAACTTTAAAATAACGGAAAAAAACTCACTACAGAAAAAATAAGGAATTGAACATAACAATGCTATAAAATGTTGCAGTCATAATGATTAATAATATTATTCAAATATTCCAATATTCATTTTTTTATTTAATTTACTTACTTATCAACTCTCCAGGCTGGAGACTCCGGTCCAAGAACATCCTGGAGATACCTAGTTGCAATAACTTTTGTCCTTAATTCTTAAGGTCATGATTGCCAACGTTGTAAGTAAGACATTTTAGAACTTCTAAGTTATATGGTATAGTTTTGAATTCCGCCTGGACGGTATGTAGATTTTAAGATGATTATCAATGTTTTTATAATATCCGACAAATTGTATGCACTTTTTAAGAGTTTCTACGACGTCTGATATGTTAAAAGTTCTAGTGGTTAGAGCACTAGTCTACAGTACTCTAGGTCCTGGGTTCGAATCCCGAGTGTGGCAGAATATTACTTATTCTGTTAATTTAGTCGGGGGGCTGCCCTAGAGCATGGAGCCCTCCTGGAGCAGACCCAAGTTTCTTGAAGGTGGTACCTAAAACAAAGCCCTAAATCACATGTTTCCATGTGTCATTTAAAGTGTATTGGAAAAGTAAAAAAGCTCGATACATGGGTACCTCATGATCTCGCTGAGTGGCAGCAAGACCCCATGTTTCAAAACATATCGTGCAAAAATTGAAAGAGCTGGGCTACGAAGTTCTTCCGCACTTGTCTAACAGATTACCAAATGTTCAGGGATTAACACAACTTCGTCAAAGGAAAAATTTTTGAAAATGATGATCAAGTGAAAAGTGCGTTTTCAGATTTTGGTTCACTTCAAAGCTCAGAGTTTTTCAGTTCGGGGATAAAAAAGTTGGTGTCACGTTGGGAAAAATGTGTAGAAAAACAAGGTAAATACTTTGAATAAAATTATCTTGTTTTTCATATCGTATTTTTAATAAAAATCCTTTACCTTGAAAACGGACATTTCATGTGACACAACCCAATATAATAATTATCATTCGTAATAAAACAATGTTTAATTAATTTTTTCAAAGAAAATTATTGATATTTTAATAATAACTTTCAGTAAGCCCTTCAACTTTATTTCGAAGTTTATAAATGGCTTTAATATAAGAAGAAGAAGGTAATGAACTTTTTTTTTTTTTGTGGGAGACTGATGCCTACATGCTTTCAGTAACCGCAGTCAAAGATAGAACACTGACAAGATATGATGCCTGCGCTTCGGGAAGTGCTTTATGGTCGCAGCCAGGGTACTCCGTGAAATCGGCGCCTCCGGTATTTATTATTAGGGGGGAGGGTCTTCGCAGGAGCTTAAGATAAATGAGGAGAGGCCGAAGAGGACAACCGGTTTGGTCCTGTCCCGTTAGTGTTTGTCCTTCGTCCGATCCTCTTTGACACACTCAATGTCCTCTGCTCTGGATAGGATGGCCTCCGCTCAATAACGAAGCACTAGTTACAGAACAATCTAGTTCGAAATAAATAATTATCTAGTACTTTTGTTTTGGTAGAAATTCCATTTTTAGATAACAGCAGAAGACATTAAGTAATTATACCATACTGTTGATTCCTGCCTTGCAGATCTGACATTATTTTTGAAACATTTTAATTTAATTGTGGCTACCCCATGCATACAAGTCTATGGGAAAAGTTTTTGTAACTTTTACATATCTGTATATAAAATCGATAAGAAACTGCACGACGTTTTCGACTACTTCAACACTTACTAGACAAACGTTCTAATCTTCCACTTAACTACAAAAGGCTCATTTACATGACTATCATAAGGCCGATATGGCCTTAATCGAATGATTGAGGAATAGAATAAATGGTTAATTTTGTGTAATTTTCTTGGTGAAGTTGACCGAAAATAAAGATTATTAGTCATTCAATTGAGTACCTAAAATTTTCCGAGTAGATGCATGCATTTTGAGTGTTATTTATTTAATTTTATAAATATTACTTTCACTTACTATATATAGTAAGAGGAAGTATTGCGATCGTGAAAATTTTCGAATTCCAGTTTTCAACGGAAATACACGTTTTAGGGTCCCTGAGTTCAAATAACCAAGTCCCGCAAAAAGGTCTGTGTGTGTGTGTGTGTGTGGTAACTCCCGGGCGGAAACGGTAGGTCCTATGAAACTGAAATTTTATATTTAAGACAAATATACGCCCGTGACGTTACAAAACCTTTTTCATCAAAATGAGGTTACCAGAAGAGCCACTTTATACTATGCATTTTGCACCTTTTTTCGATTTTCTTAAAAACGGTTCTGACGATTTTGTTTAAACTCGTCATAACAATGTAAAATTTAATGGCTTTAGTATCATTTAGGTTTCATTTGGATTAAAATGGTCTGATAGAGCTTAAATACCGATATTTAAAATTTTCTTTCTCTAAAGTACCTTTAATTTTGTCGATTCTATAAAAATAACTATATTATCTTGTTAACGCTGATGAAAACCAGGTAAATATATAAATTGAATGAATTCGATACCTAACTAAAGGAGAAAACTGAAAAAATATATTTGTTATGCATTTTTTTCTTTTTGAACATAAGAACAGTAATATACATGTATGGATATACCGTTGGAAAGCTAAAGATTTTAGAAAAAATATTATCTCAAACACAAACTTATAAAAGTTAATAGAGAGTGATGAAATGAACATAAAACTAACTGATTATTTTAGATTATAATATAATAGATTTTTTAATTAAACACATGTTTTTATATAAATTCAATTTTATTAATTCTTTAATAGTTTCGTGTATTTTTATCTTTAACTGTTTTTGAAAATTCTTTCATTGATTGTAAAAATGAAAGTAAGTGAAAGTCGTGTGTTGCCCGCACCAGATTTTTTAAATTAATTTAATGAAGCATTTTCCCAAACAAAGGTACACGTCCTAACGGTACATTCAGAAAAAAATTAAGCTTCAAAACCACAGTCAATATTGAAATACTGATACATAAATAAGTTAGTAGTTACTTGCTTCAATAAGGATTTCATAAACTGATTCGGAGGCGACAAAGAGTTTCGAAAGGCATACTCCATTACTACCCTCCAGTTCGGCGGTCCTGAAGGAGCTCCCTACGGACACCCTCGGCTTATTGACAAGAGCTCTCGAGAAGCTGCTGATGCCGTGAGGGGTTTAGGTAAACTAGGAGTTGGCCCCAGGGACCTTACTCAGCAGCGGGGGTGTCGAGTGTGCTCGCCGATGTTTGTTTATATGTTGTGGGTGGGGGATGGCTGCGGTTTAGCTTGGATAGTCTATAAACAGGTTAAGGCTCAATTTGCGGGTTCTGATTGCATTGCCTCTCTTCTCCAATTTATAGACTTTTTTTTTTTTTTTTGCATTACTTTTATTATTGGTGTTGTTTCTTTTTGTACAATCAGTTGTGTTGGACTTATGGAAAATAACTTAGAATACACGTTTATGTTTTTTTGACATACTTTTCTTAATATAGTGGATATAATTAGTTGACCGTTGAGAATTACTGAAGGAATTAGTCCGGGTGGCGGTCATTAAATGAAACAAACTGAATAGTTTCAACTATTTTATTGTTTGCCAACGTTTCGACCCCCATTGTGGGTCATCATCAGGGCTATGCTTCTGCACTTAATAAATTCTTAATGGTTTTACAATTCAATTTATTCCTATTTGTAATTATTTTACTATTTTGTATCAACTATATGATCTGTCAACGATTGTTACTTATTATTATTTGTTCTCATAATATTTTCACTTGGTTAATTTTACTGTCTTAATATATGTACAATAATTATAAAAACGTTGGTTGGGAGGTAGTCAGTTTTACTACATATAGTTTATACATTATTATTCTTACTATTGTATTATATTGTTTTGTACTTCAACAATCTTGTTAAAACATCTTCTAATACCGTTATGATGTTATTAATATTGTAGGTTTAATCTGAACACTTCCTTTTATGTTAATATTACAATTTTACTCATTGTTGTCAGATCCCGTCTAGAAATATGGTACGTATTTTCCATTTTACCCAACCTTTTGTACGTACTTTCCTATCTGCCTGCCTATATCCCTTATTACCAAATTGTACCTAGTTTCCACTCGCCTACCAGACGGTACGTATCTCCACTGTACTCCATTTTTAATGTTTTTTATTTCATGTAATTTTTTCTTATATATTTGTACATTATCTTTAGTCATTATCTGGTCTGTATAGCTGTCATTAGTATACCTTTATCATTGTAATTTAATTAATTGATTTCTTCACACATCTAGTTCCTTTTATGTTATAATATTGACATTCTCTAGCGCAATAGTTATTTTTTTAAAAATAGTATTTTTAATCTTATTTTGAATGAATCCTTTTTGTATCTTTTGTATCTTAGCCCTGATGATGACCCACAATGGGGGTCGAAACGTTGGCAAACTATAAAATAGTTGAAACTATTCAGTTGTTTCATTTAATGACCGCCACCCGGATTAATTCCTTCAGCAGTTTTCTTAATATAGTTTAGAGAGATACACTTTATTCATAAACAAACAAACAAACAAAATGATGCTGCCCAACTTAATTGGGTTGCTATAACACAGCATACCGATTCTTTCCTACAGGAATATTCTTAACATTTTATTTAACTATAAATACAATATTTGTTTTTCCTTTTTTACTCTTTTTAATTTTTTTTTTTTTTACTTATTTTTCCTGTTTTTTTTTTTTTTCTCTTTTCCTTCTCTACCGTTTCACATTTTATTTCAAATACTTTGATATATCTATACATACACACCAAAGATTAAATTAAAAAAAAAAATGTATATATATATATATATATATATATATATATATATATATATATATATATATATTAAACAACAACATACTAAAAAATCTCACTAGCATAAATAAAAACAATACCAAAACATTCAGCATCTAAAATCAATATCTCTATATATAAAAAAATTTGTTAAAATAAAAATAAAAATATAAGTAAACACAGATGCACATGCATGCCCTTCCAATTATACCCGTAATGAGTAGATGTGATAGTGTATAATTCCCAGACAGTGGAGAACCATACTTTCTGCTATCCTTGCCACGTCTTTTATATCGACACTTATGTCCTCCATCAAGCTCCTTGTTGAACCTGGCACAATAATAAATTTTAGATTAATTAAAATTCGTTATATTTAAATTAATATTTGCATGCCCATCATAAGACCGATATAGGCATACAACGTAGAGCTTTGGGGCTCTACTAAACCATCGAATTCTTCTCGTATCCAATCCTTACAATCTAAAATCCTTAACGCTCCTTACTTTGTGACTTTGTTTTCATCCATAAAGACCTAAATGTTCCATATGTTACTGAATTAGTGAAACCAAACCATATAAATCATTCCATGAAAAACTCCATTGCTCGTCTAACCAACTAGTTTCTATCCTATAAACCTCTTCGATTCCTGATAATCCTCCGAGGCGTTTGAAAGCAGATGGCCCCGAGACCTTTAAGTTTAGAACATTTTAAAGTATACAATACAGTTGTAAATTTAAAAAAATATGTTAAAAAAAAATAAATTACAGGGTGGGTAAGTGACTATATGGCTATGACCAATTTTCTTATAGCAATTAAGGTTGGATGACCCATCCAACGTCTACTCTTGCACGCTATAAATTATGGTCTATAATTCCTCAAGAAAAAAAAAAAAAAAGTATAACTTTTATTTTAATATACGAGTGTGTATGTATGTTTTGGTACACCATAAATTAGGCGGAATTGGAACTGTCCTTTTCCTTTTAAACCCCTGTTAAAACCTAACCTGACAAACCATATACTGTTTTCGAATTCTGATTACTCCCCAAACATTCGGATGGATGCGTTTCCAATGCGGCTGAAAGTTGTTGCAATCGAACGAACAAGAGAAACAGCTCCCCGCGCAATAAACGCGAACAGAGCAGAAATAAAGAATGACGATGCTGAGGATGGTTTACAACAGTCGTTGGGGTTTAGAGCCCCAAATTAATCCGGGCGAAGCAGATTGTGCCCTAGGGTCCCGGTGGGGCAGATGCAAATGCCTTGGGGCCCCCCGCCGTCCCTACGAATTTCCACAGGGATGTTTTAACTTTTAACTGTTAACAATAAGTGTTTGTATATTTATAGTTAATTGATCTTTATTGGGTCTGATTAAAAACAGTATTGATAATCTGAATTAATTCGTTCAACATCATTTTTTTCATAAAATAAATCTGAACAAATGTAATAATGGTATGTATAAAGAAAAAAAATTGGCGTTTTTCAAGATGTTTTTTTTTTTTTTTTTTTTGCACGAATTGGCCATCAAGGACCACGTGAATATCATTCTGTCTTCTTCACATTTTTCATCTTCCTTTTTTCTCAATATTCTTTCATCTTCCTGGACTGTTCCTCCCGCTCTTCCTTTAACCATTTTCTCCCCAGTTTCTTTATTTTTCCTGTAAGAACCCCAACTTCTTTTATTTTCTTCCCGAAAAGCTCTCTATCTAAGCAGTCTATTTTCTTGATTTTTAACCTATCGAGCTTCTCTTTTATTTGCTTTGCATAACCACCCATATTCTTATAGCCTAGAACTTTGTCAAAAATCTATTTGTTCAGCCTCTGATTGTTCATTCTTACCATATGGCCATAAAACCTCAGTCTCCTAGTTCTGATGACTACTTCAAGGTTTTCAAAATTTCTATATATTTCTTCATTGGATTTTAACCTGTAGCCCTATTGTGTTATTTTGGGTCCATGAAGCCTCCTAAGAATTTTTCTCTCAATCTTGAGAAATTTCTCAAGACTCAGAAGGCAAACTGTTTCCATACCATACAATATTGTTGATCTTACTACTGTACAGTAGTGCCTTATTTTTGCATTGGAGGATAAACTTTTCTTACTGTACATGCTTCTAGTTGCAAAGTACAGTCGTTTCTAGTTTGGCTAATCTTTCATCTAGGCCTGCTTTATCTATCCCGTTTTTGCATATTATCTCCCCCTAGGTATTTGAACTTTTTGGTCACTTTTATTTGTCCATATTTCGTGCCCGAAATTTTCTTGTCATAACTTGCATTTGTTGTCATCTCTCAGCTATTTCTTTTAGGTATGTATAAAGAAAAAACAAATGGACGTTTTTCAAGGAGATATTTATATTATTATTTCTTTGATATATTGGGTCGTAAAATAAGTTCTTAGCGTATGTAATATTTCAGTTAAATAATATCTATGTTTATAAAATCCTATTTACCTCGTCAATAATGTTTACATATTCTTAAAAAAAAAAAAGATTAGTTAAGTTGCTTTTATGCATCAGTTTTAACTGAGATTTCTTATCTTAAAGCGGTATTTTGTTTGCTCAAAATTCATTTTCTTCATTTAGTGATTTTTTATTTCAGAAAAGGAAAATCCGCTTCACCGACGGTTAACAAAATTTGCCGTGTGTATGGGGAAGATGTTTTGAGAAAATGCCCCGTTCGTAAGTGGGGGTTTTTCTGTAAAAGCTTTTTTTGGAAGATATTAGAAACCTACTATTTTAAATATATCATTTGCAATCTTCCCTTAGGCCTGTTTTTATTGTTTGTTTATTTATTTAACGTCCCTTTTTGCTGCTGTGGTCCCACATCTCCTCCGAAGGACGGCATACCTAAAAAATTCTAGGGCACCTGTGGGTTTGAACCCGGGATCTTGAGCATAGGAGGCTGTTATGCTAGTCAGCCAGCTACAGGTAACCCTAAGGATGATTTGTTTTTATTAAATTAATTGGGAAAAGGTATTGTTTGACAAATTAACTTTAAAAACGATTTTTCTTTTAGGTAAGATTGTTTTGTAACACTAATGTATGTTTGCTTTTTTTTTTTTTTGTTAATAATTTTAATTAAAATGTTTCTTATAGGGATAATTAGGTTTAAAGTTATTTAAAGATAACCCTATATTACCACATTACAAACACACACACACACACACACACACACACATATATATATAATATATATATATATATATATATATAAATGTATATTATAAGAAGATAATAATTAGAAGTAACAATACCATACCGTTAAAGCCTATAATAAATATTTATGTTTAGAGGAAGTAGTAAGTATAGGAATACCTGGAGGTTACATCAATACACTCATAAACAAGACTTACCGACTCTTTCCTGAGAAAATGTCATGAAAACTCTCACATAATATCCATGTTCCTAGCATTTTACCAAACGTAAGTAAATTTTTAAGAGTTCTACCCTAGGATGTGGTATTTCAATTTTTTTCTTCTTTTTTTTCTACTTCCTATTATTATCGTTTGTCATTTATGTTATTTTTTTGGTGAAATAACGCTTTTTGAAATGTATAAACAAGCCCATTTAAAAAAAAAAAAAAAAAAAAAAAAATACGTGCTATGAACCCTTATAGGATTGAAAAGTAAAAACAAACACAACAACAAATAGTGTTGATCATAATGAAAATTGAATTAAAAAGGAGACTTTATAAGATCAGTAATTGAGTAAGTTGCAAGTAAACTTTTTAGGTATAAGGATAAGGATAAATCAAAGTTATAAAATAAAAACCTCAATTAAAAGCTAGATTAATAAAACTTAATTGAGGCATTATCCAAACAAAATTCTAAAAAGGTATAAAATAACTGGCATACCCATCTTAAATACGTAATTTAATTTTCGTAAGACCAATTGTTTTTTAGGAAGGTTTTCTAAATGACATGGTCATTGAAACTTGATACGTGTGCTCCTGTAGACACTTTCACAGTCATCTATGAATGTGTCAAAGTAAAAAATGCAAATTAATTATATAATTACTTAATGTTGCTAATTATAAAGTAAAGCAAGTAATAATTTAAATGACGTCTTGTAAGTATATAAAAGAATATATGTAAACAATACGATCGATATCGAGCCCCCACACTGACTTTTTACGATATCTTTGGCTTGGCCAGATATCCTCCTCCAATGTTTGCCAACTTTTGTTTGCTAGCCCGATGTCACTCACCAAACACCATCACCCTGTAACTTTCCGTTGTATAGACCTTGTTTTTACACCTGATAAAGTGATTTATATATAATAAATAAATGGTAAAAGAATGAAGTAAATAATCTAGAAATAAATAATTAGAATTAGAATTATTCATAATTAAAAAAAATAGTCGATTGAACATATTACTGTTCTTTGGATCCCTGGTTCAAATTCCTGTAGTGACAGAATAATTATGATCACAATATTTGGTTACTCTTTCACCAAGTTAGTGTAGAGATCAGGGTGATTATTGCTGTTATTTCAGCCGTAGGGTGACGCTTCTGGGTATACTCAACCTTTATAAAATAGGTATCCAAAAACTGATCTAAGAAAACCTCACTCTAATTATTTATTTGTACGGCCATTGGCCTAAAACCCGTAAAAATATCTATATATGCTAAATTCATGTCCCTTCTTTGTAGAGGTACAGATTTTTTATTTAATAAGAAATATTATCTATAGTATAAAAGGGATAACCTGTAGCACGGTGGCCAGCATAACAGCCACGAGTGCGAACCTGCAGGTGGTCCTAGAATTTTTTAACGGGAGAATAAAACTCTTAGTTATACCGTCATTCGGAGAAGACGTAAAAAGATGGTCCCAAGCCAGTGCGATGTTAGGTACTCATTACAGATCCCTATCCTAATTAAAGCTGGATAGGCAAAATTTAGGACTACCACAGTAACATCGTCCGATTCGCCACTGTAGCATAAAGAGACGTTAAATGAATAAAAAAAACAATCAATTAAGGCATTTTTTTCAAGTTGCTAAGAATTGTATCAGTTCAAACGTGGTTACATCCAAATCGTGGTTACGAAAGAATATAATACGAAGGATATAAATTGGAATATAAATATAATATTCATAGTAAAATTAGCGAAAAAATATAAATTTCGAAAAAATCTATTTCTTTTCGATTTTTTATACTAACATATTTCTGTTCTAGCAACGTTTTGGAGTCCACGTCAGGCCTTTAGGGGTTTTACTTATCCGTAAAAATATATTTACATTTATTAGGTTTAGTTACGTCATAATGAAATGTAAGTATCACTCTACAAGACATTTATAGTTATGCATAATTCCGGTGGTTCCGAGTCTGTCAGGTACTCGTTAAAGATTCCTACCTAATTAATGCTGGGTAGGCAAAATTTAGGACCACTGTAGCATCTTCCAATTGGTCACAGTAGCATAAAGTGACGTTAAATAAACAAACAAACAAATCTATGGTATAAAGTCAATGAAGGTGATTGATGCTGAAGAAAGGTCAGTGCTTATTACAGAAGATCTTTGATATTTTTACATAATTACTAATCGTTACATTTAAATTGGAACCAATTTAATGTTGGTAGACAAGTTTTTTAAATTCATTTAACGTTGCTTCTATGATAACCGGACCGTCCTACAGTGAGATCCCTTAATTTTGCCTATCCTGGTTTAATAAGTATCAGACATCGCACAGGCACGGAACCACTATTTTACTCCTAATGTCATCTGCTGGGTTTGTGTACGTATTTGAGATATTGGGCATAGAAGGCTGTTCTTCTAGCCACTACTCTACAGAAGACCCCTTGAAAGGGAAGTAAATGTGTATTAAATGAGCACATACGTTCTTTTGTTTTTTTTATTAACATATTATATTATATTGTTATTATTAGTACATTTTCTTGTCGGTTTTTTGAAGAAAATTATGAAATACGAAAACCGGTTTTTTAGTAGAAAATATCAGTTTTCAATGTATGAATAACATTTTAAAAAAAAAATTGAAAATGACAAATGTAGCAGAATAGATGAATACACTGTTGCAAGCGGTTTGGTTCTTGGGAAAATATCGGTCGGATATGGTTTTAAGAAACGGTGTGTTTTTTCTATTGGATGAATTAATTTAGATTTTATATTAGTTTGTCTTCTGGCTTTTTTATTTATGTACAGTTCATAAATTCAGTGTTCAGTTCTATTGATCGATATTTGATATAGATGATATTATACAAAATGTCAGTAGGTAACATATTTTAATATTATAAAAATATAAATTTTTAAAATCAGGCTTTAAAAACTATTAAGCCTAGTTCGGTTGCAAGCGAAGGGGTATTTTCTATTTCGGGAAATTTTGTGAATAAACTAAGGACACAGCTAAATATCAAATCGATAGACGTCCTCTGTTTTTTGAAATCATATTTCATTAAACCAAAAAAGAAAAAAATATAATATTTTAATTTATATTAAAATTGCCCTGAATGGAAAATACTCGGTCCATTGCTTAATTGTCTTTAAAACTAAAATTGATTTTAATAAGTATGTGTCCATAAACTTTATTTACTCTTGTCTTTCGGCTTTGATTATAATTTACATTATATAATACACATTTATATATTTTCTAACTGTTTTTAATAAGTATCCATCTGTATCTAATAACGTTGCTTTTTAAAAAAAATAATATGTTTATTATGAAAATATATTGTTTTTGTTTGTTTATTTGTTTAACGTCACTTTATGCTACTATGGCTAATCGGACGATGCTACAGTGGGAGTCCTAAATTTTGCCTATCCAGGTTTTATTAGGATAGGGATCTTTAACGAGTACCTGACATCGCACAGGCTCGGGACCACCTTTTAACGTCCCCTCCGAAGGACGGCGTAACTAAGGATTTTTACTCCCATTAAAAAATCCTAGGACTACCTGCGGGTTTGAACCCGTGACCTTTGACCTTTGACCGTTGAACCCGTGACTAAATATTGTTTTTGCCCTTTGCTGAACAACTCGTTTCACTATTATAAAAATATTTACATTCTTATAGTGAAACTTATGCATAAAAATTGTTTTTAATGTTATTTAATCCTGGTCAACCATTATTTCTTTGTTCTACTAAATTGCATAAAAAATTTCGACTGTCAATAAAATTGAACAGTAAACAATTTTAGTCTTAAACTGTTTTTAATCACTCTAAATTTTCTGTTAAAATGTTTTGTTCGAATTACAGAACATTGGAGTAAAATTTTTTAAACCGGTTTTTCCGGGAAAATTACTATTCGAAAATCGGTTTTCTGAAATGTCGGTTTTTGTATAAACCCTAATTTTCACGTAATGGTGTATAGTTGATTATGAATAATAAAACTAATCTATTGGCGTTAAAAGATCTCTTGTTTCTCATAAGCCGTGGTCTATTAAAACTCTAATTATTTACTAGACCACAGGGCGTGAGGTACGTTGGTCCCCCTTCACTAAATAAGATTAGCACAAGTTAATAGGTTGCCACTCCACGCTCCTTGTTAAGAGTCTATCCCTCACAGATTAATTATTGAAATCAATTTTTTTTGTCGGGGAATCTGATACGTTACACTGAGCGGTTAGAATGTAACTGATGCTGTGTCCACAATATCCTTTATGATTTCTCATATAACTTTTTTTATAACTATTTATTAACCGCTGTTTCCCTTTCTCCGTGGCCAATCGGACGGTAAATCATCTTATGCCTCGCGCACGTTTAATATTACTAAAGGGGTTAGAGGGTTTTTTTGCGGTCCCGTTTGCGGGGTATTAATTGTTCCGGGCGCAGACAAGACAAGGAGGATAAAGACTTCCTGGACCCAGACAAGAGGAAGGCAGCATTGTCCGTGACAATGGGCGACAGACAAACTGGAAGTAATGCCTGGACAAAAGGGGGTATCAGGAGTACCTGGATGCTTCAGGCTCTTGGAGTGCTATCTCCAGATTGTTTAATCAGTTTTATATGTGAGATCTCCCGGTGTAAGGATATGATTGTAAGGGTAATTGTATACGCTGGGCTATCCGTGAAAGAATAGTACTTCCAAGTGACAACTCAAAATTGAGGGTGGTTCTATTGAAATAAATAAGTGGACTGTATAGATTTAAAATAAATTAAACTAATGAAAGCAAACGACGAATCACAATACATTTAATACACTGAAATACAAATAAAGATGATAAGAAACAAATTAACCTAATAAATTTATAAAAGAAAAATTAACCTAATTATAATTAAACAGCTGTAAGAAAATGTAGGAAACAAAATAAACCTAATTAAAATATTGTAAAAATAGAAGAAACAAACTTAACTTAATTAATGCTTAAAGATGTAAAAAAAATAGTTATCAAATTAAACAGTTTCTTGCATAAGAATTAAGAAATTAAATGTTCCATTAATGGATAAAGATAGGTTATATTCACGTAAAGATGTCCAGTTGAGTGTTGAAGAAAACGACCGCAGGGCGGCTTGAACGAAGTCGTCTTGAGTATTGAAGAAATTTACCGCAGGGCGGCTCTTCCAAGTTCCAAGGGGAACGATGAGAAGATGAAGAAATTCGTTTCCAAACGTTCAAACGTTGAGAGGAATCTTGGGTCTATATACGGCACATCTTCACCGCTCAGACGCTAGCTTAAGACTCGACTGGCACGAGGCAGTCAAAAACAATTGAAGTACGATCGTCTTCTGTCTTTCTCTTCTACTTCTCTCGTTTAAAAACTTATAATTATATTTAAAATAACTATTTTAAAAAGAAATTAAAAAATAAAGATTTAAACAAAAAAAATGATCTTATTATAAATATCATAAAATTATGAACTTATAATTTTTCGATTGAAAAACTATAAAAACCTTATCAGGCCGTAACGAATGGCGTGAACAGTAATTAAAAAAAAAAATCTGAAGGGCAAAAAACAATTTTACTATCTCTGTTTTTAAAATCAATTTAAGAAGTTTTTATAAACTTAGAGATGAGAAACGCTACAAATTATTAAACAATGGGTTATTATTTTCAAATAATTATATTTTATAAAGCTCTCGCTTTTGTTTGTTTATTTAACGTCACTTTACGCTAGTATGGCTAATCGAACAATGCTACAGTGGGAGTCCTAAATTTTGCCTATCCAGGTTTTATTAGGATAGCTATCTTTAACGAGTACCTGACATCGCACAGGCTCGGGACCACCTTTTAACGTCACCTCCGAAGGACGGCATAGCTAAGGATTTTTTACTCCGATTAAGAAATTCTAGGACCACTTGCGAGTTTGAACCCGTGACCTTTGGCATAGGGGGCTGTTATGCTAGCCACTCAGCTACAAGTGATCCCATAAAGCTGTAGATAGGTAATACAGAAATAAAAAAAATAATTCAAAGGAAAATAACATAGCACCACTGCTAATCTCAAAACGCTATATCTCTGCTAATTTTTAACCAATTTCAATGATTCATTTTTTCATTTTGTAGAAAATTTAATTCTCCATGAATTGTTTTTATTTTTTTATTAATTAGGAGAAACGGATTTTTTTTTTTTATTCGTTATTCAGGTTCTTATCTTGCAACGTAACATCGCGGTTTCTTGGTTAAAAAACACTGATACATTTTTTCAAAAATAATAGTGTTATGTGCGTATATATAGGCCAGATTTACATTTTTTCCTTTTTACTTTCTTATTTATCGCGCTTTACTGATTCTAAAATACCCTACAAATTTTCTCTAACTTCAAAAATAACCGTGTTTTTTGCGTATTTATATATATATAAAAAAAAAAAAATTCAACATATTTGGACTTATATTGGAGCTCAGCGAAACATTCCCAGAATACAAACAACAGACGTCTACCAGAAACAGTAATCATTTTGAATCTTAACTTATTACTAGATGAATATTTTACCAGTAAAATCTTACATACACGACCGTAATCAACACTTTACTCCTACACCCATAATCACCCGCAATCCTCAAAGTAAGGAGCATTGGGTTTTAAGGGAGTGGATGCCAGAAAAATTCAATAGTTTAGTAGAGTCACAAAACTTAACCTCTTAAATTTAGATAGGCCTTATGATGGTCATGTGAATCAGCATATTGTAATAAAGTGTTCTAAAGCTAGAGCGTCAGTCCAATAAGTGTTGAGGTAACCGAAATCGGCGATTAGTTTATTGTCGTTTCAGTTTTGAGTACGGATTCCAAGTAAGACGTTTGTCAAGCAGGATTCCTTGAGAGTGGATCTGTTCAATCGGAACTAGTGGAATATTGTTAAAGGGCACTGTAGGACAAGATTTCATACGTCAATTAGTGGAATCTGTTAGAAATTGTTTTTATTCTAGAATTTCGATACCATACTTTAAGTACTCTGATGGGGGATTGAACAGTTTGGGAAGCATTAGTTGGATCATGATTGAATGATAACACACAAGCAAGTGTTATCAGCATAGGTAAAAAGAAAGTATGAGGATCGGTTAAGATATCAGCGGTATAGAATGTATAAGGAATGGGCCCTAGGATACTGCCTTGAAGAACACCAGCGAATACTGATTAAAAAAAAAAACTTTGTTCGGAGTGTTATTGTAGGAGAGGATGTCATAGGCTTACGACGATTTGGTAGAATTATATGAAGAATAATCAGGATCCCGTTGTCCAATGAAGTTTTATACAGCAGAAACATACGTTTATTTTCATTAGAGATGAAACCATGAACATTTTTCGGTACTGATAGAAGTAACTCCGTTTCAAAGACATGCCTGTTGAGATACCCGTTACTGGATTTTTCCGTTGCTTCTAATTCAACTCTATTTTTGAGTTACTAGGAGTGTGATTTTTCAGATTTCCTTTTCCGGGACAGTACTGAAAAATCGATATATAGCGAAATGACCCGCAGACCGAAGGAGTATCGATTTCAGACGTAAGTTTTTAGGGAATTAGCTCTGGGGATGCTGGTCACGTATCCTCCCCTGCCGGTATATAGCCCCCTCCCCTCACTCTCTCTCACTCACTCACTATATATATAGATATATATATGATATCTGTGCAGGGTAAGGAGGCCCCAATCAGTGTCGATTATTCATAGGCTATGGACTTATAGCCCCCAATGGGCACGAGCTCTTCCTTAATTAGACATAATTTCATAAGCCGACCCTTGGGTGAGGGTGCAGAGGTTTTGGGGTGTGTTGCCAGAAGCGCGGTATTTGCTCGAACCCCCTGGTTTGTGTGTTGTACACACAATCTGGAGCGTTATTATATTAAGCCTGTTCATTTTTGCGAATTAAATTTGGGCGGCATAACAAAGTCTTTGTCCCTTGAAATGTCCTCGACGAATAATTTTTAATTTTCTCATTGTATTTCCATGTTTCGAGGTCATATTGTATTAATTATCAATCCGGAGCCAGAAGTCATGAAATACTTAGATTGCATGCATTTAAATACAACTTATCCGATGTTTTGCGTTATTTAAATAAACGTTATTAGGCTTTCATGTTATTACAATAGCAATAGTTAGAAAACCGGCGGGAAACTTTTGGAAAACCTTATATTCGTATGAATTAAAAAAAAAAAAAAACCTGTACCACTACAACCCATGAAAAGTTTTAAGCTCAGTACAAATAGAGATTCGTACTGTTTCTAGGCCAACGGTCGTGCAATGAGGTGATAAGGCCTTAATCACGCTCAGCCGCCAGGTTTTTTCCTAATTTTTGGCTTCTCCACTTGGTTGAAGCTAGGAGGATCTCTAAGAGGGTCTCTCCATTAGGGATGGGCATAATCGAATGATCGTCATAATCGGATGATCGGACTTCGTTGATTTAAATAATCGAATGATTAATATGCATTCTGAGCGGCCATATGCCACAATTCTCGTCTCTATGATGGCTATGATGAGCAAAAAAAAAAAAAAAAAAAGGAAAAACTAAGGTCGAGCTCCTTATTTATAACCCCTCGATTATCGTTAAATAATTCAGTTCGAATGATCATTCGTTTCTCCAAACCGATTAATCCGATAATCGATTAATTAGAATGATTGAAATACGTCATTCGATTATGCCCACTCCTACTCTCCATATCCCAGGATCGCCCCCCGGCTGAAAAAACAGAATAAATAATATTCCGCCACAGCCGGGATTCGAACCCAGGACCCGGAGCACATTATACTAGCGCTCTACCCACTAGACCACGCCGCTCCATTATGAATTAATTAAAATACTTATTTATTTATAATTTTAATATGTACACTGAATACAAATTGGTTAGGTTACTTTATTTATGGGCATTTTCTATTCATTATTATATTGATGTGAGTTTTTTTATATACAAATATTTTAACTATATGGAATAGATAAAATTGGAAAAAAGAAAAGAAAAGAAAAAGGTAATTTTTGAGGATTATTATATATTTCGATTGGGTCTGAAAACTTCTTTCTATGAAATATTAAACATTTAATAAGAAATTTTATGTTTACATTTTTCTTTACTTGAGTAACCGTATCAGCTATAAGACAGAGCTTACTAAAAACTTATTTTATTAAATAAATGGTTATATATGAATTTTAAATCATATTCACTCACTCTAAATAGAAATCATTTATCAGTGCGTTTATCTTGACCTGAAAAAGAAATTTTCCGTAAAGGAATAATTTATAAATAATTTTAATATGTGTTGAATCATACATATTTTAATATTGTTTACACATTTAATAATTATATTTATAAAAAGAATGGAATTAATCTTTTTTTGTATGGACATTCCCGGTTCATTATTGACTTAACTTTGAATACACCTTAATAATCTGTTATTTTCCTCGAACAATTTGAGTGTTTATAGTCTCAGTATATTCTACTTAACACAACCCTAACTATATAAAGTGATAGTCCGAAACTTGATGAAATTACATGTCTTTGGAGCATGTTCTCCAACCAATCATCTTGCTCATACGTTGAGCTAGAAACTATAATGGTATTTACTCTAGACTGAACATAAGACTGTTCATCAGTTTTAATTTGTTTTTTCTATAACTCTTGCTGAAAAATTCTGTCTAAAATCACATGACCCATAGCCTGAAAATTAAGAGGTATTCAATTATATAGTAAGTGAACAAACAAATGAGATTTAAAACCTATCTGGAGAAGTCCTTTTACCCTTTCACTATTGGATTGTTTCACATGAAATGTCCGTTTTTATAGTTTCTGAAATACATAAAGGATTTTGCAGGTCTCTGTTGTTTTCTTCCGAATATTTACATATTTAAAGTAAACAGTTACTAATCCTCTACCTTTGTATTATAAACATTAGCTTCCCAATCAAAAACTCACTTTTAGTATACCTCCAAATATGAACATGGAAACAAGCGATTTTCGAGTAATATTTTAGAGTTTAAACTCGGCCATTCAGCAGCTGAGGCCGCTAGAAATATTTGCAAGGCGTTTGGGGAAGGGAGTGTTAATGAACTGACCATTCGCCGTTGGTTTGCTAAGTTTCCAGCTGGGGATACCGACTTGGAAAACCTGCCCCGAGGATGACCTCCGTCCGTAATAGACAACGATTTCCTCAAACATATAGTAGAAGGAAACCCCTACCGAACAGTTAAAGGACTCTCGACACATCAACCTCATTTGATTCTCTCTCATGGTACTAGCCAACAGCAAGATCCCATTTTCAAAACATCCGTGCAAAAATTGAAAGAAATGGGCTACGAAGTTCTTCAAGCCCACCATATTCTCCCGACTTTCTCCAACAGATTACACCTGTTCAGGTATTCAGACAACTTCGTCAAAGGAAAACTTTTTTAAAATGATGATCAAAGTGAAAAGTGTGTTTTCAGATTTTGTTTCACTTCAAAGCTCAGAGTTTTTCAGTTCGGGATAAAAAATTGGTGTCACGTTAGGAAAAATGTTTAGAAAAAGAAGATAATACTTCGAATAAAATTATCTTGTTTTCGTATCGTATTTTTAATAAAAATCCTTTACCTTGAAAACGGACATTTCATATGACACAACCCAATAAAAATAATCTCTAAATTATTTTATGTTTAACTACAACTCTGGTTCATTTCCAATACGAATATCATAACAAGACTTTCTCAAAAAGGAAAACAAAAATGATTATTTATTACTTTTATATAGTTGGATATAAAGAGACAGGTCTCTCAATTACGATCGCATCCGGTGTCCTTAGCCCACGGGACCTGAAACTCAATTATGGTCCGGTCAGTTATCTTCACAATGACGTCTCGGGCAGTAAATTTATTGGGAGAAAAACAACATTTATTTGCAAAAGAGGGCTGATAGAGGAGGAAACGACCCAGCCTTGTATAGCCCTACGCGAGGTGTTGTGCCTGAGGGAGTGGACTAATGCGACTGGTCCCCGGTAGCTTTATCCCAGTTGAGATCTCAGAGCCAGCTTCTTATCGCTCCCTCAGGCCTTATTAGTCCTCCGTCTTGACTCACCGAGTATCTCTATCAATTATTCAAAACGTCACCGGGGTATTCGAGCAAGAGTCCCGAGCATCGACGTAATCACTTCGATTTCGAGGCCGCTTGAAATAAATTGAGAAATAAAACTTTTACTGTATAACTTTTTATAACTTATATAAGAAATTTATTTAAATAATTCTATGTATTATTATAGAATAATATAGTGTCGTGGACTATACATAAATTATTGAGGAGCTTTAATTTATTAAAAATTATTAATGATCAAGTTATTAACATATGACAAGTAAATCCAAGAAATAATTATATACTGACATGAAAAATATATTAAGAAACTACCATTTTTACTTCTAAAAAGTCTCTGTTAGAAGATTCGAATCCATATTCAAATCATAAATCGGAGAGGAAGCAATGCTTGAAATTAATGGGTTAGGGTGAAATAGATTTTGTGATAAAAGGACTACAGAGATCCCAATCACCTACATCAGACATGTTCCTTATGGCTGATTTTATTAGTGGCTTAATTGAGGACTTCACAAGGATTTTGTCATAAGAATTGGAAACAGAAGAAATTGAATGATTTGGAGGAACATCAAAGCTAAACGTTATATATCAAAATAAGCCTTTTAAATGAATTAATATGTGATAATTAATATTTACAGTACCTTGGAGTGGGGGAATATAAAAACAATTGTTTGTTATTTTGCCTTCCAGCTATTAGTTAAATAATAAAATGATAAAAAAAAAGAATTTGCCAGAAGAGAGACAAAACTTGGGAGCAAATAAACAATAATCAACAGAGACAAAAGACAACAACTGCCATGAAAATAAAATATTTCTTTCCACAATAATAAAATACAATAAAATAAAAATATAAGCTTCAATCAAATATAAAGGAACAGAAATAAAACATGTTTGAAGCAGTGACAAATCCATTTCACATAAACCCCTTTGTTGTTGTTTGGTAACCTCACTCCATCCACACATCAGGCCTTTCACAACACAAATGACCATTTCTTATAATATTTGCATTAAAATTAAGATAAGAAACTATATTCCTTGTTCTGAAATTTTCGAGAAACATTAAAGACGCACAGTGGGCAAAATCGCCAATTTAGGGGACAAAAGTTTAGAATTTTCGTTTTTTTATTATTCGTTGGATAAGACCATTAATACTAATTTTTCCGCAATACCGTGTTTACAAATAAATAGTAACTGAGTAAATCATTTCTGGTTTGCACAAGTGCCTAATAACCGGTGGATTATCTTTATTCGATGGTCTATTGTGTTCAAGTTGTGTTTAGCACAAAGTATTTTTGCTTTAATTTAACGATGGGCATTGCTGAGACAGGTAAGACATTACATTTCCAAACTCGTTATTGAATATACATTGCAATTTACCTATAATTCGATAGATCATTCTTAATCCAATCCGCATCCTTATGGAACTCCATTCCTTCTAATATCCGGAACTCCCAAACTCCTTCAACATTTAAATCAAGCCTATTTAGCCATTTCCTATCAATACAATTCCAATGCTAATTTCTGGGAAGATCAAGAGATAAAGCAGACAGATACATTTATTTATTTATTCAATTTTCGTTTTCACGTTTCCATTAACAGCAAATATTATTTTAAGTTTTTCTTTTAATCTTTTCAAAGACGTAAGATTAAATTATTTATTATTTTACAAACACTCATAAGATTTATAATTTCTTTACTTTTTTTTTAATTTAAAACTGTGAACAAATTTTTTTAGTTCTTATGTTTACATACATTGAAGAATTGTAATTTCTTTTCTTGGTATATTTTATTTTAAAATTTAAAAATAAATCATTTTTTTTTTTTTTATTGTTCTCATGTTAACATACATTTATTTCTCTTGTTTGTGGAATTCTATTGTTTTCAATTATTATACTCTAAGACTATAGTCTTATGTCCACTTTATGTTTCCTGATGTATTATTCTAAAGGGACTTGTCCCAGAATAAATAAAGAATTATAAATATTATTATAAAGTTAATTCACCAATTTGCAAATGTAAGACCGTATTCAATGACGAAAAACGATATAACCCCCAATTTACCCTAAGGATTTATTTCATCAATCCTCCTAGTCTTTAAATATTACAAAGGGTTTTTGCGTTTTGGGCGATGCATGATTTTTTTTTCAGACAAAATACTCCGAATCTCAGGTAAGTCACCTCTCCTTTGCGATGCGATTAGAGGTTTTTTAAGATTTTCAGCTTGCTTGGATAGCTGTTGTTCCACATTTTTTCATATTGTTTCGATATATTTTTTGTTAGAAGACTTGTAAGTTCTGATGCCGTTAGCAATGCCCTACCAAGCCCAAGGAGGTTAAGATCCTACTTGGCAGTACCCTATCTGTAATTTCATTGCTTATTATTCCCGTTTCACAAGGTATCCATATCAAACGGATAATTTTTGATATCTTCATCCATAGTTTTAGTGAATTCTGGAATTCTTAAGTATCCTTTATGGCTGAAATGCATATTTTCTAGCTCTTTCAGAGCGCTCAATGAATCTTATTAAACAATCGCCCCTACATGAATATGGTTCTACATACCTTTATTTTATGAATATTAAAAAAAAAAAAAAAGGATCCCTTGTTCCCTCTAACAAAAGGAGTGGATCAATAACGGTTAAGAAAGGGGCAAGAGAAGACAAAATAAACAGATCGATATAGAAAAGAAAAGAAAGAGGACACGAGCCCGGACCTAGTTAAGGAAGACCATTGATGCCTAGAAGAATGGCCCGCTCCATTTACATATGAATACCCGAAGCGCACTTTATGCCAGGGAGTTGCACGATACAATTACCCGCGTTGAGGATGGAGCGCGAAATCTACTTAGGCGATGGCTTCTTGCCTGCTGCGTATCTCCCGGCCTTTATAGCCCTATAAAGGAGCCACTTTATTGCTTTCTAATAGGCGAGGGGGGCTTTATTAGTCGTCCGGGGGGCTCGCGAAAAATTATATTACATAAAATAGATTACGTTTTATTTTTGTAGCACCTCACAGTCACTCCATTCAGACATGGTCAGATTCTCTGGGTAGGCTCGTGAATACTAAAATCTCTCACGAAAGAAGTCAAAGTAATCAATAAAAGCAAAATCAAGAGTTTCAGAGGAAAATTCAGCAATACTGACATTAAACTTTGTTTTTGTTTTTTACATACTTACATATATATAAAATATATAGTAAGGGAAATCTATAATGATGTGAAACTTGGCCGCTTTGAAGGATGAACAACGGCTTATGGTTTTCGAAAATAAGGTACTGCGTAAAATGAGAGATGAGATCAATGTGGTTTTAGGCGGAATCGCTCGACTATTGACCAAATATTTTTCTTACGTCAAATATTAGAGAAAAAATTGGAATACAACGGTGTAGTCCATCAACTTTATATCGATTATAAAAAGGCTTATGATTCAATAGACCGTCAGAAGCTATATAACATCATGATTGAACAAGGAATACCTAGAAAGTTAGTAAACTTAGTAGAGATGTTTTTGTCGGAAACATTCCATAAAGTTAGAATCGGTCATAATTACTCCGAGGGATTTGAGGTGCGATCGGGTTTGAAAAAGGGTGACTCCCTTTCACCTGTGTTATTTAATATATCTTTAGTATATGTCATAGAAAAGGTGATGTGTACCGAGAAAGGCTTAAATATGGGTGACAAGATTCCGGTTTTGGGGTATGCCGATGATCTGGTACTGCTAGGTAAAGACACGGAAACCATACTAAATACAAGTGTGTTAATAAAAACCGGTAAAGAAATAGGACTCGAATTGAATACCGATAAGACGAAATATATGATTAGTAGCAGAAACGGTGTCGATCTTGGTGATATTGATGTATCAGGTCATACTTTTGAACACGTAGAGAAATTCAGATATTTAGGTTCAATTATAACTAGAAAAAATGAAATCCAGGAAGAAATAAAGTCCCGGTTAAAGATGAGAAATGCGTGTTATTATTCAGTTGCTAAGTTACTTAGTTCGCGGCTTCTATCTAAAAACTTAAAGGTTAGAATTTATAAAACTATTATTCTTCCAACGGTTTTTTGCGGATGTGAAGTGTGGCCGCTTACTTTGAAGGATGAACAACGGCTTAAGGTTTTCGACAATAGGCCACTGCGTAAAATATTTGGTCCGAAGATAGATGAGACCACTGGGGAGTTTAGAAGGTTGCACAGCTCGAAATTGTGATTGCGGAAGTACCCTGCCAATATAATTGAGTTGATAGCATCGCGGAGACTCAAATGGGCGAGTAAAGTTGTTTGACTCGGTGAGGAACGGATTCCGAGAAAGTTGGTATCCGCTGGTCCGACTGGTAGGCCGAAGCGTCGATGGGAGGATTGCGCTAAGGCTGATCTCGAGGGCTTGGGCTTGAACGGTGAACATTGGACGAGTCTGTGCAGGCGGAGTTTGGTGGTATCGTTATCGAACCTTCGGGTTCGTAAACCTATTATTATTATAGTAAGGGAAAATATTGCGATCTTGAAAATGTTCGAATTCCAGTTTTCTTCGAAAATACACGTTTTAAGTTCCCCTGAGTCCAAATATCCGAGTTCCGAAAAATGTATATGTCCGTATCCTTGTGTGCGTGGTAAGATTAGCACTAAATCAAAACTGAAATTTTATATTTAATTCAACCATACGCCCTTTGTTACAGCAACATATTTATTAATATCAGCTGACCTAGAGTGCTAATTTATACTTTTTTACGTTTTACTCAAAAACGGCTCTAACGATTTTGTTTAAACTAATTATATCGATGTAAATTTAATAGGCCCTGATTTTGAACAGATCTGACTATTTCAAAAGTTTCATTCTAATTGAAATCATTCAAAAGCTGTAACATCCAAATTATTCGGTCTCTTCAATCGAAAATATTGAGAAAAATCGTGGATGCACCGTTTTATGTAACCAACGAATTATTTCACAAGGACTTAGATATACTCACAGTTTCAGACACAGCCACTGAATATTATAAAAGATTTCTCGACAGACTGACTTACAACATGAACCCATCGGCCCAAACACTTAAATCCTACACCACCCATACAACCCACCCCGACGACTTTAGAGACGGTGGCCAAGAGATGCCTTGATTAACCGACTATCGGAAGTTGCAGATGGCAAAAAACAATTGCAAATAAAAAAAGTTTTTGAAGTCGGCTATAGAGCGCCCTAGATTTTTATTAAACTTAACATTTCTTAAAACTGAGGTTTTATTTTATGTATATATATCAATAATTAAAAAAAAAAAAAAAAAAAAAAATATATATATATATTGATGACTTTCTCGAAGTCAAAACTTCAATAAAACTGTTTACAATATTTAATTTTCACTAATCTAAGTTTATATTCAAGATAGATAATAAGTTATAAAACAACTTAAAATTTATTAAAAAAAAAAAGAAAAAGTGGAAAATGTTGGGTAATTTATTCCGATAATCATAATCGTTACCACTGATTTTTTTTTTCTATTTAAGGAAAAATTATAATTGGCTATTACTAAATCTTTACCGTAACCAGCAAAGTAATAAAACTGGGGAAAAGTATTTTCCAAGAACTGAAAATAGCATTGACTCACTGACAGTGCCTGGTGGGAAGATCAACTATTGCCCATACTTAGAGAAGGATTACAGCTTAATAAATATTACTTGTTTATGATACAAATATTCATATTTTTATATATACAACTGTATATATTATAATGAAAGTAAATGAAAAATACATAAATTATATGCATAATAAAGTAAATGAAGAAACTACTACCGATATTCTAAAAATAACAATTTCAAACTCCGTGATGGGATAATAATTATTATTTAAGTTTAACATCTGAACAATATTTAAAAAGGAGAGTATACCAACACAAATATAGCTGCACTTCAATTAAAAAAGACCCAAATAAATCTGACCAATCTGCCCTCACTACTCATTTCAGAAAAACGGGGCATTTATTCAAATTTCACTCACCGAAAATTATTCATTATGAAAAAACAGCTTCAAACGAAATTTTAAAGAAATGATTACCATAGAGAAATATAAAAATCGCGCCATAAATAAAAAATCGGATGTCCAAAACCTTAATGCATGTTACTCAAATTTGATAAACACATATTAAAATTTAAAGATATAAAATAAATGTCTTAATAATAATACGAAATAAAACGAAAACAACTCAACAATAGGAGAATACCCCAGACTCCTGACGTCATCATAAATTCCTACTAAAATCTTCTATACTTGAACTATTCCTTTTTTATTTTTTCAGTGTTCTTTCAAAGCTTGTCTAATTAAGACACTATTTTGTCCAAAATTGTAAGTAATTTTATAATAATATCTTTAATGTAAATCCTAATTTAAAATATCTATGTACCTACTGTATGATTATTCATTGTTCAATGTACTCTTCTTTATATCTCTAACAATAATATCATATATTAATTATTGTATAATAATATTAATGTTCTGTTTTTTTGTTTTTCCACTGTTAAGGCATGATTATGAGATCAATAAATTCTCGAAACGTCGCTTAGATAAAATTGCTTATTCATTGACTGAAACCTGAGAACAACACAAACTTAAATTATCAACAGTCGAGAACTGACCAAACAATATATATATATATATATATATATATATATATATATATATATATATATATATATATATATATATTTATGAATGTATTATTCGGAATAATCTCTTCTTTTTATTTATATATAAACTATGAATATAAAACTGATACGTTTCGAGGTACTTCTTATGCCTCATCATCAGATCTTCAAAAATCATCTAATATACAATTCAATAAATATTATAAGCAACCATACAAACAATAACAAACATTATCAATAATTTAGAATTCATTTATCACTTAAAATATTTACAATCTATTTATAAAATGTTTTATTAAAATTGTACTTACTTTTATTTTCATATTATGTCCTAATATAGGTCATTTAATAATTTAATATTATTCATATTTAGTCCATATATATGAATAATTCTGTCAGTCTGTTAAAATAATCTATTATTTCATCCTCACATAATAATTAGCATTTTATCTAATTCCATTCTTTTATTATTCAATGTTTTCAAATACTTTCAAAAGAAGAGATTATTCCGAATAATACATTTATAATTAAAATTACTCTTCTATAATAATAATTGATATAAAATATATATATTTATATTGTATTTCTCAAAAGACAAATCAAGGAAAATTTACATTAATCATTGTTCAAATTATTATTACTATTGTTCAATAAATTTTCCAATTTTCCTTGAGTTATATTTTGTGAAGGGATTTTGTTTAATGATGGCAATAAAAAATCAATAAACCTTTAATTCATAAAATCAATGTATCAATTTAAACACGTTCATTTGGAAAATCGATTCCCTAGCATTTTTGATTTTTTTTTTATAAAACTTGAGAATTCTTGTAGAACCCATAGATAATTTTAATTCTATCAATTTCTTTTCTGTATTTAATTAAAATATGAACATTATAGATGTTGTGATATAACTTCGTTCATTAAAATTAAACGAAAAATATTTTTGTATTTTCCTTTTTTATTTTCGATCTATTTTGTTCGTTGACTTATTTTTTGTAATCAGATTTATCTGTAAACTTTTTTTTTTTTTTTTAAATATTTTTATTTATACAAAAAACTCTAATTGGTGTTATGTCATAGATTTTTATGATGCACATTTATTAAAATATTGAAAAAAAATTAATGTCCTATACTACAAAACTATTTTTCCGGAACGTTTAACGTTTCTTTACTTTTTAATTTAATTGTAATATTTCTTTCAAATACGTTTGAATATGATATATGAATTGCCAGTTTATTTTTTTTTTTTTTACTATTCAGTCAAAAAAATGAAATTAATATGGCATTCAAAAAGCATAAGATATGAAACAGAAATTATTCTATTAGAAAAAATACATTTATTACTTTTAAAAACAAACACAATTATTAACTTTGGAGAAACTATTATATTAACTATTGGGCTGAGTACATATAAAGATTTGTACTGTTTCTCGGCCAACGGTCATGAACTGAGGTGATAAGGCCAAGATAACGCTCAGCGGCCAGGTTTTCCCCCAATTTTGGGTACCCACTTTATGGAGGCTGGGTGAGCCTCAGGAGGGTCTCTATAACCCGGGGCCTCCCTCCTCCCCTCCCCGAAGAAATAACAGAATAAAACATAATATTCCGTCCCAGCCGGAATTGGAACCCATGAACCTGAGAACAATATACTAGTATTCTATCCACAGAAAGAGCCGCTCTTTAAAAACCTAACTATGCTTTGATAAAATATGTTTTATATTAGAGTGAAAAATCAACCTATTGGCTTGAATCGTTCATCAGCAAAAAATTAGAAATCTTAATTATTTAAATCAATTCTCTTGAAATAATTAATTATTTTTTATAAGTAGAATTAATTAATAAATAGGTGAACTCCAATGAACTCCCAATAGCCTTGCTGACTTGGTATAAGGAGCAATTGTTTATTATATTCTTGGAAAATATTCAATAGATTAAAACTAAAAAAATAAAAGAAATCTGTTAGTCTGATTAGGACAATTTTTTATTTTTACTTTCACTTACTATATATAGTAAGTGGAAGTATTGCGATCGTGAAAATTTTCGAATTCCAGTTTTCAACGGAAATACACGTTTTAGGGTCCCCTGAGTCCAAATAACCAAGTCCCGCAAAAAGGTCTGTGTGTGTGGTAACTCCAAGGCGGAAACGGTAGGTCCTATAAAACTGAAATTTCATATTTAAGACAACTATACCCCCGAGACGTGACAAAACTTTTTTCATCAAAATGATCTTACCAGAAGAGGCACTTTATAACATGCATTTTGCCCCTTTTTTTGATTTTCTCAAAAACGGTTCAGACGATTTTGATTAAACTCGCTATATCGATGTAAAATTTAATTGGCTTTAATATCATGTAGGTTTTATTTAGATAAAAATGCTCTGACAGGGCTTAAATGCCGATATTTTAAACATTTCTTCCCCTAAAGTACCTTTAATTTTGTAGATTCAATAATGATAACTATATTATCTTGTTAACGCTGATGAAAAACAGGTAAATATATAAATTGAATAAATTCGATACCCAATTAAAGGAGAAAACAGAAAAAATATTTTTTTAATGCAATTTTTCGTTTTTGAACATAAGAGCAGTAATATACCTGTATGATATACTGTTGGAAAGCTAAAGATTTTAGAAAAAATATCATCTCATACACAAGCTTTTAGAAGTTAATGGAGAGTGATGAAAGAAGATAAAACTAACTGATTATTTAAGATAATAATATAATAGATTTTTTAATAAAACACATGTTTCTATAGAAATTCAATTTGATTAATTTCCTTATAATTTCACGTATTTTTATCTCTAACTGTATTTGAAAATTCTTTCATTGATTTTAAAAATGGAGGTAAGTGAAAGTCGTGTGTTGCCCGCACCAGATTTTTTTATTTAGTTTAGATAATTTAATTTGATTTTACTATAGGGTAAAATGCGAAACATTTTCTTATTACATTTCGAATACAAAATATAATATTACCTGATAAGAACCAGTGATTGTGAGTGGTCACCTGTGGTGAAGTGGCTAGCATAACAGTCTTCTATGCCGAAGGTTGCGTGTTCATGCCTGGCAAATGGCACTAAGATTTTTTAAAGGGAATAAAAAATCCTTGGTTGTTAAACCCTTTGAAGGGGACGTAAAATGGTTGTCCCGAGTCTGGGTGACGTCTATTACTCTTTTAAGAGTATCCTAATTAAACCTGGGTAGGTAAAATTTAGGACTCCTACCCTTGTATCCTCCGATTAGCCACAGTAGCATAAAAAGTAATGTTAAATGAATGAGCAAGCCAGTGTTTGAGAGAAACCAAAAAAAAAAAAAAAAACCAACTCTTTGTTTGTTGCGCGAATGAACAATTTTCCAACATTCTGACAGTTTAGCATAACAGCCTTCTATGCCGAAGATTGCGGGTTAATGAATGGCAAATGGCACTAAGATTTTTTAAAGGAAATAAAAAATCCTTGGTTGTTAAACCCTTTGAAGGGGACGTAAAATGGTTTTCCCGAGTCTGGGTGACGTCTGTTACTCGTTTAAGAGTATCCTAATTAAACCTGGATAGGTAAAACTTAGGAATCATACCCTATCATCGTCCAGTTGGCTACTGTAGCATAAAAAGTTATGTTAAATGAATGGATAAGTCTGCGTTTCTGTATATTGTAAAAAAACAAAACAATGAGGTGCGAATGAACATTTTTTTTTTTAACACGTACAGCGATATTAACATTTTTACTCAATTTTCATGCATACATGTTTTGTTTTTTTCACATTTCATTAAATATTCCTCCTTATTAAATTCATAATTTTCCAAAATAAATCATGGAGCAAAAATAAATAAATAAATGGCCATAATAATTATTTAACTGCAAGTGTGTGCATTGGAGATGGCAACCGTAGATAGAAAGTCCACGATAAGAGGAATATATCTCTATCTATATACAGCTATACCTAACTGCGTGCCATCTTCCCATTTGTTTGATCAGATTTATCACCCCATCTCTTTAAAATATTCCATAAAAACGTGTAGTTTGACAAACGTCATTATTTTAATTTTAAAATTATCAGTACTCGCGAAAGGCTAGATGTAATGGAAGCATGTATATTATGATACATAATTCATAAGAAACAAAATATGATGTCGTCGGGGTGCCACTTCTCCGACATCAACCATTCTGCACTTTTTCCCCCATTTTTATTGAAAAGATACGATTAGTAAAGTTTAATGAATGTACCTAAGCAATGTATTTTTGCAAGTGTTATTGTATAAATCTTTATTAAAATAAATATTTAAAATAACGTTAAAAAAAAAATTAAACTAACGGAAATCTTATTTATAAAAAATAAACCTTTGAATACTATGGATTTCATTTTTGTTTATTTATTTATTTTTTATTTTTGTCTGATGCTATCTGAAGTGTAATATTATCTTAATTGTATTCAAATATATAACTTAATATTTATATATTCTATATTTATCATTAGGGTATTTTGATTGGAAAAATTTAATAAATTCAGGCTTTGCATTAAATTTTCACTTGATAAAAAACTTAAAGTAAAAATCTATTCCTCGTTGGTTTTTGAAAATCGTACATTTTGGTCATGTGACCAAATTCGTGATTCAACATTTTCTTCTTTGTTCTTGGTATATTTCTTGTTAGTTTCGTTAGTACTTAATTTTTTGTATCCTATTTTTAATACTGAATTATAAATTCGATTAATAAAATAGTTCCCTTCCTCAATATTTTAGGTTATTATATTAATATATATATTGTATTGTTGTTTAAACTAAAAGCGATATGAAAGGTGAATATTATTATTGATATATTACTATTAAAAATTAATAAACTTTGGTATATACAAATTAGCAACGTTATTTGTACACGTATGTGATGGTCATAGTCTCATAGTTTAATGTGACTTTTTTCTTTGTTTATAAATTAAGTTAAATACAAATCACCAGCATGTTTTATGATGAATAAGTAATAAACTTATTTAAGAAAAAACAAAAACAATTGGCACAATAATTTAATTTTTATGAACCCAACTATACATGAAGGTACAAAAGAATACCAAATGAATTTTATGTTGCATAAATATATCAAAACTTGCTTATTCTATTTTGTTAATTTATTTTTTGTGGTTTATTGTAATCGTATTGCACAATACTCCTCTAACTGTAGAACAACTTGCTAATTGAGTGCCCGCTTAATGAGCAGTCAAAAAAAAAAAAAATTGAATCTAAAGAAAGACATGAGAGAAATACTTAAAGATGAGGAAGAAAGTATTAACAAATTAATAAAATTCACGAAAATGATAGGATTCTACCATAGAATATAATTATTTCGACCACGCCAATGACCCTCAAGGGTAGAGGCGGATAAGCAAATAAAAAAAAAAAAAAAAAAAAAAAAACCTGTACCACTACAACCCATGAAGGGTCTTGGGCTCAGTACATATAGAGATCCGTACTGTTTGTAGGCCAACGGCAGTGCAATGAGGTGATTAGGCCTTAATCACGCTCAGCCGCCAGGTTTTTCCCCAATTGATTTGGGTACCCACTTTATAGAGCCTGGGTCTGCCCCAGGAGGGTCTCCATACCCTAGGGTCGCCCCCCGACTGAATGAACAGAATAAATAATATTCTGCCACAGGCGGGATTCGAACCCAGGACCCGGAGCACAGCAGACTAGTGCTTTATCCACTAGACCACGCCGCTCCCTAAGCAAATAAAAAAATAAAAAAACTTTTATTTTTTTTTAAAATTTTCCACTTATTAAAATATTATTCAACCATTCTATAGTCGATCCATTCACCACCATTGAATCACATAACCATAGTTCTTTTTCACTCCTCACGTCCAATTCAAGTCCTACCGGGCGGTGCCCAGTTGCGTGACAGGGATCGGTGACTTATGATGTCCGAAACAAAAACGACCCAGACAAAAAATAAACAACCCGACGAAAATAAAACAAAAGGAAAAGGACAGAGGGCCAGTACTAAACAGCCCGTAAAAAGTTAAGCTGGGTCATTAAATGCCCGGTAATTACACCTTCAAAGGTTTTATATACCATCTAGGACCATTCTTTACTTACATACATTTTTTAATAGGGACTTATTTTTCTTTAGCCGCTTTTAATCTCTTATATATTTTTTCTCCTTCCTCCTCGTTCTTTCTTTCGCAATACCGTTTTTCAGAATCTACTGCGACAAGATTACTTTTTACAATTGCCAGTTAATTACTTTTTTAAAGTAATTTCCTCAGCTTGGCCTGGAGCGGCGCAACTTATTGCCGTTTTAATAGTTGCATTAAAACTTCTTTCTTGTTGACTATATTGGGTCTTTTAATAACAACAATTATAAGTGTAATTCTTTTATGTTATTTTTTAAGTCATTAATATACACTTATGTCTGATATTTAAGGAATTTATTTATAACTTTTTTTTACTAACAAAAAAAAAGTATAACTTAGGATGTCTTGTGCATGACATCAAAAACATATTTTTGAGTAAATATTTCTTTACTTTACTAAGAATAAGAGTATTAAAAAAATCTGGTGCGTGCAACACATGACTTTCACTTACCTTCATTATTTAAATCAATTCAAGAACTGATAAACAAACTTATAAACGAAAATAATTTGTTAAAGAATTATTTAAATTGGATTTTAATAGAAACATGTGTTTTATTAAATAATATATTATATCTATGTCTACAACAATAAGTTTGTTTTATTGGCTTTTCATCACTCTCCGTTAATTTTTACAATAGTATGTATACGATAATATTTTTTCTAAAATATTTAGCATTCAAACGGTATATTATACATTTATATTATTGTTCTTATGTTAAAAAACATTGCATTAAACCAATATTTTTGCAGTTTTCTCGTTTAGTTGGATATCGAATTCGTTAAACTTATATATTTACCTATTTTTTTAGATTTGCTAATCAGATGATATGGTCAATTTCATAAAAACTACAAAATTAAAGGTACATTAGAGGAAGAAATTTTGAAATATCTTCATTTCAGCCCTGTCAGACTATTTCAATCAGAATGAAACCTACATCATATTAAAGCTCGTTCAATTTTTAATCGACATCACAAAAAGGTACAAAATTCATGGTATAAAGTGGTTATTCTGGTTGGCTGATTTTGATGAAAAAGTGTTTGTAGCTTCTCGGGCGTATAGTTGTCCTAAATAAGAAATTTCAGTTTCATAGGACTTTTTGTTTACGCGCGGGAGTTACCAAACACACACACTCACAGACCTTTTTGAGGGACTTGGTCATTTGGACTCAGGAGACCCTAAAACGTTTATTTCCGTTGAAAACTGGAATTTTCGTTTCCTATTTCATATGTAGGTAAATAAAAGTGACAAGCATAAAAAAATATTCTAATCAGACATTTCTCGCCCTAATCCGGGAACAAAGATTTTGTGCAGTGCCTTAGCTGATGTTATTTAACCATTATTGATTTTATAATTAATTTTCCCCAGAAACGACGAAGTTAATAAAAATAGATTGGCACACAAGGAAATTTCCAATAGGTATTAATTTTAGAATTTGTATATATTTATCTATTATGTAGCATTGCTGTTTTGTGATACCTAATTTTAATTGTTTTTGATTGTTAAATTAATAAAAAAAAAATTAGAATTAACTGTTTTTAAGGTATTATTAGTTAGTTGTTGTAAATGTTTATAGGAACCTGAAGAAGGGTGAAATGCCCCAGAACGTCAATAATTTATTTTCGTAATTTTTCTAGAAAGAATTAAAAAAAAAAAAAAATCCTTTTACCTTTAATTTAAGACCATCAAATCGGATTCCGAACCAGTCACTCCACTATCCAATAATGTCATCGTGGACGTTGTCTCCTCTGCATTAGAGCGCGGATCGTACTGCACTGGAGCCTTCCTCGACGTAGAACAGGCCTTTGATCGAGTCTGGCACCCAGGATTGCTTTACATCCTCCCTCCTACATATTTTCTAATTATCCAGTCATACCTCTCTAATAGATTCTTTATAATAAATCACAATGGTTCCTACTCCCCCTCCTTTACTCAGTCTGCTGGTGTTCCTCAAGGCAGCATCCTATGACCCATTATTTTTACAGTCTGTACAGCTGATGTCCCAACCCATCCTAAAACTTTCCTTTCTACTTATGCCGATGATACTTGTGCATTATCAGTAGATAAAGACCCAGTCCTTGCCTCTAACACTCTCCAATCCCATATCAGAGACCTTGAAGTATGGTGTCAGAATTGTACAATAGAATAAAAATTAACCTCCAACAAATCCCAACAAATAACCTTTACCCTTCGTTGTAAACCTATGACTTCCTGTCCCACTGTATCCTTTAATCGCACTCAACTAGTTCCTGTTGAGCAGATCCGATACCTAGGACTCCATCTTGACAAACGCATAACATGGAATCCTCATACAAGACTAAAACGACAAGAAACTGCTTGCCGTTTTCGGCTACTTCAACACTTACTGGACGAACGGTCAAAGCTTCCTCTTAACTACAAAAGGCTCATCAACATGACTATCATTAGACCAATCTGGACTTACGGAGTAGAGCTATGGGGGTCTACTAAACCATCGAATTCCTCTCGTATCCAATCCTTACTATCCAAAACCCTTCATAAAATCCTCAATGCTCTATATTTTGTTATGAATAAACTTATCCCTAAGGTAGGAAAATACATAGATGCTAGATGTTTTTGCTAAAACCGAATTGTCAGATATGGTTATCTATTATGGCTTATCTATAATGTGGTTTCTATATTTTCTAATATTTTCTAAAAAAAAAAAAAAAAAAAAAAAAAGATAAAATTATTATTATAAAACTTTTGTAAAGTATTCTTTTTAATTGAAAATCTTCAACTGTTATTTGTATGGTACATTGATTGAGGATCCAAAAAAGAAATCCAGATTTATGACAAAAAATATTCTAATTGTTAAAAAAAAAAAAAAAAAAAAAAAATATTTGTAAATAGTGTTATTTCAACATATTAAATGTAATTAAGTTCTGACATGATTAAACATCCTATAAAATAAGAACTACATTACTGAACTCAAGATACAATACCTGGTCTGTCCGAAATCAGATGGATTTAACTGAATTCCTACAAAATATTGGTATCACTTTTAACACCAACACACACCATTCAAATCTGATGTTAGCTCAATACTCTTTTTTACTTTCACTTACTATATATAGTAAGGGGAAGTATTGCGATCATGAAAATTTTCGAATTCCAGTTTTCAACGGAAATACACGTTTTAGGGTCCCCTGAGTCCAAATAACCAAGTCCCGCAAAAAGGTGTGTGTGTGTGTGTGTGTGTGGTAACTCCCGGGCGGAAACGGTAAGTCCTATGAAACTGAAATTTCATATTTAAGACAACTATACGCCCGAGACGTGACAAAACATTTTTCATCAAAATGAGCCCGCCAGAAGAGGCACTTTATACCATGCATTTTGCACCTTTTTTCGATTTTCTTAAAAACGGTTCCGACGATTTTGATTAAACTCGCTATATCGATGTAAAATGTAATGAGCTTTAATATCATGTAGGTTTCATTCTGATTAAAATGGTCTGACAAGGCTTAAATGCCGATATTTTAAACATTCTTCTCCTAAAGTACCTTTAATTTTGTTGATTCTGCAAAAATAACTATATTATCTTGTTACCACCACCGATGAGAAACTGGTAAATATATAAATTGAATAAATTCGATACCCAACTAAAGGAGAAAACAGAAAAAATATTTTTTTAATGAAATTTTTCGTTTTTGAACATAAGAGCAGTAATATACATGTATGATATACCGTTGGAAAGCTAAAGATTTTAGAAAAAATATCATCTCATACACAAGGTTTTAAAAGTTATTGGAGGGTGATGAAAAGAAGATAAAACTTACTGATTATTTAATATAATAATATAATTGATTTTTTAATAAAACACATGTTTCTATATAAATTCAATTTAATTAATTCCTTAATAATTTCACGTATTTTTATCTCTAACTGTATTTGAAAATTCTTTCATTGATTTTAAAAATGGGGGTAAGTGAAAGTCGTGTGTTTTTACAATAGGAGTTATATTTTTTTTTGTAGTATAAAATACATTTATGGCATCTAAACCAAAATAGGAAATCTAAAATGAGTTCTTAATAAATCTAACAAAATTCCCAGTTATCACGTTCGTAATATTCTATGATATTATTTATGTCCACACTCCAATAATTCGTACCTCCACCATTGTACTTGACTATCCACTCTTGTAAGGGTACGCGGAAGGGTACATCCTGTAGATACGGAGTCCCTTATCTAACGGTCGAGCCCGCATGGAAATCGTCTTTCAATGTTACCCATCATAACCGCTTCGGCTTATCCGTCTGTATAGAAAGATGACAGAGAAAGAAATGTCGCCTGAACCAAAACATATTTAAGTTTTATAAAAGAGGAAAAAATTCCCAAAAATTTGATAAAGGATTAATGTAAACTATCACACGACTTTTCGTACTAGACTTTGACGTCTATATGCGGAACTTATTTATTTAAATTCTGGAAAAAGATTCGAAATTTTTAATTATTTTGATGCTTTTACCGAAATATTTGACTCTGATATTATTAAATATAATTGTGGAGACCTGAATCCTTGTCATTCAGCGCTTTCGAGATTATAAGAACAAAAATACTGAGAAAAAAAAACAGACTCTATATCCTCTGAGAAAAATATTTTTCTTAGCAAGTGACCGAGGGTAACCAACTGTTTTGTGTGCGGTTGGAATCGCCAGTGCTTCCTGCTTATTTTAATTTGGAAGAATATAATTTTCTTAAAGACTTTCTTGTAAGGAAGAGTTGTAGCTTGTGTCTAGGAGGTAGCCAGTAGAAGTGGATTTTCGTCTTGAAGATGTTTATGAGCTCTACTAAACCATCAAATCCTTTGCGAAATCCTCAACGTTTCTATCCTTTTGTGGAATAAACTCATCCATATTGACCTTAATGTTTCATATGTTGCAAGTTTCGTCCGAATCAAGAATCACTGCTTTCATGACAAACTCCATTTTCACTCTAAACCATTAGTTTTAATCTTTCCTTCCTCTATCATGCATGGCAATTAAGACCTTCTGCCTTATATTACTGGAGTCCTGCTAATGTGTATTTTTCTACATGTTTTTTTTTTTTCATTTATTTAATCTTAAAGCATATTAACTAATATTGTTTTTCCCCAAAATCCTCCATTTACTTATACAAACATGACATAATATACACAAAAAAATACCCTAACGCGAATACATGATAATAGTCCATCTTTTCTTCCGAAAGGCAGTAAATTTCAATAAATAACAATAAAATATATATTAGGAAGGTATAGTACGGGACGGAAGCCACATGCCTCCTCAGTCTAGAAATGCTACTGAAAATAAAACGAAGAATGCTAACTAATACCGACACAAGAAATCTAATAAGACACATTGGAACTGGAAACAGAAATAGGGATCAGGAACCTTTAATTCCTTGAAATCAGTTTTATGGTAAAAATGACTCCTGAAAGAATAAACAAGGAAATATCTCAGAAAATCCGAGAAAACAAAAGCTCAGGATGATACTCCAAGCAGACGAAAGAAAAATGGAATGGATCAGAATGTGGACCAATAATTTCTGTACAGAAAAAAAACATAGAAAAAGGAAGATTTTAGTGGGGATGAAAAATTTGACGTGGACAGAAGTAAGAAAACAATAGCACGCAGAGATGATAAGGGAAAAATTGAAGGAAAGAGGAAACAAAAACAAGAAAAGAACGACTAAAGGCCAAGCTTACCCGCGTAATATGTTTGCATGTAACATCAAGAAGGAAAGTCAATGAATACATATTTAGTAAATAAACGTAAGAACATGTAATAAATTTAATTAAATAGAATAAGCAACATAGCAAAAGAAGGGTTGCTTTAAGTTCCTGAATAGAAACCATTGAATAGGCCACTAACAGAGTTGTGTACACATGAGAACAATGGCGCTATCTGGAAGGGATGTCATTAAACAGTTATCCTCTGGCGTGTCGGCGATCACACGGTTGACCAGCGGCGGGGGCGGTGAAGGGTTAGGTACCAGCTGCCGCGTGCCCTTTGTTGACTTCCAACAGCCATCGACTCCGCTCTCCCGATCCATCATCAGCTCTCACAATGCGCCACGTTTGCGCAGAATGCGCGCGGCCTAAACTGCTTCCATTAGGGAGGCGCACGCCTGTTTATATTGCCCTTCTTATCCCTTTAGGAATAAATCACTGGCGATAGCGCGCTGTTGATAGGACAGCTCACAATGGGGTAAGTAACTCTTTGACAAGTGCATAATTCTTTCTTCGGCAAAACATCTATTGAGTTATGAGGTCTCGAAGGGATGTTTGCAAACAATCCATTAGATACATTCCTTGGAAATTAAGAGGTATGAGTCAAATATCAACATATTTATTGATATTTACACCAGATTTAAGAAATAAATCAAGTAGAATGGGTGAAAATAAAATGCAATGGCATGAGATACATGTAGATACACTACCAATTGGCAGTATTCCTTCAGAAATTCTAGATCAGAAAGTCCCATCTTCTTCTCAGACATCACGAAGGATTACCAGGATTCAATGAAGATTCTAGGATAGAAACCAGTAGGCTTAAGTTGGATTGAAGTCTTTCATGAATGAAAAGGTGCCTGGTTCGTGCCAAATCAGCAACATGTGGAACGTTAAGGTCACTATGGATGAGTTTATTCGAGACAAAGCGAGAAACATTGAGAATTTTACAAAGGATTTTAGATTGTAAGGAATATATACGAAAATAATTCGATGGTTTAGTAGAGCCCCATAGCTCCAGTCCGTAAGTCCAGATAGTTCATATGATGGGTATGTAGATGGGCCTTATGTTAAGAGGAACGTTTGACCGTTTGTCTAAGAATTGTTGAAAAAGGCTAAAACGACGAACAATATAAATATTAAAAGCGCAACATTAGAATTGGTAGAAGAGAACACAACTAGGAGCTATAATATAATCCACAGAATTGGTAGGATCCACCGGGATAAATTAGTTATCAAATTAAAAACTCCAAATACGTATCTTACATTTGTTTCAATACTGTCATTGGAAAATGATTTAGAGACTTAAGCTTATGTATAGGATTAAAATTTGTATCTCTTCAACAAAAAAAACAAAACACTGAAGCAGATTTTGTAAAATTTACTGGTTATGAAATCAATAAACTACGAAGTTCAGCAGTACTTAAAGAGAAATTATCTTATAGGAAATTAAGTATAAACTGTGGAGGATTCTCTAGAGAAGTGGCGATTGAAACGATGTGGGCATCTGTGTCAGATGGTTAAAGACCGTGACTCCGAAAATTGATGGAAGCCAGACCTGCAGGAAACCGTCCAAGAGGAACTCAAAGAATAATATGAATAGATTAGATCTTCAAATTAGGGCCGAAAAGGATAAGAAAACCCTACACTCGATCGCGTAACCTGTGATGAATAGATAAAGGTGCCTCGCCAAACCGAAATGAACAAAGTAATACAAAAAACAAGAAAAGCGCGTCAAGGTTTCATCTTTCGTAAACTGTATTAGTACCAACTTTTATATTGATAGCCACTTGATTGAGGCTGGGTGTGCCCCAGGAGGGTCTCCATACCCAAGGATCGCCCCCCGGCTGAAATAACAGAATAAATAATATTCCGCCACAGCCGGGATTCGAACCCAGGACCCGGAGCACAGTAGACTAGCGCTCTACTCACTAGACCACGCCGCTCCGGAATATTATAAAATAAATAAAAAAGAAAAATATTAAAGTAAGTTTTCGATTGCTTGGAGGTGCAGTAGATTTAGATTCATATCTCTAAGTCATAAGACTATGAAATTTATTTTCAGTGGTTAATACAATTATCCAACTGGTATCTGATTTTTGTAGCAAACTCATTTTCATGGATTTGTATAAGCAAACTACACGACCGTCAGATATTAAATATTTTGTTTAAAAACATCACTTCTATCAGAACTTTTGCTTCATATTAAGTGGGTTCTAGAAATAATAAACTTAAATATATAGAAATTGATCAATCAAAAGCTCGATTACATTCGTTATTCAATTACTCTAGCATGGGAGTAATAAGATATTAAATATTTACAAATCAATTTGAGAATTTATGGACCTATCAAAAAACACAGAAAAAGACTTTTTAGATTTTTCGCAGCAAGATCTCTTGTGACTACAATAAATTAATTAATATGACATATATTTTTTTAGTGGGTCAAGGCGATAGGTGTGAATACGAAAATGAAACTGTCAATTACATCATTTTAAAAAACGGACAAAGAATTGTAAACATAATATAATAAGAGAGTTACATTCTACACAATTTTTTTTTTTAATAAGTTGTTTCACTGGACCAAACTGACACATGTGACGTCGAAGCTGTGTAAGTTATGTAGTACATTGCAGAAAAAGTGTTAAATCGTAAAAAGCACTGTAATTTTTGTTGAATATAGTACTCAACAAAAAATTACACGAATGCATTCATTGTATAACAATGTTTACACATGTTCCAGGCAATAAAAATGACTGAGGATTCATTTTATTTATTATTTTATTACCTGTTTTTTGTCGAGTATTAGAATAATTCAAATGGGCCCTTGCGGTGACACCTAACCACATCGAACGCCAAACAAAGTCCACGATATCAGATTGTCAATCCCCCGGCGGGAGCACCTGGATCTCATTGTTCTGCTTCGGCAGTTGCTGAGGAAGCTGCCTCTGGCTTTGTCAACTGCCACGTGTCACAAAATGTCCGTTTCGTGGCATATCAGGATATTTTTTAATGATAGTTTCTATCAAAAATAAAATATGTGACCGAATGAATTAATTCGGATATCAAACCAAATCCTGCCTATCAAACTGTTATAAAGCCATTTAATATACAATATAAGCTATTGACGCCGTTAAGCGTATTTAAAGTGGGCATTAACACGTTTTATCGCCGGAGGACCCTGGAACACGCCGAAGGCTGTTAATATTTTTAACCTCCTGTTAATTCTCTGCCCGAATAAGGACTTCCATTAAAGTCCGTTGACAGCTTGCATTAGCTGTTAATAGAAAGGGCAATCGCTTTTGGTATTGATTTGTGGCCGAGGGCCGGTAATTGTCGTTTAAATAAATCTAACCCCAAGCGTCCACTACATCATACAGTCTTTATCCGGTCCCTTCGTACGGTTTAGAACATTCGCATAACAGGCCCGTTATATCCCATCGACGCTTTGCTAATATGTTTGTTTATGCTTATATCACTCATCAATTTCGAAAAGAAATTTACTCTTACCATTTTCGCAAGTATATGTAAAAAATCTTATATAAGATACATTAAATATTAATAAGATATTAATTACTATAATAAGATATTAATAATAATAATAATAATAGGCTTACCGAACCCGAAGGTTCGATGCAGATACCACCAAACTCTGTCCACATAGTCTCGTCCAATGTTCACCGTTCAAGCCCAAGCCCCTGAGATCAGCCTTAACACAATCCTCCCATCGACGCTTCGGCCTACCTTTCGGACGTCTACCAGTCGGATCAGCGAATACCAACTTTCTCGGAATCCGTTCCTCATCGAGTCCAACAACTTTACTCGGCCATTTGAGTCTCCGCGATGCTATCAACTCAATTATATTCACAGGATTCTAGTCCCGCAATTCCGCGTTGTGCAACCTTCTAAACTGCCCAGTGGCCTCATCTCTCTTCGGACCAAATATTTTACGCAATACCTTATTTTCGAAAACCTTACGCCGTTGTTCATCCTTCAAAGTGAGCGGCCAAGTTTCACATCCATAGAGAACCGTTGGAAGAATAATAGTTTTATAAATTCTAATCTTTAAGTTTTTAGATAGAAGCCGTGAACTAAGTAACTTAGCAACTGAATAATAACACGCATTTCCCACCTTTAACCGGGACTTTATTTCTTCCTGGATTTCATTTTTTCTAGTTATAATTGAACCTAAATACTTGAATTTCTCTACGTGTTCAAAAGTATGACCTGATACATCAATATCACCAAGATCGACACCGTTTCTGCTACTAATCATATACTTCGTCTTATCGTATTTAAATCGAGTCCTATTTCTTTACCGGTTTTTATTAACACACTTGTATTTAGTTGTATGGTTTCCGTGTCTTCACCTAGCAGTACCAGATCATCGGCATACCCCAAAACCGGAATCTGGTCACCCATATTTAAGCCTTTCTCGGTACACATCACCTTTTCTATGACATATTTTATATACAAGTTTCACATCCATAGAGAACCGTCGGAAGAATAATAAAAAATAAGATATTAATCACAATAATTTTCTATTGATGGTTATTAATCCAGTTATAAGTGATAATAGGAATACGTAATCAGGAGTAAGAATAGTTTAATATATAATTAATAAAAATTAATTGTATTGGTCTTTCGACCAGACGTATTGTATTAATGAGTCTATCTACAGTAATACATTGATCTAAAGAGACATAGTCCCAGAATAAAGTTATTTTATTATTATTGATTTCTTATATTAGCACCGAGGTCTAAAGTTTTTATAGAAAGAACGTAATAATATAAAAATAATGTGAATTGATGAAAAATACATTTATGATAGAAAAAATTATAAAATTAGATAAACATATTACTGAAAAATTACTTAGTCTAGTGGATTGGGCTGCTGTTATTATGATTCTGCTGTTCTCCGTGTCCCGGGGGTTCGAACCCCGGCTGTGGCAGAACTAATGATTGTTATATTAGGCGTGGAGTGGTTATGGTACCTTCGGCACACATATCTCTATAAAGTGAGTACCCGAAATTTGGAAAAACCTGGCGGATGAGCGCAGTCCAGACCAAATCTTGGACAGGTGTTATGAATCTCTATATGTACTGAACCTAACACTTGTAGAGGTACAGGTCAACTTCTTAAATATAAGAAAAAAAAAAAAAAAAAAACCTGCACAACTAACATCTTGTTTTCACTACTTAGTGACTAGTGTCCTGTTTCTATTTTTTATTTTTTTTTTATTTATTTAAAGATACTTTATGCTAATCGGACGGTGCTACTGAGAGAATGAGTCCTAAATTTTGCGTATTGAGGTTTAACTAGGACTCTATCAAACGTTCAATATGAGAATATTCTAAAAATTCCGGAATTTGTTTATTAATATTTTTTCATATTCTAACTATTTGTGTGATATGTAGATTTATACATTTCCTGGTGATTGACAAGTTTTCTATATTATGAAAAAAAAAAAAGTACAGAAAAAATGTCGAAGCAGTAATGGTCCGCATTGTGGTTATTTATGTGTTGTTGTTTTTTTTAAGTTGTTTTATTTCTTCAAATTAAAGGTGATTTAAATCATTTCAAACAACAATTCATACAAAAAAAAGTTATAGACAAATAAATATACTTCAATTAAAGGTAATTTATTATATGGCAGGTATCCAACTAATGCATTCCTTAAGTTTTATTACACTCAGTCTTGAGTCATTATGATATCTTAGATGATTGAAGGTTTAATCTGTGCCATGGAGGATTTCTAGTTTCTTATATACGTAGGCTTTTAATAGTTTTGGCTACCTGTGGCCTTCTAATGGTGAACTTACTCGCTTCTTAAAGTTTATATCCTCTTATTTACTGCTTATTTTCTATATGCAATTGTAAATACCAATTCCTTCTAATCGAGGCTAGTAGCAGGCACTAAGAGGTAACAGTGTCTCTCAAAAAAAAAGCAAAGTTCTGGATTAAAAAAAAAACACAACATGAATAAAAAAAATATAAAGAAGAAAAATTATACAGGGATGTACCTTAAAATAACAGGTATGTACATTAAAATATAAACTAATAATATACTATGTCTAGCCAGCAGACAAAATTAACATAGTTATTATTTCAATAATAAGATAAGAAAAAAATAAGAAATATTATACAACGAAATGTTTGAAAAAAAATCTTCGGAAAGGTTTGTGTTGAACAAAATGAAAAATAAATTAATTGACAAGAAATATATGCTTCTAAACAGTAGAAACTTATTTGTGAAGATAAGTATAAATATAGATGTGAAGAAGTATTTATTTATTTAATAAGGCAGTTATTCAGGATATTTCAGGGTTATAGCATAACTTCAAAAATGAATTAAGGACCTTTACTTTTTTTTTAAATGAAACTTGATTAATCCGGCAGTACCGTACAATTAAATGAGTGTTAGTCATTGTACGAAATAATATCGTTTGATAAAATTAATTTCGTACCTATAAATGAACTGGATTCAGTCTCAATCAATATATAAGTGATATATAAGTGACGTTTCTGTGCTAATAAAAATACCTCTATGTCATCTGCGAAGGCGAGTACATTTAAGGTGGACGCTTGCATTTGGAAATGTCCTATGTGGAAACCCCTACTCATCTTGCTCTTGGTATTCTTCAAGGCAGTATCCAAAACCAAAATGAAGAGAAGTGGGCTAAGGCTGCATCCCTGCGTAATACCGGTTAAGGGCCTAAACATTGGACCTGTTATTGCAGGTTCTAACGAAGTTTCTTCATTTTGCAAAGATGCTAATATTGGGTTGTTTCACATGAAATGTCCGTTTTTATAGTTTCTGAAATACATAAAGGATTTTGCAGGTCTCTGTTGTTTTATTCGAATGTTTACATATTTAAAGAAAACAGTTACTAATCCTCTACCTTTGTATTATAAACATTAGCTTCCAATCAATTACCCACTTTTTAATATACTACAGAATATGAACATGGAACACGCGATTTCGAGTATATTTTGTACGAATTAAACTCGACCATTCAGCAGCTGAGGCCGCTAGATATATTTGTAAGGCGTTCGGGGAAGGGAGTGTTAATGAACGGACCTTTTGCCGTTGGTTTGCTAAGTTTTCAGCTGGTGATACCGACTCAGAAAACTTGCCCCGAGTAAGACCTCCGTCCGTAATAGACAACGATGTCTTCAAAACATACGTAGCAAAAATTAAAAGAAACTGGGCTACGAAGTTCTTCCGCACCACCATATTCTCCCGACTTGTCTCCAACATATTGCACCTATTTAGGAATTTAGACAACTTCGTCAAAGGAAAACTTTGAAAATGATGATCAAGTGAAAAGTGCGTTTTCGATTTTGTTTCACTTCAAAGCTCAGAGTTTTCAGTTTAGAGATAAAAAAGTTGGTGTCACGTGGGAAAAATGTTTAAGAAAAGAAGGTAAATACTTAAGAAGTAAATGAATTATCTTGTTTTCTTATCGTATTTTTAATAAAAATCCTTTACCTTAAAAACGGACATTTCATGTGACACAACCCAATATTTTTTTCAGGAGTCCATGAATAAAATTACGTTTGGAATCCTCATTTTTGTCAACTTGTTTCAAATAGTGAATCGTCCACAAACCGAATTTCTTTCTGCCTAGGAAAACCAGCTGATTATAGATAACATAAACATGATCTATTGTTTCCTCAGGCAGCGAATTGGTATTTTAATCTTAGGCCTTATTAATATTTTTGTATTAAACTAAAGAAAACCAGCGGGTATGTTATGTTGATACAGATGTATTAATTAATTGACTCCTTCTTTGATCCGACTTGGCATAGATTTATGTTTGCTGAATTGTAGACTACAATACCCAACTATCCGGAGGAAATGGGTATTCGGGTACGTCAATGTCTCCCTCCGGTAAAGACCCGGGTTTCACGTGTCTCCGATAACTCGTCCTCCGCGAAGAAGACGACGGCATTAAGATTCCCGACGAGCCACTGGCAGGTATCCGTTGACGCATTTGGGCTGCCCCGTAAAGGCGTTGGATATTCTCTGTATTTGGAATAGTAAATCGAGCGTCTTTGTTGGTCACCTCGCAACGAAACGGATTCCTAAGGCGTCATATTCGGCAGGGCCCATACCCACAATGGAAGAATTCAGGGAAGGATATCATACGTTTTAGTACCTCTTGATTCTCAAGTATGACGTACTGAAGTTGGAATGACAATATTGTTTTAATTATTATTTTTCATTCTTTCTTATTGACATAGATGTGTCTTTTGATAATGATAGAGTTTAGTTGACCGTTGAGAAATTAGATGAGGAAGAGGGTTGGGGGTGCGGTCATTAGAAAGAAACACACATTAAAAGACACGTTTCAACCTAAATTGTGGGCCTTCATCAGGGCTAAGAGAAACGAGAAAACAACCAATATAATTATAAACTTTATAATATGTTAGTTATGTAAAAATAATATAGTGACAGTTTTATAATATGGAAACAAACATAAAATTAAATATAAAATGATAATAAGATGACTATCATAAAGTATGGAAGTGAACAAAATTAAAACGATAATATGTAAATAAGAATACCTTTAAAGAGAAACTAAGTAAATGATTAAATATTAAAAGAAAAATATGTAAACAATTAAAATTTTAAATACAAACAATTTTGAAGTGATATTTATTGGTAATATATAAAAACATAGATAGTATATAAAAATTACATAATCATTAGAACCGAGAAACAATATGAAAGAAAAAAAAAGTAATTTTTGAAAAACAGACATTGACTTCCATTTGTCACTTAATCACTTTATTTCATAAGCTTTTCATATCTGTCGACGTTTCGGGGCTGTTACCTCATTTTCAAGACATTTTTTTCATTATATAAATGCTTTTTCACATATAACCCATCATTTATTTCATAGCACACTGCTATTTATCCTTATGGGTGTCAATGAATCAGTGAGCCAATGAACACCCATAAGGACAAATAGCAGTGTGCTATGAAATAAAATGATGGGTTATATATGAAAAAGCATTTATATAATGAAAAAAAAAAGTCTTGAAAATGGGGAAACAGCCCCGAAACGTCGACAGATATGAAAAGCTTATGAAATAAAGTGATTAAGTGACAAATGGAAGTCAATGTGTGCTTTTTCAAGTCTTTACATTAAGAAAAACTTCCAAAAAAAATTAAAAAAGTAATGTAATATTAAAATTACAATCATATGTAAGGATATATAACCGAAAAATATATGAATATTGAAAGAGGGAGGAAGAATTAAGCGGTGAAAAGAGATCATAATCATTATGAAAGAAAACACATACTCACTCTGGGACTGTGTCTAAAGAAGTGATATTGTTCGCTGTTAAAAACGCTCTCAGTTAAAAACAATATGTATTTTGGGTCAGGGTCTATAGAATCTATAAGACTACCGTCAGATTTACGATCAAGTTAAAAGATCGTAAATCTGACGGTAGTTTTCTTATAAGAAATTAAATGTTTTTTTCCTTAGGACCTACCGTTTAGGAGCGAAATTGTTTTTTAAGATAAAGATACCAATAAACCAATGTATAAATGTACATAGATAAAGACATATTTTTTTCGGCAGAATACATATTTCTTTTGTTATCTCATATACTTCACCCATCTTACTATCCGTCCGCAAATTTTTTTCTTATGGCAAAAAGAAAAAAAAAATATTGTAGATGGACATATTCACGATATGTTGTTTTGTTTTTTCCAGCCAGAGAGAAATACTAAAACCACTTTTTTTTTTTTTTAACATATAACCTGCAATTTAGGAATGTGAACTTTAAGTAATCATTAAGAACATTTAAATCTCAATTTCTTGAGGGGAGTACGCCCGATAGAGTGGGAAAACGCGCGGTAATCGAGCAACCAGATTACCATACCTTTGGATTAAATAATTTCAAGTTCCTGTCACCGTTTTCGGCCATTTTTGCCTTGCCCCCAAAAGATGAAGTTTGGAGTGGATACAAAAAATCCCGATTTATATTATAAAACGATTATAAAAATACCAAATGAAATCGATTCATAAATATATCTAAAGAAAATATAATTGAATACTATAAAATGATACACTCTACGGAAAGAGAAAACTAGAAGACTTAGGAACAAACGAGAGAAAAACGTAAGGTAAATTATGGGATCAGCCTAGAACAGTGAAGAAGAAAACAGACTAAAACAACAAAGAAATTTACCGGAACAAGAGCCAATAGATGAAACCATTAGAGAGAGAAGATTTGTTTGTTTGTTTATTTATTGAACGTCCCTTTATGCTACTATGGCTAATCGGACGTTACTAAAGTGGGAATCCTAAATTTTACCTATCCGGGTTTTATTAGGATAGGGATCTTTAACGAGTACCTGACATCGCACAGGCTCGGGACCACCTTTTAACGTCTCCTCCGAAGGACGGCATAACCAAGGATTTTTTACTCCCATTAAAAAATCCTAGGACCACGGAGAGAGAAGATTATAAATATTTCGGGCACGTTTGGAAGATTTAAGGAAACAGGATGGTCAAGAAATTAGCCCACAAACTGTTTAAAATGAAACTCTTTAGCCCTATAACCTGGGTTAAAGAAAGTAAAACAAGATCTCTAACCAGCTGGAATCAGAATTGAAGAAATTTAGTTAAAAGTTTTAAGATTTTATTGATCAATTATTGATTGCTAATTGATTTTAGCAACGGAAGTAAGTGAAAGTCGTGTGTGTTGCGTGCATAAGATTTTTACAAAATGATGCTAGTCAGTCTCTTTCTTACCTTTAATTAAGCTTCTTAAAAGAACTTATAATTTTATTTATTTATTCCTTATCTGAATTTATAATTTGCAGATAACAACTGATATTAATGATATGTGACTTTATTAACGTTTAGGATTGAGGTGCGACTTAGGAAATCGTGTATCTCGTGATGGTCTTGAGATAGAGGACGTCCAGGATGGCGCTGCTGGAGGATGCGATGGTGGACTTTGATTTTTCTGGAAAATGGTCGTAGAGTGAACGGAGCGTGTCAGGCAGCGGACCGTGAAGGCTGATGTACCCGCGCTCTTATTTCTTCTCCAGTAATGGCTATCCATCTCCAGAAATGTTTAAGATCCTTGAGTTCGATTATACATTTTGTAGAAAATTTCAAAAGCTATGATAATCAAATATAAAAAATCGCCATTTAAGGCCGCTCTGAGTATTTCGAAACCAATATGATATTAAAGTTTATTAAATTGAGGATGTATAGTCGACTGTAGAACCTATTGTAGGTGGAATAGTCAGGACTCAGTCATTTTTTTTAGTAAGGAAATATCGTCAGTAGAGAGAAGGGAATGGAAGGGATTAAATAAATAATGACTGATTCCTCACTATTCCACCTATAATTAAAGTTTATTAAATTTTACATCGATTTACCAAGATTAATCAAAACCGTTAGAGCCGTTTTTGAATATATTCTAAATAGGAGCAAAATGCATAGTATAGAGTAACTCTTCTCTTTTGTCAATTTCGTTAAAAAAGTTTATGTAACATGTGGGGCCTATAGTTGTCATAAAATGATATTTGAATTTCGCCCGAATTTTCGTTTTCGTGCTGGACTTACCACACACGGACACACAAAGGCCTTTATGCGGAGATAGGTTAAATGGACTTAGGACACCCTAAAACAAGCTACATCATTAGGAAACTAAAATAAAAAATCATTTGCTGGTAACACACGACTTTCACTTAACTGCTTTATTAAAATCGATCAAAGAATATTTAAACACAGTTAGAGATAGAAATGATAAAAAAAAAAAAAAAAAAAAAATCTGGTGCGAGCAACACACGACTTTCACTTACCTCCATTTTTAGAATAAATTAAAGAATTTTCAAATACAGTTAGATATAAAAATGAGTGAAATCATTAAACAATTAATTAAATGGAATTTCTATAAAAACATAAGCTTTATTAAAAAATTGATTACCTTATTATCTAAAATAATCACTTGATTATCAATTGATTGTGTATGAGATAATATTTTTTCTAAAATCTCAAGCTTTCCAACGGTATGTCATACATGTATATTACTTTGCATACAAAATATATTTTTTCAGTTTTCTCCTTTAGTTGGGTATCGAATTTATTCAATTTATATATTTACCTGTTTTTCATCATCGTTAACAAGATAATCTAGTTATTATTATTGAATCTACAAAATTAAAGGTACTTTAGGGGTAGAAAATTTAAAATATCGGCATTTTAGCCCTGTCAGACCATTTTTATCTTAATAAAACCTACATGATATTAAAGTTCATTAAATTTTACATCGATAAGACGAGTTTAATCAAAATCGTCGGAACCGTTTTTGAGAAAATCGAAAAAAGGTGAAAAATGCATGACATAAAGTGCCTCTTCTGATAAGCTCATTTTGATGAAAAAAGTTTTGTCACGTCTCGGGCGTATAGTTGTCTTAAATATGAAATTTCAGTTTCATAGGACTTACCGTTTCCGCCCGGGAGTTACCACACACACACACACACACACACACACAGACCTTTTTGCGGGACTTGGTTATTTAAACTCAGGGGACCCTAAAACGTGTATTTCCGTTGAAAACTGGAATTCGAAAATTTTCACGATCGCAATACTTCCCCTTACTATATATAGTATGTGAAAGTAATAAATTAAATTAAATTTCTATAGAAACATGTGTTTGATTCAAAAACCTATTATATTATTATCTAAAATAATCAGTTAGTTTTATCTTCTTCTCATCACTCTCTATTAACTTCTAAAAGCTTGTGTATGAGATGATATTTTTTCTAAAATCTTTAGCTTTCCAACGGTATATCATACATGTATATTACTGCTCTTATGTTCAAAAACGAAAAATTTTATTAAAAATATATTTTTTCTGTTTTCTCCTTTAGTTGGGTATCGAATTTATTCAATTTATATATTTACCTGTTTTTCATCAGCGTTAACAAGATAATCTAGTTATTCTTATTGAATCTAAAAAATTAAAGGTACTTTAGGGGAAGAAAATTTAAAATATCGGCATTTAAGCCCTGTCAGACCATTTTTATCTTAATAAAACCTACATGATATTAAAGCCCATTAAATTTTACATCGATATAGCGAGTTTAATCAAAATCGTCGAAAATGTTTTTGAGAAAATCAAAAAAAGGTGAAAAATGCATGATATAAAGTGCCTCTTCTGGTAGGCTCATTTTGATGAAAAAAGTTTTGTCACGTCTCGGGCGTATAGTTGTCTTAAATATGAAATTTCAGTTTCATAGGACTTACCGTTTCCACCCGGGAGTTACCACACACACACACACACACACACACACACACACACACACACACAGACCTTTTTGCGGGACTTGGTTATTTGGACTCAGGGGACCCTAAAACGTGTATTTCCGTTGAAAACTGGAATTCGAAAATTTTCACGATCGCAATACTTCCCCTTACTATATATAGTAAGTGAAAGTAAAAAAATCTGGTGCGGGCAACACACGACTTTCACTTACATAAAGGTTCCCTAGCTGATTGTAAATATTGTACATAGGTATGAATGTGACATGTTTTGTTTATTTATTTGTTAACTTCATTAATTTGTTGGAAGGAATTAGTCCGGGTGGCGGTCATTAAATGAAACAACTGAATAGTTTCAATTATTTTATTGTTTGCCAACATTAAATGATCCCATTGTGGGTCATCATCATGGCGTATGGTAGGCGAGTGGAAACTGTTTCCAGTCGCAGTTCAGTTTCCACTCGCCTACCAGACGCCCTGATGATGACCCACAATGGGGGTCGAAACGTTGGCAAACAATAAAATAGTTGAAACTATTCAGTTGTTTCATTTAATGGCCGCCACCCGGACTAATTCCTTCCAGTAATTCTCAACGGTCAACTAATTGTATCCACAATTCATTAATTTGTATTTATTTCGTCTACAAATTTTGTTATTGTATAGGTTTATTTATTTTGGTTTATTTTTATTTTATGTAATTTGGCTTTCCTTTTGTTTATTTTGTAAATATTGTATGAATGAGATCCTGTAGCACTATTATTATTGTCTATCATGACGAATTGTAATATATACGAATAAATAAAGTTTGTTCTGTAAAAAAAAAAAAAAATAATAACTATTTATAGTGACATCAAAATGTTATTTTTGAAAATTAAATAATGAATTACTTCTTTTTATTACTCCCAGCAGGTCAAATATTTAGTTAACATTACCATTTTCTGTTGTAAGCTGATTTGTTTATTTAATCTGAGTAATTAATATATAATTAATTATATTAATGTATTTATTCTTTTGATGAGTTGAATTTAACATCTGTTAAAGAAATCATCACGCCGAGATTTTATCATATGTTTTGCTTAAATTTTAATAATTGTGCACGCTCTATAATTAAATGTAATGTAATTGATTAGCTACACAATACGATTAATTTGATAAGTTATATTTGAAAGTATAAATTGAAATTTCAAAAGCAAATATGGAAATTTATTTCTGTAGTGTATTTCATTACCTATCGTTTCATTCATTTTTCGCTTTTTTAATATGAATGATCTTTAATGGTAGTAACTATTTTTTTCATTTGTTTTTTTTTAACGTAAATTAATTAAAATTGAATTCTATGTTTGTTATAATAATAAATAACAATAGGCTTACGAATCATGAATTATAACACGCTTGAAAGAAATTTAAATGCTTTTTATGTAGTTACATAATTTAATAAATCAATTTAGTGTAACGTGTTAAATTTATGATGTTGATCTGGTCCTTATCGCCTGAATTAATTAATGTCAATTAATTAATAATTAACTAATTAATTTGCTAATAATTAATTAGTGAATTAATTATGACAACATATAGTTTTTACAAAAAAAAAAAATAATAATAATACAAGTATAGTTTATTTATTTAACGTCACTTGATGTTACAATGGCTAATCGGAAATTACTACTGTGATGGGAGCCCTAAATTTTGTCCATACAGGTTTAATTAGGATTGAGATCTCCGACGAGCACCTGGCATCACACAGGTTTGGAAGTACCACTTAACGCCCCCTCCGAAGGACAACAGAAATCCTTAGTTATTTCTTACTACATCTAAAAAAATTAGGACCAACCTGCCGAGTTTGAACCCGAGAACTTGGTATAGAAATCTGTTATGCTAGCCACGACACGTTCAGGAAACACCATAATATGAATAAATATTATAACAATACCTCAAAGTTTTTAAAATTGATATTTGGATACATTTTCTTTATTTAGTTATTTTTATTAATAACACTTCGATCTTAGGGACAAAAGAAATTTAATAAAAGGTGAATAATTAGATAACACAAAATTAATGTTAGAAAATTTGTGCACGTTGTAGAATTCATTTTCTTATTCTGTTAATATTATATAGATTTTTTTTTAAATTTTACAATTTTTCACATTTTTTATACTGTAAATATTGATATTTTTAAAATTTTAATTTTCTATTATATAATTATTCACATTTTATTAAATTTCTTTTGTCCCTTTTGTTTCTAATTATTTTTATATTTGTCAATTGTCATAACTAACATTTCAATTTGTTTTTATTTATCAGTATATTTCTTTTACTTATTATCTACTGAAGAAGGCCTATAATTTAGGGCGAAACGTTGGCACCAGTAAGTTAAGTTTATACTTAATAGTGTTTTCTTTTTACTGCATCCCGTACTAACTTCTCCCACACAAAACAAATAGTTTAATAAGTTGCTTACTGTTTAGGATCAGTGAAAAGAAACGGACAAATAAGACAAATGTATTTTCGTGTATACCGACATTTCTTCCTATATTTTATGTTATCATCAGAGCTGACTTGACCGGGGCTTAGAACGAATGACCTCTTTTGACCTATTTCTTCTATAATTTCTTCAGTTAACTATTTTCCCAACATAAAATATTTCGAAGTTGGATTATGGCCAGAATGGCCTTAAATTGGTCTTGACGACAGGAGCCTAAGTCCCCATCTTACTCCTTACCGTCCTCAAATTGCGCGGGGCCGCCTCCGTCAAAGACTACAGTAATTCGCCCACGGTAATTAAAAATACCAGAAGAGCGGTAAAGAGACGACAAAGGCACCGCACGTTATTTCATTTGCGGAACCGTTAAAGTCCATTATTCATTGAATAACACTCGGCTGAGACCCTCTTCGTTGCAATTTGTGGGCACTGTATGCATAGAAAAAGGATCTTATGGATTTTACTGCACTTGACAGTTATAACTGATAACTCTCGTATTTCTATCATCTTGTTGGAGGAAATGAAAGAAAATACGTGTCTTCATGGATGTTGCCTTTTATAATTATATTATTCCAGTCCACCTTAAACTATAAATCTCATAAACGACGACATTTTGTTTGTATTGTATTCAAACCTACAATATTGCACTTATCAACATAAAAAAAGCTAATATAAAATTTAAATTCATTCTGATTAAATTATTAGTTTGATAGGGCTTATATGCAAAAATTTTAAATGTTCATTCTCTAAGCTAATTTTGTAGATTCTATAAAAATAACCATATCATCATGCCATCATTAATAAAAAATAGGTAAATATTTAAGTTGAACGAATTCAATATCCAACTAAAAGAGAAAACAGAAAAAATATATTTTTAATGCATTTTTTTGTTTTTGAACATAAGAACAGTAATATACATGTATGATATACCGTTGGAAAGCTAAAGATTTTAGAAAAAATATTATCTTATACACTAGCTTGTAAAAACTGATAAACAGTGATGAAAAGTTAATGAAGCTAACTGATTATTTTAAAATATTAATGTAATCGATTTTTAATAAAACACATGTTTCTATAGAAATTCAATTTAATTAGTTCTTTTATAGTTTCACTCATTTTTATCTCTAACTGTATTTGAAAATTCTTTAACCGTTTTTAAAAACGGAGATAAGTGAAAGTCGTGTGTTGCCCGCACCAGATCATTGAATGTAATATAATTAGTTTTTCATCAAATGGTGTATTTACTATTATAATAATTCATAATAATAATAATTTACTATTATAATAATTTTATAACCTGAGGATAAATGTACATTTATATTATCCTGAGGGGATTGCTATTCAGTAATAAATAAATATTTTCATTTCTTTAGGCAAAAACAAATGATTATTATTTAATTATTATCATATTCACTTATTTATTCGTCAATTTGTATTATTATAATGATTATTTACATTTTTTTTTTTTATAAGTAAGGTACATTACACAAAAATCAGTCCATGCTTAAAAAAATCTTTATTGAGCCGGAATTGTAGCTTTCGGTGTTATATAGCACCATATTCATCTTTAACATTATATATATTTTTTTTATAGTAGGTTAAAAGATAAAACAACAATTTAATAAAAAAAAATATTGCATTCATTAATCTTATATTTATGATATGCGTTTCAAATGTTTATATGTACATTTTTTGCTCATATGTAGGGGAAAAAAAATAGATGCAATAAGGTAGTCGATTTTCTATAATAATATGTCTATTATTTTGTTGTAATTAGTACGCTGTGTCCGAAAACAATTTAATACATTTGGACGGCATTGCTTTATTTATTTTTAAATAAAGAATTTCTCTCTAGGTAAGAACCGTCTATGAAGTAGGGTGTGACAGTGTTCCACGTACTATCACGTGATGACTATGATGTGAATGAATGGAACTATCGTAGTCTATTTTGCCCTTTGCAGACACCCCACTATCGGAAATAAAAGCCCAGTGTGCCAGATTTGGCACCTGAAGCGAGACAGAAACCACCACCTGTACACCCCCCGGACAAGGGACTAACAGTTCACCCCCCAGAAAACTCCGATATCGGCACCTATATATGAATTATTGATGACGGGGTGTGGCCCTCAATGGCGCTGATTTGAAATTCTAATTGGGATTGTAGTTTGGGTCAGGTGCACCCACGTGCCCTCCCATTCACCCTCTTCAGTAAGATAGGTCGGAGTCCTCCCTCGGCGGCTCGTTCAAGGGCTCCGCGGGGGGTCCTCTAACTATATATATATATATATATATATATATATATATATATATATATATATATATATATAAACTGCTGTGCAAAAATATTGCATCAGGATAAAATTAAATAAAAAAAATTGTATTCCTTTATTCACATTTCCCTAAACTTGATCTCTTGATACTTTAAGATAATACTGTTTATACCAAAGGTCACAAGTAGAGAATTAAGGCTTTACCCTACTCTGTAAGCCAAAAGAATATAATTACTCCTAAATCAGCCAGTATGCAACTTTCCTTTGTCCTATTCACAATAGCTTTTCAAGTTTTTTCTTCAATTTTTTTCTTGTGATTTCTTCAAACAGTATTTTTTCTGCAAATTATGAACCGCGAGACTCACTTAACTGAAACAGACTGTGTCAGAATAGTAACGTTTATTAAAACTGGAATGAGTCAGCGTGAAATTTCTCAGCGACTAGGAGTAAACCAATCCACAGTCTCAAGAGTTCTTCGTAGGCACAGGGAGATCAGAAGTTACGCTAGAAGACCCGGGCAAGGCAGGCCAAGGATAACTACTGCTCAAGAAGACAGATTTCTTTGGCTATCTGCCTTGAGAAATCGTACTTTCACGGGAAATAACCTACCAGGACTCATCAGCCAATTCAGGAATGTTGAAATTTCGAGTTCTACAGTAAGAAGGCGTCTTAGGGAGAACAACTTATCGTCTAGAAGACCTGGTACTGGGGCCTCTTCTTACTAGAGCACCCAGAGTTTCCCGACTGGCATTCGCTCGACAACTCGCCGAATGGACTGAAGATGATTGGAGGCGAGTTCTGTTTAGTGATGAGTCCAGATTCGCTTTGCACTCACCTGATGGAAGGGAAAGAGTGTGAAGAAGGAGAGGAGAGAAGTACGCAACTTGCAACATGTCCTACAGATTAAATTTTGGAGGGGGTTCAATAATGGTTTGGGGCGGAATCAGCATCGAGGCACGAACAGAGCTCCACAGGATAACTGTAGGGGCTTTGACTGCTCACAGGTACTTGACAGAGGTGATTGATGATCACGTGATCCCTTTTGCTCCATATGTGGGTGATAACATCATTTTTTACAAGACAATGCAAGACCCCATACGGCGAATGTTGTCCGACAATACCTACAAGAGATTGGAATCACACTTTTGGAGATCCCACCAAGAAGCCCTGATCTCAATCCCATTGAGCACATTTGGGATGTGATAGGGAGGCAGCTCAGAGATCAGCAAAACCTCCCGACAACCCTGGATGAGGTGGAGACAGCTGTCAAGGAGGAATGGGAGAATATTGACCAGGCCGTCATCGTGAACGTTATTTCTTCGATGCCTGAGAGACTCAGAGAGATTATCACCTAGGGGTGGGCTGACAAGATAATGTTAGAAGATTGTTAAAACATTTAAATTTTTAAATGTTTTTTTAAACATTTTTCTTATGTCAATAAAGAGACATTTTCATTTATTTGTTTGTTTGTTTTTATTTATCCCTTCCTAGTTAATTTTTAATGCTATAAATTTATTTTATAAATACTTCACAACAGTCTTATTAAATAAAATCGCCAGAAAAGAAAGCATTGAAGTAATGTTTTATGAAATATTAAAAAATATCGAAGTGATGCAATATTTTTGCACAGCAGTTTATATATATATATATATATATATATATATATATATATATATATACATCTTATGTATACTTTTTTATTTTATTTTATTATATATATATATATATATATTTTAAACCGTGTAAACTCGCAGGAGTACACGGCCTGTCGCGCCACTGGAAGATGAATATATATATATATATATTTATATATATATATATATATATTTATATATATATATATATATTTATATATATATATATATATATATATATTTTTTTTTTTTTAAATTACTTTTGTTTTTACATTTCATTTACTGTATTTATTTACTTTACTTTATGATTTTTCTTTTCTCTTGTACATAGATGTGTGTAAGTAAATACATTTATATAAATTTATTTTTCTACCTCTTTTACGTATGTTTTTTTTTTTTAATTTAATCTATTTGTTTTCTGTCCACATATGCTATCTTTATTTGTAAATTTCATGTTATTCTTAAGGGACCAAGTCCCAGAATAAAAGTTTTTTTCTATTCTATTCTATTATATATATATATAATATTTATTTGATTTTATATATATATATTTATTTATTTGTTTTTAGAGAAGAACCCGTCACAAATAGATTCTATCACTAATTTATGCATGTATAATATTTCTTAACAAATCTCTAAAATAGTTAATAAAATAGACGCTTGACTATTGATATAGGAGCTGACAAGATTGACGATGTCCTGTCTTACCTATGTATAAAATCGATACTTTTTTTCAGATTAATTTGAATGATTAAAAAGTGAAAAAATGCAATAAAATATATTGCATGGGTTTCTTTTTGTTAATATTCAATCTTTTACACAGGAATCTCTAAGGTTTTAATTATTAATTTTCCATATTACACATATATACATGTGCATACAGATCTAGGTCTAGGGTTCCTAATAATCATGAACATTTTATGAAATTTCTCCGTGATTTTAATATGTTCTTAATATTTTTTTATTTGGATTCAAATTATTCTGAAAAAAATATAGTTTAATATTTTAAATTGCTCATAATCAAATTTTTCCCGTCTTCAATCCTTCGAAAAATACTCAATGCTCCTTACTTCGTCACCAACAAATTTATCCATAAAGACCTTAATGTTCTATATGTTGCTGATTTGGCCCTTACGAGGTATCATTCCTTCCATGACAAACTCAATTTCCACTTTAACACACTAGTTTCCATCCCTGCCCCCCCCCCTACCATTCCTGATAATCCTCCGAGGTACCTGAAAAGAAGACAGCCTCGAGACCTTCTAGTTTAGATTACCTAGTGGAGTGCTGCCAATGGACATATTCTCCTCATGTCTTTTCATGCATACTATCTATATACACTATCCGCTAATTTACTTGATGTATTAATTAATACAGTTGTAAATTTTAATAAATAAAAAAACATTTAAAAAAAAAAAAAAATTGCTCTTCTGTCAAATTGCTTTGTTTGTTTTTTTTTTTCTTGTTTTTTTCACATTCAATTTCCTTCAACCTTAATATCATTATTTCATTACTCGAAAATGCTTCCATTCTCTTAGATTTCTTTTAAATATTTTGTAATTTAGTTATGAATTTAATTTTCTGAATCTCCATCCATTTTAATGACTTTGTTAAATCTATTAAATTATAACAGATCAATTCGATGTCAAAAATTTACATTTGGAGCTTTAATCGCCGGACCTCCGACCGGTAGTGTGATTCTTGGGTTATTACTTTGAACAAAAAAACAAAAAAACATGGAAAGTATAAGTAGGAATTATAAAAAAAAAAAACGTACATTTTTGCGTTGACCGTACTTTGACCCATAATTAATTGCCACATTTTGAAATAAATTATTTATTTCACTGTGAAGAAAAAAATCAGAATAACTAATTGATTATTTTTTAATCGATAATGCTTTGTTCATATACGATAATATATAATGTTGATGTATGATAATTATTTATAATTTTGCTGATTATATAATATATTGTTAACTAATTCCTTATGCTAATAGTATTCAAATATGACGTATTTCCCAAAATTTCATTATCCTTTTCTTACTTAAATACTTTAAATTATTCAAATGTCTATAATCATTCATAAAATTCTGCTTCAAACCAGTTTTCAAGTTTACAAATATTATTAATTTGTAATTTTTTAAATATATTTTAATTTCAAATTGTTAATATGTGTTTCATTCAACATATAATACATGACTGTTTATAAATGCTTCATATTTTAAGACTAACTCTAGCATCATAATCGAATTTGATGCTTATGCAGATTGTTTGATTTTCATAATAATATATAATTATTTAAAGTAATGTGATAATTATCACATGTGTTTATAAGATTCGCTTCTGAAGAAGTAAGGGGATCTGTGTATTCTTGGCATTATTTCATTATTTTATTATTGAAGTTTATTCTTTTTAAAATAAATAATGTGTGTTCCTAATCTCTATTGATATCATGATAAGGTTCAATAAACTTTTATATGAAAAAAAAAAAATACTTTACGGTTTTAGCCGTATTGATTCGGCAAAAGCACTCAGTGATTGGTCTTAAGGATTATTATGGACTCTTATGCTGTACAAAAATTATTTTTAACAATATTTTAAATGAGGACCAAAATTTTAATCATCATTCTAATTTTTGTTTCGTTCTAAATTTGCGAAATTACCGTTTGTAATTTTAAATAAAACTTTTTACTTTCACTTACTATATATAGTAAGGGGAAGTATTGCGATCGTGAAAATTTTCGAATTCCAGTTTTCAACGGAAATACACTTTTTAGGGTCCCCTGAGTCCAAATAACCAAGTCCCGCAAAAAGGTCTGTGTGTGTGTGTGTGTCTGTGTGTTTTTTTTTTTTTTTTTTTTTTTTTTTTTTTTTTTTTTTTTTTTTTTTTTCGGGTAGGGCAAAAATCTTTCATCAGACGAAGTGCAACTGTCAGGCTACACAACAGTGTGAGATTCCTACTCACTAAAAAACCACCTCCCAATTCGTCTTTACCACCCCACGGAACCGCTGTCAAGCATTACTTCATGGGGGGGCAGAAGGGCTAAATGCCAGCTACTTTACTGGACATCTGATTTAGGCTAGGCCGATGCACCGCCTCTCCTTTCTTGCTCCTGTACTCTGAGTTTTCTGCAGATTTGTGCTGCATAATCAGCTGCAGCGCTCCAACTCTCCTGACTAGCCATCATCAAGGAGACTAAATTTTCGGGTGATGCTTTTGTACTAAATTTAGCGTCTATCTCCGATCTTTCTCGAACGAATCCCGAACAAGAGAAGAATGCATGTTCCACTGTTTCTTCTATGGGATCACAAAATGGGCACAATGAACTTTCCTCTATTTTGAAACGGGCTAAGTACGCTCTGAAGCAACCATGCCCAGTAAGCAGCTGAGTGAGATAGTAATCTACATCTCCATGTTTCCGGGATAACCATGTCGATATGTCGGGAATTAGGCGGTAGGTCCATCTTCCACAAGATGAAGCGTTCCAGCGTCTCTGCCATATATCAAGTGTATGAACTCTCTCTTGTTTTGCTAAAGAAGCCCAGTGAGCATCCTTCTCTTCTTGTTTTCTTCGGTAGATCCTTCTACGTTCATCTGCCAAAAGATCAATCGGAGGCATGTCTGCGATGACGCATACAGCGTCGTAGGACACAGTGCGAAAAGCTCGAGCGACACGCAGGGCACTTCTCCGATGCACACTAATAACTTTCCGGACATATGATTGCACTTGGCAGGATTCTGCCCAGATCGGTGCTGCGTACAGAAGCGTGGAACTGGCTACATTGGCCAGAAGCTTCCTCTGGTTTCCCCTTGGTCCACCAATATTTGGCATGATTCTGGCCAATTCATTTACCACATTCGCTGCTCTATTACTAACTTTAAGCAGGTGTTCATCAAATCGAATTCTAGCGTCAATATGCACTCCGAGATATCTAATTGATGGCTTGGATAGGATATCGAACTCCCCGACGGTGAAACTGACTGTCTCTGTGTGAAACTGACGGTGAAACTGTGTGTCTGTGTGTGTGTGTGTGTGTGTGTGTGTGTGTGTGTGTGTGTGTGTGTTGTGGTAACTCCCGGGCGGAAACAGTAAGTCCTATGAAACTGAAATTTCATATTTAAGACAACTATACGCCCGAGACGCGACAAAACTTTTTTCATCAAAATGAGCTTACCAGAAGAGGCACTTTGTACTATGCATTTTGCACCTTTTTTCGATTTTCTCAAAAACGGTTCCGACGATTTTGATTAAACTCGCTATATCGATGTAAAATTTAATGGGCTTTAATATCATGAAGGTTTTATTCGGATTAAATGGTCTGACAGGGCTTAAATGCCGATATTTTAAATTTTCTTCCCCTAAAGTACCTTTAATTTTTTAGATTCAATAAGAATAACTAGATTATCTTGTTAACGCTAATGAAAAACAGGTAAATATATAAATTGAATAAATTCGATGCCCAACTAAAGGAGAAAACAGAAAAAATATATTTTTAATAAAATTTTTCGTTTTTGAACATAAGAGCAGTAATATACATGTATGATATACCGTTGGAAAGCTAAAGATTTTAGAAAAAATATCATCTCATACACAAGCTTTTAGAAGTTAATAGAGAGTGATGAGAAGAAGATAAAACTAACTGATTATTTTAGATAATAATATAATAGGTTTTTTAATAAAACACATGTTTCTATATAAATTCAATTTGATTAATTCCTTAATAGTTTCACGTATTTTTATCTCTAACTGTATTTGAAAATTCTTTCATTGATTTTAAAAATCGAGGTAAGTGAAAGTCGTGTGTTGCCCGCACCAGATTTTTTTATAAGCCTTTAAATATAGAGAAAACTGAATTTTTTCTATGTTTGGAAATTCTATATTGAAAAAATTATAAAATATAATAATAATTACAATAAAAAGGCTATGGTCTCAAGATCGTAATTCTGACTATAATTGAGATAATGGCTAAGCTATAGAACAAAAATATAAAAGGTGTGAGTATTGTTTCCTTTATAAAATTTTCAAGAATATTCATAACCATTTCTTTTCAATTTAGATGACGTGTTGTGAGGATAAAAATGTAAAGCACGCACTTATCACATCGTTAATTTTTGTTTTGATTTGATATCTGTCGGAACTAAAAATATATTTCAAAGACATTGTTCAGGCTTGAAGATGACTTTAAGTAACTGGAAAACTAAAATTATTAGTCAACAAAATATTTTATCCAATATTTTAAATTAACAAAATAAGAGGGAAATTGAAATTGTACGCATTTAAATGGAATGACCTATATGTAACTATTTGGAAATGATAATAGAATAATAATTTTCAGCGTTTGCCTGCTTAAGCTCTAAAGTTCAACACTCAACAATTATCAATTGCTTTTCATCCTTGACACATAACGAGTTAATATTAATGTCAACTTCAACATTATTTTTCTAAAATTCCTATCTCAATCACTCATAACTCCACCCAACCTGTCCGCCATAAATCAAAGGACCAATCCTTGAGTTATCCTGAGGATAAAAGAAGAATTAATAACAGTGGAGGAGTGACAGAGTCCTGGAGAGGGCACAATGGACACAAGCGTCTTATCTACTCCTCCACTTCTTACGACGTCTGAATCAGTCCGGACAGGGACGAACGATCCTCCGATGACTTGCGGGATCCAGGGACAATGGACTGGCAGTTCATCGGCTAGGGTGTGACTCCGGGGTAGCCATACGTTCTGTCGTGGAAGTGGAAATGCGACAGTTCGTCATGATGAAGGATGGAGGTATGTCTGAAATAAGTTGCGTATGTGTATATACAGTTTATACATCTTCATGCTGGAGTCATCTGACTTCGAGTAATGACTATGCTAAAAAGCTATTATTTTTATAATAATCGCCCAATATACTATTAAAATATTATAAAATAGTATAATAAAAAGAAAGATTGTTTGTCTGTCGTCACATTTTTTTCAGATTTATTTAAACATATTTATTGATATTTACAACTGTATAATTATATACAAGTAAATATCATATACTATATAAAGTCGAGTTTTAATATGTGACTTCATTACTCATTTAATATTAGCAATACCATCATTATTTGTTGGGAATGGAGTTGAAGTTAATTGCCTGAGTTGAAGACTAGATATCACCGCAGGCCACGTTTCGGCTTCTCCAGAGACACCAGGTGCTGTGGAAGGCGCCATGCCTCCAGGAAAACGGCTATCATCGTTTGGAAGTGTGGACAGTTGGTGAACATGTAATTGGCCTCTCGATTCTGACTCGAACAAATTGATAGCCGTAATCGCTCAGGAAAATCTAACTACCTCAGCAGCTTTTGGGAATATCGTGATCCAGACTCGGGATATGGATCAGAGCAGTGGTTGCCAACCCCGAGATACGCTGACGATGTCAAGAGGGTCCTCGAAATGTTATTGATAAAATTATTAAAATATTTGTTAAACATTGCTTTGTAAAAATAATCACAAATGTACACCGACAAAGTCAATATTTTAAGTGATCACTGGCAAGTGGTTAAATTAGTCGTTTTCTAACATTTTTAAACTACTGAGGTTAAATGATCAATATTGTATTACTTATAAATTTTAGTTGGCCCTGTGAGAGATGGAGAAGGATGGAGAATTAGGAGGAACTGGGAACTTCACGACCGTTTTGGAGAAATAGATATCCTGAAATTTATAAATCTGGGAAGTCTAAGTTGGGCTGGCCATGTCACAAGGATAAAAGACGAAGAACTGCCCAAAAGAGCTCTGGAATCCTCCCTTCACAGTACTCGACGAACCGGTAGGCCAATCGATGGATTGATGGAGTGACGGCGGACGCCCGGAATCTGTTGGCTCATCGAGGAGGCCAAGACTCACCAAGGGTTGTAGAGCCACGCACACAGATGTATGGATAGATCTAAATTTTAGTAATTCAATGCTTTACGGTTTTAAGTAAACCGATAGAGACAGATTCTTTTTTCTTCATTTCCATTTCTCCTACTTGATCACTTCTGGTACACATAGATTCTGTAGTGGGTAGCGGTGGCATTTCGCATAACACGTATGAGATAAATTGTAGTCCTTGAGGTTGCTGCTAGGGATGGGCATAATCGAATGACGATTATCGGATCATTCGATTATCACAATCATTCGGGTTAATCGGTTTGGTTAAGCCAATGATCATTGGAACTGAACGATAACTGAGGGATTATAAGGAGCTCGGATCATCAAACGACGTTTCTTTTTTTTTTTTTTTTTTTCTTTTTTTTTTCCTCATCACATAAATCGTCTCTTACAATGCACACTAATCATTCGATTATGAAATCATTGGAGGCCATTTTCAGACGCCTCGGAGAATTACCAGGAATCGAAGAGGATGATAGGATAGAAACTAGTGGATTAGAGTGGAAATGGAGTTTATCATGGAACGATTGATATCTGGTTCGGGCTAATGCAGTAACATATGGGATATTAAGGTCTTTATTCGTGACAAAGTAAGGAGCGTTAAGGATTTTACGAAGGATTTTGGATTGTAAGGATTGAATACGAGAAGAATTCGATGGTTTGGTTGAGCCCCATAGCTGTACTCCGTAAGTCCCTATCGGTCTTATGATAGTCATATAAATAAGTCTTTTGTAATTAAGTGGAAAATTGGAGTGTTTGTCCAGTAAGTGTTGGAGTAGTCGAAAACGTCGGGCAGTTTCTTGTCTTGTATGGGGATTCCAAGTCAGACGTTTGTCAAGGTGGAGTTCGAGGTATCGAATCTGTTCAACAGGAGCTAGTGGAGTGTCGTTACAGGATACTGTGGGGCAGGAAGTCATTGGTTTACGGCGAAGGATAAAGGTTATTTGGTGGGATTTGTTAGAATTAATTTTAATCCTCCATTTCTGACACCATACTTCAAGGTCTCGGATGTGGGATTGAAGAGTGTGGGAGGCAGTAAATGGATCATTATAATTTCATATCATTTCATAATTCGATTATGAAATCATTGGATTATTTAAATCATTGAAGTCCGATCATCCGATTATGACGATCATTCGATTATGCCCATCCCTAGTTGCTGCAAGTTAATACTACCATTCTGATTCCACCGTCTTTATTCCTGAAGCTTGCACTACTCTTTCCTGTGTCAAAAATGAACACGAGACATCTACGCTAATTATTCCCCCTGAGAAGTGTGACGGAACTTGAAACCATGATTTCATACTATCAGAATGCCTCTTCTTTCCCTTCTTCTGTCCATTTTTTTCCAGGTTGCGACAATGTTCCTCGCTAGGATATTATATTTGCAATTTTATTTCGGCATTCTACGCGGCTTCCAAATTGTCTATATATCACAGCTGTACATCTTTCTGGAACTCTTTAAATTATTCAGTGCCACATCTACTCTTTTCTATACATTGAACAGCTATTTAATCGTTGTTGAGTTCTCCGTCCTATAAATGTGTGCGTAAACTTCACTCGGCGTTTCCTGATTTCCTCGGTTATTGTATATATATATTTTCACGGCTTTTACGATTAAAAGTTCCTTGCCATAGAACAGGAGCGCGAATAATTTTCGTTCGGAACTACAGGATTAAAGGTTTGGATGCTATTCCTTAATACTGTCGAGCTAAGCTTTGGCGATTTTCACACTATGACAATAAGGACGAAAGTGTGGGAAAGCCAGCCCCGTATTTCCCATCACCTTGTTGCCCTCCGCCCCTTAAGGATATGGACAGCCATTATTCCTTAATCCTCCTGAGGAGACGTCCCACAAAAGCACCGCAATAAAAGATGTGGGAGCGCTTTGATAATCCGGACTGAAAAAACTAATGAATAAGTGATAAAGGGAAACTCCTTTGTTTTCCATAAAATTTCCACCTTTTGTCTCCGTGCTTACGTAGTGACCAAGGCTGTGACGACCGAGGAAAAAAAACGCCTGGTTGACCAATTGTCTTTGGTTGTATTATATTAATTTTTTTTTTTATAATGGTAATTTGTTTTCTGATATTCATATTATTTTTTTTCTATGATGTTTGTTTTCGTTAGTTGACGATTTCTTATATTTTTCTGACCCACGGCCCCTCTTGGAATCGGTTCATAAAGAAGCGCTCTTCCTTTGGAACCAAGGTCTTGTAAGCCACGTCCTTTTCCAAGTAGCCACTCTTCAAGGCGTCTCGAAATATGTCAGTGCTATTTGATAGATCCTATAGAGAAAAAACCCTATATTATTGGTCTTTAGGAGAAAAAAGAATCAGAAGAAAAACCAATAAATTGTTTTCGGCTGAATACTAAGGACATACTCCTAGTTTGGAATGTGTTTTACACCTGTCATCCTCTGTTTTCTCTCTCTCTCTCTCTCTCTCTCTATATATATATATATATATATATATATATATATAAAATGATGACGCGATTCTGGTTTCCGTGAACTCCTTGTAAACCACAAGACAGATTTTAAAACTGTTTTCACCATTATTTCCTCAAGACTTATAATATTTTTCTATAACCAAGCCATCAAAAAATTATTCCTGAAATAAAAGTGTTAATATAGACGTACAATATACCGTTGGAAAGGGCGAGATTTTTCAAAAATTAATATGAGAAAAATAAATCTTACCAGTTAATATAAAGTTATTGTAAGCACATAAACTTATAAACATATGTTATTGTTAAAAATGGAGGCTATAATAGTTAAGTGTACAGGATCGATATATTCTTCCATTTAGTTGTTATAAATCTATAAACTAACATTGTTACTAATTATTTCAAATTTAGTACTATTTCTTGAAAACGGATATTTCACTGAAAACTAAATGAGATTCCTATAAAATTTTTTTTTTTTTTTTTTTAACATCATTTATTGAAATTTACAACTGTACTTCAAGGTACAACAAATAAATGTGACAAAAGTTAAATGGCGTGATACAAATTTGAAGAAGAACTACCCAATGGCAGCACTCCTATAACTTTTCTACACTAGAAGGTCTCGAGGCCATCTTCTTTTCAGACGCCTCGGAGGATTGTCAGGAATTGAGGAGGAAGAAAGTATTGAAACAAGAGGATTAGGGTGGGAATGGAGTTTGTCATGAAAGGAATGGTATCTAGATCGGGCCAAATCAGCAACATACGGAACGTTGAGGTCTTTATGGATAAGTTTGTTCGTGACAAAATAAGGAGCATTTAGGATTTTACGAAGGATTTTGGATTGTAGGGATTGGATACGGGAAGAATTCGATGGTTTAGTGGAGCCCCAAAGCTCCACTCCGTAAGTCCATATCGGCCTTATGATAGTCATGTAGATGAGTCTTTTGTAGTTAAGTGGAAGATTAGAACGTTTGTCTAGTAAGTGTTGAAGAAGTCGAAAACGTCGTGCAGTTTCTTGTCGTTTCAGTCTTGTGTGAGGGTCTATAAAAATTTAATTATTTAATTCATTCATTCAGTAATGAACCGAATAAAATAGGAACCATCCTTATTTCTGTAGTGTTTAAATACATACATAGCAATGAAGTTTCCATTATATGGTTAAGTTAAATTTTTCATTATCTGTCTTAAATAATAATAATAATAATAATAGGCTTAGCGAACCCGAAGGTTCGATGTTGATACCACCAAATTCTGCCTACATAGACTCGTCCAATGTTCACCAATCAAGCCCAAGCTCCCGAGATCAGCCTTAACGCAATGCTCCCATCTACGCTTCGGCCTACCTTTCGGACGCCTACCAGTCGGATCAGCAAATACCAACTTTCTCCGAATACGTTCCCCATCGAGCCCAACAACTTTACTCGGCCATTTGAGTCTCTGCGATGCTATCAACTCAATTATATTCACAGGATTCTAGTTCCGCAATTCCGCGTTGTGCAACCTTCTAAACTCCCCAGTGGCCTCATCTCTCTTCGGACCAAATATTTTACGCAATACCTTATTTTCGAAGGCCTTAAGCCGTTGTTCATCCTTCGAAGTAAGCGGCCACGTTTCACATCCGTAAAGAACCGTTGGAAGAATAATAGTTTTATAAATTCTAACCTTTAAGTTTTTAGATAGAAGCCGCTAACTACGTAACTTAGCAACTGAATAATAACACGCATTTCCCACCTTTAACCGGGACTTTATTTCTTCCTGGATTTCATTTTTTCAAGTTATAATTGAACCTAAATACTTGAATTTCTCTACGTGTTCAAAAGTATGCCCTGATACATCAATATCACCAAAATCGCCACCGTTTCTGCTACTAATCATATATTTCGTCTTATCGGTATTTAATTCGAGTCGTATTTCTTTACCGGTTTTTATTAACACACTTGTATTTAGTTGTATGGTTTCCGTGTCTTCACCTAGCAGTACCATATCATCGGCATATCCCAGAACCGGAATCTTGTTACCCATATTTATTTATTGTATTATCCCATTATCTGTCTTATATTTTAAAATTTCAAACTAAATGAACCTAACTAATTTTGATTTATTTTTTCATTTTTGCCGAGGATTAAGTATAATTATGAATAGACGTTATGAAATAAACATATTTTCTTGCTGATTGCTCATTTCACTGCGGTAAACTAATACTCCCAAAGCGACAAACTCTAAATGGTTCAGAAAAAGCTTTTTTAGACATGAATGACATCTCATTCAATTTGCGCTCGTTGGAAGGCTGGTCAACAAGTCTGAGAATAAAACTTGAACCAACAAACTCAAACGATTCAAACTTATTTTTATCATAACTCCATTGGTACATACATTAAGATTTAAAAAAAAAAAAAAATTAATTCATTTGTTTAACTTTGTTGTTTCAAGTCAGAAACTGAGAAACCATATTTGTTTTTCTCTTTCAATTAAATACGTAATTTTCCACCCAGAGGAAATTGTATTATCCCCAGTAAAGGTTAACTGATGTAATTAAAAATTACTTTTAGTAATGAAAACATTATAATAAAAGAGTATGACCAGGAAAAAAAGACTAATTTCCTTTAAGAGTTATACAAATTTAAAGTTTAAAAACATTCGATGGGAGTTATAGTTATTACAAGTATTTAAGAAGTCGATGCTGAATTTTGCCAAAATTTTGTTTAAAAAAATCTATTATAAATTCATTTAAACTAAAATTGAAAAGTGATAATGATACTATATGTTTAATGTATTAATAATAATATTAAAATATATGTAAAGTTAATGTGGCGTATATTTTATACGAAATTAATACCTGAAAAATTAACAATTTGTATGACAATATATAAATGTATATAATTTATTTGTTTATTTTAATTTAACAAAATATAATTACGATATGATTTAAAATGTAGATGTACTAATATATCGTTCCTATATTGGTTCATTCAAGTAAGGTCGGAATCGTCATTCATTTATTTTATCATTGTATTTCAATTGTATTTCATTAACAATATACATTCATACTCTGGGTTCCTAACCTCCGAACTCGGTCATCATAATTGGCATTTATTTTGTTTTATAAGCCTCGAGGAGACCCTTTTTAGGGGAAAACTCGGTGTTCCGATCCAATTTTAGCCTTATCGGTTTGTACAGTTTACCGTTTACGTCGAAAGAGTAGAGATTCGTGAACACATGTACTGAATCCAAGATTAAATATATATATAATGAAATGAAATGAAAAGAAATTTTATTCTGGGACAGCTAGTCCCCTAAGAATAATATAAATGTACAATAAAATATTTAAATTCTGGCTATATAAATTTTAACATCATGGTATCAAATTATATAGCATACGGTATATACATGCATGCACACACACAGATATACACACATATATACGCACACAACATTCATTTATATACCTACATATTTATACATACATTCACAAACAGAAACACATATATATACATATACAAGGTCATATTACCTCAAAGAAATACAGATATTAAAACAAAATATAGTGAAAATTAAGATAAAAATAAAGAGGCCAAACGATTAAGTTTATAAAGGCACGGAAGATTGATGTTCGAGGAGATGGATAAATAGGTGATGTTTGAAGGAGGCTAAGGATTGGCATGTACGAATCGACATGGGTAAGGAATTCCAAAATGAAGATGCACGTATGACAAAGGATCTCTTAAAGGAAGCAGTTCTGTGGAATGGAATGAGCAAGTTCGAGGGCTGGGATCTTGTGTTGATAGAGTGGACAGAGGATAGGAGGGTTGGTAAAGGTAAGTTCCTAAGAAGTATTGCCGTCGGAATTTTGGGTAAAGCCACTTCAACTCTGCATACCGGGTGGAGACATGAGAGCGCCTGGGAATTCCGAAGATGAATCTAATGAAACAGTTCATCAGTCTCTTCAGCCTCATCTCAAGCGTCTCGGACAGTCTTCCAAACACTAGGCAGCCATAATCGAAGTGGGGGAAGATAAGAAAGGATACTAGGAGTTGGCGGGTTTTAAGGGGTATAAGTTTGCGTATACATATACATATATATATATATATATATATATATATATATATATATATATATATTTTTTTTTTTTTATTTTTTTTTTTTTTTCTTACATGGTAACACCACATAAGGACCGTTTATTATAACATCATACCTTAATGGTATACTACATGAATCATTATATGATTATATTAATTTACAAATTAAAGTAGTATTAGATTTAAGAATCATTACAAGATAATATTTCAAATAAAATAAAACAAAATAAATAGAGTAAATAATATTAAATATAACAAAATTAGAATTAAATTTTAGTCACAAGTAGAGAATTACCTACGCTGCCCATCTCTAGTCAGTGATTCGAAGTGAATGTTTTTAATGAATTTAAGTAAGTCTGTCTCGAATTTAGAAAACACATTTTGTTCCGTTTCTGGCCAGATCCCTCTTTTAAGTGTTATGTTTTAAATTAAATTAAATCTTTATCTGTCAAATATTTTGCAGTCATAAAGTTTTGTTTATTTATTTAACGTCACTTTATGCTACTATGGCTAATCGGACGATGCTACAGTGGGAGTCCTAAATTTTGCCTATCCAGGTTTTATTAGGATAGGGATCTTTAACGAGTACCTGACAGCGCACAGGCTCGGGACCACCTTTTAACGCCCCCTCCGAAGGACGGCATAACTAAGGATTTTTTACTCCCATTATAAAATCCTAGGACCACCTGCGGGTTTGAACCCGTGATCTTTGGCATAGGAGGCTGTTAGTTTATAAGAAAGATATGTTGGAGACTTCACTAGGTTTGGAACAATACTTTCTTTACATTTCATTATTTTTTAATTTTATTCTTGAAACTTTAAAAATTTTTATTTTATTTATTTATTGAGATATATTACAATTTGTTTCAATATGAACATTAGTAATAGTGATATAAGATCCCATTCACACAATATATACTGTGTACAATGATAAAGTCAAATTAATAAAATATAATATATATATATATATATATATATATATATATATATATATATATATATATATATACAAAATATGAAAACAAACAACAACCTATAACTGAGATAAATACAAATAAATGATATATATAGAATTAAATAATAATAAATATAAAAACAAAGCAAATCAGAACATTAACCTATAATTGAGATAAATAAAAGTTTGCAAATAAAGAAACATCATTCAAACAAACATAACTATATACAAGTGCTATAGGGACCCCAGACTGGCATTTTCCCTCTATTTGTGGAGGAAAAAGCAGAATCCAAGAGATCCTAGACACTCCCTCTCGGCCTTACTCCCATTAAAAAATCCTAGGACCACCTGCGGGTTTGAACCCGTGACCTTTTGCATGGTAGGCTGTTACGCTAGCCACCCAGCTACAAGTGATCCCTGCAGTCATAAAGTATATGTTTACAATTTTGAATTTGTCCGTCTTCGTCACATAATTCTGTTTGTATTATATTAAATCGTTTGAGATAATGTTTTGTGTTTTCGTATTATATGTATATAATATAATGTTCTTTATTTATGTTTTTCTAAATATTTTAAGTCTGGTTGCGCTACATTTGTTGTTGTTTTTTTCGCTCTACTTTCGGTATGAAGATAAAATTTTGTAAATTTACGCATAGAGATGAGAATAAAGGTATAATTTAAATTAAATTAAATCTTTATCTGTCAAATATTTTGCAGTCCTAAAGTATATGTTTAAAATTTTGAATTTGTCCGTCTTCGTCACATTATTCTATTTTTATGATGATAAAATTTTGTAAATTTACGCATAAAGATGAGAATAAAGGTATAATTATACAATTATATGGATAAAGTATATATATATATATATATATATATATATATATATATATATATATATATATATATATAAAATATAAAATAATATAATAATAGACTATATTATTAGCGGAGAGGGCTGTAATAGACAGTAGCCGTGCTGGGGATAATAGACCCCATTACCTGGCCAATGCCTCTTATTGAATCATAGTAATGTGCCCAGGTAATTCTTTCTTTTTTTCCCTATTACTTTTGAATAATATACACAATTAGTTTTTTTTTTTCTCTTAGTCAATTTATTGTGGGTAATAGAGGCAACGAACGTAATGGACCTGCACGAGCATTGGTATTTTTCGTTTGTTGTTCTAGTCAAGGAAACTATTTCGAAGTATTAACTTGTGTATGATCTTGTAAAGAAAAAGTTGAACCCCAATTACTTTATTGACTGTTAATTTACTCTATCGTTTAGTTATATTGGTTCATTTATTATTATTTTTACTCAAGGCTTCCAATAAGCTCCAGTACATTAACCCAACTGACTGTATAACTTTATTGTTATATTTTACAATTCAAGTTTTCACCGGAACACCTGAGACTATGGCCCGCAAGTATGGCATACGCGTGTCTGTTGTAAGTCTAGCACAAAAATGAAAATATAAAACTGAAATTTCATATTTAATACAACCCAGGTGCAGGAATATTCAGCAGCAATTTTTTATGTTTTTGCAAAAATAGACCACGAGAAGCTACCACTTTATACTATGCTTTTTTAACCTACTTTGTCTCAAAAACAGCTTAGAGGATTATTATTACATACATTATGTGTCACATGAAATGTCCGTTTTAAAGGTAAAGGATTTTTATTAAAAATACGATATGAAAACAAGATAATTTTATTCGAAGTCTTTACCTTCCTTTTCTACACATTTTTCCCAACGTGACACCAACTTTTTTATCCCCGAACTGAAAAACTCTGAGCTTTGAAGTGAAACAAAATCTGAAAACGCACTTTTCACTTGATCATCTTTTCAAAAAGTTTTCCTTTGACGAAGTTGTCTAAATTCCTGAACAGGTGGTAATCTCTTGGAGACAAGTCGGGAGAATATGGTGGTTGCGGAAGAACTTCGTAGCCCAGTTCTTTCAATTTTTGCAAGGTATATTTTGAAACATGGAGTCTTGCTGCTGCTCAGTGAGATCATAAGGTAGAAAGCTAAAGATTTAAAACATTACATTAATTGTAAATTCAAATTCAAATGGTTGAAAGTATATACAAAAAATTAAATAAATACTTTCTTACGATGTGAAAATAATAAGAAATATAAATTAGACAAATAATGAGCATATTAATAGATATTTTGCATTTTTTGGGAAAAAGTATTTCCTTACTAAAAGTGTCACTTTGTGTATTAATTTGAAGTGTTTAAAAAATATTTTAATTGGTTTATAAAACGATAGAATATACATAAAAGTTAACATTGCATTTGTAAATTCAAATTCAGGAATACTTAATTCCTTTATTAATGTGATTTGTTAAAAGCTATGTTGTTATAATTAAAGAAAAAATAAATTGGTTGGGCTACTCACATTTCCCTATACATATATTTTAATAACATTTTCATATTTTGTAGAAATTAATTCTTCATTATGCAGCCCCACATGTTTGTGTACACAAGTATCTAACTATTAGTGTTATAAAAAGTGTCCTTCTACATCCATCTTTTTATGACATTCTAATAATCTGTTGTACCTTTAATTTTATAGATTTAGAAAAATTAACCCTATCATCTAATTAGGATTGATAAAAGTGGCTAGATGTAAAGGTTTGAATTTGATAACCAACTAAAGGAGAAAAGAAGAAAAATATTTTTTAATGTAATATTTGTTTTATTGAACAGATGTACCGTTGGAAAGCTAACGATTAAAAAAAAATATTATTTTATGTACGAAGTTGTAAAAAGTAATGTAAAGTGACAAATAGGGCATACGTTTATTTAAATTAATTTTAAATTTATGTTTATTTAATAGTTCTTAAATTGACTTTGACAGACGAGCTAAGTGAAAATCGCGTGTTGCCCGAACCAGATTTTTTTCTTAGAATATGAAAATAATAAGACATAGATTAGGCAAATAATAAATATATTCCTTACTAAAAGTATTCCTCTCTGCATTAATTGCTTTAATGCATTCATAAAATATGCATTATACATAAAAGTTAACGTTGTATTTGTAAATTCAAACGCCAGAATACTAAGTTCCTTTTTTTTTTTTTTTTTTTTTTTTGTATTAATGATTTTATTTGCACCTGTAAAATGTTTACAATAAGCAAATGGGATATTATAAACAAGGAGACATGGCATGGTTAGGCATGAGGGAGACAGCACCCAGTGGTGCATCCTCCTGACATTCAAACTACTAAGTTCCTTGATGAATACAATTTGTCAAAAGCTTAAAGCTGTAGTTATAATTAAAAAATTGTCTTACTGCTTATATTTCCTTATTGATTTACTTAACATATATTTCAATTAAATATTCATATTTTGTATAAATTAATTCTTCATTATGCAGCCCTATGTGCATAGGTGTATATGTGTGCTGGAAAATGTATGGAAAATCTGACTAATCTAGCGCACAAAGTTTTCACCCTATTCGATCTTCTGAAAACGTTCTACTACTATTTTGTACAAATAATGAAACATTAATTACTCTTGAAAGTCATATCTGAAGTCTTCAAGACAAATATGTTTTAGTGGCGTAGTGAATATTAAAGTAGAGCGAAAACCGTGAACTCTATCGGATCGGATTCGAAATATAAAAAAAAAATCAGAGGAGTATCGATAGTCCTACTATTCGATTAGCGTTGGATTTATAAGGCCGTGGCGACAGACCGAAATCACTACGGCAGTGGCAGGAGGAGCCAAGATGGCCTCCCGAAGTCGTCCTGAATGCCGATCGGGCCACGTAGCTGCCATTGTTCCGAGCTGGCTAACTTCCGGTCTCTGCTGAATAGTAACTCTCTCTCTGTCGTCATATCTAGCCAACAGCCGTTTCGATGGATCAGTCCAAGAGATCTTCGGGTCTCTGGTCCGCCTCCTTTTCAACCTAAGGACATTCTGCAATATTTTATCTTCTTGACTGTTCTGTTGGAATCAAAATTCGAAACGATTTGTTATATGACCGTATAAGTTATCATATTCCTTTCGACAAATGTTTTCTTTCGTTGATTACTAATCAGTAAGAATGAATCATTTTTCTTCCATACAAGTATTACTCACCTGTCCACATTTGTACGTATAGTCTCGGTTTTTCTTATTTAATATTTTTTACAAAGTATTTAACGAACTAAGGAAGGGTTTGGTTGGTACCATGGGGTATCATTTGAACATAAAACTATTTTTTTTTTAAACCTAACTACTTGCAAGATTCCCTTGTCATGATGGGTAGAGAAGAGAATGAAAATGAAGGTTTCAAGAAAGTTTTTCTCAGGAGCTTTCTGAGATATGGAAATGCAATGTGTCTCACATTTAAATAATTAATAAAATAATTGGAAGATTTTTTCACATATATAACATAGCACCAAAACGCCCTACTAAAAACAGTAGAAGTAGGGTTTAATACTAACGTAGTGTGTTTACCTAATGCCCAGTTGGGCTATACCTATACTATAATAAGGTTACTTTTAGAACAAATTCAACAACAAGTTTTATTAAGTAAAATTACAATCTGCCCCAATTTGGACATCAATAGTAGTGGTGAAAGATATCATACATACTACATTCATACAATATTTACACAGCATAAAATTATAATAAAATATATACACAATAATGAATCAATACAATAAAGTCAAGAAATCACTCATACCTAATATACACATACACACACTCAGACATACATCACATTGAGTGGAGAATCTAGCCAGTGCTAGAACTCCAATATATTTACAAAAGGTCCCGGGGCCACTGCCGTTTCAACCTTTTAGGTGGGTTGTATGGATGATTGGAGCTGGATAGGGATTGAGCCAGAGGATTAGGATGATGAATGAGGTTCTGGTGGAATTTGCAAAATTTTAATGGAATTAGGTCTGAAATGGATGGAACATTAAGGTCGTGGTGCAAGGTATAGTTGGAGACATAATATGGAGCATTTACTATTGTACGGAGGACTTGGAATTGAAAGGATTGAATGCGTTTGATGTTAGAACGTTTAGCTCCCTCCCACAGTTCAAGTCCGTAGGTCCAGATGGGCTTCAGTATTGTCTTGTAGATTAATAATTTGTTGTCAACTGTATCGTATTCTTCCACTTTTAATAATTACAGCTTATTATGAAATAAAATAACATTAGTGTTACTTGTAGGTAACGGCGTGGTCTAGTGGAAAGAGCACTAGTCTACTGTTATCCTGGTCCTGGTTCGAATTCCAGCTGTAGCAGAATAATAATTTGTTTTCATTACGGCCTGGATAATGACGGAGGGAGAGGAGGGCGACTCTTTGGTATGGAAACATTCCTGGGACAGACCCGGCCTCTATAAAGTAGGTACCACAAATTAGGGGAAAACCTGGTGGCCGCGTGTTATCTCGGCCTAATCACCTCACTGCACGGCTGTTGGGCCTAGAAACAGTACGAATCTCTATATGTACTGAGCCCAAGAACCTTCATGCGTTGTAAAGGTACAGGTTACTTATAGAAAATTTTTCAGTCCGAAAATATTGTTAGCACACATTCCATCTTTATAATAATATAATAATAATATTATTATGAAAATCGGAGTAAAGAAGCTGAAGTTTCATTAAATATCTGAAAACAATCTCTTGCCTATTTCAATTGGCTCTTTAACGCAACCAATAAACATTTTAGTTTCATTGAGTCGTTTTTCACAAGTCGTCAAGTTTTTTACTTTCCCTTACTATATATAGTAAGGGAAAGTATTGCGATCGTGAAAATTTTCGAATTCCAGTTTTCAACGGAAATAGATCCTGAGTCCAAATAACCAAGTCCCGCAAAAAGGTCTGGGTGTGTGTGTGGTAACTCCCAGGCGGAAACGGTAAATCCTTTGAAACTGAAATTTCATATTTAAGACAAGTATACGCCCGAGATGTTACAAAATCTTTTTCATCAAAATGAGCTTAACAGAAGAGCCACTTTATACTATGCATTTTGCACCTTTTTTTTTTTATTTTCTCAAAGACGGTTCCGACGATTTTGATTAAACTCGCTCTATCGATGTAAAATGTAATAAGCTTAAATGTCATATAGGTTAAATTTTGATTAAAATGGTCTAAAAGGGCTTAAATGCCGATATTTTAAATTCTCTTTACCCTAAAGTACCTTTAATTTTGTAAATTCTATTAAAATAACTATATTATCTTGTAACCATTAGTAATTAACAACTAAATATGCAAGTTGAGTGAATTTGATCAATAACTAAAGGAGAAAACTGAAAAAATATTTTTTTAATGCAATTTTTTGTTTTTAAACATAAAAACAGTAATATACATGTATGATATACCGTTGGTAATATAATAATATAATATTATAATGTTGTAAAAGGTAATATGAAGTGAGAAATGAGGAATAAACTTATTACTGATTAACAATTTAATGCAGTTATATTAATTTATCTAAATCATATGTTTCCAACGAAAATGAATTCACGTTTAATTAAAATTAACTTCAAATATTTTTCAAATTGAAGTATTTTTAGTAGTTTTTAACAGTCGCGGTGAGTGAAAGTCGTGTGTTGCCCGCACCAGATTTCTTTTGTTTAAATTTCTCTTATAACGGAGCTCAGATTTTAAATATCGAAACATAAGAACAAAATGTGGCAGACTTTTTTTTTGTAAGAGGCAACTCACTAAGGGTTATCAAAAGAAAATAGTAATGCATTAGTAATGGATATTTTATTTTAATTTTCCGAAAAGTGGTCCATTGTTAATTTTTCTGGCAGAAATTACTGTTACGGATCCCTGGGTTATATAAATAAGACGTTACATCGCTGGAGGAAGTTCCCAAGATTTAATAATTTCCCAGAGGACCGGTCTCCTTTTGGTCAGTTCGTAATTAATATGCTCATTGCTTTTTAACTGTTAGCCTGAGATGGATTATACCCGATTGTCATGTGCACTGTCATTTCCATACATGCCTATTCATAAGAAGGAGTTGAACTTATACGACGACTCACAGTGTCCTCATATTGTATGCAAAAGTGTTTACATCTTCTCGCGATAGAACAATAAGTCTGGATATTGCTGAGAAATCCTAAGACAATGACACGAGAATCCACGGTGATTAAGCGTCATCGTCGTGGCTTTTGTTTTTTCTATTTAATTTAAAATTCCATTCGTAGCCAATGGCATTGACAAGGGTTTGTAATAATTTCTCTTAGAAAATTCAAAAATCTCCTTTGGTAACATCTTTGATTATTCACTTATTAAACGGCTAAATTCGATCCTTAAGTAAAGAACTTATGACAATCTATGAAAATGACTAGAACTGGTTGTGTTTTGAATTAATTATTCGATAAATTACACAAATATAGGTCACCAGTGGTGTAGTGGCTTGCATAACAGCCTTTTATTTCCTAGTCCGTGGGTTCAAACCTGGCATAGGGTCTTTGGAATCTTTAAAGGTAGAAAAAAATCCTTAGTTATGCCTTGCTTCGGAGTTGACGTAAAAAAGAGGTTCCAAGCCTGTGAGATGTAAGGTACTTCTTAAAGAACCGTATCCTCATTAAATCTGAACAGAAAAAATGTATGACTCCTACACTAGGATCGTCCGATTAGACTTAACAGCATATTGTGATGTTAAATGTATAAGCAAACAATAAAATAAACTTACCTCGTGTCCTTTGTAAATGGTTATAGTGACATGAAGTATTTATTTAAAGGGTTTTACACTAAAAAAAACTGAATTTATCTTATTTTTAAAAGACATGAATTTACTACAGGGAAATAATGTATCTTGTAAATAATATGTGACAGGTATATTCCTTCGTTATTGTTGCAAATCGCAGTAGCATTTAATTACATTAAATGAATAAACAAACAAAGAATTACATAAATAGCAGAATTTTAAGGAATTTTTTTTCAAGTTACTTAGCATTGTAAGTCTGAATGCCTAATTGATGGTTACAAAATCTGAAAAAAAAAACATTGGATTTTCAAACTTCTGACGTCTGTTACTTTTAAGGATTGTATATTAATTAGTAAAATTAGTAAAAAATATAAATTTCCAAAAATGTTTTTTATTTCCAATTTTCTATATCAACATATTTCTCCTATACCTACGTTTTGGAGTCCACCTACGGCTTAAGGGTTTTAATATTTTTTTTTGTTTTAAGTGATACATTAAAATCAGAGACAAAACGTATTTACATTAATTAGGTTTAATTACGTCATAATGAAATATAAGTATTAATCCCAAGATATTTTAACTTATAAATATTTTCTATGATTAGGACCTACATATTATGTCGAAATAAAACATTGTGGATGCAGGTATCTTTTTTGAATTGAAATTGAAATTTTCATATCAGTTTTTAGAAAAAATAAAAGACACTGAAAACACCAGTGAAATAAAAATATGTTTATATAAAATTTTGAAAATAAAGAGTTATTTTGAAAGTTATTACTATTATTAGTAACAAATAATTTTAGTAATTTTTGTATTACGTAATGCAATTATTGCTACTTTGCTTTGGCGTAAGGTCTGAAATCGTTTCAAATATTTAAAAATAATTCACTTCAGACAACTTATTGAATTCAATTTTAAAAGTTGAAAGGAAAAATACGTTAAGTTTTATTGTTAATATTTAATTATAATTTAATTATGTAAACAACTTATGTTTCTTTGTTTTTGCTTGATATTATTACGCTGAATGACTTCGTACGTTACATAATATGTTTTTTTTTTAAATCTTTAGCTTTCCAAAGGTATATTATGCATCTTTATTACTATTGTTTAGGCGTAGGGAGTGATGACCCTACACTATAATAATATATATATATATATATCTATATAGTATATATATATATATATATATATATATACACTATAAATTGCATCGTGAAACGCGAGTGAAACTCCCAGGAGATTACACAGCGAGGCCAGGCCGTGCACGGCCTGTCGCGCCACGGAAAAAAAAAATTACTATTCTTAATAAAAATAAAAAAAATATCAGGAAAATTTTGGCGGTTAAAACTTTTTTTTTTGGCGGTTATCAATTCATTCCATATAATAGTATAGGTCACCAAATTTCATAAGAAATTACAAATTATTTAAACAATTGCAAATTGACAAGATTTAATTCTTGTAATGTTGTTATATACACTATCAGAATGTGAAATAAATATAAAATTGGTCAAAATGATTTAAATCTTGCTTAGTTATAATTTTTATATAACTATAAAAATACACTTATAATATAATTGACAAATTTTTACTTTTCTGAGAGTGTGTGGCTCTTCTCTAGTGCCCTCACTTAGCCTCCACTGGCTGGACTAGTGACGCGGCTGACTGAGAGGCGCTGGATCTCCTGACATTGTGCCTCGGCATCCATTTTTGGTTAGTTCGATTCAGAGTTTCCAGGGGCAGTATGGATATATTGTATATATGTATGAATGCGGCCAAGATTATAATTATTTTATTTTATTTCATTTACTTTATTTTATTTTTTCAATTGTTGTTTTGGTTAACTTATTTTATTTTATTATTTGTTTGTTTTACTTTGTATATATGGAATAAATGAATTATTTTAGCTGTAATCTTATTGCCCGAGATAGTGGCAGATTTTATTATTTCTCAATAAAGCAATATTTAAAAAAAAATTAATAAAATAAATAAATTACTTTTAAAAATTGTATATTACTTCTGCTATTTTATTTACTATAGCAATTCATGAATAAGTCTGTGATGGGCCTGATGTGTGTGAGGGAGTGAGGTTATAACACACAGCTGGTGGGAGCAAAGAGGTTATGTGAAATGGATTTGTCACTGCCTCAAACATGGTTATATTTTAGTTCTCTTTATATTTAATTGAAGGTCATTTTTATTTATTATTTTATTTTCTGTGTTTTATGATAGTAGAAAGATTATTTTATTTTACAGTGGCAAATCCATTGCAACCTCTAACCAGCTGTTGTTTATCTATCTCGATTTGTGTGTGCTCCTCATATTGTTTCTTCTGTTTGTATTCTGTTATTCCTTGCTTTATTTAACCGTTTTTGCCTTAAGAACAATAAAAGAACATTTGTCACAAAGTACCAGGCTGTAGTCATTTCGCCCTCACCTCCTCTAAAAGTCAAGTGTTATGATGCATGAGAAGCTATTTATTTTTGCAGAACGAAATAATTAACATGTTCGACTTATGATAATTAAGATATGCATACTTATTTCACTTGTATATGTCAATAAAATTAAATTCCGTGTTGATATCACAACAAATGTAATGATAACATAATCATATATTATTAAATCGACTGATGTAAATGGTACATTATAAATTAACATGTTTTACTATAAAGCTATTCAATGAGTTAATGAATAAACAGCAAATTTGAATGAATCATAAAACTTGAATAATGTTTTTACAATCTGGATGAGGGTTCATAAGAAGTCATTTTTAATTAATTTTGCGAAGTAAATTAGGATAGTGACTTCCACTTGCACTGTATGATGTCTGTGTTTTGATTTAAATAACGAAGTTTAAAAAAAAAGTACTTAATTATATCAATATATTCTAAAAACTGAAGATCTTATATATTTATTAAGCTAGATTTCGGGCTGAATAACTTCTTCCATAAAGACACAAATTTTTTATTACATCAACATGACGTTTCGGGATCTTCTCCCATCTTCAGAAGTCTACAAAGTTTAAAAATTTAAAACATAAGTTTGATCTCAATAGACCACAAATTTTGGAAATAGTAAAAAATAAACGAAATAAAAAAACCATAGAGGCCATATATATCTCTAAAAATCTGGTGCGGGCAACACACGACTTTCACTTACCTCGATTTTTAAAATCAATGAAAGAATTTTCAAATACAGTTAGAGATAAAAATACGTGAAACTATTAAGGAATTAATCAAATTGAGTTTATATAGAATGTGTTTTATTAAAAAATCTATTATATTATTATCTAAAATAATCAGGTAGTTTTATGTTCATTTCATCAATCTCTATTAACTTTTAAAAGCTTGTGTATGAGATGATATTTTTTCTAAAATCTTTAGCTTTCCAACGGTATATCATACATACATATTACTGCTCTTATGTTCAAAAACGAAAAATTGCATTAAAAAAATATTTTTTCTGTTTTCTCCTTTAGTTGAGTATCGAATTTATTCAATTTATATATTTACCTGTTTTTTATCAGCGTTAACAAGATAATCTAGTTATTATTATTGAATCTACAAAATTAAAGGTACTTTAGGGGAAGAAATATCGGCATTTAAGCCCTGTCAGACCATTTTTATCCAAATAAAACCTACATGATATTAAAGCCCATTAAATTTTACATCGATATAGCGAGTTTAATCAAAATCGTCGGAACCGTTTTCGAGAAAATCGAAAAAAGGTGCAAAATGCATGGTATTAAGTGCCTCTTCTGGTAAGCTCATTTTGATGAAAAAAGTTTTGTCACGTCTCGGGCGTATAGTTGTCTTAAATATGAAATTTCAGTTTCATAGGACTTACCGTTTCCGCCCGGGAGTTACCACATACACACACACACACACACAGACCTTTTTGCGGGACTTGGTTATTTGGACTCAGGGGACCCTAAAACGTGTATTTCCGTTGAAAACTGTAATTCGAAAATTTTCACAATCGCAATTCTTTTCCTTACTATATATAGTAAGTGAAAGTAAAAATATAGATAACACTGTGAATTTTAAAACTGACTCAAGACAGTTAAGTTACCATTACTCTGATTTAATTAAAAAAATAAAAATATAATATAAATAATTTAATAATAAAATGTTTTCAAGAATTTCGCAATATGTAATAACAATAACCATATAGAAGTTATAAATTGGTTTAATCTTATGTCCTGTTGAGGACAAAGATCTGAGCTTATTCATTTAGTCACTTTTATGCTAATAATCGGACGATTCTACAGTGGGATTGCTAAATTTCCCTATCCGTGAATAGTCAGGATTAGGATGTTTAACGAGTACTTTACATCGTATAGGCTCGGGACTGTTATTTACGTCCCCTCCGTAGGAAGGCATAACCAAGAATTTTTTTACACTCTTTAAAGTGGACCACCTGCCGGCGCTGTACCCGCGATCTTGGGCATAGAAGGGTGTTATGCTAGTCACTAACGCACAGGTGACCTCTGAGGATAATTTTATACTTTGTTGAGCGGCGTTGTCTAGTTGGTAGAGTCTACTGTACGGGTCCTGGGTTCGAATCCCGGCTATTAGAGAATATTTTCTATTCTGTTATTTCAGCCGGGGAGCGTTTCTGGGGTATGTAGACCCTATTGGGGCACACCCAGCCTCTATTAAGTGTGTACTCGAAAATAGGGAAAAACCTGGTGGCTGAGCGTGATCTCGGCCAAATCACCTCCTTGTACGGCCGTTGGCCTAGAATCAGTACGGATCCTCTAAACGTACTGAGCCCAAGAACCTTCATGGGTTGTTGTAGTTCAGGTTTTTTGTTTTATTTTTTTAATTTTTTATTTTTTATTTATTGAGAAATATTACAATTTGTTACATAATGAACAGTAGTAATAGTGATGTATAACACAATATATATAATTGTTTTTCGATTTCTAAGGACCATGGTTCTTGTACTACGTGTGTTGTCTTTTTTATTTTTATTTGATGTATTTCCTTTATTTTTTAAAGTTCAAAGATATTGTTAATTTTTTCTTTTTTATTATTTTTCTTTTTTTTTTTAATCAAAACTGTATTAATTTTTCTAATTATATTTTGTTAATTTTAATAGTTTTATTTATAGTTTTTTTTTCTACTCTACGACTCTAAAGTCCACTTTTATTTACCGTAATATTATTCTAAAAGGACTTGTTCCATAATAAATAAAGCATTATTATTATTATCATAATATTCCTTTTAATCGCTTGCTGCGCCGAGAGTAGGGTTTAGATCCTGATAAAAACGAATCGCACTGGGTGACGAACGTATTTAACTCTATTTTTCTTTGACAAATCGACTTATAAAAAAAAAAAATAATAAAAAAAAAAAATAAGACATGTTCTGATGACGAATAGTAATAAAACCGATTACCAACTTTTCCTGGAACAGTTTGATTGGAGCCGTCAACGAGGAGCGAATTTGATGGATCAGATGATTTTGATAATTGCCAGAGATTAATTAAGCAGTGATTAATGATAAGAGGGAGAGACAAAACGGGAGGTTGGAGGTAGGTAGCAATCAGTTGCTAGCCTACTAACGATATAGGTCCTTCCCTTCTAACTTACTAAACAGCTCCTATTAATAATACATCACTTCTCCTCGCTATTATAGAAACAAACAACATAGTCACTCTTAAACTCTCTCCATTAGACTTTAAAACGGCAATTGTTCGCTAGAGATGGCATACCCTGATAGCCTACTGAATATTTACATATTATGAATATATGTATAGGGTCGTGTATATGTATATATATAGGAGCCAAATTACTCATAATTAAACCAAGTCTCTGAGGTTTTATTGGAGCTGTCGATTGCGGTCAGAAGGGACTTCTACTCTTCAAGCCGCTGATTATATATACCTGATTTGAATTATGGCCGGTGATTAGCTGGAAATGCATTTATTATTGTGTAATAGAAATGATTGAGATAGAGATCATAACGCGTAAGGTCACGTACGTGCACACTCTGCTACCATTTATTAACTTATCATATCAATTATCATTCATTTAAATTATTTTTCTTTTATCTGCATTCTTTCATATCATTTTTATTTACTTTCACTGACCATTAAGGGAAAGTATTATGATCGTAAATATTTCTAAATTTTTTCTTTTATATTTAAGAAGGTAACCATAACCAGATTCGCTCCCTCTATCTTAATAAATATTGGAAAAATTATACGAATAAAACCATGAAATTCAATTACTTTTGAACATATTGCCATGAGGTACTTTTTCATACTCACTTATCTACGGATAGATAGATATGTTAAAAAGTAACTTTATTCTGATACAAGGTCTCCAGAATAAGAATTATAAATAATTAAAAGACAGGAAAAAAATAAAAAAAAGGTAAATAAAATATAAATTAACTTCACGACATTTCATTTTAAAAGTGTTAAAATCTAAGTTTAAGGGATATATATAATATAAGTATAATATATATATATATATATATATATATATATATATATATATATATATATATATATATATATATATATACAAGAAATTAATTCATCGACCCTTTTTTTTTATATTATAATTTTGTTTTAAATAATTCGGGTTTTGGGCCATTAAACTAATACTCCTTCTTAATTTTCTTTATATATATATATATAATGCTTCAAAAATTAAACTTAAAAAATGCTAATTACACAAAAAATATTATGATATTATAATGTTATCATGAAAATTAAATAAAAGCACTTAAAAACCAATGACAAAAAAATATAAGTTTAAGTTCTCTTGAAAATTTTTTTTTTTTTTTTTTTTTTTAGAAACAATTCTTTATTGAACAATATTACAATCTGTCCAATTTAGGACATTTCTTGAAAAAAAAATTAATTTTCAAAATTATGCGATTCACAATGTTAAATGTTACTGATAGCAAAATGCTTAAAATTCGATTTTATCCTGAAGATTTTATCCTGTTAGTAGCTAAAAATACTAACCAAGAACTAAGAAACGTTACTTTACGTTAAGATACGTTATTTTTTTTTATTTCATTAAGCACATGATAAAAAAAATAAGTAGAAAAAAACTAAAATATTCTATAGGACCAAATTCATTATCATAACAAATTAAAGCAAGGGTTATGCAGTTTATATGACCACGACGTCAAAATCCGTCTTTTCAACCTTGATACTTCTTCCCATAGAACATATGAGCTCTCCTTTTTAGCCCGAACCACTAACTTCTGGAATATTCTCCCATAAAACATCCGTCATGCTCCTTTCCTCAAAGTTAAATCTCTGCTCTTTTAATGCCTTCATGAGATTGTTTGTAAACAATTACTTTTATGTTTAACTTACTTATCGAAAAAATATAATAGAAGAAAAAAAAATATATAGAAATATAAAACCAAGATTTCAATTGAATTATATGAATTATAACATAAAAAGCAGGCAGGATATAATTAGTCATTTGTTTCTGCCTTTTAATCAATATTCTGTGTGAATATATATTTTTGTCGATATTTCTACTTTTTTCACGTCCAGTTAATTTTTATTTTTATTTTTATGTTTCAGTTTATTTACATTTACTTTCCTATGACATCTATATAAGTGAATGCATTGCGATTCTAAACATTTAAGTCCGAATTTTCTTCGGATCTACCCTTTTTGAGGTACCCTGAACCCAAATAAATTCTATGACTTGTTTGAAGAAGAAATGCCGTATACTATCAGAAAGTGTTACTTTTTTTTTTTTTTTTTTATAAGAAAACATTTTTTTTACTAATAAAAAGTTGAACAAATACATGGAACGCCTAAAATTACTCCAAACCTCCACAAACCACTAAAAAAATTCCTCTCTCCACCTCAACAAAATTCCTTTACCTCGTCTCTCTTCGAAAATCAAAAGTTTTTCCTCTCTATCTTCCCCAAAATCCGACGGAGTGTGGCGAATCCACGTAAAATTATATGATCGTTGTAATTAATTTTTTTAAAATATTTATTCAAAGACCAATGTATCACTGGCGCTTCAATTAAGGAACTAAGTTTAATGTGTTTTTATTTATTTTGCTTAGATGAGCACTAGCTTATACTCGTATTTGTCCTTATAAGGTTTCATAGCTGAAGAAGCATTTATCTGTTAGAAAATAAACCGATTATTGATTTCAATGTTGATGTTTTCTTATCGTAGCCATAATTATTTTTTTTTTTTTTTTTTTGTGATTTTATCGCTTCAACTAAAACTATTCACTCAGAGAATTAATATATTTTTCATACGTCCTTGAAAGGTTATTACATAACTCAACTATAAATGGCCACAGAGTTATTAAAAATCGAGTTTTCCTGAGCCTCTAGTGCCAGAGTGATTCGATAATGGCTTGTGGTTTCCTTACCGCATATAATTTTTTACATTTTTTCTCTGGTCCAATTTTAAGTCTTAGAGTGGTGGCAGTTTGTCCTGTGAAACGAACTGACTGGTTTACGACACTTTAATCGGATGCAGTCGATACCCCTCATGAAACATATGGCCATGACTTGACGCGAGCTATAGGAAAGGAAAGCGGTCCCGCGAGCCCTTCGGCCCTTGGGACTGCCGAAGCCCCCGAGAGCAGTGAGGTCGCTAATAGGCCGCCCGGAAGGGTTGCCCGATAATTGCCAGCATCTGCTCTCGGGAGCAGCACTTATTGCTTTAGTCCAATTGTTGGTCCTCCGGGCTGGATAGGCAATTGCAGTCAAGAGGACTTAGGGTATCGCTCAGTTTTAGGGGCTTAGCAGTTTGCTGGACATATGTTGCTTGTACTAGTTATCTTCTTAAGATTGTCGATGACTCTCTAGAGAAGTAGGATAATGGTAACAGTGTTTGAGAGTCTCAATCTTAAAATCTTATCATCATCTCCGTTAAAACAGTCAACAGATTTATTAATCGGCTTAAGCTTGCATTATAATAGATTTCCGTTGAAGTTAACTTTTGCAAACCATCTTTTGGTGTTTCAATTCCACGATCAAGGATTTGTCTTTAACTGTTGACCCTTTTTCTTTTATCAAATAACTGTTTCGGATGAATCAATCCTTTATCAGATGAACTTAAAAACATATTTGAAGTTTAGGTTTGGCTTGCATAACATACGAACATTCTTAATCGAATGCATTAGTTTGGGCAATCTTACATTAGTCCAAGCTGTGAAAAAATTTGATGAAAAATGAGATGGATAGAATTTTTATACATTTTTATGTTTCAAAATAAATTGCCCCAGAGATATCAATTTCTTATGCAACGGTGTGAACATCTATTACATTTTAGACTAAAAATCTGGTGTGCGAAACACACGATTTTCATTTTCCTCCATTATTAACATCAATTTAAGAATTTTAAAATACATTTAAAGATACAAATAAATTGTTAAAGAATTAATAATTTTTAATTCCAATAGAAACATGTGTTTTATTAAATATTGTATTATATTTTTATCTACAACAATCAGTTAGTTTTATCGGCTTTTTATCACTCTCCACCTACCTTTAAAATTTCGTGTATTAGATTGTATTTTTTCTAAAATCTTTAGCTATCTAACCGTATATTATACTTTTATATTACTACTGTTGTATTAAAAAAAATCAAAAATTGCATAAAAAAATATGTTTGCGCTTTAGTTGTTTATCAAATTCGCTCAACTTGCATATTTACCCATTATTCATCAATGTTAATAATATGATATTCCAATTTTTTTTTTAAATCTACAAAATTAACGGTACTTTATAGGGATAAAAATTAAAATATCGGCATATAAGCCCTGTCAGACTATTTCATTCAGAATGAAACCTACATCATATTAAATCCCATCAAATTTTACATCGATATATGAAGTTGGACCAAAATTGAGGCGTTGATTTCCAAACGGTACTATATCCATTCTAGGAAATTTTACAGGAGACGCGAAAATCAATAATTATTATATTATTAAATTAGCTAATTTGATTCTTTTCGCATTAAAATCCATAATTGTTTTTCTAGTATATTAATAACATCATATTAAAGTTATAAAATGAGATGTTTTGGTATAATTTAGAACGAAATTTAATGTGTAATAAGTTCCTTTAGAAAATAATTATATTTCTAAATTGCCTTTATAAAGGACTTAGGTGTACATTAGATAAAATCAAATAAAAGATTTTGATAAAACTAAATGATGAGAATACAAATATGTAAAAAAATCAATTTTGTAGAAAATGTTCTTTAGTACCTTTTGGAAATCAACGTCTCAATTGTTAGAGTCGTTTTTGAGAAAATCATAAAAAGGTCCAAAAGTCATGGTATAAAGTCGATCTTTCGGTCAGCTGATTTTGATGAAAAAATTTCTGTAACATCTCGAGCTTATAGTTGTCTTAAATATGAAATTTCAGTTTCATAAGACTTATTGTTTTGCCCGGGAGTTACCACACATTCACAAAGATACAGACCATTTTGTGGGACTTATTTATTTGGACTTAGGGGACCCAAAAACGTGTATTTCCGTTAAAACTGGAATTCGAAATTTTTTTCCTTTTCCTTACTATATACTCTAAATATTGGTAAGTGAAAGTAAAATTAGATATAACAGTTGTGATTTTTAATTTTTATTGCTTCTGATTTATTCCTAAATAACTAAATCCTTGTTTTAATTTCTGATTTGAGTCAACTTCCTTAACATTGTATATCGTATTTTACATTATTTGATAATAAATGAAATGAAAAGTAATTTTATTCTGGGACGAATAGTAGAATAACAAGACAAGTACAAAATACATGATAATTGTCTGGTCGTTTAAGACTTCAGTTTAACAATAAAAGATGGATTTTGTGATAATGAATAGTATCATCTATAGATTTTAAATATTACATATTGGGAAGATTGATACCTTAGGAGATGGAGAAATAGTTGGTGTTTGAAAGTGGGCAATGATAAGGATTTACGAATGGATACAGGCAAGGAATTCCAAAATAGGGTAGCACGAATAATAAAGGATTTTTTGAAGGAGACGGATCTGTGTGAAGGTATATACAAGTTTATGGGTTGGGATCTGGTGTTTACTGAATGGACAGAGGAACAAGTGGTAAGCATATCAAGAATATAAGGAGGTTTTTTAGTTTGGAAAAATCGGAAGAGACAGACACCTAGGAGGTACTGCCTACGGAAAGAGGGATAAATCCAATTCAATTCGGTATACCTTCTAGAAACATGGGAGCGTCTGGGATTCCACATGTGAATCTGATAAAACAATTCATAAGTCTTTTGAGTCTCATGTCGAATTTCTCAGACAGCCCGCCATATACGAGGAACCGTAGTCAAACTGGGGGAAAATGTGCGAAGAGACGAGTAACATACGGGTTTTAGGTGGGATTGAATCACGAAATCTTAGAAATTGTTTAAGGATAGCGATGGTTTTTCGGGTTATTTGAGATATATGATTACTCCAAGATAGGTTCTGATCAATAATAACTCCAAGGTTTCTTACTGAGGTGTGGAAGTGGATAGGTATGCTATTGAGGTAAAGGAGTGGATAATATGGAAGCGAATTTACCATAATAAATATAATAAGTAATAAATATATTACTTTTTTTTATGTTCGGCATGTTTCTGTATATATCTACTGTTTTATTAAGGAAATGCGAATGTAAATGTAATATTTATCTAACTGGATTTGGCTTTTCGAAAACTTGTATATTCCTTTTTCAGATTAATTAAGTATTAATATTAGGTTTATTTTTTTATAATTATAGTATATAATAAGATATAAATATCACTAATACCACTGTAATATTAGTGCTTTAGGTTAGGTTAGATTATATATTTTACGGACACTCAACAGCCAAGGTCATATGTGTCCTGTTTTAACATTTGTTTTGATCACAGTGGAGGTTATATTGTGTTTTGATCATTGGCATGCTGTTACAATATGTTTTAGTGTCAGAGGCATGTTGTTACAAAATGTATTAGGGTCAGAGGCATGTTGTTACAATATATTTAGTGACACAGGCTTCTTACATGTTATTATTAGAGGTTCAGTGTCTCATCCGGTAACCTGGCGTGAACTCCTGGAGCTCCATGTTCAGTTCATAGTCCACTTCTTCAAATCTTGATTTTCTGAAAGCAGTTTTCCAGAAGAGGGTGTCCTGTTTTATTCCTGTGCTGGGTGCTTAGCTTCAAATTCGGTGTATTTGTCCCCTATGAATGGTTAAAATGGTTATCTATTGTATTTCTCTTTTTTTTTTTTTTTTTGTTGCTCAAATTTTGTAAAACAGCCCGTTATTTTTCAGTAAATCTATTAGTTTTGTTAACGTTGAGGCATCATCTCCTAATAACGTGTCTAGCCTTCTTTCAATACCAAGATTTTGAAAGGAAGTGTTGTACTGGGGGCAGTCAACTAATAGGTGTGCGATAGTGAGTTGAACATTGCAGATGGTGCATTGTGGAGGGGTTTCCCTTTTTATTAAATAGCCATGAGTGAGGCGTGAGTGGCCTATTCTCAGTCGCGCGATAACAATATTAGTGGGAATCATTATTTCTATGAAATAACTTAGTAACATTTGTTTTATTTTTTTTGTTAAGACTGTTCAAAACTGAATCCTGTGTCTTGATTTGAACTATTAGATTAATGAGTATTCTTACCAAAAATCTCAACTTAAACAACTTATTATTAGTAAAAATAGTTCTAAGTTCAGCATTTCTTGCAATACCATGTCAAGCGAAAATATAATTTAGTGCAAAATAGAAATATGTCCCGTTTTATCCTTATTCGTCCCACACAGGTGTTTCAATTTAGCGAAAAATCAATCTCTCGACCTAAATCAACATTCCTGAAGATTGCGAAAACACTGGAAGATATAAATCAATGTCTCATTTAAAGACCTATTTTTGGATCTGATAGAATTTAACTATCAAATATTAACACATTTTTTTTCTTCTCACTTATATAGTAATTATATCATTTCTCGATAAAATTATTATCATCTGGACTTTATCACATCTCAAATGTTCGATTGGACTATTGATAATATAAATTCATACAAGTCATTTATATGCAAATGGCGAGAAATCTTTGCAGCTTTCGCTTGTTCGACTTAAAGGATCTTGTAATAGTTACTTAATTACTAATAATATCTGAAATCTGTACGGCCTGGTCCGTCGTACTAGCATCCGACTAGAATTCTCATAGTTTTTTATTGATTATTCATCAAAAGGCTTGCGTATCTGAAATCGAAATGTCTAACAAACGTTGATAATTGAGGTTAATCTCTATACCATCTTCTTCTACTTCTTCCAGTGGCGCGACAGCTGGTGTAGGCCCTGGGTTGATTACACTCACGTTTCTAGGTGCATTTTGTAGTGTAGGGTCATCACTCCCCACGCCTAATTTTGTGAGTGGCCACCATTTGTCTGACGGGTCTCACATACCCGGGGGAGAGGCAGTGAGTGAATCCCCATTTAATTACATCCTTATAAAAGTCCCGCCGGGACTGAGATTCGAACTCACAATCTGTAGCATGAGAGACTAGCGCGCTAGCCACTCAACCACGGGCTCACGTCTCTATACCGGGTAAACACTTTCTTATCAACAAGTTTATATATATTCTTTAAATCTTTTTATTTTATTCATTTAAACATATTTATTGATATTTACAACTGTGTAAAAATATATCAAGTAAATGTGATGGACAATGGTAAATGTACATGAAATACATGTAGAGAACCACCCATTGGCAGCACTGATATTTACAACTGTATTATATACATCAAACCATCTAAACTAGAAGATCTCGGGGACATCTCCTTTTCAGACGCCTCAGAGGATTATCAGGAATTCAAGTAGAAGACACAGTGGAAACCAGTGGATTAGAGTGAAAATGGAGTTTTTCATAGAATAAATGATACCTGGTTCGGGCTAAATCAGTAACATATGGAACATTAAGGTCTTTATGGATAAGTTTATTCGTGACAAAATATAGAGCATTGAGGATTTTACGAAGGATTTTGAATTCTAAGGATTGGACACGAGAGGAATTCGATGGTTCAGTAGACCCCATAGCTCTACTCCGTCCACTTTTTTTTTTTTAATTTATTCGTATGTATTACAATTTGTCACAATGGACAATAATAATAATGCTAAAGAATCACATTCATACAATATTTACAATATAAACAAAAAGAAAGTCAAATTACATAAAATGAAACCAAACTAAATAAACCTATACAATAACAAAATTTGAAGATAAATAAATGAAGTTAACAAATAAATAAACAAAACATGTCACATTTAAACTTATGTACAATATTTACATTCAGCTAGGAAACCCTGGACGGGGCTTCTCTCCCCCACTTGTGAAGGACAAGCAGAGTCCAAAGGATCCCAGCGCCTCCCTTTCAGCCGCATCACTGGAGTAAGTCCTCTTTAAATCTTAAATTTTGGTTTTTCCTCAGTAGATCGACTTATTCTTCTTGCCTGTGCCGCTTATGAGACACTAAGAACGAATCTTCTGAAGAACACAGGCCTCTACATCCTCACGGAGAGTGACATTCCTCACCTAGTAACCAAAGAAAACTACCCGTATTACAAAGCATTCGTGTACGGGTGGAAAGAATGTGTTGGTCCAAGTCACTTCACGCTGGTTAGGGAGAAGCATGAAGAAGGCTGCCGAACATTTGAACTAACTTTGAAGACATAAAGCAGCTGTGGGTTGTAACTTGGTACTTCCTACAGCGGCAAGCACCCGTATTGCCTTCAAGGCAGGGAAGAGTTTAAATAAATAAATAAATAGTAGATCGACTTAGCTTAAAATGATTTCTTTTATTTATATCTGATCTTTGGTGAGGAGTTTCAAATAATTTTAGAGAGTTAAATATCAGTTCTTCCGATATGTTATTTCTATTATTCTGGTAACGCCGTAATGTTGGTTAACTTTTTTTCTTAGGTTTTTAGAGCTCTGTTATGATTTCAGAATCCTTAAAAGTATAACTATTTTAAAGCTCTATATTGTCACCATCCTCCAAGTTTCCTCGACTCCTGCACTTCTTCCTAGGGACCGTTCCCCGAAAGACGGACAGCTGCCGAACGCTAGCCAGGCTATCCGGGTCACGGCATTGCTATTCCGCCCTAACCGTCCGGTATTTGTATTCCGGGCGAGCACGTTCCAAAGTAACGAACGGTAACGTCTTCTGTGGTCACCGGCCTGTGAACGAATACAATTATTTTTCTCTAACGGAGCACGGTGAGCCTCGGTTCCCAATTAACGGCAGGAAACATATTTATTGTGTATTATGTATATGTATCTAGAGGAGGTATCTCGTGCAGGCCAGCCACTATGTCCAAGAGCTGGCTCGTGAATCATGAGAGCGGAGAGGTTGAGCGTCGTGGAAAGTCGGGAAAAGTGGTTCAGCGGAAGAGATTTCACCCGAGCCGGCCGTCAGGTTTCCTCCTTTCGTTACTTTTAGCAAATCCACCTTTAAATATTTCAACTGTTACAAGAACACAGGAATGCCAATTTCATTACTAAACTCGTTTTCTCAAAATAACGAAAGTATTATCAAAAGTAATGCAATATTTATTTATGAAAGTACTATTTCACTCACTTTTCTACCAATCGCAGAATCGTCTAATTGTCTGACCGTCTAAGTGATCAATACAACTGGACTAGGCGTACTTAAGTAGTTGAAAACAATTTTTTTTTCTAAAACCTTCATACAATTCTTTTTCGAATAAATGAGAAATTATATTGGGTTGTTTCACAAGAAATACCTCCAAATATAAACATGGAAAGAAGCGATTTTCCAGTAATATTTTTTGTACGAGTTTAAACTCGGCCATTCAGCAGCTGCGGCCGTCAGAAATATTTGCAAGGCGTTTGGGAAAGGGAGTGTTAATGAACGGAACATTCGCCGTTGGTTTGCTAAGTTTTCAGCTGGGGATACCGACTTGAAAAACTTGCCCCGAGGAAGACCTCCGTCCGTAATAGACAACGATGTCTTCAAACATACAGTAGAAGGAAACCCCTACCAAACAGTTAAAGAACTCTCAGCACAACTAATTGCGAGTGCATCTACCGTTTCCAGACATTTAAAGTGTATTAGGAAATTAAAAAATCTCGATACATGCATGGATACCTCATGATCTCACTGCGCGGCAGCAAGACCCCATGTTTCAAAACATACCGTGCAAAAATTGAAAGAACTGGGCTACGAAGTGCTTCCGCACCCTCCATATTCTCCCGACTTGTCTCTAACAGATTACCACCTGTCAAAGGAAAACTTTTTGAAAATTACGATCAAGTGAAAAGTGCGTTTTCAGATTTTGTTTGACTTCAAAGCTCAGAGTTTTTCAGTTCGGGGATAAAAAAGTTGGTGTCACGTTGGGAAAAATGTGTAGAAAAAGAAGGTAAACACTTCGAATAAAATTATCTTATTTTCATATCGTATTTTTAATAAAAGTCCTTTACCTTGAAAACGGACATTTCGGGTTGTGTCACATAACCCAATACATCTCCTAAAAAAATATTATGAATATTCTTTTAAAAGATAATCAAACTTCTGACCACATGAATGCAAAATCGTCTTAATCTAGCTTGTATTAACAAAGTTACAAAATTTATAACAAATATAGTTATAAGCATATTATACTTCGTTTCCAACTATTGTATGTAGGTTAACCACCCCATGGAACGCGATCAATTATTATTGGATTTCTAAAATTATTTTGAAGGGCTTTAAAGTATTTGATCATCGACTTTTTGTTTTCTAAAACTTCAGAAGTATGGTTTTTCTTAAAGTGAAAAGCTTTATCCTCGAATCGGATTAATTCTTACTTATGTTGCTAACGATATTGATCGGATATAAAACGATTAAGTTAAAAAAATCTTAAAATAGTGAGAGTAATCGTATACCTACTTCTAGTTCGTTTTTTTGTATTAATTTATCTTAACTTTATGCTGTTGTGGTTAATCGGACGAAGCCCTAAATTATGCCTTAAACATTTATTTAGGATAGGGATCATTAACAAGTACCTGACATCGCAGAGGCTTAGGACCACCTTTTTACGCCCTCTCCTAAGAACGGCATAACTAAGAATTTCATACCCCCACTAAAAATTCATAGGACCGTCTGTCAGGTTTAAACCCGCGACCTTGGGCATAAGAGGCTATTATGCTAGCGACAAAACCTCAGGTGAGTCCTTCCTACTTTTAGTAGCGTACAATTGTAAATTAGACAAAATAAAATTAAGATCTTATTAATGAATAATAACTGTATTCGTTGTGCATAATTGGAAGGGTGAATCATTTACCGATAAAGAAGTTTAATGTATCATGATTACTTTAGCTATTGACGCAGATATATGTTAATGAAGACAAAATAAGTAAAAACGCTTCATAATTACATATATTATATTAATATCTTATTTTATTTATTTGTGTATTATTTTTATTTGTCCATGTTCTTAAGTGGTTTAGTTTTCCTCCTCTAACTACGCTCATGTTTTTCCCAGTAAAATATAAGATAAATGAACAGTTATTACATCTTTAACAATAATTACCAAAACGACCCATCAATATTATATTATATATATATATATTATATATATATATATATATATATATATATATATATATATATAATATATATATATATATATATATATATATGTATCCTACAGCCTATTTCCAGTAGTAAACAAACAAGAAGATATCTGAAACTCCCGCCAGAATAGTTTTTATGAATGAACAGTTTACGATTGTTGAAAGGAAACCCCATTGATAAAAAAAACAGAAGATAAAGATGCATCAAATTTCACACCTCATGCATATTAGTCTTTTCACTTTTTAAAAGGCGGATTTGAAATTTAAAAATTTATTTGTTTCTATAATTTATGTAAATGGCGAACAGTTAATAAGTTGTGACAACAAAGATGAGCGCCGTATAAACATAAGCTATAAAAGAGTACAACTTCATTTCGGTTGGAAATTTATACAAAACAATTCTTTTGTTATACAATGATCCCTTATCCCGGCTATTAAATCTTCGATTTTCAACCAAAGGAGCCGATTTTTGTTTGTTTTGTTTTGCTGGCTTAGCAACCGTTATTGGTGATTATCTTTTATCGGTTCCTAATTCGGGCTTACGACCGTTTCCTTTTCATTCGGAGGTATTTAATATCCTCTGGCGCTTAGTGCTTTATTTCGAATGCGCTAGATATTTCACACTAACAAATTATAGTAAGAATTAATTATTTTACTGATGAGTTTAAGCCAATTTCTCCCGAAATCTTCTCAAATAATGTGAATCCTAGGAACTATTTGATGTACATTCCAAATCAAACAGTTTCTCGAATTCTAGTTTTATAGAGCTTTCGCCATAAAAAAAAAAAATTAAAAAAAAAGAAAGCCTTAAAAAACACACTAAACTTGTAGTTTGTTTGCTTGCTTGTATAAATCAATAATATTTAATATACTTATCAGTTAAAAATACAAACATAATTTATTTTTGGAAGGAATTAGTCCGGGTGGTCATTATGTCAATATGTCATTAAATGATACAACTAAATAGTTTCAACTATTTTATTGTTTGCCAACGTTTCGACCCCCTTTGTACATCATCATCAGGGCTAAAAAGATACAAAAGAATATAATTTCAATGACATTACATACAATATTATATAACCTATTTAGCTAGAGAACGTCGGTATTAAAAAATAACAGAAGAACTGTATATCTAAAAAAACTTAATTAAAATACAATGACCATAGTACAATAATGAAAGTGTTTTACAGAAAAAATAAAAATGTTCACTAAACAAAATTTACACAGGTATCAATAATTTACATGAAATATAAAAATATGAAGTAGAGTGGAGATACGTACCGCATGGTGGGAGAATGGAAACTAGGTACTGTTTGGTAGATGGAGGGTAGGTAGGATGGAAAATACGTAGGAAAAGGTAGAATGGAAAATACGTACTGATTTATGGACAGGGTCTGACAACAATGACTAAAATTCTTAATACTACCATACAAAGAATCAATGAAATTTAACTTATGATTATAATAATGATACAGGATAAAAAAATTTCTAATTTAATTCTTGAAATATCACCTATATAATAGTAAGAACAGTGATGGAAGATGTATATGGAGAAAAACTGACTGTACCTCCCAACTTAATTATCCCTAATTCTGTTTAAGGTATCCAAGGATAACAGGGGAAAAAATAATAATGGAACATTGTAAAATACACTAATTAACAAATCTTACAGGTTGATAAAAAAGTTAAATAAACATGAATACAAGTTGGAATAAATTGAATAGTGAAGACATTTAGAAAAATTTTAAATACATAAACAAAACAAAATAAATACATATATAGAATTATATGGATACCTAAAATAGATTTAAAAAGGTAAATAAATATAAATTAAAAACAAAAAACAATAATAATGAAAAACAAAACAATATATATAGTGGGATAGACAGAGAAAATATGCTACTTAATAGAGTTTAATATGTGGCTATATGTGGAGGAAATGCATTGTTTATCGGTTTTGTGGTTAACAGGATTGGATTGGAGGTGGATGTGGGCGGATTCAGCGATTAGTCTTTTCTTATGGTTTGGAACATAATCTAAAATGGAGTAGTCGTCAAAGTTAAAGGAATGATTGAAATGTATGGAGTGTTCAGAAAGTTTTGAGGCTAGAGGACTAATTCCTTCCAGTAATTCTCAACGGTCAACTAATTACATCCACAATAATTTATTTACTTTTTTATAGGAGTTTTGGCAATAAATTGAGATTGAATATTGGATACTCCTTAGACAAATCTTCTTAGATTGATTAGAAAATCCATAGCCTTAGATTTTTAATAATGTGTTTTATTTAATGATTTGTTTTGTTTTTTATTATTGTTATATATTAAAATATTATAATAATATAATATGAGGTTTGGCAACATTTTTAACAGGAATGGGGTCTTTTTTAGTTTAAGACTCATAGCACTAATACCTTGTCTAGCCAAAGTTTTCGACCTGATAGTCAAACACAGGTTAGAATAGTTTCTAGAACAAAAAGAAATACTTAGTCCATACTGTTTTGGTTTTCGTAAAAATAGATCCACTACTGACTCGATTTGGTACTTAACAAATAACATCTACGCAATAAGCAAATATGCTAATAAATGATATAGAATTGCAAAAATACTTTAAAAAAGATTTTAAAAACAAATGGCTATCAGTGGATAGGTTCTTTGTTATTCCTCATAACTCGATGCCATTAGTCCAAATAGGTTTTATCAATACTTTATAAATAGTTAATTTATTGTCAACGTTAATTTGGAACGTTAGTCTAGTAATCTCGAAAGAAGTCCATACCGTGGATTCAGTTATTTTCTGTTTCGTTTGAAGCGGTATGCCCATGTCAGTCGTTTTTCAAGGCATTTAACCGTTACATCGTTCAATCCAGCAATGTTAAAAAATTAAAATTATATTGTATAAGTATTTTGAAAGTGTAAAATACAAAACACCTGAAATAATAAATAAATATACACACACACAACCCAAATATACTAAAAATTATATAATAAATTATTCTGGAATTTTAGTTTAAAAATATATATATTCTTACTTATCTTAATGTTCGTTATTTTACTTGCAAATATACGGTTTGCTTTTAATTTACTTTTTTTCTCTACCCCAGATATTTCTTGAAATTGAGGACAGGGAGGGGAGAAGGAGGAGATAGATAACAAAAATATAAATAAAAAAATATGATATAAAAAAAAACATCTATTTTTTTAAAAACATATTTATTGATATTTACAACTGTATTTAATTAAAATACATCTAGTAAATGTGATGGTAATACATAAAACTGTCATGAAATACATGTAGAGACCTCACCCAGTGGCAGCACTCTAAAAAAATTCTAAACTAGAAGGTCCCGTGGCCATCTTCTTTTCAGACGCCTCGGAGATTATCAGGGATTGAAGAGGAAGCAAGGATTGAAACTAATGGATTGTAGTGGGAATGAAGTTTTTCATGGAAGGAATGGTACCTGGTTCGGGCAAAGTCAGCAACATATGGAATAATAAGGTCTTTATGAATGAGTGTGTTTGTGGCAAAATAAGAAGCATTGAGGATTTTCCGAAGGATTTTGGATTGTAAGGATTGGATACGAGAGGAATTTGATTGTTTAGTATAGCCCCATAGCTCTACTCCGTAAGTCCATATCAGTATTATGATGGTCATATAAATGAGTCTTTTGTAATTAAGTGGAAGGTTGGAGCGTTGGTCCAGTAAGTGCTGAAGTAGTCGAAAAGGTCGGGCAGTTTCTTGTCGTTTAAGTCTTGTATGAGGATTCCAAGTTAGACGTTTGTCAAGGTGGAGTCCTAGGTATCGAGTCTGTTCAACAGGGGCTAGAAAAAACAAACAAAAAAAACATATAAGATAGAAAAACGAAAATAAGTTATTAGGAGAAAGAAAAAAATAAGAAAGAGTTCTTTTACATCGAAGCACGTGCTTAATTTTGAACTGAAATGCTTTTAAAAAATGTTTGGAAAAATAACTTGTATTTTTCTCTAATTTGGCTTAAACTAATTTACGTCCGCCTTACGCTCTTGTTAAAATTAACGTTACTTACTAATTTTAAGTAATCTGTTCACTATAATAATTGGAGCAGAGTAGCTTCAGTCTTGTAGTTTTCTATATCTACCAAATATTGCTTACTTTTTTTTATGTTGGTTCGTATGGATACTAGATGACACTTAAATCTATAAAAATCCATTGTATTTACAAATTAAAGTTTTCATTACTTAAGGAAATAAAAATATATATTTTTAAATAGGGTTTACAGTGTGCTTCTTAATAACTATTGAATAACAGTGACTGATAATGATAAACGTGATATTTAATACCGTTGTAAGGTGAAATATATATCATTGAAATCTAAGCATATGGGGAGCTCGTGGCTGAGTGGCTAGCGCGTTAGTCTCTCATGCTACAGGTTCTGAGTTCGAATCCCAGTCCCGACGGGTCTTTTATAAGGATGTAAAAAAATGGGGATACACTGACAGCCTCTCCCCGGGTATGGGAGACCCGTCAGCCAAAGGGTGGCCACTCACAAAATTAGTCGTAGGGAGTGATGATCCTACACTAAAAATTGTATCGTGAAATGTGAGTGTAAACTTGCAGTTTACACCACGAGACCTAGGGCCTACACGGCCTGTCACGCCACTGGAAGATGATAACTAAGCATAAAATTACAATATTTTTTTTTACTTCCTAAATATTTATTTTTATCTGATAAAACTTGATTAAGTCAATCAATGTGTTATTTAGCTGTAATTTAATTCAAACTTGATTAAGCCCATATATGTATTTTTCTCAGAGATCATTTTTGACATAAACTTCACTAACTGGAATTAGCAATGTAGCTAACCTCTTGGTGAAGCTGATAGGAGACTCGTATACCTGACACTTTTTACAGGTACGGGACCCAATCCCTAGAGATAAGCGGGACTCAATTCGGAATATTTGGAGGATTGTAAAATATCACGGGACGCAATTCGGATGCGTCCGTGGAATTTTGGAAACTTAACAGCTTCCCTATCTAAGGAATGATTGTGTCTAGAATAAAGACCCATTACTTTTATTTTTATTTTGACTTCCGTGCCATTACAGTCGATAATTTCTTTAATAAAATACAAAATTAAAAAAAAAAAAAATTAAACATTAATAACCTTCCCAACCTGGCTATAAGATGTTTTGATGCCCTTCTTGCCGTCTCAAAGCGATAAATGAGCATTAAACCCAATAAATAAGAAAGGAAAAATAACTAATTATAACATGTACAAGCCCAGTAAATTTTAAAAGAAACCAAATATCCGGAAAAAACGGGTTACCAACAAAAAATTACTCTCTCTCTCACATTCTACCATTCTCACCAGAGTGGTCCCTTCCTTATGAAGTGGTTCCAAATTTATGACTTCGAATAAATGAAAAAATAAAATAGGAGGTTTGTTCCATCAGAAATCTCGGAATCGTTCCAATTTCTAAAATACAGACGCGAAAAAGAAAAAAGAAACAACAACCCAAAATGAAATAAACCTGTTTTTGACAACCTGTCAGAATATTGCTGAGAGAGATCTAAAAAAAACTGGAACCGTCTGAAGCAATCAGTACTCGACGATCATCGCAAGTTCCCAAGGAACGGGTTTCATCTTCGTTAGTTCTCTATAGTGTCCACCTCCATTATCCAAATTCATTTATCAATAGTGGATTTTGGAGAAAAAAAATCTATTATTTGTCCTTGAAACGAATGTTATAAAGAATGTCTTTCCGATATACGGTTCTCAATGGACAAAATTTAGTCTTAACGGAATAATCAGGTTTTTAAATTAAATAAGGAGTGTGTTAGGGCTGTTCATTTTATTTCTTTTTTCTGGGCTTTGAGTGGTAGAAAACATGGTACATTTTTTTGGAAACTACATGGCTGAATCTGCAAATGTGATGATTTTTTTTTTGAAGCTTTTATCATTTAAAATATTTTAATTACACTAATAATTTATTATAACTATCATGTGTAGTGAGAGATATTAAAATGAGTTAAAATATCAAAATAATACTAGCTCAAAAAATATCTTGAACGGATTCATTTAATTAAAACTATTGGTAATTAGTGGCAGTTTCGGAGTTTTTTTAGTTTCTAATTTTGTAAAAAGTATAATTAAGCTAAACATACGTGTTATTTTACAGTACTCCAATACAAGCATAGTATTACAGTTAGACTAGTGTATGTTTATTTTATTTTTTCATTTATTTTTTTATTCTCTAATTAATAATAGGCTTTGTACAAATCTGTAAACTGGCTGATATCTGGCCACCTTAAGATTTCTGTGTAAACGAGATCAATTAAAATAATTTCATTATAGCTATTACTTTTATTACTTTATTTGTTTCCCCGTCATTTTAAAAATCTTGGAGCCTTATAAATAATAATTTATTTGATCTATTAGATGGAATAAAAAGGTGTAGTCCATCAACTATTATATCGATTTTAAAGAAGCTTATAATTCCATAGACCTTTAGAAGCTATATAACATCATGATTGAACAGAGAATACCTAGGAAGTTAGTAAACCTAGTAGAGATGTGTTTGTCGGAAACATTTCATAAAGTTAGAATCGGTCATAATTACTCCGAGAGATTTGAGGTGCGATCGGGTATGAAACAGGGTGACTCCCTTTCACCTCATTTAGGTTCAATGATAACAAGAAAAAATGAAATCCTGGAAGAAATAAAGTCCCGGTTAAAGGTGGGAAATGCGTGTTATTATTCAGTTGATAAATTACTTAGCTCGCTGCTTCTGTCTAAAAACTTAAAGGTTAGAATTTATAAAACTATTATTCTACCGACGGTTCTTTACGGATGCGAAACGTGGCCGCTTACTTAGAAGGATGAACGACGGCGTAAGGTTCTCGAAAATAAGCTACTGCGTAAAATATTTGGTCCGAAGAGAGATGAGGCCACTGGGGAGTTTAGAAGGTTGCACAACGCGGAATTGCGGAGTTTGTACTCTGTGAATATAATTGAGTTGATAGCATCGCGGAGACACAAATGGGCGCGTAAAGTTGTTGGGCTCGGTGAGGAACGGATTCCGAGAAAGTTGGTATTAGCTGAACCGACTGGTAGGCGTCTGAAAGTTAGTCCGAAGCGTCTATGAGAGGATTGCAATAAGGCTGATCTCGGGGGCTTGGCTTGACCGGCGAACATTGGACGAGTCTGTGCAGGCGAAGTTTGGTGGTATCGGCATCGAACATTCGGGTTCGGTAAGCCTATTATTATTATTATTGATCAATTAGACCTCAGATGTAGAGTTTCTATCTAATAATGACATTATTTCTATAATTCCTATTATCGTATCCCTATTATGAGTGTGATATGCCAACATTAATTTTCTTTTTTTTTTTTTACTTTTTTAGTTGTTAGTTAATTTAATTGAATTTATACTAACGCGGAAGATGATACAGTGGGAATCCTGTGAAACCCCATTTTGCATCTCCTCCGAAGGACATCATAAACAACCGGCTATCTGCCTGGTTTGAACCCGAGACCTTAGGTGTGGAATGCTGTTAGGCTAGAGACTTAACCAAAGGTGATCTCTTTTTTTTTTTACTTGAATATATACACACTTTGCACTATCTCATACATACAAGCTTAAGTTAGAGCATTTTTAATTATTTTAATGATCACTTGACCTTTGCCTTGGTACAATACCACGGTCGGGATAAGCCCGCACCTTAGACCCGTTGATACCACAGACTGACGGACTGGGTTGTGGGCTCGCGTGCAGAACCCAATTTACATTGAATGCCCCGGCTAATGGTTTGTTATGATGTCAAAACTGGCTTCGCTATAATTTAATTTTTTCCCCCTCGGCTCTCCTCTTTGCATTATTCATCGCCATCCTTTTCTAGGCCTTTCTTTCTTCATTGCTGTCCCGATGTCTCCCTTCGTGTGGGCGAACAGCGTCAAGTATCATTACAAGGTTATCTCACGGAATGTAATTATATTTGATGTCTTAATTTTATGAGTAGATCTATGGGATCATTAAAATGCTAAGGGAGGGAAAAAGAAAGGAGTTTGGTGATAATTTAGTGAATATTAAAGTCCTCAAAGGATGTTTAAATGATTTGATATCATGCCAATTCTATAATTATACTAAGAGTCACGAAATTGGCTTTCTCGGTCATAAAAAAAGTAATGATAATTTAATGGAATCTAATCAAAGCAAACTTTAATACTTATTGATTTTGTTTATGATTCATACCACTTTTCGCAACTCAAAATCCGCCTTTATTCTTTTTGATATCAAATACGTTTATTAAAGCTTGAGTTTATTCATCATCAAAGGCTTAGGACTACACGCAGAAGTACTTGAATCGGATTGGGATTGCAGATCCCCTATAATGCTCCTTTAAAAAAAATAAAGATGTGTGGATATTCCAAATCGTACCTAGTTTCCATTCACCTAGAACACGGTACGTATGGATACTCTACTCCATATTTCAATCATCCTTATTCCATGTATATATCATAGCAGCATTATAACAGCTCTCAAGCCAATAGGTATCGAGGAAAAATACATTTCAGGAGGAGTCAGGCAAGGTCTATCACTATCACCACAGCTCTTCAGTATAGTACTGGAACTTTTTCTAAATGGTATGGAATGGGAAAAATATGGAATAAATATAAACGGTATTCAAATAAATGTACTTAAATATGCTGATGATGTGCTACTGATTTCCGGAAAAGAAGAAGAGATAGTGACAATGCTGAAACAACTTAGGTATAGAAGTGCACAACATGGACTGTCTTTGAACTTGGCAAAAACTAAAATAATCACCAGCTCCAGTGACGCAAAAGTAAAAACAGATCTTCCTGAAATAAGTTTAGTTGATGAAATCAAATATCTAGGACAAGTGATATCTTTTAAAGATAGACAGTCTACTGAAATCCAAACTAGGACAGCTATGGTTTGGCGGAAATATTGGAGCTTGAGGACGGTAATGAAGAACAACAATATCCACCAACCTTTAAAAACATTGGCCTTCAATAGCTGTATTAATAAATGTTTTGTTAAATTATTAATAAATTGCCTGTCCTATCTTATAGATGCTAAATATGGTCCCTCAACAAGCTTCATGAGAGAAAAATTATAACATGCCTAAGAGCAATGGAGAGGAGCATGTTAGGGATAAGGAAAAGCCAAAAGCTAAACAGTAAAAAAAAAAGAAAAGTTAGTGGTGTCACTGATGCAATCAGATTCGTGAAAAAGATGAAATGTCAATGCGCTGGTCATCTAATGAGGAAAAATGATAAAAACTGGGCTAAAATATTGACTGAATGAACCGAGGAAGGCAAAGAAGGTGGGTCGATGAGATCAAAAAGGCAGAAGGAGTGCTATGGTCACGTAAAGCCAAGAACAGAGAATTTTGGAAGATGAAGATGAGCGAACTCTCCAACTCAAGTACGGGTAGTTACCGTTAAAGACTTAAACACCTGAAAAGGAAGGTCTATATACTTATATGTGTATAAAGAAAGAAGAAAAAAAATGTTTATGTATTATAAATGTTTATATGTACGTCAATAAAGACTTATAATTATTATCATTATTTCATGTAATTTATTATACCTTTTTACATTATCTTTAGTCATTATCTGCTCTGTATATCCCTCTCATTATTAAACCTTGGCTATAGTAATTTAATTAATCGATTTCTTTACACATCTAGTTTATTTTTATGTTTAAATATTGTCATCCTCTTGCTCAATAGCTTTTTGAAAAAGTATAGTTAAGCTTATTGTAAATGTATTTCTTTTGTACCTTTTTAGCCCCGATGATGACCTGAAATGGGGGTCGAAACGTTGGCAGAAAATAAATGGTTGAAATTACTTTATGACTGCAACCCGGACTAATTCCTTCTATCAATAAAGATGTGGTTTAGCGGTTACTAAGAACTTGTTATTTATGACAGAACTGAATTTAGAAAATTCATTTAAATTGGTCCTTTTTCGATTCATACTAGACTCTATAGGTTCAAGCTTTTAAGAATGACTTTCCTTTAACAATTTTCCTTATTACACCGATTTTAAACAATTCCAAACGTTTTTCAATCCACTTAGCAGAGTGCTAATATAGTGAGGATTCTTATAATAAACCTGGTCCTACTATGATTTATATATTAAGGAATTTAATCGAAGTATAAATCTTGAGATAGTAATTTGATGTAATTTTTGTCTATGACAATGTTTTTCGATAATTTGATTTCTTAGTCAGTTATTTTCATCATAGTCGGTAGATTTATTTATCCTTTTTGGGACAAATAAACTCTTCCCTTCGTTGTATCCGAATTTACATTAATGTTAGACTTTTTTAACTCGTTCGCTATTTGTTGGTATGCATTTATAAAATACTTAAGAGTATTTCCAAAATTTTAGCTGTTACGACAGTTAATGTCTTCAGTAATGTCTTGGTTCATGCTTCCAACAGTTTTACCAGTGTATATGGAGAACAACATTGGAGATAGTACAGCTCCTTGAGGAACACCACATGTAAGGTGGCTTCTTTCCTGACTTTGCTGGTTGCTGGGAAAATGTTCTTCTTCAACGCAACAGAAAAATATCCGTGCCTCAGGTAGGAATAGCAATATATTTTATTTTACTGGAAGGAATTAGTCCGGGTGGCGGTCATTAAATGAAACAACTAAATAGTTTCAACTATTTTATTGTTTGCCAACGTTTCGACCCCCTTTGTGGGTCATCATCAGGGCTAAAAAGATACAATAGAATATAATTTCAATGACATTACATACAATATTATATAACCTATTTAGCTAGAGAACGTCGGTATTGAAAAAATAACAGAAGAACTGTATATGTAAAAAAAAACTTAATTAAAATACAATGACCATATTACAATAATGAAAGTGTTATACAGAAAAAATAAAAATGTTCACTAAACAAAATTTACACAGGTATCAATAATTTACATGAACTATGAAATATAAAAATATGAAGTAGAGTGGAGATACGTACCGCATGGTGGGAGAATGGAAACTAGGTACTGTTTGGTAGATGGGGGGTAGGTAGGATGGAAAATACGTAGGAAAAGGTAGAATGGAAAATACGTACTGATTTATGGACAGGGTCTGACAACGTTGGCAAACAATAAAATAGTTGAAACTATTTAGTTGTTTCATTTAATGATCGCCACCCGGACTAATTCCTTCCAGTAATTCTCAACGGTCAACTAATTACATCCACAATATTTTATTTTAATTTTTTCATTTTTCAAAAGCCCTAAAACAATAAAAGATAATACATAGTATTTTTTATAGGTACGCCTTCTTTTGCTGTGGTTTTTCTTGATTTTAAGGATGTTTGGTCATTTGCAATGTTTTGCGGTTCTTTTTATTGGTAATGTATTTGGCTTAGCAATTGGGAAATGAAATCTAAAAGCAAAGACCTTAATTCTAAAAAGATGTATCCATATTAGTACTGAGCTATTGGCTGTGCCCTACACCGTGGATAACGTACGAAAAGTTTAACGGTTCCAATACTTTCCCTTATTATATATTTCATACATAGGTAAGTGAAAATAAAAAAATACTTTTTAGGTTCATATTCGTTTGATCCGAATGAACGTTCAGACGCACAATTGAAATTAGAACATTTCTGGACTAAATGTAGTATATTGTAAAGATGGAAGAACGAGGTCCATCTGAGCAGAAGCAGTCCCAGGCTAATTCCCGTTGGAGGCAGCTGCCTGCCCCGAGGCGCCTCTATTGTGCGCCCCCTTCGACCCCGGGCCCCGGAGTCAACGAGTGTCATTCCCTCTGTCGGCCGGAGGTCCGCATTGTCCCACCATTTCACGCCTGTTTACCCCTCAAAGTAGCATTCACAGATAAATTCGCCAATAATTGCAGCCGTGAAAGCTACTTTTTGGTGACTGACAATAGTGCACGAAATACTATAAATTCGATAGTAAATTTACTTGAGAATATTAATTATTTAATTACCTTTTTACTAACAACTATCATTTGATGACTAAGCCTAATTCAAAAGCATGTCAGGAATAACGTTTGATTTAATGGAAGTTAGCTGATTTCCAAGTAGTTATTGTATACAAGTACTTACGGAGTTGAACTATAGGGCTCTAGTAAACCATCGAATTATTCTCGTATCCAGTCATATATGTACAATTATGAATTAAGGAAACTACAAAAACGCGAAAGCTATTTTACTACGCTTCTAAAGATCAGTTTTCTCGAAAAGGTGTTATCAACACGTTTATTTTATTGTGTCAAGGCAGCATCCTAGGACCCGTTCTTTACACAGTCTATACAGCTGATATCTCAACCCATCTTAACACTAAGCTTTCTACCTATGCTGATGACCCGTGTGTGCTATCAGTAGATTATGGTCCAGTTACTGCCTCCCTTACTCTTCAATCCCACATCCGAGACCTAGAAGTATGGTGCCGGAATCGGAGGTTTAAAATACATTCTAACAAATTCTTCCCTTTGTCGTAAACCAATGGCTTCCTGCCCTACAGTATCTTTTAATAACACTCCGCTAGCCCCTGTTGAACAGATTCGATGCCTAGGACTCCACCTCAACAAACGTCTAAACTTGGAATCCCCCATACAAGACTGAAACGACAAGAAACTGCCCCACGTTTTCGAACACTTCAACACTTAGTGGACAACCGCTCCAACCTTCCACTTAATTACAAAAGACCTATTTATATGACTATCATAAAACCGATATGGACTTACGGAGTAGAGCCCCATAACTGACTAGACCATCGAATTATTCTTGTATCCAATCCTTAAAATCCAAAATCCTTACCGCTTAGTTTGTCACGAATAAGCTCATCCATAAAGACCTTAATGTCCCATATGTTACTGAATTGGCCCGAACCAGATATCAATCATTCAATGAAAAACTCCATTTCCACTCTAATCCACTAGTTTCTATACTATCATCCTCTTCGATTCTTGATAATCCTCCGAGACGTCTGAAAAAAAGATGGCCACAACACCTTCTAGTTTAGAATATTTTTAGAGTTCTGCCAATGCGTAACGTCTCTATATGTATTCTATGTTAGTTTATTGTGTCCATCACATTTACTTGATGTATATAATACAGTTGTATCAATATATATGTTTAAAAAAAAAATTTTATTATGAACCATACAAAAAAGATTTCCTTCCATAACGTTAAAATAAACTATCTAATATTTTTAATAACAACTATATATATTAATACAAAACGATACAAACAAATTGATTCAATAATAAAGTAATAAAATATTTTCGAAGTTTTGTAAAATTTCATGATGTAAATAATTAGAAAATTATTCCTGTAAAATAATTAAAAATCATTTAGAAATACTGATAGCTAAAAGTTTTCATGCTTTCATATTTTTTCGAACTAATTAGATAACAAGACAGAAGTATGAAATAAAACATTACTCATGTGAAGAATAAATAAACTTAACTGATATTGAAACAAGTGACAAACCGTTTGAATTTGAACAGAACAAAGGAAACAAGTGTAAAATTATCCTCTCAGCTTAGCGGGTGGAAAAGTTTTAAATCAATCATCGAAACAATAAAAAAGCCATTTATAATTGGCTTTATTGCATTGTTACATCACCATAACACAATACCGATTATTATCCTTAGAAATATCCTCTTGAAAATGACTCCTATATTTTTAAATCATAAATTGTAAGAAAACTTGCTGTGTTTTTATTCAGACTTGAATTGAATAAGAAAAGATAATATTGGACCTAGGGATGGGATAGGCAGACAGAGCTTACACCTGGCTAAACATCCCTTAGCTCCATAGAAATATGACCTACCTGCATCTTCTAACTTGTACCATTTGCACCCCCAAAGGCGTTCCAGTATTTTTTGCGTCACCCTCTGTGACCTTAATCTGAAACAGGTATTTTATACCAGAGTTGAAACAAGCTCGAGAATTCCGTTGTGTCTTGGTGTAAACATTCTTCAAGGCAATCTTTGAAAACCACAGTTGTATTGGGTTGTTTCACATGAAATGTCCGTTTTTATAATTTCTGAAATACATAAAGGATTTTGCAGGTCTCTGTTGTTTTCTTCCGAATGTTTACATATTTAAAGTATACAGTTACTAATCATCTACCTTTGTATTGATAAACATTAGCTTCCCAATCAAATACCCACTTTTTAGTATACCTCCAAATATGAACATGGAAACATGCGATTTTCGAGTAATATTTTTGTACGAGTTTAAACTCGGCCATTCAGCAGCTGAGGCCGCTAGAAATATTTGTAAGACGTGTATTGGGAAATTAAAAAATCTCGATACATGGGTACCTCATGATCTCACTGAGCGCAGCAAGACCCCATGTTTCAAAACATACGTGCAAAAATTGAATGAACTGGCTACGAAGTTCTTCCGCACCACCATATTCTCCCGACTTGTCTCTAATAGATTACCACCTGTTCAGGAATATAGACAACTGCGTCAAAGGAAAACTTTTTGAAAATGATGATCAAGTGAAAAGTGCGTTTTTAGATTTTGTTTCACTTCAAAGCTCAGAGTTTTTCAGTTCGGGGATAAAAAAGTTGGTGTCACATTGGGAAAAATGTGTAGAAAAAGAAGGCAAATACTTCGAATAAAATTATCTTGTTTTCATATCCTATTTTTAATAAAAATCCTTTACCTTGAAAACGGACATTTCATGTGACACAACCCAATACTATGTTTACAGCTTTGGCGTGAGAAATCTATTCCTAATCAGAAAACCATCAACTAAAAAATAATTATCACTTTACAAAATACTTCTCTTATATTATCAAATGGAAAGTTCACTTCTAGTTAATCTATCCTGTAAGGATCATTTGAGTTCTATGTCTCTTTGATACTACAGATAAATTATTTCAGGACACAGGACACATCGTACCTCCACGATTTATCTAAATTCAATGTCAATGCCTGCTGGAGCTAAAAAACATGAACTTCACTAGATTTTTCACAGATCATTGGAGGTTTATTTGGCGACAAGAGATTTGTTGAGCTTAATTAATGATCTGTTCTGGAAGTCCTAGACAAAAGGCAATTGGGATGGTACGGGCATGTCTGCCGAATGGACCACCACCCAAACCCAATTAAAACAATGGAGGTAAGGCCCTTAAGACGAAGACCTAGAGGACGCCCAAGGACCTCCTATATCACCCACATGGAGCCAATAGGGATGCGTAGAGGTAAAACTCTGAGCGAGATTAGAAACCTTGCCAAGGACAGAGATGGTAGGTACCAATGGCTAGGAGCTCGCCCACCCTGAAAGGTAAATGGGTCGAAGAGAAAGAAGATGAGATTTGTTGATGTTTTTGTCGATATTTACTTCTTAAAGGCTTTTGATGGAATCCTATATATGAAAGCTTCCTCTATTGAATGTTCCTTTTCCATTTCATCAGTAAAAGTAGAATGTTTGACAAGAGGATAAAAAATAGGTTGGTATTATTGGATTTGACATAAAGGACCAATAGTCATAATAGTTATACTAAGATTTGCCTTTCCATCACCAGGGCCATTCAATATATGAATGACTTTCTGTTAGCTCAATTGCTCATTCAAGCCTATTAAAGAACGATTAAGTATCAGAGGGAAAAATTAAGAAAAAAAGTATTGGTTTTTTCCTTGAAAGAGAAGAATAAGAAGGGACCATGGTACTAATGAACCACACAAATTTTGTGAGGGCTATAGTTGGTAGTGCGGGCACATGTTCTCTTTATGATGCTAATACAGCGGTCTGTTTGCCTTCCCTTTAGTTCTCCGGCTTCGGGTGTCGAAACACTTTTTCATCCTCAGTCTATTGACCTCATAATCATAGGCAGTTGAGGGTCCGATGGGCTGGAGGTAGGTAAGCATGATTGTATATGTCAAGCCATGAATCCCTAGTAAGTTGCGTAGGAAATGTAACATATCCGATTGTTTCTCTATGAAAAAAAAAAAAACAGCTCTATCACTGTATCATTAAAAAAAAAATCTGAACACACAACTTTCACATTTTGTTAAAATCGATTAAAGAATTTTCAAATACAGTTAGAGATAAGAACGAGTGAAAGTTTCACTGTGAAACTAATAGAGAATTGATTAAATTGGATTTGTATAGAACATGCGTTTTATTGAAATACAATGCTTTATTATCTAAAATAATCAGTTAGTTTTATCGGATTTTCTTTCTCTTTATTAACTTTTACAAGCTTGTTTATAAGATAATATTTTTTTCTAAAATCTTTAGTTTTCCAACAGTATATTATACATCTATATTACTGTTCTTATGTTCAAAAACGAAAAATCGCATTTAAAAAATATTTTTGCAGTTTTCTCCTTAAGATATCACATTTCTACAACATAAGATTATATTGTTATTTTTTTAATATCTACAAAATTAAAGGTACTATAGAGGAAGAAAATATGAAATATCGGTATTTAAGCCCTGTCAGACTATTTCAATCAGAATGAAACTTACATGATATTAAGGCCCATCAAATTTTACATAGATATGTTGAGTTTAATTAAAATTGTTGGAGCCGCTTCTGAGAAAATCGTAAAAAAGTGCAAAATGCATGGTATAAAGTGGCTCTTCTGGTCAGCTGATTTTAAGGAAAACATTTCTTTTTAGCCACGGGCATATAGTTGTCTTAATTATGAAATGTCAGTTTCATTGGACTTTTAGTTTTCCCCGGAAGTACTCGGACACACTGAGTCACAGACCTTTTTTTCGGACTTGGTTATTTGGACTCAGGGGAACCTAAAACGCGTATTTCCGTCGAAAACTGTAATTCGAAAATTTTCACGATCGCAATACTTTCCCTTACTATATATTTCACATATAGGTAAGTAGGCGGGATAGCTAGCGGGTTAGCGCGCGTGGCTTTTAACGCCCGTTGCCTAGCAGCACTTAGGACCAAATAATTACGAGCTCAAGACTCGGTGCCTGGGGGGCTCTTATTATAGCCTTCAAAGGGATGAAAAAAAAAAAAATATAAAATAAATAATATAGGTAAGTAAAGTAAAAATTAGTAAGTTATTGAAACTTGTGTGTTTGGTGTTCCAGACGTTACTATACGTTTAATGATTATTCATCTTTAATTATACATTTATTAGTGTTCGAACAACTACATGTCATTTTTATATCATGTTCAACAAACGCATCAATGACAGGAACGGCAATTCTTCTAGAGACTTGGAAGAGCTTGGATGCTCCTCCTGCAGAACGTTGGCCTGGAAGAACACCCCGCCTCGTTACAGGCTTGAGATTCATTGCTAATTGAATCCACGGCAGAGCCGGTGACTTATAGTTCACGCCATTACGAAAACTGGCCTCGAACCCGCGGCTGTGTACCCGAGACCGCTCAATTACTCATCATCCTCTATTTGGTAGTTCACGCTTCCAGCCTCCTTCTTCCTTTTCTCCCTATCACGCCTTCCCCGGGCAGAGTTATGGCGGCTAATAGGAGTGCTCCCAGGCGGCTTCCCTTTCCCAGCCCAGCTGCCTCTATTTCATCGGCACGATTAGTTCTTATAGGTGGAAGATTGCGGGGGATTCGTTTATTACTGACAAAACATCGTGAAGGAAAGTAGAAGTTAAATGAAGTAATCAATAATAAGCAATGCGATCTGGAGATCTATGGGATAAAAACGTGAGAAATGATTGTTGAGAAGCAAGCAGTAATAAAAGAGTAAAGTATTTTGTATATTTACAAACATTATATGTTATGTATCTAGGTGAACATGATATAATGTTAAATCTAGTTAATTGTAATCGATTTAATCGATTCATTCATGTAAATGATGAAAAAAAGTCAGTATTAACAGTGCAGCAGGAGTGATAACATATAACACACTTTTAATTAAATTACTTTAATTACATTTTACGTCTATTATTTAACTGGTGCCGAAACCCGTAGTAAGGCAGAATATCGTCAGCATTTTCGTACGTGAGTTACTATTCTAAATTAAAGTAAGCTGAAAAGAGCGATGCCTACGAACCAAGATCAAGCTGCAGAGGGTTTTAGATAAACGAATGGACGAAAATAACGACCTAAACTCAAACTCGGAACTAGTGCAACTAGAATGGCTAAGGGTCAGAACTGCGACGGCTACATACCTAAAAAATTCAATCGCAGAACTGGAGAGATTCGGTGTTGAGTTAGGACACCTCAACCATTTTCTTAAAGAGGAAACCAGATCCACGAAATGATTGAAGCGAGAATTTCAGCAGGGTTGGTAGATCTGTTGGATGCTTATCATTAATCGGTAGGGCTAGAAGAAACGTCCTAAACCATATACAATCAGACGAAATGACCTCGTGGGAGGAAGTTACCAAACGACTGAAAAAGGCTTATAGAGGAGGACTCTGGACACCAGAGGAAGATGTATACAGACTCTTCACTGAAGTTAAGAAATTGGGCCAAACGGGCTATGCCTTTGCAGAGAAAATGCTTACGCAATACACAGCTATATCAGAGAAATTAGTTGAGACGGTAGGACAGACAGAGGCTGCCCATCAGCTGGAAATATTTGAAAGGTGCTAAAGGTGCAATTAGAAAAAAATTTATCTCTAAAAGAGAAGCTACCTACAAATAAGTCTTTAGTTGAGTGCGTCAGGGACATAATGGATAAAGGTGCCAGAGAAGAGGAGGAAAATGATTTTCAACCATGGAGGAAGGTTACTTATAGAAATAAGAAAAACTATAGGGAAAACACCAATTATAGGTCGGAGGCAACAAGATTCACTAAACTTGAACCTAAAAAGAATCTTCGGCCGGTTATACAAACTACTAAACAAAAAATCTCACCTTACAGTCGACAACAGAAAACAATTATGTCTTATAAGTATTGGGTTGTGTCACATGAAATGTCCGTTTTCAAGGTAAAGCATTTTTATGAAAACAAGATAATTTTTATTCGAAGTATTTACCTCCTTTTTCTACACATTTTTCCCAACGTGACACAAACATTTTTATCCCCGAACTGAAAAACTCTGAGCTTTGAAGTAGAAAAAAATCTGAAAACGCACTTTTCACTTGATCGTCATTTTCAAAAAGTTTTCCTTTGACGAAGTTGTCTAAATTCCTGAACAGGTGGTAATATGTTGGAGACAAGTCGGGAGAATATGGTGGGTGCGGAAGAGCTTCGTAGCCCAGTTCTTTCAATATTACACGGTATGTTTTGAAACATGGGGTCTTGCTGCTGCTCAGTGAGATTATGAGGTACCCATGTATCGAGCTTTTTTACATTCCCAATACACTTTAAATGTCTGGAAACGGTAGATGCACTTGCATTTAGTTGTGCTGAGAGTCCTTTAACTGTTTGGTAGGGGTTTCCTTCTACTGTATGTTTGAGGACATCGTTGTCTATTACGGACGGACGTCTTCCTCGGGGCAAGTTTTCCAAGTCGGTATCCCCAGCTGAAAACTTAGCAAACCAACGGTGAATGGTCCGTTCATTAACACTCCCTTCCTCAAACGCCTCGCAAATATTTCTAGTGGGCTCAGCTGCCCAATTTAAACTCGTACAAAAATATTACTATAAAACTAAAAGGAGGCTAATTGATTGGGAAGCTAATGTTTATAATACAAAGGTAGAGGATTAGTAACTGTTTACTTTAAATATGTAAACATTCAGAAGAAAACAACAGGGACCTGCAAAATCCTTTATATATTTCAGAAACTATAAAAACGGACATTTCATGTGAAACAATCCAATAATAACATAATAAGACCTCTATCCTCTCTACACGCGAAATATGTTAGGTTTTCTTTGTTTTACTTTTAGTTAATAATTTTAAATAATTTATTCAAGAAGTGAAATTCGTAATCGAATACAGTAAATGTAGCGATACAGCTCCTCGAAGTGGCTGACAGGTGCTAACACCGAATCCGTGTCCCTCGTCCAACGTCACATTAATCTGCTACTCGAACTGTTGCCTTGTCACCTCTTCATATCGCGTCACTTACGATCTACTCATAGCTATGGACTGTCATTCCTTTGTCTTCGGAGTAATTCAAGATGAGTGATAGAATAAATTAGATAACGACCGATACTTAATAGAATCATACCGATTTCAGGTAAAATAACGGGATATTATAGTTGTCCTTTACCGTTGAAATCACTTGATTAATAAAATTGTTTTGGGAATTACAATAACTAGATATTCCTATGTATGTATGATAAAATTTTCGGTGTAACATTGTAACATTAGATAAGGACTATATTCTGCCAAAAAGCCTCCAAAGCTTATCAAAAAAATAATTTCTATTCAAAATATATTAGCTGGTTTAATTCTCTCAATTATTAGATACAAAACGAAGTATATTTTTGCTGTAAATCTCCAAATTAAAAGTTGAAATCATTAGTTTCTAAACAAAATTTTAAATTTTACTTTTCTTACTTGGAACCCTCATACAGACTGAAACGACAAGAAACTGCACGACGTTTTCGACTACTTACTACACAAACGTTCTAATCTTCCTCTTAACTACAAAAGGGCTCATCTATATGACTATCATGAGGCCGATATGGACTTACAGAGTAGAGCTTTGTGGCTCTACTAAACCATCAAATTCTTCCCGTATCCAATCCCTACAATCCAAAATCCTTCGTAAAATCCTCAATGCTCCTTATTTTGTAACTCATAAACTGATCCACAAAGACCTTAATATTCCACATGTTGCTGATTTGGCCCGATCTTGATACCATTCCTTTCATGACAAACTCCATTCCCAACCTAATCCTCTAGTTTCAATCCTTTTTTCCTCTTCAATTCCCGAAAATCCTCCGAGGCGTCTGAAAAGGAGATGGCCCCGAGACCTTCTAGTTTAGAATAGTTACAGAAGTGCTACCATTGGGTAGTTGTATGTGTGGGTAGACAAGTCTTTTTCATGTCATTTTTCTTTATATCATATTTACATGTATTTTTTAGTACAGTTGTAAATTTCAATAAATTACGCCCTTCATTCCACGTAGCAGTGTGCTATGAGATGGAATGGAGGGTGAAAAATGATGTAGCAATTGTATAATGAAAAAGGAATAAGGTAATTAATGTTAGTTAGTTTTAAAATAATTATGACAAATTGTTGAGCTTAATTTTTCAAAGACAAACATTTAAAAAATGTAATTTTATTCACTAATGAAAGTATAAAAAAATTGTTTCAGTCTTGAAAATGGGGAAACAGCCCCGAAACGTCGACTAGTATGAAAAAATGATAAAATACTTGTGAAATAAAGTGATTGGGTGAGGAATGGAAGGCAGTGTGTGCTTTTTTAAATGTTCACATCTTTTAATATTGTCAAAATTCTTAAAATCCTTATTTAATTCAATTTTATTTTTTGTGAAATTTCGGCGTTGTTAAAAAACGGTTAAATATGTAAGATGGATGAATTCGATATCCAACTATCGATGCAATCAATTCTTAAGCATTTTTTTCATCTATAACTGTGTTTGAAAATTTTAGATTTTAATAATAGAGGAAAGTGAATTTCGTGTGTTGTGTGCACCATATTTGTTTCTAGTCTGCTGGTCCAAGTTCTTGATATTTGAAAAATTATTCATCATATAACAATCTAAAATAATTTTCAGAGATTTACTTCACCATAAGTATATGATTACTAATATAATATATGAAGATAAAGGAAAAAACTTTCTTTTTTTTTTTTTTTTTTTTTTTTTATTGTTATACTTTTAATGTTTCAGTGTTTACATAAAAAAATAAAATAATAATAATAATAATAAACATTTATTCTTTCCATGTATAATTATTTGAAAAAAAAAAAAAAAACCTACGAAATAAAAATGTTTATATTTTTAATAAAATGTTGCCCTCTAGACTTTGATTAATGAATTTCGATTAATATATATTACCTATTATGTATCTTTCAGCAGTGTGCTATGAGATGGAATGAAGGGTGAAAAATGATGTAGCAATTGTATAATGAAAAAGGAATAAGGTAATTAATGTTAGTTAGTTTTAAAATAATTATGACAAATTGCTGAGCTTAATTTTTCAAAGACAAACATTTAAATAATGTAATTTTATTCACTAATGAAAGTATAAAAAAATTGTTTCAGTCTTGAAAATGGGGAAACAGCCCCGAAACGTCGACTAGTATGAAAAAATGATAAAATACTTGTGAAATAAAGTGATTGGGTGAGGAATGGAAGGCAGTGTGTGCTTTTTTAAATGTTCACATCTTTTAATATTGTCAAAATTCTTAAAATGAAGACTTAAATTGAAAAAACTTTCTTTTTTTTTTTTTTTTTTTTTATTGTTATACTTTTAATGTTTCAGTGTTCACATAAAAAAATAAAAATAATAATAATAATAATAAACATTTATTCTTTCCATCTATAATTATTTGAAAAAAAAAAAAAAAACCTACGAAATAAAAATGTTTATATTTTTAATAAAATGTTGCCCTCTAGACTTTGATTAATGAATTTCGATTAATATATATTACCTATTATGTATCTTTCATATAAATCCTTTTGGTATTTGTTTTATTTTTTATATGAAGCAGTTTATCTAGAACTGTATTTGATTGACATAGTTTACAATGTTGCCCTAGAAGTGAATGGATGTTGCAATGTAATACATGCAGTGTAGTACAGGTAATTAGTGAGAGTACAGCAACTATCTGTTATTACAAGTGCTTTTCATTTGATCTTCCTAATATTTGTCTGTTTATTTTCGTCTTTTTTTTCAATTTGACCAAGTGTTGACAATTAGATCATAAAGAAATCTCAATATTTAATTAATATTTCGACAATTTTTTTCGGATCACGTCATTATTTCAAATCCCTAGGAATTTTCCCCTGATGGTAGTTCAACGAAGTGTCTTAGCAATGATCAGGATACGCCGTAATTTTTTTCTCTCGTTTTCGGTTATACTCAGCTATTATAAGTAATAAAATAAAAAAATATACTACTACATAATGTACTATTTCTAGATGTGGAGTCGTGCAAGCATGTCATTTGACAGAGATCACAGATTTTTCGGTTTCACACGGTTACTATGCCCAGGCTCGTTCGGAAAATAAAGGAATAAAAGAATAAATAATTATCTGCTAAAACAGGGTTCGAACCCAGGATTTTTTAATAAGTTGGCCACTGTTTTACTGTCTGAGTTAAATATCACTATTTTGGAAAAAATATAGCATAAAGTGTAAATTTATATATCTTACCTAATCCTTTTTTTTTTTTTTTCTATTGAGGTGTTCCACTATTTATTTTCTACTAACATCAGCGAAGTTTTATTTGTTTAAATAATTGACATCTACATTTATAATAGAAGCTACCACTCATTTTTGTGAAATTTATTGTGAAAATTATTGTAGAGCTCCTTACTTTGTAACTAATAAACCAGATATCATTCCATTCACGACTAACTCGATTCCTACTCTAATCCTCCATTTCAATCCTTTCCTTCACTTCAATTCCTGATAATCTACGAGGCGTCTGAAAAGAAAGATGGCCCTCCAGACCTTCTATTTTAGAATATTTTTAGAGTGCTGCCTATGGGTAGCTTCTCTACATGTCTATTTTCTTTTAGACTATTCACTAGATGTGTTGTATAATAAAGTTGTAAATATCAATAATAATTTTAAAAAATATCTTGAACAATTCATCTTCACGTATTCTGAAAAAAATATATTTTGCAAATTATTATATAGTTCAGGCACATTATAGCATCATCTAATCTGAAAAGCAGTATTAACGATAATAAATTTGCAATAAACTTCGTAGTCTGTGTTTTGTGTGCTAGTTCCCATAGAAACACCTTCAAATATTGATGCGAATATGAAATATTTCGCGATTAAAATTTATTTCTGAAACCTAAAAATATGAGGGTTTTTTTCTGTAATTGATTTATTCTTTTCTACAAGAAAAGCCATTGGAAATCCACTTTTAACTTTCAAGGAATAGAGGCGAGGATGAAACGATAGCATCTAAACGCTAGAAGATCCGAGTGCTTATGGAGTGAATGGTTTTTCGTTTAACACTAATAAGCTTTCCTATTAATTTTAGCAGGTTGTATTATTTCTCCATAAATAAATTCATAAATTAAAAAAATACAAGTTTGCCTACTTCTACTGATTACTAAAAATTTGGCAGGATAAAATAATGATCTTGCTTTAAATAGGGACAGTTTACTTGTAGTAAATAAAAAACTTTGATAGAGTAACAGATTGATTGGCAGCGAAGTTATAAGCATTACAGTTATATATGCCTTAAAAGTATGTCAATCAATGCAAAAATGATACATTTGGGAGCAAATCTGCTGGTTACATCCAGTTTAGTATGATAAAACGTTCTCGTGTCTTGCATTAAGAGCACATATTTAGACTCAAGAACTGATTTATCGGAGTCCGTTTTTTCGTGTGAGATTCGATTTGCCTATTGCACAACCCATATTGTTTGCTTTTCATTTTTATTTTATATATTTTTTAAATATTTATTTTCTACATCCCAGGAGAAGTATTCTAACGCCCACCCTGACGACAAGACAAAAATACTCCATTACCTACAGAGGGAAGCCATAGCAGCCATATGCAAATGGCCGAAATGCATTTATGCAGACATGTCGGTTGCAGTAGACGTGCGGCAGTTTGACAGGTGACAGGTACATAGGGACTAACACGGAGGCCGTGTACAGTGTCCCTCAGCCCAGGTCTGATCCATAGGGTCAACTTTCCGATCAGCTTGATATATTATTGTTAAATCTATTGTTCATGTGCCAGTCATTAGTTGTATTGGGTTGTGTCACATGAAATGTCCGATTTCAAGGTAAAGGATTTTTATTAAAAATACGTTATGAAAACAAGATAATTTTATGCGAAGTATTTATCTTCTTTTTCTACACATTTTTCCCAACGTGACAACAACTTTTTATCCCCGAACTGAAAATTTCGCAGCTTTGTACTGAAACAAAATCTGAAAACGCACTTTTCACTTGATCATCATTTTCAAAAATGATTCCTTTGACGAAGTTGTCTAAATTCCTGAACAGGTGGTAATCTGTTGGAGACAAGTTGGGAACATATAGTGGGTGCGAAAGAACTTCATAGCCCAGTTGTTTTTAATTTTTGCAAGGTATGTTTTGAAACATGCCGATCAGTGAGGTCAATAGGTACCCATGTATCGAGCTTTTTTACTTTCCCCGTACACTTTAAATGTCAGAAACAGTAGATGCACTTGCATTTAGTTGAGCTGAGAGTTCTGTAACTGTTTGGTAGGGGTTTCCTTCTACTGTATGTTTGAGGACATCGTTGTCTATTACGGACGGAGGTCTTCCTCAGGGAAACCAACGGCGAATGGTCCGTTCATTAACACTCCCTTCCCCAAGCGGCCTCAGCTGCTGAATGGCCGAGTTTAAACTCGTACAAAAATATTACTCGAAAATCGCGTGTTTCCGTGTTCATATTTGGAGGTATACTAAAAAAGTGGGTAATTGATTGGGAAGCTAATGTTTATAATACAAAGGTAGAGGATTAGTAACTGTTTACTTGACTCAAAAGCTACAATCAGTTTGTTTAACCGGCTTTTTATCACTCTCCGTTAACTTTTGCAATAGTATGTATAAGATAGTATTTTTTAAAATCTTTTGCATTTCAACGGTATATTACTGTTCTTCAGTTCAAAAACAAAAAATTGCATAAAAAATTATTATTTCAGTTTTCTCCTTTAGTTGTTTATCAAATTCGCTCAACTTGCATATTTAGCTGTTATTATCAATGCTAACAAGATAATATAGTTATTTTTATAGAATCTGTAATGTCTCGGACGTATAGTTGTCTTAAATATGAAATTTCAGTTTCGTAGGACTTTTAGTTTCCGCCCGGGAGTTACCACACACACAGACTTTTTTGCGAGACTTGGTTATTTGGACTCAGAGGACACTAAAACGTGTATTTCCGGTGAAAACTGTAATTCGAAATTGTTCACGATCGCAATACTTTCCCTTACTATATATTTCGTATTTAGGTAAGTGAAAGTAAAAATGAATCACTAAATCTTTTATAAAGCTTTACGAAAAGGATCTGGTTGTACAAAAGTCACAAGCGGAGCCAATATCTGTCCCAATAGGATTTAAAGTCTTTTTCTATTCAGTCGACAAATCAAGGGACTTAAGTCGAACAAATAAAAGCAGACAAATCAAGATAGGGCAATAAATTTTATCCCAAACCGATTTGTCCTAGGGCATCTCAAGGAGAATAATTTCTTGAAACATCCTTTTTAAACATTACAAAATATTTCTTTATCATTTATTTAGCGTTTTTTCATGATTTTTAATCAACAAGAATGTCGCTGAACTTTATAGCTATATGTATGCATTTATATGTATATGTACAAATAAAATTGCAAATTTTTATATATTTTTCTTCGCAAGATTTTATTGTTTTATATAAAAAAAAAAAAAAAAATTGTATTTAACAATTATATTGAAAATGAATTTCCACTTACAGAAATTAATAACAACATAATATTCGTGAAAGAGCAACAAATTAAAAAGTAATGAAACAACGAATCTATTTCAACTGTTAGGTTTCAAAATTAAAAAAAAAAAACCAACTAATAATTATAATATGATGCACGCATCACTAAAGTTTCATGTACTAATTCCTTTTTCACACTCAAATACTTATTTCAAATAAATCCTTTCCGTTTAAATTTCTTTAAGAAACATCTGTTTTACAAAAAAATATCATATTGAAGGACATTAGCTTGAGAAATGTATTTAATTTGGCATTTAAGCTCTTTCACATTCATTTCGAACGTATCTGATATCAATAATTATAATAATAATAGTAATAGACTTACCGAACCCGAAGGTTAGATGCCGAAACCACAAAACTTCGCCTGCACAGATTCGTCCAATGTTCACCGTTCAAGACCCCGAGATCAGCCTTAACGCAATCCTTCCATCGACGCTTCGGCCTACCTTTCGGACGCCTACCAGTCGGTGCAGCGAATACTAACTTTCTCGGAATCCGTTCCTCACCGAGCCCAATAGCTTTACGCGCCCATTTGAGTCTCCGCGATACTACCAACTAAATTATATTCACAGAGTACAAGCTCCGCAATTCCGCGTTGTGCAACCTTCTAAACTCCCCAGTGGCCTCATCTCTATTCGGACCAATTATTTTACGCAGTACCTTATTTTCGAAAACCTTAAGCCGTTGTTCATCCTTCAAAGTAAGCGGCAACGTTTAACATCCGTAAAGAACCGTCGGAAGAATAATAGTTTTACAAATTCTAAGCTTCAAGTTTTTAGACAGAAGCCGGGAGCTAAGTAATTTAGCAACTGAATAATAACACCCATTTCCCACCTTAATTAATGACTTAATTTATTTTTGTTATCATTGAACCTAAATACTTGAATTTTTCTACGTGTTCAAAAGTATGCCCTTATATATTAATATCATCAAGATCGCAATCATTTCTGCTACTTATCATATATTTCGTCTAATCGGTGTTTTGTTCGAGACCTATTTGTTTACCGGTTTTTATTAACACACTTGTATTTTGTTGTATGGCTTCCGTGTCTTCACCTAGCAGTAGCAAATCATTGGCATACCCCAAAACCGGAAGCTTATCACCCATATTTAAACCTTTCTCGGTACACGTCACTTTTTCTATGACATATTCTAAAGCTATATTAAATAACACAGGTGAAAGGGAGTCACCCTGTTTCAAACCCAATCGCACCTCAAATTTCTCGGAGTAATTATGACCGATTCTAACTTTAAAGAATGTTTCCGACAAACACATCTCTACTAGGTTTACTAACTTTCTAGGTATTCCCTGTTCCATCATGATGTTATATAGCTTCTGACGGCCTATGGGATCATAAGCCTTTTTAAAATCGATATAGAGTTGATAGACATCTGATATCAAAGAAAGAATAATTCTTAGTCATATTTTATATGACTTATGAAATAAAAATTGTAAAAACTGTATGTAAAAATATATGGTATAAAATTCAGGCGGAAAATTATAAATTTATAATTCCAGTAATGTTAAGCTACTTCATTCAGCAAGCCTTATCATAGGCACACACGCAGTCTATTTGCTAGACTTGGTTATTTGATCTCAGAAGAACCCTAGGGGTTACAGAACGCGGTTTCATATATTGTTAAAATAATATATACTACCGTTTACGTAATACCCGACTTTAATTTTATAAAGTCCTGAGTTCTGTAAATCGATAATATTTCATTGCGATCAATCCAGAGTGGGATACAGTATTCAAGTATTTAGGTTCAATGATAACAAGAACAAATGAAATCCAGGAAGAAATAAAGTCCCGGTTAAAGGTGGGAAATGGGTGTTATTATTCAGTTGCTAAATGACTTAGCTTGCGGCTTTTGTCTAAAAACTTAAAGGTTAGAATTTATAAAACCAATATTCTGACTTTTCTGTACAGTTGTGAAACGTGGCAGCTTATTTTGAAGGTTGAACAACGCTTTCAGGCCTTCGAAAAACAGGTACTACGTAAAATATTTTGTCAAAATAGAGATTAAACCACTTTTGAACTCAGAAGGTTACACAACGCGGAATTGTAGAGCTTCTACCGTGAAATGAAAAATAATTTTATTCTGGGACGAGTAGTCCCCTAAGAGAGAGACACACTTCATTTATAAATAGACAAAATGATGCTGCCCAACTTGATTGTGGGTTGCTAAAACACAGCATACCAATTCTTTCCTATAGGAATATTCTTAATATTATAAATTATAATTTTAAATCCTTAATTATGAGCACAAAATATTTTTTTCTCTTTTCTATTCTTTTTACTTTATTTTTTCCCTGTTTTTTTTTCTTTCTTCATCGTTTTCCATTTTCTTTCAAATATGTAGATCCATACATATAACCAAAAATTGAAAAAAAAAAAAAAAAATGGTATATAAATCAAAAAATACTACACCAAAACTCATACTATCATATATAAAAAAAAAAAACAATACAACAACAAAACACTTAGCATCCAAAATCGATATCTATATGTACAATACTATATAAAAATTAAAATATAAACAACTATGGCTAAAGTGCTAATGCACATGTATGCCTCTCCAATTATACCTGTTATGAGTAGATGTAATAGTGTATAATTCAAAGACATCGAGAACCACACTTTCTGCTATCCTTGCCACGTCCTTTATATCGACACCTATGTCCTCCATAAAGCTCCTTGTTGAACCTGGCACAGCTCCGCGGGCTTCGAACCAAAGGCCTTTAACATATAAGTCTCTCTCGCCATAGCTCTCGGGGAACTTTTCCTTGAGGAAAGGGATACATTTTTCGTAGATTTCTCTCTTTTCCCTTTCCACTTTACTTGCCTGTTCAAGGTCGTTGGATTCATATCTCACTGTAGGATCCAGAATGACAGCTGAATTCCCTGTCTTAGGGAATGCTACGATATCAGCATATCCATACAGTAGACTTCCTCGAAGCAGGAAAAATCTCTTTCTTTAAGGAGCCTCTTCTAACAAAAAATTAGCAAGATAATTGTCTGGTCGTTTAAGACTTCATTTTAACAATAAAGACAGATTTTGTGACTATTACATATGTTAAGAAGATTGATACTTATGGTGATGAAGAAATAGTAGGGGTTTGAAAGTGGATAAAAATAAGGCTTTACGAATAGATACAGGCAAGGAATCCCCAAAAGGAGATCCAAAAACAGGGTAGCACGAATAAAAAATAATTTTTTGAAAGAGGCAGATCTGTGAGAAGGTACACGTATATACAAGTTTATGGGTTGGGATCTAGTGATTACTGAATGGACGGAGGAACAAGCGGTAAGCGTGCCGAGAGAGTCAAGAATATACCATGTCAGTATAATTTAGTTGGTGGCATTTCTACTACTCAAATAGGCGAGTAAAGCTTGAAGAACGAATCCCAATAATGTTGTGATGCACTTATTCGAAGGGTATTCCCAGAAACAGGCCGAAGCGTCAAGGATTATGTCTGATTTTGGAGGCTTGGTCTTGTACGGTGATCATTGGAAGAATCTGGGTAGGCAATATTTGGTCGTACCGGTGTCGAAAAGAACACTCTCACTTTAGTTAAGCTATGGTAAACTGCCTATTACACGTGTCGTTTGCTTTTTTGGGGACTGGACTTCGTGTGAAAGGACTTTTTTTTTTGTATTTATTAATTTATTGAAATTTACAACTGTATTAGTAAATACATCAAGTAAATTGGCTCATAATATAGATAATAAACATGAAAAGACATGAAGAGAATATGCCCATTGGCAACACTCCACTAGGTAATCTACACTAGAAGGTCTCGAGGCATTCTTCTTTTCAGACGCCTCGGAGGATTGTCAGGAATGGTAGAGGAAGCAAGGGTTGAAACTAGTGGGTTAATGTGGGAGTGGACTTTGTCATGGAAGGAATCAGCAACATATGGGACATTAAGGTCTTTATGGATGAGTTTGTTGGTGACAAAGTATGGAGCATTGAGGATTTTTCGAAGGATTTTGGATTGTAGGGATTGAATACGGGAAGAATTTGATGGTTTAGTAGAGCCCCAAAGCTCAACTCCGTACGTCCAGATAGGCCTTATGATGGTAATATAGATGAGCCTTTTGTAGTTAAGTGGAAGGTTAGAGCGTTTTTTCCAGTAAGTGTTGAAGTAAGCGATAGCGTTGGGCAGTCTCTTTTCGTTTCAGTTTTGTGTGCGGATTCCAAGTTAGTCGTTTGTCAAGTAGGAGTACTCGATAGCGAATCTGTTCAACCGGGACTAGCGGAATATTATTAGAGGACACTGTAGGGCAGGATGTCGTAGGTTTACGACGAAGGGTAAAGGTAATTTGGTGCGATTTGTTGGAATTGATTTTGATTCTCCAATTCTGACACTATACTTCAAGGTCTCTGATGTGGAATTGACGAGTTTGAGAAGCAATAGTAGGATCATTATTGACTGATAACACACAAGTGTCATCAGCATAGGTAGAAAGGAAGGTGTTAGGATGGGTTGGGATATCAGCTGTATAAACTGTGTAAAGAAGGGGTCCTAGGATACTGCCTTGAGGAAAGCCAGCAGACTGAGCAAATAGGGATGAACGAAAGCACCTTAAAAGGATTTATGCTCATTGACAACATTATCTTTCACCTTGGGATCTGGTTGGAAGCGCTAGAGCTCGGTCACTTATCGTAGCTGCGACTAGAGGACAGAAGTGACGACCCGAGGAATGGTCCTAATTAGAGCGCTAAGTGAAGACGGACTGGAGGAAGCAATTAGTGCTCTCTTTGTCATATCGGTGCTAACCTGGCTGGCCCTCTTATCTCCTACTGAGCTACAACACTATCACTAACACTCGGGCGCTACTTTCTATTAGTGGTAACTACTTCATTAGGTCCTCCAACTTGCTGTCATCAACACATAGGCATCCTGTAATACTACCGTGTTATGGAAACTCAACAGTGAACAATGCGTTACGAGTAAAAAAAAATTGCATTAAAAAAATATTTTTTCTGTTTTCTCCTTTAGTTGGGAATCGAATTTATTCAATATATATATTTAACTGTTTTTCATCAGCGTTAACAAGATAATCTAGTTATTATTATTGAATCTACAAAAGTAATGGTACTTTAGGGGAAGAAAATTTAAAATATCGGCATTTAAGCCCTGTCACACCATTTTTATCCAAATAAAACCTACATGATATTAAAGTCCATTAAATTTTACATCGATATAGAGAGTTTAATCAAAATCGTTGGAATCGTTTTTGAGAAAATCGAAAAAAGGTGCAAAATGCATGGTATAAAGTGCCTCTTCTGGTAAGCTCATTTTGATGAAAAAAGTTTTGTCACGTCTCGGGCGTATAGTTGTCTTAAATATGAAATTTCAGTTTCAAAGGACTTACTGGAGTTACAACACACACACACACACACAGACCTTTTTGCGGGACTTGGTTATTTGGACTCAAGGGACCCTAAAACGTGTATTTCCGTTGAAAACTGGAATTCGAAAATTTTCACGATCGCAATACTTCCCCTTACTATATATAGTAAGTGAAAGTAATAGAAAATAACAGACCAAAGTAATAAAAATCACTTAAATTGAAATTAATACTATAATACTTTGCTGAGATCCTTCCCATATCCTCCAATGAATAGTGCCTTTCTTAAAACAAAAATATTCTCGTATTCTGCACACACAAGGAACTCCATACAGAAAGTTTTATTAATATTGTTAATATGCTTGTTAGAACATATTTTAGGCAAGCAAACGAAAAGAAAAGTTTTACTAAAGATCCAAATAATTATCCTTTTTCATTTAGCTTTAAAAATGTATGCAAATAAACAAATACATAAAAACTAGAAACGTAAGAAAGAATTTTTTTTTTTTCTCATATTCATTAAGGATATAACTGACAAAAATATGTCTATTTCCACTAAAAAAAAAGAACATACAATTAATACTGTAATATTATAATAAATTGTATAATATTATAATTAATAAATTAATTTTAGTTAATAATTAAAATTATATAATATAATAATAATAGGCAAACCGAACCCGAAGGTTCGATGCCGAACCTTAATATTATAATGCTTTGCTAAAAACCTGCCAACTTTAAAAAACACGTAGCAAAGAATATGCGGTTGCATTTTTTACTAGTGAATTCAATAAAAACTACAGGTTCTTGTAAATATTTTAAATCAATTTTATATGACCTATTTTGATCTATCACATATTACGATCTTTCAGTTAACTTTTGAGTTTTTTCAACAACAATAGATGAAGGACAACGAGCGCTTTGAGTCATCAAAGTCAAAATAATTGGTTCTGAACCAAGCAAACTATTGGGTTGATGCAAAATTAATGCAGGTTTTTAGTAGGTATTGTAAATACGCCATATCTTTACTTTAACCATATATATTTAATCAAAATAATTTCCATCTGAATCAATGCACTTTTGCCAACGTTCAACAAGCTTTCTTATTCCACCAGAAAAAAAATCCGAATCCCTGGACTCAATGAAATCACGAAAAGAATTTTCAATGTCGTCCTGGTTTTGAAAATTTTTCTCCCTCAAAAAGTTGTCCAGATGCCTGAAAAAGTGGAAGTCTGTAGGAGAGAGGTCAGGTGAATAAGGTGGATGTTGGAGAACTTCGTAGCCCAACTCGTGCAGTCGTCAAAGCGTTGGTTGTGCAACGTGTGGTCTGGCGTTATCGTGGAGCAGGATCGGCCCTTTCCGATTCATCAATGCTGGGCAAAGACGTTGCAATTTTTGAGTTCCGAGTTCCGCCGCCATTTCTCGTGTGGTTTTGGTTGGGTCTTCTTCCACTTTTGACCTCAGCTGGTCGTTGTCCAGAGCAAGATGTCGGCCCCGACCTTCCTTGTCTTCGAGGTCGAAATCTCCTCTGCGAAACTTCTGGAACCAACGCTGCACCGTGCACTCATTAATAGCCCCCTGACCCCACACTTCATTAATATTACGAGCCGTTTGCGCAGCGCTGCGCCCTAATTTAAATTCGTAAAAATAAATTTGACGAAAATCGCACTTTGACATTTTCGATTCAAGACCTTTGAACACACTGAACAAAACGATTTTACTAAACAAATTCATGGTGAAAGAGAGGGTATTAGATAAGGTTTGTTTTGGTATAATAATGATCAATGTTAGGATTAGCTTTGTTTACACAATTGGAATTAAGATATTGCAATAGAGGAAACCTGCATTAATTTTGCATCAACCCAATACTTACGGACGCTGCTTTCTCGTCAGTGCAGCAAATTTTATTTTTTGGGAAGTAAGAAATAATGATTTTTTCTTTTCCATTATGAGCAACGAAAGTACCACTTAAAGATAAGGAATCGATGTTGAATCTGATGCATAAAAGCACCTTAACTGACTCTTTTTTAGAATATTTAAACATTATTAATCAAGTAAACATGATTTAATAAACATCGAGAGGATTATATTGAAAAAAGTTACGAGCTTACTTTAAAAACTAATAAAATTTGTGTTTTTGAGCTTGACTGGCCACATAAACACACGGACGTTTTAGAAACACACGTACTTGCTTATTCGGACGAAAACATGTATTTTCTGCATAGACTTATTAGAATATGTAAACATGATTTAATAATAACACAGAGGGTTAAATTTCCTTGATTTCACTAAATAATATTTATTTATATACCCTTTTCTACCTCATATACATGCAATACTTCTGTCCATAGTAGTTTTTCTTACTGTTTTTAAATAAACGAATACGAAATGAGATATTTTTAAGATTTGTCCTCAGTACTTCGAAGAGGTCTCATGTGACCCATTTTTACGGTGAGTTAAAGTGGCTCCTCCCCCCAATCCGCAGACAATATTTCCTAGGATCATACCTTTACCAAATCATTAACTCTCAACAACCTCCATACATCCACAGTCTCCTACAATTTAAATCCTCAGTCCACTCACTTGAAACAAGATCGCGCCGTTCCGACCTTTATTTGCCTATCCATTGGACTAAAACATTTGATCGTTCCTTCCTTGTCGGCTTCTCTAATTTCTGGAATTCTCTACCTACTCATATCCGCCATGCTGCTTCCCTCTCCTCATTGAAATCCCAACTTTTCCAATACCTTTTATTATCCAAAAAGATGCTCAGAAACTGTAACGTTTATATTTCTGACATCACACTTTGAATGAAGAATAATTTTGTTATTGTCTATATTTAAATGCTGTTATCTATTAATTAATTTTTAATTCCGTTCAACAAAATACTTTCTAAGAATTGTTTTTATTTTAATTTTATCATTGTATTTATTTTTTTGGATATATGTGTGTATATGCGTTTATGATATGCAGACATATATTAACCCATAATTGTAATTATCTATTGATTATGTCCCTTCTGTCTATTGGCCAGACATGTATATTTCCATATACTGTACAAACCTGTTATTCTTAGGGGACCTAGTCCAGAATAATTTTTTTTTTTCTATTCTATTCTATTCTATAATCGAATGATCGTCATAATCGGATGATCGGACTTCGATGATTTAAATAATCGAATGATGATATGCATTGTGAGAGACGATATGTCACAATTCCCGTATCTATGCTGGCTGAGTCTAGGGGCAAATATCCATATGATTTATTTCATGAGCGAAAAAAAAAAAAAAAGAAAAAAAAAAAAAAGGTCGTCCTATTCTCCTGAGCTCCTTATGATCCATCGATTATCGTTAAACTGTTCAGTTCGAATGATCATTCGCTTATCCGAACCGATTAATCCGATAAACGATTAATTCGAATGATTGAAATAATCGAATGATACCATATTCCCCCACAAACTTACTTTATGGCGTCTCTGGTGAGATATAAATAAAAATAATTATACTGCCACACGGTTACTGATCCTTAGTAAATATAATTATATATACGGTAGATTAATAAATATAATCTCTTTACGAATGCGAAACGTGCCGCTTACTTTGAAGGATGAACAACGGCTTAAGGTTTTCGAGAATAAGGTACTGCGTAAAATATTTGGTCCGAAGAGGGATGAGGCCACTCGAGAGTTTAAAAGGGTTGCAAAACGCGGAATAGCGGAGTTTTGACACTGTGATATAATTGAGTTGATAGTATCGCGGAGACTCAAATGGGCGCGTAAAGTTGTTGGGCTTAGTGAGGAACGGATTCCGAGAAAGTTGGAACCGACTGAACCGACTGGTAGGCTTCCGAAAGGTTGGCCGCAGCGTCGATAGGAGGATTGCATTAAGGCTGATCTCGGGGACTTGGGCTTGACCGGTGAACATTGGACGAGTCTGTGCAGGCGAAGTTTGGTGGTATCGGCATCGAACCTTCGGGTTCGGTAAGCCTATTATTAATAAATATAATCAATACGACTTAATCCAAAGAGGTCTATTATGTAGTTTTATTAAACTTCATTTAGTGGTTACAATCCATTGAAATATTCAGAATAAATTTATTTTTGAAAGATAATATCATTTCATTTATTTTACGTATTAATCCAGGCACGTTATAGGAATATTTGTTTAATTAAATAAAGGCATAAGCAAACTAACAGTTTTAATATATTTAATTGAACTTTCAGCTAGTCTAATGAAAAATCGATTGCGACCTTTAAACCTTTGTAGACTTACTAACAGTAGCAATGTAGATTTTCAGTAATATAATATTGGGTTGTGTCACATGAAATGTCCGTTTTCAAGGTAAAGGATTTTTATTAAAAATACGATATGAAAACAAGATAATTTTATTCCAAGTATTTAACTTCTTTTTCTACACATTTTTCCCAACGTGACACCAACTTTTTTATCTCCGAACTGAAAACCTCTGAGCTTTGAAGTAGAAGAAAATCTGAAAACGCACTTTTCACTTGATCATCATTTTCAATAAGTTTTCCTTTAACGAAGTTGTCTTAATTCCTGAACAGGTGGTAATCTGTTGGAGACAAGTCGGGAGAATATGGTGGGTGCGAAAGAACTTCGTAACCCAGTTCTTTCAATTTTTGCAAGATGTTTTTAAACATGCCGCTCAGTGAGATCATGAGGACCCGTGTATCGAGCTTTTTTACTTTACCAATACACTTTAAATGTCTTGAATCGGTAGATGTACTTGCATTTAGTTGTACTCAGAGTCCTTTAACTGTTTGGTAGAGGTTTTCTTCTACTGTATGTTTGAGGACATCGTGGTCTATTACGGACGGAGGTCTTCCTCGGGGCAAGTTTTCCAAGTCGGTATCCCAGCTGAAAAACTTAGCAAACCAACGGCGAATGGTCCGTTCATTAACACTCCTTTCCCCAAACGCCTTGCAAATATTTCTAGCGGCCTCAGCTCCTGAATGGCCGAGTTTAAACTCGTACAAAAATATTACTCGAAAATCGCGTGTTTCCATGTTCTTATTTGGAGGTATACTCAAAAGAGGGTAATTGATTGGGAAGCTAATGTTTATAATACAGAGGTAGATGATTAGTAACTGTTTACTTTAAATATGTAAACATTCTTAAGAAAACAACAGAGACTTGCAAAATCCTTTATGTATTTCATATACTATAAAAACGGACATTTCATGTGAAACAACCCAATATTTCCTAGTTCATATGGGCTGCAAATGGCCGTACTCTGTTGAACACTTTGCCTTTTATCCATGCTTTTTTTTACTATATACCTTTGTTAAAATTATCCATGTATATTACGAAATATATGCATAATACTCTGAATGATACTTACTCGTGATAAGATAGAGGAAGGTGCGTGGGTTGGAGATAAGACAGAGGCAGGAGCCTTAAGTGGTCGCCTCATTTAGTCCACGATGGCTCTAAAAGGGAAACGTTAATATTTGCTGTTGGCCGGATTGTTCTGTCTCGACTCTTAGCACACTAGTGGAAGTCGTCTGAGGCCTTGTACAGGTCCTCCTGTCTTTGTGGTTAAGATGCTTGTCTAAATTAGTAAAAAAAAATATGAGGAAAAAAAATGAAAAAAGAATTCAAAATAAATACCAAATTTATTTTTATATAAATTATTATTATAGAAGAGTAATTTTAATTATGAATGTATTATTTGGAATAATCTCTTCTTTTATTTTATATACTTATTTATTATAACATATATAAAACTTGATTATATGACAAATATGATGAACTTTCTTTAAATTTAAAAACATTGAATTGTATAAGAATGGAATTAGATGAAAGACTAATTTAGTCTGCTCATAGTTGCAATTGTTATGCAGTAAATATTAAAAGAATTTTATATCAATTTTATATCAATTACTATTATAGAAGAGTAATTTAGAATATGATTATATCAATTGGAACAATCTCTTCTAGTTTTTTTTTATATGTATTTATTTATCAGAACAATGTCAATTAATAAATCTTATTACGTTTCGAGTATTACATGCCTCATCTTCAGATGTTCAATATTATCTAAAAATATAATTGAATAAATATTATAACTAATTATATACACATTAAGAACATATTATCTATAAATTAGAAACATTTTATCATTTAAAACTATTTACATTCTGTTTAATATTATATGTATATACTTACATTTATTTCCATATTGTTACTCAATATAGGTCGTTTAATATTATAATTTATTCACATTATCAAATTTTAACTTTTCACCATCACGTATTAATTTTTCTTGTGTACTTGCAACTATGCATCAAGTAATAATATTTGTTAACCATATGTGATAATGAATTACATAATTTAAATATATTTATACTTGCTTCCTTATGTCCATTTAAGATTATTTCTAATTCCACTTATACCTTGGGCCTTGTACAGATCCTCCTTTTTTTGTGGTTAAGATGCTTGTGTAAATTAGATGAAAAATATGAGGAAAAAAATTAAAAAAGAATTTATTTATTATAACATATATAAATTTTGATTATGTGATAAATATGATGAACTTTCTTTTAAATTTAAAAACATTGAATAGTACAAGAATGAAATTAGATGAAAGACTAATTTAATCTGCTTCATATTTGCAATTATTTAGCAGTAAAATGTTAAAACAATTATTATGTGATAGTGAAGTAGAGATTATTTTAACAGATTGACAGGATAATTCATAAATAGGGGCAATGTATGAATAATAGTACATTATTATATGACCTATATTATGATATAATATGGCAATATATGTAAGTAGAATTTTTAATAAAGTTTTTTTTTTATAAACAGATTGTAAATATTGTAGGTGATAAATGAATTCTAAATTATTGATAATATTTGTTATTGTTTGTATGGTTGCTTATAATATTGAGTTGTATTTTAGATGTTTTTTAATGTTCTGAAGATGAAGCATAGAAAGTACCTCGAAACGTTACGTTGTTTTAATCAAATTTTATATATGTTATAATAAATAAATATATAAATAAAAAAAAGAGATTATTCCAAAAAATACATTCATAACCAAATTTATTTTATCAATTAATTGATGGTATTGAAGTCAAATTAAGATTCTGGTGCGGGCAACACACGACTTGCACTAACATCGACTGTTAAAATCAATTTAAAAACTATTAAATATACTTCCTGGAGAATCAAAGTCAATCCGTCCAAATGCAAACATGTCACCTTTACCCTTCGAAGACAATCCTGCCCTCCAGTTCTCTTTAACTCCGTTCCGCTTCCTTTCTCCGACACAGTCCGGTATCTTGGCTTCCTTCTGGACAAAAGACTAACTTGGAACCCGCATACTAGACTTAAACGACAAGAACTTAATCGACGATTTGGACAATTATACAGACTACTGAACAGAAATTCAAAACTATCTATCGAGAACAAACTGCTAATATACAAAACAGTACTGAAACCTATCTGAACCTACGGATTTGAACTGTGGGTAATTTTCTAACATCAAACGCATTCAATCCTTCCAATCTAAAGTCCTCCGAACCATAGTTAAGCCTCTTATTATGTATCCAACCATACCTTACACCGTGACCTAAATATTCCATTTATTTTAGACCTTATACCATTAAAATTCTCCAAATTTCAGCAGAACCTTATCCATCACCCTAATCTCTTCGCTCAATCCTTATCCAGCTCCACACATCCTTACCATCCTCCTAAAAGGTTGAAACGGTAGTGGCCTCGAGACCTCTTGTAACATGTATATTTCAGTTCTAGCATTGGCTAGATTCTCCACTCACGTGCTGTATATTGTATTATTATTATATAAATTTATTGTTTTGTATGTATCGTGTGAATGTAGTATGAATGTTGTACTTTATCACTATTAAAAATGTCCTAAATTGGACAGATTGTAATGTTACTCAATAAAGAATTGTTTCTAATCCGAAAAAAAAAGAAGAAAAAAAAATTAAATATACTTCAGTTAGAAAAATATCTGAAGTTGATCTTAATAAAACGTGTATTCATTTTCGTTAGAAACATCTGATTTAGAGTTAAGAGTATAACTATATTAAATTGTTAATAAGTAATAAGTTCATTCTCCATTCGTCTTTATTTATTACCTTTTACAACTTTGGGTATTAGTTAATATTTTTTCTAAAATATTTCATTTTCCAACGGTATATTATACGTCTATTTTAATCTTATTATTTTCAAAAACACAAATATTGCAGTAAAAAATATCTTTGCACTTTCCTCCTTTAGTTGTTTATCAAATTCCCTTAAATTTAATATTTAACTGTTATTTATGTATGCTAATAAGACGATGTGCTTAATTTTTTTTTAAATCTACAAAATTAAAGGTATTTCAGAAGTATAAAACTCAAAAAATCGGCATTTAAGTCTTGCCAGACTATTTCAATCAGAATGAAACCTAGGCTATATTAAAACCCATTAAATTTTACATCGATGTAGCGAGTGTAAAAAGGTGTAAAATGCATAATATAAAGTGGCTCTTCTGGTTAGCCGATTTTGATGAAAAAGTTCCTGTAACATCTCGGACTTATAGTTGTCTTAAATATGAAATTTCAGTTTCGTACGACTTATGGTTTTTGCGCTAGACATACCACACACACACACACACACACACACACACACACACACACACACACAGACACACAAAACACACACAAACACAGACCTTTTATCGGGACTTGGTCATTTGTACTCAGGAGACCCTAAAAGTATATTTCCGTCGAAAAATGGAATTCGAAAATTTTCGTGATCGCAATTTGGTTTAGTATTTTCAGTAATGAATTTTACAATCGACTAATAAATTGTAAATAAATATTACCCCATCCCCTTAAAAATTAGAGGTATTTGGACCCGAATAACGAATTTTAAAAAATCCGTTTTTCTGCAGTACAAGTTTGTAAAGAGATATAGTGTTTTAAACTTTAATTAATTTATCTTGATACATTTAGTTAATTGCCTAATATACCCTAATGTAATTATTTGGAAATCATAAACCAATATGTAGTAATTTGCAGAGTTTTTATTTATTTTTCAACAAAATTTATTTTTGTACTAATTATTTATTTTTATTTTTTAGGATGGCCAAAAGGATTATGGTTGAATTCATTTTTTTAATTTTGGTAAGTAGGAAATTTTTTAATAGTTATTTCTCATAATAATAATATATTTTGTGGTTTATTTCAGGTGATCTATCTTCTGCTTAAATATATCATTTAAATTTCATTAAATAAAGTTTTAAAAAATCTGGTGCGGGCAACACACGACTTTCACTTACCTCCATTTTTAAAATCAATGAAAGAATTTTCAAATACAGTTAGAGTGAAAATACGTGAAACTATTTAAGAATTAATTAAAATGAATTGATATAGAAACATGTGTTTTATTAAAAAATCTATTATATTATTATCTAAAATAATCAGTTAGTTTTATCTTCTTTTCATCACTCTCTATTAAGTTTTTAAAGCTTGAGTATAAGATAATATTTTTTCTAAAATCTTTAGCTTTCCAACGGTATATCATACATGCATATTACTGCTCTTATGTTCAAAAACGAAAAATTGCAAAAAAAAAAATATTTTTTCTGTTTTCTCATTTAGCTGTAACGAATTCATTTACTTTATGTGTTTACCTTTTTTTCATCAGTGGTAACAAGATAATATAGTTATTTTTATAGAATCGACAAAATTAAAGGTGCTTTAGAGGAAGAAAATTTAAAATATCGGCAGTTAAGCCCTGTCAGACCATTTTAATCAGAATGAAACCTACATGATAATAAAGCCCACTAAATATTACTTGGATATAGCACGTTCAATAAAATCTTCGGAACCGTTTTCGAGATAATCGAAAAACGACGAAAAATGCAAAGTATAAAGTGGCTCTTCTGGTAACCTCATTTTGAAGAAAAATGTTTTGTAACGTCTCTCTTTTATAGTTGTCTTAAATATGAAATTTCAGTTTCATAGGACTTACCGTTTTCGGGACTTGGTTATTTTGACTCAGGGGACCCTAAAACATGTATTTCCGTTGAAAACTGGAATTCGAAAATTTTTACGATCGCAATACTTTCCCTTACTATATATAGTTAGTGAAAGTAAAAATTGTCTTCACTAAATTTCTGACATGGCAACTGTCGTAAAAATATTGAATCGAGCGACACAAACAGATATATAGTGCGTCAAAAAACGCTAACACCAAACAAAATGTAGGCAAAACCTAACGTTTTTTCCTTGAAAACAATATAGGGTTAGGCATAATCGAATTACGATTATCGGATCATTCGATTATATGAATAACTCGAATTAATCGATTATTGGATTAATCGGTTCGGAAAAACAAATGATCATTCGAACTGAATTGTTAACGATAATCATAAGGAGCTTGTATAATCGAACGACCTTTTTTTTTTCTTTTTTCTGATCACATAAATTATATGCATATTTGCACCTAGGTGGCATATCGTCTCTCAGAATGGATATTAATCGTTCGATCATTCGATTATTTGAATCATCGAAGTCCGAACATCCGATTATGACGATCATTCGATTATCCCCACCCCTACAATATAGCTCCTAAAATAAAGGTCTTATTAAAGCATCTTATGAAACAAAACATAGTCTTCATTAAATTTCTGACGTTGCAGCGTTCCTAATTTTCCCGACTTTTCTTCACTCTGCATACTTACTCATAGTGTTGTATAATACAGTAAATAACAATAAATAAATAGAAAAAATAGTTGATTGTAGGTGGAGGTGAGTTGATAGCGCGCACCACATTTTCTCTCACTTGTTTCCATTTATCTCCTGCTATCCGGTACTTATATAGGAATCTTCCAATTAACAAGTACATCCTTTCTATAATGTTTAGAAGAGAGGGGTTGATGGATCCGAGGCTGGGAGCCAGGCTATCTCTAGATGATGATTGATTCTGGACGCCAGGTAGCGGACATCTCTAATGAACGAGGACCAACTATTAACGATCTACGGTTTAATGGTCCCTGCTTGAGGCTTGACGGCCCTGACAAAAAAGTTAATTTGTCTCTACAAAAAGGATGCTCATATAGCCTGGGCTCGGTAACGACCAGTGTTTGCACTGCAATTAATAAGTCGTTATCTTTACCAGCTGTCTTCTGCCCACCTCCTTCCTATATCCCCTGTACCTTATGGAGCTGAAGCAATCTCCTGTCTCTGGGTAATACAAATGTATTAGTATATAGCTTTATATATTTAATTTTTCAATTGTATTGAGGATGTATAGTCGACTGTAGAAACTATTATAGGTGGAATAATCAGGAATCAGTCATTTTTTGAATTTTTTTTAATTTTGCCAACGTTTCGGCTCAAGCTTGTGAGCCATCATCAGGGCTACAAACATCAGAACAAAAGAGATACATATTAATATGATAATGCATTTTTTTTTAATGTAGTGACTATGATAACATCACTCCACCCCCGCACACTCTCCACAACCTGTCATAGTTCCCCAGTAGAGATCCATTCCAAACATCCCATCTTTATCTCAAAAAATTAAAGAAGTCTTATCCTCTAGCTTTCCCCATCTCCGCTTAGTGTTAAAACATGGTAACAAATTAAAGAATTTAACTTTCCTACAAAAATCAAATTTAGTTTATAGTATTCCCTGCTCTTCCCCACATTGCAATTCATGTTACATAGGCGAGACCAAAAACTATCTCAAAAAAAGAATTTATCAGCACCAATACACAATATCTACCCGTAACCCATTTTCCTCAAAATTATCCGAACACGCTATATCCCTTGAACATCATTTTGATTTTGATAATCCTGAAATCCTAGCCACCGTACCTAACTACATAAAGCGACTCCTCTCCGAAGCTATACACATCCATATGGAAAAAGATCGAGTACCCGTCAATCATAAAACAGACGAAGAAATAATCTCTCCCTCGTATGCCAACATCTTCCGTCTCCTCAAGATATAACTTTCCTACTTCATTGTACAATTTGCTTGTGTAATTTATATTTTATAATGATGGAGTTTTGTTGACCGTTGAGAAATTAGATGACGAAGATGGTTGGGGGTGCGGTCATAAATTAAAAACACACATTTAAAATAAGTGTTATTTTAATTATGTGCCATATCAATAATCGGTACATAATTAAAATAACACTTATTTTAAATGTGTGTTTTTCTAATTTTATATTTTATTTACTTTATATTTATCTTTTCGTTTATAACACCTCTGGTTTTTGTTATTTATTTATTTAATTTTATTTTGTTATTATATACCTCATGGATCTTTTACATACCTCTCTTACACGAACCCCTCCCTATACTACCTATGTTTATGGTTTTCCTCAGTTTATGCTTGGACATGGCTCAGTAATGGAACGTTTATATATATATATATATATATATTTTATTTCTACAATAAAGTCTAAAGTTTTGTTTTTATGCTTATCATCATCAGATTGTGTATCATATTATCATTATTTGTATCTATAATATTTAAGTATGTTGGTATATTTTCTGTTTTATTTCAAATGTTATCATTGTCACTACATTTAAATAAATATTCATTATCATATTAATATGTATCTCTTTTGTTCTGATGTTTGTAGCCCTGATGATGGCTCACAAGCTTGAGCCGAAACGTTGGCAAAATTAAAAAAAATTTAAAAAATAACTTATTCCTGATTATTCCACCTATATTAATTTTTTCAAATTAATTTCCAACACATTCAATGTGTCATTTGATCTTTCCTATAGTGTCTCCAGAGGCAAAAAAGTTTCTTTGCCTTTAAATTGTCTCTCAGAATGGAATGAATTTCTGGTTTCTTAAGATATTTTGTCTCCTCTATTTGTTGATATGGCACTCCTTGAAATTCGTCAAGCATTTTTCTCACAACAGAAATGTTTTCTCTGCGGACTTCCTTCTCTCTTCAGCTTCCACTAGACTGGTATTGCCCCTTTCAAAATCTCTGTACCTCCTGAATATTACCTTGCGATGTGAAAATTCATTATTCAATTTATTTAATATAAGGATCGATCAATTGATCGTTAATTTTCGTCGTCAAGTGATCAGTTTTATTAGGAAATTAATAGAGTCATAGGTACGTTTTTGTGGTCAAAGTATGTGTTCCCCAAAACATTACTAGACAACTATTAGACACATATAAAGCACAAATTTTCTTTTTTTTTTTTTTTTTTTTTTTTAATATTTGCTGTCTCACATCCTTTATTGGGCAATGAACGTAGGATGTTTTACACCATTTTTAGGCTAATTTAAAATCTAACGATAGAAAAGCTGCTTGAAATGTCCGAATATTCTTTTTTCTTCTTTTCAATTTTTTTTTTTTTTTTTTTTTTTTTTTTTTTTTTTTTTTTTTTTTTTTTTTTTTTTTTTTTTTTTTTTTTTTTTGGTAGAATACACTCGCGTTCCTCGATATTTTATAGAGTATGGTCATCACTTCCTACGCCTAGTTTTGTGAGTGACCACCAATTGGCTGATGGATCTCATATATCCGAGTAGAGGCTGTGAGTGAATCCCCATCAAATTAAATGCTTGAAAAAGTCATTCCGGGACTGGAATTGAAACACAACCTTTGGCGTGAGAGACCAACGTGCTAGCCACGGGGTCCCTAATCCGAATACTCTCAGAAATATTGAAATTTAATTTTCTACATGACGTTGTGCGACTCTTAATTTAATATTTTTGGGGTTGACTTCTTAAACATTGATTTTTTGTTACTCTACATCGTCTAATTAGTGAATCACCCATCTGTGATCTGATATTATTATTTTTATGTTTTGTATCTAATCACAGTCTGGGAAAAAAAAGTTTCAATATTTATTATTAATTATTTCTGAAAAATAGCGTTAGCAGTTAGTACAAAACTTGATTTTTATTATACAGTGAAACGTAGTTTACTCTTTTCATAACAGGATAACTGATATCGATCAACAACTTTTTTCGATATCAAGATTAGCTCATTGTTATTTTTTACAGCGTCGCCTTCAGAGATCAAATATGACCATAAGAAAAAAAAGAAGCTAAAAAACATGGGACCCCCTCGGTAGCCTACACAGTGGCTAATAGTGCCTTGATAGATGGAAGAAGGCCATTGGCTGAGCTAATGGCAAAGAGTCATTAAAGACGATCCATCAGAAGCCAATCAGGGCACCCGAAACAATGACACTAATGGATTTTTTTAAAAGACGTCTTATTATTGGCCCCGGGGGTCTGCGAGATCGTGGTAATGATCTTAGAGTGGTGTGTAACCTAAAGTTAGTTGTAAATAATAAGAGCAAAAGTTTCAAGGAAGACAGTAAATACAAATAAATAAATAGTATGCTCATAAAACTCAGATACAAACATCTTCGTAGGCATTTAGAGCTGGCAATCATAGCTGGCCTTTTCTGGTGACCGTAGACAAACTAAAACAACATTTGAGTTTGATCCTACCTTGAATGATACTCTATTGATATCAAAGACTATATTATTTAGTAAGCCAACAACCTAAATTAAAAATAACTTAGAAAAAAAAGTAAATAAAAAATCTGATCAAAATCATGCCTGTATACCCTATTTACTCCCTCTCTTTAGGAATTCACAGAATATTTGGATGTCAATATAAGATTGCAGAAGATCCCAGGTGCTCTCTCCTAACAAAGTCACTACTCAATAGTCCAGTCAATAGATTTTATTTTATTATATTTACACCTTTCATTTTTCCGTGACAATAAGCAGATGCGCTTTATATATATTGTAAGAGCTGGCATGTCAGGCATGAGGGAGGTCAGTACCCAGTGGCACCTCCTCCTAACGTGAAGATCTTATGTTTTAAACAAGGAGATCCCTTAACCAGCTCCTTTTCAGCCTTCTTCTGGTGAGTTCCGGTATGTCCGTTGTCACCATGTTTTGAATGCGTATGTTGTAATGTCCATGAAGTTTGTCATGGAATCTCTTGTATGTAGTATGAATATAGTCTTGAAGAGTAGATACTAAATGTAAAGTTTTGTTACTGAGTACCAGGGTGAGCGTGTTCGATTGAAAAGTCTGTATTTGTCAATAAAGTTCACCTCATATCACTTACGTCATTTTATTTTATTTTTTAATATTATTCAGGAACATTAGGTAGTGCTTAACTCAAGTTATCGTCACCCCCATCTTTTTGCTTCGTCCGCCATTTTGAAACAACCGTCAATGATTGGCACTTTTTCTAGTTATTGTACTCTAGTTCGTTTCAAATTCATTTTTCGATTTTTAGGTGTAATTTTAAAAATGTCGACAAGAAATCCGGTACAGAAAGATATAGTAGTAATCCGATGGTCACTGATTGAGGGAACCAGATCCGTTATAATTACTGATGGTTAAAATCAGTTATACCAAAGGAACGAATTTTATTTTTAAATTACAATATTCAATTATAGCTCAGAATATTAGTTAGCATCATTAAAATGAATTTAAAAATAACTTTATACTCAAAATTTCAAACTTACCAACGGAATACATTTCTTTCTCGTGCCTACGTCAAACCCTGTTCGTTGGAGAAATATCCTTTCTTCTCTCGTTGAAGTATATTCGGAAGTTTTTTTTTTTTAAGTTGACAGTAAATCAGGAGGGTTTTGATTTTTCCATACCTGTCATTTCGTATGCATGGAACGTAAGGTGGTTCTGTGATTGTTAAAAAGGTTCATTGAATTGACCTTTTGATTACACTTACAACTTATTGTTATCGGACTCTATTGTGGCTTACTAGAGGGTAGCGCCTGGGGAGGCCGAAAAATCGGGCTTAAGTACCACACACACTTATAAGACCGTTTTCAGTACAGTAATCTGTATTAACGTCTTTTTTTTTTTCTTTTCTTTTTTTTGACATGAATCGGCCTTGAAGACAACGCGAATATCATTTTTTTTTCTTCTTCATTTTCACCTTTCTCTTCTCCCAGTACCTTCTTTTTGCGTGTTTTTGCTTCCTTTCCTCCGACCACGCATCACCTTTCCGTTTTTCTTTATTTCCCGTAAGAACCCAGATCTCTTTCAATCTCTTTGCATATTGCTCTCTGTCCAGGCAGTGCTTTATTTTTAATTTGTCCTTCTCCTCTCTCATTTGCCTTATGTATCCTCCGACGCTCTTGTATTCACGGATTCGGTCAAAGATCCTCTTGTTCAGTCTCACTTGGTCCATTCTTACCATGTGAACAAAGAATCTTAGTCTTCTGATGCTTATCTCGGTTTCCAGGTCTTTTATCCCCTTGTAGATTTCCTGGTTCGGCCTCAACCTATAACCTTCCTGGATTTTGTTGGACCCCATAGATTCTCCTCAGGATCCTTCTCTCTATTTTCACTAATTTTTCTAGGCTATGGAGACATGATGTTTCCATCCCGTACAAAATTACTGGTTTTATCACCGTATTGTAGTGCCTGATTTTCGCGTTAGAGGATATTAACGTCTTTTATTATTATTATTTTCAGTTAACTAAAATTTCGAAAATTTTATTGGTATATTTATTTTAATAAAATGTTAAATGAGATTATTTGCAATAATATTATTTCACACTATGAGTATTGAAAATATGACTTTACGACTGCAAAGGGAATCTTCGAATTCCAAATTTAAAGGTTGTGAATTCGAATCCCAGTCCCAACTGGACTTTTATAAGGATGTAATTAAATGGGGATTCACTCACAGCCTCTCTCCCGGGTATGTGAGACCCGTCAGCCAAATGGTGGCCTCTCACAAAATTAGTCGTAGGAAGTGAAGATCCTACACTACAAAATGCATCGAGAAACGTGAGTGTAATCTTCCAGGAGAATACACCGCGAGGCCAAGGGCCTACACAGTCTGTCGCGCCGCTAGAAGAAGAATAATTTATGGAATTCTCATTTCGTATAGGTATAAAAATGAAAAGAAGCGAAATGTAACATTTGAGTTCTTTGCTAATATTTTCATAAAGATTAATACTTATAAAATCTTAAAATAAATTAGTTATGTATATTTTTTTTATTTTCTATCCCGGTAAAAATCAATTACACTTATAAAGTAACGGAACAATTAAAAACAAAAAAAAAACATTAAAAAAAGTCCATGAATAGTATTAACAAGTTGAAATCACACAAAGATAATTAAGGACACATTTCTCGGTCTTGGGGAGAAAATGGAAAAAGAATACGTCGTCTCCTGGAGACATATCCGCAAGAATGCTGAGATTCCAAAGGTAATTATATTTTTAATGGAATCCTCACTAAGAGGCGACAGACACTAGTCCTCTGATGTTCACTCGCAACATAACGCTACCTCTCGGGGTGAGGACCATTCCAAAGATCTCAGGATCTACTGACCTGAATGCCACGTCACCGGAAGGTACGACTTCTAATCAGTCAATTAAGATGCAAACTGCCTCGGAATAGTGTTTATTACTTACTGTCTTTATGCATCAATAAAACGTCTTAAAATGAAGAAAAAAAGATGATGAAGCGTCAAACTGAGATATAAAAACTCTGGTGTGGGCAACACACGACTTTCACTTACCTCCGTTTTTAGAATCGATTAAAGAATTTTCAAGTACAGTAAGAGATAAAAATGAGTGAAACCATTAAAGAATTAATTAAATGAAATTTCTATAGTAACATGTGTTTTATTAGAAAATCGATTATATTATTATCTAAAATAATCAGTTAGTTTTATCTTCTTTTCATCACTCTATATTAACTTTTAAAAGCTTGTGTATGAGATAATATTTTTTCTAAAATCTTTAGCTTTCAAACGGTATATCATACATGTATAATACTGTTCTTATGTTAAATAACAAAAAATCGCATTAAAATTTTTTTTTTTCAGTTTTCTTTAGTTCAGTTAAATCAAAATCGTCGGAACCGTTTTTGAGAAAATCGAAAAAAGGTGTAAAATGCATGGTATAAAGTGGCTCTCCTGGTAGCTCATTTTGATGAAAAAGATTTTGTAACGTCTCGGGCGTATATTTGTCTTAAATATGAAATTTCAGTTTCATAGGACTTATCGTTTCCGCCCGGGAGTTACCACACACACACAGACCTTTTTGCGGGACTTGTTGTTGTTTTGGTTTTAAGGGCAAAAAACTGCGAATGGTTATTATTGCCCAAAACATCTTCAGAAGACGATTAACATACCTATGATGAAGGGAAAAAAAAATAATAAAAAATTAAATAAATAATAATAATAAATACAAAATAAGATAAATAAATAAAAATTGTGAGTAAAATATCACAAATTGCGTAAAATAGCCTGAATGTGTGCGGGCGATAACTACCTCCTCACGCCTGCACATTCTTGACGATGAGACCCAGCAGCTGATGGTCGGTTTGACATTTTTCAATTTGTTGTTTTCAAGAGCGGTCCAAGACTTTTGCCATTCATCTATGATCTTCGCGTTTATTGGCTGAAACAGCTCAGGTGATGAAATAAAAGAGGGCGTTATTTCTTCTAGTGAATGTGCCTCTGTTGCTATTCTGTCGACTTCCTCATTCCCTGATATTCCGGAATGACTGGGAATCCAAAATAATTTTTTTTTTTTTGAAGAGTCCTCCAACTGTTTGTGCGGGACTTGTTATTTGAACTCAGGGGACCCTAAAACGTGCATTTCCGTTGAAAACTGGAATTTGAAAATTTTCACGATCGCAATACTTTCTCTTACTATATATTTCATATATAGGTAAGTAAAAGTAAAAACGCTCCAAATTATTATTTACAAATACCTATATTACGGTATTGGTGTTTATAGGCAATTAACTAATATAAAAAGCATTAAATATTTCAAACGAAAATGGCATATTACCACTGCTGATTTCAAAACGCTGTATCTCTGCTTGTTCTGAACCAACTTCAATGATTTTTTTTTACATTTGGTATTTACTTATCAATTGGGAAAAACCGATATTTTTAATTCCTTATTCGGGTTCTACGTATCTTGAAACGTAAGCCCTCAAATTCTCAGGTTAAATTTTTTCTCTAACTTCGAAAATAACTCAGTTATTATATAGGCAAAATTTCAACTTTTGCTTTTCTATCTTTTTTTTAAACGCTCTTTACTGATTCTAAAACATCGTGCATATTTTCTGTATCTTTAAAAATAACTAAGTTATGTATATATATATATATATATATATATATATATATATATATATATATATATAAGTTAGAGACCACGGCCAGCCGGTATCGGGCTTAATCCCGCCTGTACCTTGTAAACATTCTATTGTATATATCTAAGGCTAAACAAGGAAATAAAGGCAGTGTTGTTCAAGTTATCGTGCGTATTGTTTGTGCGTCCTTTTACTTTTATTATTTACTCTTTATACTTTATTTAAGTCAATTTACGTAACTGGTGCCGAAACCCGGGAGTAATTTGTTGAGAGCCTGCAACTATTATTATTATTTATTTTTTTTTTTCCGTATCTTTCGCTCTCTCAATTATTTATTTATTTGAAAAAAAAAAAATTTGTTTTATTTTTTTTTTTAATTCTTTCTAATTAAAACAAGATAGAATAATAATAAAATTTAAAAAAAAAAAAAAAAAAATATGGCAGAAGGTGTATTACGACCTGCTGTACTCCAAGTGCCGGCGGAACCGGAGATGCCACCCCTACCACGTGATACTCTTGCAGAAGCTCATGCGAATACATTAGCATGGCTGAAGGTAAAAGCAGCGACCGCGCAAGATCTAAGAAAAGCTGTGTCGGATATAGAAAAATTTACGGGAGAGACTGGTGAACTGAACCATTTCATAAAAAATGGCGACCGTATAATAACACGGATCGAGGTGAAGACGGCGGAGGGTCTTCTACACAGAGATGACGCGGATTCGCTCAAGGCTGATCTAGTTTGTCGGGTAAAGAGAAATATACTTAATTTCATTCAGGCCGACGAGGAGACCCCCTGGGCAGTAGTGAAAGACCGACTTAAGAAAGCTTACGGAGGAGGGAGGTGGACCCCTGAGGAAGACATCTTCCAGATGGTCAGGGAAGTTAAGCACCCTCGCCAGTCAAGCGGACAGTACGCAGGAGTGTTGCTGACGAGATTTAACAATATCACGGAAAAGATGAGAGAAATCATGAGTGCTTCTGAAGTGGAACCAAGAATGGTGTTCCTGTCGACCATTCTGTTAGTACAGCTGGCTAGAGAGACGGGCAGAAAGGAACCATTCCCCAAAGACCGTCCTTTCGTGGAGTGCGCCCAGGAAATGATGGACATTAGTGCGCGTGACGAAGAATCGAGGATGGAGGTAGAAGAAACTGGGTGGACTCGTGTACCTTATAGAAGATCCAGAACCAAACCTCCAATTTGGAAGAAAAGAGAGCCGGAGTATAATAGGAAATACAGATCGGCTAACGATGGTAGAAGAGTAAATCATAAGTCGAAACAATATTCAAGAGAAGAGAGAAGGTGTCATGGATGCGGAAAACCGGGCCACCTAGTGGCGCAGTGTCCCCGAACAAAATGCTTTGAATGTGGGACAGAGGGGCATATTGCGAAACTGTGCCCGTACATGTTTCGCCAAAGGGAACCACCTCGAGGCGAGCCGATGGAGATAAATGCTCAGAATGTGTGGAGAAGGAGCAGATCTTCGGCTGTGTCCACGGAGAGTTCGGAGACATCTGAGACGGAGGAAGAAAATTTAGAACCTGAAAGCAGGAGAGGTGAAAGACGTGAAGGAAGGCGAGGAGGCGAAAAGCGGCTGGCAGGAGCAGAAAGGAGAGTGCGAGCAGAGACCTGAAGAGAGTGGCAGCAGAGAGGCGACCGCACAATCGTGAATTATAACATAAGGAGCAAATACGGCGGTCTGCCTATAATTAAAGTGATGAAAGGAGTGAAGTGTTTAGTGGATACCGGGAGCTCCAGCACAATCGTAAGTCGGCGAGCGGCGGAGAAGATGTGTTGTAGTGGAGGGGCACTCCAGATAAAGGTATGTACATGTAAATTGATCACTCTCGGTGGGCCGTGTGAAGTAGAGGGAGAGGTACGCTTAGGTCTCGAGAAGTGGGCAATACCTGGGGGCCAGGTGATGGTACATGTAGTAGCAAGCATGCCCCGCGAATATGAGGGAATTATTGGTTGCGACCTATTGGGAAAGGTAGGAGCGCGAATTAAGAGCAAGGAGGGATGTTGGTCGGTCAAGATCGGGGGAAGAACTTATAAGTGCCGACTACTTAAAAGGGAAGGTAGAGTAGGGGCGGTTAGTAGGGTCAAGGAATGGAGGTCTGCATTAAGGAAAGAATTTGGTGACATTTTCTTTAAGGAGGACGACCTGTTAGGGGCAACTGGGAAAACAGTTCACGAAATTCCCCTAAAGCAAGAAAGGGTCACGTACGTTAAGGAAAGGCGATACCCTCAAGCATTAAAACAACACATCAGGGATGAAATACAGAACCTGAAAAATCAGGGTATTATCGTGGACAGTACGTCGCCATATAATAGTCCCCTTTGGATAGTAAAGAAGAAAAGCGTGCCGGGAGAAAGTCAGGAAAAATATAGGCTAGTGATCGATTTCAGGAAACTGAACGAAAACACGATAGATGAGAAGTACCCTATACCCAGATTTGAAGATATCTTAGACCGACTAAGCGGTGCAACCATATTCAGCACACTCGATTTAAAAGCGGGTTACCACCAAATCAGAATGCACCCTAAAGATAGCCATAAGACAGCCTTTTCATTTGAAAGGGGGCATTACGAATTTAGAAGGATGCCCTTTGGCTTAAAAAACGCGCCAATTACGTTCCAAAGGCTCATGGACGAGTTCTTGAGAGGAATTGATGAGTCAGTCTGCCAAATTTATATGGACGATCTGCTGGTGTTCAGCAAAACCGAGGAGCAGCATGTAGCGCACCTAAGGAAAGTTTTTGATAGAGTGAGGGAGTTCGGTCTAAAATTGTCCAGCGACAAGTCTCTGTTAGGTCAGGAGCGGATAAATTTTCTAGGGCACACGATTTCCAGGGAAGGGGTGCGGCCCGATAAGTCCAAGGTAGAGGCAATACAGCGGATGGCGGTCCCGCGCGACGTGAAGGGAATCCGGCGATTGCTCGGTACCCTAAATTATTATAGGAGATTTGTCCCAGAAATGGCCGAGTGTCTTGTACCCCTTAACGACTTACTCAAAAAAGGGAAGAAGGTGGTGGTAACGCCAGAAATAGAGTTCAATATTGAGCGCTGCATGAGAAGTTTGCAAGAAGAGCCAGTGCTGGCGTTCCCGGATTTTTCCAAGGGATTCACTATCACGACTGATGCAAGCGAGTACGCGTTGGGGGCAGTGTTGTCACAAGATCAAGCCGATGGAGAACGCCCGATCGCTTATGCTAGCAGACGCCTCACAAATACCGAAACTCGCTATAGTGCTTTGGAACGGGAATTGTTAGGGATAGTGTGGGCCATCGACCACTTTAGGCCGTACGTGTTTGGCAGAAAATTTACAGTCCACACAGACCATAGACCCTTACAGTGGGTGGGCACCCTAAAGGAGTCTTCAGCAAGAGTTACTAGGTGGAAAGAGTTCCTCAGCCAATATAACTTTGACATAGCGTACAAGCCGGGGAAAGAAAATGTGGTTGCGGACTGGCTGTCCCGTGCTCTCATCATCAACGCATTGGAGGAAGAAACCGGAGAGCCATCTAGGGACCCCTCACAATTTATCAGAGATTGGACGCCACAGGGAGAAGGCGATCAAGTGGTGCTAGAGGAAGAAGCCACGGAAGAGGACAGCTCAGCGGACGAAAGGGCGACCCATATGGAGGAGCTAGAGGAAATAATTAATGATAAACGCCGGCAGATCATCTGGAAGACCCGAATGGCGGGACCGATTAAGTTCGAGAACAACGTGTTTGGAAAAAGTAACATCACCACGCTCTGGTCGCAACCGGGGATCGGGGAGGATTTGATTTGCCGCACACTTAGAGAAGTTTCCAAGCCAGGGAAAATTCATCACCTGTATGTCGGCAATGAGACAGTATGGGAGAAAATTAAAAGACTATGGCGAGAAGAAAAAATAGGAGTGGACAGATCGTTCGTCCGCTGTACCCTGATGGTCGAAGTATTGAAGGATGTTGAGCGCCAGCGCGAAGTGACACTGGCGTATCATCAGGGCAAAACCAACCATCGAGGAATCAATGAAACCTTCCAGGCACTCAAGCGGAGATATTTCTGGTGGGGTATGAGGAAAACCATTCAAGAAGTCATTGGTAACTGTGATATCTGCCTCACCACGAAGTATGATCGGAACCCTCCTCAAGCGGTACAAGAAGAGACACCTACCTCGGAGGAACCTCTGACAGATTTGCAGGTCGATACTTTCACCTGGAGGAGTTACAAATGGGTGACGATACTTGATACGTTTAGTAAGGTCGCCATGGCGTATCTTGTCGAACAGCGGTCATCGGAAGCGGTTTTAGAGGCCATACGGACGTGGTTCCAATTTTATGGGATCCCACAACGAATAGCATCCGATGGAGGTAAGGAATTCGACAATGCCCTCATACACGCGGAAACTAAGACCCTTGAAATAGCTTGGCACCTCAATACTCCGGGGCACGCAAAGAGCAGAGGAGGTATTGAACGGCTCCATAGTACGTTGAGCGACCATTTGCGTGTTTATCAAATGGAAAATTTTTAAAATTTTCACGATCCCCCAAAACTTTTTTTTTATATATTTTCAATATAGAAAATAAAAGTAAAAAAAAAATCAAAAAATTTTATTTACAAATCCTATATTACGGTATTGGTTTTTAACCCAAAAACAAATTAAAAAAGCTAAAAAATTTTCAAAAAAAGAAAATGGCTTTACCCCCCTCGGGTTTCAAAAAACGCGATCTTGCTTTTTTAACCAATTTCAAAAGGGTTTTTTTTTTTCATTTGGATTTTTTTATCAAATTGGGGAAAAAAAAAGAATTTTTAATTTTCCTTTTCGGGGTTTTCGTATCTTGAAACGTAAGGGCCCCCAAATTCTCAGGTTTTAAAATTTTTTTTCAAAATTCGAAAATAACTCATTTTTTTAATAGGCAAAAATTTCAAACTTTTGCTTTTTTATCTTTTTTTTAAACCCTTACTGATTTAAAACATCGGCATATTTTTCGACTTTAAAAATAAAAATAAGTTTTGTAATATTATAATTTTAAAATTATATTTATATATATATAAATATTAAAATTAGAGACCACGGCCAGCCGGTTTCGGGGTTAACCCGCCCGTCCTTGAAACATTTTTTTTTGTTATATCTAAGGGGATACAAGGAAATTTAAGGGGAGTTGTTCAATTTGGGCGTATTGGTTTGGCGTCCTTTTACTTTTATTTTTCTCTTTATTTTATTTTAAGCATTTACTTTTGGTGCCCAAAAGGGGGAATTTGTTAACTCAAAAAAAAAATTTTATTATTTATTTTTTTTTTTTCCGTATCTTTTCGCTCTCTCAATTTTTTTATTTTTTGAAAAAAAAAAAAAAATTTGTTTTTTTTTTTTTTTTAAATTCCAATTAAAAACAAGATGTTTAAAATTTAAAAAAAAAAAAAAAAAAAAAAATTTTTTGCAGAAGGTGTTTTTCACCGGGTGTACCCCCGGGCCCCGGGGGAACCGGGGTGCCACCCCACCACGTGTAAATCTTTCCGAAGCCCGGGGAATACTTAGCCGGGGTGAAGGTAAAAGCAGCGCCGGAAGACTAAAAAAAAACTTGTCGGGGTATAAAAAAAATTTTCGGGGGAAAACTGGGACGGGCCATTTTATAAAAAATGGGACCCTATAAAAACAAGGGATCGGGTAAGGGGCGGGGGGGTCTTTTTCCCCAAGGGTGACGCGGGGTTCCGCTCGGGGATTGTTTTTCGGGTAAAAGAGAAAAAAATTTTAATTTTTTTCAGGCCGACGAGGAACCCCCCGGGCGTTTGTAAAAAAACCCGACTTGGTTTCGGGGGGGGGAGGTGGACCCCGAGGAAGAAACTTCCAGGTGGTAGGGGAAGTTAACACCCCCCAGTCAAAGGGACAGTCGGGGAGGAGTGTTGCTACGGATTTTAACAAATCACGGGAAAAAGTGGAGAAAATCTGATGTTCTGAAATGGAACCAAAAAAAGGTGTCCCCGCACCTTCTGTTAGTACGCTGGTAAAGGGGCGGGCGAAAAGGGCCTTTCCCGAACGGGCCCTTTTTTTGGGGGTGCGCCCAGGTGATGGGGGCTTATGCGCGGCGGTCGGGGGTGGAGGGGAAAAAACTGGGTGGACTCGTGTACCTTATAGAAGATCCAGAACCAAACCTCCAATTTGGAAGAAAAGAGAGCCGGAGTATAATAGGAAATACAGATCGGCTAACGATGGTAGAAGAGTAAATCATAAGTCGAAACAATATTCAAGAGAAGAGAGAAGGTGTCATGGATGCGGAAAACCGGGCCACCTAGTGGCGCAGTGTCCCCGAACAAAATGCTTTGAATGTGGGACAGAGGGGCATATTGCGAAACTGTGCCCGTACATGTTTCGCCAAAGGGAACCACCTCGAGGCGAGCCGATGGAGATAAATGCTCAGAATGTGTGGAGAAGGAGCAGATCTTCGGCTGTGTCCACGGAGAGTTCGGAGACATCTGAGACGGAGGAAGAAAATTTAGAACCTGAAAGCAGGAGAGGTGAAAGACGTGAAGGAAGGCGAGGAGGCGAAAAGCGGCTGGCAGGAGCAGAAAGGAGAGTGCGAGCAGAGACCTGAAGAGAGTGGCAGCAGAGAGGCACCGCACAATCGTGAATTATAACATAAGGAGCAAATACGGCGGTCTGCCTATAATTAAAGTGATGAAAGGAGTGAAGTGTTTAGTGGATACCGGGAGCTCCAGCACAATCGTAAGTCGGCGAGCGGCGGAGAAGATGTGTTGTAGTGGAGGGGCACTCCAGATAAAGGTATGTACATGTAAATTGATCACTCTCGGTGGGCCGTGTGAAGTAGAGGGAGAGGTACGCTTAGGTCTCGAGAAGTGGGCAATACCTGGGGGCCAGGTGATGGTACATGTAGTAGCAAGCATGCCCCGCGAATATGAGGGAATTATTGGTTGCGACCTATTGGGAAAGGTAGGAGCGCGAATTAAGAGCAAGGAGGGATGTTGGTCGGTCAAGATCGGGGGAAGAACTTATAAGTGCCGATTACTTAAAAGGGAAGGTAGAGTAGGGGCGGTTAGTAGGGTCAAGGAATGGAGGTCTGCATTAAGGAAGAATTTGGTGACATTTTCTTTAAGGAGGACGACCTGTTAGGGGCAACTGGGAAAACAGTTCACGAAATTCCCCTAAAGCAAGAAAGGGTCACGTACGTTAAGGAAAGGCGATACCCTCAAGCATTAAAACAACACATCAGGGATGAAATACAGAACCTGAAAAATCAGGGTATTATCGTGGACAGTACGTCGCCATATAATAGTCCCCTTTGGATAGTAAAGAAGAAAAGCGTGCCGGGAGAAAGTCAGGAAAAATATAGGCTAGTGATCGATTTCAGGAAACTGAACGAAAACACGATAGATGAGAAGTACCCTATACCCAGATTTGAAGATATCTTAGACCGACTAAGCGGTGCAACCATATTCAGCACACTCGATTTAAAAGCGGGTTACCACCAAATCAGAATGCACCCTAAAGATAGCCATAAGACAGCCTTTTCATTTGAAAGGGGGCATTACGAATTTAGAAGGATGCCCTTTGGCTTAAAAAACGCGCCAATTACGTTCCAAAGGCTCATGGACGAGTTCTTGAGAGGAATTGATGAGTCAGTCTGCCAAATTTATATGGACGATCTGCTGGTGTTCAGCAAAACCGAGGAGCAGCATGTAGCGCACCTAAGGAAAGTTTTTGATAGAGTGAGGGAGTTCGGTCTAAAATTGTCCAGCGACAAGTCTCTGTTAGGTCAGGAGCGGATAAATTTTCTAGGGCACACGATTTCCAGGGAAGGGGTGCGGCCCGATAAGTCCAAGGTAGAGGCAATACAGCGGATGGCGGTCCCGCGCGACGTGAAGGGAATCCGGCGATTGCTCGGTACCCTAAATTATTATAGGAGATTTGTCCCAGAAATGGCCGAGTGTCTTGTACCCCTTAACGACTTACTCAAAAAAGGGAAGAAGGTGGTGGTAACGCCAGAAATAGAGTTCAATATTGAGCGCTGCATGAGAAGTTTGCAAGAAGAGCCAGTGCTGGCGTTCCCGGATTTTTCCAAGGGATTCACTATCACGACTGATGCAAGCGAGTACGCGTTGGGGGCAGTGTTGTCACAAGATCAAGCCGATGGAGAACGCCCGATCGCTTATGCTAGCAGACGCCTCACAAATACCGAAACTCGCTATAGTGCTTTGGAACGGGAATTGTTAGGGATAGTGTGGGCCATCGACCACTTTAGGCCGTACGTGTTTGGCAGAAAATTTACAGTCCACACAGACCATAGACCCTTACAGTGGGTGGGCACCCTAAAGGAGTCTTCAGCAAGAGTTACTAGGTGGAAAGAGTTCCTCAGCCAATATAACTTTGACATAGCGTACAAGCCGGGGAAAGAAAATGTGGTTGCGGACTGGCTGTCCCGTGCTCTCATCATCAACGCATTGGAGGAAGAAACCGGAGAGCCATCTAGGGACCCCTCACAATTTATCAGAGATTGGACGCCACAGGGAGAAGGCGATCAAGTGGTGCTAGAGGAAGAAGCCACGGAAGAGGACAGCTCAGCGGACGAAAGGGCGACCCATATGGAGGAGCTAGAGGAAATAATTAATGATAAACGCCGGCAGATCATCTGGAAGACCCGAATGGCGGGACCGATTAAGTTCGAGAACAACGTGTTTGGAAAAAGTAACATCACCACGCTCTGGTCGCAACCGGGGATCGGGGAGGATTTGATTTGCCGCACACTTAGAGAAGTTTCCAAGCCAGGGAAAATTCATCACCTGTATGTCGGCAATGAGACAGTATGGGAGAAAATTAAAAGACTATGGCGAGAAGAAAAAATAGGAGTGGACAGATCGTTCGTCCGCTGTACCCTGATGGTCGAAGTATTGAAGGATGTTGAGCGCCAGCGCGAAGTGACACTGGCGTATCATCAGGGCAAAACCAACCATCGAGGAATCAATGAAACCTTCCAGGCACTCAAGCGGAGATATTTCTGGTGGGGTATGAGGAAAACCATTCAAGAAGTCATTGGTAACTGTGATATCTGCCTCACCACGAAGTATGATCGGAACCCTCCTCAAGCGGTACAAGAAGAGACACCTACCTCGGAGGAACCTCTGACAGATTTGCAGGTCGATACTTTCACCTGGAGGAGTTACAAATGGGTGACGATACTTGATACGTTTAGTAAGGTCGCCATGGCGTATCTTGTCGAACAGCGGTCATCGGAAGCGGTTTTAGAGGCCATACGGACGTGGTTCCAATTTTATGGGATCCCACAACGAATAGCATCCGATGGAGGTAAGGAATTCGACAATGCCCTCATACACGCGGAAACTAAGACCCTTGAAATAGCTTGGCACCTCAATACTCCGGGGCACGCAAAGAGCAGAGGAGGTATTGAACGGCTCCATAGTACGTTGAGCGACCATTTGCGTGTTTATCAAATGGAAAAGGGCCTAGAGCCGGACTTGGCAATGAAAAAGGCGGTCGCGGCGTATAATCATTCCATCCACTCTGTCACGGGATTCGCGCCATTCGAAATCCTCTTCGGTCTTCGGGACCGCCCTAGGGATTGGTCGGGGACTGTGGCGAACAGAGAACATTTGGATCGAGCGGTAGCCAACCGCATATCACTGGTGAAACGGTGGGACAAAGTCAGGCGGAGGATCGAGTCGGAGAAAAGTCGCAGGGTTGCGAAGCATAATCTGGGAGTAAGGGATATTAGCGGCGATATTAAAATAGGACTGATCGTATACAGGAGGAAAGTATCGAACAGGGGAAAGGAGCTGGAGCGGTACGAGGGGCCCTTCCGGGTGATCACTATCCGGGAACATAACGTGGTCACTATCCAGAGCGTCAAAGATCCTAAAAAGCGAAGGACGGTCCATATCGAACAATTAAGGCTCCCATTGGCCAAGTTAACACTATCCCAGTGAGCTGGAGTGCTCCGTCATGCTGCTAGTTATTATAGTTGATTACATTTTATTCTATTGTTGATGTTGTTTTTTGTCTGCTTAGTGTTGTTGTTTTGTTTTTTTTGTATTTATTGAATTTCGTATTTACTTGTTTGTTTATTTTATCTCCACATTTCTCTGTTAATTTTTGCAATGTGTGAATTGTTTAACGTTTCGTTGTTTGGTCCATATTAGAGCCCGATGACCGATCGCTTTGGTTCTTTCTCTCCATTATGAAGGTTAATGTTGCGCCTAACCCGCTCAGTGTAGTTTACGGAAAATGTTCGTAAACTGGCGGGGGGGAGTTAGAGACCACGGCCAGCCGGTATCGGGCTTAATCCCGCCTGTACCTTGTAAACATTCTATTGTATATATCTAAGGCTAAACAAGGAAATAAAGGCAGTGTTGTTCAAGTTATCGTGCGTATTGTTTGTGCGTCCTTTTACTTTTATTATTTACTCTTTATACTTTATTTAAGTCAATTTACGTAACTTATATATATATATATATATATATATCTTGATTTTCTGTCCATGGCCGGTGGAAGCCTATTAATGTAATAGCCCTATGTTAGAATCATTTGGTTTCTTTTAATATATTTTTAACTTCTTGTTCCTATGCGAAATATCCGATTATTTTGGATGAAAAACAAAAAAAAAAAAAAAAGGTACATTTGAGAAAAAAACATAATAAGAATATTATGTTATAGATACTGCTCACCAACAGATTACAACTTATTGTTCAGTTCATATTTTTACTACTAATAATTGGAGTTGGTTAATTGCTTCAAATACTCAGAATAAAAGATAATTAAGTAATAAAATATTTGAATTATTTTAAATTAAAAGGCTTTTAATTAGGAAAAATCCTAAAAGCATTCAGTAAAAGTGGCGCTTCTGGTAAGCCTATTGTGTCGAAAAAATTGTTGTAACATCTAGCGAACATTGAGTTATTAAATATAATATTTCACTTACTTAAACATGGAGAAAGTTATAGTGAGTTTGGGACAGGTCAATGGTGATTAAGACCATTTAAGATTAAAAACGAATATAAGGTATAGTTCGAAACAGTGGGCCATGTTTAGATAAAATTATATATATTTTTGACATACTTGGACCCCTTAGAATGCCAACCAATGGAACTACGTTACACTAACCTCTATTATATGTTAAAGAAAACCTTCAGATTTTTTTAATGAAACAAGAATAAGGTAAAAATGTAGTTTTTTCCCGTGTATTTACATATTTTATTATGATAGATGTGAATATTCCATCATTAAAATGGCTAGAAGTGGAGCCAAGTACTGTCTATAATAATAATAGAGCATATAATGGCAAGTCTCTCCCCTCTGTTAGTTCCTTATTGGGAGGGAGGCTACGCCCAGGGACTTATTGTGCGACGGGCCAAACCTATAATAAGATAGGGAACAATATACAATTACTGAGCCTTGCCAGTGGGCGGTATCTGTCCCCATGTCTCCCGTAGGAGGGTCCCGGTAACTGCTTACTGGTAACCGGAACATCTTTTCGCTGGAACGGATTCTTTACGAGTTAATGACATGACATGATTACCAAAATACGAGAGGGTCGGAGCGGCTGAGTGGGTTAGCTTTTAAATTAATTAAGAGTTCGATTCTCAGTCCCGCGTAGGATGGGAGGACTTTTCATCCTGATATTACTCCTTCGCCCTCACCTCTGGATCGAGAACCCCCCTATATATAGCCTGCGGAAACCCCTGGAAGTAGAGGTGAACAAATACCTTTTTTTTTTTTTAATAGATATATTGACCGTGTATAATGGATATATATTGATATTGACCGAGTCTGGCACCCGGGGTTGCTTTACAAGCTCCGTATATTCCTCCCTCCTACATATTTTCTAATTATCCAATCCTACCTCGCTGATAGATCTTTTAAAATAAATCAGAATAGTTCATATTCCTCCCTGATTTCTCTATCTGCTGGTGTTCCTCAAGGTATCATCCTAGGACCCGTTCTTTATACAGTCTATACAGCTGATATACCAACCCATCCAAACACTTTCCTTTCTACCTATGCTGATGACACGTGTGTGCTATCAGTAGATAATGATCCTGTTACAGCCTTCCACATTCTTCAATCCCACATCCGAGACCTTGAAGTATGGTGCCAGAATTGGAGGATTAAAATTAATTCTAACAAATCCCACTTCATAACATTTACCATACGTCGTAAACCAATGACTTCCTGCCCTACAGTATCCTTTAATGACACTCCACTAGCCTCTGTTGAACAGCTTCGATACCAAGGACTCCACCTTGACAAACGTCTGAAATGGAATCCCCATACAAGACTTAAGCGACAAGAAACTGCTCGGCGTTTTCGACTACTTCAACAGTTACTGGACAAACGCTCCAACCTATCACTTAACTACAAAAGACTCATTTATATGACCATCATAAGACCGATATGGACTTACGGAGTAGAGCTATGGGGCTCTACTAAACCATCGAATTCCTCTCGTATCTGCTGACTTAGCCCGAACCTGGTACCAATCCTTCCATGAAAAACTCTATTCCTACTACAATCCATTAGTTTTAATCCTTGCTTCCTGTTCAATCCCTGATAATCCTCCAATGCGTCTGAAAGATGGCCCCGAGACCTGATTAAAATATTTTTAGAGGGCTGCCAATGGGTGGCGTCTCTTCATGTATTTCATGTCAGTTTACTATGTCCACCACATTTACTTGTTGTATATAATAATACAGTTGTAAATAAAAATAAATATGTTTAAAAAAAAATGGATATATAAATTATTACGTAAAAATCACTAATATCGTATTCAAATAGTTACTATGTCACTCTTCAACTAATCATAGGTAAAGCAAAAATGTTAAATCGTCACATATATATATATATATATATATATATATATATATATATATATATATATATATATATATATATATATATATATATATATATATATTTTTTTTTTTTTTTATTTTTAAAAACCTAAATTAAAACCTAGGACGGGATGCTGCACTTTCCTTTACCATGCCAATCATGACTGCTTCTGAAGTTTTATTTAGCACGTTTCTTATTGCCAGGTAACTTCTGACACGTGAATAAGAAGATAAATCAACTTTGAGAGTAGCATAAAAAATGTGGATTTTTTTTTTATTTTTGTTATTTATTATTAGTTTTAATTTATATTATGTATGTCTTAATTTATGCATCACATCAGTGATCGTTAATTTACCAATCGTACGTACGTTTTAATGCTTTATAAAGTATTTGTAGTTTCCTTTACCATGATTTCTCACTTACGTAACCAGACTGAAGTTGGATGACTAAGACTTCCTTAATATTTGTTTTGCAAGCGACGAGAGTATTAATTGAATGCAAACGATTGGACGGCAGAAGCCACTCTCACCTTTGACTGATCCTCCATCAATCCTCTTCAGCGGGCTCCTTCCTTCGCCTCCTAACAATCCTTTCATAGTTCCCTTCTCTTCTTCCATCTTCCGTTCGTCAGATTTCCCTTTATCACATCCTTCCATCTTATTACTTCATAAAAGAGAACTTGAGAGACCAACCAGCCGAAGATAAAGAGTTTTTCGGCCTCTTAACAAAAAAAAAATTTACAAAAAAGCATTTTTTTTCTTGTATTTATATATTTCTTTGCAATTAACATCGAAATGATCAAATAAAACTTTTTTACAGTATCTTATAAATGATTGATGAGGAAGTGATAATCCTTTCTATCGCTTCAACGATAATAATGCTAGATGACCTTCGACGCCCGACCTCTTTTCAGAACTTTAGGAGGATTATCTGGAATAATTTGGAAAGAATAGTTAAAGACTAGTGTGTTAGAAGGAGTCAGGAGCTTGGGATTTTTTTTTATTATTTCGTAGGCGTAAACCACTTGGGTCATTTTCGCCTTAAATTACAATGATAAACGGATTAAATATTATAGTTTATTGTACAAGTCTGTCGTAGGAAGTCAAAAAGTTTTGCAGTTATCTGTATGTTGTTTTGTAGAACGATTGGTAAGTCAGTGTCAATTGCAATATGAGCTCTATGAGTATCATAAGACCTACACTCTGTCAAAACGTGTTTCACAGTAACCGGGCAACCGCATGGTGAGCAGTCCGTAGGAGATTCTTGTGCCATAAGATGTCCGTGAGTTAGTCGGGTGTGTCCAATACGCAGGCGCGCCAGGATAGAATAGAATAGAAGAGAAAAATAATGTTTATTCTGGGACTGCGTCCCTTAAGAACAATATGATATGTACAATTTACATATACAATGTGTCAGGCCACAAGTCCAAAGGATTATAATCAATTCTTATTTACAAAGCTTTAAGAAGAAAAGTAGGATACAATAAAACAAAAGAGTAAAATAAATTAATAACTTCTGGTATGTTGAACAAAACTTAACATTGAAACTGATTCATGATAATTGATCCATATAGAAACATGAACAATAAATAATAAATTTTCTTTTTGAATAGATATTTGATTTGAAATATCAGGCTTGTGGAGCGTCTGTTTGACATGCCAATAGGTACTCAAACAGCTGGGAGCTGAATGATGATAGGGAAGAAGCATGGCGGATATGAGTAGGTAGATAACCTTTTCCCTTCGTTTTTGTCGTAGGGAAGAATGCCAATGGGAGATGTCCCTTCTTATTTCCCTTAATTTATTGTCTTAGTGTCGTGCCTAATCTGTCCCCACTTCGACCGAACCTGCGGCTTGATGACAGAGACATAGTCGCCAACAGGTACCATACTAAACGGAATGTCATCTGCTATTGTTTCTTTGGCTGCACGTTGTGTAAGTTCATTGCCAACTTTACCGAAGTGGTTCGATACCCAGACAAAAAATTGAACTATTAGAAACTATTGTGGACTGCAATCATAAAAGAACATTTTGAATAAGAGAGTCGGTGAAAAAAGGGTGTCTCCACGGAGCTTGTGATTAATGTGATTAAAACTGTATTATGGCATGATACGGGTCATTAAAGATTTCTTGAAGGATTTAAGAGCAGCTTCATTCCGTATGTCTAAATACACCCGATGTTTGTAATTTATATGAGCTTTATGTAGTAAACCGAAAGTTATAACCGTGAATCTGTTTGTTTCAGTTTTTTATAAGCTTTCAGTGCAAGATACTTGTCAATGTATAGTCCTAGATAGTGAATCTGTTCGATTGATATAAGTAAATCATTATCAAATGATACTGTGTTGCGAATTTCGTGATTTGCATCAAAGGGGAAATTATATTAATTTAGTGTAATATATGAGAACTTCGATCGTTCAATGATGCATGGTTATAACTTTGAGAGAGTTTAAGTGTTTGATAGTTAAAAAGTTTTATCTTCATCCAACAGTAAAATTAAATAATTTAACCCACGCATTAAACTTTAATAAAAAGAATTTTTAAGAGATCTATTGAATAACTAATGAAATCTGATGTAAGAATCTGCTGCAGCAGGACCTACAGCTATTTATTTATGTAGATCAACTGGGTTTGTTTCCTATTTGCATCAATAATTAATTTAGTACAATATACGAGATATTCAATTGTAAAATGGTAATGGACACAACTTTAACTGTAAACCGTCACTTAAAGCAATATCAAAATTACCCTTAAATGAATCGAATATTCAAAAGATCCCTTGAACTACCTATGAACTATGTTGTAAGGATCTAAGATTTGCAATTAAATTAAATCTCCACCTGATTCGACCTCATTTCGTTGAACAGATAAAACATAATAACTCAGTAAAAAATCTGAAAAACAATTACTCAAAAATGTTCTTAAAGGTAAACATTTTTGCATTCCTTCCTCTATTCTATCTATATCTTAACTCTATTATTTTATTTGTGACCGAAACGATATAACAATATATTATTTTACAATATAAAAATATTTCAAAGCGTTAAATCATTTTAAAGATCGTATGTGTTTAGGTCTCGATTCTTGCTCCTAATGATTGATCACGTCTAGAACAGGTATTATACTTCAGTTATTGCTGAGGGGGATGATTCCCTTCATCCTGGCGAGGACGGATTCCGGGTGCCCGTGGCGACGCTGCGTGCCCTCAGACCGAACCCGGATTGATCCTGGGCAGAGAAAGTCTCCCTGTTGATTGGAGGCGGCTTCTGTAGTCGGAGCACGTCCCACGGAAGCCAGATCGATACACCAGGGTCTGCCGGGATAAACACTCTCGTCTCTTCTTCTGCCTGATATCCGCCGTCGGAGGGTGAGTGACGTGGAGGAGGAGGTGGAGATGTCGAGGGGAAAAAAGGCCTGGTGTCATAGCAGTTCCGCGAAACCGTTTTGGCAGTCCAGGAACGAGGAGAAGAAACTTTATAGCACTTTTAGAAAGAGATTTCCGGTTGCCGTTATTCAGGAGAATAGATATTGCTCGATGTTCTTAGAAGTACTCAAAAACTTTGTTTATCATGCAATGCGGGACCTTTCTTCCTCATTAAATTAATATTGGATTGTTTCACATGAAATGTCCGTTTTTATAGTTTCTTAAATACATAAAGGATTTAGCAGGTCTCTATTGTTTTTTTCCGAATGTTTACATATTTAAAGTAAACAGTTACTAACCCTCTACCTTTGTATTATCAACATTAGCTTCCCAATCAATTACCCACTTTTTAGTATACCTCCAAATATGAACATGGAAACACGCGATTTTAAGTTTTCAGCTGAGGATAAGGATTTGAAAAACTTGCCCCGAGGAAGACCTCTGTCCGTAATAGACAATGACGTCCTCAAACATACAGTAGAAGGAAACCCCTACCAAACAGTTAAAGGACTATCAGATCAACTAAATGCAAGTGCATCTACCGTTTCCAGACATTTAAAGTGTAAAATCAAGTCATCGAATGACATCAATACATGTCATCGAAAGGTTCAATAAGTGCTTTGCTCATTCTTTTAACATCACTTAAAGCTGTTCTAGCTAATCAGACGATCATGTATACGATACAGTCATTAAGTGCTAAGAAAATTTTTTAAGAGATAGACATTAATGTATGAAAATAAAAAATTACAATGTATAATTATATGATATCCAAATAAAGCCACAAGTAATCAGACGTAATTATGGAATATTATGGATAGCATATACTATTCAAAGTAAGTCTTAATACCACATTGATGATTTCATCTGAGAAATACTAGATAGAGAGATCGTTTGAACGATGCTGCAGTGGAAGTCCTAAATCCTTCCTTTCAAGGTTAAATTAGGAGACAGATCTTTAGCAAGTACCTGAATTTGCACTGCTTCGGGTCCACCTCTTTGCGTCCTCTCAAACCGAAGGAATAACGGAAAATAACGATTTTTGACTCTCATTAGAAATTTCTTAGGGCCATATGCTAGGTTTGAGTCCGCAACCTAGGCTATTATGCTAGCCATTAAACTAAAGGAAACCCCAGTTCTATAAGTTTTAAATAAATATCAGAAATACAATTTTCCAGGTGGTATTAAGCCTTATTTCGAATATTACAAGCTTTCCATAATATTCCATTACTTTGGAAAACAAAAATAAAATAAATAAATGATTCGAACCAAAAGTTCAAAGGCGATATCCGATCTCAGATCGCCACATCAATATTCAGTGTAAAATTTCTGTATAAATCCCGTAGCAGATATAAAAGGCAGTGGAAGAGAGCCCGAGGGACTGAGGCTAAGAGACGGAGGTAAAAAAAGACTGACGGATTTGAATTCCGGGAGGGGGTCTTTGTCGGGTCTGCCCCGGAGGAGGCCAAAAAGAAGACTACCGCTCCAAGAAACAACCAAAAAAAGAAAACAAAAAGAGGAAATTTAAAAAAAAAAAGCCGAAGTATTCAGCGGTCAACTATCCGAAGGACGCCAGCTGTTGCTCACTATAGCCACCGTTAGCCCAGATTAATTATACATACATTATAAATATATACTGGTCATTATATGGCGATAATTAAAACAAACATACCTGCCCCTTGCTGTATCTAGTTCCTTCACCTGTCTCTCTCTTTCTATTGTCTCTCATATTACTGCCCTCTTTGGCAGTCCAGTAACAGGTGTTCTCCTTATATACAGGTGTAACAGTGAAAACTATATTATATGACAAAGAAACTGCAAAATATGATCGTTGATTAATCCATTAAATTAGGAGTATAGATTTTAATACTATAGATATTAAATAAATAAGAATACGGGAAAAAAAGTAGTGTCCGCAACACACAATTTTCACTTATCAAAGTTTAAAACTATTTCATTATTATCTACTATTAGTTGAAGGGGTCACCTGTTGTGTAGTGGCCAGAATAACAGCCTTCTATACCCTCGAAGAGATGCAAATCTTGTAGGTGATCCTAGATTATTTTAATGGGAGTAAAAAATTCTGCGATGACAGGTATTCGTTAAAAATTCCTATCCTAATTAACCCTGGATAGGCAAAATTTAGGAGTTTCACTGTAGCAACGTCCAATTTGCCTCAGTATTATAAAAGACATTAAATGAATTAATCAACAATTATTAGTTATTAAAAAATATTATGTATTTATTTATTTTATTAAACAACTATACAACAATGCAGTACCTTCAAAAGCCTACGTAAGATACCTCGGACTATATCTGGATAAAAGACTAACATGGAAAATACATACGAAATTGAAACGACAAGAATTAACAAGGCGTTACAAACAACTTTTACATCTATTGGATTACAGATCACCACTAGATTTACGAAACAAGCGACTAATATACACGACTCTACTGAGACCAATATGGGCATACGGGGCAGAACTTTGGGGTTCTGCAAAACACGTACACACAAACAAAATACAAACAACTCAGTACAAAAATTGTTCATGCACCATGGTCGAATCACAAGATACACAATGACAAAAACATTCCAACAGTAAATTCTTACATTCACGACAAATATAACACGTTTCACTCTTTACAATAATAATAATAATTTAACATTGAAGGTCTTAAAGAACTAAGGTTATGTTTGCTCTTAATTGAAAAAGCTAATGTTGCAGTAAAATAATTAAAATACAACCAAGGTTTAAACAATTAAATGATTTACTAACTGATTTAATGATTAAATAAATAAAAATGAAAATAAAATATAGAAAATCCAAAACATCAACATTTTTTTTTAATTTTGGTAATTTTACTGAATGGAATTAGTCCGGGTGCCGATTAGTGAATGAAACAATTAAGTAGTTTCATTCACTGACCGGCACCCGGACTAATTCCTTTTAGTAATTTTCAACGGTCGACTAATTATATCCACTTTGTAAATTTTAGGTAAGACGTTAATTTTTGGCCGACAGTATTGTCGCAAAAGTCATTGTTATAACCATTTTTTCGTCGCTCTGGTTCGTACGCAAAACAATCCATCAGAATATGTGGCACAATGAGAATAACCCCACCGGAGGTATTTTGAATATGAAGATGAAATAATATGAAATTATTAATCGGTTTTTTGAAAATTATATTGTAGCATTCATAGAATTTTTTTTTTTTTTTTTTTTTTTTTTTTTTTTTTATTCACACCTTTCTATAGTAGGATTTGCTATTAACGATTGGATATTATGTCAGTATGGTTCTTATATACAACATTGGAGTTTCCATTTTGAGTTAGCATTTGTGGTATGAACATACAGAAATATATATACTGATAGCTTTAATTAATTAAGTGAAGTCGATCCTTTCCTAAATTGTATTCTAATGAGAGGATGGATCGAATTACGTTACAAAGGCACACTATAAGTGGGGGCAATAGCTTGGACTGGTCTCACTACCAGCTCCCTTTCAGAGCTACCTGGCTATTGAAGGCAGAGGCCCGCTGTGAGCTTGCTAATTGGCTACTATACCTGAGCCTACAATAGATGTTAATATACAGGTCATTATAGCCATTATATTGCTCTTCTGTTTGACAACTGACAGTTCACACCTCATCGTCTTTCCCAGAGGTTGATATGACATACCTCCAACTGAATTCTAAAACTTTGAACGTTTAATTGGTAGTGTTTACTTTAAAAATGATTATAGAAATTTAAAAAAATTATGAAGGTGTGTACAAACTTTTGCCAAACTATGGCCAGTTCTAGTTCGAACTAATTGGAAAACGTCTGAATACAAAGATTCTATAAACACAACTAACCAATAGCAAATGCACTCTACTATTTCTGGGCTCAATCTTTCTGGTTGTTGAAGGTAGAAAACGGGTGTAATTGTACAGGAATTTAAAAAAAATATTTAAAAAATTACATTGACATTTTACTTCCAATATATATTTTTTTAAAGATTTAATATATTGATATTTACAATTATATAATGATATATATCTAGTAAATGTGGTACAAGATTATACTGTCATGATTCACATTTCGGGATACTACCCATTGGCAGCTAAATTAGAAGTTTTCGGAGCCATCTTCTTTTCAGACGCCTGGGAGGATTATCAGGGATTGTAGAAGAAGCTAGGATTGAAACTAGTGTAGTAGAGTGGGAAAGGAATGTGTCATGAAAGAACTGGCACCTGGTTCGTGCCAAGTCAGCAGCATAGGGAACGTTAAGTTCTTCATGGATGAGTTTATTTGTGACAAAATAAGGAGTATTGAAGATTTTCGAAGGATTTTTTATAGTAGGGATTGGAGACGGTAAGAATTCCATGGTTTAGTAGAGCCCCAAATCTCTACTCCGTAAGTCCATATCGGTCATATGATAGTCATGTTGCTGAGCCTTTTGTACTTAAGTGGAAGGTTTGAGCGTTCGTCCAGTAAGCGTTGAGGTAGTCGAAAACTTCGGACAGTCTTGTATGAGGGTTCCATGTAAAACGGTTGTCCACGTGTAGTCCTACTATGTATCGGATCTGTTCAACCGGGACAAGAGGTCCAACATATTATGGAAGGAATTTATATCTGTCTTTCTGTCACTATGAAATCAAAACCACATGAGATATTTAGCAACTGTTGGATATAGAACCATTGAATTGGATACATTCTTTACTTTCTACTCGCATTTTTCTTCTTTTTTTTTTAAATTTGTCTATTAATTATAAAATAACCTGTATGACTTCAACCAATGAAGGATTATTCGCTATGTATCTAGGTCAATTATAACACGCCTAAGATCATTATAATTAAATCAAGATAATTGTTTTCTTAATTTTAGATACCCATTATTTAGATTCTTGGTGAGCAACAGAATTATCATTCTATCCCAAAGTCTTCAGAAGACTAAATAAATAAATTATTATCTTGCCGATTTTGTAAGCTGGATCCGAGTATCAGTATTTTAAAAAACCTTTAATAAAATAAAATATATTTCATAAACAGCTAGACTGATTTTCTCAAATATTTAGCGAGCTAAATATTATAAAATATTATACATAATAACAGAGACTGGGTGACGAAAAAAAAAAAAAAAAAAAAAAAGTATAATCCATTTGTCGATTTGAACGTTTCGACTTACATTGTAGCTTATCATCAGGACACCTCAACGTACAGCAGATATCTAAGGACTCGGTGTCTGCTGAGGTGCCTTATGAAGACATATGATGTGTATCGAATGGTTGGTAAAGCTTTATATAAATAATTGTAGTTAAGGGTATATCATTGTATTCGTTCCTTATATAATATCAGACAGCTCTCTTCATCCTCCTGAATTTTTATCCAACTTGACCTCTAATAATCGTTTAAATATAATTATTACTTCCAGTATATTACAAAAGACTCATTTACATCACTATTATCAGACCTATTTGGACAAATGGAATCGAGCTTTGGGGCTCTACGAAACCATCTAATTCCTACCGCATCCAGTCCTTGCAATCCAAAATCCTTCGTAAAATCCTGAATGCCCCTTATTATGTTACAAATCAACTCCTCCATAATGACCTAAACATCCCATTTGTTGCAGACCTACCCTGTGATACTCCTCTTTTCATTCTGAACTGCCTGTCCATACAAACCCACTTGTCCGTAATTTATCTTCCATAGTTATCCCTGATAACCCTCCAAGGCGACTGAAAAGAAGGTGGCCATGGGACCTACTGCCTCAAAATAGTTGGTGAAGTGCACTGGGTAGTTCTTTCTCAAGATATTTTTATTACTTTTTTTTTCATTCCTCATATTTACTTATTGTGTTCTTAAATAAAGTAGTAAATTACTATATATATAATCATTGATGTTTATTAGTGCTAAAATATATTGTTTTTTATTAAATTTCTGATAGGTATTTATATAAGATAAAAAAAAAAAACAGATAATAGTAACTTATTTCATTTCGTATAATATTCACCCTAAAAAACTAAACCTTTGAAAAACATTTTTTTTTCCCTTTCGCTCGCGAACGCTGAGTAACTGACACTTCCGAAGAAGCACTTTGGCAAAGAAGTCCTGGGGCGATGTAGATTTTTTCCTTTATGAGTAATCGTCCAGGATTTCTTTAACAATCTGTTATGCTGGCCTCTAGGTAATTCAGGTAACCAACCAAGTTGCGTTACATCTTCCTAGCATTTCATCTACTATACATTCGTATTTATTAAAACAAAATTCTGATTCTTAATCATTCCTGTGTCCGTTGTTATTAGACTCAGATACTTTTATTTTATGTCAATATCACATTTATAAATTGAGTAAATACCCGCATCCTTATATAAGAAAACAAAAAAAGTTTCTTGGGATTTAATTTAAAATATGTGATGGCTAAACTTGGTATGAGATTAAAAAAAAAAAAAAAAAAAAAAAAAAAAATCACCTTGATACTCTCGGAGTAGATCAACAAATAATTGATGTAATCTCGAATAGTTTTGTAATTATTGAATATTTTTCATTTCCAGGCAACTATCTGAGCATGATCTAATAAGTTTCAAGCAGCCGATATCCATTACTTGCTATTAAATTCTTCGATTATCTACCGTAATGCAGTTTTAATCCGGAATATAATCGTCGGTTTGATCGCTTTGTGTGGCGTCATTACTAAAGGAAAATTGCAGGAGTATTGGGAAAATAAAAATATCGTTCAAGTCCACATGATAGAAATAACTGATGTATGAGATAACCTATGATGGTCAATTATTAGGAAATTAGTAATTAAAAGATTTATTTTTCCCTTTATAATTATACTTCAACCACATTACCAAGCATATTATTAAATTATGTATAGGACGATAGATCTTTCCAAATAAATCACCACAGCTCCTATTCCTCCCTTTTTTCTCAATCTGCTGGTGTTCCCCAAAGCAGCATCCTAGGGCCTGTCCTTTATACAGTCTATACAGCTGATATCCCAACCCATCCTAACACTTTCCTTTCTACTTATGCTGATGACACGTGTGTGTTATCGGTAGATAATGATCCATTTACTGCCTCCCACACTCATCAATCCCACATCCGAGACCTTGAAGTATGGTGTCAGAAATGGAGGATTAAAATTAATTCTAACAAATCCCACCAAATAACCTTTACCCTACTCCGTAAACCAATGACTTCCTGCCCCACAGTATCCTTTAATGACACTCCACTAGCCCCTGTTGAACAGATTCGATACCTCGGACTCCACCTTGACAAACGTCTGACTTGGAACCCCCCATAAAAGACTGAAAAGACAAAAAACTGCCCGACGTTTTCGACTACTCCAACACTTACTGGACAAACGCTCCAATCTTCCACTTACTTACAAAAGACTTATTTATATGACCATCATAAGACCGATATGGACTTACGGAGTAGAGCTATGGGGCTCTACCAAACCATCAAATTCTTCTCGTATCCAATCCTTACAATCCAAAATCCTTCGTAAAATCCCTAACGCTCCTTACTTTGTCACGAATAAGCTCATCCATAAAGACCTTAATATTCTATATGTTACTGAATTAGCCCAAACCAGATATCAATCATTCCATGAAAAACTCCATTTCCACTCTAATCCACTAGTTTCTATCCTATCATCCTCTTCGATTCCTGATAATCCTCCGAGGCGTGTGAAAAGAAGATGGACCTTATAGTTTAAAATATTTTCAGAGTGCTGCCGATGGGTGGCATCTCTTCATGTATTTCATGTTAGATTACTATATCCATCACATTTACTTGTTGTATATAATTATACAGTTGTAAATATCAATAAATATGTTAAAAAAAAAAAAAAAAATCTATAGGACTAATCCATTGATAAGTTCTAATGTGAGCATACAGCGAACACGTGCTGAATCCAATTGTTTCCAAGCTGATTAGGTCAGTAGACTCATCCGAGTTCCATTTCAGAATATGGTCAGTTCTAAAATAAACAAATATCAAACTTTATGTGAAAACGAATACAGTAATTTAATGTAGTGCATTTAAGATTGTTTAAAATTAGGAAACATTTTTCTTTTTTTCGAAGAATGGTTTTAATTACAATGTACATGAAATAATAGTTAAACATTCAATTAGTAAGTATCTATTTTAGTTAAGAAAGTTTTTATTGCTTATTTCTAGTTGAAAACCAACAAATGATAAAAAAAAATTCAGAAAACAATAATCCTTATTTTGGGATGTAACGGATGATATTGGTCTCATAATAATGATAATAAAAAACTTTATTCTGGGACTATGTTCTTTAAGAACAACAAACATGTAAACATGTACAAAAAATATATAGGTCATATCACACACATTCAGAACATTTTTACAGTTTTATCGAAAACGGGTCTACAGAGTTGGAATAAATTCTCTATATTAATATAAAAAATAAATTCGCTTTAATGTAGCTTTCATTCGCTGAAAGAGCTTCAATTCCGTAATTCAAAACTAAAATTTCTTTCTCCTAAGTACTTTTAATTTCGCAATTTAAAAAAAACATTGATAAAAAGAAAAAAAACAAAAAAAAACGGGAAAAGTTGCTTGTAGAACGAATTTGATAGCTAAGAAAAGAAGAAATGAGCAAACATTTTTCCAGTTTTTTTGTTTTTTAAACTTATGAATCGTAATATTGAAGTGTAATATAATAAAAGCTAAGGATTTGTTTGTTGTTTGTTCATTTAACGTCAATTTATGCTACTTTGGCTAATTGGACAATGCTACAGTTGGGCATTATATTGAGGGCATAATTTTTACTCCCATTAAAAACACTTAGGACCGCCTGAAGGTATTGAACCCGTGACCTTTGGCATAGAAGGCTGTTATGCAAGCCACTCTGCTACAGGTGATCCCTAACTAAGGATTTTTTATAAAAATGTATACACAAAGTTTTATAAGGTTTAGGCTTATTTAGATTATTTAATCTGAAAAACATAACGAAGCTTAATGTAATTCTTTAACATTTTTTCATCTCTAACTTTTAAGTTCTAACATTGATTGAAAGTGAAGGTATTTTCTTGCGCGAACTGGACTTTTTTTTTTTTTGACTCTGTACTTCATTTAACGTGTAGTATTATTCTTGTGGGTATGACCTATAATAATCCAACATGTCTTTTATATATTTTAAAATAGGTTTTTGTAATTTCTTTCTCAATATATTTGAAAGATTCCTGCTATAGCATTATTAAATATTTACATATTATTCTATTATGTAGAAAAACTACTTTATCCTTTAACTACCATCTGAAAGAAAAACTATCTACTGCGAAATTGGGTATTAACAGTATTTGGCATAACGTTTTTAATAACAATAATATACCTATCTCTGCTAAGTTTAAAGTATTCAATGCTGTATCGAGATCGGTCATGTGTTATGGCTCACAAGTTTGGGGTTTTAAAAAATTCGAGCACGTCGAAAAATTACAGAGATTCTTTATTAAAAAACTATTTTCGCTCCCAGAAAATACGCCAAATTATATTTTCAATTTAGAATTTAATGTTTCAAATATTTACTTGCACACATTAAAATTACATTTAAAGTATGTTTTGAAAGTTTTAAAGCTGCCAGATTCAAGATTATCGAAAATTGTTGCAAAACAAATAATTATTAAAAAAGTCTACTGGTTTCAATCATGGAAGTATTTGTGTGACAAATATGATATTAATACGAATGTGAACAAAGATAATATCAACTCAATATGGGAAGCCAATATAGACAATATTATTAGTAATATAACTAAGGAGGAAGTATTAAATGCGGAATCGAATGCAAAACAAGGCTCGCATCATGGTCTATATCCTAAATTAAATTATAATTCAAGCAGCGGTTATATATATTCTATGCCATTTAATGATGCAAAATTAATACTAAAAAGCCGCGCAGAATTATTAAATTTAAATTATAAACCGTTTAGAACTAATATTTGTCAACTATGCCCTCTTTGTAATTTAAAAGAAGTTGAAAATGTTAAGCACCTAATTGCCATCTGCCCTATTGTAAAACCATATAGAATCAAATTTTTGAATAGTGCAACGTTAACAGATAGTGAAGTCATTAATCTTTTAAACGGCTCTAACTGGACTGTCCTAGTAAAATTTTTAAGAGAATCGTTACGTTATAGAGCTTTTTTAGTTCAAGAATTTAATTATTATTAAGAAGGAAAAAAAACATTTTGTTGAAAAATTTTACTTTCGATATTTAAATGAGTAATTCCTATAGTTTATTAAAATTTACGTTTATAATTGGTATTTTCTTTACTGATCTGTTTATTAGTTTGATATGTGATAAGTATTCTTTATTTCAATTTATTTTATTTGCAACTCTGCTGACGGAGTAATCCAAAGCAAGAATGTTTTTATTTTGTATTTATAGAAAAAAAAAATGTATTATATTAATAAACATTATTATTATTATTATATTATATTATTATAGAAAAACTATTTGGAGGTTTGCGAAGTGAAGACAGACACCGCGGGGTGTGCTCGGTGGGTCAGTGGGCCAGCCGTGTCGGTCAGCTTCGTCACGACGTTTCGGACACTGCAAGCTGTCTGCATCAGCTACCGTCTGAATACTAACTAGTCTAGTCTGTCCATTATATTTGCCTATTTTTAACTCTAGTTAGAAGAACTAACAGTTATCTAAGATTAGCCAGATATAATTATCATAATTGAATAATTTATCAAAGAGAGTTAGATTTTTTGATAGACATGTTATCCTCCTATTCACGTCTGTTTTGCTTGTTCATTTAACGTCACTTTATGCTACTGTGGCTAATCGGACGATGCTAAAGTGGGAGTCCTAAATTTTGCTTATCCAGCATTAATTACAATAAGATACTTTAACGAGTACCTCACATCGCACAAGCTCGGGACTTCCTGTTTACATCCCCTCCTAAGGACGGTATAACTAAGAATTGTTTACTCCCATTGAAAAATCCTAGGACCATCTGCAGGTTTGAACCCGTGACCTTTGGCAGGAGACTGTTATGCTAGCCACCATGCTCCAGGTGATCCCAACTTCTCTTTTCAGTTTTAAAGTTACTTAATTGACAGATTTTTCATTGTTAGTTATGTGATCGTATAGTTATTTCTTTATTATTAATACAATAATAACAATAAAAATGTTTATTAATATAATATTTCTTTTTTTTTCTATAAATACAAAATGAAAAACATTCTTGCTTTGGATTACTCCGTCAGCAGAGTTGCAAATATTATAAATTGAAATAAACAAATGAATAAATAAGAGTAATACTACACTGAAATGAGTAGATAATTAAAAAGGAATCATAACACCACATATCAAACTAACAAACGGATCAGTAAAGAAAATACCAATGATAAAAGTAAATATTTATAAACAAAAGGAATTACTTATTTAGATATCGAAAGTGAAATTCTTCAACAAAATGTCTATCTTTTTTTTTTTTTTTTCTTAATTATAATTAAATTCTTGAGCTAAAAAAACTCTATAACGTAATGCTTCTCTTAAAAACTTTACTTGGACAATCCAGTTAGATCCGTTTAAAATAGTAATGACTTCACTATATGTTAATATTACACTATTCAAAATTTGATTCTATATGGTCTTATTATAGGGCAGATGGCAATTAGGTGCTTAACATTTACAACTTCTTTTAAATTACAATTATAATTTTTTTAATGATCCATTTTAGTGCAATGGTAAGATTTATGGAAGTTATCTCCAATATACACATAAATATCATTGATTAAATTTTAACCTTTTGATTATTTTTATATTATTTTATTGTGCCCTAATTTGCAAGTAGATTTTTTTTTACAATGAAAATAGATACACAAAAAAATGTTAAAAAGTACATACTTATTAAAAAAAAATTTTAAGTAGTCGATCTATTACATACTTTTCCAAATTGCCACCCACGAGACCTTGTTTTGACTCCGATCCACATAGTGAAATTGTGTGAGTGAGAGCTACTTTGTTTACATGTTAAAATAAATAGTGAAATCAGAGAAAATGTCTAATCATTTTAATCGTTACTAAAATTATTTAAAAAATCTGGTGCGGGCAACACACGACTTTCACTTACCTCCATTTTTAAAATCAATGAAAGAATTTTCAAATACAGTTAGAGATAAAAATACGTGAAACAATTAAGGAATTAATCAAATTGAATTTATATAGAAACATGTGTTTTATTAAAAAATCTATTATATTATTATCTTAAATAATCAATTAGTTTTATCTTCTTTTCATCACTCTCCATTAACTTCTAAAAGCTTGTGTATGAGATGATATTTTTTCTAAAATCTTTAGCTTTCCAACGGTATATCATACATGTTATATAAAAAATATTTTTTCTGTTTTCTCCTTTAGTTGGGTATCGAATTTATTCAATTTATATATTTACCTGTTTTTCATCAGCGTTAACAAGATAATCTAGTTATTATTATTGAATCTACAAAATTAAAGGTAGTTTAGGGGAAGAAAATTTAAAATATCGGCATTTAAGCCCTGTCAGACCATTTTAATCCAAATGAAACCTATATTATATTAAAGCCCATTAAATTTTACATCGATATAGCGAGTTTAATCAAAATCGTCGGATTCGTTTTCGAGAAAATCGAAGAAAGGTGCAAAATGCATGGTATAAAGTGCCTCTTCTGGTATGCTGTTTTTGATGAAAAATGTTTTGTCACGTCTCGGGCGTATAGTTGTCTTAAATATGAAATTTCATATTATGAAATATGAAGCGGGAGTTACCACACACACACAGACCTTTTTGCGGGACTTGGTTATTTGGACTCAGGGGATCCTAAAACGTGTATTTCCGTTGAAAACTGGAATTCGAAAATTTTCACGATCGCAATACTTCCCCTTACTATATATAGTAAGTGAAAGTAAAAATATATCAATTAATTAAATAAGTTAAACATGTATATTAGAAACGTGGTGCCAAGGACTTAAGAATACTTATTTAATATTTGAAAGTCGTGATTTATTTTTCTGTGAGCATTATACCTAACGCGCTCATAACTTAATTTTTACAATGATTGGAAGTAGTTTATTTCACAAATTTTGCATACAGCCTGGAGTGAGCCCCGTCACTGATTACCCCATATTATGTCATTGAAGGAACCGATTTAAAAATTTTAAGCTCAGTTCCACAATTCTTTAAAATGTACGGAGGATACAAAAAGGAATTAACAATAAATTAAAAAGTAAAATCGAGAATCATACTTAATGGGATCAAGAAAAAAATTTGCAGTATAACTTGCCGAAGAACTAAACGGTCCGGTACATCTTACGTGTGGTGTTCCACAAGGATTATTGTTTTCTTCCTATATTGTTTTCAAATTATACATCTAGCTTTCTTGGAAGCTAGTACAAGGTTGCTCTACCAGCATTTGTTAATTATATTGCCATCACGAGCTGCACCTCAAATGCCTGTAAGGATGTCAAGCAATCAAAAAAAAGATAGAAACAGATCTAAAGCGGTTAAATATACAGTAGAAGTAAATCCTATAAAACAAAGGAGATAATTTATTTATTGCTTATTTAAAAAATCCATTAAGTATTACTCTAAATAAATGTTGTTTTTTTTAATCATTTTATTGGTATTTACAACTGTATTAACAAAAATACATGAAGTAAATGTGATGTGTTATATAATACAATGACATGATATACATGTAGAGAAGCTTCCCATAGGAAGATCCCGGGGCCATTTCCTTTTCAGGCGCCTCGGAGGATTATCCGGAATCGATGAGAAAGAAAGGATTGAAACTAGTGGGTTAGAGTGCAAATGGAGTTTGTCATGAAAGGATTGATACCTGGTCCGGGCCAAATCAGTAACAAAGGGAACATTAAGGTCTTTATGGATAAGTTTATTCGTGACAAAGTAAGGAGCGTTGAGGATTTTACGAAGGATTTTGGATTGTAAGGATTGGATGCGGGAAGAATTTGATGGTTTAGTAGAGCCCCAAAGCTCTACTCCGTAAGTCCAGATGAGTTTTGTAATAGTCATGTAGATGAGCCTTTTGTAGTTCGGAGGAAGGTTTGACTGTTTGTCTAGCAAGTGTTGAAGCAGCCTAAAGCGGCGGGCACTAAATAAATGCGAAATTAAACTATCAAAATACACAAAATATCTTGGAATCACATTCCATAGACATTTAAATTTTCAGTTCACTTTAATAAAAAATTCTTAAAAAAATTGAATATTGATGCAATAATATGCAATCTTTAATAATTATCTAGTTTGCCATAATCGTTATAGAAAAGAACGTTTAAAAAAATCCATTAAGTATTACTCTAAATAAATGTAAAATTAAACTATCAAACATACACAAAATATCTTGGATTCACATTCCATAGACATTTAAATTTTCAATCGTTAAAGGAAAGAACGTTTAAAAAATCCATTAAGTATTACTCTAAATAAATGTGAAATTAAACTATCAAAATATATTGTGAATCTTGAAATCACATTCCATAGACATTTAAATTTTCAGTTCTCTTTAATAAAAAATTCTAAAAAACATTGAATATTGAAGCAATAATATGCAATCTTTTATAATTATCTAGTTTGCCTAATCGTTATAGGAAAGAATGATTAACATTTAAAAAAAACAACTAATCTATATAGTTTTCATTTGATTAATTAAATATTAATCTAGACACTTTTCATCACTTTTGGTCTTTTTATAGCAATTAATGCTTGAAGCTTAAAGTGCATACCGTTGTGAGCGGCTGCTTTGGTGTCTATTTGCAAATATGTTTTCGATCAAGGACTTTGCTACGTTGTTGAAAAAAAAAAAAATGTACAATAATAACCTTGATATCGTAAACACATCATTACTGCTAATTGCCAGTCTAATCCTTGAGGCGTTGTGTATATATAGACTGCATTTAGTCTCTTGATGGCACGAGTCACATCAAACATATTCCCGTCTACGAAGTAAATGGAAGATATTAGTAAATTAAATAAGTCGGAGAAATGAATGGGAATTATAGCTAAAAGAGGTACAATTAAATAAGTACACCTGGTAATCTCCCCTCTTACCTGGGCCGTTATTAGGGATTACCTGATGTGGGGTACCGTCTCGGGGAAGTCTGAGGGAATCGGATACCTGACTCATCATCGGGTCATGGCTATGATATCACTGGGTGATGATGGGGTAAAAGCTATTATTAAATAATTATTATCTGTTGTATTCAAGAACCAACAGCTAATTTTTTTTAAATTGCTTTATTGGACTTTACAACTGTATAATGGAATACAACAAATAAATTGGAATTAAATATAAAAACTCATGAAACACATGTAGAGAAGCTTCCAAATGGAAGCACTCTAAAAATATTCTAAACTCGGGTTTCTAAAAGGTCTCGGGGCCTTCTTTCAGGCGCCTCGGAGGATTGTCAGGAATCGAAGAGGAAGAAAGGATTGAAACTAGGTTATTAAGGTGGGAATGGAGTTTGTCATGAAAGGAATGGTTTCTAGATCGGCCCAAATCAGCAACATACGAAACAAAAACGAAAGACCTTAATTATGTATTAGTTTATTCGTGACAAAGTAAGGAGGATTAAGGATTTTACGAAGGATTTTGGATTGTAGGGATTGGATACGGGAAGAATTCGATGGTTTAGTAGAGCCCCAAAGCTCCACTCCGTAAGTCCATATCGGCCTTATGATAGTCATGTAGATGAGTATTTTGTAGTTAACTGGAAGATTAGAACGTTTATCTAGTAAGTGTTGAAGAAGTCGAAAACGTCGTGCAGTTTCTTGTTTCAGTCTTGTGTGAGGGTATGAAATAATTTTAAAAATATGATTTAATAAAATGCAGTTGTCAAAATAATCTTTTTTTTTTAATTTATTTTTTATAATAACTATTTTTTATTGAGTAATATTACAATCTGTCCCAATTTGGACATTAATAATAGTGGTGAAAGATAACATTCATACTTCAATAAAATTATAATAATTTTTTTTTAATATTTATTTATGGAAATTTACAACTGAAATTTATATTACAACAAGTAAATATGCTAGAAGAAAAATCACATGAGACAGACTTGTAGAGGAGCAACCCAATGGAAGCACTCCAGTAACTATTTTAAACTATTTAATGGATTAAAAATTTGCTATTTTTTAGATATAGAATAAGAGTTTTTATTATGCTACTCAATTTAGAAATAACATCTGTTGAAAACGAGGCAACGATATTGCTAATATTTATAGAATAATTTATAAACAATCTGGTGCCGGGAACACACGACTTTCACTTACCTCCGTTTTTAAAATCGATTAAAGAATTTTCAAATAAAGTAAGAGATAAAAATGAGTGAAACCATTAATTAAATGGAATTTCTATAGAAACATGTATTTTATTAAAAAATCTATTATATTATTATCTAAAATAATCACTCAATTTTATCGGCTTTTCATCACTCTCTATAAACTTTTAAAAGCTTGTGTATGAGATAATATTTTTTCTAAAATCTTTAGATTTCCATCGGTATATCATGCATATTTCTGTTCTAATGTTCACAAACGAAAAATTGCATTAAAAAAATATTTTTTCAGTTTTCTCCTTTAGTTAATTTTCAAATTCACTCAACTTACATATTTAACTGTTATTTATCAATGCTAACAAAATGATATAGTTATTTTTATAGAATCTACAAAATTAAATGTACTTTAGAGAGAGAATATTTAAAATATCGGCATTTAAGCCCTGTCAGACTATTTTAATAAGAAAGAAACCTATATGATATTAAAGCCCATTAAGTTTTACATTGATAAAGCAAGTTTAATCAAAATCGTTAAAGCTTTTTTTGATAAAATCGTAAGAAGGTGCAAAATTCATGGTATAAAGTGGCTTTTCTGTTGAGCTGATTTTGATGAAAAACTTTTTGTAACGTCTCGAGCGTATAGTTGTCCTAAATATGAAATTTCAGTTTTATAGGACTTTCCGTTTACGCACGGAAGTCACCACACACTCAAGACCTTTTGGCGGGACTTGGTTATTTGGACTCAGGAGACCCTAAAACCCCTGTATTCCCGTTGAAAACTGGAATTCGAAAATTTTCAAGATCAATACATTCCCTTACTATATATAGTAAGTGAAAGTAAAATATTTAATTTTTGATTCATGTAGACTTTAATTCACTTTAGATAGATAAAAAATAACCAATATAAAATAATTAAATAAAGAAATTAAAAAAAAACAACTCCATAAATATATAGTTCTTATTTTCTATGATCATATCAATTGGAACAATCTCTTCTTGTTTTTGTTCATATGCATTTATTTATTCATACATGTCAACAACCAATCTTTATAACGTTTCGAGGCTTCACATGCCTCATCTTCAGATATTCAATGTTATCTAAAATATAATTGTACAAATATTTCAACCAATTATATACATATTAATAATATATTATCTATAAATTAGAAATAATTTATATTTTAAACTATTTACATTACGTATAAAATTTTATATATACTTACATCCATTTCCATATCTTTACTCAATATAGGTCATTTAACAATACATTTCATTCATATTATCAAATCTTAACTTTTCATCATCACATATATTAATTTATTAAGAAGAGATTGTTCCAATTGATATGATCATATTCTAATATACTCTTCTATAATAGTGATTGATATAATATATAGTTCTTATTATATCTGAATATCAAAAATAACTTTCCTATATATAAGTAAGTGAAAGTAAAAAATAACAATTTAGAATATATTTATAGACTAATTTCAAGATAAAATAAATTAAAAAAAATTTTTTTTAAATATAATAATACTATTTATCAGGAGGATTTATTGACTTACGAACACCTTAGGAACGCAAGACTTTGTTCAGAATTTACCCACCATGAAAGAAATCGTGGCGGAATATCCTGGCGTGCCAGATTTCGGAAATGCCTTTTGAGTTCCTTGGAGGTCCTTAACAAAAGGTAGGAGTCAGAAATCGTGTCCTAAGCGGCTAGCCTGAACCTCTGCCACGCTTTTTTTGTCCAAGGTGAATCTCAATTCAAGGAAAAAAATAAAATAGCTAACAGCACTCGAATCCTTTCACAATAATCACCAAAGTTTATGCCTTATTCGTCACTTTACATAACCTTCCACAACTTTATATATATAATATTTTTTTATCTATTTAGCTATTCTTATGTTTAACAACAAAATGTGTCTGATCTATTCTCCTTTAGTTGTCAATCGAATTTGTTCATCTTGAATATTTAGCAGTTTTCTGTCAATGCTAATAAGATGATATGTTTAAGTTTTAAAAATCCGAAAAAATAAAGGCACTTTAGAGAAAACAAAATTATAATTGTGGCATTTACACCCTGTCAGACTATTTCTATCAGAATAAAACCTGCATGACTATAAGCCCCATAAATTCTTCATTGATTTAGAAAGTTTAATGAAAATCGTTAAAGCTGTTTTTGAGGAAACCGTAAAAAGGTGAAAAATCTGGTGCGGGCAACACACGACTTTCACTTACCTCCATTTTTAAAATCAATGAAAGAATTTTCAAATACAGTTAGAGATAAAAATACGTGAAATTATTAAGGAATTAATCAAATTGAATTTATATAGAAACATGTGTTTTATTAAAAAATCTACCATATTATTATCTTAAATAATCAGTTAGTTTTATCTTCTTTTCATCGCTCTCCATTAACTTCTAAAAGCTTGTGTATGAGATGATATTTTTTCTAAAATCTTTAGCTTTCCAACGGTATATCATACATGTATATTACTGCTCTTATGTTCAAAAACGAAAAATTGCATTAAAAAAATATTTTTTCTGTTTTCTCCTTTAGTTGGGTATCGAATTTATTCAATTTTTATATTTACATGTTTTTCATCAGCGTTAACAAGATAATCTAGTTATTATTATTAAATCTACAAAATTAAAGGTACTTTAGGGAACGAAAATTTAAAATATCGGCATTTAAGCCCTGTTAGACCATTTTTATTCAAATAAAACCTACATGATATTAAAGCCCATTAAATTTTACATCGATATAGCGAGTTTAATCAAACTCGTCGGAACCGTTTTTGAGAAAATTAAAAAAATGTGCAAAATGCATGGTATAAAGTGCCTCTTCTGGTAAGCTCATTTTGATGAAAAAAGTTTTGCCTTGTGAAGGAGTACTGTGTAGGTTTGAAAATCATATCCAATATTGAGGATTTGCAATGTACTCTGGATTTTTAAAAAAAAAGTTTATTGTTTATTAACAATAAATACAACAAATAAAAGTGATAATTTATAATGTAAGTCTAAACGCCAATGACCCACAGGAGTAGAGGAGTCATAAATAAAAAATAAATAAATTTTATACAGCGATAGTACTTTAATGTTTATTTAAGTTCAGATAGGAATCCAACTAGGACTGAACTAAACCATATAATTCCTCTGGCATTCCATCCTTAGAATCGAAATTCCTTCGTTAAATTCTAAATACATCTTATTTCTTAAAAAATAAAATCATCCATATTGACCTTAATAACCCATTTTTCGTAGACCTATCTCGAAATAGTTTTACCATTCTTCATTCCAAACTCCTTTCCTACCTAAATCCGTTTGTCCGTAACGCATCAACCCTAAACATTCATAAGGCCTCAGAAACAACTTAAATAATTATTAAAGTTATACCACTGGGTAGTATCTTCACGGGTCTTTTTCACGCCCATAATTATAATTGAGCATTTTTCAAGTTTCATTTATTGCATATACAGTTGTAAAGATCAATAAAATATATTAAAGATCAATAAAATATATTAAAGGTCAATAAAATATATTAAAAAGAAAAGAAAAGAGATTCCAAGGCCATCGGAGATTTAAAATAATAAAATAAAATTATAGATCAGTTTAAGATTGATACACAATTTAAGGTGAGCCTAATCATTAGTTGAGACGTTGATTTCCAAAAGGTACTATATCCATTCTAGGAAGTTTTACAGGAAGCACAAAAATCTCTCATTACTATATTACTAAACCAACTGATTTAATTATTTTCGCACTAAAATGTAGAAGTGACGCGGCTGAGAGCGGGGCGCTAGGATCTCTTGGATTCCGCTTTTTCCTCCACAAGTGGAGGGAAAAGCCCAGTCTGGGGTTCCTATAGCACTTGTATATTTTGTATATAGTTATGTTTGTTTGTATGAAGTTTATTTATTTGCCAACTTTGTATTTGTCTCAATTATAGGTTGAGATTTTGTTTTTATATTTATTATTATTTAAGTCTATATATATCATTTATTTGTATTTATCTCAATTATAGGTTGTTGTTTGTTATTTATTTTGCATATATATTATATTTTGTTTAATTTGACTTTATCATTGTATACTGAATATATTGTGTGAATGGGATCTTATATCTCTATTAGTAATGTTCATATAGAAACAAATTGTAATATATCTCAATAAATGAATAAAGAAAAAAAAAATATATAGAAATGTTTGGTTTTTTTATTATTTTTTTATTTTTACACAAACTACAATACAAATATGTTTGTTTATTGTTTATTTATTTAACGTCACTTTATGCTACTATGGCTAATCGGACGATGCTACAGTGGGAGTCCTAAATTTTGCCTATCCAGGTTTTATTAGGATAGGGATCTTTAACGAGTACCTGACATCGCACAGGCTCGGGACCACCTTTTAACGTCCCCTCCGAAGGACGGCGTAACTAAGGATTTTTTACTCCCATTAAAAAATCCTAGGACCACCTGCGGATTTGAACCCGTGGCCTTTGGCATGGGAGGCTGTTACGCTAGCCACCCAGCTACAAGTGATCCCTACAATACAAATATGATATGTACACATGTCACAGATATTTGTCCTTCTATTACCTGAAGGTATTCTAAGGAGGATTTCTATATGCACTGCATGCACTATTAACATTTCAAGGGCTTCTATGCCTTTATGTATCTATGTATTATTATATGTATCTATATATTATATTAATAACACTATATTAAAGTTATAGAATGAAATATTTTAGTATGTTTGGGAACGAAACTAAATGCGTAATTAGTACCTTTAGAATATAAATGCATTTCTAAACCGCCTTTTTAAATTCTGAATGTGAGTTCATTAGATAAAATCAAATATATGATTTAGATAAAACTAAATGATGAGAATACAAAGATGTCAAAATACCAGTTTCGTAAAAAATGTTCTTTAGTACCTTTCGGAAATCAACGTCTTAATCATGAGAATTAAAAGAATCAAAGATATAATGGAGTCCTTGAAATGCTAGGGAACGTTAATAAGTAGCGATAAAAATAGTAATAATATAAAAGATAAATATAGGATAATAATATAAAAACAGGTCTTATTGATCAATAATTATTAATTATATAAACTAAAAATAATAACACAAAAATATGTTTCATCATGAAAAACATTTAAAAAAAAACATATATGCAAATTTTGCTTATTAAATGAAAATGAATTAAGATTTGTTTCCGATGAATGGAATATTTTTAACTGCCAAGAGATTTCTAGTTCATTAAATTACGCCTCACCCCAACATCCTCATTCTTTTACGGAGCAATAAAAAACTATAACTCACTCATTAAAACGAGACTGGCTCCCTGACCACAGATAATATTTTTTTTTATTACACAATTAAGTTCATAGCTGCATATTTATTAGGTAATTACGTTGTAGACGCAGGTACGAGGTGCGTGCCCAAAGCGGGGCTATCTCTACTCTGGCGAGATGATTCCCGGCTATTTAAATATTTATAGAAAGATATATTCAGGGAGTGAATGGGGAGTCGGTAAACAGTCTCTTTTTGTGGCCGCTATTCGCAGACAAATCATTTAAATGTATTCCGTTGGCTCGTGCCGCGCCGGCCGATCTCTGGCTTAGGGCGACGGCTGCTTAATGCATTCACCAGGTATCCATGTCGGCTATAGTCTTCGTTATTAGGGCATGTTTGTTATTGAAAATGTGTTTTTCCTGTTAGTTTACAGTAAATATAATATTAATTATAAATATTAACTTTACTTAGCTCGGGGCTTCTGTTAAGAAACTTAAAGGTTACAATTTATAAAACTATTCTATAGTAATGTGGAACGTGTTCGCTTACTTTGAAGGATGAGCAACTCTTAAAGGTTTTCGAGAATAAGGTACCCAAGATACTTGGTACAAAGGGAGATGAGGCCACTAGGGCATTTAGAAGATTATACTACGTGGAGTTTCGAAGCTTGTACCCTGTCAGTACACATGAGTTGATTGCATCGCAATGACTCAAATGGGCATATTTATTATTATTATTTTTTTTTTTTTGCTGGAAATAATACAATCTGCCACTATCTTGGGCAATAAGTATTAGGGCTAAAAGAAGTCATTCATACCATATGTACAGAGTAAAAAATAAAATAAATAAAAATGTAATAATAATAATAATGCCTAAATAAATAAATAAAAAAATAAAATATATATATATATATATATATATATATATATATATATATATATATATATATATATATATAAAATAACATAAGATGAAATAAAATAAGTAAACTTAACTAACAAATGAAAATAAAAATAAAATATAATGTAAATAAAATCTTGGCCACATTCATACGTATATACATTATTTACATACTGCCCCTGGGAACTCCGAATCGAACCCCTACACCCAGAAGTGGATGGAGTGGCACAACACCATGAGTTCCCAGCGCCTCTCAGTCAGCCCTGTCACCAGTCTAGCCAGTGGAGACTGAGTAAGGGCGCTAGAGCCACACACTCTCAGGCATGAATGGAGAAGTAAATAAGCTCATTGAAGAAGTTATTTCTTGAAAGCTAGCATGCACTAACTTTACAATTAGGCTTCCAACAGGTTGGCCGATGGGTTGTTGGGAAGATTGTGTTATATTAAATATTATTTAGTGAAGCTTTAAAAAACTCAAGAACCACATCACGAATTTTTCCGGCAGAAATTACAAGTATTTGAACGGAATACGCAAGGTCATTGGCAGAATATTACGTTCGGCCTGCGGATGCATATTCATGACATTGATTGGTAAATTATATAATCACTCTAATTAACAATGTTGGGTAATAATTACATAAACCAATATTGAGTTTGTGATGTTTTAACTTAAACATTTTCATTCCATTATCCGTAATAATTTTCATTTTTAGCAACATTTATAGCAGAATGTAGTTTGAAATGCTTAAATGAGTTATAGATCGAATTTTTTATACCACTTTCTCTTGAGGTAGTTTTTATTTATTTATTTTTTCACAGATGTTACCATAAAATTTATAGTTAACTTCATTTAACTTTGGAAACATTCTGTTAATAATTGGACACACCGAAGGTAATATTTTATAAAAAAGATTTCAGAACACAAATATTTTATATCATGTAATTAAAATAAAAAACAAGTCAAAAGGTATTAAAGTAGGCAATTATGAAAGTAAGCAAAAGATAAAATACATTATTAATAGTATAATTATAAATATCGAATTTCAAGGGAATATGATATATTTCTATATATTTTTAAATTTCTCTCTTGATAAAGGGGAGAAACCCCCAAAACGTACACTGAATGTAAACAACGTTTCTTGAAAGTTTGAAGTGGGCTGTTTTAAAAAATATATCCGTATTGAAACTTGCTTAATTTAAGAAAAATAGAAACATATATTTCTCTATTTAAAAAAAAAACATCTAATATATAGATTCATTTATTTTTTAAAAAATTATGTTTTTTTATTGAGTAAAATCTGTCACAATTAACCCATACCAGACCGATTGCACACCGTGTGTGCAATAAAAGTAATGGACAATTATCAGTTATTCTGAGTAAACTTGTAGTGTAAAGTACAGGAACACAAAATTTGGCTTTGGTTTTACTGTGCACCAAAAAATCTAAAAATTAAGTTTGAGAAGTAAGTCATTTAAGAAAAACTTCAATTCCTGTATACCTACAATATAAATATAAATATAATTTTTAAAAACCTAGAAATAAGTCAACTCCAAGATTTTCTCCCTCTAATTAGGAGATTTGATTATTTAATACTTTAATTTTATTTTATTTCTTCCATTGTTTAAAACTTCCCTTAGATAGAGATTAGGAAATCATTAGGAACACAAAATTTGGCTTTGGTTTTACTGCGTACCAAAAAATCTAAAAATTATCTGAAGCCTTTCTTACAAACAAAAAAAAACATTAGCCCCTGGGGACCGTGTTCGAAAAAATCATCGTCTCGAACGGGCTAATTGCGATGGGAAGTAAGTCCTTTAAAAAAATTTCCTTATCTAGGAAATCATTTTACTGTATCATGATAATAGCAACATGTAAATTATAAAATTCATCTCCTTAAGGAAATCTGAATATTATAATTAACAGATTGCCACCAGCCTGTCTCCTATTTTAATGTTTAAATAAATGGAATAATAAAAAATATATTATCTGATATTCACCAATGATTCTGCTTATTTATTTTTTTAAATATTAAGTATGGGATATCTTTAATAGATCTGGAGGGATTTATGAAATAAGCATTAGAAATTATCGCAGGGTATTTGTTTGGACATTGCATAGCTTTCTCGGAGATGCAATTTCTATTCGAGAATTCTAAAACAGGAGTCGTCGGAAAGTTCATCCGTAAAGAGAGGCGTAGGTTTAGATAAAAACGGGAATAAAAAGCAGAAGAAGAGAGGATGGGCCTGTGCTAATGAGAAGAGATTATGACCTGGCTGGAGGATATCCAAGTCTCTCTCAGAGTCGGAGAGCTGTTAAGAGCAAAGGAGAACCTAGCCTTATCTAAATTGCTGCCGGTCGTTGAAGCAGCTGGTCCGGGGGCAAGAGAAACCTTTTGATAGCAGCTTTGGAGAGTTCTTCATGGCCGATGGAAAGGTCGTCAGGGAAGGAGAAGAAGGGTTTCTGAAGGATGACCATGAGTAGTTGTGGAAAAACTGACGTGTTTTAGTTTATTACCTTAAAAATTAATCATTTATGAAATTTTTACCTATAAAAATTTAAGGTTTTATGTATGTCGGTGAAACGACAAGAAACTGTTTTCAGACTTACTAAAACACTTATTCAAAAATCCCTATCTATTACAAAAAACTCATTTATATAACTATTATCAGGTGTATTTGGACCTATGAGCTATGGCGGCCTAATAAATTAATATTTGCAATCCAAAATTCTTAAGACTTCTTACTTTGTTAATAAAATCATTCATCATAAATCATCATTAAAATAAAACTAATTCTTTTCTTAGTTAAAGACTTAGCCCTAAATTGATATACCTCTTTTCATTTCAAACTCCATGTCCTCACAAACGCGCTGATCCGTGACCTCTCCTCTATGTATAATTCCTGAAAATCCACCTAAGCGACTCAAAAGAAGCTGACCAATTGAGATTAGAATGCTACCGATGGGTATTTCTTCACATGACTATCACGTGTTTTAACCATGTAGCTTATTTATACTATAATATAATACATGTTTCATTGATGGCAGTATGTACAATAGAATTGAAATCGAATCAAAAACAATTCTTCCGTCTGCATTGTGAATAAAGGAATACTCCAAGTAGTTGTATAAGGAAATTTTTCGGTAATTAACTAAATTCTTCCTCTTCCTCACCTTCCGCCCCTCCCCCCCCCCCCCAAAAAAAAAAAAAAAAAAAAAAAATCATTGAAATCCATGAAGTATTAAAGCTGAGATATTTCGAATTTCTTGATACAATACGAATGGAAATTGTACTGGGTTCTCTTTTCTTCATCTACTTTAATACTAGACAACTAAAAATTCTTCTGGACACTTCCGTTCCCAATGAAAAGGATAAGTTGAATGTCTAACCGGAACATTTTTTTAATACCATATATAAAAAATTATATGGTAAAAATGCCAAATATTCCTTGTGAATCATTATTATTCTTGTAAATTTGGTGTACAATATTATTGATTGGAAATTGGAAAAAAAGAAAAAGTAAACCGTTGCACAGTTGGCAATATGAACGACTTAGGTGGTCAAAATTCTCTATATTTAACCTTTGGGGTCCCTGATTACGGTAAAAAATATTTTTAAAAAATATAAGAAAAAATTATAAAACTAATTAATTTTCTGACAAGATTAGCGAGCGCACCGTGGTCAAACATCAAATTTATTTGCTAAAATCTAAAACTCTCCAACATTTTACGTTTGAAGTCCCAGAATACGGAAAAACAATACAAAAAAAAATCGAATTATGATTCTGAGTTGCTAAAATCTGCTAATAGATTTATTTTAAATGGTTAAGGAAATTCTTGAAGTTATAGTTTGTAAAAATTTTTATTAGATTTTGATCACCCAAAACGCAAAAAATCGCAAAAATTCTTTGTAATATCTAAGGACTAGAAGGATTGGTAAAACAAATCCTACAAAGAAATCCTTGAGGTAACTTGGGGGTTATATAGTGTTTCGTTATTGAATAAGGGCGTACATTTACAAATTGCTAAATCAACTCTACAGGTGAGAGTGCAATTTATATTCAATAACGAGTTTGGAAATATAATGTCTTACCTGCCTTATCAATGCCCATTGTTTAATAAAAGAAAAAAGACTTTCTCTAAATACACCTTCAACAGAATAAATGGCTATCGAATAAAAATAATCCCACTGTTGGTTATTAGGCACTTGTGTGAACAGGAATGATTCATTCATTTACTATTTATTTGTAAACACGGTATAGTGGGAAAAATTAGTATTAATGGTCCCAACTAATAATAAAAAGGCGAAGCACTGGGAAATTCCAAACTTTTGACTTGACTTTTGTCCACCTAAATTGGTGATTAAGCCCACTGTGCGTTGTGTAACAATTCCTCGTAAAAATGTGGATTATTTTTTTTTACTTTCATCTTTGATCCTACGATATATGCGTTTAGTTTTTTACTTGTATTATATTACTCACATTTGGCATTTTCTAAAAAATAATAATAACAATAATGTATAAACAAATAACGATAGCTGCCACATGTACTTAAGGTCTACAGCACTATTGCGACTGGAACATGTGTTATAATCAATAACTTCAACTTTTTCTCACTTTTTTTTTTTTTTTTAGGTTACCACATATTTTTGTATCTCCATTCCTTATGTTTTTATATTATTATTTTTTATATCATTGCACTAGTGATGTTCTGAATTTCATATTATTTATTTATTTTGTAAAAAACATTAATACAGTTTTATCAAATCAAAGAAAATAAAAAGCTGTAGAAAGGCACCCAAGTGGGTCTTCTGTTGTGTACAAAGCGATGATGCGTTCTGTTTCAAGACGAGCAGCTGTGAGGGAAGGTGATTTGGCCGCGATCACCCTCAGCTGTCAGATATTCCCCCCGAATTCGGGATACTCACCTGTAAAGCCTGAGTGAACCATAGGACTTATGGCTTATCTAACACTTTAATTAATTGAGATTTGATTTCCATCTATTACAGGAAATTTTACAGGAAGCACAAAAATCTCTCATTACTATATTATTTAACCAACTTATTTTTCTGCATTAAAATCTAAAAATATTTTTGAACTATATTAATTACACTATATTAATATTTAAATTTCTTAAAAAATGACTTTTAGTACCTTTTGGAAATCAAGGTCACAATTATGCAATACAATCGAACCAGGACCCAAGCGTATTTCTTTTACTCTACTAATATATGAATACAAATTTAATATTACAGAAAAACACTTAATTAAAATTTTGTGTTTTTTTTTTCATTTATTATTATTACTTTTTTCTTTCTTTTTTTTTTTTAAATTCTATAAATAACATCAATATATTATAAATAAAACTAATTCTATAATAATAATTTATATAATTCTATAAATAAAAATTAAAAACGTAACAATTGAACTTACATTTTTTTAAGGTATGCGTTCAGTATAAAAAAAATCAGAAAAATCTATATTCTATTATGATATCCCATTTATCCATTATTTATGATCAAAGCATAATAAATATTGATTAAGATATATGAATTGTATTTATTTCTTTTTAAATAAAGATGGAAATATTAATCTTAAATAATTAATTATGCAGATGTGTTAATTGACCTAAGACCCCGATGCTAAGGCGCGAAGTCAGTCCCTCAATCAGGGGGCCACTCGCCCCGTTGTTTGTTTTAATTATACTACATCTGAATAATTATATTCTTTTTATCGCGCCCTTGGGGTGCATATATAATTAAACATATTTTTACAACTCCAATTAGGAGGCTCTGATTAGGGTCAGGGTTTTTTTTTTTTGCGCCGATCCCGCACGCGCTCCGCCCGTGCCTCCAGAAATCGCGCGACTTGGGTTATCGGTTCCGGAGGGGAGGTGAAGACACCAACGGCTGACCGGGTACGTTAGGCCAAATTTGCCTAAACGGACAACCGGTACTTTCCCACAGAAGACCCTCCTCGTTAATAATCGATATCGAATCCGGCGTCCCTTCCGTTCTCATACGGGACAGAGATAACTGAAAGGGTTAGGGATTCACCCTTTGCATAGCTTTGCATAGAGCACCCTTCCGCGGGGCAGGTACCACTAGAGACAGCTATTTTAAATAACAGAGCTCCTCTTTTGAATAATGTGCTCGGATGGGGTTGAACAGGTCGCAGGTAGCAGTTCCCACAGGGTTGAGGATGAGCACCCTAGCTGCATTTTCTATTTCCCTATTCAAATTTTATGTATATGGGGTGAGGGGCATATTTTTTATCATGGCTACCCCGGGGGTGAAGCTGTTTTTTTTTCTATTCTACTCGGCCTATCTTTTTGTCAGCGGGGTCATTAGTCTGTCCTAGGATATCCGGGAAGGAGTAATCCTCAACCGTTTCCGTTAGGTGTCATCCTCGGGCTGTCTAGGAGCCGATCGCGGGACGATCTCTGGAGTTAACGGACTCGTTCCAGACGAGAGGAAACGGTAATATCCAAGCCGTTGGTACTCGACAATACGTTGAGGATTTAGCGAAAAGTTTTATTGTGGTACGTGGATCCGATTGAAAGAAAACATAAAACATCGTCGTTAACTGTTTTTGAGTCCTGTATGAGACGGTTAACGGTCTGAAGGTGCAATCGCCGTTTATGTAAACCCTGAGCAGAACAAAAACATATTTATTGATATTTACAAATGTATTATTATATACAACAAGTAAATGTGATGGAAATAGTATAATGACATGAAATACATGTAGAGACGCCACCCATTAGCAGCACTCTAAAAATATTCTAAACTAGGTCTCGGGGCCCTCTTCTTTTCAGACACCTCGGAGGATTATCAGGAATTGAAGAGAACGATAGGATATAAACTAGTGGATCAGAGTGGAAATGGAGTTTTTCATGGAATGATTCGGGCTAATTCAGTAACATATGGGATATTAAAGGTCTTTATGAATGAGCTTATTCGTGACAAAGTAAGGAGCATTAGGGATCTTACAAAGGATTCGATGCGAGAAGAATTCGATGGTTTAATAGAACTTAAGTCTATATCGGTCTTACGATCTCAAATAAATAAGTCTTTTGTAACCAAGTGGAAGGTTGGAGCGTTTGTCCAGTGTTTTGAAGTAGTCGAAAACGTCGGGCAGTTTCTTGTCGCTTCATTCTTGTATGAGGATATCCAAGTCAGACGTTTGTCAAAACAAAAATAAATAATAACATTTACTCTCAACTCAAATTAAAAGATTTAATCTATTATTTTTTTTTCTTCACATCTACACCTGTTTCTCATTTACACCTGGTCTATAATATACAGTTGTGGCCGATCGGTAAGACAGGTAGAAGGTCATAACATCCTTAAATTTAATTTGAAATTTAAATTTCAAGACCATTAACCCGTGTAACCAGTTCCTTTTCATCAGCTGTCAATCGTTAATTTAATTCTAATTCAACCTATCCAATGGTACAGACATTCAGACTGATTTTGTACCATAAAAATATTTAATATTATATTAAAATTAACCATTTTATTTTATATTAAATTTTCTTTATCATTATTTTTTTTCTCCTTCAATCTATTTTTTTTGTTTTTGTTTTTTAAATACTATACCTTGAAGGTGATATGTATAACAGATTTAATTGTTTATTTTATATTATTTCTTAAGTTTAATGTCGGCTATCAGAGGAACTTGAAATTATTTTGGAACCCCTAACTGGTTTAAATGGCCAGAACCCTTCTTTACCTTCCCCTATTGAGACGTAGCATCCTGCCTACCAGACAACCTGCGGACCCCTGAGGTCCCCACCTGTTTTCCTCTCACCTGATATAGAATAAATGAATAAAGTAATTATTTAATTGCTAATGTGTGGTTAGACAGGTTCATTGGGACTTCATTAGGGTGTTAACCCCTTAGGTTAATTGTTTTTCATCATTAGCCCCTCTAAAAAAAATCAACACACGACTTTCAATTACCACCGTTTTAAAAACCGATAAAAGAATTTTCAAATACAGTTCGAGATAAAAATTAGTGAAAGTATTAAAGAATTAATCAAATTGAATTTTTATAAAAACATGTGTTTTATTAAAAAAATCTATTATTATCTAAAATCATCAGTTAGTTTTATCGGCTTTTCATCACTATTTATTAACTTTTACTAGCTCGTGTATAAGATAATATTCGGAACAATCTCTTCTAATTTGTTTATATATTTATTTACCATAACATATCAAACATGATTATTACATTATGTTTCGAGGTACCTTATGCCTCATCTTCAGATTTTCAAATATCATATTTATTTCCATATTGTATCCCAATATAGGTCAATTACAGTGCACAGCAACAAAAGGTTGAGATAGTGAATATGTGACAATGAAAAGATAAATTTTAACAGAATTATTCATATCTATGAGCTTAATATGAATAATACTACAATAGTAATTGACCTATATTGGGATACAATATGGAAATAAATATGATATTTGAAAATCTGAAGATGAGGCACAAGGTACCTCGAAACGTAATGTAATAATCATGTTTGATATGTTATGATAAATAAATATATAAACACATTAGAAGAGATTGTTCCGAATAATATATTCATAACTTGAATTACTCTTCTATAATAGTAATTGTTATAAGATAATATTTTTCTAAAATCTTTAGCTTTCTAACGGTATATAACACATGTATATTACTGTTCTTATGTTCAAAAAAAAAAAAAAAAAATGCATTAAAAAAATATTAAATTCAGTTTTTTTCTTTAGTTGGGTATCAAATTCATTCTATTTATATATTTACCTGTTTTTCATAGGTGGTAAACAAGATAATATAGTTATTTTTACAAAATCTACAAAATAAAGGTAATTTAAAGAAAAAAATGTAAAATATCTGTATTTAAGCCCTGTCAGACTATTTTAATCATAATGAAACCTACATGATATTAAATCCCGTTAAATTTTAATCGATATAGCGAGTTTAATTAAAATCCTTGGAGCTGTTTTGAGAAAATCATAGATAGGTGCAATATTCATGGTATAAAGTGAATCCCTGGTTAGTCCGATTTTGATGAAAAAGTTTTGTAACATCTCGTGGTATAGTTGCGTATATGAAATTTCAGTTTCATAGGACTTTTCGTTTCCGCCGGGAGATCCACACACACACACCCTCACTCACAGACCTTGTGCGGGACTCCTTCAAATGGAGGAGGACATTTCCTAATATCTATATTATATAATAAAACACCCATTTCTTCACCTTAGGAAAAAACCTCGAGACTAATGGGGTATAATGAATCATTATCAAAGAACAAAGAGGGATAATATTAATATTTCTTATAAATTAAGTTATTATTGTGATATTAATTTAGAAAATAGGGAAAAAAAATAAAGACAAAGCCGTTTTAATTATCCATAATTAAAGTAATGGGTGATAAATTGATTCTTTTTAAATAATTGAAATCATAGTTACAGAAGAAATAAATTAAATGTAAAAAAGTTTATTTGTCACGATACTGTTAATAAGATTATATTAAATTTATGTACATACGTATGTAGGGTAGAATGTATTGCAGTGATAAAAAAAAAAAGAAATAATAATAACATAAAAAAAATAACAATAATAAATTAGGAAAATAGATAGATAACATAGAGGAAGAGTGTTACGAAATATTTTTAAAATTAATTCTTGACTTTTAGCATTAATTAAACCAATTGCTGTTCTAAATTTACAATAAAATAAACAATTTATAAAAAATAATATTGAATACATCAAAAATCGAATTTTATGATGTAAGTACTGGTTATTATGCGATCAACCAGTAACACACTAATAGAAAATAAAATATTTTGAACCTCTTTTTTATTATTGTATCTATAAGTGTTGGTTCGGGTTCTTTGTACTCAGCACTCTACCAACTACCTGGACATCTCTAACCTCACAATACGCCGCTTCGGGGTAAGTCAGATGTCAATCTCTCAACGACTTCCAGTTGCTGTCAAATGTTGCAGGACTTGTTTTCCCGGATCGTATTGCTGTCGATGGTCGTGTTATGGTTGGTTAGTTCTCTGGGGTCTGTCAGCAAAGTGACGATTGAATCCCAGCAATAAAGGGTACTGCACATGCGGAGCGACTACAATTAATATTAGGGGTACTTCTACTGATCCACCTTAGAAGTGCCACAGCAGTTTATAATAAACAATGTATGTTAGATATAAAATATTTAACTTATATAACATGTAATATCAATCTTTTGAAAGCTATCGGAAATCATGGAAGGTTCCAGACAGGAGTTTACTCACAGTCCTTCTCACTCAGGTGATTTATGATGCAATGATTAATGATTTTAGCACGAGGAAGTTATGCAAGAAATGATAAGGTACCTTTTAATTAATTGATTGACTTAATCAAACATAAAAAATAAGTCTTAAGCACTTGGGACCGTTTATTACCAAACCAACCATTCCATTATTTCAGCTCAACTAACTCATTCGTTTTTTTTTTTTTTTTAAAGATAAATTATGTTATTATACAGTTCTACCTAACCTTTTATTATTATTTATTTTATTTCTTTCTTCCTGTTTCACTTTATCCTCAGATATTAATTAGATCTATTAATTGTTAATTAATATATTTATTTTATATTACTATTAATTTGTTATTATTATGAATTAAATTTTTATTTTGTATTAATTATTTATTTTTTATAAAGTTTTTCCCTTTATAATTGAAACTACTACAAATCAATTGACAATGCTAAGTGATTTTGTCAATTTGTATATAATCAGATGATATCAATCGTTGAACAATAACTATTCGAAAAAGATGTTGCACATATCACACAACTTTTACAAACTTGATATTTAAAAAAAAAAAAAATACTTACATATCAGATATAAGTAACTCAATTTATTATCCGTAGAAATATATTATTAAATTATTTATATTATATTAGCATTTACTGTAGTTGACACAAGTCGATTCGGTTTATTAGTTATCAGTCTCATATTAAAGTAATTATTGAATGATTATTTAAAGCCTAAGTAAAAATATGTTGCTAGCATCAAAGAACATCATCAGATGTCCTTCCTTGATATTATTTTTTTTTTTTTTTTTTATTATCTGATGCTTTCCATTTAAATATATATATATATGCTGATTGAGAGACTGGGATCTTCTGGAATTATGCCTCGACATCCAATAGTAGGTCTTTGTGTTTGATTCGGTGTTCTCAGGGGCATTATGTAAATATTTTATATAGATATGAATGAAGTCAAGGTTATTTATTTGTTTTTTTGTTATTGTTATTTTTTTTTTTTTTTTTTTGCATTTCATTTTACTTTCACTTACTCTTTATAGTAAGGGAAAGTATTGCGATCGTGAAAATTTTCGAATTCCTGTTTTCAACGGAAATACACATTTTAGGGTCCTCTGAGTCCTAATAACCAAGTCCCGCTAATAGGTCTAAGTTTGTTTGTGTGTGGTAACTCCCGGGCGGTAAGTAAGTCCTGTGAAAATGAAATTTCATATTTAAGAATATGCACCCGAGACGTTATAAAAACTTTTTCTTCAATATGAGCTTACCAGAAGATCCACTTTATACCATGCATTTTGCACCTTCTTTCGATTTTCTCGAAAACGGTTCCGACGATTTTAATTAAACTCGCTATATCGATGTAGAATTTAATGGGCTTTAATATCATGTAGTTTTCATTCTGATTAAAATGGTCTGACAGGGCTTCAATGCCGATATTTTACATTTTTTTCCTGTAAAGCACCTTTAATTTTGTAGATTTTGTAAAAATAAATATATTATCTTGTTATCACCGATAAAAAAACCCATAAATGTATAAGTTGAACGAATTCAATATCTAAATAAAGGAGAAAACTGAAAAAATATTTTTTTTAATGCAATTTTTTTTTATTTTAAACATAGCAACAATAATATACACGTATAATATACCGTTGGAAAGCTAAAGCTTTTAGAATAAATATTATCTGATGAACAAACATGTAAAAGTTAATAAAGAGTGATGAAAAGCCGATAAATCTTGTTAGTTTAAATAATAATATAATAGATTTTTTAATAAAACACATGTTTCTATAGAAATTTAATTTTTTTTTTCACGTATTTTAATCTCTAACTGTATTAGAAAATCCTTTCATTGATTTTTAAAATGGAGGTAAGTGAAAGTCGTGTGTTGCCCGCACCAGATTTTTTTTTTTTTTGGGGGGGGCATCTAAGGACCACGGTGGTTGTGTTTCAACTGTTCTCTTCTGTAGTTATTCACTTGCCTGCTTAAATCTACCTTAGGTTCCTCAGAGCATTTCTTGGACGCGTTATGTTGAACATCTGTAATGGACTTGAGGAACGGTCTTGTTTGAATGGTCAGGTTCAGCGACTTCTGTCATTGATGGTAACATGCTCAATATTAATTCTAAAGATCTTATGAGAGCCTGTGGTGGTCCATCCTGTACAGAAGGCAGTAGAAAGCCAAACGTCTCCTTCTGATTGGATCTGTGAGGTTTTCCTGGTGTTTGTAGGATTCGCAATTTTTTTTTTTAAACCATTGCCTTCCATCTGATAAGATCCTTGGTAAAGCCCGACAATTCTTCGCAAGAATTTCCTTTATTATACTTCGAGTGCCCTTAGAGATTGTGTATTTTAATTATTTTATTTTATTCCTTTAATTTTTTTTTTCTCAACGCGGAATTACGGAGCTAATATCCTGTGAATATGATTGAGTTGATAACATCGCATGGGCTTAAACTGTGATCATTGGACGATCCTGTGTAAGCGGAATTTGGTGGTATCGGCATCGAACCTTCGGGTTCAGTAAGCCTATTATTATTATTTTGTACATACGGTACGGATGGTTGCTTATAACTCTAATACTTATTGCACTAGAGTGGCATATTGTATTATTTCTGATTCAAAAAAGGATTAAAAAAGAAAAGTATGTTTGGTACACTCGTTCAAAAAACTTTTATTTATTAAATACGAAATGTTCACATCGATTTTTTTCAGTATTGTCTTTAGATTATTAAGGAAATGAAGCATAACTATATGCTATTTCTCACGAGGTCTTTACTGAATAGGTAAAGTGTAATAAAACCTATTTGTTTCAGAATCAATTATGGCAGGTTCGTAATAAATAAAGGAGAAGAAAAATGGATATTAACGGTTTATATAGCCTTTAGCTGTCTCACAAAACTGAGGATATCCCTGACAATCTAAGAAAAGAAAAACTAAAAGGCATCTCTCTTTATTATTTCGTTGAATGCTGTTGCCAAGGTGATAACGTCACGCTACAGAAAATAGACAGTCATGTTCTGGCTGCCCTTGGCTGTATCAGTCTTCTTCGTACACAACCGACGTGGAATGTCTTGTAATGCTTCTTGTACGTATCTTAAATATTTCACGAAATAAAAATATATATAATGAAATTAAAAAAAGAATCTGGTGAATTTTCGAATACAGTAAGAGAAAATTTTTTTTTATTCATATTTTATTGAATTTTACAACTGTATTAACATAAATACAATAAGTAAAACTGTTAATTAGAATAAAGGGCGTGAAAGGCTTATGAAGAAACTACCCAGCGGTAGAACTTCGATGTTTATTTAAGTAATAGATCCCTAGGCCATCATCTTTTCAATCGCCTCGGAGGGTTGTCAGGAATATGTGAGGTTGATCAGGTTGCGGACAAGAAGGTTATATGGGCTGGGAGTATGGAATTAAAAGTGGTATATATGGTACAGAAAGGTCTGCCACAAATGGGATATTAAGGTCGTTATGGATGATTTTATTTGTGACGAAATAAGGAGCATTTAGGATTTTGTGAAGGATTTTGGATTGTAAGGATTGGATACGGGAGGAATTAGATGGCTTAGTAGTGCCCCAAAGCTCGATTCCATATGTCCAGATGGGTCTGATGACGGTAACATAAATGAGCTTTTTGTAATGAAGTTTTGAATGTTTGTCGAGTAAGTGTTGTAGTAATCAGTATCTACGGGCAGTTTCTTGTCGTTTTAGTCTCGTGTGAGGATAGATAAAAATTTGAATTAAATAAATGGAATTTAAATTCTTTATAGTAAGGGAAAGTATTGCGATCGTGAAAATTTTCGAATTCCTGTTTTCAACGGAAATACACTTTTTAGGGCCCCCGAGTCCAAATAACCAGTTCCGCAAAAAGGTTTATGTGTATGTGTGTGTGTGTGTGTGTGGTAGCTACTATATCTTGTTACTACTGATGAAAACAGGTAAAAAGATAAATTGAATGAATTCCATACCCAACTAAAGGAGAAAGCAGAAAAAATATGTTTTTAATGCAATTTTTCGTTTTTGAACATAAGAGCAGTAATATACATGTATGATATACCGTTGGAAAGCTAAAGATTTTAGAAAAAATATGATCTTATACTCAAGCTTTTAAAAGTTAATAGAGAGTGATGAAAAGAAGATAAAAGTAACTGATTATTTTAGATAATAATATAATAGATTTTTTAATAAAACTTATGTTTTTATATAAATTCAATTTAATTAATTCTTTAATAGTTTTACGTATTTTTATCTCTAACTGAATTTGAAAATTCTTTCATTAATTTTAAAAATGGAGGTATGTGAAAGTCGTGTGTGGCCCGCACCAGATTTCTTTAATCTCTGAATGTGTTTAATAAATGTACTTATTCTGGAGAATATTTTTTGAAACTCGAGTACATTTATTTTGTTAGAACTTTTAAAAGAGTGAGCCAGGAGTTCCACGAGCAAGGATTTGGCAACGCCTCCTCATGTGAAAAGACTTGAGGATTCCTGAAGAGTACGGCCCTCGACCGAACTAATTGTCAGAAAACGAGGCAACAATACGACGATAATGAACTGTTTACAGATGGGCTCTGACGAGACTGCTAAGGTTGTTGCTCAACTTTGGCTTGTGGTGGGGGGTCTGGAGGTTCTCCAACAACTCATGGGTAGAGTTTAAAAAAAAAAAGAAAAAAAAAAAGGAATTATCATCATTTTACTTCAACTAACACCTTAAAAATCGAGAAAAAGAAACAGATATATCTAGTCAAGATATTTTTCATATATTTCTGCCCTCTAATTTGAAAATATAATTATGTGAGTCACATCCCAGGTTCCGTTGGCGGTCAATAAATGATTACGAAAATTTCTATCAAACCAACGTTTCGAACCATGTTGTGGGTCTTCATCAGGGCTGAAAATAACAAGGCATAGTATAAGTGTTATAAATAAATGTCCATCAAATAATTAACAACATTGAAAACAATAAAAATTAGGAAGTAGTGTTGAAAAGAGAGAAATAAATTAAAATAGCACACAGAAAGTGCTAAAAGAGTAACTAAAACTAATAATGATATGAATTAATGCATCGAAATGATTTAAAATTAGTGAATTTGAAAATAACAATAGTTAACAAGATTATACGAAGGAAGTACTGACAACAAATACCCGATACCAAAAAATAATAATATATATTTTTTTCCGTCAAAATCATAATTCCTTGAACCCATTTTATACAGTTAGTTTAATAAGGTTTTCTTATCCAAAACTAAATCTTTTTAAAAATATTGTTTGTTTATGTTACGTTACTTTATGTTACTGTGGCTAATACGACGGTGCTCACGCGGGAGTCTTAATTTTTGCATATCCAGGTTTGATTAAGATATGAATCTTTAATATGTTCCTGACATCGCAGACTTCGGAACTCATTTTACGTCTCCTCTGAAGAACGGCATAACCGAAGATTTTTTAATCGCTCAAAATAATCATAGGAACATCTGCCGGGTATAAACACGCTACCTCTAAGCTATTAAATCATAAACTCCATGTTATAGAAATCTTTCATGGGTCACCTGTAGGGCAGTGACTAGCATAAAAGCCTTATATGCCAAACGTCGCGGGTTCAAACCCCGATGGCTCCTTTGTATTTTTTTTTAATCAAACTAATTCATATTTTTTTTATCCACATTCATAATTTTTTACGTATCTTTCGATGGACGATCAAAATCCTTATATAATATATATATATATATATATATATATATATATATATAATATATCATAATTATCTATTATAATTCAATACATTGCTAAATTTTTCAAAACAATTTATTCACCTTATTTATAACTGAAACGCTATTAATGATAGCTTACGATTTTAATTTCCTAATCATGCTGAGTAATGGTGTAATTTCATGGTTATTAACCGATGTATCTTTATTACCTTTCTTGTAAATATTGAAAAAATTAAATTTTCTTCGAAATAGCCGAATTTAATAATTACAATAATTACCATCACTATTCTATATAATATAAACATTCGATTACTATGTTTGGAATCCAAGTCAAGCACACTTAACTGACGTTTGGAAAGGAAAACGCTAATTAAAAATTATGTAATATAATGAAAGCTTCGAAATATTATTGATTAATTGGAAATTCTCACTAATTAGGAATTAACGGTTAGTCTAGTCAAGTAACCATCGTTATTATGGTTTTTTAAATCTTAATATTTTGTATCAATTTATTATTGTGTTTATATAACAGAAACATGTGTGTATATATATTAATAAGTAAACAGATAAATAAACATCTTTAGGTTTCAAATACTCTAAACCCAAGTTCCCCAAACGATTCAGGTAACAAACACAAAAAGGGTTAGTTAACAGGTAGGACCCCACTCAGTGACCCTCATGTTACCTGACTTCCTTACAACAATAAACCGATAGAATATTTTTCAATGCTATGTTTATAAATACCAAAGGCACCCAGAAAGAGTATTCAATTATTTTAAGAGGTCATAAAGCATAAGATTGTTCGGTTTTTTTTTTTTTTACAATGAAACTATCTTTTCAACGTCGTATATCTTCATCAGTCCTAAAATGAAACCAGACAAAATATATTGCGAAAAAAACAATAAAAAAGTGAAAAAAAAAAAAAATAATACTTCGTGAAAAGTAGAAAGAACTAAAAATTAATGAAGTCATCAGTTTTGAAGTCACATATTCAATACGTTATAAATTATATGTTATTAATTATCTTTTGTCACGTTTAGATTAATTGTTTGACCCGTGTCAGAAAGTAATTAAACAGATATACAGATCTATCTTTAATCCCTATAAAAACGATATTAATAGCACAAATATACAAAATAATGTTTAACAATTTTGAGTACAGTTTTATTAGTTTCGTTTTGGTCCATTTTCTCTTTGGATGGAATGTAATATTTCTGAATAAATCTACCTAAAATTATTTTCTTACTATCTCACAATGATATTCGTTCATTATTTTAACGTCCCGTTATGCTGCTGTGGCTAATCGGATGATGCTATAGTGGGAGTCCAAAATTTTGCCTATCCAGGTTTTATTAGGATAGGGATCTGTAACGAACACCTCGGGTCCTGGTTTCGAATCACGGCTGTGACGGAATATTATTTATTCTGTTATTTCAGCAGGGGGAATGGGTGACCCTCCTGGGGCACACCCAGCCTCATCCAAGCGGATGCCCAAAAATGGGGAAAAAACCTGACGGCCGAATCACCTCATTGCGCGGCCGTTGGCCTAGAAACAGTACGATTGGTTTTTGTTTTATTTATTGGCACAAAACATCTTGGTCATCAGTGCCAGATACACTCAGTATAAGATACACTTAGATATATAATACCTAACTCACTATAAGATACACGTTTTTTAAAAACAGACAATTATGGTTTTAGTTGAAATATTAAATAATAATATTAATTAAAATAAATAATGAACCAATATAACAAATGATAATAATACACTAAATAATAATACACTAAAACAAATAATGATAATACAAAATGAACGAATACATTATGAACAAATAATAATACATAATAGACAATAATCATATACATAATAAGTAATATATCCATAATACATGAATACATACATACAGATAATACATAATTTACAAATAATACACTCATAAATAGTGCCGGATACGCTCATTTTAGAAAATTAATTAAGACAAACTTTTTTTTTTTTTCAGTATTAAATAATAATATTGATTAAAACAGATAATAAGAATAAGAATAATCTATAATAAAAATAAATACGACAGCGTTAGTAAAAAATAAACATATATATCAAGTTATATCAGTAGACAATATTCAAGGAAAAAAAAAAATAATAATAAAGATAAATAGAAATAAATAAACATAAAGTAAGTCCTCAAATCCTCTTGTAAAAGACCATTTCAGAAAGGAGGCACATTAATTGGTCAATTCTATTCCCATCGTTTCCTAATGCAACCGCGACATTGTGAGGTATTCCCTTTTGGTCCAGTTGTCTAGTGTAGAAGGGACATTCCTCGAACACATGGGTAATTGTTAGAAACAGTACGAATTTCTACATGTACTGAGCCCAAAACTCTTCATGGGTTGTAGTGGTACAGGATTTTTATTTTATTTAATCTAAAACATGTTTCTAACGAAGTATAATTTAATTTATTAAAGGTTTTTGAACTCTAACTGTATTGAAAAGTTCTTATATTTATTTTAACCATCTAGGTTAGTGAAGATTTTTTTTTTTTTTTTTTTTACCGAGCAGAAAATAAATTCAAAATATGAATAAATGTCAAGAAAGCTAAATAATTCTAGTTCCTACCCTCTTTAATTTTAACTTCCGAAGACATCTGAAAATTGTCCATGGCAATCAAAATGAAAATGTCTGCAGAAGTATTGAGGATGGAAACCAAACGACAACTTATGACAGACATATTTTTATTTTAATTGAGGTAGCACATTTGGGAATCGAAGATATCCCCTCTTTAATGTTCTCTCCCTGTTAAATATTCAAAGATCCCAAGCCCATTGATACGACCGACAGAGGGTCTCTAGTCCATCTTCTACTCGCTGAGGCCAGATAGGACCCCAACACAATCATCATCAATCACCGATATTCCTTTTCTTCTCCGTATCAAAACAATGGCCGCCGAAGAGCTTCCGGCCTGCGGTAGTCGAACATTTATACGTCTCCCATCTCGATCTATCGAATGTAAATGAGTCGATATAAATCTCGATATGGAGGAAATGGTTTCGTGGAATTTATGCCTCAAAGGTGACCGTAGGCTATAAATCAGTTTATCAGGTGGCGTGGTATCTCAGGTCTCATTCACGAGCCCGGAGTGAATGAACTCGGATTTGAATGCCATTAGTGAATGACAGTCGTTCCTGGCCCGCTCGGGAGATTGCTCTTATATTATATAATAGTTGATCGTAGGGAATTTATTTGATCATTTCTCGTTATTCAATCATATATTTTTGTGCGAATACTAATGAAAATAAACATAATAATACAATTAATAATCTAAAGATTGTTTGATTTACCTAAACAAGCAGCAGAACTATTTATGAAGATCACTCTCAATTTTTTTTTTAGTTAGTTTTCATACATTTATCATCTAACCACCAAGATATGCGAATAATAGTTAAAAACAAATCCTCTTTATTGATTTTACATGGACACGAAAAAAAACAAAATGACTATGAAGAAATAATCATTGAAGTGCTTCGTTGATATTTTGCTAGGGATCATCTTTCAAAAAGTATAGAATACCATCGATTTTGGAATGTTGTAAAATAGATCAAGTTGCAATAAATAGTTATTTTTGTCATTTTATTTGTAGTAGTGTGTTGTTGAGTTGAAATAAAAAACAAAAAAAATTATAATAAAATATAATTATTAAATCTGTATATATTGTGTGAATGGGATCTTATATCACTATTCCTTTAAAAAATCCTTTATTATTCTTGCTACCCTATTTTGGAATTCCTTGCCTGTATCCATTCGTAAATCTTTATCATTATCCACTTTTAAACACCAACTATTTCTCCATCTCCTAAAGCATCAATCTTCCCAACATATGTAATATTTAAAAGCTATAGATAATAACTATTCATTGTCACAGAACCTGTCTTTTATTGTTAAACTGAAGTCTTAAACGACCAGACAATTATTATTTATATTGTACTTTTCTTGTTATTCTTAGGGGACTACTCGTCCCAGAATAAAATTACTTTTAATTTCATTTTATATTACTAATGTTCATATAGAAACAATTTGTAATATATCTCAATAAATAAATATTAAAAAAAAATATTAAAAATATTTGAACGGAAATTCAAGGATGATGAAGTACATTTTATCTCAAATTTAACAATCGTAAAATCGAACAGCTTTCAGTTTATTTGAGAAAATTAAGAATAAGCTTTTATTTTGAGAATGAAAAAAATACATTAAAAAAAAAGATTTTAGATTAAAAAAAACAACATAAATTTTTAGGTATGTTCAGCTTGATTTGTATGAATTAGATATTACAAGGGATGTGATTAAAAGTAATATAATTTTAAGAAATTAGTTGAAAGACGCGAACAAAATATTACATAAATACATATAAAACATGAAGAAATATTGGAGGAAACGCAAGGAAGCATATATTAAACAAAGAAAAAAAAAATCTATTCAGCGTACCTGAAAGTGCGTGATTGGACGTTTAAATATTTATAAACGATTATATGAAGTATTATTATTCATTTATGAACAGAATCATTGTAAAGTATAACATCTATGCTTCATTTATCCTTCTGGTGGTGGTCACCTGCGGTGTAGTGGCTAGCGTAATAGCCTTCTATGCCTAAAGTCGCTGGTTCAAACTTGTCATGCAGCCCTAGATTTTTTTAATTGGATTAGAAAATTCTTAGTAATGCCGTCTTTCGCAGGGAACGTAAAAAGGTGACTTCAACACTTAACGATGTCAGGTACTCCCTAAGATACTAATGTAAAGATCCCGAACCTAATTAAACCTAGATATGCAATATTTAGCATTGATCGATTTGATAAAGCAGCATTAAGTAACGTTAAATGTATTAAAAAACAAACAAACCTGATAGTTATTTGACGAGATAGTAGTAAGAGAATACAATACGTTTCAGCTCAGGGAAAGTCTTCCTTGCAAAAACACCGATGCATCATGTACACTCTACTTTTAATTCCCCCTGACCAATGAAAATTATAAAAATAAAATGAGGTATCAGAATAAATCGTCTATTTCCAAAAAAGTACTTAATTTTCGAATGTACATAGAATAGAATAGAAAATAATTTTTATTCTGGGACTGGATCCCCTCAGAATAACAGATTTGTAAAGTTGAAGTATACATGTCTGGCCAACAGACAGAAGAAACATAATTAATTACTAATTACACAAAAAAAAAAAAAATATATATATAATATATATATATATATATATATATATATATATAATATATATATATATATATATGTACAATGATATAGTAAAATAAAAAAAATTCTTAGAAGATATTGTGTTGAACAAAATTAAAAATAAATTAATAGATAACAAATTTTAAATATAGACAATGAACAAATATCTTCTTTAAAAATGTGAAATCAGGAATATAAATATCACAGTTTTTAAGCGTCTTTCTGAGATAATAAAAGGTATTGGAAAAGTTGGGATTTGAATGAGCAGAGAGACGTCGTATGGTGATGTGAATAGGTTGAGAATTCCATTTAGTAGAGGAGCGGACTAGGAACGATCATAAGTTTTAGTCCTATCGGTAGGAATGTAAAGATCGGAATGGCGCGATCTTGATTCAAGTTAGTGGACTGAAGATTTAAATTGTAGGAGACTGTGAATGTATGGAGGGTGTTGGGAGTTAATGATTTGGTAATGGTATAATCATAGACGTGTTTTGTAAAATATAACTCATGTTTTCGACTAAATTGCTCCCTCCCCTTCGACCAAACATTGTCTGCTCTTCCCTCTTGAACCAGTAATAATGAAAAATTGTGAATTATAAATTATTTGCTTAAATGCCGATATTTTAAATTTCCTTCATCTAAAGTACCTTTAATTTTGTTGATTCTATAAAAATATCTATATTATCTTGTTACCTCTGATGAAAAACTAGTAAATATATAAATTGAATGAATTCGATACCCAACTAAAAGAAAAAACTGGAAAAATATTTTTTAATGCAATTTATTGTTTTTTAACTTAAGAACAGTAATATTGTTTGTTTGTTTAAAGTAATATTCAGGTATAATATACCGTTGGAAAGCTTGATATTTTATAAAAATTTTTATCTCATACACAAGCTTTTAAAAGTTAATAGAGAGTGATGAAAAGCCGATAAAACTAAGTGATATTTTTAGATAATGGTATAATAGATTTTTTAATAAATCACTTGTTTCTAAGGAAATTCCACTTAATTTTTATTTTATTTATTTATTTCTTAGGATTTTTCAACCACAAGGGTCATTTGCACCCAATTTTACAATTTCAGTTCATGTATTGCTAATTAAAAGTTGAATTTAAATTTTTTTGAAATATTTTTGTTGATTTCAAAAATAATATCAACTTCTTAATTTGCTCTTCTGCCTGGAATATTTCCTCATGTCCATTTCCTGATAAATGATTTTGTCGTTCATTCCATATGCATAGCATTCAGTGATTAATATGAATGACTGTAAAAAGTACTCCACACGAAATACACGTGGGCAGGGTATTTTTCCCATTAAATATTGATGGTGAGACGAGTATGCCCAATCCTTAAACGAGCCAAAACGACTTCTTCCTTTCGCGTCAGCTGTATGTTCGACTTTGCCCTGCGAGACATAGGGCTCTACTATTCTGAGCTTATTGTCCCTCGTTGCCGTCCAGATCTGTTGCCATACCTGCCACGTCTTTTCCTTTATTAAAGAGATCACTTCACTTGGCTGGGTGGTGTTGGGTGGTGTTGTTTGAGTACCACTTAATTAATTCTTTAATAGTTTCACTCATTTTTATCTCTTACTGTATTTGAAAATCGATTTTAGAAACGGAGGTATGTGAAAGTCGTGTGTTGCCCACACCAGATTTTTTTTATCCATGTCCAATACTCCATTCATTATAGTGATCGAACATCCTACAAATCTTCTTCTTCTAATAATAATAATATTCTTAGTGAACCCGAAGGTTCGATGCCGATACCACCAAATTCCGCCTACACAGGCTCGTCCAATGTTCACCGTTCAAGCCCAAGCCCCCGAGATCACCCTTAACGCAATCCTCCCATCGACGCTTCGGCCTGCCTTTCGGACGCCTACCAGTCGGTTCAGCAAATACCAACTTTTTATCGGAATTCGCTCTTCATCGAGCCCATTCCACAACTGCCCATTTGAGTCTCCGAGATGCTACTAAATCAATTATATTCACAGGATACAAGTCCCGCAATTCCGCGTTGTGCAACCTTCTAAGCTCCCCAGAGGCCTCATCTCTCTTCGGATCAAATATTTTACGCAGTACCTTATTTTTGAAAACCTTAAGCCGTTGTTCATTCTTCAAAGTAAGCGGCCACGTTTCACATCCGTAAAGAACCGTCGGAAGAATAATAGTTTTATAAATTCTAACCTTTAAGTTTTTAGATAGAAGCCGCGAACTAAGTAACTTAGCAACTGAATAATAACACGCATTTCCCACCTTTAACCGGGACTTTATTTCTTCCTGGATTTCATTTTTTCTTGTTATGATTGAACCTAAATACTTGAATTTCTCAACGTGTTCAAAAGTATGCCCTGATACATCAATATCACCAAGATCGCCACCGTTTCTGCTACTAATCATATATTTCTTCTTATCGGTATTTAATTCGAGTCCTATTTCTTTACCGGTTTTCATTAACAAACTTGTATTTAGTTGTATGGTTTCCGTGTCTTCACCTAGCAGTACTAGATCATCGGCATACCCCAAAACCGGAATCTTAATATATTGAAATACAAATCTTCAACAGCCATAAATTTAAGCTATACTATTCTACTTCGATAGAGATCCAAACCGATTGGAAAACTCCTCTCGAAGAAGAGGGAGAAGTCAAGAGAGCGAGTGTAATTGTGTTAATTAAGGGCAGTGAGTGAGGCTGGGACAAAAAGAAGAGCGGAGGAAGGGAAGTGAAAAAGAGCCGGACGCAGAGCTAATGAAGGAGATAAGAAGGAGTGAATGGTCCAGCAAGCTCCAGGTTCCAGGCTCCAGTCGTCCTGTCCTAATCCGTTTAGTCTTTGTTGTCTTAGCTTTCATCCTGTTAGTTCCTCCCCGCAAATCTCCCGGACTTGGGCAAACAGACCTCATCTGTCCGCTCTGGGGCACAACTGCTCCCAATGGGGGTGATTATTAAATAAGTCCATTCAATTCTCATCCGCGTATCCAATCAAGCAATCGAATGAAGGAAAAGTATTGCGAATGTAAACATTTTTTAATTCGAGTTTTTAGCGGAAATACACACTTCGAATCCGCTGAATCCAAATGATCGAGTCCCGTAAAAATGTCTGTGAGTGTGTGAATGTGTATGTTTGGATTAAGTCTAGCTTGAAAACTATAAGTTGTATAAAATTAAAACTTCGTATTCTAAAATCGTACATGCCTGATGTTTCAGCAACTTTTTAATCGAAATCGGCAAACCAGAAGAGCTCCTTTACACCGTGCATTTTTACGATATTCTTGAAAACGTCTCCAAAGATTTTGATAAAACTCACTGTATCGATGTAAAATTTACTGTACTTTAATATAATTTAAAGTTTTAAATTATAAGCCTGCAGGCAAAGCCTTCACGTAGTCACCCCTGATGAAGGCCCACATTGTACGCCGAAACGTCGGCACATAATTAAAATAACATTTATTTTAAATGTGTGTTTTTTAATTTATGACCGCACCCCCAAACATCTTCCTCATTTAATATAATTTATGTTTTATACTGATTGAAATAGTCAGACGGGCTTAAATGACGATATTTTAAATTTTCTTCCAAGATGGTCTCGGGATCTACTTACGTAAATAAACATCGAAGTTCTACCGCTGGGTAGTTTCTTCACAAGACTTTCACGTCCTTTATTCTAATTCAACAGTTTTACTTATTGTATTTATGTTAATACAGTTGTAAAATTCAATAAAATATGAATAAAAAAAAAAAAAAAAAAATTTCTTCCTCTATACTACCTTTAATTTTGTACATTCCAAAAGATTAACCTTATCACCATAATGGCACTGATGAAGGACGGCTAAATATCAAAGTTGGGCGAATTTGATAAACAACTAAAGGAGAAAAGTGGAAACATACTTTTTTTTTTTTTTAAACACCAGAATAGTAATATAGATGTATAAGATACCGTTAGATAGTCATATGAGTCAAAATGACCAAGTCCCGCGAAAGGTCTGTGCCCGTCCGTCCGTATGTGTGTGTGTTGTTAGTCTAACACGAAGTCAAAAACTACTGAAATTTCATAATTTAAAATACCTTCTAACTTATGAACCTTTAACTTTGAGTATTCCAAAAAATAAAAAATAAAAATAAGTATATCATTTTATTAGCATTGATAGATACCGGTTAAATATACACTTTGAATGAATTTGATACACAACTAAAGGAGAAAATAATCAAAATATTTTTTTTTTTTTTAAATATAAGAATAGTAGTGCAAATCGTTAGAAAGCAGAAGATTGGAGGAAAAATGTTATCTATCAAAGAAAGTTGTGGAAGCTAGTGTGATGTGACAAATAGGGCAAAACTTGAGGGTTTGTTTCACATACTTTTTATATTTGTTAACCCAAACATATGTTTTCAATGAAACCGAATATAACTTCTATTTTCTTAAAAATTAAACTTTATTAAATAGTTCTTTGATTGGTCTTTAAAACTAAGGTGAGTGAAAGTCGTGTGTTACCCGCACCAGATTTTTTTTTCTTATATAAACTAATATAAACTATTCCTCTAAAATCACTTTTATAGCTAGAACTAATGATTCTGTAATTGATGTTTTTTTTTTTTGTTTTTTTAAATGATGGAGTTATTATTAAACGATGAAAGTACGTTTTTAAAAACATATTTAAATCATATGAGCTTGATTCAGACGTGTGGAGAAAGTACCCAGTGGTAGCACTTCCATGTATATTGAGAATTATTGCTTGTATATTTTTTTTTTTTAGACCTGGTGAAGGCCCAAGATGTTGGCCGGAACGCCGGAACACAAACAAAATAAGTTTGTTCTATCATGCGATTTCTCGCTGGCAGCGCACACAACTCACTTCCTAATAGTAAATTTCTTAATAATTTGATAATAAATTAAGGAGAAAAAAATAGAAAACAAATTTCGAAAGTAAGTGTTAACATTACTTTAAACCAAACAAATATTTTATTTCAACAATTAGATATTTATGATTATATGGGATAGTTTTCGAGATTAAGATGACAATTGTAAAATATTTTCTATCCTTATTTAACTGATCCTTATTTTAACAATTTTCGACTCATTTATTGCAAAAAATATTTTATTTTCAATAGCTTATCAATGAAATATCTAGTAACAGAAAGTATTATGATCTTGAAATTTCCAATACAATTATTCTCCGGAAATACACGTTTCTTGAATCCAATTGACTAGAAAAGTATCTTTGTTTGTAGTTAATCTAACTGGAAAACAATAAGATATATAAAATTGAAATTTCATATTTTAGAAGCATGTATGCCTTAGAAGTTACAATTTTCTCCTCAAATCGAGACACGATAATATTAATATATATTGTGAATTTTTATTAATTTTATGTGCTTTAATGTCATGTAGGTTTTATACTGATTTTATTAGTCTGAAAGGGCTTAATTTCGATATTTTAAATGTTCTTACTCCTAAATACCTTAAATTTTGTAGATTAAAAAAAAAAAAATTGAATCTTATTAGCATTGATAAAAAAAGGCTTTAATATGCAATTTGATAACTGACTTATAATAAAAATATCAAGCAATATTTTAGTATAATTTATTCAGAAAACAAGAATATTAATATGGATATATAATATACCATTGAAAAGCTCATGTTTTATAAAAAAATATCATCTTACTTAAAAAGTTGGGAAAGGAATGTTAAGTGACGAATAGCGCATAAAATAGTTATACATAATAGTTTTCTATACAAATATTTTATTTCAACAATTACATATTTATGATTATATGGGATAGTTTTCAAAATTAAGATGACAATTGTAATATATTTTCTATAAAGACATCGTTAGATTAATAGAGAGAATTTTTTTAAATTCTTCTAAAGACCAGGAAAACAAAATAGGACTAAAAAGAATCAGTATATACTACTTAATTTTGAATTAAGAAAAAGATAAATGAAAAGGATAAAAAAAAATATATATATATTTTTTTTTATTTGAAAATGTTTAACACCTTTACTAACATTAATATGTAAAATTTAAGGTGAAACGTTATCTATTGACGGTGCTATTCAATAATGTTAAGAGACGAATAATACTTAAAAAATATAAAATGAAATTGTGCTATATAAAGAAAATAGCAATTAATAATATTGATATAGTTTCCTCTAACAAATGTTTACTGTTTTCTCTGGTTGCTAATAATATGTCTTCGATAAGAACGATTAGATCCCGTTCTGCGTCCAACTCCTTAGAAAAAAATTTAGAAAAAAGTCAACACAACTGAATGTATAGATGAGGTAGTTGATATTGAACGAAATAATTAATGGACGACTTCCTTTTTCCATTAATCTAGTCCTACGAAATAATTAATTATTTTTACCTTAATCTCCCTCTGAATAGCTTCGACAAACGTCCAGCAGGCGGGGAAATGATCCTCAATCGCCTGATTACCGACTCCTCAAAGTCAATTAGATATGACATTTCTCGCCGGTTCCGAACCATCGCTCGTAAACATAACGGTCGTCGGAGGAGGCAATTAAAACATCTGAGGTCGGCGTGGGGTAGGATTTATCGTCCGATTTTTGCCCGTGTACTCCTGTTCTCGTCCGGGGACGACCGGTACATTTTTTCCCTAACAAGGTCCCTGCTTCTCTGTTAACTGCTTGTCGTCGACGTCCAATTACCACCGTGTCGTTCTGGGGTGCTTTCGTCGGGCGTCCGAGTCGGATCTTGAATGGCACCCGTTTTCTTAGGATCACCTCGATGTGGAATTTGGAGTAAGGCCAAAAAGCGCTTAAAATCCAGTTCTAAATTAAATCGATTTTTTTTTTTTACTTTACTTACCTATATGTGAAAATTTTCTAATTCTAGTTTTCAACGGAAATACACGTTTCTCGTGTCCCCTGAGTCCAAATAACCAAGTCCCGCAAAAAGGTCTTTGTGTTGTGTATGAGGTACGTCCTGCATAAAAACAACAACAGCAAGTGTACGAAACTGAAATTTCATATTTTAAGAGCGTCTATGCCTGAAATATTACAATTTTCCAATCGAAATCGCTCGACCAGAAGAACCACTTTATACCATGGATTTTGCCCATAGTTATTTAAATCATTTAAATTTTAATATGGAAATTAGCACCAACAATTCATCGAATTTGAAGAGAAAAATGGATGAACTTTTAGAAAAGACTACATCTTGATAATGGGGAAAGAACCCAGAAACGTTGAAAAACTATGTAATAAATTGTGAAATCGTAGTTGAGCTTTGGGGCTCTACTAAACCATCAAATTCTTCCCGTATCCAATCCCTACAATCCAAAATCCTTCGTAAAATCCTCAATGCTCCTTACTTTGTCACGAATACACTAATCCATAAAGATTTGAATGTTCCGTATGTTGCTGATTTGGCCCGATCTAGATACCATTCCTTTCATGGCAAACTCCATTCCCACCCTAATACTCTAGTTTCAATCCGTTCTTCCTCTTCAATTCCTGACAATCCTCCGAGGCGTCTGAAAAGGAGATGGTCCCGAGACCTTCTAGTTTAGAACATTTTTAGAGTGTCCCCATTAGGAAGCTTCTCTACATGTATTTCATGCCTTTATATATTTCATCTAATTTACTTGTTGTATTCCTGTATACAGTAAATTTCCATAAATAAATTAAAAAAAAAAAAAAGTGAAATAAATATATAATAAAGGAAGTTAAGGAGTGCATATTTGAGTGTGAAATATCAAGTAAAACTTCCTACAAAATTATAAATATAAAATAAACTTTATTTATTTATTATTTTCTATGCAAATATAAATGGCAAATTGTATTTCATTTGTTATCTCAACAGCCATCCTTAACAGTTGTCAACTATTAGTCATAGTAACTCTATACAACCCTTCCCTTTATCGTCCCTTTAAAAGTACCCTGGTTGTCCCAGATCCTCCAGAACCCCTCGAAAACCAAGGGTTCGTTTCCTACCCTTAGCTCTTTCTTGACCAACGGTTATTTTTGATGGGGGGGATCGTCTGGCCAGGATTCGGTGCAACAGGTTTTTTTTGGGGGGGGGGGATCCAGAAAAAGATCTAGGTTAGAGATAATATTTATACAATTGAGATCGTATTATTTAATAATTATATTATTTAAAAACTAATTTAAATTAAAATTTAAAAAATAAATCTTACTTATATATATATTTTTTATGTTGCAGGCATTCAGAAGACCTTAACTACCCAATCTCAACAACAAAGACTCATCCGACTTCAGGAATTGACATTTTCAGAAACATGTTTGTGTTTTTTTTTTTTTGTTTTTTTTAAACCTAAAATATTTAATGGTGTCTAGACATTTGACGAAATTGTTTAGGATTTAAACAAAATCTCACGGTGTGTATGTGTAGTGTAAGGCTATTTCTTATTGAATGTTTTTTATTTAGTTTCCATAAGTTATTTTTGTATACAAATATTTCCGTGACTGTCTTAAGTCAAAATGGTGGCACTAAAATAAGTGATTGGAAAGCACTACTATTAGGACTTAATTGATACTTGTAACTATTTATATATATATATAATTTTAACTACTACAATAATCAAATCCTAATTATTATGTATATTTTAATAATAAAGTTTCAGTAACATTTGAATTATATTTTATTCCTTTTCCTAGACTTAAATGATGTAAACAAAAACTAAAGGTGTATGTATAGGGAAAGAAACACGCACAAACACACACATATGTGTGTGTGTTTGTACGAATGTATGATTTATTTTAGTTTTATATAACTATAATAAAACAACTTCTAATAAAAATCAGAAAAATAACCTGGGTAAACCAAAATAGCTGAATGCCCCAGAGCTATAAAAAGATCTACCTATCAACAGATGAACTATGGACAAGGTATGCGAAATAATGAGAAGAAATAAAATAACATTTTTTTTCTTTTAATTTTTAATAAGCTATATGTCGAATTGTGCTTATTGGCTCTTTAGCGTATTTGAAATTTTAATGCAATAAACAATAGGAGAAAAATATTATATTTTTAGTTGTTTTTTATTTGGAACATTATGAAAAGCCAAAATAGAAAAAAAAACCCAGTAAATATCTAATGATACAATAAAAATAAATTAAAATGATTTTAATATAGTAGGTTAACGATATTTTTATTGTTTTTCAGGATTATTTTATCACGATATTTTATATTTGGGACTTATTATTAAATTAATTAATTTTTTTGTTCAGTTTATTTTTTATCATTTATTAACTTGATTATTATTGTTTTAAGACTTTTTTATTTAAATGAATAAAATATAACATATTAAAACTAGTAACTCTCCATTTGGATATTATTTTTTAATTTATAATAAAATGACGTTTGTCTCAAATTATGAAAATATATTTTGGTTCAATTTTATTATAATAAACAATATTTATTTACTGTTATTTTAATAAAAAAATTGTTAATAAAAACACTCAATGATCTTGAAAAACATAAATGGTAATTTATACAGTTTGGAATAACAGCCTTTTTTTTTTATAAACACATTTTATGAATTTATTATAAGTTTAATGTTTTAATCACCCTATAATACATATATATATATATATATATATATATATATATATATATATAAAACTTATATATTCTGTTAATTCAGTCGGGGGCAACCCTAGGGTATGGAGACCCTCCTGGGGCAGACCCAGCCTCTATAAAGTGGGTACCCAAATTAATTGGGGAAAAACCTGGCGGCTGAGCGTGATTAAGGCCTAATCACCTCATTGCACTGCCGTTGGGCCTAGAAACAGTACGAATCTCTATATGTACTGAGCCCAAGACCCTTCATGGGTTGTAGTGGTACAGGTTATATAACTTATAACTACATATGATTTTTTTATTCACACCATGTTTTAAAAAATCATGAAATATCCAATTTAATTGCTTAAGTTTCATTTAAAAAAACAAGATATATCATTATATAATTATGGTGGTTAACACAACAGCCTCCCATGCCCAAGCTGTAGGGTTCAAACCCACAGGTGGCCCTAGGATTTTTTAATGGGCGTAAAAAATCTTTAGTTATGCCGTCCTTCGGAGGGGACGTTAAAAGGTGGTCCCGAGCCTGTGGGATGTCAGGTACTCGTTATAGATCCCTATCCTAATAAAACCTGGATAGGCAAAATTTAGGACTCCCACTGTAGCATCGTGCGATTAGCCACAGCAGCTTTTAAATAAATAAAAAAAAAAAATAATAGTTTTGTTCATTGATATGATACTTGGGCACTTGATAATTATTATAACAGTATTAAAATGTATTTACTATTGCCTGGTTTTCTAGTTCTGATTTTTGTTTAGAAATTATAAATTAGAAGATAGATAATAAATTATTTATTGTTATTTATTTTTAATATATTCTACGTTAGTTACACTTAAGAATTTTTATTTTTCAATTTCTCACGTTTTAGTGCTGTATAACAAGCATTCTAATTTATCTTTTATTGTGAAGATTTACAGAACGTAACTCTTCTGACCTTTTTACAAGAAATTCAATGCACTAACATTTTTTTCAAGAATCCCATAAAAATCATATAGGTCGAGATTTATTTTGCTTTGAGAGAAACTCGATAGTGAATATATTAAAAAAAAAAGAAAAAAAGAATAACAATTATCTTGAAGTATCAAGATAGTTTATTAAACAATTATTTCTATTAATTAGCTTGCAAGAGGTTATATTTATTTTATGACAAACTCCACATAACTCACTAGTTTCTGTCCTTGCTCTCTCTTCAATTCTTTATGGTCCTCTGAAGCGTCTCAAAAGAAAATGGCCTCGAGATCATGTGATTCAGAATTTATTTTGAAGTACTACCAATGAGCAGTTACTCAGACGTGCATCAAGTCATTATTGTACTATTTTTTTAAAAATAATGTATTTATACAAGACATGGGCGATAGTTGAGGTCACCCTAACGGACTATCGCCATTCGAGAAGACAAGCTTATCCTCTCAGCAATAATCGGTAAGTGAAATGAAATATCATAAAGTAATAAAAATCAGATAGCTCAAGAATCTTTAGATAGCGAAAAGCCTTCGATAAGGGACGACTTTAAAAATGAGTTTCTTAGGATGCTTTTATCTAAGTACTTGAGGTTTATGGGGGCTTTATAAACAGGTAACAGCTATCTCACTTATATATATTTTTTTATAAGGTAATAAATAGTTTTATTGTAAACGGTACGTGCGGAGTTGCAGGTGTCTGGAGGTCAGGGGTCGCCTCGCCGGCGATCTCTCCTCGCCTGGTCCCGCCTAGGCTTTCTAACTTTGCACCGTGGAGTTGATTCTCTGTCCTTAGGTGGATATACTTATGATCAAACTATTGAGTATTGACTAATAATAAACGTATCCATAAATAAAAAAAACAAAAATAAAAAAGGTATAAGAAACAATGCAAAATATTCATAAAACAGTGATTGGCAGAAAAGAAAAAATATATAATATTTTTTATATTAATTAATTAAATTGTAATCTAGTATGTATACTTAGTATGAATTCGTAATTTTTTTTAATCTAATTTTAATATTTATTATTGTTTTTTTTAACCTTGAGAATGAAGTAAAATTTCAAAAGGTTGAGAAACATTTTATATTATATAAGTATATATTTGGTCATAATAAGGTTGATATTGTTTGAAAACCATGAAGACATGAAGCATCAATATCTCAGCACGTTGATGTAAATAAAAAGTTTATTTCAGTTTCCGTTGGTTGGATCTAATGGAAAACTTAATTTGATTACTTATTTTCTTAACATTACATCATACAGATAAGTTAAAGGTTTTATTTTAATTCTAACAGATAACGTTTAATTTATTATCCTATAAAGAATAATGCTGCCACACTTAAAAGCAGTGGATATGGGAACTCTAAGTATCCATTCGTACTATACATATATATTGGGAAAATGTTAAAACAGGACACATATAACCTTGGCTGTTGAGTGTCCGTAAAATATATAACCTAACATATATATTGGGTTGTTTCACATGAAATGTCCGTTTTTATAGTTTCTGAAATACATAAAGGATTTTCCAGGTCTCTGTTGTTTTCTCCCGAATGTTTACATACTTAAAGTAAACAGTTACTAATTCTCTACCTTTGTATTATAAAAATTAGCTTCCCAATCAATTAGTATACCTCCAAATATGAACAAGGAAACACGCGATTTTCCAGTAATATTTTTGTACGAGTTGGCAAAGGCGTTTGGGGAAGGGAGTGTTAATGAACGGACCATTCGCCGTTGGTTTGCTAAGTTTTCAGCTGGGGATACCGACTTTGAAAACTTGCCCCGAGGAAGACCTCCGTCCGTAATAGACAACGATGTCCTCAAACATACAGTAGAAGGAAACCCCTACCAAACAGTTAAAGGACTCTCAGCACAACTAAATGCAAGTGCATCTACCATTTCCAGACATTTAAAGTGTATTGGGAAAGAAGAAAAGCTCGATACATGGGTACCTCATGATCTCACTGAGCGGCAGCAAGACCCCATGTTTCAAAACATACCTTGCAAAAATTGAAAGAACTGAGCTACGAAGTTCTTCCGCACCCACCATATTCTCCCGACTTGTAATGATCAAATGAAAAGTGCGTTTCCAGATTTTGTTTCACTTCAAAGCTCAGAGTTTTTTGTTCGGGGATAAAACAGTTGGTGTCATTGTGGAAAAAATGTGTAGAAAAAGAAGGTAAACACTTCGATTAAAATTATCTTGTTTTCATATGGTATTTTTAATAAAAATCCTTTCTTTTGAAAACGGACATTTCATGTGACACAACCCAATATATATATCCAACACAAAGTATTTTTAATTAATTACTTTTAATTTATGTAGCTTGATTTTATTCTCCAAATATTGTCGTTTACGTTAAACCTAAAGAAAGCCGTTATTATGAACAAATACATATCGAATGTGGCAGATTGTATTATTTCTCATTTAATAATGAATTAAAGTAATCTGATGTATAAAAATCGCGTGTCACGCTGTTTGAGTTCGTACTCCTCCGAAACGGCTTGACCGATTCTCATGAAATTATTTATGTATATTTGGTAGGTATGAAATCGGTCATAAAGTATATGTCATACCGCTAGGTAATTCGGGTGTCCCAAACAAACATTATTTTTCATTTGTCATAAAAAATACATTTTATCCAGAATGTTTATCCTCCTTCCTCCATCCTTGTATTTTTTAATAACGATTTCAGTATTTTTGTGCGAACAATATCCAAATAATTCGTATATCTGGTGCGGAAAACAAACGACTTACAATTAATTCGGCTGTTAAAATTAATTTAAGAACTATTAAAAGAAGAAGCTTACAAGTTGAAAGTTAAATAAAAAGTTTATTTATTTTCGTTTGAAACATATTATTTAGATTAATCATTATAACAATATAAATTTGTCATGTATTATAATTAGTAATAAGTTTACGCACTATTTGACACTTTGCATTACCTTTTTACAGATATGTATAGAAGATATTTTATTCTAAAATCGTTAGCTTTCCAATTGCACGTTATACATATATATTACTCTTCTTATGTTCAAAAAAACAAATATTACTTTTGAAAAAAATACTTTTTTTCTTCTGTAGTTGGTTATCAAATTCTTTCAACTTTTATATTATATACGTTCCAATCACAAACACTTACGATAAATTCGTTATATTTTATTTAACAACTAAGATATTTACCAGATATAATTTATAAGGCATAACTTTTTCCGAGTCAGCTAGTGCAATAATGAAAAGTTATTAAGTAAATAATAATACTTTTATTCAATTTATTACACATGCAATGAAATGGTTTTAAAAAATACGAGTATATGTATATATATAAAAACCGTTAAGAATCCAACTGATATGACATTCAAAATACAGCAATATACAGTCCTACGTTCTCTACAATGCTCATCGTGTCATTCTATTGTAATGTTTATTTATTTTTACTATATCACGATGCATTCGTTTATTTTTATATTTCTTCCTGTTAACTCGTGTCGGCGAAGTTGTAAAAATGACATGTTGTGTTAAACAATGACATCATTGTTAACCTGTTGTTACAATTTGCTCAGTCGCTTGTGTAACATGCTCCTGTTGCTTACAAAATATTTATCGACACTTGAAAGGATAGTATACGCCCTGTGTGGTTACGTCAGTCGGTATTTGTGAGACTGGAGTACGCAAATATATTCATAACGCAGTATTTTTAACAACGGAAGTGTGGTTCATTTCAGAATTATTTTATATTTGTCTCTTTGATTATTTAAAATTCTACGTGGTGTTTACAAATTTCCCCATTTGCTCAACAAATAAATAAAATATCTATTAATTTAAATTCGAGTTCTATGACGTAACACAGGGTTCGGTGACTTATGAATGTTTTATTTTTACTCTCACTTACCGATATATGAAATATAAATTAAGAGAAATTATTGCGATCTTGTAGATTTTTGAATTAGAGTTTTCACCGGAAATACAACTGACTAAATGACCAAGTCCTGGAAAAAGGCCGTGTGTGTGTGTTTGTATGTGGACAGTCTCGCTTGAAAACGATGAGTTTTATAAAACTGAAATAACACGCTTAAGGAGCGTATATGCTTGTTATGTAACCGATTTTTTTTTTCAGAATCCGCGAACAAGTAGACCGAATTTTGCACCTTTTTACTATTTTCTAAAAACAATAGGTGTTAATTGTAATGAGAGTTAACATTTGATATGTTTTATTCAGATCAGAGTAGTACGACAGGGCTTAAGCGACAATATTTTAAAGTTTCTGACTCTTTACAATGTACTGAAGGGCTTTTTCCTCCACTTGTAGAGGAAAAAGAGGAATCCAAGAACCACAAATATATCGTACATGAGTGGAGGATCTGACCATTGTCAGAACTCCAGGAAAAATGTTTACAAAACGTCACGGGGCCACTGCCATTCCAATCTTCGAGGAGGATAGTAGAGGCGGATGGAGCTGGAGATGGATCGAGCTAGAGGATTAGGATGATGAAGAAGGTTCTGATTGAATTTGGAAATTTTGGATGGTATCAGAGATCTGACAGTAAATTTAATTTAATTTTATACATTCGGAAAAATTAAACATAGCAATTCATTTACATTAAAAAAAAAAAAAAAAACCCAGCTTAATATACAATTTGAATGAATTTGATAAATAAATGGAAGAGAAAAGAACAAACATATATATATATATATTTTTTTTTTTTTTTCCCAACACAAGAATAGTAATATAGAAGTTTAATCTAACAATAGAAAGATAAAGATTTTTGAAATAATTACAAGATATAAAGCTGTAAAACGTAAGGCAGACAGACTTTAAGGGCATAAAATTAAGTGATAATTGTTAATACAAATTTCAATTGTTAGATTCTTTTATCTAATAAATATTTCTAACGAAACAGAACATAATTCTTTAAACTTTTTTCAACAATAAGAAATCTTTGGCCTCTTATTTCAATTCGTTTCCTGCGATGGATAGATTTTATGTGTTGAATTTTAAGTGATTTTTTATTTATTTTATTATTGACAAAATTTAAGAAAAGGGATAACTGATACATACTGCCAGTCCTGAAGATGACGAAATCCTCCGAAAAGTAGACTCTACAAAATTATTGGTGTAAAATAAACTTTATAGGAAGAATTAATAACTACTTTTTTTATCATTAATATATGTTTCTTCTGAATAATTAATTTTTTTATTGCAACGATTCATTAAGTATTTAAAGAAATAAACCTACATCCATCTTCTTTTTTTTAATTTATCGGACGATCTGATGACCAAAACTCGTTCGTTTAACGTTCAGTCAAATTACTTATTAATTTTAAGAAATTCTTAAAGCACGAGCCATCCCCAATATACAGAGGCAATATAAATACCACTTGGACATCTGGAATTCTCCGGACATCTGGTCGACCGAAATCGAATCTCGCCTGGAAACATTCGGAGTCCTGGAAAAATTCCGAAACCTCCAGTTGAGATTCCGGCTCCCGAGTAACTATCCCCTAACGGACCACCTATTCCTTGGAGAACATCATTTCCCGTGGACGGTCCAGATGTAGGCTGGAGATAAGGATGGACGCTCTTCGCCTACGCCGTTGTGGACTCCCAAGACATTCCTCCGGAACCCGTTCTTAGGGGGAGCACGCGCCAGGTACCCGAGTACCGAGAGGTACCCCAGGGGTTCGAGGTACCTGCTATTGTCAACGGTGAGGAGATGTTGCAATGATCAGAGGAAGAAGGGTTAGGGGTTGTCTGTGGGGTTCATCGGTTTCATCCTGGGATTTTTATTGTACCTTTGATAGTGTTTAATGTTCGATACTTCGAAATAATATCTATTCAAGTTCAGAAGTTTTTGCTGATCAAACTTAATATCGCAAATTTGCATTTTTAACAACTCAGAAGTATTACATCAAATATCTAATGATGTTAATAAAATTTCTGGTGTGCGCACCACATTAATTTCATTTACCTACGTTATTTAAATCAAGTTAAGAAATCATAAATAATATTTGTGTTGAAAAAAGTTATAGAATTACACTGATTGCAACTTACGATAAAAACGTGTGTTTCACCTCTCTTCGTATAAAATAATAACGCGATTTTGGTTTCCGCTGAACAAGAAGACAGATTTTGATACTGATTTCACCATCATCAAGGGTATTTTTTCCTGAAGGTTTAAAAGTAAAATATATTGCAAATATGTTTTTCTTTCGAATCAAATATTTAATAACAAAAGAAAATTAACTAAACAAAAATATTTATTTTTTTGTTTAATTTTTATCAAATTCGTCGAACTTGTATTGTTTACCTGTCAATCCTAAGAAGATAAAATGGTTAATTTCTTTGAACCTACAAAATTAAATATACTAACGATAGAAAATTAAAATATCGGCATTTAAGCGCAGTCAGACTTTATTACTCAGAATTAAACATACATTATGCACATCGATATACAATAGCTGGTTTAATCAAATTCAATCAAGTTTAATCAAAAATTTTAGAGCCGTTTTTGAGAATATAGTTAAAAATTGCCAAACGTTTGGATTAATGTGCCTTGTTGGCTGGATTTGAAGATTTTAATTATTCCTTATATCATTCTAATGGCTATTATTTACTTATTCAAATAAATTAAATAGTGCCTAAGATCGTAACTCTTTTCATTAATTCATGTAAAATATTTTGTATTTGTATTAATAATATTATCACATTATATATATATATATAAATATATATATATATATATATATATATATATATATATATATATATATATATACAATTTTATCTATGCGACGTTTCGAGAATTTATTGTTCTCATAATCATGCCTTAACAATGGAAAAACAAAAAAACAGAACATTAATATTATTATACAATAATTAATATATGATGTTATTGTTAGAGATATAGAAAAGAATACATTGAACAATGAATAATCATACAGTTGGTACATAGATATTTTAAATTAGGATTTACATTAAAGATATTATTATAAAATTACATAATATTTTGGACAAAATAGTGTCTTAATTAGACATGTTTAGCCTACAAACTTTCAAGATTATATATATATATATATATATATATATATATATATATATATATATATAGAGAGAGAGAGAGAGAGTAATAGAGAGGGAGAGAAAATAAAATAAATTTAATATTAAGTATAGCTCCTAAGGAGTTGAATTTAATTATATATTCCTAAAGTGGACTCTGACTGAGTTTGTTGTGACCTAATTGACTTTACAGTAGCAACTTAGTTTTCTAGGGCATGTTTCCTTCCAAGCGGAGAACTGATTTCGAATGTCCTCTTTTAAAATTATATCGAAGCGAAAAATACTTTCTTTTTAATTCGCAGATTTTACAGCTATCTGTCGACATATTAAAGTATGTTTTTATTCTATTTTTTAGTAAAAATAATTTCCTTTAAGATCAATAAATATTAAAAATTTATGTTAAATAAAAAGAATTCCAGTTTTCAACGGAAATACTCTGAGTCCAAATAACCAAGTCCCGCAAAAAGGTCTGTGTGTGGTGTGTGTGTGTGTGCGGAAACGGTATGTCCTATGAAACTGAAATTTCATATTTAAGATAAATATACAACCGAGACGTCACATAACCTTTTTCATCGTAATGAGCTTACCAGAAGAGGTACTTTATACCATGCATTTTGCACCTTTTTTCGATTTTCTCAATTTTAAGGGCTTTAATAGCATTTAGGTTTCATTTGGATTAAAATGGTCTGACAGGGCTTAAATACCGATATTTTAAATTTTCTTTTTCTAAAGTACCTTTAATTTTGTTGATTCTATAAAAATAACTATATTATCTTGTTACCTCTGATGAAAAATAGGTAAATATATAAATTGAATAAATTCGATTCCCAACTAAAGGAGAAACAGAAACAAATATTTTTTTAATGCAATGTTTCGTTTTTGAACATAAGAGCAGTAATATACATGATATGATATACCGTTGGAAAGCTAAAGATTTTAGAAAAAAAATTATCTTATACTCAAGCTTTTAAAAGTTAATAGAGAGTGATGAAAAGAAGATAAATCTAACTGATTATTTTAGATAATAATATAATAGATATTTTAATAAAACACAAACTTCTATATAAATTCAATTGAATTAATTCTTTATTAGTTTCACGTATTTTTATCGCTAACCGTATTTGTAAATTTTTTCATTGATTTTAAAAATGGAGGTAAGTGAAAGTCGTGTGTTGCCCGCACCAGATTTTTTTCATTATTACTGAGTTTTTGTGGATTTGGCAATTTAAATAATAAGAAATCAAATCTATAGAACTCGATTTCGAATTAACTATTTGAGTTGAGTGCTCAGCTATTTGCGCTGTGATAACTGTGATCCAAAGAGTCGCCAATGTTCTCTTGCACTCAAGGTTGTCTAATTATAGGTACGGTTATATCACCTGTCCTACCTGTGACAGTTACTAAGTCACCATCTAGGAACCTGTTACTGGAACTAGTTCCGTGATAATAGCTTTATTCAGTGTCGATAGTATTGACCTAATGAAAAATTCAAATCTTTCAAAACTTCTATTAAAAATCTGGTGCGGGCAACACACGACTTTCACTTACCTCCATTTTTAAAATCATTTATTCAATTTATATATTTACCTATTTTTCATCAGAGGTAACAAGATAATATAGTTATTTTTATTGAATCTACAAAATTAAAGGTACTTTAGAAGAAGAAAATTTAAACTATCGGCATTTAAGCCCTGTCAGATCATTTTAATCAGAATAAAACCAACATGATATTAAAGTTCATTAAATTTTACATCGATATAGCGAGTTTAATCAAAATCGTCGGAACCTTTTTTAAAAAAAAACGAAAAAAAGGTGCAAAATGCATGGTATAAAGTGCCTCTTCTGGTAAGCTCATTTTGATGAAAAAAGTTTTGTCACGTCTCGGGCGTATAGTTTGTCTTTAATATGAAATTTCAGTTTCATAGGACTTACCGTTTCCGCCCGGGAGTTACCAAACACGCACACACACACACACACACAGACCTTTTTGCGGGACTTGGTTATTTGGACTCAGGGGACCCTAAAACGTGTATTTCTGTTGAAAACTGGATTTCGAAAATTTTCACGATCACAATACTTTCCCTTACTACATATAGTAAGTGAAAGTAAAAATAACCAAAACAAAATAATTAAATAAAGAAATTCCAAAAAAACTCCATAAACAAATAGTTCTTATTATTTCTGAATATCAAAAATAACTTTCCATAAATAAGTAGTTGTGCTTCAAAATGCATGCGTATATTTTCAATTTTGTGTATAAATTCTTATACATTGATTGTTCAATTTATTTAGGGAAAGAATATGTCGTTATATTCTGTAATGTTGAGTATTATGCCACTGAATTTTTCCTCTTACATCCTCCGTCTTTCAACATATTAGGTCATGATTCATGATTTTTTTTTTTTTTTTTAAATAATAATTTCGTACATAAATGGATATGTAAATAAACAAGATAATAAGATATTAGTATTTTACACTTTATCATGTTATTGAATGGTTTCGTTTATATAGATTGGAATGAGATAAATTACTTTATTTATTTTTTTTTTTATATCTCATTTAATATTTTAAAATCATATTTCATCTCTTTGTTATTATTGTATTAATATTTGAGGGGCAAAAAAACTAGGTCATTAGCGTCCAATCCTGACAATAATTCTACTATGATCATTTTATTTACAATGGTATTTTATTACACAAAAAAATACAACTAAATAAACAAAACATAACATTAAAAAAAAATAATAATAATAACAAACTTTATTTTCGTCTATTTTTTTCTATTTTATTTTATTTCTCTTTAAATTTACATATAAGGCAAAAATGAAATCTTAGAGCTCTGATGCTTTATTATACAATATTTTTACTAAAATTAAAGATATTAAAAATTAAAAATTTTCATTGATTTAAATATTTATGTTTGTATACATTTTTATTTTTTTCTATGAAATGAAATAATATGAAACAATAAATAATATTTATAACTAAAAATATATATAGTATATTAAAATTCTCTTTGTTTATTTTCTTATTTAAAAAAAAAAATATTTCATGTAATACAAAATTTTCCTCTCCTCTGTGCTGAGGAGCTCTGTGCTACCAACAAAGGTCATGTTCACAATCCTAAAAATAGTTGGTGTACTCAAAATCATATTTCACGTTACAACTGGCGATGATACTGAATTCGTGAGACATGATGATAACGATGCTAAACAGATTAGGTGGCGCTATCTATGGTAAGTTGTCACAACTTTATTTTAAGTTAGTAACTTCTCATTTATGCTGCCAATTTGTTGTCAATTGGTAGCTATGTAATTTACTTTTTGCTATTATATAATAAAATTATATTAAAATAGCATTTGATAAAGAGAATCAAAATAATATCTCAGAAATATGACTCACAAAAAATTTTTTTTTTTTTTTTTTTTTTTTTTTTCAACAACAATTTTTATTCAGTAAAATTACAATCTGTCCCACTTTGGACATTAATAGCAGTGCTGAAAGATATCATACATACTACATTCATACAATATTTACACAGCATAAAATTACAATAAAATATATACACAATATTGAATTAAAACAATACAGTCAAGAATTCGCTTATACCTACAAACACATACACACACTCATACATACATCACATTGAGTGGAGAATCTAGCCAGTGCTAGAACTCCAATATATTTACAAAAGGTCGCGGGGCCACTGCCGTTTCAACCTTCTAGGTGGGTTGTATGGATGAGTGGAGCTGGATAGGGATTGAGCTAGAGGATTAGGATGATGAATGAGGTTCTGGTGGAATTTAGAAAATTTGGATGGAATTAGGTCTGAAATAAATGGAACATTAAGGTCGTGGTGCAAGGTATAGTTGGAGACATAATAAGGAGCATTTACTATTGTACGGAGGTCTTTGGATTGAAAGGATTGAATGCGTTTGATGTTAGTACGTTTAGCTGTCCCCCACAGTTCAAGTCCGTAGGTCCAGATGGGCTTCAGGATTGTCTTGTAGATTAATAATTTGTTGTCAACTGTAAGTTCAGATTTTCTGTTGAGTAGTCGGTATAACTGTCCGAATCGTCGGTTGAGTTCTTGTCTTTTAAGTCTTGTATGTGGGTTCCAAGTCAATCTTTTGTCTAACAGTAAGCCAAGATACCGGACTGTATCTGAGAGAGGAATTGGTAATGAGTTGAAATAAACTGGCGGACAGGATTTTCGTCTAAGAGTAAAGGTTATGTGTTTACATTTGGCTTCGTTTACCTTTACACGCCAGTTATTACACCAGTGTTCGATAAGGAAAAGGTGTCTCTGAAGGTTTAAGGATGCTGTTTCAGGATTGGAACTGGATGATAGGATGGCGGTATCGTCAGCAAAAGTTGCCAGAAAGGTATCAGGATGTGTAGGAATATCAGCAGTGTAAAGGATGTAGAGGACGGGTCCCAAGACGCTGCCTTGAGGAACACCGGCCTCAACGGGATAAAGGTTAGAAAATTCTACACCACAGCGAACTCGGAAGGAACGGTTAGAGAGATAGGATCTGAGAATTAGGTATAGAGACTGGGGTAAATGGGTTTTCAACTTGAAGAGTAATCCAGTGTGCCATACCCGGTCAAAAGCTTGCGCAATGTCCAGAAACGCACCAGAACAATACTCTTTGCATTCAAGAGCTGAGGAAATATGGTCTACAACTCGGAGCCCCTGTTGAACTGTGGAATGCTGAGGACGGAATCCAAACTGATGGGAAGGAAGATTTTGAGATTCTAATATGGGTAGGATACGTTTAAGAAGAAGCCTTTCGAAGATTTTTGAGAGGATGGGGAGTAGACTAATAGGCCTGTAGGATGAAGTGTTGTTGGAAGGTTTGCCTGGTTTTAGAAAAAGAATGATAGTGGAATGTTTCCATAACAGAGGAAAATAGGTGGTGCGTAGGATGCAGTTGTAAATATAAGTAAGGAATATAATAGCTTTCTGCGGAAGTTGTCGGAGGATCTGGGGAGTAAGGAGATCGTGTCCAGGAGATTTACGGAGGGGTTTTTGGAAAAGATATTTGACCTCAGAGGGGTTAATAGCTTTAGGAGGTAGGGAAAGTGGAATTGGTGACATAAGAAAGTCTTGCACTGTTTCGGTGTGATTGATGTGGGATTCCGGGTGAGGAGTGAATACTTTGGAGAGGTGCGTGGCGAATTCCTCGGCTTTATCTTCATCAGACGCAGCCCAGGAGTCATCACCACGTCGGAGAGGATGGGAAACTTGATGGTATTTTAGGATCTTTTTCGTGATATTCCACAGGGAATTATCACGAGCTGATAGAGAGGAGAGGTAGGAATTAAAGGACTGGGAACGGAAGGTCGCCAACTCCCTCTTCAATTGTCTACAATAGAAGTTATAGGAGCGGCGATCTGTTGGGTGTCGGGTGCGCTGCCATAATGATCTTGCTCGGCGTTTGGTGTGGATGAGGTCTTTTATATGTTGTGGAAAATGATTTTGGTCAGGATTTATATTGGAGTGTTTAGGAGAGGAAGCAGTCCAGACAGCTTGTTGGATGGCGGTGGTAAAGGAATAGACGGAATTATCTAGGTCATCAGGGGTTTTGAGGGTTACTCTGAGATCAATTTTATCGGTCAGGATTTGGCGGAAAAGGTTCCAGTTGACAGGGCCTCGGATGAATGATGGTGGAATGGGTTTTGGAATTGGAGTGAGAGATACTTTTAGGATCAGTGGACTATGGTCTGAGGATAGTTCATCAAGGCGAGTTACAGAAAAGTTGAGGGAGCCTAATCCGCTGTGGATAAAGAAGTCGAGGATGTCAGGATTGCGGTTAGGATCGGTTGGCCAGTAGGTAGGGGAGTCAGGAGGCAGGATATTAAAATTTCTGGAGTTGAGTGCAGACAGCAAATTTCGTCCCCGAGAATTTGTGGTTCTGGAACCCCACTGCTGATGCTTGGCGTTTAAGTCTGCACCCAGAATGAAACGATTTCCTAAGGAATCCAGGAAGGATACAAATTCAGAATTGGAAATGGAATGTTTAGGAGGGCAATATGCAGATGTGAGGGTTACCGGAAAGGAAAAAGTCTTGATTACTATGGCTGTGGCTTGTAGGAAATCATAGGTGGGAAGTGGGAGTAAATGGTGAGAGAGGGATTGGTGGACAATGATAGCAGAACCGGCATGGGCTTTGCCGTCTGGGTGGTCAGTACGGTATGTCATGTATTGCGGTATTTTGAAGTTCTGTTTAGTCGTTAGTCTTGTTTCAGTTATAAGTGCAACATCGATTGTTTTGTCTTGTAACAACGCTGTCAGTTCGTCAGTATGATTTCTAACACCATTCGCATTCCAAAGGAGAATGGTTAAGGAGTTAGGTGAAGTCATTTAAGGATTTTTCAAGGCAGGGATTAGATTTGATACTAGATTTGTAAGGAGTGATATAAGCGGCATAACAAGAGATTTGATTTCGGAGATGAACGATGTCATTAGACTGGTAAGATCCGTGGCGTTTGATGGTGGAGGGATATGAGAAATTTGATGTTGACGAGTTTTTTGAAGGTCAGGTAAACTTTGAGGGATAGATTGTTGTACAATAGATTGAGAATGTTGAGGAAAACGTTGTTCCGGCAGGGCCTCGACTTTATGACTCTGGTTCCCACCTCCAAGCAAGTGGGCAAATGACAAGTTAGAATTTACAAGTTTAGATGGTTCTCTTCTGCTTCTGATTGGTGTAGCTGTTTCATTCGGATCCTGAGGTTTTTGGTATCTGGTTCTGAGTTTCTTGTAGATTTCACATCCCTTGTAGTTAGCCGGGTGGTCCTTGAGGCACAGAGCACATACAGCGGGTGTAGATCTTGATCTTGTGCATTCTTCTGATTTATGCTGTTCACCGCATTTCACACAGCGTGGTATGTGATGGCAATAACTTTTGGTATGACCATATGCCTGACAGTTATGACACTGAACTATTTCTTTCTTTGTGTAAGGTTTTTCAACTTTTACACGGGTATAGTACAGTCTACTGAGGTCATAGATTTTTTCAACTCCTGCTGATGGTTCCAAGTCCACGAAGAATAGAGGCAGTGGACTTTTATCTTTTAGTACGTTGGTGACTTGCCTCACTTGGAATCCTAATTCGGTCAGTTCTTCTTTGATAGCTTCAACGGGTGTTGAGGAATGTAGGTTTCTGATTACGACCCTTAATGCTCTCTCCTGGCGCAGCTGATAAGTATGAAAGTCAGCTTTGGTCTCAGTCAGATATTTTACAATCTTTCTGTAGGTTTCAGCAGTAGTCGGAGATATTTTTGTATCATTGGTTCTACTTATACAATAATAACTATTAGGATCAGTTACTTTGTTTAAATGCGCACACATCAGTTTAAAATTTTTAATATTTTTAACAAATATCGGTGGAGGTAGTGGTTCCCTGGGTATAGGAGAAGATTCCATGGTTTCTTTTTCATTTTGGAGGATCTGAAATGGATTCGGTGTAAAAAACGGGGATTCATCAGTTATTCCTTGTGATGATGTGCTGGGCTGTGGTTCAGATCCTAATGAGGTAGCTGACGCGGTCGCTGGTGGATTCATTTTTTTATTTTGTTCACGGCGGGGTCTCTGTTTAGTGGGAGACGAGTTTGAACCTGCAGATCTAGATCTTTTACTTGCAGACTTTGAGGACATGACTTGATGAAAATATCTCATTGATTAAGAAAATAATAATAATAATAAATAAATGATGAGATAAGAATTAAAGATAAGTAAAAGAAAAGCAAGCCCGAGCTTGCCGAGCTAGCGGCAATCAGCTGATCAGTGACCCTCCTTTCACTTTTTCGTGATTGTACAAAGTAAATTATAACTTTGCTTACCGAAATTTCTCCAATATTCACTGCCGTAGTATTCCTGATGTCTAGTGATATTCTCCAGACTGAATTCAAGCGAATTCCTACTGAAAAAAGCAAAAATCTGAGAGACGATGTAACGTATGACTGTTATCATCGAGCGCATCAGCTGATTTTTTCACACAAAAAATTATAACTGTCAAACGGCTTACAACAATTTATTAATGTATGTTGTAATTTTATATAAGATGTTGCTATAAAACTCTCAGAATAACGAATATAATACGATTTAAAAATGATTATAAGTTAGGCAATTTAGGATACACGACCTATTGAATTTTAATAAATTTTGATTAGACAATTTACTTTCAGAGTAAACTTTTTTTGAAACAAAATATTTTTAGTTAAAAAATTGGGAATTTGCGTGGTAATTCTGTTTTAAAAAACGATGCACATTATTACACAACGGTTCGTTATTTCCAAATAACCAAATAATAACTATATTAGGGTATAACTGTTTATATAGTTGTTAATAGGCTGATGAACTGATGTGAAAAGCAATAAATAATTCAAAAGAAATCACTATTGCTAAATACAAAACGTTATGTCTCTGCTCGTTCTGAATCAATTAAAATTGATTTTTTTGTTTTCATTCTGTAGAAAAATTAATTCTTTATAACATAACACTAAAGACTAAAATTTGGTATTTATTTATTGATTAGGAATAACATTTAAAAAAAATTATTTTATCGAGTTCTACGTATCTTGAAACGTAGGCCTCAAATTTTGTTATCTCGATTATAAACAGTTATTAATACAAATAATAAACCAAAAGCATTTATACTAGACTGCGTTTTCTTTTCTTTTGATTTTCATCCAAAATTCAAATAAAATTTCCTGATTCCAAAACACCTTACATTTCTATATGACCAATCATAACCGAATTATCAGAGAATCGCATCTCTTATAAGTTCCTGCTTGATCATATAAGATTTTTTTCCCTCTCTGTTCATCGTGATATCTTGATCTCGAAAATATTTTCGATTTTTCTTTATATTTGATAAGAACTAAGTTTCAGCGGAATTACAATTATTATAATTTGTGACTTCAATATGCAAATTTATTTTTTTTTCTCTCAGTTTTTTTCAGACTAAATAGTGGACCTTCATTAGGGCTAAGAAAAACAAGATAACAACTAATACAATTAAATTGCTAACTATTAGTGTAGAGGTTGGTTCCTATCTTACAGTCGTAGCAATTTAATTTAATTTAATTGTAATAGTTGTTATCTTGTTTTTCATAGCCCTGATGAAGGCACAAAATGTAAGCCGAAACTTTGGCATACAGTAAAATACGTTTATCTTGTTAGTGGAATTTTCTTAACGACCGCAATGTCAACCAACGTCCCATCATATATTATATTATTATAAACGGTCCTCAATAACTTCAGTATTAAAATTTTATATATCTGGAAAGAGCTTCATTTGCTGTTAAGTAAGTATGACTTGTTCTTGTGTAATTAATACTTCAGAGAGCCATTTTACAAATTTATAAAATTATTAATAAGTCAATAATTGATTAAATCACAATATTGTTAAAAAATTTCAGATCACAACAAGCAGATAGGTCAAGTGATTCTTTAATATTCAATCCGATGTTATAGGCGTATACATTTATATTTTTTTCAAAGTGGCATAGCATCCCACACCTGTCCTCACCCACCAGCCCTTCTTAATCCTGCGTGAAAGAGAAATAAAAGATACTGGAGCCGAGAGCTGGAGGAAGAGGTATAATGAGGATAGAACGGCCTGCGCGCCACGCATAATTGGTAATGACAGCCTTCTCCATGCGCGCGTGCTCTATCAGCTCTTTGCGCACTCACTATTATTATCAATTATATCTCGCCGGATAATAACACCCTCTCGGTGGGGTCTTTTAATTTATTAACTAAAGTCGAGTTCGTGTTTCTTTTGAATGAATGGGACCGAGGTTTCGGTTATTTGTATCCTAGTTCCTTTCAAGGAAAGGTTAATTGTAGAAGGTGTATAAATTAAATAACCTTCATGTATAATGTACTTACGATTGATATGTGTAAAGCTGTTAATCGCTAGTATATTGTAATTTAAAATGCGTAATATTTTGATCGGAGCTCGGGTGCTTACAGAACGTCTCCGGTCGAAAGTGTAAGTGTATAAATTGGTGAACCCTCCTTCGAGTCAAGAAGACATTACACAATGGCAAAATACGGAGGAAGGATAGTTTGAATTCCACAACATCCATTAAAAGGCGTCCTATTCGGTGCAGAACCATTATTAAGTAATGGATTTGGAAAAAAAATACTGGAAATAACCTCATCTCTGAATATGGATCTAGCCACCGTTCAACAATTACCACAAAACAACAGTCTCTTGTTATAATAACAGTCTGTACACCAAGTTGGTGTGCCCCTAAAATTCCAATCATAGAATCTCCATATTTTTCTAAAAGGGCACTAGTTCCTCAAGAAAATCAAGTAGCCTTTTTGGAACTGATAAGAAACAATCCAGATCATAGCATCCTTTATACGGACGCATCTAAAACAGGAGGCTCTGTAGGTTTTTCGGTAATAACGGCGAATGAAGAAATTCTATACAACCTTCCAGAAGCTTGCTCAGTCTTCACAGGAGAGGCCAATGCCATCAGAGAAGCTCTGTTGTATATAAGAGGTTCAGAGCATTATCAAAAATTTGCCATTGTGTTCGACTCAAAGAGCGTTTTGAAAGCTATTCATAGCTCAAAGATTAGGCATCCGGTAGTGGCAGAAAATCTCTTGGATCCTTTAGAAGTTGTATATATTGTATATAGTTATGATTGTTTGTATGGTGTTTATTTATTTGCCATCTTTTTATTTATATTAATTAGAGGTTGTTGTTTTGATTTGATTTGTTTTTTTTATTTATTATTATTTTATTGTTTATATATATATATATATATATATATATATATATATATATATATGAATTTATTTATTTTCTATTTTATGTAATTTGACTATTATTATTATTTTCTGTATATATTGTATGAACGTGGTCTCATATCACTATTATTATTGTTCATTTTGTAACAAATTGTAATATATCTCAATAAATAAATAAAAAATAATGTTGTGGATGTAATTAGTTGACCGTTGAGAATTACTTTAAGGAATTAGTCCGGGTGGCGGTCATTAAATGAAACAACTAAATAGTTTCAACTATTTTATTGTTTGCCAACGTTTCGACCCCCTTTGTGGGTCATCATCAGGGCTAAAAAGATACAAAAGAATATAATTTCAATGACATTACATACAATATTATATAACCTATTTAGCTAGAGAACGTCGGTATTGAAAAAATAACAGAAGAACTGTATATGTAAAAAAAATACAATGACCATATTACAATAATGGTCTCCCACCATGCGGTACGTATCTCCACTCTACTTCATATTTTTATATTTCATATTTCATGTAAATTATTGATACCTGTGTAAATTTTGTTTAGTGAACATTTTTATTTTTTCTGTATAACACTTTCATTATTGTAATATGGTCATTGTATTTTTTTTACATATACAGTTCTTCTGTTATTTTTTCAATACCGACGTTCTCTAGCTAAATAGGTTATATAATATTGTATGTAATGTCATTGAAATTATATTCTTTTGTATCTTTTTAGCCCTGATGATGACCCACAAAGGGGGTCGAAACGTTGGCAAACAATAAAATAGTTGAAACTATTTAGTTGTTTCATTTAATGACCGCCACCCGGACTAATTCCTTCCAGAAAAAATAATGTTATTTAGGTATGTACGGAATAATTGATATTTTCAATTTTTTTTAATGACCTTTAATGGAACTATTTGAAACACGATGCTGTTGCCTATCATTGCAGAAAATCTATTTCGGTTTCTTCACCCACGAAGTATGGCCCCAACTGTACCCGATAACAAACAGAGCTATAATTTTGGATTAAGAATCAATTAGGAATGTTTTGGAAAGGTTGCTCGCAAGGTCGACTACATTCTCCACCTTAACGGCTATCGATAGTGGACACATTGTTCACCCAAACATTTTCCCAAAGAGGTAAAAATCTTCTTAAAAAAAAAAATTTGAATATTTTTTTTTTTATTTTTAGAATGTAGGGTAAGTGTGTTGTGACTCCTGGACCTCGTAACGATTGGCTATAAAGTCGTCATAATAGTTTTGATATGCATAGGGATATAAATTATTGAGCAGGTGGCCAAAGAGTCAAAAAAATCAATTTAATATTATCTGATGTTTAAGCAATTGATTCGTTTATGTTAATTTCATCATTATGTCACTGATTAGTTGTTTTTTTGTTGTTTTTTTAATTAAGCTAAAATTAGTATCGCGCCAGTAGAATGTAAAAAACTTATATTACAATAAAATGTAAGCATTTCTATTTACTATTAAATACAAATAAGTATTTTAAAATTCGGCCTACCAAAATCATGATGTAATAGGTATTTAGTTTTATTTATTTATTGCTACTCAAATATGTCTGAAATATAAACCAGATTTTACACACAATACAATAATTCATCACAGAATAGTTTATATTTCAGACATATTTGAGTAGCTATAAATAGATAAAACTAAAAACCTATTACATAACAATCCACCATAAGGTTGAAACGGCAGTGGCTCCGAGACATATTGTAAACATCTATTCTGGAGTTCTGACACTGGTCAGATTCTCCTCTCATGTGCGGTGTGATTGTGGCTGTGGCACCCTCACTTAGCTTCTGCTGGCTCTCACCAGTGATGCGGCTGAGAGGGAGGCGCTGGGATTCTTTGGGCTCTGCTTGTCCTTCCACAAGTGGGGGTACAAGCCCCGTCCGGGGTTCCCTAGCTGATTGTAAATATTGTACATAGGTATGAATGTGACATATTTTGTTTATTTATTTGTTAACTTCATTAATTTTTTTCGGGGGCGGGGTAGCTGATCGGGTTAGCGCGCGTTGCTTTAAATGCGCGTTGCCTAGCAACACAGAGGACCAATTAATTTGAAACCCAAAAAATTACGAGTTCGAGACTCGGTGCTGTGGGGGACTTTTATTTCAGCATTTATCCCCCGCCCTCACCCCCTGGCCCGAGAAACCCTGAAGGCCCGAGGTAGGGAAGAACAAAAAAAAAAAAAATAAAAAATAAAAAAAAAAAAAATAAAAATAAAAAAAAAAAAAAAAACTTCATTAATTTGTATTAATTTTGTCCACAAATTTTGTTATTGTATACGTTTATTTATTTTATGTAATTTGACATTCCTTTTGTTTATATTGTAAATGTTGTATGAATGAGATCCTGTAGCACTATTATTATTGTCTATTATGACAAATTGTAATATATACAAATTAAAAAAAAAAAAAAAAATCCTATTACATCATGATTTTGGTATGTCGAATTTCAAAATACTTATTTGTATTTAAAATTATATATAAATGCTTACATTTTATTGTAATATAAGTTGTTTACATTCCACTGGCGCGATACTAATTTTAGCTTTATTAAAAAAAAAAAAAACCCAACTAATCAGTGACATAATCATGAAATTAGCATAAGCGAATCAATTCCTAAAATCATCAGATAATATTAAATTGATTTTTTTGACTCTTTGGCCACCTGCTCAGTAATTTATATCCCTAGCATATCAAAACTATTATGACGACTTTATAGCCGATCGTTATGAAGTCCAGGAGTCAATATAAAAAAAATATCGGAATAGTATTTGTGTGAGAATGTTGTTTATCACTTAGAATTTGACATATAGAAGTATGAATAGATATTCTAATGGGTTCTTGCTATATTTTATTTTATTTTAAAATATTTAATCTGATATCAGTATACTGGATTCGGAATCATATCTACGTTTTATGCACTGTCGTTTGTTTTGTCATGTACGGTAGGTGAATGTTTATACAGCCCAATAAAGTGTCCTTTGAAGAGAAAAAAAATTAATTTACATATCTCTATCATTTTTCAAGCATATGTACTTTTGCATATAAAGTATGTATCTGATACTAACAAATTGGGTCGATTTGAATTAAATGAGTTTGATGAGATCTTAATGGTGATCTTTTTATCCCTCACAAGTGGAATAAAAATAAGTGACTTACCTCATTTGCATACTAATTTGGAGTTATACTTTTTTATCTTCAGAAGACAATTTATCACTCAGAATACACGAATGCACTTAATAATATATTCAAGTATTTAAGAGAAGAAAAGTGTTGAGAGAGAGAGAATGGAGAACCCGTGACATTCAGCGCTCACCGCAAACGCCCATCTCTAACCTTGCACACTCTCTGTTATCCTCTTCGTAACCAGGACATCGTCATGACACCATCCCAGGAGTCAAGGCTGGAGCCACTCCTTACCACCGAAGACCTATCCTACTTCCTTGGCGCCAAGATGCCCTCATATATATAAATAAAGTACCTTAATTAATCGATATGAAAGGTTATTTAATTACTTATCAATTAGCGGCCGGCTCGGCATGGCGTAGGTAATGCGCATAAATCACAGCGCATAAAGTGGAATGGTGTTTATATCACGTCAAGTCCTAGTGGGTTATGACGTCACTGGCCTAGGCAACGTATATGGGTTCCTATCTATTGCGACCTCAACAGCCCGCCTTGAGGCGGGTATTACGAGTAAAAATTTAGAATTTGTAAGGTTCGTATGGTAAATTGTACAGGTGATATAGGAGAAATAGAAACCAAGTTTGTTCTACGACAAATTGTAACTGTCGTACAGATAGTAAACATACGAGGCATGTTTTTTAAGTAAGTACCGTTTTGGAATTAAAAAAAGACGTGCAAAGATATGGCTATAATTTTATTTTTACAAGGAAGCCTATTCCTTAATGTACTTTTCTACATAATTTCCATGAATTGTGTGACACTTGTCATAACGCGGCACCATTTTTGAATACCATACTCAAAACATTCTGCCGCCTGACTTGTTAATAACTTTTTTAGACCAAATTATTACTGGTGACGAAAAATGGATGGTCTACGTCACACCAGAATCAAAACAACAATCCATGGAATGACGACATTCATCATCACCCAAAAGAGTAAAGTTTAAGCAAACAATTTCTGCCCGGAAAATTATGTGCACAGTTTTATGGGACAGAAAAGGAAGTATTGCTAGTGGAGTTTTTGCCTCGTAATGAGACAATCAATGCAGCGTCTAATTGTGAGACATTGAAAAATCTGCGTCTTGCAATCCAGAACAAAAGACGTGTCAAGTTGAGTAAGGGTATCGTTTTGCTGCATGACAATGCCCGTCCACATGTGGTTAATCGGACCAAAGATCTCACCAAATCATTTAAATGGGAAACTCTAGATCATCCTCCATACAGCCCTGATTTGGCGCCCAGCGACTACCATTTGTTCCTGCACTTGAGGAAACACCTGGGCGGTCGGTTAACAAAGTCAAAACATTTGTGATGCAGTGGTTAACAAGTCAGGCGGCAGATTTTTTCGAGGAGGGTATTCAAAAACTGGTGCCGCGTTATGACAAGTGCCTCAAAATTCATGGAAATTGTGTTAGAGAAGTAGATTAAGTTACAGGTTTTCATGTAAAAAGAAAATTATTGCGTTATCTTTGCACGTCTTAGTTTTAATTCCCTACTTACTTAAAAAACATGCCTCGTAGTTTTGATTAGAAGACAAGAATATTAAAGTAAAGCATTAAATATAAAATTAAGAAAAGCACAGCTGACCAAATTGTTAACGATAGAAAAAATAGCCAATCATTGGTATTACAGTCTATATGTACTGAGCCCGTGAACCTTTATAGGTTTTATGGTAGGTTTAATATTTTATTTATTATCTAGCTACCGACAGGCGAAGTCTTGTCTTAACTATGTCTTGGTGAAATCGGTCAAACCGTTCACGCGTGACGCGAATCACCATGGAAAAAGAAGATTATATAGAAATAGATAGATAGTAGATATACTTATGTTTAGTGAGATACATATTAGGGATGGGCATAATCGAATGATCGTCATAATCGGATATCGGACTTCGATGATTTAAATAATCGAATGATTTTATAATCGAATGATCGAATGATTAATATGCTTTCTGAGAGACAATATGCCAAAATTTCCGTCTCTATGATGGCTGACCTGCATATAATTTATGAGATGAGCAAAAAAAAAAAAGAAAAAAAAAAGGTCGTTCGATTATCCGAGCTCCTTGGAATCCCTTGAATAACGTTAAACGATTCAGTTCGAATGATCATTCGTTTCTCCTAGTCGATTAATTCGAATGATTGAAATTATCGAATGATCCGATAATCGTCAGTCGATTATGCCCACCCCTAATACACATCATCACATCGCACATCAGTCAAATAACCATTAAGATAATGAAACATTCATCTAATCTCATAATAAAAAAACAACCATATAAATATACATTTTTTTTCAGTTGGCGTGGAGGGACTTTGCCGCACTATGTTCCTACGATCCTTAATGATATTTTATAGCTTAAGGTCATCTCTCTAGTTGGCTGACGGGTTACCCAAATAAGAAGGGAGGTTGTAAGTGAATCTCCATTTAATTATATGGCTCAAAAGTCCTCTCGGCACTAGGAATCAAACTTACAACATTTGGCGTGGTAAACTAGAGCCACACAGCTACAAGCTCCCCCTAATATAAACTTTAATGTACTTTTTAATTAATCATTAAGAAATAGGTCACAAGTGTTGTGTTTATATTTGAATGTCTTGAAAATAGAGTAAACAAATAAGGATTTCTTGTATTGTTTGTTTATTTTATTTTTTTAAATATATTTTTATTGAAATTTACAACGGTACAAAAAATACATTAAGTAAATATGGTGAAATGCTATAACACATGTAATAAACATGAAGAGAAACTGCCCATTGGCAGCACTCTTTGGTAGTGAGTCTAAACTACAAGGTCTCGAGGCCATCTTCTTTTCAGACGCCTCGGAGGATTATCAGGAATCGAAGAGGAAGCAAGGATTAAAACTAATAGATTAGAGTGGGAGTGGGATTTTTCATGGAAGGTGTACGGTCAAATCAGCAACATATGGAACATTAAGGTCATTGTGGATGATTTTCCTCGTGACAAATTAAGGATTTTGGATTGTAAGGACTGGATACGCGAAGAGTTTGATGGTTTTGTAGAGCCCCAAAGCTCAACTCCCATTTGTATTCATTTAACTCCACTTCATTGTGGCTAATCGGACGATGCTAGTCATAAATTTGCCTATTTAGAGGACCACCATTTTATGCCCCCTTAGAATGATGGTATAAGCAAGGATTTTTTTCAACCGATGAATAATCCTAGGTCCACCTGCCTGTTTTGAACCAACGATCATGGGCATAGAAGGATGTTATTTTCGTCAACTGAACCACACGTGACACCAGGATTTCCAGTATTTAACGGAGCTACGATTCTGGATATATATAAATACATATACGTATACGTAGAGAAATCAGTTATCATCGATTGAGTTGTTGAGTTATGAGGCAGGGCATTGTTTCATGATAAAATCCGAAAATCGATGGATATGGTCAAAAGTTCGCCTGACAGAAATGCATATCTTCTTAAATATTTTTCCATCTAATAAGACGGTGGTTCGTTAGGGCTTTGTAGTTTTATTGTTTCGTGACTTAACAATGACCGCCAAAGTTCATTTTTTACCTTTCTTATATCACTTATATTAAAAAGAAAACTGTCAGAGATTATTATTTTTATTGGAACTCGGGATCCATGTTGATTATTATTCAAGAAAATACTTATTTATTTTTAAATATTAACTATAAAAGAATAAACGAAATTAGTATCTCTTCTTTAGGAAAAGAGCTTTTTAAACGAGTTCATAGAGTTCGTTACCAACCAACTTCTAAAACTAAAATTGAAGGTGTGGATTTTTTAATATAATAGTTTATTCGAACATTTTATATGTAATTGTCAAGCCTTCATGAGTTATAATTTATAACTGGTGCTATTAGAGAAGAGTGTAAATGATGTTGCCCTGAATTCGAGTCCTGTTTGAGATCGACAATAATAATCCCGTCAGACGGATAATTGTAATTAATTATGAATATATTATTCGGAACAGTTTCTTCTATTTTATTTATATATTTATTTATCATAACATATAAAACATGATTATTAAAACATTACGTTTTGAGGTTCCTTATGCCTCATCTTCAGATTTTCAAATATCATCTAAAATATAATTGAATAAATATTATAAGCAACTATACATACATTAACAACACATCATCAATAAATTAGGATCAATTATCATTTAAAATATTTACAATCTGTTTATTATTAAAATTCTACTTACATTTATTTCCATATTATATCCTAATATAGGTCAATTAATATTGTAGTATTATTCATATTAAGTTCCTATATATGAATAATTCTGTAATTCTGTTAAAATTTATCTTTTCATTTTCACATATTAATTCTCTCAACATTTTGTTGCTATACACTTGCAACTATCATGTAGTCTAAATTAGCATTTATCTAATTCCTTTCTTGTATTATTCAATGTTTTCAAATAACCACAACATAATTTTTATCTAGGTTAGAGATTAATTATATATACACACATTCATACTCATACATACCCACACATACACACATATATACATATATACACATACACACATCCATATATACATATATACACACACACACACACACACACACACATATATATATATATATATATATATATATATATAATATATATATATACATACACACACGCACACACATACACATATTTTTTATTATTTTATTTTTTATTATCAATCAAAATCAGAAATTCAATTTATAAATTATATCTGCATAGTTTTGACTTTTTGTTTTTTAATCTGTTTTGTAATTTACTGTATTCATTATGTTTTTAGTTATATAGATTGACTCTAGTATCTTTCTATTTTTGGTTTTTTGTTCTGTATTAAGTATTTGAATATTAATTAATTATTATATTGTAATTAATTAAATCAGTTGGAAGTATATCTTGGGATCAGGAGACCCTCTCATGACCCAACCAATCTCTATAAAATGTTTCTCCTATCCATTGAATGGAAAATCTAACAGTTGAGTTCATTTAGTTACGTTCTTACTTAAAATAGAACTCCACATACGTCATTAAATGTAGTGTCATCGGATTTTGTTAAACCATCTTAACAATCTCAGGGCAAAGCAGATATGGTTCAAAAACGGTTAACAATTATTTCTTGAGGTCCCAAGAATGAACATTGACCTCATTCTGGTGAACAGCACGGCATTGTTTTAGCTGGGGTAGAAAAGTATATTACAAAAGCAAAATCTGATGCTTGCAACAAAGGCATTAATCTGACCTCCGTTGTTACAACCAATTTAAGAACTTTTATATAAAGTTAGAGTTGAAAAAAAAGCTAAATAATTACATTTAGTTTCGATAGAAACTCTTGTTTCATTAAATAATCTATTATACCAATATCTACAACAATCACTTAATTTTATTCCTTTTTAATCACTATCCGTTACCTTACAGAACTTAATATATATAGTAAGGGAATTTATTGCGATCGTGAAAATTTTGAAATTCCAGTTTTCAACGGAAATACACGTTTTATGGTCCCCTGGGTCCAAATAATCAAGTCCCGCAAAAAGGTATGTGTGTGTGGTAACTCCGGGCGGAAACGTAAAGTCCTATGAAACTTAAATTTAAATTTAAGACAACTATACGCCCGTAACGTTACAAAAATTTTTCATCAAAATCAGCTTACCAGAAGAGCCACTTTATACTATGAAATTTGCATCTTTTTACGATCTTCTCAAAAACGGCTCAAAGGATTTTAATTAAACTCGCTATATCGATGTACAATTTAACGGGCTTTATTATCATGTAGGTTTCATTCTGATTAAAATAGTCCGACGGGGCTTAAATTCCAATATTTTTAATTTTCTTCTTCTAAAGTACCTTTAATTTTGTATATCTATAAAAATAACCAAATTATCTTATAGTATGATGAGATCCTGTAGCACTATTATTATTGTCTATTATGACAAATTGTAATATATACGAATAAAAAAAAAAAGTATTGATAAATAAGAGCTAAATATGAATGTTGGGCGAATTTGAAAAACAACTAATGAAGAAAACTGAAAAAATAAATTGTTGATGCAATTTTTTGTTTTTTTAACATAAGACAGTAATATACATGTATGATATACCGTTGGAAAGCTTAGGATTTTAGAAAAAATATTATCTTATACACAAGCTTTTGAAAGTTAGTAGATTGTGATGAAAAACCGATAAAACTAAGTGAATATTTTAGATAATAACATAATAGATTTTTTTTAAAAAACACATGTTTCTATTGAAATTACATTTAATTAATTCTTTAATGGTTTCACTCATTTTTACCTCCAACTGTATTTGAAAATTCTTCAATTGATTCTAAAAAGGGAGGTAAGTGAAAGTCGTGTGTTGCCCGCACCAGATTTTTTTTATAAATCATTGCCTTTTCAACGAGTGTTTTGTTCTTTTTTATTATACGTCTGTATTACTGTTCTTAGGTTAAGAAGGAAATTAAAAAAAAAACCTAAAATATAGTTTTGTTCTTTTTTCCTTTAGTTGATTATCAAATACGTTCATCGTGTATATTTAGCCGTTTTTTTTTTTTCAATGTTAATAAGATGATATCCAGTGATGCGGCTGAGATAGAGGCGCTGGGATCTCTTGGATGGTCCCTTTAGCAGTTGTATATATTGTATATAGTTATGATTGGTTGGATGATTTTTATTTATTTGCCATTTTTTTTATTTATCTCAATTATAGGTTGTTGTTTTAATTTTTGTATTTATTATTATTTTATTTTATATATATATGAATAAAAATTGGAGGCTGATGTCTACTTCACCACTATTTTATTGAAAAAATTCGCACTACGTTTCCGCTACAATGCCATCTTCAGATGCAGTGGAACAACTTAGATCTAGAAGTACAAAATATTGTCAAATTACAAATAATCGTCTTATGTATGTATATATGTATATATATATATATTTTATTTGTTTTATTTATTCTTTCATCATACATTTTAACATAGTTGTATAATTTCATGACAAATTGTAAGACGATTATTTGTAATTTGACAATATTTTGTACTTTTAGATCTAATTAGTTCCACTGCACCTGAAGATGACATTGTAGCCGAAACGTAGTGCGAATTTTTTCAATAAAATAGTGGTGAAGTAGACATCAGCCTCCAATTTTATTCATAAAAAATTTGACCTTCACCTAAAAGAATCTACACCTATATATATATATATATATATATATATATATATATATATATATATATATATATATATATATATGAAATTATTTATTTTTGTATTTCATGTAATTTGACTAATATTATTATTTTCTGTATATATTGTATGAATGTGATCTCATATCACTATTACTATTGTTCATTTTGTAAGAAATTGTAATATATCACATTAAAAAAAAAAAAAAAAAGAAAAGAAAAAAAGATTATATAAAGTTTTTGAGCCATTTTTGAGGAAATCGTAAAATGCGTGGTATAATGCGACTCATCAATTTTGTTGAAAAAGTTTCTGTTACATCTCAGGCATATAAATAAAACTAAATTTCCGGGTGGTACAATTTATCGTTTTGTACCTATGTGCATACTCACAGACCATATTGCCAGGGTTAGACATAATTAATTAGGGGATTCTATAATTTGTATTTCCAATGAAAACTTAAATTCCATAATTTTCACAACCGCAATTCTTTCTCTTGAAAGTATATATTTCACATGCAGGTAAATTAAAGCCAAAATATGTTTTAAGATTTTAAAAGCTTTATACTAACACCTTGAAACTCATTACATATATTTTCTGTTGTTACAAAATTATATAATTTTGAGTTCGTCTTCCATGCCTGTTTATATCACGAATTTTCTTCAGTAAAGATGCGTTTTTTCCTTGAATGTAGACGATGAAAAATCTCTTTTGGACTAGAGATACTCCTCCACCGCCGTAAATCTCTTTCATTGCTCAATACGCAATCCTTCAAACAGACGGGCGGACTGTGACAGACCCCTTTCTGTCCTTGGGCTAGCCTCCTCCGACTATAAATCGACATTCTTCTTGTTTTCGTTTAGTTTTCCCGCTTCGCAATAGCGCAAAGGCGCGTGTGACGGTTGCGCAACCGAAGCGAGGACCGCTGTGTTTGCGCAGTGGTGTTTGTCCCCGGGTGATGTCGGCGGCAAACAGTGTTCTGCCACCGCAGGAGTCCTCAAACAGACGTGTCTCAGGAACTAGCTTCCGGCATGAGTGGCACCATTCTTAAACACACCAAAAAACACATCATGAAAATATTTCGTTTTCTCGAAGAAATTCATATTTCATCCTTTGCAATCAGCACTATTTTTTTATTATATTACTTGCTGTATGCAATACGTGGTTTTATTTTGTTGTGATTTACATATATGAGACGATGATATCCGAAACAAAAACTATATGCACAAGAAACTGCACGACGATTTCGGCTACTCCAACACTTACTAGACAGACGCTCTAACCTTTCACTTAACTACAAAAGACTCATTTACATGACCATCATAAGGCCTATCTGGACCTACGGAGTAGAGCTTTGGGGCTGTACTAAACCATCAAACTCTTCCCGTATCCAATCCTTACAATCTAAAATCCTTCGCAAAATCCTTAACGCTCCTTACTTTGTCACGAATAAAATCATCCACAATGATCTTAATATCCCATGTGTTGCTGATTTGGCCCGTACCAGGTATCACACCTTCCATGAAAAACTCCACTCCCACTCTAATCCATTAGTTTCAATCCTTGCTTCCTCTTCCATTCCTGATAATCCTCCGAGGCGACTGAAAAGAAGATGGCCTCGAGACCTTCTTGTTTAGACTCAGTACCAAAGAGTGCTGCCAATGGGTAGTTTCTCTTCATGTTCATTTCATGTGTTATAACATTACAGCATATTTACTTGATGTATTTTTTGTACAGTTGTAAATTTCAATAACAAATATATTAAAAAAAAATATATTCACTCCAAATGTTACAGAAACCGGAAAAAAACTCAATTCAAGGAAATTTTTTCAGGATTTTATCAGGGCTATGTTTTTTATCGCGTAAAATTAGTTCATAAATATCTGGTGCGCTCAACACGCAACTACCATTTACCTTTAATGTTAAAATCGAATTTAGATTTTTACTTTCACTTACCTATATATGAAATAATACTAAGGGAAAGTATTGATATCGTGAACATTTTCGAATTCGAGTTTTCACCGGAAAAAAAAGTTTTAGATTCTGATTCTCTGAATTCCAATGATAAACTCCGCGTGAGTTTGGTAAGTCTAGTTCGAAAACGATATACGAGTATAACGCATAGAACTGAAATCTTATATTTAAAATCATATATACCAGAGATGTTACAGCAACTTTTTCATCAAAATGGGATAACCAGAAAATCCATTTTACACAATGCACCTTTTCAAGATATTCTTAAAAACGGCACTAAAGATCTTGATTAACGGGACTTACTTAAAAAGCATGCCTCGTATATAACTTTTATCGCAGGCTATTGCTTTTTCTGTGATAATGATTTTTATGACCTGTTTGAAGATTTTAAAGATGATTTTCCTCCTTCATAGTGGTTTATATTACTCCTCATTGTCCAATGCTTAAATCACCATCATCACATTTACGGCAGACATAAAAATAATTTTATTCTATTAAATATTTGTCTACACCTCGCTAGATAATAGCATTAGGGGAAGATAATGAAAGGATTACGACAGGAGCGACACCTGCCGAGGGTTTACGACGGCCGACCCGCCGGCATACGAACGACCCGTAATAAAACGATAAAGGAATACCTCCAGACCCGGGTTCGTCCCATGGGTGTAGCCCTTGCCTGTGTGGCGAAGCTGGGACTCATGGGCTACGTCTGGGTTGTCTATGTTCTGTAGAGATATAGGGTAAGGGGTTTGTCTCCGACATGTTTTGTACATTTATCATGTTTAAAGGAGTCCTACATTAAAATGTAATAAAAAAAGTGCATGATCCTCAAATAGCACAGTAAGAGTAGTCAAATATATCCCGAATGTTTTAAAATATAAATACAAAGCATTCTCGGCTAACCGACTAAAAAACCACCTTGCATGATTCCTCATAACCGTCATGTGAACTCAGTTCCGAAAAATGAAAATGCTATCATATTATTGGGTTGTGTCACATGAAATATCCGTTTTCAAGGTAAAGGATTATTATTTAAAATACGAGATGAAATCAAGATAATTTTATTCGAAGTATTTAACTTCTTTTTCTACACATTTTTCCCAACGTGCCACCAACTTTTTTATCCGCGAACTGAAGAAATCTGAGCTTTGAAGTGAAACAAAATCTGAAAACGCACTTTTCACTTGATCATCATTTTAAAAAAGTTTTCCTTTGACAAAGTTGTCTAAATTCCTGAACAGGTGGTAATCTGTTGGAGACAAGTCGGAAGAACTTCTTAGCCCAGTTCTTTCAATTTTTGCACGGTATGTTTTGAAACATGGGGTCTTGCTGCCGCTCAGTTAGATCATTAGGTACCCATGTATTGAGCTTTTTTTACTTTCCCAATACACTTTAAATGTCTGGAAACGGTAGATGCACTAGCATTTAGTTGTGCTGAGAGTCCTTTAACTGTTTGGTAGGTGTTTCCTTCTACTGTATGTTTGAGGACATCGTTGTGTATTACGGACGGAGGTCTTCCAACAGAGACCTGGAAAATCCTTTATGTATTTCAGAAACTATAAAAACGGACATTTCATGTGAAACAACCCAATATATATATATAATTACATAGAAAATATGAATTTTCCTTCTTAGCTCGGTCCACTTTTTTTGGAATACTGGAATACCATCCCATCAAACATCAGTCATGCTCCTTCCCACTCTTCTTTCAAATCTCCCCTTTTTAAATACCTTCTTGTTTCCCAATTAGATGCCAACTAATTTCAGTACAGCGATTAAAGTGATGTGAGAAATGTCTACACTTCATAACATAAATGATAGTAAAGTTTTTTTTTCATTTTTATTTTTAATTATTCTGTTTTTTGTTATTGTTTTTTTTATGTGTTGTTAGTTCTATATTACATTTAGGTATTATTGTATTTTATTTTGTTTTTCATTTCTCTCTCTTTTTCATCAATTAAAATAATTGTAACCTAATAGTAATAATAGTTTTTTTTTATGTTTTTTTTGGAAAGTTGTAATCATTTTTTTTGTACATGTGTATTATTCTCAAGGGATCTGGTCCCAGAATAATGTTCTTTTTTCATTCAATCGTTCATCCATTATTTTGTAACAACAAATAATATATGAAATGAGCTTCATGTTGTCCCTATTACTTAGAAAACTTACAAAACATAATAAAACTGAAGTGGGTACATTTTCACATTCAGTCACGTATAAATGAAATATATAGTAATGTTAAGTATAACGATCGTGAACATTTTCATATTAGAATCCAATTGACCAATTCCCGCAAAACGTTTTGTTTCTTTTTGGTAAGTCTAACTCAAAAATGATAAGTTACTAGCATTGAAAAACTCCTTGGGCTATCTGGCGTATATGAACCTTGGGTATAAGATGCTGCTATGCTAACCACTATTTTATGTGAACCTTATTCCACCATGTTCAGAGTCTATTTATTATTATTATATTTTCACTTACCTATATATGGAATATATAGTAAGGGAAAGTATTGCGATCGTGAAAATTTCGGTTTCCAGTTTTCAACGGAAATACACTTTTTAGGTCCCCGGAGTCCAAATGACCAAGTCCCGCAAAACGTTTTGTTTCTTTGTGGTAAGTCTAACTCAAAAAAGTTACTAGCTTTGAAAAACTCCTTGGGCTATCTGGCGTGTATGAACCTTGGGTATAGGATGCTGCTATGCAAGCCACTATACTATGTGAACCTTATTCCACCATGTTCAGAGTTTATTTATTATTATTATACTTTCACTTACCTATATATGAAATATATAGTAAGAGAAAGTATTGCGATCGTGAAAATTTCGATTTCCAGTTTTCAACGGATATACGCTTTTTAGGTCCCCGGAGTTTAAATGACCAAGTCCCGCAAAAAGTGTGTGTGTCGGTGTGAGTGTGGTAACTCCGGGCGAAAACAAATAATCCTATGAAACTGAAATTTCATATTTAAGACAACTATACGTCCGAGATGTTACAGAAACTTTTTCATAAAAATCACCTGACCGGAAGATCTACTTTATACCATGCATTTGTACCTTTTTACGATTTTTTCAAAAACGGCTCAAACGATTTTGACTAAACTCTATATATTGATGCAAAATTTGATTGGCTTTAATATGATGTAGATTTCATTCTGATTGGAATAGTCCGACAGGGCTTAAATGCCGATATTTTCAATTTTCTTATTCTAAAGTACCTTTAATTTTGTAGATTAGAAAGAAATATTGTCATTGATAAATAACGGGTGAATATGAATATTGAGCTACTTCGATAAACAACTAAAGGAGAAAATTGAAAAAAAAAATTGTATGCGATTTTTGTGTTTCTGAACACAAAAATAGTAATATAGATGTATAAAATACCGTTGGATAGCTAAAGATTGTATTATGGATAGCTAGAAAAAATGTTACCTAATACACAGAATTTTAAAGGTTAAGAGAGAGTGATGAAAAGCCGATAGAACTAACTGATTGTTGTAGATAAAAATATAATAGTTTATTTAATAGAACACATGTTTCTATTGAAATTCAAAATAATTAATTCTTTACCTAAGTGTATTCTTGACTTTATTGTATTGATTCATTATTATGTATATATTTTATTGTAATTTTATGCCGTGTAAATATTGTATGAATGTAGTATGTATGATATCTTTCAGCACTACTATTGATGTCCAAATTGGGGCAGATTCTAATTTTACTCAATAAAAATTGTTGTTTAACTAAAAAAAAAAAAAAAAAAAATTCTTTACCAATTTATTTGTATCTTTAAATGTATTTATAAATTCTTATGAATGATTTTAATAAGGGAGGTAAGTGAATGTCTTGTGTCGCGCGCACCAGGTTTTTATTACTAAAATTAAGTAAAGACAGAATTTTTATTTGTTGATAAAACCATTTTTATGGAAAAATATTTTCTATATTGCAGAAATTTAAGAGAGCGAATATGTCTAATATGTTGGATTTTTTATCCGATCTGATGAATTCAGCTGACCCATATCAAAAGTAGTTCTGTTAGTTCCTGCATGATTTAATGCTTTAAAGTTTAACGACCGAATGTTGTTAGCTATCTCGATACTATTAAGACATAATGAATTCAGATTCCTTGGAAAAAACGTAGTCGTTGAAATAACCTCGTAAATTACCGTTGGCACTTTGACGACGTTTTAAATTTTAAGCTTATGTTCTAACTGTGAAATCAGTCTTCAACTTTGAGGAAGTGTGCCTATAGTTAAGGATGTGAAGACTGTATCAATATTTTGAATTTTCCTTTCTTAAAAAAATGTACGTTAATTATTAATTGCATGATCAGGAACTACTTCTTACAGATCCGGAATTCATGACTGTGCGATGTTCACAGTAGTCAGTATTGTGCACCTGTTTATTCTCAGGGAAACATTGCATTTTTTTTTTTAGTTTAATGGAATAAGGATATCTACTACACCTACAATGATTACTACGGTAAGTTAATTTAATCCCATTAAAAATCCAAGGAACACCTGCGAGTTCGAACCCTTACCTTTGGCATAGGAGGCTGTTATGCTAGTCACCCTGCTACCGGTTATCCCTAAGAACATTTAGATATGTCAGAGAAATTATGAGTAGATTATCCATTTCATTAAACTTGAGCCAAGACAAAAAAAAAAAAAAAAAAATTAATTAAAACACTCTACATAATGGTCACAATGTTTACTTTCCTTTTTACAATATTCATTTTGTCTACATTTAATATGAACATATCTCGTCAACATTTAATATCTCGCATCTGATTTCTCAATTTCTGACAGCAAGTCAGCTTATATGACTTTATATAGCCTGGCATTAAATCAAGTTTTTTTATATTAGACTTTTTTCATTATGACCTACCGAAGGAAAACAGAGCAAGGGAAAAAAATAGAAGGTTAGAGATTAAAACTGAATAATAGGTTATTTATTAAAATCGAAAAATTGTAAGCATCAAATTAAACAATAAATAAAAATAAACAATAATAATTTTCCATAAATGTTATTTTATTATTTCACAATTTAAATTATCATAACTACTGGAAGAACATTTGGAATTCCAAATGACGGTAAAAGTTATTCACTAAATCACGTAGTGGCATTCAGGAGTGAGGCACTCAAGGCAGGCAGACGTTAATCGCCCAAATTTACGATTTCAAAAATGTCCGGTATCTCGTGTGACCGACGAGATCTTTATCTCTTCAATAAAAAAATACACAAAATGAGTAAAAAAAAAAAATCTAAGTCAGAAGGAAACAATTTTCGAAAAGACGGAGGTGATAATTTTAAAGAGAGAAAAAAATATAGAAACAATTTACGGGCCAATCGACATTCCTCTATTAACGGCCACGATCTCAATAAAACTTTATCGAATGTTCCAAGTGATGCTATGCTAATGGTTGTGGACAACGCACATTTTTATTTGGCATAAAATATTCCTATTTGTTTACCGTAAAAAAATGTAATTATAAAAATTAATAAGTATCTAAATGAAAATTATATTTTTGTATCAACGATACTAACAAAGAGGGATGTAGATCTGAAACATTAAAATTTCTATATATCATCAACATCGTATTAAAAAAAAAAAAAAAAAAAAAAAAAAAAAAAATGTCTACTCTTATGATATGGGGGGGGGGAATGTAATTTATTTATTTATTTTTTTTTTCTGCGGTCATCAATGAAATCATATTCAGCATTTTTACTTTCACTTAGCTATCTATGAAATATGTAGTAAGGAAAAGTATTGCGATCGTTTTGAGATTTTTCTATTCAATGAAAACTATGGATAACAGCAAATAATAATAGTATTAATAATAGACTTAGCGAACCCGAAGGTTCGATGCCGATACCACCAAATTCCGCCTACACAGTGTTGTCCAATGTTCACCGTTCAAGCTCAAGCCCCCGAGATCAGCATTAACGCAATCCTCCCATCGACGCTTCGGCCTACCAGTCGGATCAGCGAATACCAACTTTCTCGGAATCCGCTCCTCACCGAGCCCTACAACTTTACTCACCCATTTGGGTCTCCGCGATGCTATCAACTCAATTATATTCACAGGATACAAGTTCCGCAAATCCGCGTTGCGCAATCTTCCTAACTCCCCAGTGGCCTCATCTCTTCGGACCAAATATTTTACGCAGCACCTTATTTTCGAAAACCTTAAGCCGTTGTTCGTCCTTCAAAGTAAGCGGCCTCGTTTTACATCCGTAAAGAACCGTCGGAAGAATAATAGTTTTATAAATTAAAACCTTTAAATTTTTAGATAGAAGCCGCGAGCTAAGTAACTTAGAAGCTGAATAATAACACGCATTTCCCACCTTTAACCGGGACTTTATATTTTCCTGGATTTCATTTTCTCTTGTTATCATTGAACCTGAATACTTAAATTTCTCTGAGTGTTCAATAGTATGCCCTGATATATCAATATCACCAAGATCGCCACCGTTTCTGCTACTAATCATATATTTCGTCTTATCGGTATTTGATTCGAATCCTATTTCCTTTCCGGTTTTTATTAACACACTTGTATTTAGTTGTATGGTTTCCGTGTCTTCACCTAGCAGTACCAGATCATTGTCATACCCCAAAACCAGAATATGGATAAGAGAAAGAATCTCAAAATTTTATTTTCCTTCCAACCGATGACAATCGGAATATCGGTCATGAAAACTTCTTTTTTTTTGTCGTATTAACCATTTTTCTAGAAAACCTTTCATTTTAATTATATGTTTGTTCAATTTTAGTAGGTTATTTCCACGTATATATATATTCAAAGCCCCTAAAACTAAGATACAATAATAAATAAAAAATAGTACGTATTAGCAAAGTATTTTTTAGATATGCCTCCTTTTGCTGAAGCATAGCTTTATTTTAAGTTTTTTTTTGTCATTTACGATTACTTGCTGTGCTGGGACACATCTTGGCTCTTATAAAATGGATTTAATTCGTTCTTTTCCTAAGAATGACTTTCGTTTCCTCTTTCTGTGTTAAGGTAGAAGAAAATGATTATACTGAGGGAGAGATGTGTCTCTGACCAGCAGGTGGACCACACCTGGACCCGTGTAATTAGAGCTGGTGGATGTCCATTGCTCAAGGTGTCAGTGGCGTACAGGTTGCGGCTGCCTGTAATTGTCCACCTTCTTGTCGTGTATTTATTGGTCTCCAATCCCATACAGCTGCTCTCATACCTATTGTCTGTCTTAGTTGTTAAATATGTATCAATTTTAATTCAAATTGAGTAAAAATGACCAGTATCAAGCATAAAGATCCTAAATATTAGAAAAAAAAAAAAAAGATACAGTATGGTGTCAGTTTCTGACCGTGACAATAACAACCTCCAGGCACACCAATAAAGGCTTGGTAAGCTGCATCAATGGGGTTTGGCTATTATATTGTAGTACCACTATAATATGTATTTATTATACATTTTTAACGGATATAGCAGGTTCTTTTATATTGCATTATATGATTGATCCTAAGTTTTTTCTGTCTTTTTGAATAATAATCATGCCCTAAAATATTTGTGAGTCCTGTTGGAGATTGACAATAATAATCCCGTCAGACCGAAAATCGTAATTAATTAAATCAGTTGGAAGTATATCTTGGGATCAGAAGTCCACCTTATGACCCAACCAATCTCTATAAAATGTTTCTCCTATTCATTGAATGGAAAATCTAACAGCTGAGTTCATTTATTTACGTTCTTACTTAGAATAGAACTCCAGATACGTCATTAAATTTTTTTTTAAACCATCTTAACAACCTCAGGGCAAAGCAGATATGGTTCAAAAACGGTTTACAATTATTTCTTGAGGTACCCAAGAATGAACATTGACCTCAATCTGGTGAATAGCACGGTTTTTTTTTTTAGCTGGAGTAGAAAAGTATATTACAAAAACAAAATATGATGCTTGCAACAAAGGTATTTAGCTTCCCACCGTTGTTACAATCAATTTAAGAACTTTTAAATAAAGTTAGAGTTGAATAAAGATAAATAATTACATTGAGTTTCATAAAAACTCATGTTTCATTAAATAATCTATTATACTATTATCTACAACAATCACTTAATTGTATTCGTTATTAATCACTATCCGTTACCTTACATATATTATAGTAAGGGAAATTATTGCGATCGTGAAAATTTTGGAATTCTAGTTTTCAACGAAAATACACGTTTTAGGATCCACTGAGTCCAAATAACCATGTCCCGCAAAAAGGTCCGTGTGTGGTAACTCCCGGGCGGAAATGAAAAGTCCTATGAAACTGAAATTTCATATTTAAGACATATATACGCCCGAGACGTTGCAAAACCTTTTCCATCACAATGAGCTTACCAGAAGAGCCACTTTATACCAAGCATTTTGCACCTTTTTTCGATTTCCTCAAATCGGTTCAGACGACTTTGATTAAACTCGCTATATCAATCTAAAATTTAATAGGATTTAACATCATGTAAGGTTTCATTCTGATTAAAATGGTCTGACAGAGCTTAAATGCCCATATTTTAATTTATTTTTTTCTCTAAAGTACCTTTAACTTTGTAGATTCTCTAAAAATAACCATATTACCTTGTTAGCATTGATAAATAACAGCTGAATATGTAAGTTGTGCGAATTTGAAAAACAACTAAAAGAGAAAACTGAAGAAATATTTTTTAATGAAATTTTTCGTTTTTGAACATAAGAACAGTAATATACATGCATGATGTACTGTTTGAAAGCTAAAGATTTTAGAAAAAATATTAACACATACACAAGCTTTTAAAAGTTACTAGAAAGTGATGAAAAGCCAATAAAAATAACTGATTGTTTTAGATAATTAATATAACAGATTTTTTAATAAAACACATGTTTCTTTAGAAATTCCATTTAATTAATTATTTAATGGTTTTACTTATCTCTTACTGTACTTGAAAATTCTTTAATCGAGTTTAAGAACGCAGGTAGGTAAAAGTCACGTTTGCCCGCACCAGATTTTTTTTTTTGGATTACAATTTTTTTAAGCAATGCATCATCAATTAAATTTATTAACGTAGTTTTAATCCTTTCAATCGATTTGGAGAGATTTTTATCAATAAGATTACCGAAATTTTGCACTAAACATACAACCAATCTTATGGCATCTACAGACCTTGCTGAAATCGTCCTTAAAACTTTATTCAGTAATATTACCATTTTAACAATAAAAATAGTGCTAAATTACTTCAATTGTACAATATATACAAAATATTACATTTATAAAATTATGATACAAAAAATATAAAATAAGAATAATCAACAAAATATGTACAACGTTTAAAACCAAATGAAAATAAAGTCCTTGCTAGAATAACAGTTATGCACATCCTGCAATGATCATCGTTACAATACAGTAATATGTTTTTTTTAGAGCGATGCTAATCATCAACTATATGTAATAATCCATTTCATTGTTTTGATATCGCCTTAGAAATATATGTTATGTCCATGAGGAGTTCACCATTAATTGGTAGCGATATCTGTTGGTCAATTTGCAAGTTTGTTATTTTACTAATTTGAAGTCAGTTTATGCTGCTGTCACAAATTGGACGATGCTACAGGGAGAGGCTTAAATTTTGCCTTTCCAAGTTGAATTAGGATAGGGATCTTCAACGAGTACATGGCAATGCACAGACTCAGAACCACCTTTTTACGTCCTACTTTCATTAAAAGATCCTAGGACTATCCATAAAGTTTGAAACCGCAATCTTAGGCATTGAAGGCTGTCATCCTAGCCACTACAACACAGATGACCGCTTCGAATGGAAATACACTGTTAGATGCGGATCGTTATTATTTCTTTTTCGATTCTCTACTACTACGACCAATGGATTCACCCCCTTCTTGGAAGTTCCATGACTGGAGAGATATAATTGCGCAGAAGAGGAGTACGTGGGGCTATGCGGGTCCTCCAGCGGCTCAATGAATGTCCTGCTCCTGGAAAAAAGAACAAGTCCTGGACCAGCTCCTTGGCCGCCTCAATGGGTGGCCGTCCCCTCATTGATGTTCCCTTGTCCACGATGGCTCTGTCCTATTTCACCGCCATCGCATCTCCTTCTTCCTTCCCTACGTCAGTATATATTGTCGAGGCTAATAGGTGAGAGAAACGTAGGTGAAAATTCGTGAGAGCGAGTTCTTGTGTGAGTTGATGAAACTAGCTTGAGCGTTGGAAGGCATAATCTGTTTTTAATAATATCAGAATATTACTTTTTTTTAAAAATCCTTTTATATCATTTTATATTATTATTATTATTCGTATCTTCAATTTTTATAAATTGTTGTTAGTTATGTAGATCTCTCGACCATCGTATTTTAAGTATCTTTGGAGTTTCGTCTGCTAATTGGGTGGTGATGTGTCGATGAATGAAAAGTGATATATTTGTCGTGAATGTAAGAATTATCAGATGATATGTCTGTTTCATTGTGCATCGTATGATTCGAAAAATACCAAAAATAATATTATATTGAGTTGATTCTATTTTGTTTGCGTGTACGTGTTTTGCAGAACCTCAAAGTTCTGCTCCTTGTGTCCAGATTGGTCTCAGTAGAGTAGAGTATATTTGTCGCTTGTTTCGTAAATTTAGTAGTGATCTGTAATGCAATAGATGTGAAAGTTCTTTAATTTTATTAAAGAAAGAAAAAAGCTATATTAAAACAAACAAATGTAATATACACATCATGAAAACATCTTTTTAAATGTAGAAACTATATTTTTAGAAATTAAACATTACTTATAATAAAAATTTACAAAACATAAATGCTGAATGGATGAGAACTTGACCCCTTAAAAAACTGTGCTAATTCTGCAAATATAAGTATTATGATTATGTTAAATATTTAAAAAATGGTTTAACCTATAGTATTTATTTTATGAAAATATTAATTTTATTTTTAGAACAAAAAAAAAAACCTTAACAAATTCATCGTAAAATACCTCATTTATGTATTTCTAAATTCAATATTTTTAGGTTGTAACAGAATATAAATTTTAGTACGGATAAATACATTTTAATATTTATTTATAGTTTTATCCTAGACCCAACTACCCTTAAGTACATCGGTTGTGTCGCCATCTATCTGATACCTTGTGAAACACCTGGTCCTACTCACCCCCAGCGCTGTCAGCATCAGGCATCCAAACTATTGATATCATTATCTCAATAGTCATAAATGAATCAAATGAATATATTAAAAATAATTGGTATTTATATTAATAATAACATATTATAGAGAAGGGATGTTATTATGTTTTTTTCTTGTTATAATAAAATTTTTTAAATAAGTTTTTTAAATTACATACTTTTAATTTATTATAATATTAAATCGTAGTGAGCGGCGAGATCTAGTGAGTAGAGTATTAATTTACTGTTCCCCAGGTTCCGGGTTCGAACCCCGGCTGAATTATTTATTCTGTTATTTCAGCAGTGGAACAACCCTGGGATATGGAGAGTCTACTGGGGCACACCCAGCCTTATGAAGTGGGTAACCAAAATTAGGGAAAATCCTGGCGGCTGATCGTGATCAAGGTCTGATCATCTCCTTACACGGCCGTTAGCCATGATACAGTACGTATATATATGTACTGAACCCGAAATATGATGGTAATATTGACTTTTTCTATGTTCGTATCCTCTTAGTCAGCTATCAATATATATAGACACTTAAATTTAGTACTATATATAAGTGTCTGATAAGTTGTTTCAAAGAAAAAAATATTGAAATAATCGATAATGTCATAATTCATATTAAAAAAAGGCATACGTGTATCTATACTAATATTATAAAGCTGAAGAGTTTGTTTGTTTAAACGGGCTAATCTCAGGAACTACTGGTTGGAATAGAAAAATTCTTTTTGTGTTAGATAGGCCATTTATCGAGGAAGGCTTTAGGCTATATAACATCGCGCTGAGGACAAATGTAAGTGTAGAATCATGGAAAAAAAATGGAAAAACGGAATATATTAACCTCGTATGCCAATAATTCCAAATGATTTACCTTTTAATTTTAAAATTATTCTATTTCCCGTTAATTTATCTTTTGCCGTAGCAATTCATAAATTACAGAGGCAAACATTTAAACACGTAGGAATCAATTTACGTCAAGACTGCTTTTCACACGGCCAACTGTTTGTCAGTATCAGATTGACAGAGCCAAATAACAGAGATTGACGCTAACGAAGTCGCGGGCAACAGCTAGTAGTTCATATAATTAAAATTAATCAATATTTTCTATATTATGATAAAATAATTGATGTTTGTCACATCAAAATCTCGTGGATTTCCCCTACAGTACTTCCTTCTCGCATACTCTTTCTCAAGATCTGTTCAGTACGGAAAACCAACCATCAATTTTTTAAAGTATTAATCATCCATAAACGGTGATAATTATAGTTCAGAAAACTTATAAAAAAAATAAAAAATAAAAAAAATGTAAAATTTATATCTGATTGGATGGTGTAATTCTTGGAAATTTCGCTTCTAAAAACTCAAAATATTCTGGAAACTTCTGAGACTCACGTGATAGTAAATTAAAAAAAAAAGTTATGAATGTAAAACATTATTAATATATTTTTCCTCACTGTTCATGAGTCATCAGCTGGAAAGAAAGAATCGATTAATGTTTGTATTAATCACCATATACTAATTACAGCTATTTACAAAATAAATTAGCATTGATTTTATCTTTAGTAGCATAAAATAATTAAGGGATGCTTGTTTTTGATACTTAGAAGAATAATAGTAAACCTTATTATCATTTTAATTATTGTCTTTTAAGCACACTTTTTATTATTTCATATAAATCATATTATAACACAATAAAAAGAAAAAAAATGATGATAATTGTAATTGTGAATCCTCATCGATGATATGAATAGGAGTACAAGTACATAGGTATTGAAAGTCGTCACTAATTGACACATACTACTAATGTAGGTCAGAATCACTTACGTTTGTGTTTCATGATACTAATTTTTCTATAGATCTATAAGTAAGACCAGATTATTATATTTTGAAAAGGAACAAATATAAGTTAATACTTTTAATTAAGGATTTCCTTTTCTTAAAAGGGAATGATTATATCGAATTGAATTGTATGTAGGAATTAGTGTTCTTATTGGTTTTGATTTTCTCTATTTTCTTTTTTTCAAATGAACTAAAAATAAAATATGGTATTAAGGTTAAAATAAAAAATAAAAAAATTCTTGAAAAGTTACAGAAGTCCTATCTTCTGTATTATAATATTGCTTCAATTCATTTATATTATTTATTTTTTCAATAAAAAACAATTTTTTTTTAAGTAATATTACAATCTGGCCTAATTTGGACATTAATAATAGTAGTGAAATATAACATTCATACAATATTTACACAGCAATAAAATATATATATAATAATGAATTAATAAAACGTTTACAAAGTCTAGAAATAACTCATACCTACATAAAAGTCATACTTAGAGCACATTGAGTGGAAAATCTAGTCAGTGCTAGAACTCCAATATATAATATTTAACTTTTCTATATAATCAGGTTCTCAGTTATATTTATGGCAAATAGCATTATAAAATTATAAATTATCTGTTATCTGAGACAAGATCACCCAAGGTTTTTCTTAATTTTCGGATAACCTCTTTATGCAGACTAGGTGAGTTTCAGGAGTAAGGGAAGAGTTTTTAAGGGTCGTACCCTGTCTGATTTGATAGAATAAATGATCCAGCAGTGACTTTTGGATCAGAAGAATTTATACCAGTTGTACTATTTAAGTCCTATCAAACTATTTTAATCAGGATAAAGCTTATATTAAATTGCACATTAATTTTTACATCGATATAGCGATTTTAATCAAAATCGTTAGAGGTAAAAGGTACTAAATGCATGGTACAAAGTAACTCTTTTGTTTAGCCGATTTTAATGAACAAGTTGCTGTAACATCTCTGGGGTACTGCTGTCTTAAATATGAAATTTCAGTTCCTTACAACTTCTATTAGTCGTTGTAGGACTTAGTCGTTTGGACTCAGAGGACTCTAAAACGTGTATTTCCGTTAAAAAACAGGAATTTGGAAATTTTCACGATCGCAATACTTTCCCTTACTATATATTTCATACAAAGATAAGTGAATGTAATAAGAAAATAAGTTGAATGATGTTTCCGCGGTATACCTGAAGATGAGGCAAGACCTCGAAACGCTGTTATAACGTATGATGATATAATATTGTTATTATTGATAATCACACGTCACCTTTACCCTTCGACGCAAATCCTGCCAAACAGTTAAATTCAATTCCATACCTCTTCCTTTCTCAGACACAGTCCGGTACCTTGGTTTTTTACGAGACAAAAGACTAACGTGGAACCCACATACAAGACTTAAAAGAAAAGAACTCAACCCCAGATTCGGCCAGTTATACAGACTATTAAACAGAAAATCTCATCTTACAGTTGACAACAAATTACTAATATACAAGACAGTACTGAAACCTATATGGACCTACGGACTTGAACTGTGGGGGACAGCTAAATACTCTTAACATCAAACGCATCCAATCCTTCCAATACAAAGTCCTAAATGCTCCCTATTATGTTTCCAACTGTACCTTACACCACGACCTTAATATTCCATTCATTTTAGACCTGGTACCATCCAAATTTTCGAAATTCCATCAGAACCTTCTTCATCATCCTAATCCTTTAGCTCAATCCCTATCCCGCTCCACCCACCCCTACGATCCTCCACGAAGATTGAAACGGCAGTGGCCCCGTGACGTTCTGTAAACATTTATACTGGAGTTCTGGCACTGGTCAGATCCTCCACTCATGTACTGTATGTTGTGGCTATTGCGCCCTAACTCAGCCTCTGCTGGCTAAGACCAGTGATGCGGCTGAGAGAGAGGCGCTGGGATCTCTTGGATCCCGCTTTTTTCCTCCACAAGTGGAGGGAAAAGCCCAGTCTGGGGTCCCCTTCGCAGTTGTATATAGTTACCATTGTTTGTATGATGTTTATTTATTTGCCAAATTTGTATTTATCTTAATTATAGGTTGTTGTTTTTTTTATTTGGTTTTATTTTATTGTACGTATAAATGAAATTTTCTTCTCTTTTATGTAATTTGACTTTATCATTATTTTCTGTATATATTGTATGAATGTGGTCCTATATCACTATTACTATTGTTCATTCTGAAACAGATTGTAATAATTTTCAATAAAAAAAAAAATGTATTGATAATAAAAGATTTTTGAAAGAATAGCAGTTTCATATTAATTATACTCAATTAAAATTATATCAAATTGAACTCTTATAGGCTGAAAATAAGTTAATTATATTTAGACTTATTTATAACTATTATTATTGAGATACGGTTAATTATTTTAAATAAACCAAATTAAGGATACGTTGAAGGTAGCTATTTTGAAAATTCTGGTTTTGAGTCCTAGTAATGTATCAATGAGGATGAAGCCATCTGGCTTTAGTTATCATTTGACTATAAAGTTTCTTTGTTTATTTATTTAACGTAAATTCTTGAAAGATCTTCGGAAAGTCCACATCTATAGAAAAACAAGATGTTCTAGAAGCATCCAGCATTCCCGTTATGTAAATGAAATTTAAAAAACATTTTCATATTAATATTTCATTTATTTTTTCCCACCATATTAAAATATTTATACAGGTGCTAAAAACATTAATATAGACATAATAATATTCAATCCAATATATTGAATAGCTGAACTATCACTTCGGTTTAATACTTAATTCGGCGTATGCATAATACATCTATTCTTTGAATATTATGAAATTAAAAAAGGTTATCGACTAATTTATTCATGGCCAAAAAAAAAAAAAAATATTGAGGACGATAAATTAATCAGGGGTGTCGATGATTTCACCTGTTCCCTTGCATTGGTTTCTATAAATTTTATTTTTTATTACGTGTTATGCTGGCTGGCCAGGTGGGATCACTTTTCTTCATATATTAGCATGTTAGCCTTAGAGTCTTCAGGCTATTTAAGAATCTTTTAAAAATAATATTAACAAGAATATTTTAATCTAAGCAGTTTAACATTTAACGATCGAGCATGTAATTGAAGTTACAATTACAACAAAATAATTTTGTAGACCAAATATATATTTTTCTGGCAATTGCTTGACAATACAATATCTTGAAATTATTATTATCAAAAATAAACACTGATGAAATAACTATGAATTAAATAATATATAATATGATATAATATAATAATAGACTAACCGAAACTGAAAGTTCGATGAAGATACTACCAAATCCAGCCTACACGGATTCTTCCAAAGCCCAATCCCCCAAGATCAGACTTGAAACAATCCTCCCATCGACGGTTCGCCCAACCTCTCGGACGCCTATCAGTCGATTAAACGCATACCAACTATTTTCGAAATTCGTTCTTTACTGAGCCCAACTACCTTACACGCCTTTTTGAGTCTCCTTGATGCAATCAACTTTTTTATACTAACAGAGTACATCTTCTGCAATTCTGCGTTTTGAAACCTGAATTCTCCAGTCCCTTCATCTCTCTTAGGTCAAAATATATTACGCAGCACCTCATTCTCGAAAACCTAAAGCCGCTGTTCATCCTTCAAGGTAAGCGACCATCATATTGAAGGATCGGTAGGATAACAGTTCTATGAATTCTAACCTTCAAGTTTCTTGATAGAAGCCGCGAGATAAGCAATTTCGCAACTAAAAAATAATATTTCTCGCAATTTTTTTTTTTTTTTTGAGATATATTACAATTTGTTACAAAACGAACAATAGCAATATTGATAAGAGACCACATTCATACAGTATATACAAAAAATAATAATAATAGTCAAATTACATAAAATAGAAAATAAATAAATTCATATATGTACAATAAAATAATAATAAATAAAAAAGCAAAAGAAATCAAAACAATAACCTATAATAAGATAAATAAAAAGTTGGCAAATAAATAAACATCATACAAACCATCATAACTATATACAACTGCTAGAGGGACCCCAGACTGCGCTTTTTCCCTCCACTTGTGGAGGAAAAAGCGGAATCAAAGAGATCCCAACGCTTCTATCTCAGCCGCATCACTGGTGTGAGCCAGCGGAGGCTGAGTTAGGGCGCTGTAGCCACAAACATACCGTACATGAGTGGAGGATCTGACCAGTGTCAGAACACCAATTTAAGTGTTTACAATACGTCTCGCGGTCACTGCCGTTTCAATCTTCGAGGTCTCGCCTTTAACCACTACTTTCTTTCCTCCTGGATTTCGTTTTTCTCGTTATCATTGAACTCAAACATTTCCAAACGTGTTCAAACGTATGTTTTGATACATAAACATCACCAAGATTGTCAGCGTTTCTACAACTAATCATATATTTCGTCTTATCCGCACTTATTGATAAATATTAAGTGAAGTAAAATAAAATACTTCTTATTGAATAATGGAAGAATTGTCTTACAGGGTTTAAATATCGAAATTTAAACTTACTTCCCTCTCGTTACCTTTAATTTTTTAGATTCGCACATGTACAGTCATGTTGTTTGGATTGCTAAAAACGAGTACAGATGAAAGGCTTTCATAACCAACTGAGGGAGAAAAAGAAAAAAATGTTTTTGTAAGTAATTTTTTTTTCCCTGAACATATGTATAATATATTATTCGAAAAAAAAACCTGTTAAACAATAAATTTAAACGTACTAATCCAATAGTACCTCACGAAATTGTATTGCTAAAGAATGAATTTTTTTTCAGCTATTAAATTGATAATAATACCAAGGCAGACATTTATTTCCGCTGTTAAATCAGTTTACGAGCTACGAGGATGCTGAAGTTCTCGTAAAAGTTACAACGGTTCTTGTTAATTCACCTGAGTACCGTTAGCGTGATAACGGACAATAGCATATAGTAATTTTTCAGATTGATTAAAATCGATTATTTAAGAAGGATATATCGATATCGGGACAGATGGAGATCCCCGAAGCCATAACTCTGGCGAGAGCTGGTTGGAGTGGGCGCACCGGCTACCGGGCTACGGAATATATTAGGTCCACTTTATTAATTATCTACTTCGCTCGTTTCATCATTTATCGTAAATTTATATTAATTATTAATTATTGATTATTTATTTATTTTTACCTTTTACCTCATTGGATTATGATGTAATTATAGTCTTGGCTATGCATCATGGCCGAACGACCCGAGATTTATAATCGAAAGTCTTTGTTCCATTTTTCATTAAAAATATATCGATTGCCATGCGGAGAAGAGAAAGAGAGGCAATTTGTATTTATCGTTCTATCCTACTCTAATACATTGGATTACTACACGACACGGTGTATTTAATACATCCGGAGAGATTTTCATTTTTGATAAAGATTTCAATTGAAAATTGTAACAATTTATGTATTTAAAAAAATCTGGTGCGGGCAACACAAGACTTTCACTTACCACCGTTTTAAAAATTGATTAAAGAATTTTCCAATACAGTTAGAAATAAATATGAGTGAAACCATTAAAGAATTAATTAAATTGAATTAATATAGAAACATGTGTTTTATTAAAATCTCTATTTTATCGTTATCTAAAATAATAACTTAGTTTTATCGGTTTTTTATCAATCTCTATTAACTTTTACTAGCTTGTGTATAAGATAATATTTTTTCTAAATTCTTTCTCTTTCCAACGGTATATGATACCTCTATATTACTGTTCTTATGTTCAAAAACAAAAAATTGCATTAAAAAAATATGTTTTCAGTTTTCTCCTTTAGTTGTTTATTAAATTCGCTCAACTTGCATATTTAGCTGTTAATTATCAACGGTTACAAGATAGTATAGTTATTTTTATAGAATCTACAAAAATAAAGTTACTTTAGAAGAAGAAAATTTAAAATATCGGTATTCAAGCCCTGTCATACCATTTTAATCAGAATGAAACCTACATGACGTTTAAGCCTATTACATTTTGTATCAATATAGCGAGTTTAATCAAAATCGTCGGAACGGTTTTTGAGAAAATCGAAAAAACGTTTCGGGTCATACTTGTAAGTCATATTTTGTCAAAGGTATATTTGTCTTAAATATGAAATTTCAGTTTCATAGGACTTACCGGTTCCGCCCGGTAGTTACCACACACACACACACACACACACACACAGACCTTTTTTCGGGACTTGGTTATTTGGACTCAGGGGACCCTATAATGTTTATTTTTGTTGAAAACTGGAATTCGAAAATGTTCACGATCGCAATACTTTCCCTTACTATACATAGTAAGTGAAAGTAAAAATAAAGAAAAGTCTCATAATGACAGACTTTTAAGCCAACGATCTACCAACTCAAGCGAACACTTCGTCTCTAACCGTGTTTTAAAATGAATCTTAACAGACTTGAACCTTACGATTATTAACATATTATGTAAAAAAAAAATAACATTTATTCAGGAAAACAGATTTTCATTAGGTACTTTATATATTTTAGGAAAATTTATTTGATTATTGAACCAATTTACTTAATAAGTTTGTATTATAATCTTTTTATTTTTTCTCGCTTACTATATTATGTTTTTTTTTTTTTTACTTTAGGGAAAGACAGTATTTTCAATATGCTTAATAATAAATTAAATATGTTGTTAATCAGTAACTTTAGAACATTTTGTAAAGAAATTCATATGCGTTTTAAACGTTTTGATCCCTCCTATCTATTTTCTAATTATCCAATCCTACCTCTTCTTAAATCTTTTAAAATAAATCACAATAGTTCCTATTCCTCCCTGTTTTCTCAATCTGCTGGTGTTCCTCAAGGTAGCATCCTAGGACCCGTTCTTTATACAGTCTATACAGCTGATATCCCAACCCATCCTAACACTTTCCTTTATACCTATGCTGATGACTCGTGTGTGCTATCAGTAGATAATGATCCTGTTACAGCCTCCTACACTCTTCAATCCCACATCCGAGACCTTGAAGTATGGTGCCAAAATGGAGCATCAAAATTAATTCTAACAAATCCCACCAGATAACATTTACCCTACGTCGTAAACCAATGACTTCCTGCATTACAGTATCCTTTAATGACACTCCACTAGTCCCTGTTGAACAGATTCGATACCTAGTACTCCACCTTGACAAACGTCTGACATGGAATCCCCATACAAGACTTAAACGACAAGAAACTGCTCGACGTTTTCTACTGCTCCAACACTTACTGGACAAACGCTCCAACCTTCCACTTAATTACAAAACACTTATTTATATGACCATCATAAGACCGATATGGACTTACGGATTCGAGCTATGGGGCTCTACTAAACCATCGAATTCTTCTCGTATCCAATCCTTACAATTCAAAATCCTTCGTAAAATCCTTAACGCTCCTTACTTTGTCACGAATAAGCTCATCCATAAAGACCTTAATATCCCATATGTTACTGAATTAGCCCGAACCAGGTACCAATCATTCCATGAAAAACTCTATTTCCACTCTAATCCACTAGTTTCTATCCTATAATCCTCTTCAATTCCTGATAATCCTCCGAGGCGACTGAAAAGAAGATGGTCCCGAGACCTTCTAGTTTAAAATATTTTTAGAGGGCTGCCAATGGGTTGCGTCTCTTCATGTATTTCATGTCAGTTTACTATATAAATCACATTTACTTGTTGTATATAATAATACAGTTGTAAATATCAATAATTATGTTTAAAAAAAAAAAAAAAGTTTTGAGTTGTCTATACATTAGTAGATTTCGAGGATTGCATTTCACAAGATACAATGCGTAGCTAAGCTCTTTAAAGTCGGAAGAGTAGGAAATTAATATCATTGATAATGAAATTGTTTTTTCAAACTCAGTGCATTCAGAAAAATATTCAAGAAGGAAATGCTCAAGAGCATGCAAACAGTTGGTCACAATATTGCTCCTCCAACTATATTTCATCATATTTAACATTATTAAACGTTGGATTGCGGTCAATAAGATGTTTCTGCATAGATAAATTTAGACTAGGTTGTTAGTATTATTGTGAGCTAGGTAACTTCGGAGATTCTTTTGGAAAATCTCACTACTAACTTTAAGGAAAGGCATGCAACTTTCATATTCGGATTTCTTTTCCTTATTAATTGCCTAACCGAGGCCATAGTCTTCGTATCCAGGTGTCAAATAAAAATTAAATTATTGCACGATCAAGATCGGTATTTGGGTCTTGATGGATTGTGAATTTACCACCATCACATCCCTTTCGCTCGTCATATCGCACTGACAGGTAAAACTGATATAAGCTCAGCTAGGATGTAAACAGGGCCGGTGAGGCAAGCTGCCATTAAGCAGTACCACGCCACACGTAGTGATATAAAATTTTATCACCCCCTAGATTTAACAGAGAGACTGTAAGGAGACACTCCGGTATCTGCTCCTCAGATCTTGGTGGACCACTGAATATAAATCCAAAGAGGCATAAAACAGGCGATTTATGACAACTACCATCTCCTCGCGTTAGTTTATTATTAAGAGGATATCCCAGATGTCGCTGTCTTCGTACAATATATATCTGCTTTTATTCTCAAGTTTTCAGAAATATATTTGGGATATCTCGCAGGATCGTAGGTTATGGCGATCTTAGTGGTCCAGCTGTTGGGATGAAATATGCCTTATACAATTTCGCAACGTGAAGAAATACAGAGAAAAATCATAAGCGTGTCCGTAGGATTTGATCGAAAAAAGGTGCAAAATGCATTGTATAAAGTGCCTCATTATGGTAAGCTCATTTTGATGAAAAAAATTTTGTCACGTCTCGGGTGTATAGTTGTCTTAAATATGAAATTTCACACACACACACACACACACACACAGACCTTTTTGCGGGACATGGTTATTTGGACTCAGGGGACCCTAAAACGTGTATTTCCGTTGAAAACTGGAATTCGAAAATTTTCACGATCGCATTACTTCCCCTTACTATATATAGTAAGTGAAAGTAAAAAGATGATGGAAGAAAAAAATTGTGCTGGTTTTAATATGGATGATGTGTATTTTTAAATGTATTGAAGAAAAAAGTATTTTAGGTTAGTAAAAGAAGTTCCAAACATTTAATTAAAAAATCTTCAAAACTGATTTTGCTCTGTACTTTCTTTTAGCTGGCTGAGTCTATGATTTTAATTGAAACATTGTCTGATTAGAACATTTTAAGCTGTCATCAAAATGATAAATTTGTAGAAATTAACTAATGATTTAAAAGTTCCTTTATTTCTGTGTATTTTTTTCTATCTTGATTTCATCAGTAATCCTGTAGCTAACTATACGGTGACGGGTTTGATGATTTTTTTCTGAATCAAAAGAACGATGTGTTTTTTTTTTAGAGAATTTACTATCCCTATTTGAAGACACTATAAGTTTCATCTTTACAGCATTTCACTTATTCCATATCGAGTTTCGAGCTTTTTATTTTCGAAACCGATTCGAAAAAAGTACCTAGTGTGACCATGGCCCGCATCCGTACGACATACATTTTCACTCGAAAAGGTGGACCCTGTTTGACAGGCTTCGGACTGCCTTGTACGGTTTTGGAAACGGGTATAAGCTGATTTGAAAAATTTAATGGAGTCAACGGTAACCCAAAATATTTTGATAGCGTACCGATAAATCTGCCTAATTGGAATTTCATTGGCGAAAACGGAAACCCAAAAAATTGATAATTGTGAGATAGTATTTAAAGTCTAATTAGTGAATTCCAAACAAAAGAGCAGTTTTTATAACAACGGTTTTGTAGTTGACAGAGCAAATATATTTAAAACAAATATTTTTGTGCATAGCGGTATTTATAGGTGGAATAATCAGAAGTCAGTATTTAAAAAAATTTTTTTTAAAGATTTTAGTTTTGCCGACTGACTCCTGATTATTCTACCTATAATAGTTTCTGCAGTCGACTATACATACTCAATATAGCGGTATTTACATACATAAACATTTTTTTTTTTTTTATACATTTTTTAATAGTAATTTACAATTGTATTTAAGAACACAATAATTTAATATGTTAAATGAAAACAAAAAGTCATGAAAATGTCTTGTGCAGAAACTACCCACTGGTTACACTTCAATGTCAATTTAATTAAAGTAGGTCTCGAGACCATCGTCTTTTCAATCGCCTCGGAGGATTGTCAGAAATAGATGGGAATGATAAGTTGCGTACAAGAGGATTCCTGTGGGTTGGGAGTTTAAAATTGAAAGAGGCATATCTGTTTTGGGCTAGTTCTACGACAAATTGGATATTTAGGTCATTATGGATGATTTTATTCGTAACGAAATAAGGAGCATTTAGGATTTTGCGAAGGTATTTGGATTGTAAGGATTGAATGCGAGAGGAATTAGATGGTTTAGTAGAGCCCCACAGCTCGATTCCATATGTCCAGATAGGTCTGATGACGGTAACATAAATGAGCTTGTAAAGATAGAGTCCTAGTTATCGGATTTGTTCAACAGGTATGAGTGGCATATTATTAAAGGATACAGTGGGGCAGGAAGTCATCGGTTTGCGACGAAGGGTAAAGGTAATTTGGTTGGATTTATTTTAATCCTCATGTTCTGACACCATTCCTCAATGGCTGTGTAGTGGGGCTGAAGGGTTTGGGATATAGCGTGTGTCATGCGCATAATTGTGAGGACGGTGGATGGATGGAGTGGAGTATAAGCTGTATATACCGTATAAAGGATGGGACCTAAGATACTACCCTGGGGTACACCTGCAGACTGAGAAAATATGGAAGATTACCGTTTTAATTTAAAATTCCGTATCGAAAGTGATAGGCCAAAATTGATTTTTATGAGAATAATTTATACACTTCTTTGATGTATTGTACATTTGAACAATGACTTAAAAATGAGTAACTTTATGGAATTTACTGCGTGTAAAATTGATATTTATTCTCTCTCTCAAAAAATAAAAAGATCGAATGATACACCCTGGGAGATCGTGATTAAAAAATTGTCTTATTGATTTAATGCCTCAATCATTGAAAAAATCCAGCTCATTACAAGAGAATCAAAACGATTCTAATTAAACAACTCCTACACGAATTCCTTCGGCTCCCGAATCCCTCGCTACCTACAGCCACACCTTCCCGAGGAAGATGGTGGTCCAAAAGGTAGATAAATATAAAAATAACAAGGTACAAATCACAAAAGTCCTTCTTATTTATGTCCTCAATGTCTTGCGCAACCTTTTCTGACCCCTTGCCGTTGCGACACGGTTTTACAATCCCATCTTCCGTGCTGCTTTTTTATTTATTTTTTTTCTCTTTTTTTATTATTATTTTTTTATGGATGATTCGAGTATTTTTGAAAACTTTTTTCTAAATGTTAAAAACAAGTATTTAGCAGAGGTAAAACTTAAGCGTGGTTTTCTTAATCGAGGTAGAATATAACAGAATAAAAAATAAAATAGAAATCCATTATAAAAGGAGCTACAAAATAGTTTTATCTGTAAACCATGAAATAACTTAAGTGTATAATAGCTATAATATATAATAGCTATAATATACAATAGCTATAATAGCTAATTGATAGAACTCCAAACAATATTCTAAATAAGAGGGTCTTGAGGAAACATTTTTTTTTCAGACGGCAGACATTAAGTGAAAATTGTAATCTGCCATGAAAGGAAAGGAACCTAAAAGGGCCAAGCAACATATGAGACGTTAAGATTTAGATGGATTTGTATATTTTTGAAAAGCTAGGAACATTGAGAATTTGACGAAGTATTTTAGACAGTACGAATTGGATAAGTGAAGAATTTGATAGTTTATTAGACACTAAAGTATAGATTTGTCTTATTATAAGCATGTAACTGGCCCTTTTGTAGTTTATAAAAGGTTTTAGAGTTTGTCTAGCAAGTGTTGAAGTTGCCGAGAACTGTAGTAGGCTTACAATGAAGGCTGGTAGTTAAGATTGGTTGGAATTTATTTTGATTTTATTTTTTCTTTTAAACTCACACTTCAAGGTTTCTTATATATTGAGTTGTTTCACATGAAATGACCGTTTTTATAGTTTTTGAAATACATAAAGGATTTTGGAGGTCTCTGCTGTTTTCTTCCGAATGTTTACATATTTAAAGTAAACAGTTACTAATCCTCTACCTTTGTATTATAAACAATAAATTACCCACTTTTTAATATACCTCCAAATATGAACATTGAAACACGCGATTTACGAGTAATATTTTTGTAGTTTAAACTCGGCCATTCAGCAGCTGAGGCCGCTAGAAATATTTGCAAGACGTTTGTGGAAGGGAGTGTTAATGAACGGACCATTCGCCGTTGGTTTGCTAAGTTTTCAGCTGGGGATACCGACTTGGAAAACTTGCTCCGAGGAAGAGCTCCTTCCGTAATAGACAACGATGTCCTAAAACATACAAACATTTAAGTTTCCAGACATTTAAAGTGTATTGGGAAAGTAATAAAGCTCGATACATGGGTACTGATAATCATGATCTCACACTAGACCCCATGTTTCAAAACATACCGTGCAAAAATTGAAAGAACTGGGCTACGAAGTTATTCCGCACCCACCATATTCTCCCGACTTGTCTCCAACAGATTACCACCTGTTCAGGAATTTAGACAACTTTTACAAAGAAAAACTTTGTCAAAATGATGATCAAGTGAAAAGTGCGTTTTCAGATTTTGTTTCACTTCAAAGCTCAGAGTTTTTCAGTTCGGGGATAAAAAAAAAGTTAGTGTCACGTTGGGAAAAATGTGTAGAAAAAGAAGGTAAATACTTCGAATAAAATTATCTTGTTTTCATATCGTATTTTTAATAAAAATCCTTTACCTTGAAAACGGACATTTCATGTGACACAACCCAATAGTATTGAAGAGTTTGAGAGACAATCATCCGACCATTATTAACTGATAACGCACACGTATCTTCATAATGTGAAGGAAAGTCTTACTTGAGGAAGGGATATTACCTGTATAGACTGTTTAATAATGGGTCCATGGATACTGTCTTGAGGAACACCAGAACATTAAGAACAAAGGGATGAATAGGAATATTTGTGATTTATTTTGAGTGGTCAGTCAGTAAGGTAAGGGATAACCTGTGGTCCGGTAGCAAGCATAACAGCCTTCTATGCCCAAAATCGGGGGTTCAAACCTGGAAGTCCTTAAAAAATAAAAATCCTTAGTTATGTCGTCCTTTGGAGGGTTCGAAAATGTGGTGCCGAGCCTCTGCTGTGTCAGGTAGTCGTTAAAGATCCATATCCTAATTAAACCTGCACACGTTAAATTTAGAACTCCCAGTGTAGCATCGTCCGAATAGCCACAGAAGAATAATGTTGCGTTAAATAGATAAACAAACAAAGAAATATTTGAGAAAGGTCTAGAGAATGTGGAATTTTGTAGAATGGAATATTGTCTATTTAAAATAAATAGATAAACAAGACCTCAATTATTATTGGCAATTTCAATACTACTAGGTAATATTTGAACTGTACCAAAGACAAGTTAGTTAGCATTGTTTGTAATCGCTGATGATATCGTTCATTAGTTAGTTCAACAATTCGAGGTTAGTCCTGTTTGCAGGAGGGATTAATTTCTGTTTGTATATCTCTTCATAAATAATTTATATAATTCACTGATGAGTTTTTCTTTAAATATTACCTTAGCTAATATACCTAGTCTGCCTTAGGTTTAGTACATAGATTTTTGAATAATTGCTTCAGCATTATATATTTCAATTGAAAAAATCTTTGAAAGATGTGAATGAGGTAACTTTTAAATCACCTATATAAGTAAGGGATCCGATATTTATAAATTCATATGATAATAATGATAACGCTACAAACTAAACTTAAATTTCTGGAAGGAATTATTCCGGGTGGCGGTCAGTAAATAAAGCAACTACATAGTTAAAACTATTTATTATTTGCCAACGTTTCGACCCCATTGTGGGTCATCATCAGGGTTAGGGGTATAGAAGCGATGGCTTTTTGAGATGAGGCTGTCAGTTGTTGTTGAGATGTGGATAGGATATGCTTTCTGCGATTTTGTATTCTGGCGCTGCGGGTTTGGTGTATCTTTTAGTTGATCCCGTGCTGATTTCATCATAGTGGATATAATTAGTTGAGCTTTACAGAATTACTAGAAGGAATTAGTCGGGGGTGGCGGTCAGTTAATAAAACAACTAAATAGTTTCAACTATTTATTGTTTGCCAACCTTTAAAAATACATCCACCCCAACTTTCGCCGCAGCGCTAAAATACAAAATCGCAGAAAGGATATATTATCTACATCTCAACAACAGCTGACAGTCTCCTCTAAACAAGCCATCGCTTCTACACCCCCAGCCCTGATGACGACCCACAATGGTAGTCGAAACGTTGGCAAACAATAAATAGTTGAAACTATCTAGTAGTTTCAATTACTAAACGCCAACAGGATTAATTCCTTCCAGTAATTCTCAAACGGTCATCTAATTATATCCACTCTACAGTGCCCTAACTCGGCCTCCACTGACTCACACCAGTGATGCGGCTGAGATAGAGGTGTTGGGATCTCTTGGATTCCGCTTTTTTCTCCACAAGTAGAGGGAAGAGCGCAGTCTAGAGTCCCTTTAGCAGTTGTATATAGTTATGATTGTTTGTATGATGTTTATTTATTTGCCAACTTTTATTTATTTTAATTATGGGTTGTTTTGATTTTTTTTTTATTTATTATTATTTTATTGTATATATATGAATTTATTTATTTTCTATTTTATGTAATTTGACTATTATTATTATTTTCTGTATATATCGTATGAATGTGGTCTCATATCACTATTATTATTGTTCATTTTCTAACAAATTGTAATATATCTCAATAAATAAATTAAAAACAAAAAAAAATTATATCCACTAAACTTAAATTCATAGAAACTTTTACAGTCATTTTAGAAACAAGTTTAAAATGATAGGATACTACATGACATTTATGTTAACGTCAACCCCTTTCAAAAAAAAAAATACTCTTATTCTCCAATTATTTGCAAAAGTATTATTTAAATCATTACAATACAGATTTGGGGCTTAAGCTAGTTTCAAGACTCCAATAAACCACCGAATTTCTCTCGTCTAAAATCTTCCTCCTTTTCTCGAATAAAATCATTCATAATGATTGCCAAATATTTCAAATTGTTCATACAAACAATCCATGACAGTTTCCGGTCCCACATAATTTTTCAAGTTTCAATCCTCTTCAATTCTGAATTTGAGAAGAATAACGTCTTCGAGGCCTTCTAATATAGTGTTAACGCAATTCTAAATTTCAATTAATAAATTAAAAATATTAAATGATTATTCATTAGTAGTACCTATCATACCGAAAGTATGAGATTATATGAATCGTCAAAACATTTAATCATGGTACATGTATTCAAGTGTTCCAATAATGTACCGATTCTTACGTCAAAGGAAATACAATATTTGAGACTTCACTTACGCAAGAGTTTAACATTACGAACCCAATGAAGGACAGTAGGCTCACAAGAAACGTGTTTGTGATACGATTGGAAAATTATCCAGGATAGTTCATAAACTTAAATTAGGATAATTCATATTAAAAAAATATGAAGTACTATACCCAAGGTTTACTTCTTGACTCTTGTCTATAAATCCTCCTGAAGACCCACAACATGGAGTTAAATGTTAGTTAATAAATAGCTTTTCACTTTTTTTTAATTTTTGTTGGCCGACTCCGAACCATCTAATCTTTCAAAATTGATAAACGCTCCAAATTATCCTTGGCTAACTAACATATCGCCAACAAAGTTCTTATAAACTTTTTATGGAGGAATAGGATAAATATCTGTATATATATATATATAAGTATAAATAATAACGATTTTCTTAAGAAAAAAGTTTTATTATCTAAATATTTTTTTTTTTTTTTTTTTTTATATAAAAGTGGCCGTCAAGACTTGACACCAAATCCTATATGGTCAATACGTGTTTGCCACAGTTTAATAAAAACTTAGGTAACGGAACCAAAAATAATAAAAAAAAAAGTACCAATAAATTAAGTAGATAGAGAATAATATAAAATAATGTAAATGAGGGAGGAAGCTAACTCAAAAGAGATAATAAAAAAAAAATAAAAAAATAATAACACTATTAAAATTAAAATAAATTCTGTGAAGTGATTTTTTTTTTCTATATTTTGCACTTAGCGTTAATAAATAACTGCTTGTACTTTATATATAATTTTGTTTTTTTAGCTGTTGTAAAAAATATGGCCTCTGTTTCCAGGGGAACCATCGCTTCTCTTTGCTTTCAATATTTCCTGCATCGGAATAGAATGTGGCGCGGGTCTTCAGGGACTTTGCATGTTACGCAATTGCCATCATTTTCTATTTTCATTAAATTGAGATATTCTTTTGAGCAGCCATGGTTAGTCCGTAGTCTTACTAGTTGGGCAATTTTTTTTCTATCGAGTTGTTGGGTCTTTGAGAACCATGGTATCAGGTTAACGGTTGGCTGGATTTGATAATAGTCTTTATCTTAAAATTGTGTCTCCCAGTCATATTTATTCTGCCATTCCTGGACTGTTTCTTTCAGCAGGCATTTTAAAAGGTCTTGGAGAGGTACTTTCCCACTAAACAATTTTGGCATTTCAAACTAAATATACATATAAGAACCATATGGCTTTTTAAGACCTTAACATTGATCCGTGTTTCTAAAAGTATGACTTATTAAGATAATCGATCATTGCAAAATATGTAACTTAAGTACATATGATGGTCGGCTAAAAGAAATAGTACCATCTGGAAACTGTTTTCAGTTAATGATTAAGAACTATTTAACTGGTTTAGACTGGAATCGATTAGCTAGAATGGTACAGAGTTTAAATCACTCAAAAGTTATAGGTTAAGATATTAAACAAAAAAAAGGTTTGTACCCTTACAACCAAGAAGGGGCTCAGTACATATAGAGATTCGAACTGTATCTAGGCCAAAAGCCGTACAATGCGGTGATTAGGCCAAGACCACGCTCAGCTACCAGGTTTTCCCCCAATTTCGAGTACCCTCATACGAGAGACTCTGCCTCAGGAGGGTCTCCACACACTATTCTCGCCTTGTGGCTGAATTTTTTTTCGAATAGTGCTTGAGAAATAATATCTGCCACTATCTTGGGCGATAAGTATTAGAGCTGAAATAATTCATTCATTCCATATGTACAAAGTAGAACAAGCAAAAATAAAATAAGTTAACCTAAATAAAAAATAAATTAAAAAAATAAAAATAAATGATATAAAGTAAAATAATTATAATCTTGGCCACATTCATACTATTTACAATATTTATATACTGCCCCTGGGAACTCCGAATCGAACGCCATAAGGCACAATGTCAGAAGATCCCAGCGCCTCTCAGTCAGCCGCGTCACCAATCTAGTCAATGGAGACTCAGTGAGGGCGCTAGAGCCACACACTCTCAGGCATGAGTGGTGAAGTTGGCCATTGCCAGCACTCCAGCTGCACATTTATAATAGATCTCTCGGAACCTACGAGTAGGGTTGTTAGGATGGTTAGTACCAGATAAGGATTGTGCCAGGGTATTAGAAAGGTGAGCAAGTTTCTGGTTGAAGGTTAAGATTTTGGATGGGATGAGATCAAGAACATAAGGGATCTTGAGGTATGACGTAAGGTCTTGTTTGTAACATAATAGGGAGCATTGACTATTGTTCTTAGGACTTTGGACTGAAAGGATTGGATAGATTTGATGTTCGAAAATTTAGTAGTACCCCATAGTTTAATTCCATAGGTCCACATAGGTTTAAGCATTATCTTGTAAATTAATAGTTTCTTTCCTACGGAAAGTTGGGATTTTCTGTTCTTTTCTGTAGTCTATATAACTGTCCGTATCTTATGTTGAACTCATGTCTTTTAAGTCGAGTATGTGAGTTACAGGTCAGTCTTTTTCCTGGCTGGATTAACAAAATTAATAATATTCTACCACAGACTAGATTCGAACCCTTCCGAAGAACAGTAGTCTAGTGCTCTATCCACTAGACCACTCCACTCCCCAAGTTATGCTATTATACAGATCAATAATTATTAATTACCATCTATCTTAAGAAAGTCATGAATTTACACTCAATAATTCCGTTGAATGTTCAGAAATCTAAATTGTAACAAACCTCTTCGATGGATAAAAATCTAACCTATACCTTATAATTGACTTGTATTCTCAACCCTTTTGTTTTATCGCTTGCAGTATAGACAAGGAACAAGCCATCCATTGCTCCGGGATTGAAAATCGGAAAAAATAAGATTATTTAGATTATAGGTGGAATAGTCAGGAATCAATCACTTAGAGAGGAAAACCTTCAGGGTTGTTACACGAACCCCTCCCCATACTACCTATGTTTATGGTTTTCCTCAGTTTATGCTTGGACATGGCTCAGTAATGGTACGTTTATATATATGTTTTTTTACTCCTATATTAAAGTCTAAAGTTCTGTAAAATTTGTTATGCTTATCATCATCAGATTATGTATCATGTTATCATTATTTGTATCTATAATATTTAAGTATGTTGGTATATTTTCTGTTTTATTTCAAATGTTATTATTGTCACTACATTCAAAAGAAAATTTTCATTATCATATTGATATGTATCTCTTTTGTTGTTGTTGTTTGTTGTTTTGGTTTTAAGGGCAAAAAACTGCGAGTGGTTAATATTGCCCAAAACATCTTCAGAATACGATTAACTTACCTATAATGAAGGGGGAAAAAAAAATAAATGAATTAAAAAAAATAATAAAATAAATAAATAAAAAAAAATTTAAAATAAAAAATGTGAGTAAAATATCAAAAATTGCGTAAAATATCCTAAATGAGTTAAATGAGGTGATATAAACGAATGTTCTTTACCAATTGAATGACACCATCGACGGCCCGATCACTATCGCTCAATGCCTCCGAGACTTTACGTGGTACGCAACATTTTACAAATTCCCAACTATAACGAGGACACTCTTCAAAAATATGACTTACTGTGAGAGCCACTTTACACAGTTGACATCGAGGTAGATCCCTTCGTGCCATGAGGTGCTCATGAGTGAGACGGCAGTGTCCTATCCTCAGGTGGGCGATAACTACCTCCTCACGCATATATATGTATCGATACCAGAGAGGAAGGGAGGAATTTTTTAATCTTTCATATTTTCCAGCATTTTCATGTTGAAATAAGGAACTGTAAGCAGGGTTGTCTGGTCGTGTGTACATTTTAGTGATATATTTAGCAGCGAGCTTTTGGCGACGATACGAGAGAGGTAGAACTCCTGCATGAACACAAAGACTGTTCACTGGGCTAGTTCTAAAAGCTCCGGTTGATAGGCGTATGCCGGCATGGTGGACTGCATCTAATTTCTTAATCTTATTTTGAGAAGCAGAGGAAAAGATGAAGCAAGCCGTGATCTATTTTGGTGAGTATCAATGCCTCGTAGATGCGGAGCATTGTTTTCCTGTCTGAGCCCCATCTGGTGTTTCCCAATTTCTTCAGGATTTTTAAATCTACTCACGGTCTTAGAATGAAGTTGATCTATATGGACGGACCAGGTTAGATCAACAGGTTACTATTAAGATATAGACCTAAAAACCGAACATGATTAGAGTAGACCAGAGGAATATTATTTAAATTGACTTGTGGTGGAATACCTGGATATCTCTTTTGTTCTGATGTTTGTAGCTCTGATGATGGCTCACAAGCTTGGGCCGAAACGTTGGAAAAATTAAAAACTTTTTAAAAAATGACTGATTCCTGACTATTCCACCTATAATAGTTTCTACAGTCGACTATACATCCTCAATATTATTTAGATTAGTTTAAGCTAGGAAACAATCAGTATTTGACATCCCAACTGTTGACTACTTCATTCATCATAAAATAGTTTATTCTTGACGACTATAGTAAACAATGTGATGTTTGATGTTCCAACATCCATCAAACAAGACAAAAGTAGAAAGAAGGGAGACGAAGTTCCTCCAATGGCTACTAAATACCATGACGGCGAGATTAGAACGTCCCAATCAGCTTGGAACGAGGAGTAAGAAATATGTGGAAAATTTCTGTTGAACTTTATCTAAGGCTCTTCTCGTTTTCCCACTCGTTCCCTTCAAATATTATTACACCCGCCTTCGGAGTGGTTTAGAGATATTTATTTTTTTCCGATACGACATCCGGTACCTTCAACACCCGCCTCGTCAACGGAAGAAAAACACAAGTGCTTGAGCAATTAGAGCTGATGAAGAAATAGAAACGGCTCAAGTGGAAAACTAATTGGTTATAATTGGGAGTGATAGCCCTCAAGCAATTTATAACCGGCCGTCTTGTGTTTATGCTTCACTTATTGGAGGTAGCTAGGTACACCTTTTTGAAAAAACAAAACCTGGTGCGCTTAGCACTCAATTTACACTCAAGTCCGTAGTTTCAATTAATGTTCATAAGAATTATAAGAGTCGAATACAGTATGTAATATTCGTCCTTTCATTCTTGAATTTATAAATATATTTTTGTAACACTTATTTATCTATTATTGCTGTTAATTGCAAGATATGGTGAATTATTAAAAATAACAAAACTAAAAGTAATTTATAGTAATAAGATACGAAAATTCAGCATCCAATCTCTTGTAGATATTGGATCGTTTCACATGAAATGTTCGTTTTATGATTTCTGAAATACATAAAGGATTTTGCAGATTTCTGTTGTTTTCTTCCGAATGTTTACATATTTAAAGTAAACAGTTACTAATTCTCTACCTTTGTATTATAAACATTAGCTTCCCAATAAATTACCCACTTTTTAGTATACCTCCAAATATGAAGATGGAAACACGCGATTTTCGAGTAATATTTTTGTACGAGTTTAAACTCGAATATTCAGAAGCTGAGGCCACTAGAAATATTTGCAAGGCGTTTGGGGAAGGGAGTGTTAATGAACGGACCATTCGCCGTTGGTTTGCTAAGTTTTCAGCTGGGGATACCGACTTGGAAAACTTGCCCCGAGGCAGACCTCCGTCCGTAATAGACAACGATGTCCTCAAACATACAGTAGAAGGAAACCCCTTTACATGGGTACCTCATGATCTCACTGAGCGGCAGCAAGACCCCATGTTTCAAAACATACCGTGCAAAAATTGAAAGAACTGGGCTACGAAGTTCTTCCGCACCCACCATATTCTCCCGACTTGTCTCCAACAGATTATCACGTGTTCAGGAATTTAGACAACTTCGTCAAAGGAAACTTTTTGAAAATGACGATCAAGTGAAACGTGCGTTTTCAGATTTTGTTTCACTGCAAAGCTCAGAGTTTTTCAGTTCGGGGATAAAAAAGTTGGTGTCACGTTGGGAAAAATGTGTAGAAAAAGAAGGTAAATACTTCGAATAAAATTATCTTGTTTTCATATAGTATTTTTAATAAAAATCCTTTACCTTGAAAACGGACATTTCATGTGACACAACCCAATAGTTATGGAATAATTAATTTATTTTATTTATTTGAAAATTTTTCAGTTCTATTATTTTATGGGAGATTTTTTTTCTCGTTTTTTTATATTCTCTATATATGTATTTATTTATATTCATATAAATAGGTTGTTTTATTTATTTATTAATTTTTTTTTTTACTCGTTTGTGAATAAAAATTTATTTTATTTATCTCTCGGCCAGACATGTGCATTGAAGTGTATATTTACTGTACGAAATTGTTATTCTAGATTGGTATAGCCCCGGAATAAAGTTATTATTATTATTATTATTATAGTTTTACTTATATTAAATTCTGTTCAAAGAAGAGACAGTTATAATAGTGATAAGAGCCTTTATTCACACAGTATATTCCTTTACCATGTATTTCAAAAAGAGGTTGGTGATGATATTTTTAAAATAATTTAATTTGAAAGAAACGCAAAAAACAAAACAAAAAAAAACACCTAAATTATAATTAATTCATACCAATTAAAGCACATTAAACTTCTAAAACAGAAAGTTTTCTCTTGTTCTGCTATATCCAAAACAGAAGTCAAGTAATGGGTGAAGAAATGTTTTAAAAATAATGATTAAATTTAAAGAATAGAATAAAAACAATAATAATAATTTCTAAAAATTGAACTTTATTTTGTAATATTTTAACTTTCTACGAAGCTAAATATAAAAAGGTTTTAAACTAAATAAAAAAAATTAATATTATTATAAATTCAAATTGATCTTCGATAGTTGGACCTCATACTTCCTCATACAGCTTCCCGCCTCAAGTGTATTCCAGTCTTGAAGAAGGGTTAAGTTATGACCTGACAAGATTTCAAATGTTACTTGCAAATAGGTATTATAATTTTAAATTAAATAAATATGGAAAGCTAATTTAAAAATAAAATATATTATTTCTCATTTTCCGTTATATCATTAAATATAGAAGCGTTTTCTTAATTTAAAATTTTCAATGTTTGCATATCTACTGTATTAACATCGTCATATTTCATTTATTTTTATTTTTCATTTTTTTTTTTTTTTTTTTTCTTTCTCATCATTTCCCGGTCAATCAGATGTTTATTTAATACGAGAAATTTTCTTTTCACGATACTTTAAATTTATAATTATTTGATCAAGGAACTGAGAGTAGGTCGTATTCATACAAATATTTAGATTTTTGTCATAAAAGGTGTATCGGTTTTACATAAAGTGTACAAATTCGAGTTTCATTTAAAAATATTAAAATTTTATAATTGAGGTGATTTTATTAATATTTTTTTTAAATAAAGTCATTGAATAGAAACACCTAACGTTTGAGGAACAGAAGTATGATGAAAAAATTTCAGAGACACCACGAATAGCCAAGTACACACAAGCTTCTTCAAACCGGCCACATCTAATAAGACTTTGGAATTTGGAGTGTGGGGACGAATATCAGAGACAAAAAATGATTGCGTTAATAATAATGTAAAACACGTTTTTTTTTTGTTTTTTTTAATCAGTTTTAATATGATAACAAAAGTTTCTCACTAACACTTTTCTAATTCTAATCCATTTTAGTTCGGGTCCAATGCAAAATAGGTTATATTTTCTCTAGTTGGTCGAATACTTTTTTTAATATACTTAGCTAATAAATTATAAATAATAAATGTTTAATTATTATTTTTTTGAATGGCAGAAATGATCATGAATATGACAATTTTTTTATTACCAAATAACAAGTGAAAGACGACCTATAAGGAAGAGTAGATAGAAGAAGAATTTATGAATCATTAATAAAAAAACATTTATTAATTGTCCCATTTTATTTATTTTTTAAATATTTTTTATATATTTTTTAATTACCTTTCGATTGATTTAAACTAACCTTCATAAGATTAAAATATCTTTCTCAATAATTCTTATCTGAACCGATGATGTTTTTTTTTTTTTTTTTTTTTTTTTTTATTCGATATTTAGAATTAAACATATCTTGAAAAATATAATTTCAAATTTTAGAGATGGTTCAACATTTCTCTTTTCGGTCTTTTATAATGTTTATTGAAAATATTAAAGCAAATTGTTATGCAATCATATTTTTAGTGTGATGATTAAAATACACTTTAATTTTTTTTTTCTGGCTTTTACTTCATATAAGCGTAAAATCTCCGATCAGATAATATATTTAAGACTTTTATTTAAATGTTGCGGCCTTGCAAGACGATGTGTCTTGCCTTTTTTGATAGATCGGAGCGAAATTTTACAAGATTGATTCTTTTAGCAAGAAACATCGTAATTGCGCTCAGATCAAAAGTCTAAAGTAAATTAAAATTAATTATATTTTTTGGAAGCCTCTCTAGCAATTAATAAGATCAGGAAAATATGAGTTTTGGAATTAGTACAACGCGACATTTGAATAAAAGGCTTAAATATATTAAATTCTGATAACTAAAAACATGATTGCATAACAATTTGGATAAATATTTTCAATAAAGTTTGAAAAAGACCAAAGAAGGAAAAGCTTAACCATCTCTAAATTTGACATTATACTTTTCAAGATATTTTTAAATATGTAATATCGAAATAAAAATAAATAAATATCGAAAAAGAAATCTTAAAAAACTCTTCGTCAGCCATTCAAATAAAAAATATTGAGAAAGATAATTAAATCTTATGAAGGTCTTAGTTTTCATCAATTGATAGGTAATTAAGTTTCTGAAAAAAATAAAAATAAAAACGGTACATTTATTGTGGTTCTAATCGCTATTACCGTTTTTCCTTCTTGTAACATAATTAGTATTAATAATTTTTTTTTAGTAATAATTCATAAATTATTCTTTTATTTAATTCCAAGTGTACTAATTCCAAAACAGATATTTTCTTGATTTTATAAACTGCCGAAGAGGCTTAGAAAAATGTAATTAATTTAAAGTCACTTTAGACTTTTGATCTAAGCGCAATTAGGATGTTTCTTGCTAAAATTTGTTCAACTTCGCTCCGATCTATTAAACAAGGCATGACGATGTGGAAAAGCTGTTCAAAGGAACAAGAGTTACCGGTCAGATAGTTGCACTGAATCTACAGCTAATGCGATGAATATTCCAATGGGAGAATACTTGTGAAAAATGTATCAGATTCTAGGATTGAGAGAATAGTCAAAGTATTTGGAACACCGTCTCATGTCGTACTCTACATCTGTTGCTTTTTCAAAATCGAGGAATCTGCAAATGCTGCTTTTCGAAAATATTCCTAGATGGAATATTTATGCACAACATATTCCAGTGGTCGTCAGAGAGATAGGAGAAGCTTTTCGTACCTCTCTAATGTCGGTAATAATATTTTTAAGCCCGTTTTTTTATACGTTTTAAATCTTATGTACCAAAATTCACGTAGATCACAAATCTCCATGAGTTTTGTAGCTCTGAAAAACTTTTCATTTACGTTAAAATATATTATAAAAGATATGAAATTGAAAACGTCGCCAATTATAAATTCTATGCCACGAAATCCCGCTTAATTAACGAACCGAAATATTTGCCATTGTTTAAGAAGACGTCATAGCTAATCTTCATCGCCATTTAATAAGCCATGTCAGACTATTTCAATCAGAATGAAACCTACACTATATTAAAGCCCATTCAACTTCACATCGCTATATCGAGTTTAATCAGATTCGATACAGCCGTTTTTGAGAGAATTGTAAAAAAAATTCAAAATGCATAGTGTAAAGTAGCAGTTCCTATGAGCCAAAACGTTGCTGTAACATCTCAGGTATATAATATTTTAAAATATGAAATTTCAGTAGTTTTTGACTTCGTGTTAGACTTACAACACACACCCATACGGTCGGACGGACACAGACCTTTCGCGGGACTTGGTCATTTTGACTCATTTGACTATCTAACGGTATGTTATACATCTATGTTACTATTCTGGTTTAAAAAAAAAAAAAAAAAAAAGTAAGTTTGCACTTTTCTCCTTTAGTTGTTTATCAAATTCGCTCAACTTTGATATTTAGCCGTCCTTTATCAGTGCCATTAAGATGATATATTTAATGTTTTGGAATGTACAAAATTAAAGGTAGTATAGAGGAAGAAAATATCGGCTTTTAATCTCTGTCAGATTAATTCAATCAGAATTAAACTTACGCGATTAAGAATCCTTTCAGCGAGGAAGGCGACTTTATCTTAAAATGAAAAAAACAAAAATTAAAACAGTCCTTAAAATATGAAAATCGGGCATATCCTTTGAAATAGTAAATTAGTCCTTTTCGGGCGTATCCCTCCTCACCCACTGTAATATAGACATTTAGACTTAACTTATTTCGGACCGCTTCTTGCATCGGGAAGAGAGTTTCTATATTAAAAAGTGTCCTTTTTAGTGTGGTAATCCTAATTACCAGTGAATTATTTCGATTCGTATCCTTTTAAAAGGAGAATCGAAACAAAAATGGAGGTTCTCTTCCATTTTGAACCGTATCCTGGTTACAATAAATGTCAATTGTTAAGAATCCTTTCAACGAGAATGGCGACTTTAACTTAGAATGAAAAAAACAAAAATTAAAACAGTCCTTAAAATATGAAAATCGGGCATATCCTTTGAAATAGTAAATTAGTCCTTTTCGGGCGTATTATTTTGATCTGGTTATAATTGTTCTTACACTCTGCCTTGTTACTTTCAGTTACCCATAAAATGTTCGAATTCCAGTTTTCAACGTAAATACACATTTTAGAGTCCAAATAACCAAGTCCCGTAAAAAGGTGTGTGTGTCTAACATAAGTCAAACACGTAAGCGAAATGTCGTTTGAAACTACATTAAATTTTACATCGATATAGCGAGTTTAATCAACATCGTCAGAGCTGTTTTTGAGAAAATTGTAAAAATGCTTGTTATAAGGTGGCTCTTCTGGTTAGCCGATTTTGATGAAAACGTTGTTGTAACATCTCGGGCGTATAGTTGTCTTAAATATGATATTTCATTTATATAGGACTTTTGTTTCGCGCTGGACTTACCACACACAAACGGACACACACACAGACCTTTTTGCGGGTCTTTGGACATTTGGACTCAGAGGATCCTAAAAAGTGTATTTTCGTTGAAAACTGGAATTCTAAATTTTCACGATCGCAATACTTTCTTTTAATATATTTTCATACCTAGGTAAGTGAAAGTAATAATGGTTGATAAATCAACAATCATTTAAAGTTTTATGTTTCATTTGATTATTATCCGATACCTAGGACTGCACCTGGACAAGCGTCTCACTTGGAACCCTCATACAAGACTGAAAAGACAAGAAACTGCTCGACGTTTTCGACTACTTCAACACTTACTGGACAAACGCTCAAACCTTCCACTTAAGTACAAAAGACTCATCTACATGACTATCATAAGAACAATATGGACTTACGGAGTAGAGATTTGGGGCTCTACTAAACCATCAAATTCATCTCGTCTCCAATCCTTACAATCCAAAATCCTTCGAAAAATCCTCAATGCTCCTTATTTTGTCACAAATAAACTCATCCATAAAGACCTTAATATTCACTTTGTTGCTAACTTGGCCCGAACCAGGTACCACTCCTTTCATGACAAACTCCATTCCCACTCTAACCCACTAGTTTCATTCCTTTTCAATGCTTCCTCTACAATCCCTGATAATCCTCCGAGACGTCTGAAAAGAAGATGGCCCCGAGACCTTCTTGTTTAACATAGTCTTTGGGGAGCTGCCAATGGGTAGTATCCCTACATATGAATCATATCAAATTATCTTGTATCACATTTACTAAATGTATTTTATTATACAGTTGTAAATACCAATAAATATATTTAAAAAAAAAAATTTGATTATTATCTTATGTAATTATATTCTTTAAGTTCTTTATATTCATTATTACTTAGGTCTTCAGTGTTTATGTTGTCATTTCCTAGCCCCACTGTTCTCTGAGGAAGAAGTGAGATTGACACTTAAGTCGTCCGGAGCACATGAAGAAATAAGAATGACATTATTACAGCTGACGACCGACCGCGAGCTGGGCTGATGCAGTGGGACGACGGCCATCCAGTACTGCACTTAACGATGTGGTAGCCCCGTCTTCTTCTGGACTTCAGTTAATGCAATATTATCCTCTCTTTATGTAGCCAATATCCTTTTCCATTCGGCTTTTTATGAGCCTTATCGGTTCAGGATAAGATTTTGAGAGTCGCGCATGGTGTCAGAGAAAAAGGAAGATTGCAAAAGGTTGCTGATATGGACGAAGAAATAAATAGAAGATTGGTTAATAAAGTGATAATTTTATTGAAATTATAAATTGAATAGATTAGTGAAATCTCATTCTACTAGGGCTCGATAATAAAATAGTAGGTAAAAAGCAGTCTAAAACTGTTCATATATTCTCTATTTTGATTTAGTAACATTGTAACTCAGGGAAAGACAATAAGAAAAGTTTATACTGTAAAAAAACATACATGGTCTTCTGCTAAATGAGTATATAGGCAAACAAAGCGATTAACCGCACAAAGAAAAAGAAAAGTTGCATAAATAATAAGTTAATTATAAAACAACATATATATATATATATATACTTACCATTGACCAAACCCTTTCCTGGAAACCCCATATTGCCCAAATTTCACGCAGAACAATAAGTACCCTCAAATATTTTCATCGTTCCCGTCATCTTCTTCCACTATCCATCCGTAACCTCCTTATTTCCTCACTCGTTTTCCCCCACTTTGACTATTGCTGCTTAGTATATGGTGGCCTCTCGACAGTGCTTGAGGACATCTAAAGTGAATTATGAACATATTTTTAAGATTTGTCCTCAACGCCCCAAAGCGGTCTCGTGTGACCCATTTATACGGCGAGTTAAAGTGGCTCCTCACTTCAATTCGTAGACAATATTTACTAGGATCATTCCTTTACCAAACCATTAACACCCAGCTCCCTCCTTATATCCACAGTCTTCTACAATTTAAATCGTCAATCCACTTCCTCGAAACAAGGTCTCGCCATTCTGACCTTTACATTCCTACCCATAGAACAACAACTTTTGATCATTCCTTTCTTGTCCGGTTTGCTAATCTCTGGAACTCCCTTCCGACTCATATCCCCTATGCTTCTTCTCTATTATCATTCAACTGTTCTCCCAACTGTTCCAATACCTCCTGTATTCCCAAACAGACAGCAATGACGTTTTATATCAAATATCAGATTTTGAATAAGGGAATATTATTAATTGCTCATACCTAACTTAAATTATTAATTAATTTCAAATTTAGTTTTGTTCAGCATATGTACGTATCTGAAGAGTTTATTTATTTTATCCTTTTGTTTTATTGTATAGATATATTCTATTTTTTATTTTATTACTTCTTACACCATTGTAAATAAGAATTGAGTCGTTGATTTCCAAAAGGTACTAAAGGACATTTTTTACGAAATTGATATTTTGACATATTTATATTCTCCTCATTTAGTTTTATTTGAATCTTAAATTTTATTGTATCTAATGAACACTCAAGACTTTTAATAACGCGATTTAGAAATGCTATTAATTTTTAAAAGTACTAATTACACATTTAGTATCGTCCTAAATCATACTAAAACATTTCATTTCATAACTTTAATATGGTTTTATTAATATAGTAAAAAAATCAATTCTATATTTTAATGCGAAAAGAATCAAATCAGGAGGTTCAATAATATAATAACGAGAGATTTTGGCGCTTCCTGTAAAATTTCCTAGAATGGATATAGTACCTTTTGGAAATCAACGTCTCAATTAATCATGACCATTTGGTCTTTTGGCCAGATACACTGTATACTTTAATTGTACATATTTGTTGTTCTTAAGGGACTAGGTCCCAGAATAAAGATTACTTTCTATTCTATTCTATTCTATATAAATAAAATATCACTGATATATTCAAAACAGCTAATGATTGTTTAAGCATAATTTATAAAAAAATATATGCTCATTGTTTTACCTCTGCCTCAAGTTTTATATGTACATACATATTAGTAACCATCCAAAACAATGTATTTTCTTTCAATAAATCTATATACACAGTCCTTTCTTACAGGAAACAAGTATGTAGATGTAATAAAAAGTTGATTTATAAATATATACATGTTCATCACATGATTGGCACCCTTCAGGACCTTGCAATTCAATGGATTACACATAATCCACAAGCTGACCATCAGATTGAAGACCAAAGGGGAATCAGAATACAGGCTTTGGTAAGGGGAGGGAGGAGATGGTAGATGAGATTGGAATTGGTCAGTTAGGGGAGGTTTAAGGGCCGAGAACCTTTTTGCAGGAGAGCAAGTGGCCCAAGACAGATGACACTTATTGGCCGGCAACTTGTTGCAGCAACAAGTGATAAATAAGCGGCGGTCCCAAACAGTTTATCGCCAAATAATTGCTACAGGGTTCCCGCCCCCGGAGCTATTCCTTACTGGCGACAGATCGGACCCTCCTTTATTGGCCCCGGTAATGTGCTAGCTGACCAGTACTCTCCGCCACCTAAATCTTATCCCGTCTGTTGCTTGTCCTCTTGTTCCGGCCGCTGGTCGACAGGCCGATCTCTGGGAGCTCGGTTGCTAATGGGCGTATTGAATGTTTCCAGGTCTTAGTAATTGGTCCTTATACCCCTTCTTCCTCCCTGGTCAGTTAGACTTATCCCGTAAAATCATTTGTTTCGTTGATAAGTGGTTTCGGTTCAAATCAAAAGAGGAGGATTAATTCTTATTTTGTTGTAGATTCATGAAGTATGTTACAAAATAACCTTTTACAATCTGGAAAAAAACTGGTCTAAGCGAGAAATACAATACATTCTTTCCATTTTTTTTATGGTTACTAAGCTTGCTCTTGTTTTATCACTCCAAAAGTTCGGAGGTGGAATCCTAGCCCCAGTAGGACTTTTTCAAGCATATGATTAAATGGTGATTTGCTCACAACCTCTTCCCGTGAGACCCGTCAGCCAACTGGTGGCTATTCACCAAAATCGGCGTTGGGGTCACAACTCTAACCTATAACTGATCGAGAATCGCGGTGTGGGATACTAAGAAAGCACACCGCGTAGCCAAGGTCCTCTATGGCTATTGAGCCAACCGTAAAAATTAATAAAATAAACTAGAGCAACTAATACAATAAGAGAAAACAAATTGTTTTCTCTAGTTTGAAAATTTATTATCTTAATTTTGATACATTCTATGAAGACTGACCTGGAACCCACATACTCGACTTAAAAGACAAGAGCTCAACAAAAGATACGGACAGTTATATAGACTTCTGAACAGAACATCACAACTTTCCGTTGGAAACAAACTATTAATTTACAAGACAATTCTCAAACCTATGTGGACCTACGGAATCGAACTATGGGGTACTACTAAATTTTCGAACATAAGACGTATCCAATCCTTTCAGTCCAAAGTCCTTAGAACAATAGTCAATGCTCCCTATTATGTTACAAACAAGACCTTACATCATGACCTCAAGATCCCTTATGTCCTTGAACCCATCCCATCCAAATTATCAACATTCCACCAGAAACTTGCTCACCTTCCTAATCCCCTGGCCCAATCCCTATCTAGTACCAACCATCCCTACAACCCTCCTCGTAGGTTGAGGCGGCAGTGGCCGAGAGATCTCTTATAAATACGCAACTGGAGTGCTGGCAATGGCCAACTTCTCCACTCATGCCTGAGAGTGTGTGGCTCTAGCGCCTTCACTCAGTCTCCAATGACTAGATTGGTAACGCGGCTGACTGAGAGGCGCTGGGATCTCCTGAAATTATGCCTCGGCATCCATTTCTGGATGCAGAGGTTCGATTCGGAGTTCCCAGGAGCAGTATATAAATATTGTATATAGGTATTAATGTGGTCAAGATTATAATTATTTTCTTTTATTTCATTTATTTTATTTTTATTTATTATTATTTTATTTTTTCATTTGTTATTGAGGCATTTTATTTTTCGTTTGTTTTACTTTGTACATATGGAATGAATGACTTCTTTTATCTCTAATACTTATTGCCTAAGATAGTGGCAGATTGTATTACTTCTCAATAAAGCAATATTAAAAAAAAAAAAAGATACATTCTATGTGACTATCTTGACTTATCACTAAGAAATTAATAGTAAAGCAATTGACCATTTTGATTCCGGTTCTTAATAAATGTGAATTCTAGAAAGATTATGAAAAAAATTTATATATAAATAAGATTATAGATCATAATGAATATCCTATTTATAGAACATAAATAAGTCTACTGTTAAAAGATTGAGAAGAAAACTAGTCCGAGTGGCGGTTATAGAAAGAAATATATTGATACTTCATTGTACTACTTTCTAAACTATCTTAAATCCGGTCATAGCTACACCATTCCAAAAGGAGCCCTGATGATGCCCTAAAATGTGGGTCAAAACGTTGGGGAACCTTGATTGACCAAAGTTAATGATGGATTTTTTGGTTATTTGATTTAAGCCTATTGTACAATTATGTGGTTATTCTTGAGTGAAGAAGTGATTGTAAAAACCGGTAAGCAGTCGTGGTTCTTTATGTTTCTATGATTCTTCAGTCTTGAATCTCCTCTTTTCCTCCTTGATCAGAGATCTAATTGAAATTTAGTCTCTCATTATATTATTTGCGATCGACAATGAACAAAGAAAATGAGAAAGAGAAATGGCTCACCCAGTAAGTTCTTGCACGGTCTCATGTCACTCACACCAGGAGTCGTTTTCGGTTGTTGATAGCACCGTTGCTTATCATGTACTCTTCAGGTAGCCGAAGCAGATACAGTAAGAACATTAGTATACGAGACATGTTTCGGAATTAAAAAAATCTGGTGCGGGCAACACACGACTTTCACTTACCTCCATTTTTAAAATCAATGAAAGAATTTTCAAAAACAGTTAGAGATAAAAATACATGAACCTATTAAAGAATTAATTAAATTGAATTTATATAGAAAAAAAAAATCTATTATATTATTATTTAAAATAAACAGTTAGTTTTATGTTCGTTTCATCACTCTCTATTAATTTTTAAAAGCTAGTGCATGAGATATTATTTTTCTAAAATCTTTAGCTTTTCAACGGTATATCATACATGTATATTACTGCTCTTATGTTCAAAAACGAAAAATTGCATTAAAATAATATTTTTTCTGTTTTCGTCTTTAGTTGGGTATCGAATTTATTCAATTTATATATTTACATGTTTTTTATCAGCGTTAACAAGATAATATAGTTATTTTTATTGAATCTACAAAATTAAAGGTACTTTAGGGGAAGAAAATTTAAAATATTGGCATTTAAGCCCTGTCAGACCATTTTAATCAGAATAAAACCTACATGGTATTAAAGCCCATTAAATTTTACATCGATATAGCGAGTTTAAACAAAATCGTCGGAACCGTTTTCGAGAAAATCAAAAAAAAAATGTGCAAAATGCATGGTATAAAGTGCCTCTTCTAGTAAGCATATTTTGATGAAAAATTTTTGTCTCGTCTCGGGCGTATAGTTGTCTCAAATATGAAATTTTAGTTTCATAGGACTTACCGTTTCCGCCCGGGAGTTACCACACATACACACATACCTTTTTTCGGGACTTAGTTATTTGGACTCAGGGGACCCTAAAACGTGTATTTCCGTTGAAAACTGGAATTCGAAAATTTTCACGACTGCAATACTTCCCCTTACTACATATATAGTTAGTGAAAGTTAAAAGACGTGCAAAGATAACGCAATAATTTTTATATGAAAGCCTGTACCCTAATCTACAAGTCTACATAATTTCCATGAATTTTGAGGCACTTTTCATAACGTGGCACCAGTTTTTGAATACCCTCATCAAACAATTCTGCCGCCTGACTTGTCAACCTTAGTGCTAAAGGCGCAAAACCGATCGATATTCATCGTGAGATCGTTGAAGTTTACGGACAAAACTTTATTAGTGATGGGATGGTAAGGGAATGGGTGAGAGCATTTAGAGATGGCCGCAAAAATGTGCATGATGAAAAACGGAGTGGTCGGTTAATGAAGATTTGGTGCAGAAAGTGGACGAAAAGCTGAGAGGAAACGGACGCTTTACAATTTCATCATTGTCCGACTACTTTCCTCAATATTCTCGTAGTGTTTTGTATCACATTGTGACCAAGAACGCCGAGAAAGGCGGCAGAATTTTTTTGAGGAGGGTATTCAAAAACTGGTGCCGCGTTATGACAAGTGCCTCAAAATTCATGGAAATTATGTAAAAAAGTAGATTAAAATACATGGAGTACGGAATAGTAACATGGAATACATTCTAATAAAGAGCGGTTTCTAAAAACATATTGGCATTTTCAAAATATCCATTATTGGAAAATAAATATGAACAAATAATATTTTATACACTTTGAGAACCAACTGTGCGTCATTACCATCATAAGTTGTATCTGCCATTCTCAAGATTAGCTGCGAAGATGACATAATCTTCCGGGTTTTACCCATAACTATTATCGAATGAGCATTGAGATATGCAAATCATTGGGAGAGGAGAGGTGGGACCGATAGTTGCTGGCAGTGGCAACAATACGAGAGACCTGGCTGCTAGAGCCGACTGCTACTGGCGCCTAGTCTCAAGTACCTCATTCACTGCTCTAGTGTCATTCAGTTTCTCGAGGAGTGTTTGTGTGCTGGCAATTTGGATCTGAGTGCTTCATTTCGTCCCGCCTCTTAATCTTGCCCGTCTTCCTATCTAATTCTTTTTTTTTTTTTTTTTTTTTGGTATCTTCACGTAACAATTATTACAGCAATTCCAAGTTCCTCTTAAGCACCTAATATTATTATTAATGAATATAGTTTTAAACTAATAATCCCTCTCCAAAAAAACAAACAAAAACATCTGGTGCGTACGACACACGACATTCATTTACCTCCATTTCTAAAATCGACTAATGAATTTTTAAGTACAGTAAGAAATAAGAATGAGTAAAACCATTAAAGAATTAATTAAATGGAATTTCTAAAGAAACATGCCTTTTATTATAAAATCTTTTATATTATAATCTAAAATAATCAGTTAGTTTTATCGGCTTTTCATCACTCTCTATTAACTTTTAAAATCTTGTGTATAAGATAATATTTTTTCTAAAATCTAACGGTATATCATACATGTATATTACTGTTCTTATGTTCAAAAACGAAAAATTGCTTTTAAAAAAATATTTTTCCTTTTTTCTCCTTTAGTTGGGTATCGAATTCATTCAATTTATATATTTACCTGTTTTTGATCAGTGGTAACAAGATAATATAGTTATTTTTGTAGAATCAACAAAATTAATGGTACTTTAGAGAAAGAAAATTTAAAATATCGGCATTTAATCCCTGTCAGACCATTTTAATCCGAATGAAACCTAAATTATATTAAAGCTCATTAAATTTTACATCGGTATAGCGAGTTTAATCAAAATCGTCGGAATCGTTTTCGAGAAAATCGAAAAGGGTGCAAAATACATGGTCTAAAGTGGCTCTTTTGGTAAGCTGATTTTGATGAAAATATTTTGTAACGTCTCGGGCGTATAGTTGTCTTAATTATGAAATTTCAGTTTCATAGGACTTACCGTTTCCGCCCGGGAGTTACCACACACACACACACACAGACCTTTTTGCGGGACTTAGTTATTTGGACTCAGGGGACCCTAAAATGTGTATTTTCGTTGAAAACTGGAATTCGAAAATTTTCACGATCGCAATACTTTCCCTTACTATATATAGTAAGTGACAGTCCACGTCTAGCAGCCGTAGGGTACAGTTCAGTGGTCTAATCAGTCTCTCCTTTAGTCAGTGATTTTATTACAGTCATTCTTTTTTCTTTCGAAAAATCTTTTATTTTGTGTTTCTCATTTGTTTGTTACTCAAATTGTTCACCAATCAAACAAATAAAAACAAGAGTGCCCCGGTCGGGGGCCAAGCACGAACTATGGCCGAACAGACAGCCAGCACGTCAACAAAACGTAAAAGAGGTGAGTTCAACATTGAAACCTCCAATAGTTATGATATACTTTCCGATTTAGATGAAGAAGATACCGAAATCTTAAAAAAAACATAATAAGTCAAAAACAGAGCAAAAGTCAATATCCCCCCATAATAGTAAATTCATCTTACAACAACATCAGTGGTGCTATTAACAATTTAAAATTAAAAGTGAAAGACTTAAATATAAAATATAATATGAACAAAACCACAATCTATGTTCAAAATAGTGAAGACTTTGAACTTGTAAAAAATTTCTTAAAAGATCTCAATCTCGGCTTTCACACGTTCACTCCAAAAAGTGAAACGAAACCTAAAATTATTTTAAAAGGTATGCCTCCTCAGTTCCCCATTGAAGAAATTTCGACTGACCTACAAAATCAAGGTTTAGCCATTCATAAAATCTACCAAATGGAGAAAAAATCTGCCAACGGGTCTATAAAGCTTCCGATATTAATAGTAATTTTAGACAATAAAGAACAGCTAGCCAAATTAAATAACATTCGCTATAGTTGTAACATTGTAATAAAATGGGAAAAATATAGATCCAACAAAACTTTAACTCAATGTTACAAGTGTCAAGAATTTAACCACGTGGCACGTAATTGCTTTAAAAATCCAAAATGTCTGAAATGTGCCGAAGACCATCTTTCAAAGGACTGCCCAAATACATTAATCGACGGATTCAAACCCAAATGTTGTAATTGCTCCGATGAACATTTTTCAAATTCCACGGAATGTACGAAATATCAAAGAAATCTCGAATTACAGTTAAGCAAAAAAAATCCAGCACTTCGAGCTACCCCACGAAAAACATTTAAACAAACCGACCAAGAATTTCCTGTTCTACCAACCCCGAAATCTCCGTGGCCTCAAAACACATTCTCTTCGAAAACCGCCAACAACACCTCTAACGAACCTACCATGTCTGATTGTTTTAAAGAGATAAAAAATATATTCAATTTATTTAATGTAAGTAAATTAATTACAAACTTTAAAAAAATTTTATTACAACTAAAAAGCGCCGAAGATGGCATGTCAAAAATCTTTATTCTCGTAGAAGGATTACTTTCTATGTTGGATTAATGGTCATTCTATTATGCAAAAATATTCGTAATATTTATTTGTTCAAATCTCTTATGAGTGTTAGCGATGTAAAGTTGTTTATACACAGTGTCTTGCTAAATTCCTATTGTATAAGCTGCTGTACGAACAACTTTAGCCTTAGCTTCAATTTCACAACAATAATTATCAGCGATCTTTATATCCCGTACTCTTTTACAACATACTTTCTTGTTTACATTACAATAGGGGCTACAACTCATTCGGAAAATTCTAATGACTAGTGCCAATAGTCTTTCTTTTTTTTCTTCTTTTTATTGAGATATATTACAATTTGTTACAAAATGAACAATAATAATATTGATAAGAGACCTCATTCATACTATATATACAGAAAATAATAATAATGGTCAAATTTCAAAAAATATAACATAAATTCAAATATATACAATAAAATAATAATAAATAAAAAACAAAAAAATCGAAACATAAACCTATTATTGAGATAAACAAAAAGTTGGCAAATAAATAAACATCTTACACACAATCATAACTATATACAATATATACAATTGCTAAAGGGACCCCAGCAAGCGCTTTTTCCTCCACAAGTGGAGGAAAAAGCGGAATCCAAGAGATCCCAGCACCTCTATCTCAGCCGCATCACTGGTCTGAGCCAGTGGAGGCTGAGTTAGGGCGCTGTAGCCACAAACATACCGTACATGAGTGGAGGATCTGACCATTGTCAGAACTCCAGTTTAAATGTTTACAATAGGTCTCGTGGCCACTGCCGTTTCAATCTTCGAGGAGGATTGTAGGGATGGGTGGTGCTGGATAGGGATTGTGCTAGAGGGTTAGGATGATGACTAAGGTTCTGATGAAATTTGGAAAATTTGGATGGTACCAGGTCTAAAACAAACGGAATATTAAGGTCATGGTGTAGGGTACAGTTGGTAACGTAATAAGGAGCATTAACTATTGTTCGGAGGACTTTGGATTGGAAGGATTGGATGCGTTTAATGTTAGAATGTTTAGCTGTCCCCCACAGTTCAAGTCCGTAGGTCCATATAGGTTTCAGTACTGTCTTGTATATTAGTAATTTGTTGTCAACTGTAAGATGAGATTTTCTGTTTAGTAGTCTGTATAACTGGCCGAATCTGCGGTTGAGTTCTTTTCTTTTTAGTCTTGTATGTGGGTTCCACGTCAGTCTTTTGTCTAGTAAAAAGCCGAGATACCGGACTGTGTCTGAGGAAGGAAGCGGTATGGAATTGAAATTAACCGTTGGACAGGATTTGCGTCGAAGGGTGAATGTGACGTGAGTGCATTTGCTTTCGTTCACCTTAATGCGCCAAGCATTGCACCAGTCTTCGACAAGGGAAAGGTGCTTTTGGAGATTTAGCGATGCTGCTTCAGGATCGGAATCGGATGATAAAATGGCTGTGTCATCAGCAAATGTTGCCAGAAAGGTATTGGGGTCGGTAGGGATATCGGCGGTGAAGAGGATGTAGAGGACGGGTCCTAAGACGCTGCCTTGAGGAACACCGGCCTCAACAGTATATTGTTCGGAAAATTCGGAACCACAGCGAACTCGGAAGGAGCGGTTGGATAAATAGGATCGGAGGATTAGGTATAAGGATTGAGGTAAATGGGTTTTGAGCTTAAAGAGCAGTCCCGGGTGCCACACCCGGTCAAAAGCTTGAGCTATGTCCAGAAAGGCACCCGAACAATACTCCTTGCACTCAAGGGCGGAGGAAATGTGGTCTACAACTCGGAGTCCTTGCTGAACCGTGGAATGTTGAGGACGAAATCCGAACTGATGTGAAGGAAAATTTTGAAATTTGGCTAGGATTCGTTTTAGTAGGAGCTTTTCGAAAATTTTTGAGAGGATCGGAAGTAGGCTGATAGGTCTGTAAGATGACGTGTTGTTAGAAGGTTTGCCTGGTTTTAGGAAAAGGATCATAGTTGAATGTTTCCATAAGAGAGGAAAATAGGTAGTGCGTAGGATACAGTTATAGAGATATGTAAGGAATGTAATGGCTTTCTGCGGAAGTTGTCGGAGGATCTGGGGAGTAAGGAGATCGTGTCCAGGAGATTTACGGAGGGTAAGTTTTTGGAGAAGATATCTGACCTCAGAGGGATTAACTGCTTTAGGTGGTAAGGATAGTGGTATTGGTGACGTGAGGAACTCTTCAACTGCTGCAGTATGGGTTGGATTAAGCTCTGGATGAGGAGTAAAAACTTTGGAAAGGTGCTGTGCGAATTCCTCGGCCTTATGCTTGTCAGAAGCAGCCCAGGAACCATCACAGCGCCGGAGAGGATGGGAAATGGTGTGGGATTTTAGGATTCTCTTCGTGACATTCCACAGGGAATTGTCACGAGTCGAGAGAGAGGAGAGGTAGGTATTGTAGGATTGGGAACGGAAGATCGCCAACTCCCGCTTTAATTTTCTACAAAAAAAATTATAGGAGCGGCGATCTTCTGGGTGGCGGGTGCGTTGCCATAATGTTCTAGCTCGACGTTTGCTGTTGATGAGGTCTGTCAGGTGTTGTGGTAAATGGCTTTTGTAAGGAATTATTTGGGATTGTTTGGGAGAGGAGGCAGTCCAGGCGGCTTGTTGAATAGCGGTTGTAAAGGAATATACGGCGTCGTCAAGGTCATTTGGGTTTTGAGAATCACTCTGAGGTCAATATCATTAGTGAGAATTTCGCGGAAGAGGTTCCAGTTGACAGGGCCCCTAATGAATGACGGTGGGATAGGTTTAGGAATAGGTGTTATGGATACATTTAGAATCAATGGACTATGATCAGAGGATAGTTCATCAAGGCGAGCTATGGAAAAATTCAGAGAGCCTAATCCGCTGTGGATGAAGAAGTCGAGGATGTCAGGATTACGGTTAGAGTGCCAATAGTAAAATTAAACTTATGATGTGGAACGCACAAACTATTCGCGGAAACGATGTAGAATTTAAATTATTTTTAAATCATAATCAACCCATTTAGTCTCTGTTTGTGAAACACGTCTTTCTGAAACTGATCGTTTCTCTCTTCCGGGATATGTCATTTACAGACGTGACCGTAGTAGAGCTGGAGGGGGGGTCATGCTTTTAGTGCGGTCCGATATTCAGCATCATTTTATACACGTTCCTGACTTAATGTTTACCGAAGCCGTCGCTATTAATACAATTATTAACAACAAGTCAACCACTGTAATATCTGTATATATCCCACCAAATAAAATAAATATCCCAGATATTAGTAAACTATTTAATTTAAATAAACAAGTTATCATTTTTGGCGATCTAAACGCCAAACACACACAGTGGAACTGTAACAGAACAAATAAAAACGGTAAATTAATTCTAAATTTTATCGTAAAAAACCATATTCAATTACACAGTCCGTCTGAACCAACCATATACCGACTCAACGTAATTACAAACCTAGCATCATCGATTTGGCTCTTACAAAAAATATTTACAACTTATCACCTCTTATTGCTTTACCATGTTTAAATTCGGACCACAATCCCGTGATTTTTCGTATACAATCTCCTTTACCAAAAATTTCCAAAATACTCAAATTTTCGCTCAAAGACGCTGACTGGCCAAAGTTCAGGAAAGAGCTAGATTCCCGAATCAATATAAACCCAACCATAAATAATTCGAAAGAAATCGATACCACACTAATCGCTTTTTATGAACATATAAAATTATCCATGTCCTTATCCATTCCACAACAATATTACCACCCGTATTGTCATAATAATTTACCATATCGACTCAGAGCATTAATATATTTAAAAAATAGATTAAAAAGATATTTCCAGCGTAACAAAATTCCAAAAACCAAATTAGTCTATAATAAACTAAACAGTTACATTAAAAAACGTCTCCATGACTGGAAAAACGAAAACTGGGCTACGGTTTTGAAATCTTGTCAGCCAGGGGACAATAACATGTGGAAAATTCACAAAAATTTAACTAAGCAGTCCCCGAAAATTCCACCTTAAAAAATAACGACGGCTACGCATATCTGGACAGGGAAAAAGCTCAGCTATTAGTCAAGCATTTCCAGACAACTCATTCAATCACCTCTCTCCTTGGTTCAAATCACCACAACCGTAAAATTCTAAAATCCGTCCGCGATTATTTAAAATCACCTTTTATTGTTAATTTCTCTTCCATCTCTCCGAAAGAAATCGCAAATATCATTAAAGAATTGAAACCAAAAAAAGCCCCAGGTGATGACAGCATCCCCTCCTTAGTTATTAAAAATCTAAGCCGAAAATCGATTTATTTTTTAACTAAAGTATTTAATTGCACATTGAGATATAGCTACTTTCCTATCATCTGGAAAACTTCCAAAACTATAGTAATAAAAAAACCGAATAAAGACCATAGTAATGTTTCGAACTACAGACCTATAAGTCTACTAAATATACTTTCTAAAATTCTGGAGAAACTAATTCTCAAAAGAATTAACAAGCACATTAGAGTAAAGAACCTCCTAATAGATGAACAATTTGGTTTTAGAAATCACTACTGCACTATTGACCAATTAGCACGACTTACTGACTTCATCACAAAAGCCTTTAACGAACGCAAACATACCGGCATGCTCCTTCTAGACCTCGTAAAAGCATTTGATACCATTTGGCACTCCGGGCTCATATACAAATTAATCTCATTCAACTTCCCACCATACCTGATTCACATCATTCACTCCTATTTAACAAATAGACAGTTTTATATTCAAGTTGGCACATCTACTTCCGACATCCTCCCCATCTCAGCGGGTCTTCCTCAAGGCTCTTGCCTATCTCCAATCCTATTTAATTTATTCATTTCTGACTTACCAGCCCATCCATTTGTGACGAGGTCATTATACGCTGATGATACAGCATTGTATACCTCATCATATCGCATCGATACAATAGTGAATCGCCTTCAACAATATTTTAAAAAATTTCACAAATATTGCATAAAATGGAAATTGAAAATTAATCCCACCAAATCCGAAGCAATTCTTTTCACTAAACGTCGCCCACAAATCAACCACCAAATCAAGATAAATTCAGCTCTCATCCCTTGGTCAAAATCCGTACAGTACCTAGGCATAACATTAGACAAATCTCTTACATTCACAGACCATATCAATAGAAAAATCGATAAAGCCAAAAAATTAATATTTAAAATGTTCCCATACTTCAACAAAAAATCCCATTTGAGCTCTCATAACAAATTAATAATATACAAATCAGTTATTCGCCCGTTAATCACATACGCTTCGCCAGTCTGGAGCTCAACCTGCTTGACTAACTACCAAAAACTTGAAAGAATTCAAAATCTATCAATGCGGATAATTAACAACTACCCCCACTACACTAAAATATCATCTATGCTCCAGGACTTACAGCTTCCAACAATTAAACATTTTGTCCATACTGAAACAGCTTCTTACTTCAGTAAAACACCAGTCTCCAAAAATCCATTAATAATGGAAATCGGTAACTGTAATAAAGCTTCTCTAAAACGCTACACTCATAAAAGAACTAAACATGTGTTGCTAACTTAAACTAGTTTATCTTAATTTCTAACTTTATATTATCAATTGTGTTATCTGTTTTTTTTTTTTTGTTTTTTTTTTATATGTAGGTTTTTTATTTAGTTTTTCCTACTACCATAGTTAATATCAATTTAATTTTACCACTAATTATAGATTAGATAATTAGATTATAACTACCAAATGAACCAAACATTTGATGATTGTAAGGATGTCTCATCCGAAATCATTTATAAATTTTTTGTCAATATGTAAAAATGTAAATAAAGCTTATTTTCTTTCTCTTCTATAGTAAGTGAAAGTAAAAAAAACAATCAAACAGAAATATAACCTTTAAGAAGCTTTGAAATCATGGAACATTACTAATGATTGAATTTGAATAATTTTAATTTTTATCGACATTCTTACTGTTTCACTTTTTCTGTATTACGGTATTAATTTGTGATAAAATGATTCCAATCTGAACTTGAAAATATAATAATAACAAATAATGCAATTATTAACATATTTTTATGTTGACCTTTCTTTTCTTCATATCTTTATTCACACCTGTCAGAAGATGTCTTAATTTAATTAATTAATTTAATTTAAGAAAACTATTATAAATAGCTATATTATGTTTAGAAAAATACAGTCTAACCCCGAGTTCAGGCTTAAAATTATATGTATATATATACAGTATAATAACATTAGATGATGGTAATAGTGGTCGGACTCAATTTAATTATTTTATTGTATTTATTTAATGACACTATGTGCTGCCGCGGCTGATCGGAGGTCTTAAAATTTGGTTATTTAGGTTTTATTAGGACGGGCTCACGCACGGCCTCGGGACCACCTTTTAACGTACCCTACGAATGACGGACTTGCTAAGGATTTTTTACTACAGGGGCACCTGAATATTTGAACCCAGGAAATTGGGCATAGAAGGCTGTTACGCTAGCTGCTATGCTACAGGTGACCCTAAGGGGGACTTCATTCACGCATAGTTACAAAAGGCGTTTCTAACCACTTTTAAACTTTAATCAAATTTAATAAAAAGCTTAATTAAATTCTTATTTACGTGGTTATAAGACGGTCTATTTGGAATTGTGTAGTTAGAATAAAACATGCTCTACAATTGTTTTTAAAATTGCAGGTATTTCTCCCTCCAAAACTTAATCCATACACATTCAGATTCAAAAGTTTCTAACCTTGCTTGATCTTTGATTCCTTGTAATTCTTCCAGTGGTCTTAATAACACCCTTCCTTAAGGACTCAAGGTCAATGGAAAAATTTGCTATTTTTCAGTTTCTTTCTTTCAATTGGTTATAATATTATTTTAAAACTGTTAAGAACAAACTTAATGCTCAATCCTCGAGATGTCCTAGAATTTAAGAACAATACTTTTTTCATTACTACCCCACTAACCTCTTTTACAAAGTCGACTATACTATACTGCAATCAGTGAAGTAGTAAGTAGCCGAGGTTGCTGTGAGAGTTTTTTATTTAAATTATTTATTGATATTTACAACTGTATTCTACATCACAAGCTTCCCATCGGTAGCACTCTAAAAGTATTTCAAACTAGAAGGTCTCGAGGCCATCTTATTTTCAGACGCCTCGGAGGATTGTCAGGAATGTAAGAGGAAGCAAGGTTCAAACTAGTGGGATAGAGTGGGAGTGGCCCTCAGATTCAGTACGGTATCTTGGCTTACCATTAGAAAAAAGAATGACATGGAACCCACATACAAGACTTAAAAGACATGAACTCAACCGACGATTCGGACAGTTATGCCGACTATTCAACAGAAAATCTGAACTTACAGTTGACAACAAATTATTAATCTACAAGACAATACTGAGGCCTACCTGGACCTACGGACTTGAACTATGGGGGACTAATTTTCCAAATTCCACCAGAACCTCATTCATCATCCTAATCCGCTAGCTCAATCCCTTTCCAGCTCCACTCATCCATACAACCCACCTAGAAGGTTGAAACGGCAGTGGCCCCGCGATCTTTTGTAATTATGTATGTATTGGAGTTCTAGCACTGGCTAGATTCTCCACTCAATGTGATGTATGTATGAGTGTGTTTATGTGTATATAGGTATGATTGATTTCTTGACTTTATTGTATTGATTCATTATTGTATATATATTTTAATGTAATTCTATGCCGTGTAAATATTGTATGAATGTAGTATGTATGTTATCTTTCACCACTACTATTGATGTCCAAATCGGGACAGATTGTAATTTTACTCAATAAAAATTGTTGTTGAAAAAAAAAAAGTGTGAGAGTGGAGTTTGTCGTGGAAGGATTGACACCTGGTTCGGGCCAAATCAGCAGCATAAGATATATTAAGGTCTTTATGGATGAGCTTATTCGTGACAAAATAAGGAGCGTTGAGGATTTTTCGAAGGATTTTGGATTGTAAGGATTGAAGACGTGAGCAGTGAGAGTAAAAACGTTGTTTTCTTAGCGTCATCGAGTTATTTATCGGCAGTAAGAATTTCGACCTTTCCATTCTGGTTAGAATGGTTTACTAGCTCGTCTTTTTCTCTTAAAGGTAGTAGAAATAGGAACTATTGTAAAAAAAATAAATAAAAAAAATGCATATTTCCTTGTATTACTTACTTGTAACTATTAATGCAGAAAACAATCTCACAGCTTGGTGGTTCGTGCAAGACCGTAGACATGATAGTAATAGCTAACAAGATCAATCGGTCGTCAAATTAAATTCATGGATTGTTGAGGAAAATACCTTCCATTGCAAATATTTCTCTTGGAGTCGACGTAAGAACTAGCTGTTATTGCCTCCTAGTATTTTTATCGCTCCTCGGACACTCCGACGGTGATGTACGGCGGCAGCGAACCATTAGATCCGAGAACCCTCCGATCCGAGTATGTCCCGCTACGACGAGCAAGAGGTATGTCGGGCTGTCCATCAGGACGGGATTCCAGCTGTCTCCCGATCTTCGGGGTGTGCCTACGGTGGCGTCATCACCCCATTACATGTCCCACTTCTTAGTGCATGGCTCGATCGGGAATGGTGATGTGTCTTCTGAGTCATCCTTCATGTAGCTAAGTCAATGTTTAGTTCTTAAAAAAACAACTTGTTCTAGCAAATATTGAGGAAAACTACAATTGAGAAAAAAAAGGTTGGACTAACTCTGGTTGTAGGAGAATATTTCATTCTATCTCCTGTTACATAAAGATGGTTTCTAAAGTAGAGGAATAAACATTTAATATATTTGCAACATTATTATCAAATACATGATGATATATTTTAATATTATAAATATCATTTAGTAAAGCTGCTTTACTTTGCTCATAAAGAACCAGATATTACCCGTCATGTATTAAGGATGTATAGTCGACTGTAGAAACTATTATAGGTGGAATAAGGAGTCAGTCAGTTTTGAAATTTTTTAATATTTCCAACGTTTCGGCTCAAGCTTGTGAGCCATCATCAGGGCTACAAACATCAAAATAAAAGAGATACATATTAATGTGAGTAGAGGTACGGAGTACCCCTGAGTCATGATTGTCATACATTTTAAACAATCAAAATTGTAATGACTAAACTATCAACCCATATTAATGTGATAATGAATTTTTTTTTTTTTTTTATAGTAGTGACAATGCTAACATTAGAAATAAAACAGATAATATACCAACATAGTTAATTATTATATATACAAATAATGATAATATGATGATGATAAGCATAAAAACAAATCTTTAGACTTTAATATAGATGTTTTTTTTTTTTTTTTTTTTTTTTTTGTTTTTTTTATTCGTATATATTACAATTTGTCATAATATACAATAATAATAGTGCTACAGGATCTCATTCATACAATATTTACAATATAAATAAAAGGAAAGTCAAATTACATAAAATAAAATCAAAAATATAGATGTATAAAATATATATATATATATATATATATATATATATATATATATATATATATATATATATATATATATATATATATATATAAACATACCATTACTGAGCCATGTCCAAGCATAAACTGAGGAAAACCCTAAACATACGTAGTATGGGGAGGGGTTCGTGTAAAAACCCTGAAGGTTTTCTCCTCCAAATATAAATACTACAGCTTATCTTTGTTTTTAAAAAGTTTTACAAAATTATAAAATGGAAAAACAAAAACAAAACAATATATGTACAATAAGGCTCAACTTTTTTAACAGAAAATTATAAAAACTAGAATCTGAGGTATGTAAAAGATCCATGAGGTATTTACTCATGAGGTAGTTCCTCACCGAGCCCAACGACTTCACGCGCCCATTTGAGTCTCCTCGATGCTATCAACTCAATTATATTCACAGGTTACTAACTCCGCAATTCCGCGTTGTGCCACCTTCTAAACTCCCCAGTGGCCTCATCTCTCTTCGGACCAAATATTTTACGCAGTACCTTATTTTCGAAGACCTCAAGATGTTGTTTATCCTTCAAAGTAAGCGGCCACATTTCACATCCGTAAAGAACCGTCGGAAGAATAATAGTTTTATAAATTCTAACCTTTAAGTTTTTAGATAGAAGCCGTGAACTAAGTAACTTGGCAACTGAATAATAACACGCATTTCCCACCTTTAACCGGGACTTTATTTCTTCCTGGATTTCATTTTTTCTTGTTATCATTGAACCTAAATACTTGAATTTCTCTACGTGTTCAAGAGAATGCCCTGATATATCAATATCACCAAGATCGCCACCATTTCTGCTACTAATCATATATTTCGTCTTATCGGTATTTAATTCGAGACCAATTTGTTTACCGGTTTTTATTAACACACTTGTATTTAGTTTTATGGCTTCCGTGTCTTCACCTAGTGGTACCAAATCATCGGCATACCCCGAAACCGGAATCTTTTCACCCATATTTGAGCCATTCTCAGTACACATTACCTTTTCACAAGTTGATAAAAAGAATAAAATAATTCTTCCACAACAATATTTTCTAAGATATTGCACTTTTCGTTAAGTTGAACTAAAATTCTCAAACCGGTAAACTCTAAATCGGGCAGAGTTTTTTTAAACGTAAATGACACCTCATTCGAATCGCACCCGAGCGAGGCGGGGGGCGGATTCACTTGTGTATAATAATTATTATACTTAATCATGAGAAAAAAAAGTAAGCAGAAAACAAAATTACTTCATTGTTTTTTTTTTCTTTTTGAACCAAGAGTTACGTAGCCGTTCTCAAGGAAAAAAATACATAAGGTAAAACAAAAACCTCAAGAAAAAGAAACTTGTGAAGCACTATACCGGCTAAGGCGAGGTGGAAGGCGGTGAAGTAATAGAAGAAAGCAATTATTTCTCCGAGTGAGGCACCTTGGTAGGAAAAAGAAGGAACTACAGGAGGCGAAATTAGGTGCGAGAGGGAAGAATCGTAAAGGGCGTGGAATACGGTAATATAACCAAGTGGCAATAAAGGATCAGCGGTTTATTAGCAATTTGTCGCTTATAACGGCCGTCGCGATGAGATTGAGTGGAAGATGATCGGAAGGAGGCAGGAGCGATTGAGTATCGAGTCCGCGTTTGTCAGGCTGCGCAAATGGCACCTGCCTATTTCGGTGGTTATTGCTTTTTTTTTTTTTTTTTCTCACTGGATATCTCTCAAGGATGTGTTGCCTGGTGAAACCTGGCAAAAAAAAGTGTCGTCAGTGTTAAATCTCTGGGAATAGGATGAGAATAAAATAAAGTAATGGTATGCAAGTTATGTAAAGAATTTAGTTGAATAGCAAAGCTAACATTTAAAGTTTGTTTGTTATGTTTATTTATTTAACGTCACTTTATGCTACTATGGCTAATCGGACGATGCTATAGTGGGAGTTTTAAATTTTGCCTATCCAGGTTTTATTAGGCTAGGGATCTTTAACGAATACCTGACATCGCACAGGCTCGGGACCGCCTATTAACGTCTCCTCCGAAGGATTTTTTACCCCCATTAAAAAATCCTAGGAGCACCTGTGGGTTTGAACTTGTGACCTTTGGCATAGGAACTAACCACCCTCAACATTTAAAGTTTACGTTAGTTTGTAGAACAATTAATGCAGCTGTCGATAAATTACTTTCACTTACCTATATATTAAAATATATAGTAAGGGAAGTATTGCGATCGTGTAAATTTTCTAGTTTACGACGGATATATACGTTTTAGGGGCTCCTGAGTCCAAATGACTAAGTCCCGAAAAAAAAGTGTGTTTATACCACACGGTAACTCTAGCGCAAAAACCATAAGTCGTACGAAACTGAAATTTCACATTTAAAACAACTATACTCCCGAGATGTTACAGCAATTTTTTCATCAAAATCTTCTAACTAGAAGAGCTACTTTATACCATGCATTTTCCACCTTTTCTCAAATACGGCTTTGACTGTTTTGATTAAACTCGCTATATCGATGTAAAATTTAATAGGCTTTAATATCATTGAAGTTTCATTCTGATATTTTAATTTTGTAGATTAAAAAAAAGTGGGCACTTCAAATGATTACCATTGATAAATAACGGCTAAATATGCAAGTTGAGCGAATTTGATAAACAACTAAAAGAGAAAACTGAAAACATATTTTTTTAATCCAATTTTTTGTTTTCGAACATAAGAACAGTAAATACATGTATAATTTACCGTTAGAAAGCAAAAGATTTTAGAAAAAATGTTATATTATACACAAAGCTCATAAAAGTAAATAAAGAGTGATGAAAAACCGATAAAACTAACTGATTATTTTAGATTATAATATAATTGATTTTTTAATAAAACACGTGTTTATACGGAAATTCAATTTAATTAATTATTTAATTGATTTAAAAAACAGAGGTAAGTGAAAGTCGTGTGTTGCCCGCACCATATTTTTATACAATGTTTACAAATAATCAAAACAATTCATTTACAATAATTAACACTAAGGAATAACTTCAAAGTTTTCAAAGGATATTGTTCTGTCGTACACTTTAAGGGTTCTTTAATTATTATTTGTTTTAATACACCATTTATATTTGTGTAATCTATATTTATAAATCATTTTAATATAAATATGTTTTGATGAAAAAATTGTTGACTCTACGTATATACGGAACAGTTTGTTGATTTGGGATTTGAAGTTGATTTGGGAAGCCGTCATCGAAACGCTTTAAGTAAAACGTAATTTATTAAACCAACGTTTCGGGCACAATTTTAAAATTAAGGATTTTAACAAAACAATTCCTTAGTTAGTCAATGTTGTGATCTCCTGCCTAAAAATCGCCCTGAAGATGGTCTAAAATTTAGGCCGAAACGTTAAGTTAGACTTCTTTAAGTATTTCGGGGACTGCTCTTTAATAAACTACTCGATATATTTTTATGTTTATATATGCTATTTATATTTGTATACGCTTATTCCATAATCATTCAAAAATAAAAAGCGGTTTTAAAAAAATAAAAATAATAATAATAAATAAAATAATCATGATTTCTCATTGTATTTCAGTGTTGTTTAACTACGTTTGCCATCATAATGAATTGACAGTATAAATATACTGAATAACTATGAACTATTAATTATATGACTTGAATTATATTAACGTTAATTTTTTATTTGTACCGTAATTTTTTCTACTCGTAAGTTAAAACTGTAACTAAGTTATGGATTAAAAAAATGTTTTTATTGATGTATTGAATCTGGCATTTGATGTATGCGTGAACTTCTTCTAATTTTTCGTTCCAGTATCAAATATTACAAAGAAGAAGTAGAAATAGTTTATAAGATGTGTCTGTGGAATAAAATAGTATGGGTTAACATTGTTGCCATGGTTAATGAATAAGATTTCCCTTAAACTCTTTTACGAAGTCGACTATACTATACTGCAATCAGTAAAGTAGTAAGTAGCCGAGGTTGCTGTGAGAGTTTTTTATTTAAAATATTTATTGATATTTACAACTGTATTCTACAACACATCCAGTAAATAGGCTAAAAGAAAATAGACATGAACAGGACATGTAGAGAAGCTACCCGTCGGTAGCACTCTAAAAGTATTTCAAACTAGAAGGTCTCGAGGCCATCTTATTTTCAGACGCCTCGGAGGATTGTCAGGAATGGGAGAGGAAGCAAGGATTCAAACTAGTGGGATAGAGTGGGAGTGGCCCTCAGATACAGTCCGCTATCTTGGCTTACTACTTGACAAAAGACTGACGTGGAACCCACATACAAGACTTAAAAGACAAGAACTCAACCGACGATTCGGACAGTTATACAGACTATTAAACAGAAAATCTGAACTTACAGTTGACAACAAATTATTAATTTATAAGACAATACTGAAGCCCGACTGGACCTACGGACTTGAACTGTGGGGGACAGCTAAACGTTCTAACATCAAACGCATTCAATCCTTTCAATCCAAAGTCCTCCGAATAATAGTAAATGCTCCTTATTATGTATTCAACTATACCTTCCACTATGACCTTAATGTTCCATTTATTTCAGACCTAATTTCATCCAAATTTTCCAAATTCAACCAGAACCTCATTCGTCATCCTAATCCTCTAGCACGATCCCTATCCAGCTCCACTCATCCATACAACCCATCTAGAAGGTTGAAACGGCAGTGGCCCCGAGATATATTGTAAATATGTATGCTGGAGTGCGGTGTTATTCTCCTCTCAAGTGCGGTGTTATTGTGGCTATGGCGCCCTCACTACCTTCCGCTGGCTCTGACCAGTGATGCGGCTGAGAGGGAGGCGCTGGGATCCTTTGGACTCTGCTTCTCCTTCCACAAGTGGGGTGACAAGCCCCGTCAGGTGTTTCCTAGCTGACTGTAAATATTGTACATACGTATGAATGTTACATGTTTTGTTTTTTGTTTATTTATTTATTAACTTCATTTATTTGTATTTATTTTATCTAAAACTTTTGTTATTGTATACGTTTGGTTTCATTTTATGTAATTTGACATTTCTTTTGTTTATATTATAAATATTGCTTGAATGTGATCCTTTAGCAAAATTATTATTGTCCAGTGTGACAAACTGTAATACATATGAATAAATAAAAAAAAAATAAAAATAAAAAAAATTCTATAATTCAATCATGAAGTGTTAATACTTTTGGTATTTCTATTCAATAATTCTGTCATGTAGTGCTAATATTCTTATTACTTTTTGTATATTTATGTCTGAAAATTAATGGGAATAACTCTGAACTGAAGAACTAGAGAAATATCGTGCTAGGCCTAGCGGATTCCAAGGCTGCATAACCTTCTAAGGACTCATTGAAAAATCCATTTTCTCCGCAGTTTCAGAGCTTTTTCTTCTCTTTCTGCCACATCTCCTTGAATAGACTTGATAAATATTTATCCCAAGACCCAATGCCGTCAGGTACCATCGGTAACTGGAGGTCGCCATGGAATACCCCGATCTGTTATTCTACAGGAGCTCCTAGGTCAGTCTTGGGCAACTCTTCTAGGAAATGGACGGTTGCGAAACTGGATACCGTTTCGAATTTCCCTCCCAAGAAAAATAAAATCTACTTGTGGGATTTCCATAATGACCTTTCACAAAGAAGTTCCTTATCTGGGATAGATATAGTAATAGTTATATATAATTTAATGGCAAGCCCCAACATAAATATTGACCGAGATTATTTTGAAAGCTCGCCTCTAAAATGCTTTGTAAGTTGACTATGAAGTGATTATACTTTTAGGACGTTAAAAGAATTTTTCTTACTTAAAATATTGGGTTGTTTCACATGAAATGTCCGTTTTCATAGTTTCTGAAATACATGCCGGTCTCTGTTGTTTTCTTTCGAATGTTTACATATTTAAAGTAAACAGTTACTAATCATCTACCTTTTTATTATAAACATTAGCTTCCCAATCAATTACCCACTTTTTAGTATACCTCCAAATATGAACATGGAAATACGCGATTTTCGAGTAATATTTTTGTACGAGTTTAAACTCGACCATTCAGCAGCTGAGGCCGCTAGAAATATTTGCAAGGCGTTCGGGGAAGGGAGTGTTAATGAACGGGCCATTCGCCGTTGGTTTGCTAAGTTTTCAGCTGGGGATACCGACTTGGAAAACTTGCCCCGAGGAAGTCCGTAATAGACAACGATCTCCTCAAGCATACAGTAGAAGGAAACCCCTACCGAACAGTTATAGGAATCTCAGCACAACTAAATGCAAGTGCATCTACCGCGTTTCCGGACATTTAAAGTGTATTGGGAAAGTAAAAAAGCTCGATACATGGGTACCTCATGATCTCACTGAGCGGCAGCAATACCCCATGTTTCAAAACTTACCGTGAAAAAATTGAAAGAACATGGGCTACGAAGATCTTCCGCACCCACCATATTCTCCCGACTTGTCTCCAACAGATTATCACCAGTTCAGGAATTTAGCCAGCTTCGTCAGAGGAAAACTTTTTGAAAATGATGATCAAGTGAAAAGTGCGTTTTCAGATTTTGTTTCACTTCAAAGCTCAGAGTTCTTCAGTTCGGGGATAAAAAAGTGGATGTCACGTTGGGAAAATGTGTAGAAAAAGAAGGTAAATACTTCGAATAAAATTATCTTGTTTTCATATCGTATATTTAATAAAAATCCTGTACCTTGAAAACGGACATTTCATGTGACACAACCCAAGGTGCATTTCTTCAGAAGAATAATGACGGTTCGACAAATCCACAGATACAGAGGAAGTGCGAGTATAAAGCTGTATGGTTAATGATTGTGCCGAATAGGTCCGTGTAGTAGTTGAAATAGTACGGACACTATGAGAGTGAGCTATGAAATTTTATAGGGTATGGTATAAATATGTAATTCTAAGCAGGTTATAGATTACTGCTAACTGTTGACTGTTTACTTCGATTCGTCTAAAAGATTAGAAGTCTCAGACTTTTAAATCAATTTTTGATTGAAACTAGTGAAAAAAAAAATGATAAAGCGTGACTTTTTGATGGAATTTATCTTTTGCAATTTAATAGCCCCATAATTATGCACATTACTTATTCAGTTCAATAGACAATTTTAAAGCTCTGAGTTCGAAAATCGATTCCACATAGTGTAGTTTATTCGTTTATAATAGCCGTGGATCGACCTGGGTTCTAGAGGCCCTTATGGGACACTCTTAATCTCTGTGAAGTAGATACCCAATTTTAAAAGGAAAATCAGGCTGCTGAGAGTGTACCCGATCTTATGTTGCAAACCCAAGACCCTATTTGGGTTTAAAAGTTATTTTTATGTACACTAACCTCACAGTGCAGTTTATTCGAAATTGATGTATAATGATGCCGAAGTATGCATAATAATTTTCTTTCTGGACTTAAGGAAGTGCACGTTATGTCCATCACTAATTTTAACCAAAATATTAAAAAAAAAAAATGGATTCTATTTCATATATTTTAATTTAAATGGTGAAAATAGAGAGGATTTTACTTACTAAATATATTTATAATAGTAATAATAATAATAGTCTTACCGAACCCGAAGGTTCGATGCCGATACCACCAAATCCTGCCTACACAGACTCGTCCAATGTTCCCCAGGGGCCTCATCTCTCTTCGTATAAAATATTTTACGCAGTACCTTATTTTCGAAAACCTCAAGATGTTGTTTATCCATCAAAGTAAGCGGCCACGTTTCACATCCGTAAAGAACCGACGGAAGAATAATAGTTTTATAAATTCTAACCTATACGTTTTTACGTAGAAGCCGCGAGCTAAGTAATCTGGCAACTGAATAATAACACGCATTTCTCACCTTTAATCGGGACTTTGTTTCTTCGTGATTTCATTTTTTCTTGTTATCATGGAACCTAAATACTTGAATTTCTCTACGTGTTCAAAAGTATGGCCTGATATATTAATATCATCAAGATCGCCACCGTTTCTGCTGTTAATAATATCGTTCGTCTTATCGGTATTTAATTCGAGACCTATTTGTTTACCGGTTTTTATTAACACACTTGGATTTAGTTTTATAGCTTCCGTGTCTTCACCTAGCAGTACCAAATCATCGGCATACCCCAAAACCGGAATCTTGTCACCTATATTTAAGCCTTTCACAGTACACATCACCTTTTCACAAGTTGATAAGAAGAATAAAATAATTCTTCCACCACAATATTTTCTAAAATATTGCACTTTTCGTTAATTTGAACTAAAATTCTCAAACCGGTAAACTCTAAATCGCTAAAAATAAAAAAAAATAAAACCGACAAACTCCGCAATTCCGCGTTGTGCAACCTTCTAAACTCCCCAGTGGCCTCATCTCTCTTCGGATATAATATTTTACGCAGTACCTTTTTTTCGAAAACCTCAGGATGTTGTTTATCCTTCAAAGTAAGTGGCCACGTTTCACATTCGTAAAGAACCGTTGGAAGAATAATAGTTTTATAAATTCTAACCTTTAAGTTTTTACATAGAAGCCGTGAGCTAAGTAACTTAGCAACTGAATAATAACACGCATTTCCCACCTTTAACCTGGACTTCATTTCTTCCTGGATTTCATTTTTTCTTGTTATCATTGAACCTAAATACTTGAATTTCTCTACGTGTTCAAAAGTATGCCCTGATATATTAATATCATCAAGATCGCCACAGTTGCTGCTACTAATCATATATTTCGTCTTATCGGTATTTAATTGGAGACCTATTTGTTTACCGGTTTTTATTAACACACTTGTATTTAGTTTTATGGCTTCCGTGAACCCAAATACTTGAATTTCTTAAAACGTGTTCTTATGTATCAATATCACCAAGATCACCAGCGTTTCTGCTACTAATCATGTATTTCGTCTTATTGGTATTTAATTCGAGTCCTATTTCTTTACCAGTTTTTATTAACACACTTGTATGTTATACTACATTTAGTTGTAAGTTAACTAAATATAACTACTTTATTTTATATAAAATTAAAAAAAAATTTGACATTTTTTTCTGTTTCAATAGTGAACAAAATGGGGTCTCTTCTTTCCATGAATAAAACAAATATATCTATAATTTTATCTCCTTTTTACTTTCACTCACTATATATAGTAAGGAAAGTATTGCGATCGTGAAAATTTTCGAATTCCAGTTTTCAACGGAAATACACGTTTTAGGGTCCCCTGAGTCCAAATAACCAAGTCCCGCAAAAAGGTCTGTGTGTGTGTGTGTGTGTGTGGTAACTCCCGGCGGAAACGGTAAGTCCTATGAAACTGAAATTTCATATTTAAGACAACTATACGCCCGAGACGTGACAAAACTTTTTTCATCAAAATGAGCTTACCAGAAGAGGCACTTTATACCATGCATTTTGCACCTTTTTTCGATTTTCTCAAAAACGGTTCCGACGATTTTGATTAAACTCGCTATATCGATGTAAAATTAAATGGGCTTTAATATCATGTAGGTTTTATTTGGATAAAAATGGTCTGACAGGGCTTAAATGCCGATATTTTAAATTTTCTTCCTCTAAAGTACCTTTAATTTTTTAGATTCAATAATAATAACTAGATTATCTTGTTAGCGCTGATGAAAAACAGGTAAATATATAAATTGAATAAATTCGATACCCAACTAAAGGAGAAAACAGAAAAAATATATTTTTAATGAAATTTTTCGTTTTTGAACATAAGAGCAGTAATATACATGTATGATATACCGTTGGAAAGCTAAAGATTTTAGAAAAAATATCATCTCATACACAAGCTTTTAGAAGTTAATAGAGAGTGATGAGAAGAAGATAAAACTAACTGATTATTTTAGATAATAATATAATAGATTTTTTAATAAAACACATGTTTATATATAAATTCAATTTGATTAATTCCTTAATAGTTTCACGTATTTTTATCTCTAACTGTATTTGAAAATTCTTTCATTGATTTTAAAAATCGAGGTAAGTGAAAGTCGTGTGTTGCCCGCACCAGATTTTTTTTTTTGTTATAACCACTTCTAAATCCTGACTTTGTATTCACCTCTGTGGCATATCTCCCTTTTCTGGATCCTTGGACACACCGAAGAGGACACAATAGCCAAGACAGCGGCCCAGTTCCGATGCGGCACAAGGACGACCCAGGCTCTTATGTAAGCCTGTTTTCCTCCTCATCGTCACATTACATAAGCCCAAGGATCTTAGGAAATGGAAAACATAAATATCTCTCCTAGCCTTTCTGTATCGCCACCGTCCATCGCCGTTTCCTTCTTATCCTCCGGAGCTTTCTCTCGTCAAGAAGCCGAATGGTCGGCTAAGACGGGGCACGTGGTGGTGCAGGCCTGCCAACCGATCTTATCTCCGATCAAGGAGGTCAGTGTGGACATCGTGGCAAGGACGTTGGCAATCCTGTCTCTGTGACGTGGCCTAGAATCGGCCTATCTTAATATTTTGAAAAGGTATCATGAAAATTATTGTATTATTACATCAAATAAGTTTAGTCAGAAATGTTCAGGGTTCATCAAAATACGTTATATGATCAATATGATAAATATGATCAACTACCTGAAAAAAAAAAAAAAAAAAAAATATATATATATATATATATATATATATATATATATATATATATATATATATATATATATATAAATAAACCTGCACATATTTGATCATGGGTAGAAATGATCGGAGTCAGTGGTGTGAATTTTATTAAAGTTAATTTTTATTTGTAGTTTAATTTCTTCTACTCGTTAGTTATAACTGTAACTCAGTTATGGATTAAAAAAATGTTTTTATTGATGTATTTTAGGGTCAGTTTTATCTCCCGTCTTGTTCAATATAAATATTGCAGACATAATAGGCCATGACTATAAAACCGCTACAATGGCCGCATTCGCGGATGTTATAGCCGTCTACAGTTCTAGTATGAGTCCAACTCAAGCTCTTACTCAGGCTGAATCGGTTTGTCAAACCATTGTTCGGAAATTAGAGCAGTTGAACATCAGAGTGAATCCATCAAAAACGGACTGTATAGTGTTCTCTATCCAAAAAGGTAAAAAATCTAGACTACCAAAAGTTTTTATATATATATAGAAAGAAAAGAAAGAAAGAAAGTAAATTTTATTCTGGGACCTTCAGTCCCCTAAGAATAACAGAAAAGTACAAAACTTTACTTGTGTCTGGCACAGAAACAAAAACATAAAATAAATACAAACTTAAGATATAATATTATTTAAAAATAAAAATAAATAACTAAGATTACTTAGTATGCATATATGTTTATAATTATATAGTCATGAATGTGTATCTGAAGATATATTACTATTGAGCTTCTTATGGTATAATAAGGTCTACCGAGAAAAACAGAAGAAAGAAAGAGAAAGATGAATACATATCTAATACATGGTTTTCATATTTGTTGTGGCCCTCATTTTAAAATGTGACATGACCACTATTCTAGCGTTTTGTTTACAATCAATCTGAAGTATGGAGGAACAGTTTGCTTTTAAATGAGGTTAAAGAAGGTTATTTGCGTATAGAGGTAGGTATGGAATTCCAGAACGATGTGGCACGCAAACTAAATGATTTTTTAAAGGATGATGTTTGATGAAAAGGAATATATAGGTTAGTGGACTGGGATTTGTATTAAAGGAATGTACTGATGAACAAGAGATGAGTAGGTCAAGAATGTAGGAGGATTTTTGGTATTGAAAGTACGGAATAGAAAAACTCCCAAGAAAATACTTTCGCCAGGAAACAGGATTGAGCACTTCAATCGGCATACCTGTCAGAAACGCTGGAGCGCATAGGGACCCCGAAGATGAATCTAATGAAACAATATAATATATATATATATATATATATATATATATATATATTTATTTATTTATTTCAATTTTGGCAAAGTTTACGCTAGGACATGGCTCACTGATAGCCTGATAATGGCTCACATGTGGAGCGAAATTTCGAAAATATTTCTCACACGACTGATTCCTGGTAATTGTTACCTATTATAATTTCAACAGTCGACCATACATCCTCCATAAACATATTTGCCTTATCATTACTAAACGAGTTCGTTGTATTCAATCTCACTGAGAGAGTTTAGACATGTATTGATTAATTTATTTGAAAACCTTTTATTTCTATTTAAGAAGTACTTTGGTCCCATTTCAAAATTTAATACAATAAAAATCATATATGTGAGAAGTTAGTTGAGGGCGCAGTCAAATGAGCACACAATTAAGTATAAACTTAATTTAGTAGTGCCGACGTTTCGGTCTAAATTATAGGCCTTCTTGAAGGAGTGAAGATTCACAATAATCACTTCTAAATTGTAAACAATGATATAATTCCTATTGTCATTGTTGTGACTCTCACTCCTTCAATCGTCTTGAAGAAGGCCTATAATATAGGCCGGAATGTCGGCACCATAAATTAACTTTATACTTAATTGTGTGTTCATTTGACAGCACCCTCAACTAACTTCTCCCATATATACCCACAGACAACCATTCCTACTTCACAAAAATCATATAAGTTAATTTTTACGAGCTTTTTGGGTTATTGGTAGTCCTATATCAATTTTTTTGAATTCCATTCTTTACCTTTGCTTACGGATTTTCCTAGACATACCTATATTTCGAAAAAGTCCAATTCGAAGAACAATATGTAAGTAAATTTGGTTCCTTATTACTTTTTTCCAAATTACAATTAAATATGCTTGGGTAAACATACTTCTCTTGAAATGCTACTTTTTTAATATTGCACGTACATTTTTTTCTCGATTTTGAAGGTAAGATAAACACTGGTATAAACATTGTCTAGTTTTAATTTCGTTAAATTTTATATGAATTTCCTCAGACAGTTTCAAATTCTTATTGAACTTGAGAAAAAAACTTACTGACAATAGAAGAAGACCTTTTTCTTTTGCCGTTTTCTATGTATCGGGTTGTTTCACATGAAATGTCCGTTTTACTAACAGTTACTAATCCTCTACGTTTGTATTATAAACATAAGCTTCCCAATCAATTGCCCACTTTTTAGTATACCTCCAAATATGAACATGAAACACGCGATTTTCGAGTAATATTATTGTACGAGTTTAAACTCGGCCAATCAGCAGCTGAGGCCGCTAGAAATATTTGCAAGGTGTTTGGGGAAGGGATTGTTAATGTACGTACCATTCGCCGTTGGTTTGCTAAGTTTTCAGCTAAGGATACCGACTTGGAAAACTCTCCCCGAGGAAGACCTCCGTCCGTAATAGACAACGGTGTGCTCAAACATACAGTAGAAGGAACATAGATTACCACCTGTTCAGGAATTTAGACAACTTCGTCAAAGGAAAACTTTTTGAAAATGATGTTCAAGTGAGAAGTGCGTTTTCAGATTTTTTTTTACTTCAAAGCTAAGAGTTTTTCAGTTCAGGGATAAAAAAGTTGGTGTCACATTGGGAAAAATGTGTAGAAAAAGAAGGTAAATACTTCGAATAAAATTATCTTGTTTATTTTTGTACTAGTTTAAACTCGGCCATTCAGCAGCTGAGGCCGCTAGAAATATTTAAAGGAAGTGTTAATGAACGGACCATTCGCCGTTGGTTTGCTAAGTTTTCAGCTGGGGATACCGACTTGGAAAACTTGCCCCGAGGAAGACCTCCGTCCGTAATAGACATTTATGTCCTCCAGCATACAGTAGAAGGAAACTCCTACCAAAAAAGTTAAAGGACTCTCAGCACAACTAAATGCAAGTGCATCTACCGTTTCCAGACATTTAAAGTGTATTGGGAAAGTAAAAAAGCTCGATACATGGGTACCTCATGATCTCACTGAGCGCCAGCAAGACCCCATGTTTCAAAACATACCGTGCAAAAATTGAAAGAACTGGGTTACGAAGTTCTTCCGCACCCACCATAGTCTCCCGACTTGTCTCCAACAGATTACCACCTGTTCAGGAATTTAGACTACTTCGTCAAAGTAAAACTTTTTGAAAATGATGATCAAGTGAAAAGTGCGTTTTCAGATTATGTTTCACTTCAAAGCTCAGAGTTTTTCAGTTCGGGGATAAAAAAGTTGGTGTCACGTTGTGAAAAATGTGTAGAAAAAGAAGGTAAATACTTCGAATAAAATTATCTTGTTTTAATAAAAATCCTTTACCTTGAAAACGGACAATTTATGTGACACAACTCAATATATATAATTTATAAGAGAATATCTGTTTTTCTACCTAACCATAAAAGAAAGAAAAGGGGTTTACACTAGATCAAATCATATAAACGGAAATCATAAGTAATGAGAGAATACTTTGCATATGGGGTTTCAGATTGGATCATGAGAAAAGAACTGTTAGATACTCGTTGTGCTAGGAACAGCAATACGGAAATGCATTTCTCCCTGCATGAGAAAAAGCAATACAAAAATATGATTTTTATAGAGAGAGTGATCTAACTGTAGAGATAAAGTCCGAAATATCTATAAATTATATTTTTTAAGTGGGAGTGGCGTGGTCTAGTGGGTAGAGCGCTAGTCAGCTGTGCTCCGGGTCCTGGGTTCGAGTCCCGGCTCTGGCAGAATATTATTTTGTAAAGGTTGTGAGTTGAAATCCCAGTTCCAGCGGAACTTTTATAAGCGTATAATTAATAGTAGGGAGTGATGACCCTACCATACGAAATTTCATCAAGAATCGTGGGTAAAAGGCATGTTTTTTAAGTAAGTACTGTTTTGGAATTAAAAAAAGGGGTCCATTGATATCGCAATAATTTTATTTTTACATTAAAGCCTGTACCTTAATCTACTTTTTTACACAATTTCCATGAATTTTCTTTATTGTATCGTTGTTTACTGAGTCTTTAAGATGCCTCCGACAATCGTGAGTCCAGGGCTGAGAGTGAAGTACGGGCTGTTATACGATTTCTTAGTGCTAAAGGCGTAAAACCGATCGATATTCATCGTGAGATCGTTGAAGTTTACGGACAAACTATTATGAGTGATGGAATAGTAAGGAAATGGGTGAGAGCATTTAAAGATGGCCGCACATATGTGTATGACGAAGAACAGAGTGGTCGTCCGTATTGCTAGTGGAGTTTCTGCCTCGTAATGAGACAATCAATGCAGCGTCTTATTGTAAGACATTGAAAAATCTGCGTCGTGGAATCCAGAACAAAAGGCGTGGCAAGTTGAGTAAGGGTATCGTTTTGCTGCATGACAATGCCCGTCCACATGTGGCTAATCTGACCAAAGATCTCATCAAATCATTTAAATGGGAAACTCTAGATCATCCTCCATACAGCCCTGATCTGGCGCCCAGCGACTACCATTTGTTCGTGCACTTGAAGAAACACCTGGGCCGTCGGGGTCTTCAAGACGATAACGAAGTCAAAACATTTGTGATGCAGTGGTTAACAAGTCAGGCGGCAGAAATTTTTGAGGAGGGTATTCAAAAACTGGTGCCGCGTTATGACAAGTGCCTCAAAATTCATGGAAATTATGTAGAAACGTAGATTAAGGTACAGGCTTTCATGTAAAAATAAAATTATTGCGATATCTTTGCACGTCTTTTTTTAATTCCAAAACGGTACTTACTTAAAAAACATGCCTTGTATATTCTCCAAGGAGAATTACATTACGCGGCGAGGGACCTAAAGGCAGTCGCGCAAAGAAAAAATAGGAAAATCGTATATTTTAGATTGACATATCTATCTTTGTTGGTTTTTTATTTACTTAGCATACTTTATGCAGCACAACACTGACTTTGTACATTGTACCCAGATTTAGCTAGGATGTCTATTATTCTATCAATAAACTATTGTTTTTACTGTTAAGGGGACTGTTTTTTTTTTATTCTTAGAGAAATATCAACAAAGGCATGTTTAATACAAGCTCGTTATGCCTATAAACGAACTGGAATATTTATATTCTTCACTACACACTCAATCTACATGCAATAGCTATCAGAGACCTAACATATATCTACAGAGATCGAGCGGCCTCGCGTGAGGTAATTTCCAACTATAACACTTATAATTGCATATTGCGACAGAAAATGAAAAGAAATGGATTATTGGAATTGCGACTACTGCAATCTGGGCGTCGTTAGGGTTTCTCCTGGCTCGCGCCTGCACTTAACACTTTCGTGGTCGTTTTGTAATAACGTATGATTGGTGCCTTCGGTAACTGTGTGTAAAGCCAATGCCGGCTGAATATTAACGAACCACTGCCTACGTGATCGGTTGAGGTTTCAATAAGTTGCCGATCATGGAGGCATTAGTTTCGACAGTTAGTGAACTGAGGAGATGGTGGCGCTTAAACACGACATTAACGTGTAATGGCCGAATCGCCTCACTCTAATGCGATAAGTGGTCATTTAATTTACGTCATGGCCCCTAGTGATGTATAATTAAAAATATAATACTATATATCGGTCGCTATAATGTTCAGAATCGATTCTGCAAGCTGTGATTAAATTTTAATTATGGATGATTATAAGGTGTTGCTAAATGTCTAGATGTTTTTATGTTATATGACAGAGTTTTTTAGGCATTTTTTTTACTAAGTGATTATTAATAAAAATAACTTATAAAAATGACTGTTTTTTTAGATTTAATCTTTCCATCCTTCCGTTCTAAAATCCCATATTCTCATATCCATTATTCCATATCCTTTCTGCACATAATGTCCCCATTAGGGGTGGGCATAATCGAATGACGATTATCGGATCATTCGATTATTTTAATCATTCGAATTAATCGACTATAGGATTAATTGTTTTGGATAAGCGAATGATCATTCGAACTGAACTCTTTAACGATAATCGTGGGATTATGAGGAGCTCGGATAATCGAACGACCTTTTTTTTTTCTTTTTTGCTCCTCACATAAATTATATGCATATTCGCACCTATGCTCAGCCAGCTCAGCCACTATACAGACGGCTATTGTCACATATCGTCTCTCACAATACATACTAATCATTCGATTATTTAAATCATCGAAGTCCGATTATGACGATCATTCGATTATGCCCACCCCTAGTCCCCATTTCTTAAAGTCAGAGTTTCCTTACACTTCTAGGATATTATAAAATGTAAAATAAATAAAGCGTGAACCAGCTTATATGCACTTAAACCACATGTGATTTACGGCGAGAGTAGAGGAATGTAAAATGCGTGAAGGTTTAAAGGGATGTTGGTGATAGTGAATACACTCCCATACATACTTTCATCGTATTATAATAAATATACAATAACGGTACATTTTATTCAAGTAAACTAATCGATCACTTTTTTATTCTTTTAATTTAATTTTTTCTTTCCTATAAATAATATATAATTTCACCCTTTCTCTTCACTTTCGGAAACTCTCACAAGTACTGGCTTTCACGAATTTTCATTTACCTCTTCCCTGATTGTGTAGCGCAGTGTAAAAAATACATCAAGTGAATTTGATAGTTATACAATACAATGACATGAAATACATATAGAGAAGTTCCCTCTATGAAATACACTCTAAAAATATTCTAAATTAGAAGTTCCCGGTGCCATCTTCTTTTCAGGAGCCTTAGAGGATTTTCAGGAATTGAAGAGGAAGAAAGGAATGAAACTAGTGGGTTGAAGTGAGAAAGGAGTTTGCCATGAAAGGATTGATACCTGGTCCGGGCCAAATTAGTAACATGGGGAATATTAAGGCTTTTATGGATGAGTTTATAATTGACAAAGTAAGGAGCGTTGAGAATTTTACGAAAGGTTTTGGATTGTAAGGATTGGATTCGGGAGGAATTTGGTGGTTTAGTAGAGCGTCATAGCTCTACTCCATAACTCCAGAAAATATGAATATTATGGTCATTATGATCTATAATTCTGGAGTCAACTACGTCAAATCAGGAAAACGTTTACATGTCTATATGTGAATCTAATCCTAGTCCTAAATCCTAGAACATATAAAAAATTAATAACATAAAAAAAAAATTTAAAAATCCTTAAAATTTACTTCGTTGCATAATAAATAAAGTTTATCAGGAATAAAACATAACATACAGTCTGTACAACGATAAGAAAGACAAAGCCATTTACCCTGATAAAATAAGAGATATGTCAGAGTCCGGAATATTTCACAAACTAACACATAATCTGTTTGGTTTTCATTAACGCATTCAGAGCATTTCAAAAGGTTTAAAAGCAAAAGACATCAATAAAATATTTCTAATTTATTTTTGTTTATACTTATTCTTTTTTTTTTATTTAAAAAAATATCCACTCATTTGTTATAATTGCTCATTTTCTGCGGGTGTTGAGTGTGCCCTAAGTACATGTGTGTGTCCTTTGTGTCGGTACTAGTCAGGTCCTTTCTAGGTAGCTGGTTCAGGGCTATCGGTGGTAGTCTTAGGTTATTTTTGGAGACGAAGTTATTAAATATTACTATATATTATTAATCTCATTCCATAACTAATGAAACAGTACGAATATCTATAAGTACTAAAGCCGAGTCCCTTACATGTACATGTAAATGATTTTATTTTACTTTTTAAATAGTGATATTACTAAATAAATAAATAAATCTTTTATTAACAATTTTAATACATTTAAGATTGTATTTTATCACAAGTATAAGTATTACCTATAAGCCTATCAGCGATAAGGCTAGTGACACAGTGCCCACACATTGTGCCTGCCAGTGGGGGATGACATGGTGTGACGGGACCCTCAAACTGTCAGCTCTGCCCTGGCACTTCCAAGGCCTCCCAGCCAATCCGTCTTCCCTCCAGAAATAAATTAATCAAACACAAGCCAAGGGCAGACGCCGCCGAAAAACTCTTCAATAGCCAGTTCCTTATCTTGAGGTGTGTGAGGAACAATACTTTCTTGTGGTTGGATCATTTGTTATTCCGATATGTATCTGGCCACTGTGTTGGGCTTCGAGCTATCTCCGTCCTTAGCCCATTACATCTCCCCGTCACGACCACTTCCGGTCGCCTCGCGGGGAAATCCTTATGGTTGTAGTGCTCTTGCGAAAGGGGATTTTACACCCACCTTCCTGATAACTGTTTTTTTCAGAGAATCAATAAATTCATATTTTTTATCATCGAATAATTCCGAAGCTGTGAGACTGTCACGTTAGCCCAGTGGTTTCCAACAAGTGGTACGCGGACGCTTTCAATTTAATCCTCTTTGTGATTATAAACTCGTGTTCATTTGATCTATAATGTGTATTCCATGAAATGATTAGTTAATAGTGTATGGGCTACGGGATCACTTGTAGCTGGGTGGTTAGCATAACAGCCTCCTATGCCGAAGTTCACTGGTTTAAAGCCGCAGGTGGTCCTCGGATTTTTTAATGGAAGTAAAAAATCCTTTGTTATGCCGTCCTTCGAAAGGGACGTTAAAAGGTGTTCCCGAGTCTGTGCGATGTCAGGCACTCGTTAAAAATCCCTATCCTAATAAAACCTGGATAGGCTTAATTTAGGACTCCCACTGTAGCATCGTCCGATTAGCCATAGTAGCATAAAATGGCGTTAAATAAATAAACAAACAAACAGGATTAGCACATTAACTTTTATGCATCAGTTTTAAACGAGATTCCTTATCTTTAAGTGGTATTTTGCTAGCTTAAATTGAATCAGAAAAAAATAATTTAATGATTTTTTTTATTTCCGAAAAGGAAAATCTGCTGAACAGACTGTTAACATAATTTTCAGTGTTGGTGCCGTTAATGATATAGGAGAAAGCACCGTTCGTATAGATTTTACCCTGTTGAGAAAGCGGAAATTTTGTCTTGGAAGACGCAAAGCGCTCGGACCGTTCTTCAACCGTTGATGATGACCAAATTTTTGAAAAATAACCTGAAGGATGGAAAACATGTAATTGTCCAAAATGGGTCATTTATAATTGATTGAAAATAATTAAAATAATCTGAAGTTTTTATTTTAATCACTAGTAAAAACGGTACGAAATTATTTTTCGACCCAATATTTCAAATCCTCTTAGTGTAAAATATTTTTGTAACAGCTTTTAATTAGAATCAAATATGCTCTTACACATTCATCTTCAATATTCCATGTGACATAATCGCTAATAATCATTGACAAGTGACTGCTAGTGCACAATTGCAACCTTAACATTGTTCATATTATAACAGTTTGAAAATATTTTCCCTAAATGTCGGTTTGCAACTTGGAATAAGGTACCAATATTTTATTTCTTTATGATTATATTAATTTATACCCGTCTTATATTAGTTTAAAATTTTAGTATTCCAGAGTTTCGGAGATCGAAATAAACAAGACCCTGGTTTTTTTTTTATGTTTATTTCCATTTCCCCTTACTTGGCCATTTGTGGCATACTGATTTTCGGTTGGTTGGTTTATTTATTTAACATCACTTTATGCAACTGTGGCTAATCGGACGATGTTACAGTGGGAGTCCTAAATTTTACCTATCCAGGTTTTATTAGGGTAGGGTTCTTTAACGAGTACCTGACATCGCACAGGCTCGGGACCGCCTTTTAACGTCTCCTCCGAAGTACAGCATAACTAAGGATTTTTTACTCCTATTAAAAAATCCTAGGACCACCTGCGGGTTTGAACCCGTTACCTTTGGCATGGGAGGCTGTTATACTAACCACCTAGCTATAAGTGATCCCACTGATTTTTCGGTAGCGTTTCGTATCTATGTGATAGGGTTTAGCCTTCTAAAATTCTAAATATATATCTAATATTTAGGATTTTGTGGTTCCTTGCCATTGCAATGATTGGCTGAAGAGTTCCGTGAGAAATTTTTGTAGGAAACCACATCGCTAGTATTACAATCCAAAGGCTGTCGTTCAAATTTTAGTCCTCCCTAGACTTTTTTTATAGTCTGTTCACTCCAGTTCTTTACCCTTGGTAAGTGAGGCCCGTCAGGTTACAATTACCAACTTACAAAAAAGGCTTCAGTACCAACAGAATGCAGTGAAGTGAGGTTTCCCAATGTCTAGTTAATGCGTGGAGGGCAAGGGCCTTCAAGCTGGACATGTTTCAAAATAAATTTATTGAAGATTGGCTGAGAAAAAAAAACTGTCGACAAAGTCTTTAGTAATAAGAGTATAGGTGGATACACGGCATAAACAAAAGATGAGCTGGTTTGGCTAAAAATTAAGGACAAGGCTTGGGTAGATAGTATTTCGATAAAAAAAAAAAAAAAAAAACTAAAAGAAGTTGTTGCAGGATGGGAGATGAGACGACGGACAAAATGAATTAAAGAAGATCGATAGGAAGAATCAAGTAAGATAAGAGAATTTTGTAGTAAAAAGAACAGAAATCTGTCATTTAATGAAAGAATATGTTCAAAATATTCGCGTGGTCGTTGCTGACCGATTTGTGTATAAAATATTAATGAAAAATGGAATCATACAATGAATAATAATTATAGGTGGAATAATCAGGAGTCAGTCTGTTTTTAAATATTTTAATTTTTCCGACGTTTCGGCTCAAGGTTTTGAGCCATCATCAGGGCATTACTGAGCCATGTCCAAGCATAAACCCAGTGTTCAGTTCAGTTTATGCTTGGACATGGCTTAGTAATGCCCTGATGATGGCTCACAAGCTTGAGCCGAAACGTCGGAAAAATTAAAATATTTAGAAAAAGACTGACTCATGATTATTCCACCTATAATAGTTTCTACAGTCGACTATACATCCTCAAGTGAATAATAATTCTTTACATTTATTAATTATCTGGCCAAGTCTACTGACACTGCATTCTTTCCAAATGTGTCTCTTCTAAAGTTCACAGAGTATGGGACAACTTGTCAAGGTGTAGAAAACTTCCAAGTTACACAGCAAGCAATTAGCACTTTGGTGGATGTTATAGGTGTTGTTGGTATACGATTTATTAGTTAAACGGATGGGGATCTGCTTCAAATTCGAAACTTTTGTACCATAATTGTTGCATAAAAAAAAAAATTATCGCATAATATATAAGTTGTTTAATGCACTGGGTTTCCAACTATGTCTTTTCATAGACAGAGAATCATTGACGGATAATATTTTAAGCAAGCAATTTTTGCAATGCACCAAGTACCACCATCACTTTATTGTTACATGTCATATTTATATCGGAATTCTTTCTTCAAGAGTTCATTCATTAAGTTGTTTTCGATTCATGGTCGGCCATTACGATTATTATATCTTGATAACAAACATGACCCCTAAATATTAAAAGGTGATCATGTGCTACTTAGTAAACAAAATTATATATACCATAAACATAAACATTGAATATGTTTTTGAAACAATGTAGAGTTTTATAATTACCATGAATTTTAGTTTTAAACAGAAACATATTTAATGACGGATCATTTGCTTAAATGAATTATAAATAAACCAATGTTTACTAATTTCATGTAATAAATTCAATAAGCGTTTTTAATTCAAACTTTTTATGTGAATTTATTTATTTCCCACATTGCTCATTTTCTATTCAAATAAATTATTAATATTATAACTATGCTCATTTAAAAAAAGAAAACGAAAACTATATCACGTGGAAACATTTCGATTCTTGGTGCGTTCGAACAAAACTTATTCGTAATTGGGATTTCCTAAAGATAATATGATTGGGATTTACGCTTGGGAATAGGGGCTTTCTTTTCTTACCATGAATGTTTTTTATTTTTTTATTATTTAATATTCTGGCATCCAGGACTTATGTAAAAACTCCGTAAATCCCTTCTTTCTACATACTTCCTATTCCTCCAGTCCTACCTCTCTGACAGATCCTTCAATGTTAACCACAATTGTTCCTATTCATCTCTTTTTACCCAGGCTGCTGGGGTTCCTCAAGGCAGTATCCTAGGACCCATTCTTTACAGCTGATATCCCAACCCATCCTAACACATTCCTGTCTACCTATGCCGATGACACTTGTGTGTTATCAGTTAATAGCGATCCTACAATTGTCTCTCAGACTCTCCAATCCTACATCAGAGACTTTGAGGTATGATGTCAGAATTGGAGAATTAAAATCAATTCCAATAAATCTCAACAAATTACCTTTATCCTTCGTCGAAAACCTATGACATCCTGCCCTACAGTGTCCTTTAATAATATTCCGCTTCTCCCAGTTGAAGAGGTCCGCTATTTCGGACTCCTGCTTGACATACGCCTTACATGGAATCCGCATACAAGATTGAAAAGACAAGAAATTGCTCGAAGTTTTCGGCTACTCTAACACTTACTAGACAGACGCTCTAACCTTACACTTAACTACAAAAGACTCATCTACATGACCATCATAAAACCTATCTGGACCTACGAAGTTGAGCTTTGGGGATCTACAAAACCATCTCTTCCCGAATCCAATCCTTAGCGAAATCTTTAACGCTCCTTACTTCATCACGAATAAAACTATCCGCAATGCCTTAATTGTCCGTATGTTGCTGATTTGGCCCGTGATAGGTTTCACTCCTTCCATGAAAAATTCCATTCCCACTCTCTAATCCATTAGTTTCAATCCTTGCTTCCTCTTCAATTTCTGATAATCATCCGAGGCGTTTGAAAAGAAGATGGTCTTGAGACCTTCTTGTTTAGACTCACTACTAAGAGTACTGCCAATGGGCAGTTTCTCTTCATGTTTACTTCATTGTTTTATGAATAAATGGTTTTATCATTGTTTTATCAATCAATATCAGTATATTTACTTTTTGTTGTGAATGTAATTAGTTGGCTGTTCAGCTTTACGGGAAGGAATTAGAAGGAATTTACTTGCTGTATTTATACAGTTGTAAATTTTAATAAAATATATGTTTAAAAAATATTTAATATTATTTTCGTGTTTTTTTCTTACTTTAATACTTTTTTTTAACAAAGAACATTATATCACCCTTAGTTATTTTCTCAATTGTTAGGGAGGAAAATCGAATTTCGAGTTTTTTGCTGTTATCCATTGTTTTCATTGACCATAAAAATCTCTAAATATGATTGTTGACACTAAGACTATGAGTTATAGGAACGTTTATATTTCTATTGATTGGGTCCACAATATGACTACACATTTATGAGATACATATTAGGCACAAATATTCTTTTATGGTAACTTTTTTTTATAATTTTGGCCTCCTCGCATCTTTGATTTGCCTATTAAGCTAGTTCTGTTTTGCACTAATTTAAAGCTAATTAAACAAAAACGTTTTTGAAGAAATGTACGCATATTCTTGGAAATATTAAAAATTAATTTTCTGCATGATATTGTGCGACACTAGCTTTCTAATTTTGCGGGTTTAACTTTTGGGAAATATTCTCTTCTTTCATTTGGCACCACATGTTTTTATCTTCGTGCACATCAAGTGTGATATATTTGAGCTTTCTTTTGTATGTTTTTTAACTGGCTGGGTGGCTAGCATAACAGCCTTCTATGCCAAAGTTCACGGGTTCAAACCCGCAGGTGGTCCTAGGATTTTTTAATGGAAGTAAAAAATCCTTTGTTATGCCGTCCTTCGAAAGGGACGTTAAAAGGTGTTCCCGAGTCTGTGCGATGTCAGGTAATCGTTAAAGATCCATATCCTAATAAAACTTAGGTAATTCAGAACTCCCACTGTCCGTCCGTCCGATTAGCCATAGTAGGATAAAGTGACGTTAAATAAATTAAGAAACGAACAAAACATGAATAAAAACTAAACTGGAGTTTCCTTCATAACCGTCGAGAATCGCACTAAGGGTCATATAAACTTTTTTTTCTACCTAAGGTCTAATATCTGCTCTCATTTTACGATTTTTAAGTTTATTTTACGAGACACCCTGTAAATGTGAGATGCATTTGTATTCTGACAAAGTATTGCTGTGTTTGGATTTATTAATTTGAAGTAATACTTCATCTTATATAGTTGCTATACCATAAATATTATTGTTTAATTGTTTATCATGAACCATAAGATATATCACTTCGTGCTTCCCCAGGACTCCTGAAGTACAAGGCCGTACCTAGAGGTCCAGTCCCAAGTCAAGGAGAATCGTGACTACGAAAAGGTGTAGGATGTCTTTCTCAGTGTTTTCGTAATTTATTTATATCTATATATATATATAATATTTATGATCACTCTTCATAAACAATTTAATATAATATCTATCTTTATCTTAATAAAGTAATGTAAAATAAACAATCAATTGGTAATCTGAAATAATGACTCTACCAAATGCCGAGCTAACGACATTATTCAAAATGAGTGTACTCTTACTTTTCGATCTCCATCAAAAAGAAGGAATCGAATAAAAATCATTCCATGCTCTATAAATGTATTTTGAGTATACGCCCGAAAAGGACTAATTTATTATTTCTAAGGATATGCCCGATTTTCATATTATAAGGACTGTTTTAATTTTTGTTTTTTTTCATTCTAAGTTGAAGTCGCCATTCTCGTTGAAAGGATTCTTAACAATTGACATTTATTGTAACCAGGATACGGTTCAAAATGGAAGAGAACCTCCATTTTTGACTCGATTCTCCTTTTAAAAGGATACGAAACGAAATAATTCACTGGTGACTAGAATTACCACAATAAAAAGGACACTTTTATACTCCGTTTTTATAATCAATCCAAAATTTTTCAAATACAGTTAGAGATAAAAATGATTGAAACTATCAAAGAACTAATTTAATTGAATTTCTATAGAAACATGTGTTTTATTAAAAAATACATTATTTATTTATAGAGAACATCTACCCATTAAGAATCATTAGCTATATACATAATTGTTTGTTTTTCTCTTTTTAGTACAGAATTCCATTAACAAGACAATAATTTATTTTTATTTATTTTACATTTAGGTGCCGTGTACCACAACATTAGGTTAGAGGCACCGTTCGTTGTATTAATTACAATTTTTTGTACAAATTAATCTTTTTGATATATTCCATAACTGCATTGTGGAACTTCCTGTCATCTCCTAGTAGTTGTTGTAGCTCGAGCCCGTCGATTCCATTTTTTCTCCTTTCTTCTTGGTATCTGATACAGTCAACCATTATGTGTTTTGCTGTGACTTTTACTTTACAGTTTTCACATATTGGTGGAGTTGTGCCTTCCAATAAATGACTGTGCGTGAGCCTTGTGTGTCCTATCCTCAGTCTGGTTAACAATAATTGATCCCTTCTTTGGCCTGAGATGAGGTTCCAGGGCGTCGCGTGGGCTCTAATTGATTTTAGCAAGTTGCTTTCCTTTACCTCAACAAGACAATAATGGTGAATGTTTTGTAGAAGGACAATATATCTTAAATCACATTGAAGACTTTACTTTTTTTTAAATACTAAAATATTTTTTCAACACACACTTCACTGTTACCTCGTGCTATTTCCAGCCTGGTGTTAAAAAAATGATTAAGAAAAATTTTATAAAAGAAAAGAAAAAAAATCTTGAGCAGACAACACATAAATTTCACTTACCTAGGCTGTTAGAATCAACTTAAGAACTATTAAATAACCTTAAATTTAATTAAAGAATTTTATTCAGTTTCGTTTTAAGCATATGACGTAGATTAAACGATATGTTATGTACTGTAATCAGTAATACTGTTTATGCCCTATTCGTCACTTTACGTTACCATTTACAACTTAATATATAAGATAATATTTTTTTATAAAATATGTAGCTTTCCAGCGGTATATTTTACATCTATATTACTGTTAATAAGTTTAAAAAAATTATTACAAAATTAAATTACATTTTAAACATTTTTTTCTCTTTTCTCCTTTAGTTGGTTATAAAATTCGTTTAAATTGTAGATTTAAACTTTTTTTTTTTTTTTATGAATCCTGGTTACTTTTAATATTAATTTTGATGATATGATTAATTTTTTTAGTCTAAAAAATTAATCTTACTTACTTAAGAGGAAAGAAAATAGAAAAATCGGATTTTAAGCCATGCCAGTCTATTTCAATCATAAGGAAACATACATTATATTAATACCCATAAAAATTTACTCCGATATAGCAAGTTTTATTAAAATGAACAAATTTTTCTCCCTGATTGGTAAGAGCAATAGATTAAAATTATCTTGTCCTTAGTATAAATAACCAAGTCCCGCAAAAAGGTCTGTGTGTGGGGTAACCCCAGCGCGTAAAATAAAAACGAAATTTTACATTTAAAACAACTATAAGCCTGAGATGTTACGGCATAAAGCAGAGCGCCCCAATTTAGTTTTTTAACATAAAAACAGTAATATAGACGTATAATATACCGTTGGAATGAGAAAGATCTTAGAAAATATATTGTCTTATACACAAGCTTGTAAAATTGAATAAAGAGTGATAAAAAGCCGATAAAACTAACTGATTATTTTAGATAATGATGTAATAGATTCTTTAATAAAACACATGTTTCTTTTACAACCCAATTTAAATAATTCTTTCACAGTTAATTTTTGTTTATAAATTTGTTTAAAAATTAATGAATTGATATAAATAATGGAGGTAAGTGAAAGTCGTGTGTTGCGCGCACCAGATTTATTATTATTTTTTTTTCCATATCAACCTATATTTTTTGAGCATATATACATATTATATACCGTAAGAAAGCATAAGATTTAGGACAAATATGTTACACACAAAGTTGTAAAATTTAATGAAGAGTTATGAAAAGCCGTTAAACTAACTGATTGTTGTAATTTTTTTTTTTTTTTTTTTTTTTTTTAGTAATATTACAATCAGTCCAATTTAGGACATTTTTAATAGTGATAAAGTACAACATTCATATTACATTCACACGATATATACAAAACAATAAATTTATATAATAATAATACAATATACAATTTTTATTTTCTTTTTTTTTTTTGTAAATAAAAAAAAAAAAAAAAGATTACTTAATAAAACTCATCTTTCAATTGAAACTTTTTGTGATTTGTTATTTAAAAATTTTTATCTCTAACTGTATTTAAAAATTCTTGAATTGATTTTAACAACTGAGGAGAGTGAAATCGTTTGTTTGTCTTTCGCGCACTCGATTTTAATTTGTTTTCATTACTACGTTACTTTTAGTAAGGGTCTTGCCTGACTCCCACAGGGAATAAAATCTTTTGTATCCTAGAGGAACTGAAATATCTGAGCAAAACCCCACATTTCGATGTCACTTGACCGGTGACAGAGCTCGGGGCCGTGAGAGGCAGATAAGACTGGAAGCTGGGAGTGCTCTGATGTGGGAAGATCTCTCTCTTGTAGTCAATTAGCTATCCCAACCACTCCAACGGGCTCCAGCAGCTCTGGATAACCCTGGAAGAGGTACCAGTGTCTCCCTCAGGAACTAGGTCGTGAGCCAGGTCTTCTAAGCTGATCCAAGTTTCGTTTGCATAAGAAAAACCTCATTATTACCTTGAGTAAACCAATATAAGCGATTCTGTATTGATTATTCGAGAGAAGTCTGTACAACCAGACATGTTAAAAAAAATATGTTTACATAAATGACGAGAAAAAACTAGTCACTGTCGTATTAAATTAAATGAATCAATCAATGCAAAAAGTAATTTTCTCATCTAGTTGTCAGATCTTGTAACACTGAATGTATTTGCATACTCAATATAGACTTTATTATCTGCTAGAAAAAAATCTATTAACACTTTTTAGAAAACTGCGTCTAACCAAACAGAATAAAAAATAATAATAATAATCACACATGTATAGTGATAATGAAATAATCTTAAAAGTATTTTTGCAAAAAATCATAATTTTAAAGTTAATATTTATTATAAATTATTATTATTTTTTTTATCTTCAAATGTTTTATTCACACCTGTCAATGAATGTTGAAAATCAGAGAATTTGATGAAGGAATGATAGTCTGGCGTGGTAGGCATGATGGAGAGAAGATGCCCAGCGGCACCTCTTCCTGGCGTGCTTCATATTACGGATTTAGCTTAGAAGGTCCATCATCCAACTTCTTTTTAGTCTTCTGGGTGTATTGTCCGGCATGTTACTAGTGGCCACGCTTCGTATTAGTTTATTAGTATGTCCTTGTAAGTTGTGAAAATATTTGTAGAGGGTCCGAATCTGTTCGTTGACTGTTGGCATGTGAAGGTATGTTTGTAAAGTAGTGTTCCTGACGTACCACGGTGAGTTTGTAATAGTTCTTTTAGTTTTGGATTGAAAATTTTGAATTTCACGTAAGTTTGTCTTGTTGGCAGTCCCGTATATCTGTGAGGCGTAAGTCCAAATGGGCTTCAGTAGGTAAGTGTAAGTGTTTAGTTTATTTTAAACTTTTAATTTTGAACATCTTGAGAGTAGTGATTATAAAAGTTTTAGTCTTTTGTTTAAACTTAAATTAAATTGAACAACAAGTTTTTTCTTTGCACATTTATGTGTGTAAATGTATCTTTATTAAAAATGTTTTAATAAGTGTTGTTTATCTAAAAGAAATATATTAAAAATAGACGCAAATTAAATTTAGGAAATAACAATGAGATAGTGACAGAATATTAGTATTTTTTTAGTGAAATTCTCTTATATTTATGGTAATCTATGTAAGGTTTTCTAGATAGTTTTTTTAATTAAATAGTCATGTTTCATTATCAAGGGTTATTGGTTACAGCATTTTTTTTACTGAAAAAGTTGTTTTTGTTGTTGATTAGGGCTTAAAGGCACAAAACCCTAAGGTCATCAGTGCCCTGTTTTTTATTTTTTGTTTCCTATTTTAAGTATTTTCAATAAATACACACATATTTCATGTACATACATATACACACACACAGACACATACATATACACACACACATACATCCACATATATACACACTTACATATAAATATATACACATACACACACATACATACACACACATATATACATATACACATACCCAAAATAGAGGAATTTCAAAATAGAGGAAAGTTCATTGTGCCCATTTTGTGATCCCATAGAAGAAACAGTGGAACATGCATTCTTCTCTTGTTCGGGATTCGTTCGAGAAAGATCGGAGATAGACGCTAAATTTAGTACAAAAGCATCACCCGAAAATTTAGTCTCCTTGATGATGGCTAGTCAGGAGAGTTGGAGCGCTGCAGCTGATTATGCAGCACAAATCTGCAGAAAACTCAGAGTACAGGAGCAAGAAAGGAGAGGCGGTGCATCGACCTAGCTTAAATCAGATGTCCAGTAAAGTAGCTGGCATTTAGCCCTTCTGCCCCCCCCATGAAGTAATGCTTGACAGCGGTTCCGTGGGGTGGTAAAGACGAATTGGGAGGTGGTTTTTTAGTGAGTAGGAATCTCACACTGTTGTGTAGCCTGACAGTTGCACTTCGTCTGATGAAAGATTTTTCCCCTACCCGAAAAAAAAAAAAAAAAAAAAAAAAAAAAAAAAAAAAAAAAAAAAAAAAAAAAAACATATATACATATACATATACCCACACACACATATAGATATATACACACACATCTACATACATACGCATATATACACATACACTTATATACATATATTTACATATAGACATACACGTACACTCATAGATATAAACACACGCATACATATACATACAAATAAACATATAAACGTATACACATTTTTTTTCCTTTAATCTTTTTGTTTTTCTTTGTTAATCGAGATATCGATATGTATCAGAAACGAAATGAGATTCGCGAATATGGTAATATTGAGAGGAATACTATTTATAGAGAACGATTTTAAATTTTTGTGAGAATGTTGGTTTTCTTTAAAAACGAGATGACGGATTTAATCGTGTCTTCGTTGTCACCGAGAGCCTCGGTTATGTTGCTCGGGAGGCCTAATCGGGCTAGTCTCGAAGTGTAGAAGGAACATTCCTGAAAGAGGTGCTGTACAGTTAAAAGGCTATCGCAATATTGACATCTCGGAGGGGACTGTTTCGTTATGTTATGTATGTGGGTAAGGTTAGTATGTCCTATTCTGAGTCGGGTTAGTACGACTTCCTCCCTTTGATTTGGTTGACTTGATGTGGCCCATGATTATACAGATTTTTTCATGGTTTTTAATTTACTGGGTGGACTTTCATCCCACATGGCCACTGAAAAAGTGATTAGGTGAAGAAAATTAAATAACTGATTTAAATTCAAAATCTCAATCTATACTGTTTGCAATATCGTTTCACCAAAATCATTAAACATATTGTAAAGCAAGATATAATCAATCACAAGAAATGTTAACCGTTGAAAATACAGAGCCTCGGGATACACGTTAAAAAGACCGAGAATTTTTTTTTGAATTTCCTTTTACAAACAATTGGCTTTAATAAGTTGCAACACATAATATTCTTTCCAGTACAGTATCAACAGGTCCGATAGTCAATGATAGGAAGGTGGGCATGTGAATGACCAATGATATACATAAACGAAAGGAAGCGTCCCAGGTCCAGTCCTCTTGTTTACAGCTGATATACCTTTAGATCCTAATACCTTCCTAGCATCTTTTGCCGATGATACTGCCGTTCTATCAACCCATACAGACCATGGGTGAATAGGCATATCAATGTCAATCAATCCAAAAGTAAGAACGTCGCCTTCACCCTCCGACATAAATCCTGTCCACAAGTTCATTTCAACTCTATACCACTTCCCTGTTCCGACACAGTCCGATATTTGGGTTTCCTACTAGACAAATGACTGACCTGAAACCCACATACTCGACTTAAAAGACAAGAGCTCAACAGAAGATACGGACAGCTACATAGACTACTGAACAGAACATCACAACTTTCCATTGGAAAAAAACTATTAATTTACAAGACAATTCTCAAACCTATGTGGACCTACGGAATTGAACTATGGGCTACTACTAAATTTTCGAACATCAAACGTATCCAATCCTTTCAGTCCAAAGTCCTTAGAACAATAGTCAATGCTCCCTATTATGTTACAAACAAGACCTTACATCATGACCTCAAGATCCCTTATGTCCTTGATCTCATCCCATCCAAATTCTCAACTTCCACCAGAAACTTACTCTGCTTCCTAATCCCCTGGCACAATCCCTATCTAGTACCAACCATCCTTACAACCCTCCTCGTAGGTTGAGGCAGGCAATGGCCAAATTCTCCACTCATGCCTGAGAGTGTGTGCTCTAGCGCCCTCACTCAGCCTACACTGGGTGGACTAGTGATGCAGCTGACTGGGGGACGCTGGGATCTCCTGACAGTGTGCCACGGCATCCATTTATCCATTTTTTGATGCAAAGGTTCGATTCAGAGTTTCCAAGGGCAGTATGTAAATATTGTATAGAGGTATGAATGTGGCCAAGATTATAATTATATTATTTTATTTCATATACTTTATTTTATTTTTTATAATTTTTTTATTTTTTTTTAATTTGTTATTTAGGTTAACTTATTTTATTTTATTATTTGTTTCTTTTACTTTGTTTATATGGTATGAATGACTTATTTTATCTCTAATACCTGTTGCTCTAGATAGTGGCAGATTGTATTATTTCTCAATAAAGAACTATTAAAAAAAAAAAAAAAAAATTAAGTGTTGTCCACAACTTCCACCAGTTAGCCCGGAAAAAGTCCATTAAACTCCATTTCTTTTTAGTAAAACTAAAGAGATGAAGTATGAAGACATTAATTGTCGAGCAGTCAGAAACTTCCTGTTGGGTACAGGTATGCACTGGAGCCGTGCGCGTGTGTAGTGGAAGGCCGCAGTGAATTCTGATCCACCACTTCCGAGAAGGGATCCTTTTATTTTATCTTTTTATAAAATAGTTTTTCGGATTCATTATAATGTATACTGCAGCGGCCACTTCCTCTTGGCTCCAACATTTATATTCTGAGAGAGGCTTCGGAGGAAGATTTCGGCTGCTGTTACATCTGGAGTATAGGATATCTGAGGATGTTAACGATCCATACATATGTAGATGTAGCTTTCAAGAGTCAGAAGGTATGTTTTATTCTAAATGAAAACAATTTTATTCACAAGCATGCTTAGTGTTTAGTTAATACTAATATAGACACGTTGTATGACACTTGCAAATTATGGTTATATAGAATATTCAGTTAACGTTACTATTTCACCGAAAACGCTTACCTGCAAATCTGTGCTTATATTTCTTAAATTATAAGTAAGGAATAAATTAATTTTTATATTTGTATTTGATTTCAGAGTAATCCCTATACAAATAGAGCTGGCTCCATTACAACAAATTCGAAAACTTATTTAAAATAAAAGAGGCAAAAAGATACTAGTTCAATACACTTTGACCTCTAGATGCATACAGTTGTAATAACTTACAATGTAAGAACACAATATACAAACAAGAAATTATGAATTAGGACGAATCTTCCATAGGAAAAAATTTATAATAGATCATCAAAAATGGTATGAAATATTTAAGTGTCAAAATTGATGAAGAATTATAAACTGTGAAACGTTTACTGAAGGAATTAGTCCGGGTGGCGGTCATTAAATGAAACAACTTAATAGTTTCAACTATTTTATTGTTTGCCAACGTTTCGACCCCCATTGTGGGTCATCATCAGGGCTAAAAAGATACAAAAAGGATACATTTAAAATAAGATTACAAATACTATTTAAAAAAAAAAAAAAAAAAAAAAAAAAAAAAAAAAAAATTTAACAATTTCACTAGAGAATGTCAATATTATAACATAAAAGAAAATATGACGTTGCCTCTCCTTGTCTGATCCACAGTACCATCCTACCAATATCCAGCGCATTAAAAAGATCCTTACCCTAAACAGCTTCCCACTTAATATCATTAAAAAACTCATAAACTCATACAACAACGTAAAAACGACCATTACTCCCCCTACAATACAAGACCAAAATTCACCCACAATATTTCAATATAGATCCCTACCGTATATTCCACACCTGTCTGAAAATATTAAAAAATCCTTTAAATCTTCCCTACCCTCCCTAAAGCTAGGATTAAAGACCCAGAACAAACTTTCCCACCTTTTCACTAATACTAAAGACCCGATAAATCCTCTCTACCGCTCAAATATTGTGTATAAAATATCTTGTTTAGATTGCGACGTGTCCTATGTGGGTGAAACAAAAAACTACTTAAAAACCCGCATATCTCAACATAAATCCTCCATATCCTCTCGAAACCTTCTAGCCTCAAAACTCTCCGAACACTCCATAACTTTTAATCATTCTTTTAACTTTCAAGATTGTTCCATTTTAGATTCTGTTCCCAACCATAAAAAAAGACTCATCGCTGAATCCGTCCACATCCATCTCCAATCTAATCCTGTCAATCATAAAACTGATAAACAGTGCATCTCCTCCACCTACAGCCATATATTAAACTCTCTTAAGTAATACAGCTTCCCATGTCCATCCCACTGTATACCTTTTTTTTATTTATTGGTTTATTTTTTACTTATTTATGTATACATTTATTTTATATATGTATCTATTTCATTTGTTTCTGCACTTAATAAATTCTTAATGGTTTTACAATTCAATTTATTCCTATTTGTAATTATTTTACTATTTTGTATCAACTACATGATCTGTCAATGATTGTTACTTATTATTATTTTTTGTCATAATATTTTCACTTGGTTAATTTTAATGTCTTAATATATGTACAATAATTATTAAAACGTTGGTTGGGAGGTAGTCAGTTTTACTATATATAGTTTATACATTATTATTCTTACTATTGTATTATATTGTTTTTACTTCAACAATCTTGTTAAAACATCTTCTAATACCGTTATGATGTTATTAATATTGTAGGTTTAATCTGAACACTTCCTTTTATGTTAATATTACAATTTTACTCATTGTTGTCAGATCCCGTCTAGAAATATGGTACGTATTTTCCATTTTACCCAACCTTTTGTACGTACTTTCCTATCTACCTGCCTATATTCCTTATAACCAAATTGAACCTAGTTTCCACTCACCTACCAGACGGTACGTATCTCCACTGTACTCCATTTTGTTAATGGTTTTTATTTCATGTAATTTTTTCTTATATATTTGTACATTATCTTTAGTCATTATCTGGTCTGTATAGCTCTCATTAGTATACCTTTATCATTGTAATTTAATTAATTGATTTCTTTACACATCTATTTTCTTTTATGTTTATAATATTGACATTCTCTAGTGAAATTGTTAAATTTTTTTTTTTTTTTTTTTTTTTTTTTTTTTTTTTTTTTTTTTTTTTTTTTTTTTTTTTTTTTTTTTTTTTTTTTTTTTTTTTTTTTTTTTTTTTTTTATTAAATAGTATTTGTAATCTTATTTTAAATGTATCCTTTTTGTATCTTTTTAGCCCTGATGATGACCCACAATGGGGGTCGAAACGTTGGCAAACAATAAAATAGTTGAAACTATTAAGTTGTTTCATTTAATGACCGCCACCCGGACTAATTCCTTCAGTAATTCTCAACGGTCAACTAATTATATCCACAATTGTGAAACGTTTACGTTTTTTTGTTTATGTTTGCGTTCAAAGTACATACATCGTTATCGTTTATATCTCGAAAATCGTAAAATAAATAAAATAAAAAAAAATAACTTATGAGATGAAGTAGGTAATAGGTGTATAAAGACTTTCATATTTCTTCCTAAGTTATTTCTTTCTATGTTTTTTAAACAGTTTTTTTTTTAACTCTCCGAAATAGAGCATATTGCGAAGTTGTAAATATCCTCCGACAGTTCAAATTCCCCATGGTACATGTAAAGATATTATTAGTGATAGTTAAGTCGAGAATTCGCCCTCTAGACCTGTGCAGTTTTAGAATGTTGTTTAATATCCACATTCAACTCTCATAGTATCATGTATAATCTACTTATCTTGGTCCTTACAGTATAGAGTTTTTACTTTCACTTACTATATATAGTAAGGAAAGTATTGCGATCGTGATAATTTTCGAATTCCAGTTTTCAACGGAAATACACGTTTTAGGGTCCCCTGAGTCCAAATAACCAAGTCCCGCAAAAAGGTCTGTGTGTGTGCGTGTGTGTGTGTGGTAACTCCCGGGCGGAAATTGTAAGTCCTATGAAACTGAAATTTCATATTTAAGACAACTATACGCCCGAACGTGACAAAACTTTTTTCATCAAAATGAGCTAACCAGAAGAGGCACTATATACATTGCATTTTGGTTTTATTTGGATAAAAATGGTCTGACAGGGCTTAAATGCCGATATTTTAAATTTTCTTCCCCTAAAGTACCTTTAATTTTGTAGATTTATTAATAATAACTAGATTATCTTGTTAACTCTGATGAAAAACAGGTAAATATATAAATTGAATAAATTCGATACCCAACTAAAGGAGAATATAAATATAAATATATTTTTAATGCAATTTTTCGTTTTTGAACATAAGAGCAGTAATATACATGTATGATATACCGTTGGAAAGCTAAAGATTTTAGAAAAAATATCATCTCATACACAAGCTTTTAGAAGTTAATAGAAAGTGATGAGAAGAAGATAAAACTAACTGATTTTTTTAGATAATAATATAATAGATTGTTTAATAAAACACATGTTTCTATATAAATTCAATTTGATTAATTCCTTAATAGTTTCACGTATTTTTATCTCTAACTGTATTTGAAAATTCTTTCATTGATTTTAAAAATCGAGGTAAGTGAAAGTCGTGTGTTGCCCGCACCAGATTTTTTTATCATGCCTTTGATTTCATTTGTTAATTATTTCAGATTCAGAACTGTTTCATTTATTTATTTCCGGTTCTGGATACTTATTTTCATCAGCTGTCCTAACTAATGCTTTTATGAAGGGGACGTTTTGGAATCCATTTTTAGATATTTATGGCTTTAATGACTTTTTTTTTTTTTATCATTAATTTTCCAATAAGAATCTATTCATTTAAAATGGTTTAGGACTTCCATTAAATGTATTTTTACCCTTATTTCTCAGCACATGCTATATAGCTTTGAATAATTGAGACGTTGATTTCCAAAAGGTACTAAAGGACATTTTTTACGAAATTGATTTTTTTACATATTTGTATTCTCATCATTTAGTTTTATCTAAATATTATATTTGATGTTATCTAATGAATTCTCAAGTCCTTAAAAAACGCGATTTAGAAATGCGGCCATTTTCTAAAAGTACTAATTACGCATTTATTTCCGTTTCAAATCATTCTAAAAAACTTCATTTCATAACTTTAATATGATGTTACTATTATAGTAAAAAAATAATTCTAAATTTTAAGGCAAAAAGACCCAAATTAGCTAGTTTAATAATATAGTAATGAGAGATTTTCGCGCTTCCTGTAAAATTTCCTAGAATGGATATAGTACCTTTTGGAAATCAACGTCTCAATTTATGCTCTTTCTATATGGCTATGTATTTCAGATACTTGGGGCTTTTTCAAATTTTCGGTTTCTTTCTGGTTTTATCTATTGTTGGATTGTATCCTCAAATTAGATTTTCGGGCTGCTACAGCTGGATTCGTGCGATCGTTGCGCCACCGCTCGGACTATTTCGCCACACACAGCGATGAGGGACGGAACAAGAAGGCAGCCCGGACCGCGGGCCTTATAGAGCTGGCAGACAGTGTTGCAACACAGGCGTCAGTCCCGCTTGGGAGCAGTTAGCACCTACTACTCAGTCAACTTCTGCCTTTACCTGTCCAGGTATCTTCGTGGCACTCTTTCGAAACACCCGACAGTTTTAGAAAATAAAATCAAAAGCTGAACATAGAAAAGTTAATTAGGTCGCATGTTAATAAGCAATGTCCAGATCCGAATAAGGTATTTGAATGCACACATTACAATAAACATTGAAGACATGAAATGATATGTATTTTTATTTTATTTATATTTTATTGAGTTTTACAACTGTATATTTACATAAATACAATAAGTAATAGTGTTAAATTATAATAAAGAGCGTAAAAGGCTTGTGAAGATACTAACAAGCGGTAGTACTTCGATGTTTTTTAAGTAAGTAGATCCCGAGGCCATATTATTTTCAATCGCCTCGGAGGGTTGTCAGGAATATGTGAGGTTGATAGGTTGCGGACATTAAAATTTTTTTTTTCTTTTCTATTTTTTATTTGTTTAGTCGATTACAAAGGTTCATTATTGAAAATAATAAACCAAAAGGACCTAATAAAATATATCGAATTCAAATCATTAATAATTTTCAAATTCTTTTAGATTGAATGTTATTACCACAAGCAATAGTTAATGGATCACTTAAAATTAATCATTTATTTTTATAATAATTTCGTATGGAGGACTATAATATTTATATATGTAGTAAAATATGAATATACATGAAGACGCGCATTAGCCAGTAAACGGCCAATCAAAAACCGATAACTAGATTATTATAGATAGTAATGGCAATTGGCCAATGAACTTCGAATCTGAAGGGAAAGATGCTACGGAGAACCACAACTACCAATAAGGCACGACTTGGGGTAGGTCAGGCTAATCAGATGTCATTTCTTATTCGTGATTTAAAATTCAAATGCCGGCATGGCGGTTGAGCCTCTTAAAGGCTATATATATTTGTCTGTATTAACATTATTGTTTCCGGTTCTGTCTGATACCGCCTTCTTTTTCGGTGTTCCGTTCATCGCCGAATTTTTCAGTCCATACCAATAAGACTAGGTATCTCTTGTTTGTCTTTCAACATGTAGAGGATACCCTGGCTTTATAAATATTATACATAGGTATGCGTATTTTCCAGTTCATTTATTTATTATTAATTGAGTTTTTAATAAAATAAAGTGTTATTACAGTTGCCAATTTTATATTAAATCATTAATTTCCACCTTTAATCATCAACACTTACTACATTTTTTTAAGGAAAGTCATGGGTTAAGATGAATTATTGAGAAAGTTTTCATATATCCTTATATGTAAGTAAATAAAATGCAACTTAAACTATTAATAGTATAATTTAAAATACCGTACTCCTTGCCTGCCACCTACAACAACCCGCAGACACTTAACCCGTTTTCTAGAGTGCTCTATTAGAAAGTTTACAACCGAATGCCATTTCCCAGTACGACACAGTTCCCCCGGTCAGGCAGAATTGCCTCCAGCACCTGGTAATTGAGGTCTTCTGTTCTCCAGCGCTGGAGAATGTAACAGCTCTTGTTTTATCTGCTCAGTCCCTCCTTGGAAATCTAGCGGCTTCTTTACTAGGGGATTACACGTGTTGTAAGTCTGATAGTTAACAATATACTCCAAAAAGGAAACTCAAAGTATGCTAACAATATTGTTTATTTCTTCAAGAAAAATAAAATAAATGTATAATCGTTAGTTAATCGAAGGACTATATCATGAGAATTGTTAGAGGTAGAAGTGGAAATGCAACATTCCTTATTGAGAACGCGACCAAACAACCGGCAATCGTATTATTGAAATGTTTTCAAATCATTTGAAGGTTTCCCGGCAATAACACTACTTACCAGAAATAAAACAATTAAAAAAAAGATTGGTGCGCGCAACACACAATTTTCACTTATCCTCCATTGTTAAAATTAATTTAAGATTTTTAAATATCTTTAGACATATATTTTTTCTCTTTTCTCCCTTATTTTTATATCGAATTCGTTCAAATTATATATTTATCCATTTCTTATGAATAATAAATATTTGATATGGTTATTTTGTTATATAAATCTGCAAAATTAAAGGCACTTTAGAGGGGAAAAAATAAAATATTGGCATTGGAGCAGTCAGACTTTTTCAATCAGAATGAAACCTGTATCAAATTAAATCCCATTAAAGCTTACATCAACATAGTGAGTTTAATTAAAATCTTTAGAGCCGTTTTTGAGTTAATCGTAATAAGATGCAAAATGCATTGTGCAAAGTAGCACTTCCGGCCAGCAGATTTTAGTTAAAAAGTTGCTATAACGTCTCGTGCGAATAGTATTTATAATAGTAATAATAATAGGCTATAAGTCCAGTTAGGGTATAATAATAATAATCATAATAATAGGCTTACCAAACGCGAAGGTTCGATGCCGATACTATCATATTCATCATACCACCAAACTCCGCCTGCACAGACTCGTCCAATGTTCTCCGTTCAAGCACAAGCCCCCAAGATCAGCCTTAACGCAATCCTCCCATCGACGCTTCGGCCTATCTTTTGAACGCCTACCAGTCGGATCAACGGAATACCAACTTTCTCGGAATCCGTTCCTCACCGAGCCCAACAATTTTAGTCGCCCATTTGAGTCTCCGCGACGCAATTAACTCAATTATATTTACAGGATACAAGTTCCGCAATTCCGTGTTGTGCAACCTTCTAAACTCAATTTATTCGTATAGAATATAATTCGTATTTATGTATTCATTCGTATTCATTATATAGAATATAATTCGGTTTCATATGAATTTTCGTTTTTGCGCTAGACTTGCCACACAAGGACACACACACACACACCTTTTTGCGGGACTTGGTCATTTGGACTCAAGAAACACCAAAACGTATTTTTTTCCGATGAAAACTGAAATTCGAAACTTTTCACTATCGCAATACTTTCCCTTACTATACATTTTATATATAGGTAAGTGAAAGTAAAATATCATGTTATATGGATGTTTACAGTTGGAGAGCCCGTGGCTGAGTGTCTAGCCCGAGTTTATAACTTACAGAGTATAAACGTTAAAGAAAGACGTTATTAATGAATTCTGGCTTTCCCAAAAAAAATAAAGCTTGTCAATAAGTTAATAAGATTTGAGGACTCGGGCAACAACTTTTTTATGGTCGGTATGTACTTTCTCATTAAATACTAAAAAACCCAGATCTCTATCCTAATAAAACCTGGATAGGCAAAATTTAGGATTCCCACTGTAGCATCGTCCAATTAGCCATAGTAGCATTAATAATAATAATAATAGTCTTTATTTATATGTAAATACAAAGTTAATTTCTCTCCGTTATGTATAAAAAATCAAAACAATAAATAACATTTAATAACAAAACAGTAGTAGCATTAAGTGACGTTAAATAAATAAACCATCAAATAAACTAAAAAAGAAGCATTTTCCTAAGTAATTTCGATTAAAAATAACGGATTATTTTGACGTTTGAATTAGTTTCTGCTCCCCACAACTTAATTTTATACGAATGGAAATTCATTGGTAATTTGTAAATATAATAGATACTTTATTATTTTTTTTTTTTTATTGATATTTACAACTGTATTATTATATAGAACAAGTGAATGTGATGGACATAGTAAACTGGCATGAAATACATGTAGAGACACCACCCATTGACAGCACTCTAAAAATATTCTACACTAGAAGGTCTCGGGGCCATCTTACTTTCAATCACCTCGGAGGATTATCAGGAACTGAAGAGAATGATAGGATAGAAACTAGTGGATTTTAAGTGGAAATGGGGTTTTTCATGGAATGATTGATACCTGGTTCGGGCAAATTCAGTAACATATGGAACATTAAGGTCTTAATGGATGAGCTTAATCGTGACAAAGTAAGGAGCGTAAAGATAATGTTGAACGTTTGTAAAGTAACCTCGAAGGCAATATCTTTTATTCGGTTCTTTTCTTTAACATTGATTTTTTTTTTATTTTTTACACCTACCATGCAGTTGACAATCAGTGAATATGAGGTAATGTTGATAAGGATGATGGAGAGAGATTCAACTTCTTTTTAGCCTTCTGCGAATGTTCGGACTACGTTAGTAGTGGTCATGTTAATATTGATGTGTTGGTACATCCGTGTTCTTGTGTCCTGTGAAAAACGTCAGAATCTGCTCGTTGACTGTTGAAGGTATGAATGTAGAGTAATGTTACTACCGTACCTTTCTGAATTTGTTGTAGTTCTGAAAGTTTTGATTGAAAAAATTGAATTTTAAGTATGTGTCTTTGGCAGAGTCCAAATGGGCAATTTATGTTTAACACAGAAATAAAGTGACCCATATTTCCAAGAATAGCATACGGACAACGTTCGACCTAAATATCTGGAGGTTATTTTTAAACATTTGTCATTTAATTTTTGGCATGTTGATTTCACACGAGGTTGCCAACATGGGAAACATTGTGCTATCGAATCTCGGACGTAAACACGCGATAAAATCTTTGTTCCGAACGGTATTTCTTAAGGCCGCTATCCATCGCTCTATTCGATGAAGGATCGGAGGTGATTAAGAAATAGAGCGGAGACACTAATGAGAGGAGAGACGAGTTATAATTGTGACAGTCAATAACTCGATACTAATTAGTGATATCGATTGGGTCTTTATTCACTGGACTCCTGGATCTGTCCGATAGCGGAAGAGTAACGGACCCATCTGAGGGAGAACCTGTCTCGACCGGGGAGCATTTTCTTAATCATGTCGGAAAAACAGGTTTGAGGATTTAGGTAGCCGTGGTAATGGTGCCCCCCTGTTAATTGATTTCTAAACAATTTTAACAAGTCTCTCAACAGAGCGATGACAAATGGCCCCAACCAGCTAATGAGCTTCCCCAAGGGTCGAAGTCTTTTAAGGATAGCTTTGCCACTTCCGATAATTTTCACCCGTCCGCTTTTGCTGTGCCCTCCGCTACTTTCTAAGGATAAATTTTCTTCCATTGCCTAGCATTTACGTCTGTTAGCACATCCGTCATCTCTAGTAAGACGAACGTGGGAGGCACCGATGTAGTAGCTAGCATAGCAGTCTTCTGTATCAAGGTCACTGGTTCAGATCCAGTAGATGGCCCTAAACGTTTTATAGGTAATAATAATTATAAATAAATTCTTTATTATCCTGGGGTATGTCCCTTAAGAATGAAATATACAGAATATACAAAGTGTGCTTTGGAGCCTTAAAGTATATTAATTATATAAAAAACAAGTTAAGAAATACTCACATAAACTATACATATTAAATGTGAAGAAAATAACCTCAACAAAATTTTAAAAAAAACTTATTTACTATTCTATTGAGCTTGGATACTCATTAGTGATTGAATATGCGGGTTTTGAAGGTAGAAAGAGAGTTGGAGTGACGGATAGAAGGAGGGATAGGATTCCATAGGATTGAGGATCGATTGAGAAAGAATCTGTAGAAATGTGCAGTTCTGTGGGCCGAACTGTATAAATCTGAAGGCCTGGAGCGTGTACAACGGGGATGGATAGAGGATTTGAATTGTAGAAGGTCAAAAATGTATGATAAAAGATTGTATATCTTGGTAAAGGAATGATGCAAGGAGGTACTTGCGACGATTGGAGGGGTAAAGCCACATTAACTCGCCAAAAAATGAGATACGATGGTGTATCTAGGGACCCCGATGATGAATCGGACAGAGCAATTAATTAAGCGTTTTATTTTTACCTTGAGATGCCAGGAAACACCGTCGTTTAACGTACAGCAATAGTCAAAGTGGGGAAATATTAGGGAGGTAACAAGGAGTTTTTAGGTTTCATACGGAAATAGGTGACGGAGGAAATACAGACGCTTTAAGGTTGAAAAGGTACGAAGAGTACGAATCGGAAATATCATTTTTAAAGGATAGAGTTTGGCCGAAGATGACTCCTAGATTCCTGACAGTCAAGTGGAACTTTATAGGATTACTATTTAGAAACAGGGTTGGGATATGTGTAACAGTTTTCAGGAGGTGATGGGATCCTCTTACAGTTGCTTTTGTTTTTTCAGCATTTAGTTTTAACTTATTGACTACATCCCATTGACTTATTCGATTTAAGTTCTCCTGTATTCTTATTGTAGCTGGTAATAGGTTGGAAGGTGGAAAGGAAAGGTAAATTTGGAAATCGTCAGCATAGGGGTGGTATTTAGAGCGATGGATAAGAAGAGGAAGGTCATTAAAGTAGATAGCGAATAGGGTAGGGGATAGAGACGATCCCTGAGGTAGTAAGAAATCTTGAAAGATGATTCCGCTAGATAATTTGAGAGCACACGTCCTGTCAGTATTATTGAGAGGAAATTCCTATATAATGTTTGATTTAGTAATAAACGAATACATAAAATGTCAAGAAGCAATTATCTACTCAGTAAGTGGTGCACGAATCTGGGTTTAGAAAGTGAATGCATGTATGTAAAGATCGATTTGTGAAATCGGTCTCGTACCTTGTGGCTTTTAACTTGAAACTTCATTGCCGAAATTAAAAAGCTTAAACTTAAAAACCAAAATGAAAAAGGCTGTATATAAATAATTTTTATTTTAACCTTTGGATGATAAAAATATATTATGAAAGAACGAGATTTTAAACGGTTTAATTCATGGTGAAGATTAGAGTATGAAGAGAAAATAAATAGGAGGAGGAGTAGTCAGTGGTATACCATAGTGGTTAGCATAGCAGCTTCGGGATGGTCTATATCGGTATATTTTCCTAAGATATTTAAAAGGGAGTAAACAAATCCTAGGTTGTGCCGTCCTTCGGGGGATACGTAAAGTATTCGAGCAGTTGCGATGTCAGGTACTATCAATATCATCTATAAAGGTATAAAATAAATATCAATGTTCTAATTTAACCTGAATAGGCAAAAATCAGGGCTCCAATTGAAGCATATTCAGATTAGCCACAAGATCACTAAGTGACGTTAAGTTGAGAAGTATGGTAAATAAATTTTAAAAATTCCTAAAAAAACTAAAACTCTGTTGCACTTTTTTAACTAATGAACCGTAATATGACTGAATATATATTCTTTGTTGAAATTTACAACTGTATTTGATAATTAAACAAGCAAATATAATGTATAAAATCCATGGGAAAAAAAAGGAAGAAACATGTGGAGAAGATATCTATTGACAGAGCTCCATTTGATAATCTAAACCAATGGACGTCGAGACCATCTTCTTTTCAGACGTCTCGAAGGATTGTCAGAAATCGACGAGATAGTACTTCGTTTCGATTTTGGTCTAAAGGAATGTGTAGCATCCTAAGCATATACTTATTATAAATATGTAATTTCATATATTTATCAAATTTCTTTTTGTAGACAGACTTACCAAGCACATTCATAGACCATTTAGTGAGATTTGTCCATTTAGACCTAAGTAATTACTAACTATCAATTTTCATTGAATATGAGAATTTGGAATTTCCTTTACTATATCTTTGTATAGAAAATCTTAAAATATTACAACAGATGCTTATTGTTTTTAATTTTTCCAACACTAATATAAACCTTAAAATCTACTTCGCTCACTTCAGGAACAAACTATGGACGAAAAATATTACAATCAAATTGCTATGTTGATCACATTTACATAACCTTGGTCGATTACTTTCCTCATTCAGAAGCCCTTCTACCGGAGGCCGAAGACGGTGCAAGAAGTCTTATCAGAAGAAGACAAGGCTGAAACAAGAAAACAATGGTCCCGGAGTAATTAAAAGCTTGAACAGGGCTGCCGTGTCCGACACTGGTACGGGTCGTCTTCTTATTGCGGTGTAGTTGCTACCTTCCGATGTAGGGGCATTCCTCGGGTATATAGTCGCTCTGTCTTCTTGCCGAGCGTCTGATGGCATCTTACTGTACGGGCAGGAATCGAGAACAGCTGTCTAAGGTTCTCTTAATTAATGGGATGTTATAGTTTTTAGTTGTTTATATTCTATACGACTCTTCATAACATAGAAACAGGAGGTCCCAAATCTCTTCTGTGATTTAAAAAGGGCCATGTGTGGAGAAGGATTCAGGTATGCACAATTCTCTGATGAATTACTTTGCTCCATGTTTTAATATTCATAAGCACATGAAATAATCGGGAGTCAGTCGTTTGAAAAATATTTTTGTTAGTTGTGCCGTCCTTTAGAGGATACGTAAATAGATGTATTCGAGCAGTTGCTGTGTTTATGCTTGTCATACCTACAGCAGAAACGTTCTCAAAATTAAAATATTTTTCACATCACTGACTCCCGGTTGTATCTACCAATAACAAAAAATGTAATAGATAATTATAGAAATCGGTGTAATATTAGCACCCATTGTACAGATATATGCTCATATTTTCAGAAACGTACGTTATTTTGTATAAAGAAAAAATAAAAAAATCTAATTAAAATTACATATCAATAGGCGTTAGGCGTCTCATTTTAAAAACATTGAATCCGTTTTTTGTGCTAATCAAGCCTAACCCCAACAAAACTTTAAACTTAATTAATGTGTGAAAATATATATTTAAAATCTGATAGAAGTATTTGCTCCCTACTTATGGGTCTGAAGCTGGCTAATTAAGGCAGAGTTTAAATTTAAGCTCAATTAAAAATGTTTTATAGTGATACTATTTTATATTGTATTTTATTTTTTTATAATATTATATAATTTGAATTTATAGCTAAAATCACCACAGAAGTTTTAGGCGTTGAGTGGCTACAAGGCCTTTATGAAGTATATAAACAACATTTTAGAAACAACTTTTAGTAAATTATGAACTGAGTTTTGGTAACCTAGTATGATATCGTGTTATCGATAACATAGGTGTTTATTTTTACCAATATTGTATCTATCTATATTCATTTGTTTCTGTTGTTTCTTGTTAGCGCTGAAGAAGACCGATAAAGTTGATCGTTTATCATCATTCTTTTGATTGTATAAGTTGATATTTCCACAGAATGTAGCAGTTATGAAAAGAAATCTTTGATTATATATGTCCATCGTAGACTTAAAAAAACTGTTGTTTATTCTGATTTCGAAAAGCGAGGTTTTTAAAAGTCAAAAATAATTTCTTCAGTTTTAAGTTTGTTGTGTTTGTGATTGGTCTATTCCAGGATCGACTGAATCTAATTTTAGTAATTATTATCAAAATCGCGGTTGTTTAAAATAAGTTTTAATTTTTATTTTCAATATCCCATCCACTCCCCTCATTTTCCCGACTCCAAGCCCTAGAATTCCCTCCAGACCTCTGAGATGAAGCGATACTCCCCGATGCCCTGATAAACAGAACGCCCCCACGTAGGGAGGTAAGATCTCTCTCGGATCCGGTAGGTGAGGGGGAACGCGGCTTTAATCTAAAGTAGAGCCGCCAAGTCCCAAGCGAAGCATAAAACTAAATGGAACAGTATCTTAAAGAATTTAGTCCCGGACTCCACAATCGTAAATGTGATTTATAAAAATTGCCACCTAACCGAATCGAAGGCTCTTCAGCATCAATGTTGTTTTTTTTTCGTGAGTTTTTTTTTCCCCTCCAGACCTCACCCCACAGCTCCTGGCCCCCTCCAAGACTTAATCTGTGACGTCTATGTAAAATACGGCCTATTTCCCCCCTCTACTTGAACTATATATATAGCTGGAGGTCTAATCGAATCGGATTAATTTTTTAAACGGTTCACCACTTGTGCGCTACACCCCTCTGCCGATACAGACCGAATATCGGGCACGGAACAATATTGTGTGACTTTATAGCCCGGAGGATCTTCTGCTATAATTAGAAACCGGCCCTGGGGTGCCCCGAGCAGAAAAAAAAATACCACGTCTAAAAAAAAAGGAATAAAGCGGGAGAAAAAAATACGTGCACCCTCATCCGAGAGAGTTTAATCCGATCATTTGCTTACCCTTGTGGAATCCTTAACTGTGCGCCTCTCTGGATACTCTAGAGGAATCCTCAGATTAGAGAAACTTGAAAAATATTTTTTTTATCTTTTAACTGTATTTTTTATTAAACATAGAGGTATAACAGAAATCTTACGAATTATACTTAGTATGTAATCACTTATTTTTCCTTCAAGTTCTTAAAAGATCACGATGTTAGGCCTATTTTATAGTTAAATTAATATAAGAAAGTATGTAGACAAAAATTACATATATTTTAAATTAATTAATATCTGTGTAAAAATAAAATTAATTGCGATGATAAAGGTCTTCGATTGAAAAAATTTCTTTTTGGTTTTCTTCGGAAAGAAAAAAAAAAAGCCATAAATTATTCATATTCAGTCCCAAATTTGGACTTGTAAATAACTTATTTTATATCAATAGTTACCTTTTCCTTATCGAACACTGGTGTAATTACTGGCGTGTAAAGGTGAACGAAGCCAAATGTAAACACATCACCTGTTCACACGAAAATCCTGTCCGCCAGTTTATTTCAACTCATTACCAATTCCTCCCTCAGATACAGTCCGGTATCTTGGATTACTGTTAGACAAAAGATTGACTTGGAACCCACATACAAGACTTAAAAGACAAGAACTCAACCGACGATTCGGACAGTTATAACGACTACTCAACAGAAAATCTGAATTTACAGTTGACAACAAATTATAAATCTACAAGACAATACTGAAGCCCATCTGGACCTACGGACTTGAACTGTGGGGAACAGCTAAACGTACTAACATCAAACGCATTCAATCCTTTCAATCTAAAGTCCTCCGTACAATAGTAGATGCTCCTTATTATGTCTCAAACTATACCTTGCACCACGACCTTAATGTTCCATTTATTTCAGACCTAATTCCATCCAAATTTTCTAAATTCCACCAGAACCTCATTCATCATCCTAATCCTTTAGCTCAATCCCTATCCAGCTCCACTCATCCATACAACCCACCTAGAAGGTTGAAACGGCAGTGGCCCCGCGACCTTTTGTAAATATATTGGAGTTCTAGCACTGGCTAGATTCTCCACTCAATGTGATGTATGTATGCGTGTGTGTATGTGTATATGGGTATAAGTGAATTCTTTACTTTATTGTATTGATTCATTATTGTGTATATATTTTATTGTAATTTTATGCTGTGTAAATATTGTATGAATGTAGTATGTATGATATCTTTCACCACTACTATTGATGTCCAAATTGGGACAAATTGTAATTTTACTCAATAAAAATTGTTGTTGAAAATTAAAAATATCAATAGTTAATAAAATAAACTATTTTTGATCAATTAAAATATTATATAGTCTAAATGCAATTTTTTATTTTTATTAGAACATTCTTTAAAATTATCCTTCTATTGTTAAACTTACAATCCTAGGATCTCATACGGATCAGTTCATAACAGATTTAGATTCTCCTTTCAGAGACATAATTAAATCTTTCGAATCGAGAGCAAATAAAAAAAAATGGTAACTATCCTACTGCACGTCTGAATTGTACGTTGCATAGGTTAATACCACAACTCTCCTCCATGATTGACAGTTGTGCCCAACATTTCCTCTTTTGTTATGAATATTAGAGATTCGTGATACTAACTCAAGAACTGTTGGTAATGAAGTACTTTGACTGTAGTGGGTCCAGTTTTATGTAATGGCATTCATTACTAATGGTTTCAACAGATAGTTAAAGGATTAATTGTGATCTTTATTTTATTCATCGCATTGTTTTAGTTTTATCTTGGCTCATACACTTTAATATAAATTATATATCAAGACCAGTTTAATCTTTTTATAATTTACTTGTTTTAATTTTCCACTTTGCTAACTAAAAAATTCTTATCTACATGACTATCATACGGCTTAAGTGCACTTACGGAGTAGAGCTAGGGGGGTTATACTAAACCATTAAATTATTCCCTTATCCAATCCCTACAATTCAAAATCCTTCGCAAAATCCTCAATGCTTCTTACTTTGTAACGAATAAACTGATCCATAAAGACCTTAATGTTCCGTATGTTGCTGATTTGGCTCGAACCAGACATCGTTCCTTCTCAGACAAACTTCATTCCCACTCTAATCCTCTAGTTTCAACTTTTTCTTAAACTTCCTGATAATCCTCCGAGGTGTCTGAAAAGAAGGTGGCCTCGAGACCTAGTTTAGAATATTTTTAGAATGCTAGCGGTGGGTAGCTTCTCTACATGTCTTGTTCATGACGGTTTTCTTTTAGCCTATCAACTAGATTTGTTGTACAATACCCTTTATGTCCCCTCCGAAGGCTCAGACCCGGGACCTGGGGCATAGATAGCTGTTATGGTAGCCACCATGCTACAGGCAACCCCTATTATAATATTTAATAAAATGTAACGATATTATCATATATCCAAAAAATATATTTATTTCTTAAAAATTCTTCTCAGACATTCCATTATATATTTTTTAGAATAAAACTATGTTAAGTGATTTGGGAAAAGTGGGATGTGGCAAATATCGCCGGAACCGTTTTCGAGAAAACCAAAAAAGGTGCAAAATGCATAGTATAAAGTGGCTCTTCTGGTAAGCTCATTTTGATGAAAAAGGTTTGTAACGTCTCAGGAGTATATTTGTCTTAAATATGAAATATCAGTTTCATAGGACTTACCCTTTTCCGCCCGGGAGTTACCACACACAGAACCTTTTGCAGGACTTGGTTATTTGGACTCAGGGGACCCTAAAACGTGTATTTCCGTTGAAAATTGGAATTCGAAAATTTTCACGATCGCAAAACTTCCCCTTACTATATATAGTAAGTGAAAGTAAAAAACAGTCATTTCTTCCATTAGGCTATTGGACCTAGTTTAGAATATTTTTAGAATGCTACCGATGTGTAGCTTCCCTACATGTCTCGTTCATGATGGTTTTCTTTTAGCCTATCAACTAGATTTATTGTACAATACAGCTGTATATATCAATAAATATTTTTGAAAAAAATGATAATAATAATAATTTACTTGGCATCCAACATTTTACTTCTCAGGAACGGAAAGACCCCAATCTCTTTTATGTAAGAGGCTTCAGAAAGTCACTCTTAACGGAGAAAACCTAGAACATAAATCTGCCCCCAAGGACACACCCACGGAAGAAGAAGAAGGTGCGAAGGGCCGGAGTTATGGGCGATTACTGAAGAGTAAATCATCGCATAGCCACGCCACCTACGGGCAGTGTAAACACGCATCTACCGAGCCACATTTCAGCCGGGCAGCTTTATCGCCAACATCTCCGGGTACCTGAATCCCGTCTTTATGGCTGTCCTCCTCAGTCTTCGGGGGGAGTCATGGTCCGAGTGGAGGTGTGAAGGCTGGAAGCGTGCAGAGATAGCAGCCAGTGATGGAAACGGTTATGTGTTGGTAGGAGAAAATGTCAGAGAGAAAGACAGCTAGACAGTGTTGCATTTTATTTTTTGACTGGACATCATAGATACTAAGTTCGTTCGTGAACTACTACTTGCAATCTTGCAGTATCAAATGTATTGTGCATATACATGTCTTATTAGTGTAATTATCATCATTATTCTTATGAATTCCTTCTTTTTGGGGGTGGTAGAGAGGGGATGGTATTTTGTTTATTTTAATTTACAAAGATAAAGATTGTTGATTGACTTCAAACTCGATGAATATAATTCGGGAACTTGCAGGTTTTGTAGAGTCTCAAAGTAATGTCCAACTATCTCTGATAATACGGATGTATTTGACTTTTCATACTATTACTGTTTTTGTAGGAGGTTCCAACTGCTGAGATGGAACCATAGCGGATGTACAAGATACGTGAAGCTTTGTAGGGATCACTTGTAGCTGGGTGGTTAGCATAGCAGCCTCCTATGCCAAAGGTCACGGGTTCAAGCCCGCAGATGGTCCAAGGATTTTTTAATGGGAGTAAAAAATCCTTCGTTATGCCGTTCTTCTAAAGGGGACGTTGAAAGGTGGTCCCGAACGTGTACGATGTCAGGTACTCGTTAAAGATCCCTATCCTAATAAAACCTGGATAGGCAAAATTTAGGACTCCCACTGTAGCATCGTCCGATTAGCCACAGTAGTATAAGGTGACGTTAAATAAATAAACAAACAAACAAACGTGAAGCTTTGTTAAAGATACTGCAATGCAGAGTATCTCTTGTTTTGTTAGGTTCGAATTGGATAACTGAATTTTAGATTTACACTGTGGAAGCAAGTTCGTTAATTAGAAAAAAAAAGAAAAAAAGAAATATATATATTATCATTTAATTGTAACGTTTTAAGCTCCTCTTGTTGCAAAAGATTCATTAAAAAAAAAAAATTCTAAGCTCCTCTCCTTCATCTAAACAACACAAAATTGTATAGAGTGTACTCAACTAAGAGTCATCAAGAGTACTAGAGGTTAGTTGCTGAGGTAGTGATGACCTCAAGGTAAAAATATTTTCTGAGCTTATTATTAAACCAACTTACGTCTTAATTTAGATAATTGTTTTATAATATTTTAAAAATATAAACATTAGTTGGGAAGTAATAAAATAATTATTATAGAACTATACTCTAAGATCATGAACTTTACTATTGTTAGTTTCTCAGTTGCAACTATAAAAAAGAAAATAAGAATCATTAGTTTCACTTTGTTGACTTCTATTTCTATAGAGCATACGATAATCCATTAAATGATTAGGGCAATAAAATGCCACAGAGCGAGCTAAAACCTTTTCAGACCCCATTACCGCTGACTCGCGACAAATGCCATAAATAATAAAGTTATGTGGAAAGAGCTGAAGAATTACAGTACCGAGGAGCGGTCCTTGGGGTACGCCGAACGTGACCCCGTGCTTCGGCTCAAATTGTTAATATCCCAGCGAAGACCATCAATCAGGCGACACGACCTCCGGTTCTGCGTTCCCGCTTTCACGGAGTCCGAGAAACGTCCCTGATATTAGATGGATTTCCATTAGTGGTAGTCCAGGAGTTACGCAAGTACGGCTAGAACGAATAAGATAGTACGCGGAATCGTTGGAAAACCGGGTAATATGTCTGCTGGCCTTTATGGTGGCGAGCCAAGCCTCGTAGGTCGAGTTCTCGTGTAAGGATTAGGACGTCTAACGGATGTCATTTAGCAAGGCGAACTAGTAGTTCGATAATGGTCCGTAAGAAGGTATTAGTTTATAATTTAGTAACATTTAAATATATTATTTACAAGAAGGTGAATAAAAACGTTAGCTTAATATGAATAACTGTATTGATTTAATATTTTTGAATTAAGACTGTTTATTCTATTTCAACTGAGATAAAAAAACGAATATTCGAATGCAATTTTTTCCTCCAAACCTAAAAGTAAAATCCATTTTTTTTATTTAATTTGTATTCCTTTACTCTAAAGGTTCGTGGACAATAACTGAGGATTATTATATTTTGTGGTAGCAGTTGTTTCTTTTAACTAATTTAAAACTTTTACTTTATTATTTTCATTATGTTGAAGATACGTTTTAGGGGTCATGCTGATTTCGTTTTTACTTTCGTGTATTGCGATCGTGAAAATTTTCGAATTCAGTTTTCAACGGAAATGCACATTTTTCAATGTTTACCTTCTCAGAAACCTGAATACAAGCACCTTTGAAATATTGTGTCAACTTTTTACACACATTGAAGCATTTATTGTAAGAGAGTCCCCAATTTAAATCATCAGAAACCCTAAAAGATATTTTACAAGATAATGAAAATATTATCCTAATAGTTTTAAATAATTTAAATAAAACCAACTTCCACCAAATAATATAATAACCCTCAGTTTCCAATGTCCCTTTGTTTGTTTGTTTAACGTCACTTTATGCTACTATGGCTAATCGGACGATTCTACGTGGGAGTCCTAAATTTTTGCCTATCCAGGTTTTATAAGGATAGCGATCTTTAACGAGTACCTGACATCGCACAGGCTCGGGACCACCTTTTAACATCCCCTCCGAAGGACGCCATAACTAAGGATTTTTTACTCCCATTAAAAAATCCTAGGGCCACCCGCAGGTTTGACCCCACGACCTTTGACATAGAAAGCTGTTATGCTATCAGCTACGCTATGGGTGACCCCCCCCAATGTCCCTTTATGGTAGAGGAAAACATACAAAATATTTGGTTATAAAATAATTCGTTCTTTCGTAGATATTTTTACTGATGATTATCAATAAAAACTTTAGGCTCTTCTAAATATTTCTAATCACTTTTATATTATTTTTTTATCTATTACATGTTCCGATGGTCAGGCATCTTTTTTAAATTTGATCACTTTGCGCCTTTCAAGTCAAATTTTCCGATTCTGAACAAACCATTAGCGGGTTTAAATTTAAAATATTAAGCCCTGTCAGACAATTTTAATCAAAACAAACCTACATAAGGTTTAAGCCTATTATATTTTACATCGATATGGAGAGTTTAATCAAAAACAGTTTTTGAGAAAAACAAAAAAAGGTGCAATATGCATATGTATAAAGTGGCTCTTCTGGTAAGCTCATTTTGATGAAAAAAAGTTTTGTAAAATGTGCATTTCCGTTGAAAACTGGAATTCGAAAATTTTCACGATCGCAATACACGAAAGTAAAAAGGAAACATAGCAAAAATTTAGGACTCCCACTGTAGAATCGTCCGATTAGCCATAGTAGCATAAAGTGACGTTAAACAAACAAACAAAAGGACATTGGAAACTGAGGGTTATTATATTATTTGGTAGAAGTTGGTTTTATTTAAAACTTTTAGGATAATATTTTCATTATCTTGTAAAATATCTTTTAGGGTTTCTGCTGATTTAAATTGGGGAACTCTCTTACAATAAATGCTTCAATGTGTGTAAAAAGTTGCACAATATTTCAAAGGTGCTTGTATTCAGGTTTCTGAGAAGGTAAACATTGAAAAATTGCCAATATCCAATTCGATGAAGGCAAAATATGATTTACTCTTTTTTTTGAGTGTTTTGTTGGATTTTGTTTGATATCAAACGATTTGGATTGGTTTGTTCTCCACCCTGGTTCCCAGATCGCGCAGAGTTTCCTTCAGTTAAAACAGTATCTTTACGTTATTAACCTTTAATTGAATATGGTTGTAGAATTATTTATATTGTAGTATTTCGAACTCGGTTCTGTTATTAGCAGATGCAAATTATCTCCTATGAATATATCTTTATTAAAGGGACATGAACGATTCAGCCATAAAGTATTTGTCTTATATTGGCCGATGTTTCAGCCTAGCTTACGAGCAATCATTAGAGCAAGAGAGTTTTTTTAGATGAACAATAGTATTTTAGCATGAGTTAATTGAAGAATTCATCTGCCTTTATAATAAATGTTATTTTGATCGATATTTATTACTATTGTTCTTATGATAAAATCATCAGTCAACTTTGAGATTGAATATATTTTAAATTTACGGAGGTCAAAATGAAAAAGTAATAGCAAGTAAAAGGCGTTTGCGTTAAAAAATCGAAACAAATCTCATGAATAATAATATATATATTTTTTTTTTTTTTTAGATATTATATTGATATATATTACACTTTGTTTCAAAATAATCAATAGTAATAGTGATATGGGACTACTTTTAAACAGTATTTACAAAAAACAATGATAAAGTTGAATTACGTAAAAATTAAAAAAAAAAATCGTATATAAACAGAAGAAAAACCAATAAAAAAAAACAGCAACCTATAATTAAAATAAATACAAAGATCATACGCACAGATCATAGCTACATACAATATTTACAATCTGCTAAAGAAACCCCGAACTAGGATATACCCTCCACTTGTGATGGAAAAAGCAGAATCCAAGAGATTCCAGCGCCTCTCAGCGGAAGCTTGGGTAGGGCGCAATAGCCACAAACATTCAGTGCATGGTAGGAAAATTTGACCAGTTTAAGAACTCCAGTATAAATGTTTACAAAACCTCTCGTGGCCACTGCCGTTTCAATTTTCGTGAAGGATTGTAGGGGTGGGTGGAGCGGAATAGGGATTATGGTGGAGGGATAGGATGATGTATAAGGTTCTGATGGAATTTGGATGGTACCAGATAGAGAATAAATGGAATATTAAAGTCGTGGTGTGAGGTACAGTTGGAAAAAAAAAAAAAGATTTTTTTATCACCAAGTTGAGTTTTCAAATTTTTCAAGACCTCAAACTTTTTTCTTTCAATATTTTTCCTATATAGGAGGATGAAATTAGTAACTAATAGTTATTCTCATTTGGTAAAAAGTGCGTAATTCTAACCCATGACCATCCATCAAGTTATGATAATGCGACATTACAAAAGTTTGTCGTTATTTTTCTTTTCTATATCCAACGCTTGACGATTGTTATCAGCAGTTCGATCGAAGGTCCATTAGTTGAGAACCTGAAGCTTGTAACGTAGTAGCCAAATAGTCAGTCACACGTTGTTATTCTCCAGGTGTGGGACCATTAATTTATCCATGGCTATTATTTATTTAGTTTTTTCCTTTTTTATTCATCCGAAAGGTTAGCAGAAATAGATAGCAAGATTATATAATTTAGCTAGAGAATATAACAACAAACTTTTAGTTGAACAGATTTTTCTTTTTACTAGTATTGTTTGTTTATTAAACGCCCCTTTATGCTAATCGGACGATGCTACAGTGGGAGTCCTAAATTTTGCCTATCCAGGTTTTATTAGGATCTTTGACGAGTACCTGACATCGCACAGGCGTGGGACCACCTTTTAATTTCCCCTCCGAAGGTTCAAACCCGGGACCTTGGGCATAGATAGCTGTTATGGTAGCCACCATGCTACAGGTAACCCCTATTATAATATTTAATAAAATGTAACGATATTATAATATATCCAAAAAATATATTTATTTCTCAAAAATTCTTCTCGGACAATCCATTGTATATTTTTTAGAATAAAACTTTGTTAAGTGATTTAGGAAAAGTGAAATGTGACAAGTATCGTCGGAAGCGTTTTCGAGAAAATCTAAAAAAGGTGCAAAATGCATGGTATAAAGTGGCTCTTCTGGTAAGCTCATTTTGATGAAAAAGGTTTGTAACGTCTCAGGGGTATATTTGTCTTAAATATGAAATATCAGTTTCATAGGACTTACCGTTTCCGCCCGGGAGTTACCACACACAGAACTTTTTGCAGGACTTGGTTATTTGGACTCAGGGGACCCTAAAACGTGTATTTACGTTGAAAACTTGAATTCGAAAATTTTCACGATCGCCATACTTCCCCTTATATATATAGTAAGTGAAAGTAAAAACCAGTAATTTCTTCCATTAGGCTATTGGATACTCATTGTTCCAGGATAAGCGAGACCCCCTAGAAAACCGGACGTCAGGACGTACTCCATATTCCTGAAGCGATCACTACGTGACGGTAGCCGGGAAGGCTAAGAGGCTATCAGGGTATAATGGCCGGTAGCTGCCGGTAGCTAAATGATAGGCCTCTTTGATTGTTTTCCATAGCCTCCTTTATTATTTATTTCGTTAATCGAATCCGCTCTCGGGCCCGTCACTAATCACCCCTCAGCTCATGATTTAGTCGGCCGTGTCTCGACTTCCGACTTCCTTAATAATCCTCTTTACTACTAGGCTACGTCCATTCACTTTTTCTCCTATACTCTCCTTGTCAATGATCATTAAGTGTCCGAGGAAGTTAAAAAAAAAAAAAAAAAGTTAAAAAAAGGTTAATTAGAATTTGCTGGAAACTGGACAATCAGTCAAAAAGCTACATAATGTAAAAATAAAAACTGCTGCGCATAACGCACGGCATTCACTTTGTCCAAATCAATTAAAGAATTGTTTAAAAGACTTAGAGAAAATCTGGTGCGGGCAACACACGACTTTCTCTTACCTCCATTTTTAAAATCAATGAAAGAATTTCCAAACACAGTTAGAGATAAAAATTAATAAAACTATTAAAGAATTAATCAAATTGAATTTCTACAGAAACATGTGTTTTATTAATAAATCGATTATATTATTATCAAAAACAATCACATAGTTTTATGGGCTTTTTATCAGTCTCTATTAACTTTTAAAAGCTTGTGTATGAGAAATATTTTTCTAAAATCTTTAGCTTTCCAACGGTGTATCATACATGTATATTACTGCTCTTATGTTCAAAAAAAAAAAAAAATAAATAAAATAAAAAATATATTTTTTCTGTTTTCTCATTTAGTTGGGTATCGAATTCATTCAATTTATATATTTATCTGTTTTTTTATCAGTGGTAACAAGATAATATAGTTATTTTTATAGAATCAACAAAATCAAAGGTACTTTAGAGAAAAAAAAATTAAAAATATCGGCATTTAAGCCTTGTCAGACCATTTTAATCCGAATAAAACCTATATGATATTAAAGCCCATTAAACTTTACATCGATTTAGCGAGTTTAATCAAATCGTTAGAGCCGTATCGCTAAATGCTTTGTATAAAGTTGCTCTTCTTATAGCTGATTTTCATGAAAATTTTGCTGTAACATCTCGGGCGTATTGTTGTCTTAAATATGAAAATTCAGTTTTGTATGACTTTTTGTTTTCCTGCTATATTTACCAAACCAGAACTTTTTGCGGGACTTGGTTTTTTGGACTCAGGGAATCCTAAAACGTGTATTTCAGTTGAAAACTGGAATTAAAAAATTTTCACAATACTTTTCCTTACTATATATTTCATACATGGGTAAGTGAAAGTAATATTGAGCTTCGATGAAAATGTGTGTTTCAGATTAAATTCTCAAACAATTAAAACTATTATATACAACAATCACTTAGTTTTATCAGCTTTCCGTCACTCTCCAATTTCCCTATAAAACTTTGTTTATAAGATAGTAGTTTTCTTCATATGTTTAGCTTTCCAACAATATATATATTTTCATTTTTCTTAGATTTAAAAAAAAAAAAATATAATAATAAATAGTCTGCCAAACCTTATTTGATATTTTCTTCTTTAGTTGGTTATGAAATTGTTTATGAAATGAGATCATTCACCTGCTGTTTTTTTTTGCTGATAATAAATTTATATGTTTATTTTTTTATAATAAGAATATGTCGAGGTGGGATTATTGTTGTTCCCTGTGCAATATAATTTTATTTTAAAGACTTTTTGACAACATTTTAAAATTATTATGGATTTTTAACTTTAAGATAACTCAGTGAGACCTGATGATGGGGAAGGCCCCCGAAACGTTGACTGGTTAAAGTTTTTCTGTAAAAACATTTTTTGGAAATAATAGAAACCTAATATTTTAAATTAGTTTATTTTTTTTTAATTCAGGCATTTATATGTACTTTAATGGAAGAATATTTAAAATATCGGCATTTATGTAATGCAAAACTATTTCAATCAGAATGAAACCTACACGGTTTTTAACTTCATTAAATTTCATACAAATACAGCGGGTGCAATAAAGATCGTTGAAGGTGTTTTTAAAAAAATCGGAAATATTTGGAAAAAAAAAACATATATATAAAGTGGTTTTTGGATTGCCGACTTTTCGGAAAAAGTCGCTGTAAGATCTCAGACATATGTTTTCGAGGTAGTTATTTACTAGATCGCTAGTTTCTAGTTCTTATATATAATATAATATATTATATTATATATATATATATATATAATCGTCGGAAGTATTTCCTTGCATCATTCCTATACCAAGTTATCCAATCCCGCCGTCCATCATACATTTTCAACCTTCTACAATTCAAATCCTCTGTCCATTCTCGCTGTACACGTTCTAGGCCTTCAGATTTATACACAACGGCCCACCAATCTGCACATTTTGACAGATCGTTCCTTATCCGATCCTCAATCCTATGGAATTCTATTCCTCTTTCTATCCGTCGCTCCAACTCTCTTCCTGCATTCAAATCCCGCTTATTCATTCATCTCATAGACCATCCAGTCAGAACAAAATTGTAATTGACTCTATTTTATTCTATTTTCAATATATTTGCGTATGTCTATTTACAGTTAGTTTTAGTTAATATGTTTTTAAATAATTAGTTGCTCTAAGACTCTAAAGTCCAATTTACATGTTATGTGGATGTTATTCCATAGGGACTTATCCCAGAATAATAAAGAATTTATTTATTTATTAATTTATATATATGTATATACACATGGTGTAGGGAATTTTCGAAAAGATCAAATAGAAAACGTACAGTACGAATTGAATAGAGCTTTGAATATATTGATAATTGGAAGTTAAATTATATCATGGGACAAAAAAATTCCAGATAACTACCGCGCGACTAGTTCGCTGATATTTTTTTTTTCTTTTTTTTTTAGAATCGATACCTGCTGAAACATATTAGATGGATATTCGACGTGTTTGTTTTATTTCGTCCAATCGCTGATTGGGGATTTGTTTGTCTAACAAAGGCAGATACGAAACTGGGCAGCAACTGTTATTTTATTTTCGGGTTTGTTTTTGTTTAATAAAACAAGGAAGGGATTTACAGCTATGCTTTGAAATGTTTCCCCACACAATATATTTTTTTTTTTTTTGATTCGCCGTTTGAAACCGTAATTTTTCTAATCCTTTTTACTTTAACAATAGCAATATATTCAAGTATAATAATCAATTGTTAACTGCCACGCGTTCTCTATTCTATTTGTATCCTGCTAAATATCGTAGCTGTTGTAAATAAAAAGGATTTTGGAAAACAACCTTTTCATCATAATTAATTCATCATATAATTCATTATTAACATAGATCCCTTTTACATCAAATAAACAGACAAGCAGGTGTACTTGGAAGCACGATATGACTTCTAATTGTTTGAGGTGGGGCAATGAATATTATTCACTAATTAGCTCTTTACCGTCCAATCAAGCGATCAAGGGGATAAATAAACTATATAGTTTGCTGACATTTGGGCTAAAAAAAAACTCGGGAGCACTCATGGTCGGGCACTGCATCGTATTTTTACTTAAATAATATATTAAAAACGTTGAGACTCCTAAATATTTGTCTAATGTCTAGGCTGATGTTAGATTCTATCATAACGTTTTCATGTTATATAGAATTTAAGTGGTTTTCATCACTGTTCTCAGCCTGGAAGACGAATTCGTGGAAGGACTTCTCACCAGTATAAGTATGTTCTTTGAGTCTTCGCGAAAGAATAACTAAAAAATAAAAGCTCTTCTACAAGGAAACTCCGTGCAAGCAAATCAACCGTTGATTACAGCCTTATTTACAAATTGTGAAAAGCCTAAAAAAATCAGTGTAATGGAATTCGTGCCTCAACAACAAAGATCAATTCCTGTCCACATGCGCCCAACTCTCAAAACTGGACCTCTCGTAAACTAATAAAATGTTTTAGACACCTAGACTACTTTTGACTAAATAAAATAACTTTTTAAAACATTGATCAAAGGGCTATAAATAATGGATTTTCTGAATTCATAAACTCTAAGGGTTCCATATTCTATTCGATGGGAGCGAGGGGTCCACTATTCTCCGGGTATCGGGTTCGAATCCCAGCTGAGGCAAAATATCTTGTGTTATATTAGTCATAGAGCGATCCTGGGAAATGAAGACAATTCTGGAATAAATTATGGAAAATACTGATTGTTGAGCGTAATCTAGGCCTTATCACCTCTTCGCACTTCGTTGGTCTTACAGTAAAATTAGGTTTTAAACCTTTAAGTTTTAAACATAAAAAAAAAAAAAATGAAACGTGTCAGAAATTATTCAATGCCCTTACACTTATTAACTGGAAAAAGTCCCATTTTTTATCGCGTTTGTTTAGGAGATATTTGGAGAATCAGAAAAAACAATTTTTTTTTTTTTTTTTTTTTTTTTTTTTTTTTTTTGTGAATATCTCAAAAAGTGACAGATTTATGGAAAGCGTTATTCCATACAAAATTAAAGTACTTTAAAATATCTTCAAAAATTATGTCATAACTATTTTTTGATAAAATGAAAGTATTTGGCGAAATGAAGAAACAAATCAATGATTTCTGATTTCTTGAGAAAAAAAGTAAACATAAATATTTACTGGAAGGAATTAGTCCGAGTGGCGGTCATTAAATGAAACTACTAAATAGTTTCAACTATTTATTGTTTGCCAACGTTTCGACCCCCTTTGTGGGTCATCATCAGGGTTATAATGTTTTCAAATAAACTCAAAAGAGAAAGTAATGTTTTCCATTCTCCCACCATGCGCCCTGATGATGACCCACAAAGGGCGTCGAAACGTTGGCAAACAATAAATAGTTGAAACTATTTAGTAGTTTCATTTAATGACCACCACCCGGACTAATTCCTTCCAGTAATTCTCAACGGTCAACTCATTACATACACAATAAATATTTACTCTGTTATTTCAGCAGTTGATCGACCCTGGGTTAATGAGACCCTACTGTGATAAAGTTGGTACCCGAAAATTTGAAAAAACTTAGTAGCTTTTTTTGTCTCATCCTTGAGTTCATTTAATAGTTCTTAAATTCGATTTTAAGATCCGAAGTAAGATAATGTTGTGTCTTGCCCTGACCAGATTTTTTATTTTAAAATCGTAGTCCTGCATTATTTTCCGGACATCCCGATATTAATTCACCAACACATTAATAATTATTATAATGGAAGAATACTATGACTAATGACTGAGAGTCCTAAAACATGAATGGAGTTTGGGCCAGGTCAGCCACTCTGTAATTACCGGAGGATAGGAACCAGAGAGATGAGATAGCATCTACAACATCAATCCTCTCCTCGGTACTCCATGACCTCATCCCAAGGACTGGAGCTTTTTCTCTGCCTGGTAATTGTATGTAAGGAGGAGTTATAGTCTCTATAAGACACTTATTAATAGCCTCTAATTATATCAGCCCTTTCTTCCCTCCTCGATTAATGTATGTTACGTAACATATAAGAAGCAACTGTTAATCTGTTATACATTTTTACCTTTAGCCATGTGAAAATTATAATAACAGATGCTTAATAGTAAGACCTTGTCTATACTAAAATGATAAACTAGAAAGAAAATGAACATAAAACATTCGGTTGGAAGAAGCTGACGTTGGTTTAATTAATATTATTAGGTTGTTTCACATGAAATGTCCGTTTTCAAGGTAAAGAATTTTTATTAAATATACGATTTGAAAACAAGATGATTTTATTCGAAGTATTTACCTTCTTTTTCTACACATTTTTCCCAACGTGACACCAACTTTTTTATCCCCGAACTGCAAAACTCTGAGCTTTGAAGTGAAACACAATCTGAAAACGCACTTTTCACTTGATCATCATTTTTAAAATGTTTACCTTTGACGAAGTTGTCTAAATTCCTTAACAGGTAGTAATCTGTTGGAGACAAGTCGGGATATGGAATATGGTGGGCTTTATATGGTGGCTTCGTAGCCCAGTTAGTTCGTACCAGGTCTCAAGGCGTTTCAATTGCTGCCGCTCAGTGAGATCATGTGTTACCCATGTATCGAGCTTTTTTACTTTCCCAATACTCTTTAAATGTCTGAAAATGGTTGATACACTTGCGTTTAGTTGTGCTGAGAGTCCTTTGACTGTTTGATAGGGGTTTCCTTCTACTGTATGTTTGAGGACATCGCTGTCTATTACGGACGGAGGTCATCCTCGGGGCAAGGTTTCCAAGTTGGTATCCCCTGCTGAAAAATTAGCAAACCAACGGCGAATGGTCTGTTCATTAAATTTCCTTTCCCCAAACGCCTTGCAAATATTTCTGGCTTCAGCTACTGAATGGGCGAGTCATCTATTCCAGAAACTATAAAAACGGACATTTCATGTGAAATAACCCAATAGAAACAAATTTTTAGTTGGATCACTTGTATCTGGGTGGTTAGCCTAACATCCTACAATGCCAAAGGTCACGGGTACAAACCTCCAAGTGGTCCTAGACATTTTCAATGGGAGTAAAAAATCCTTAGTTTTGCAGTCCTTCGCAGGGGACGTTAAAAAGTGGTCAGGAGCCTGTGCGATGTCAGGTACTCGTTAAAGATCCCTATCCTAACAAAACCTGGATAGGCAAAATTTAGGACATAAAGTAACGTTAAATAAATATACAAACACAAACACAGAAACAAATTTATTTATTTTTATTCATTGTAAGAAACATATTCAACTTTATTTATGAAATTACACGGTCACTACCCGCATAAGGCTGAAAAGTAGTTGTATGAGAGACCTCCTGACATAAATGCGTAATATGAATCAGAAGAAATGCCGCTGGGTATCCTCTAGCCTTTGCGACACGGTATCAAAACCTTGCCTAAAATTCACTGATTGTCGACTGCATGATCTTTTTTTTCAGGATTCGAGAAGCTGTAGTGCACCAAACCAAATGTAGGCCACCAAAAGGTGACCATAACCCTTTTTTGATGAGTTGGGGGTTTTGGAAAATGCTGTGCTGCTTCTCCTCTGTGTTGAAAGGAGTTATGTTGAAAACGTCATCTGCTTCTGCAAAGGTTCCAATTTTCATAAAAATAACAACTCTAGACATAAGAGGGTCGTTTGATGTCTGTAAAATCCAACTTTAAAGTTTCTTGACTTTTCCAATCGACTTAAGGATTTCAATGACGTTTGATTTGCTAAGTTTATGTTTCCCTCCTAGTTCTCGAACATTTCTTCTGGAAGGTTCTTCCACCATAGCCCACAGAATATCATAATCAAGAGAGGAGGTCCTTCTACAGACTTCCTTACCTTCGAAGTTAAAGTCTTCCTCCTAAAATTATTTAAACTTCCGTTGAACAGTGCACTTATTAATACTGTCCTCACCATAGACTTAAATGGTGTTTCTGACCGTATGGGCCGGGCCTCCTTCTAGCAGAGTTTAAACTCGTAATACAAAATTTTACGAACATTCCTCATTCATATCTTAGTAAAGACTGAATTATTTCTAAGCAGCGAAACGCTACAGAGATAAATGAACGCTTTATCGTTTGAGGGAGGGTTAATCTGTGTCATACAGATGAATAATCTCGTAAACATAAACAGTATGTTTTATAAAGGGTTTTTAATAAAATAACTTAAAACCGTGAATTATTTTCTGCGCAACCCAATAAAAACCTATACCTTAGATCAGGTCAACTAGGTCCTAAGAGAAAATGAGAATATTCTAAACCAAGTTATACTAGTTGGTGCAAGTTTAACCAAGTTTGCTAAACAAAATGCATTACTCCAGCAGATAATGAATATCTTTTTTAAGTATACCGTATGTGTTACATAATTTAGAGATTTATAAATGTTTTGTAATATTGTGAACAATATATAACATTTGTTCTATTAGATTTGCATAGTTGAGTTGAATTGCTCGAATAAATAAGTATCTTTGAAAATTATCAATTTGTGTTTTTTTTCGATTTCAAATGTTTAATTATTCCTTCTCCCCAATAACAAAACATTTGGCATCCCTTGTGGGGAAATATTTAAGAAGGAAATATCAGAAAGAGAATTAAATAAATTGAAAGAATTCAAATAAGAAGATTCTTCAGTATTCAAGGATATTCATTGCTTGACATTTGAAAATACTATAAAAATAGCCTTTATAATATATCTTTTCATTATCATCGTCACATGCTCACTATAAGTACAGAAGGGTCCCTCAGATCCTCAACAGGTCATCAGTTTTCAATCATTAGTTCCAAGAGTCATTAATAAGCATGGCAAACGAGCCATGGGAAAAATAATCACTAAGAGTGAGAGAGAGCCAGCAAAGAGAACAAGAACTAAACACCTCGCTGATAAGTGATTACCAGATATAGATATTTATCAACGTCTCCTTATCTACTGACGTCTTGGGAGATACCGATCGTCGTACTCCAATCAATCATCAACGACAGATCATCTGCAGGTAGGCGTGTCTGCGGAGTGTCTGCCGGTGGTGCTCTATCAGGAGATCTGTCCTGCGGGAGGCATATTGTACACAATACTTTGAGGACTTCTCTGGGAGGCAGGTAGGGTCTGAAGAAGAGGACACGTCCATCATCCTGGATAGGATATGTCAGAGATATTTTCTCATTCCATAAATCTTTCATATCGATTAAATTAATAGTCCTTTGTAATAAATCGAAATGGTATGTAAAGGTGTGTTTCCTGGGAGGTCTCAACACAGTCTCTTGTACTAGAACATTCGTGGTAGAATATTCATACACTAAACTTGCCTTTTATCGTTGCTAACTCATTCCATCACTTCAGTAGTTCAACAATAGTTTATCAGAATAAACTTCATTATAAAGAAGTCCTCAAAATAATTAATGAAGAAATCGTAGGAATAATACCAAACAACAGCCCATCAATCAGGCGAAGTTAGCGGGCTATCAATCTTCACTCAGCTCCAGCGATCGCTGCTGATTCAGGAGTAGTCGGATGTAATGGTGGGAATTATAACCCATCTACTGGGAACGGAGAGGAATCTGCCTGGATGAACATTTATCATGTTTGGACTTTATCAATTATTTAAGTGGGTATATGTGAAATGTTTTATAGCATGTTTAGTACTTAAACTTTGACATAAACAGTATTTATATTGTTTTAAATGTAAAGAGAATAAACATACATTGCCAACTAACTTATCCAAAGTCGCTAGTAGGTCTAAAATAGATAAGCAAGAACTGCAGAGTAGTAAGTGATGACAGCCCACCTAGGAAAGTTAGCGATTCTCTGAGCTATTAGTTTATAATCCGGAAAAATAAATATTAGTTACTCCTGCCAACTGATCCTTTTTATATAACCAAGTTTATTTATGTTTCAAATATTTCTCTGTTTGCCGGTTTTCCTATAGGTATATTCGAAAAGAAAAACCTAAATAAAACGGTTATTTAATTGCTTTATTCGATTCATCTTTGGGATCTCCAGGGACACTTCTGTCACTCGATTCTACGAAGAGTTAAAGTGGCTTTATCTTCCTACCGCCGCAAGTACTGCCTGGCTTCCTTCCTCTATCAAGTTATCCGATCCCGCCGCCCATCATACATCTCTGATCTCTTATTATTCAAATCCTCAATCCATTCCCGCAACACCCGTATGCGGCCTTCTGATTTGTATATCACGCCCCATCGAACTACTGCTTTCGACAGATCTTTCATAATCCGATCCTCTTCCATATGGAACTCTACTCCTTCTGATATTCGTAATTCTATTACCCTTCCGACTTCTAAATCTCGTTTATTCCATTACTTCCTGTCTATTCAATTTCCAAATAATCCTGACTAATCAAGTTTCCTATGAAAATATGTTAACAGAAAAAGTTATAGAAGTGTTTCTTAATCTATTTGTTATTTTTCTTTTTTTTTTAATAAGTAAGAATTGTATTTTTTTTTGTCTAGATTATTTATAGCTAAAAGATAATGATTTATTTCATATATTATTTAATCATCACGTGTATTTTTTACAAATATTTTGACAGCCATTACTTTTCGAAGATATATATATTGGCTTATCATATTTTTATTTTCGTCATTTGTCTTATTGTTTCATTTTTTTACTTATTATTATTCAGTGTATATTTCTTTTCTTTTCTTTTTTTTTTTAAATTTTACTCTAAGACAGTAAATCTCACATTTTTGTATTTTGTATTATTCTAAAGGGACTTGTCCTAGAATAAATAAAGAAATTATTATTATTATTATTATTATTAAATCAATGTAGGGTAGGGCGGGGATAGTATAGCTATTTTTTCACTTGAATGGATATGGCTTCTCAATGAGTTTTCAAGCGGCTTGATGGATTCGTAATATATCCCTTATCAAAAGTGTCCATAGTAACATGTTTTGTAAGAAATCAAATTTCAGACCTACAGCTATTTAAATCCAGGAAGTCAAGTTTCCTCAAAGTACCCCATAGGAGAGGTAATTTGAGCAAAGGTATGGGGCAAGTTGAGCATTAAGAATGTCTAACCAAACCATGGGTTCAATTTCGACTAGATAAAGTAAAATATGTGTTTAACAATCAGCTCTATTTTACTTTCACTTACTATATATAGTAATATATAGAGCATACCAGAAGAGCCACTTTGTACCATGCATTTCGCTCCATTTTTCGATTTTCTTGAAAACGGTTCCGACGATTTTGATTAAACTCGCTTATATCGATGTAAAATTTAATGGGCTTTAATATCATGTAGTTTTCATTCTGATTAAAATGGTGTGACAGGGCGTAAATGCCGATATTTTAAATGTTCTTCCTTTAAAGTACCTTTAATTTTGTTGGTTCTATAAAAATAACTATATTATCTTGTTACCACTGATAAAAAACAGGTAAATATATAAATTGAATGAATTCGATACCCAACTAAAGGAGAAAACAGAAAAAAATATTTTTTTAATGCAATTTTTTGTTTTTGAACATAAGAGCAGTAATATACATGTATGATATACCGTTGGAAAGCTAATGATTTTAAAAAAAATACTATCGCGAACACAAGCTTTTAAAAGTTAATAGAGAATGACAAAAAGCCGATAGTACTAAGCGATTATTTTAGATAATAATACAATCGATTTTTTTAATATAGCATTTCCAAGTCAATTGTAACCTTTTCCAAGTCAAATGTAACTTTTTCCATTTCAAATGTAACCTTTTCCAAGTCAAATGTAACCCTTTCCATTTCAAGTGTCACCTTTTCCAAGTCAAATGTAACCCTTTCCAAGTCAAATGTCACCTTTTCCATTTCAAATGTTACCTTTTCCAAGTCAAATGTCACCTTTTTCTTCACTTCTAGCCTCAAATATTCCGTTCTATTTATTTATTTATTGAAAAATAATTAGTATAATTAACATTATGACTTTTTTTAATAATTTTGGCATATTCTATCGCTATCTTTTTTGTTTTTTAGATATTTGGTATCAAGTTCTGTTTTTTACTAGCTATATTTAAAAAAATTTATTATCGTCTATTTAGTTTTAAGATAGTTATTGATTTTGAGTTTTTTAGAGGGGAGGGGTAGTTTTTGTGAATTATTAATGTGTTTTCGGGTATTATAATTACTTTTTTCGAGCTGTATTTTTTATCGCTCGCGTGCATGTTAACTCGCATTTACTTTTAATGTTTTTAATTGATGTAGGAGTTGATAGTTGAGTTTTCGGATATTATAATTACGTTTTATTTTTTTATTGCTCCCATACATTTTAACTCGAACTTACTTTTCATATTTTTTTACTGTCATAAGGGTTGATAATTGTCTTTTCGGGTCTTATTATTACGTTTTTCGAGCTGTGTTTTTACCGCTCGCGTGCATTTTAACTCGAATTTACTGTTAATATTTTTTAATGTCATAAAGGTTGATAATTGAGTTTTCGGGCTTGTGATTACGTTTTTCAACTATGTTTTTTATCGCTCACGCTTATTTTAACTACAATTTACTTTTTATGTTTTTTATTAATATAGGGATTGATAATTGTGTTTTCGGGTCCTATAATCACGTTTTTTGAGGTTTATTTTTTTATCGCTCCCATGAAATTTAACTCGAATTTATTTTTAATGTTTTTTATTGATATAGGAATTAATTAATGTGCTTTGGGGAATTATGCTTACGTTTTTCGAGCTGTATTTTATATCGCTCTCAATTATTTTAACTCGAGTATACTTTTAATGTTTTTTTATTGATATAGGGATTAATTATTTTGCTTCGTGTGGTTATGATTACGTTTTTCGAGCTGTATTTTTTATCGCTCTTGCTTATTTTAACTAAAATTTACTTTTTATGTTATTTATTGATACAGGGGTTGATAATTGTGCTTTCGGGTCCTATAATTACGTTTTTTGAGTTTTATTTTGTCATCGCTCCCACGCATTTATCTCGAAATTACTTTTAATGTTTTTTATTGATATAGTGATTAATTAGTGTGCTTCCGGGGAGCTGTGATTACGTTTTTACAGCTGTATCTCTTATCGCTCATGCGTATTTCAACTTGTATTTACTTTTAATATTTTTTATTGTTATAGAGGTTTGTAATTATTTTTTCGGGTCTTGTTATTACGTTTTTAAGCTGTTTTTATTGTCGCTTAAAAAACGCAATCATAACCAACCGAAAGCAAAATAATTAATTCCTATATCAATAAAAAACATTAAAAATAAATTCAAGTTAAATTTCATAGGAGCGATAAAAAAATAAACTCCAAAAAACGTAATAACAAGACCCGAAAAAATAATTACAAACCTCTATAACAATAAAAAATATTAAAAGTAAATACAAGTTGAAATACGCATGAGCGATAAGAGATACAGCTGTAAAAACGTAATCACAGCTCCCCGAAAGCACACTAATTAATCACTATATCAATAAAAAACATTAAAAGTAATTTCGAGATAAATGCGTGGGAGCGATGACAAAATAAAACTCAAAAAACGTAATCACAAGACCCGAAAAGATAATTACAAACCTCTATAACAATAAAAAAATATTACAAGTAAATACAAGTTAAAATACGCATGAGCGATAAGAGATACAGCTGGAAAAACGTAATCATAGCTCCCCGAAAGCACATTAATTAATCCCTATATCAATAAAAAACATTAAAAGTAATTTCGAGATAAATTCGTGGGAGCGATGACAAAATAAAACTCAAAAAACGTAATTATAGGACCCGAAAACACAATTATCAACCCCTGTATCAATAAATAACATAAAAAGTAAATTTTAGTTAAAATAAGCGAGAGCGATAAAAAATACAGCTCGAAAAACGTAATCATAACCACCCGAAGCAAAATAATTAATCCCTATATCAATAAAAAACATTAAAAGTATACTCGAGTTAAAATAATTGAGAGCGATAAAAAATACAGCTCGAAAAACGTAAGCATAATTCCCCAAAGCACATTAATTAATTCCTATATCAATAAAAAACATTAAAAATAAATTCGAGTTAAATGTCATGGGAGCGATAAACAAATAAACCTCAAAAAACGTGATTATAGGACCCGAAAACACAATTATTAATCCCTATGTTAATAAAAAACATAAAAAGTAAATTGTAGTTAAAATAAGCGTGAGCGATAAAAAACATAGTTGAAAAACGTATTCACAAGCCCGAAAACTCAATTATCAACCTTTATGACATTAAAAAATATTAACAGTAAATTCGAGTTAAAATGCACTCGAGCGGTAAAAACACAGCTCGAAAAACGTAATAATAAGACCCGAAAAGACAATTATCAACCCTTATGACAGTAAAAAAATATGAAAAGTAAGTTCGAGTTAAAATGTATGGGAGCAATAAAAAATAAAACGTAATTATAATACCCGAAAACTCAACTATCAACTCCTACATCAATTAAAAACATTAAAAGTAAATGCGAGTTAACATGCACGCGAGCCATAAAAAATACAGCTCGAAAAAAGTAATTATAATACCCGAAAACACATTAATAATTCACAAAAACTACCCCTCCCCTCTAAAAAACTCAAAATCAATAACTATCTTAAAACTAAATAGACGATAATAAATTTTTTTTAAATATGGCAAGTTTGTATCACGCCATTTAACATTTGTCACATTTACTTGTTGTACCTTGAAGTACAGTTGTAAATTTCAATAAATGATGTTAAAAAAAAAAAAAAAAAAAAAAAAATATAGCTAGTAAAAAACAGAACTTGATACCAAATATCTAAAAAACAAAAAAGATAGCGATAGAATATGCCAAAATTATTAAAAAAAGTCATAATGTTAATTATACTAATTATTTTTCAATAAATAAATAAATAAAACGGAATATTTGAGGCTAGAAGTGAAGAAAAAGGTGACATTTGACTTGGAAAAGGTAACATTTGAAATGGAAAAGGTGACATTTGACTTGGAAAGGGTTACATTTGACTTGGAAAAGGTGACATTTGAAATGGAAAGGGTTACATTTGACTTGGAAAAGGTTACATTTGAAATGGAAAAAGTTACATTTGACTTGGAAAAGGTTACAATTGACTTGGAAATGCTATAAAACACATGTTTCTATAGCAATTCCATTTAATCAATTCTTTAATGGTTCCACTCATATTTATTTCTTACTGTATTTGAAAACTCTTTAATCGGTTCTAAAAACTGAGGTAAGTGAAAGTCGTGTGTTGCCCGCACCAAATTTTTTACCATCTTTTAGTGACAGGACGACAAATTTTAACGTAATTTTCTTTGAATATTTAACCAAAACTAGATTCAATCAATCAACTAACGTATCTTTAGATTTACTTCAACATTAGATTCAGTCTCGCTAATTAAAATCAGACTTATATGTTTATATTATTACCCTTATAGGTTATATCTTAATAACATATTAATTAGATCTTTGGAACTTAATGATCATTGTCACTGTTGCAATTGACAAAAATGTAAGTAAGTTTATGTATTGTTAGTGATAGGATAACATATAAAACATTGATTACTTAAGTTGTTTGAGTCGTGAGGTAAGTTCAGCATAGTGGCTAAGTTAGCTATAGTTAACTCAACTAACACCAACCCAGGAATTTTTGAAACATAAGCGAGGTTATAAAAAAAAAAATCATAAGAATATACCCTATTAAAGAATTTTTTTTTTTTTTTTTTTTTATAAACATCATTGAAATTTACAACTGTACTTCAAAATACAACAAGTAAATGTGTAGATGACAAAAGATAAATAGCGTGATACAGACTTGAAGAAGAACTACCAAATGGCAGCACTCCTGTAACTTTTCTGAACTAGAAGGTCTCGGGGCCATCTTCTTTTCAGACGCCTCGGAGGATTGTCAGGAATGGAAGAGGAAGCAAGGATTGAAACTAGTGGGTTAGAGTGGGAGAAGAGCTTGTTATGGAAGGAGTGATATCTGGTTCGGGCTATCTAAATGGAATATGTAGGTCTTTATGGATGAGCTTATTTGCGACAAAGTAAGGAGCATTGAGGATTTTACGAAGGATTTTGGATTGTAAGGATTGGATCCGGGAAGAATTTGAAGGTTTAGTAGAGCCCCAAAGCTCAACTCCGTAAGTCCATATAGGCCTAATGATAGTCATGTAGAGGAGTCTTTTGTAGTTAAGTGGAAGTTTAGAGCGTTTGTCAAGTAAGTGTTGAAGTAATCGAAAGCGACGAGCAGTTTCTTGTCGTTTCAGTCTAGTGTGCGGGTTCCATGTGAGACGTTTGTCAAGCAGGAGACCTAGGTAGCGGATCTGTTCGACTGAGACAAGTGGGATATTATTAAAGGATACTGTAGGGACAGGAGGTCATTGGTTTACGACGGAGGGTAAAGGTTATTTGGTGGGATTTTTCTGAATTTATTTTAATTCTCCAGTTCTGACACCATACCTGAAGGTCTCTGATGTGGGATCGTAGGGTTTCAGAGGCAATAGTAGGATCGTTATTGACTGATAACACACAAGTGTCATCAGCATACGTAGAGAGGAAAGTGTTAGGATTGGTTGGGATGTCAGCTGTATAGACTGTAAGAGAATGGGTATACTGCCTTGTGGGACGCCAGCGGACTGAACAAAAAGGGATGAATAGGAGCACTTGTGATTTATTTGGAAGGATCTGTCAGTGAGATAGGACTGGATGATGAGGAAGTATGTTGGAGGAAGGAATTTTCGGAGTTTGTAAAGCAGTCCTGGGTGCCAGACTAAAGAATTTTTAAAATTTATTTTCTTGTTGAAAGCCTTCTGTATTTGAAATCAGATTTATGTATTTATTTTGTCCTTATGTGAGACAATGACTATGTATCAGAAGCAACCTGATGTATTCAGGCAGCATGGCCTGGAGCAGCATCTCAGTCTTCAATGCTGTGTCAGGTTTCTATTCTTCACCAACACGAGTAGAATTTGTTTTAAATGTCCCCATTTAAATTTGATATTTTAATTTTTCTTAATAATTAGACAAGAAAAAAAGGGCATCCAAATACGCTTATCAAAAGCATGACCACAACACTCAGGAAAGTTAATGCCCACAGAGAAGAATAAAGAGTATGAGAGACCTTCTCCTTTATACATTAACTTATGATGACTTTATGCCTGGAAAGGATGCTACTAGGTAGTGCTCTCCGCTATGCCTATTACGCTATCTTTATTAGATTTTAACAAATTCACTGATTGTGTTATGAAAAAATGTAAATAAAGATTGAAAGGTACAATAAAATAAGTAAAAAGTTATGATTTGGGCAACTATGTCCTTATTGTCTTTGAATGAAAAAAGAACTTTATTCTGGGACTAAGTCTCTTGAGAATAATATACATGTACAAAAAAAAATAATTATTACAACTGGCCAAAAAACACATAAAAAAACTAATAATATTAATGATTGCAAAAATTATTTACAATTATTTTAATTGATGAAAAGAGACGAAATGAAAAATATAAATTAAAAAAAATACAGTAATATCTAAAAGTAATATAGAACTAACAAAACAAAAACAAAAAAACATTAGAATAATTGAAAATAGAAATGAAAATAAACTTTACTATCATTTATGTTATGAAGTGTAGACATTTCTCACATCACTTTAATCGTTGTACTGAAATTAGTTGGCATCTGATTGGGAAGCAGGAAGGTGTTCAAAAAGGAGAGATTTGAAAGAAGATTGGGAAGGAGCATGACGGATGTGTGATGGGATGGTAATCCATAAGAAAGTGGACCGGGCTAAGAAGGAAAATTCATATTTTTTGGTTCTATGGGAAGGCGTATAGAGGTTTGAAAGACGGGATCTAGTTTCCTGAGTATGGATATATGTTATATGTTATTGAGTTATTTTATATCTAAATAGGGGGTTAGCTGTAGTATGGTGGTTAGCCTAACATCCTACTATGGTCACGGGTTCAAACCCCCAAGTGGTTCTAGAATTTTTTAATGGGAGTAAAAAATCCTTAGTTATGACGTCCTTCGGAGGGGAAGTTAAAAAATTGTCCCGAGCCTGTGCGATGATAGGTACTCGTTAAAGAACCCTATCCTAATAAAACTGGGATAGACAATATTTAGACCTCCCACTGTAGCATGAAGTGACTTTAAATGAATATAGAGAAATATAATTCTTGATACTAAAAATACCTAGGTAGGTCCTAAAACAATATAGGATTTGAATTGTGAAGTAAACATCACTTGCTAGGATGTACTTTGTGATCTGATACGTTTTCCAACCCATACTCATCTCAAGACCTTTGAGAGCTCCGAAGCAGTACTCCATCACCCAGATATACCCTGAGGACGTACCTTCGATAAGTAGAGGATAGACTCACGACTGTCAGGGTCTAATTAAGAGAGACTTCAATATTTAGACCGGTCGAAGTCACGTCGTTAATGAGCCGGCCACACACTGGCATCTAGTTAGCGTGTCCGTATGTCTGTCCGCTAGTGTCCTCATTAGTGGGGAGTCGCTTTATCCCCTTGTCGTTTCGTCTCAGCTCACGAGGAGTCCTATCAGTTGCCGAAACGACCCTAGTTCACCGTTCGTAGAAGACGACATCGATAACTATGTGATCATTAAAACGGCAAATCATTTATTCTAGCTATCTGTGGTTCCTCTTCATAAAAGTAGAGGATTTATAATTTTATGACGACCATATTTTTTTAACGGATACTCCCTATGCTCATACATTATGTTAGTATTTCGTACAACCTTTGCCATACGTTTTGCTGATAGATTATACTACTGTATACATAATAGGCACTGTAGTATTGTAGTTCAACTGCCCAAGGCGCCAAATACAAGTTATTTCGCAGATTCTTTGTAGACCGATTTGGTACATCAACGATGAATGTCGGGACAGGTCTAACCGTGTTTTGGATGCATTATCTCAAAGTTTGCTTACGCGGCGAGATCCTAGTTACATAAGACAACTACGAGATAACTCATAACATGTTTTTTTTTTTTTAAACCAATATTTTATTGGCGTTTCGATGAATAATGTGTACTATAATTAACGTTTTAAATAATATAGCATGATTAGGCAAAACCGATTTATTTGACCGTGAATCATTAAATTGCTGTGACAGTCAACCCATTAAATAAACCTATACAATACAATACTACTCAACCCTAATGTTCAGGACTCATTTTGGACAGCAATGGGTCGATGAATACGCTAGTGTTGATTTGGACGTTCTTACTTTTATCCACTGATTTCCCTTCTCCTATTGAGGCTTTTTCAACCCAAGACAACGTTTAAAAGCAAGATTTTTCTCTCATTTGATTAAGCTTTCCTAAAGACAAACGTTGAACTTCCCATTTCGGTTAGAATAAGCTTTTCACCTGAAAAAATACACCTTATTGGCGTAAGAAAGGGGGTTAATTGAAGATTATCAGATTATCATTAGCTATATTGAAGATGATCGGATGAGGAAAGATCTTTCTAAAGTTACGGTATGAGGAGCATAACATAAAAATCAGAATTCAGGGTACAAGTTTTGTGTTATTGAACGGAGTATTTGAATATTGAAAGATGATAGATGTATGTTGGCCACCGGAAGTGCATTGTTTGATAGGGAAAGAATTGCTAGACGACTAAAGAACTTCAATTTCTCTTAGACTTCAGAGCCAAAGGCGTCTCTAATGATGATATGTGTAAAGGAATCGAACTGAAACACTTATCTGGCGAATAATAATATCCATTTTTATAAACGGTGAATAGGACTTAAGAGGGTGTCTCGAACACAATGATGGTTGTGAGTTTGGTTAACTTTTTTTATTTATTTATTTAATCATTTTATTGGTATTTACAACTGTATTAACAAAAATACATCAAGTAAATGTAATGTGTTATATAATACAATGACATGATATACATGTAGAGAAGCATCCCATTGGAAGCACTCTAAAAATATACTAAACGAGAAGGTCCCGGGGCCATTTTCTTTTCAGGCGCCTCGGAAGATTATCCGGAATTGAAGAGGAAGAAAGGATTGAAACTAGTGGGTTAGACTGCGAATGGAGTTTGTCATGAAAGGATTGATACCTGGTCCGGGCCAAATAAGTAACAAAGGGAACATTAAGGTCTTTATGGATAAAATTATTCGTGACAAAGTAAGGAGCTTTGAGGATTTTACAAAGGATTTTGTAAGGATTGGATGCTGGAAGAATTTTATGGTTTAGTAGAGCCCCAAAGCTCTACTCCTTAACTCCAGATTGGTCTTATAATAGTCATGTAGATGAGCCTTTTGTAGTTCAGAGGAAGGTTTGACTGTTTGTCTAGTAAGTGTTGAAGCAGCCTAAAGCAGCGAGCAGCTTGATTAACTAAATAAATATTTAGCATTATTCTACTGATTCACTTCGTCCTATTCAAATTTAGTTTCTTGAAATTATATTTGTGTATATATCCACTGACATTATTATTTCAAATAAATGTACAACTAAATATTGCTAGAATAGGCCGTAGAAGAAAGTCGTATTAGATAACAGTTATAAGGCATCTACTAAAATTCGATTTTTTATTATTCTTTATATAAGAACATTTTTAAAACTATTCCGCTTTCAGAAAGATAGTGAAATAAAGTTTTTAAAATGCTGGGATAGTGTTTCTTTTTTTTTCTTGCGTTTCACAAAGTGAACATTGGGAGTAACGGTACGATTAGAGAGTGTTACCAACTTAAGCTGATCCGGGCAGAACATTTACATGTAAATGTTGGCTGCACTCCAATGTTCAATGCGGTAGCGGGCATGTTTCTTAAACGGTTCTGGTAATGTTATCTGGAAGCCATGGTATGTATTAACCGAGAAGTTGGCAGGAGAAATCACAATTGTAGGATGCATAAAAAATAAATGGTAAACAATTGAATCATTGATAAAGAATGCTGATGGTTGAAGCTTTGAGGCTGTCTGAAATGAAAAGTATATTGAATTCGTGCAGCACAAGTTATCGTAATAATATCAATAGATATTTATGAATATAATTTCATTTTCATCACGAAATTTGTTTGGGTTTAATTCTAGATATATAGGTTTGACAGAGATTTACCTTTTAGAGGAATAGCCTAGTGAATAAATAAAATTAAATCAATTACAATTAGTGATAAAAATGAAAATAGTTACTAGATAAATTAAAAAGTTATATAGTTTTTAAACCTTAAAAAAATGATTTATTCAAAAATAATGCATCTGACACACTCTGAAGCAATGAGTATTATGATAATAATAATAGGCTTACCGAACCCGAAGGTTCGATGCCGATACCACCAAATTCCGCCTACACAGGCTGGTCCAATACTCACCGTTCAAGCCCGAGATCAGCTTAAACGCAATCCTCCCATCGACGCTTCGGCATACCTTATGGAAGCCTACCAGTCGAATAAGCGAATACCAACTTTCTCGGAATCCGTTCCTCACCGAGCCCAACAACATTACTCGCCCATTTGAGTCTCCGCGATGCTATCAACTCAATTATATTCACAGGATACAAATTCCGCAATTCCGCGTTGTTCGATCTTCTAAACTCCCCAGTGGCCTCATCTCTCTTCGGACCAAATATTTTACGCAGTACCTTATTTTCGAAAACCCTAAGCCGTTGTTCATCCTTCAAAGTAAGCGGCCACGTTTCACATCCGTAAAGAACCTAGTATGTGTATTGCAATATTATATTAAGTATTATAAATGAAAAGAAAAAATAAGTAAAAACTAGGTACAGAAAAAATAGAACAATAATAACAATCTTATCCACATTTATATCCATATAAAATGAAATACAATTTAAGGAATATGATATATATATTTATAATATTTTTAAATGTTAATAAAAATAACCGAGATTTCATATTTAAGACTATATACGCCATACATGTTCAGCAGGTTTTGAATAAAATATAGATATATGAATTGCCACTTAATATGCATTTTGAACCTTTTTACGATTTCCCCTCAAACGATTCTAAAGATTTTGATTAAACTCGCTAAATCAATAGCAAAATCAGTCTAAGAGTGCTTTAATGCCGATGTTTTCGATTTTCTTCCATTTAAGTACCTTCAATTTTGTAGATTAAAAATATAACCATATCATCTTGTCAGCATTGATAGAAAAAAGGTGAAATATATAAGTTCAACGATATTTATATTAAGAAAAGAGCAAACGTATTTTTAAATGTAATTTTTGTTTTTTTTTACCATAAAAAGCAGTAAGAAAGACAAAAAATATACTGTTGGAAGGCTAAATATTTTAGAAAAATTATTATCATATACATATTCTTGTGGAAGGTAATGTAGAGAACGAATAAGGCATAAAACGTAAGTGATTATTAGACATAAAAAATTGTATATTATTTAATCTTAAACATATATTTTAAATTATAATATATTTGCATATAATTTATTAAACTTATTTAAGCTCTAACTAAATTTAATTGTTCTTGAATTTATTTAAACAACTAAGGTAAGTGATAGTTGTGTGTTGCCCTCACCGGATTTTTTACATAATTATGACATTTATTTATTTAAATTGTATTCTAGTTCGTATGGATGTTTTTTGCATCTTTAGATTTCTATATTAGTGTCTTAAATTTTTATAGTGTATGGGAGCAAGTACAGGTGGTCTTAATCACACAAACATTTTGACAAAACGTAGAAACATGCCGATCGATGTTTCAAGGCACACGATGAAATAATTACAAGGAGAGGCAACATGTTGGCGCGACATTAAGGAAATGTTGAGGCTCATCGTGAATGTAGGACATGACATTTGATAATTACAAAATGCGCCTCAAGCCGCCACGGCGTCGCTGGGGCTCTTCGCAGGAATGTTTCGATGAAGCGTGAATAATTGCTGCTAGTATCCGAAGGAAAAGAAAAAAAAATACATCTTCAGGAATCGATTCTTATCAGGGGAGAAGTAATTTATAAAAGCTGTCTTTAGAACACTTCCTGCTTGTCGTTATCGGTTTGGTCCCATCATGACAATGTCTGAGGTTCGGAAGGTTTCATCATGTTTGCGCAAAAATCAGAGAATCTAGATAATGCAAGGAGAGGTTTGTGAAGTGCAGACAACTAAATTATAGTCCTGTTATTATTATAAATTATTATTTTTAAATTTATTTATTCAGGAATAAAACAATCGACATACGCTGTTGGGAAATAAGTATTAATGTTATAAGAAATAATTCATTAATATGTATAAAGTGAACAGAAATAAAATAAATAAACAAAAAAAAGAAATCAAGAAAATATGTTAAAAAAAAAAAATCTTGGCCAAATCTATACCCAATTACATATATACTCGAAACGAACCATGGCAACCTCAACAGATGTCAAGGAATAATACCAGGAGATCCAAACACTTCTCATTCAGCCGCGTCAACTGTTTGTAAGTCAGACCTGATTATCTCTCTGAAACCAATATAATTCCTAATCGGTAGGTCCTAGCGACAAATGTTATGTAACAATAATATTTTTCACTAAATTTCTAACGGGGTACTAAGGTGTAAAATAAAAAACGCCATAATTAAAAAAAAAATGTAGGTATAAGGATAGTAATGATATTTTCATTTAAAGTAGTAATAAAAATAATAATAATAATAGGCTTACCGAACCCGAAGGTTCGATGCCGATACCACCAAATACCGCCTACATTTTACATTACCGCTCGTCCAATATTCACCGTTCAAGCCCAAGCCCCGAGATCAGCCTAAACGCAATCCTCCCATCGACGCTTCGGCATACCTTACGGAAGCCTACCAGTCGAATAAGCGAATACCAACTTTCTCGGAATCCGTTCCTCACCGAGCCCAACAATTTTACTCACCCATTTGAGTCTCCGCGACGCTATCAACTCATTTATATTCACAGGATACAAGTTCCGCAATTCCGCATTGTGCAACCTTCTAAACTCCCCAGTTCCCTCATCTCTCTTCGAACCAAATATCTTACGCAGTGCCTTATTTTCGAAAACCTTAAGCCGTTGTTCATCATTTAAAGTAGTATAGATCTTAAACAGTAAGTTCTCGCAGCAAATTTTATATACAGTAATAATTTACAATTTCAATTGCGAGAAACACCAACAGAGCTTTTTTGACATAAAGGATGTCAAAAAGCCAAAACACGAAATAAATCCAGCAAAACGTGATTTTTTTTTTCATTCGAACCAGCATAGCTCCTTAACTGTGTGTCCTTGTGGCAAATTTTACTAAGAAAAAAATATTCTCAGCTAAATTTCTGATGCCGGCAACTGTATTAAATTTTCGAGCAACACTAAAAGAGCTAAAGTATGTCCAACTGAGAGTGAAAAAAAAACGGTACACAAAAGGAGTTACAGATCCCCAGCTAAAATAAATATTCATATCAAGAAGTAAAGTATGCAAGGGATCATCTGTGATATAGTGGCAAGAATAACAAACCTGCAGATGGCCCTAGGATTTTTTAATGTGAGCAAAAATCCTTAGTTATGCCGTGGTGGTCCCGAGCCTGTACCGTGTCATTTACTCGTTAGAAATCCTTAACAAAATTAAACCTGGATAAAAAAAAAAATTAGCATTCCCACTTTAGTATCATCCGATTAGCTACAGCAGTATAATTAAAAAAACAAATTAAAGTACGTAATATATTAAAGTGTCTTGAATTAAAGAAAAGCTGTTAAAACGTATACCTTAAAAAATAAGCAATTTTAATTTAAAATGTTTGTAAATTCCTTGATACAATTTTTTGAATGCAAATATGGATGTTTGAAATCCATAAATAATTAATTGATTTGTGTGTATATATATATATATATATATATATATATATATATATATATATATATATTATTTATTTATTTTTTTTTTTTTTTTTAAATGACCCAGAGGCAGACCCAGGCGACGGTGAATTGAGGACTTGGAAGAGGATTTAAGAGGGATGGGAGTTGGAGATTGGTGGAATCTTGCTGGAGATCGCGAGGCATGGGGAAGAGCGGTGGCAGGCCCAGGTCCTATAATCTCTCTGAAATCTCTCGACGCACCATATCCACCTTAAAACTCCTAAATCATCACCGTCACCTTCTTCCATTTGAAACCCGTAGACTCCTGGTTTGCTCCTTAATATTCCCCCACTTCGACTACTGCTGTGCGGTGTATGGGGGTGTCTCTGGGGATCTCGGAGCTAAACTAAAACGATTATTTAACTGCTTATTACGCTTTATCTTCGGGACATCCAGGGACACTTCTGTCACCCACTTCTATGAAGAGTTGAAGTGGCTTTTCCCGTCCTACCGATGTAAATACTTTATGGCAACCTTCCTCTTTCAAGTTTTCCAATTCCACCGCCCGTCCTACATTTCAGAAATGTTTTCATTCATATCCTCCGTCCACTCCCGAAACACTCGTTCGCGGCCTTCAGACCTGTATGTGACGCCCCATCGAACCGCAGCTTTCGACAGATCGTTCCTCATCCGTTCCTCGTCCGTATGGAATTCTATTCCTTCATATATTCGTCACTCTGACACTCTTCCTACCTTTAAATCCCGACTATTCAATCACTTCCTTTCTATCCAATTCCCAAAGAGACCTAAATAGATTCGAAAATCTCAATAAAAAGTAGTAAAAAACATAGAAACGATAATTTGAATATAATATTTTATTTGTGTTGTATTTGAACATTTACTGTATTATTTCATTAATATTCCACCAATATTGTAAAGTTCTTTTAATTAAAATTTGTATTTCGGATTTATATATGTATACAGATATGTGTATGTGTGTGTATGTAATATATATATATAGTGTGTGTGTGTGGACATTTTCTCTTTATTTTATTTTTTTATAGTTTTGTTATTAATTATCAGAAGGTATCTTTTAATTTATTATAATAGTTTATATTTGTCTTTATTTTTATTATTTTGCTTGTTTTATTATACTCTAAGACACTAAAGTTTCTTTATGTAAAATTTGTAATATTATTCTAAAGGGACATGTCCCAGAATAAATAAAGAATTTATTATTATTATTATTATTATTATAAGGACTGTAGCGCCAAGCAGTGAGTGAGTAATATATATATATATATATATATATATATATATATATATATATATATATTTTAAAAATTAATCCCATAAAAACTATATTCCCTCTTTAACCCACTAGTGCCAATCATTGCTTCCTCTTCGGTTCCTGAAAAAAAAAAAATGGCTAGGTTTTCTGATTCTGTATACTTATATGAGTACTGTCAGTGGGAGGGAAGTGTCTCTATAGTTCAAATCACGATTTTATGTTACTACTATATTGTGTATCACGGCAGGTTATTACACTTTCATAATACTTACTTATTGTATTTATCTTAATGATGTTGTAAATTTACGTGTTTTGTCAGGTAATTAGTAATATGGGCTTACTTTACTTTGTATATTACTTACTCTGCGACTTTTTGTGTCATTTAATCCACGTCGTGAGGAGGTGTTGAGGTTTTCTTGCCTCGTTTCTTTTCAGCACTTACTCTGCTATGTGGAGGATACACCCAGAGCAATGCTTTTACCATTAATTTCTCTCCTCCGCCACTCTTATCTGCCTCTCCAAGACTGAGAAGCAGATCCTAGCGCGGGCCGTGAGAAGGACCTTTCAGGCGGAGCGAGGCCCCGTCATCAGGTGCTATACAACTGTCCTGGGGCCCCAGTGGCCCCTTCTCTTTTGTTTTCCTTTGTTAGCCGAGTCGTGAACCAGCGGTCGTGGCGAAGATGCTATTGACTGATATCTCCAGTCCACTCCTAATTAAAATATCTCCTCTGACAGCCGTTCCTCCTACCGGCTACCAGGTTATTCCTGTCGGGCGTACTGAGAAGTAAATGCTATTCGATCGTATTCGGGTATTGATAAAGAACAAAATAACAACGTAATCCATAACACGAGTAAATGGAGGCTTGGAAGGGTTTTTAATTTAGATAAATTAGAAAATATGTATACTATACTTAAAAGAAGTATTTTTACTTTCACTTACCTATATATGAAATTATCACATATGTCAATATATTGACATATGTGATAATGAAGTATCAGGATTTAATGTTGTGATTTAAATTTATTTGAATGACCTATATTATATAAAAATATGGTAATAGATATAATATCTGAAGATGAGGCAAGATAAGCCTCGAAACGTTATAAAGTTTAACATGTGTTAATAAAATGATACATATGAACAAAATAAGGAAGAGATCGTTCCAATCGATATGATCATATGATATACTCTTCTATAATAGTGAATGATATAAGCTGTTTGGTTTATTTAGGACTGCTAAAAGATAAACTTATTTCAACTCTTCCTCTTTAACCAATGTTTCCTTCTAAGAAAGCTAAATTATCTGATAACCTCTCCAGAAACGTGCTTCTGTATCCGGTACTGACTACGATACAAATTTTCATATAGCCTGTGCTTTCAAACTTGTTCGGCACCGACTTTAGACAAGATAATTTTGGTTTCCAACTTTGGAGAAGCTATTGGGATGTGTCACATGAAATGTCCGTTTTCAAGGTAAAGGATTTTTATTAAAAATACGGTATGAAAACAATATAATTTTATTCGAAGTATTTACCTTCTTCTTATACATATTTTTCCCAACGTGACACCAACTTTTTTATCCCCGAACTGAAAAACTCTGAGCATTGAGGTGAAACAAAATCTGAAAACGCACTTTTCACTTGATCATCATTTTCAAAAAGTTTTCCTTTGACGAAGTTGTCTAAATTCGTGAACAGGTGGTAATGTGTTGGAGACAAGTCGGGAGAATATGGTGGGTGCGAAAGAACTTCGTAGCCCAGTTCTTTCAATTTTTGCACGGTATGTTTTGAAACATGGGGTCTAGCGTTGTCATGAGGTCCCCATGTATCCAGCTTTTTTACTTTCCCAATACACTTTAAATGCTTGGAAACGGTAGATGCACTTGCATTTAGTTGTGCTGAGGGTCATTTAACTGTTTGGTAGGGGTTTCCTTCTACTGTATGTTTGAGGACATCGTTGTCGTCGTCCAAGTCGGTATCCCCTGCTTTAAACTTAGCAAACCAACGTCGAATGGTCCGTTCATTAGCACTCCCTTCCCCAAACGCCTTGCAAATATTTCTAGCGGCCTCAGCTGCTGAATGGCCGAGTTTAAATTCGTACAAAAATATTACTCGAAAATCGCGTGTTTCCATTTTCATATTTGGAGGTATACTAAAAAGTGGGTAATTGATTGGGAAGCTAATGTTTATAATACGAAGGTAGAGGATAAGTAACTGTTTACTTTAAATATGTAAACATTCGGAAGAAAACAACAGAGACCTGCAAAATCCTTTATGTATTTCAGAAACTATAAAAGCGGACATTTCATGTGATACAACCCAATAAATAATGTCTTCTAATTCCTCTATATATCACTGCAGTTCTCTGGATGATGACAGAAACACTACCTCCGTAAGCTTCTATGTAATGTTGCTTATTACGACTCCTAGGTTTACCGTAAGTCGACTGACCGACGAGGACACATGGCGTGCAATCCTTTTTGGTTTCAGTTTCGTCAGAGTAAGATCCTTCAGAGGCTATATAAGGCCGCTATATCCTGCCTTAGAGTTGGCCTTAGTGCCTTATCTGAGCCTCAAGGCTCCCTGCCTTCGTCTCCTCTCTGTGCGAACTCTGTGATCATCATAACTTTAAGTATGGCTCTTGTTGTCATTAATATACAGGGGAGTAGTACTGGGGACTAATAAGGAACTGGAGTTATACTTGTGATAATTACCGATTACTGAAGTGAGTCTAGTGGTTGTTTATATAGCCGCTGCTAAAAATAGCTTAAATTATTGTCAGAACAAAGTCGGAAATGTAAAAGTTAATAATACATTTTTATGTTCTGCCTCCTCCTTTATAGATAAAGCTTAAAACCTTCCGGAAATACTGAATCAATTTATGTTCAATGTTAAGATTTAGATTCGTTGCTGATGCATGCACAGTTTTAGGTTGCCAAAATGTCGAATTCATGATCATAATCACTATTATGATTAAAATATATTTTAGACGGGATGAGCTGGTTGTGGAGATTGACCATCTTTTCTCAAAAAAACTAGAAACTGACTATAGTTTTGTAGTTCCAAGACCAAAGTAAAACTAGACGATGCACCAGAATGGTTGCTCAGGAGCTACTATTTACAATAGTATTCCTCCAAATTTTCAATACTGTCACATCAATCCTTCTAAGTATTACTGCAATGTTAAATTATGGAGGGAATCCCTCAGTGAGGAAAAAATGATTATTATTAAATTCAAATCACTTATCATTATAGACATATTGTTCTTAATGCCACCATACGCCATTCATTGTAATTTTCTTGCTTCTTTCAAATGATATGTTACATTGTTTATAATCGTGTTTTTTTTTTATTGTATATGTTCACGCCATATGTTACGGCCTGATAAGGTTTTTATAGTTTTTCAATCGAAAAATGATAAGTTCATAATTTTTATGATATTTATAATAAGATCATTTATTTTTGTTTAAATCTTTATTTTTTAATTTCTTTTTAAAATAGTTATTTTAAATATAATTAAAAGTTTTTAAACGAGAGCAATAGAAGAGAAAGACAGAAGACGATCGTACTTCAATTGTTTTTTGACTGCCTCGTGCCAGTCGAGTCTTAAGCTAGCGTCTGAGCGGTGAAGATGTGCCGTATATAGACCCAAGATTCCTCTCAACGTTTGAACGTTTGGAAACGAATTTCTTCATCTTCTCATCGTTCCCCTTGGAACTTGGAAGAGCCGCCTTGCGGTCATTTTCAACACCCAAGAGAACTTCGTCCAGGCCGCCCTGCGGTAATTTTCTTCAATACTCAAGACGACTTCGTTGAAGCCGCCCTGCGGTCGTTTTCTCCAACACTCAACTGGACATCTCTACGTGAATATAACTTATTTTTATCCATTAATGGAACATTTAATTTCTTAATTCGTATTCAAGAAACTGTTTAATTTCATAACTATTTTTTTTTACATCTTTAAGCATTAATTAAGTTAAGTTTGTTTCTTCTATTTTTACAATATTTTAATTAGGTTTATTTTGTTTCCTACATTTTCTTACAGCTGTTTCATTATGTTTCATAGGTTAATTTTTCTTTTATAAATTTATTAGGTTAATTTGTTTCATATCATCTTTATATGTATTTCAGTGAATTAAATGTATTGTGATTCGTCGTTTGCTTTCATTATTTTTATCTATTTTAAATCTATACAGTCCACTTATTTATTTCAATAGAACCACCCTCAATTTTGAGTTGTCACTTGAAAGTACTATTCTTTCACGGATAGCCCAGCGTATACAGTATAGTTTAAAATTGTAGTCACGCTCCTGTATTTTATATCCATTTCATATACATATGTATACCTTACTGTTTTTAGCTCATTTGCTCAATCATTAACTGTTTCTTACAGTCTTATTTCACTTATTTTGATTTGCCACAGATAAACTCCTTTTCCATACAAGGGCTGGCCTTAGTGGGGTTTTGACTTCTACATGCACTGTTAAAGTTTATGTAATTTGATCTAAATAAAGCAGATATTAAAAATATATAATTTATAAATAAATATTAAAACATTTTCTTCTTTTAATAATTAATTTATTAGAACTTTTATATTTGTTAACAATATTTAAAAAAAAAAATCTAATGTTCAAGTGAGTTTATGTCTGGACATGGCTCAGTAATGCCCTGATGATGGCTCACAAGCTTGAACCGAAACAAATGACCGAAATTTCAAAAAATGACCGATTCCTGATTATCCCACCTATAATAATTATAAAATATTTTATAAATAAATCCTTATGCTTGTTGATTCCTACAATATTTAATGTTGAGAAAAAATAAAATAAGCTTATTTTCTGAAAACAAGTGACTCATCTTTGATGCAAAATACAATCTATACAAAATATATCAAGTAAATGTGATGGACATATGGTAAAGTGACATGAAATACATGTAGAGACACCACCCATTGGCAGCACTCGAAATATATCCTAAACTAGAAGGTCTCGGGGCCATCTTCTTTTCAGTCGCCTCGAAGGGTTATCAGGAATTGAGGAGGAAGACAGAATGGAAACCAGTGGATTAGAATGGGTATGGAGTTTTTCATGGAATGAATGATACCTGGTTCGGGCTAAATCAGTAACATATGGAACATTAAGATCTTTAAATAGATAAGTTTATTCGTGACAAAATATGGAGCATTGAGGATTTTACGAAGTATTTTGGATTGTAAGGATTGGATACGAGAGGAATTCGATGGCTTAGTAGACCCCCAAAGCTCTACTCCGAAATTCCAGATAGGTCTTATGATGGTCATGTAGATGAATCTTTTGCAGTTAAGAGGAAACTTTGACTGTTCGTCTAGTAAGTGTTGAAGTAACCGAAAGCGGCGAACAGTTTCTTGTCGTTTCAGTCTGGTGTGGGGATTTCATATTAGACATTTGTCAAGTAGAAGTCCTAGGTAGCGGATCTGTTCAACCGGAACAAGCGGAATATTATTAAAGGATACTGTAAGACAGGATATCATAGGTTTATGACGAAGGGTAAAGGTTATTTGGTGGGAGTTAATTTTTACAAGTTAAAGGTGGGGGGACAAGCCCCGTTCGGTGTTCCCTAGCTGACTGTAAATATTGTACATAAGCATGAATGTGACATTTTTTATTTATTTATTTATTAACTTCATTTATTTGTATTTATTTTATCTACAAATTTTGTTATTGTATACGTTTATTTAGTTTAGTTTCATTTTATGTAATTTGACATTTCTTTTGTTTATATTGTAAATATTGTATGAATGGGATCCTTTAGCAATATTATTATTGTCCAGTGTGACAAACTGTAATACATATGAATAAATAAAAACAATTTTAAATCGGTCATTTTTTAAATGTAACATATCTTTTTCTTAATCCTTAAAAGTAGATATGGTTAATTTATTTTAATCTACAAAATTAATATTTCTATATATAGCTAAGTGAAAGTAATAGTTTAAATATTGTTGAAAATATTAATGTTTTACCTAGGTACCTGCTATAGCAGTTTGACACCGTTACTTTTTCATTCATCTAATTTCTATGAATCGTTTTCATTCATCCTAGATTTCAAGCAGCGCGTCCGTTTCCGATTCGAATGATACCTTTATGCGCCGTTCAATAAGGCTCGTTCCGGTGACCACATCTGTCAGAACAAACAGGAAATTCACACCCACTTGCTGCACAATCAGATTTATAGATATTGGACGGCTGCCAACCTCCTTGCGCAACTACAGGCAACTGTCAGATAGCTTTCAGGCTGGCTGGAGGTCTTATCATGCCTGCCTGCGTCTGTCTGGAGCTCCGGATGACTGACAGAGACACGGGTTTACAACTTGATCCAGAATATGTTCTTCAACGGTTGTCCAGTAGCCTAATATAATGCAAATGTCTGAATGAGTCAGATTGGGATATTACCGTAAACGCTGTCAAATTCGATGTTCAACTTTCAAGAATCATTAGAGATTTTGGTTTATTATTTTCAATGATCAATCTTTGTAATCGACCAAAAAAAAAAAAAAAAATTACCCCTGCTCAAAATTTGAGAGCTTACGTTTCAAGACGCGTAGAATCCGAATTACGAATAAAAAAAAAATCCGTTTGTACGTGACATTTCTTCGAAACTACGTTACCAATTTTTTTGAAATTCGCCACAAAAATACTAGTCCATTCAACGATGATCCTATCACCTAGACTTTGACATCAGCTGGTTAGTTTTAAAATGGCCGCCGATTAAAAGGATTTTATTCAATAACTCATTTTTTGTTTTTAGTGCCATTCGATATAGAATTAAATTTTTGACCAAATGAAAAAAGAATCATTGAATTTGGTTAACAACTATCTTGGATATTGTGTTTTAAAATCAGTGATAGTGTTATGATATGATACTTGAATTATTGCTTTTTTAATACTTAATTGCCTATCAACAGCCATAAAAACAGTTATACCCTAATATTGTTATTTGGAAATAATAAACCAGCGTTTTTTATATAAAGTTATCTACGTCACCTCTATGAGTTACATAACCAAGTCAGATGCCATCAGTGTAGGTTAAGTATTTTAGTTAGGAATCATTTCATAATAAAATAACTACTATAATTATTTCCTCATTTTGCTGCAACAATATTAGGCGTTTCTATCACATTTAAAATTTTATAACAGATCGATATTGAATATTACATAGTTGAAAGTGAAATAAATGTAAGGCTGAGAGGGTCTGGGAGGCGTTGAAAAATGTGGGAAAATAGTGAAAAATTTAGTTATTGTCCGACGTTTTGACCCTCCGTTGCGGATCTTCATAAGGTCTTCCATGTAAGAGTCAAGAAGCAACTGCCGGGAAAATGGAAAATTTTAACAACAGTGCAGATTCATGTTATTTATTCATAACTACCAACTTACAGCCACACCGATTGGGCTAAAAAACCGTTTGTCCGCCGTCTGCGGCATTTCTCTGAACCTACAAGACCATTTTTTTTTTTTTAATTTGCCACAAAAATATTAGTCCATGCAACGATGATCCATACACCTAGACGGTGATATCAGCTGGTTAGTTTTAAAATGGCGGCCGATGAAAAGTGATTTAATTCAATAACTCAGTTATTGTTGAAGATTGGGAAAATATTTATCAGTGTTTAGATTTATATAATTTATAAGGTACTTCAGAGGAAGAAAATTCAAAACATCGGCATTTAAGCCCTGTTAGACTATTTAATTCTTAATGAAATCTGCATTATATTAAAGCCCATCAATTTTTATATTTATATTAATCAAAATCGTTAGAGCCGTTTTGGAGAAAATTGTAAAAAGGTACAAAATGCATAATATAAAGTGGCTCTTCTGGTTAGCCGATTTTGATGATAAAGTTGCCGTAACATCTTGGGCTTATAGCTGTCCGAAATATGAAATTTCAATTAGGTAAGACTTTTTGTTTTGGCACTGACTTACCAAACACACAGACCTATTTTCGGGACTTGGTTATTTGGACAGGGAGAGCCTGTAGCTGAGTGGCTTGCGCGCTAATCTCTCAAGCTACAGGTTCTGAGTTCGAAACCCAGTCCCGGCGGGGCTTTTATAAGGATGTAAAAAAATGAGGATTCACTCACAACCTCTCCCCCGGGTATGTGAGACCCGTCAGCCAACCAAAGGGAGGCCACTCACAAAAATTAGTCGTAGGGAGTGATGACCCTTCACTAAAAATAGCATCATGAGACGTGAGAAGTTTGCGCCCACCTACACGGCCTGTCGCGCCACTGAAAGAAAGAAAAGGTTATTTGGACTCATGGGACCCTAAAACGTGTATTTTCGTTGTAAACTAGAATTCGAAAATTTTCATGATCGCAAAACTTTTCCTCAATATATAATTGAAATATAGTCAAGTATATTTTAATTTTAAATAATGATTGCTTGGAATCCTCATACAAGAAGCTGCATGACGTTTTCGACTACTTCAACACTTACTAGACAAACGTTCTAACCTTCCACTTAACTACAAAAGACTCATCTACATGACTATCATAAGACCAATATGGACTTACGGAGTTGAGCTCTGGGGCTCTACTAAACCATCAAATTCTTCTCGTATCCAATCCCTTCAGTCCAAAATCCTTCGTAAAATCCTCAATGCTCCTTACTTTGCACCAACAAACTCATCCATAAAGACCTTAATGTCCCATATGTTGCTGATTTGGCCCGTTCGAGGTATCAATCCTTCCATGACAAACTCCATTCCCACCCTAACCCTTTCGTTTCAATCCTTTCTTCCTCTTCAATTCCTGACAATCCTCCGAGGCGTCTGAAAAGGAGATGGCCCCGAGAACTTCCAGTTTAGAATATTTTTAGAGAGCTTCTCTACATGTGCTTCATCGTTTTTTCTAGTGAAAGTATAAATTACACCTATCCGTGTTACTTGACAAATACACACTTTAAGAGAGGTCACAATTATCCGCTCTATGCGGTAAATGATTAATCGCAGGCACACTTAGAGATGTAAATACTATTCGACGTTAACTAATTATACAGGTTAGTTAATTGAATGGTGGGCTCTATGAATGGTAGTTCTGCGATGTCTAACTCATCATTATCACTCGGCGATAAGAGAAAGATGGAAGAGATAAACTAGCAACAGTACGTTGGACGTTTCAACGAGGATGTTATCGGCAACAGGTAATTGTCGGTGCGTGGTTATGACAGCGGCGATGTATCCTCTGGTGTGTGGGCGGTCTTAACGGTATGTCCGGGCCTCGCAGGCTCTGGGGTATCCTAGGGTTCAAGAGGATCCTAAGGCTTAATAATATCATGAGGTGTCATTATTGAAATAGAAAATGACATATTCTTTCTTGAACTATCATCTAAAAAAAAAATAAAAAAAAGATACCCCTACAACCCATGCGGGGTCTTGAGCTGTTTCTAGGCCAACAGCAGTGCAATGAGTAGATTTGGTTGATGGTTTAGCCACCATGTTTTTTCCCCAATTTACAAATTTGCAAAAAAATTTGTAAAATTTCTTGGTTTAGTTGGTCATTAAAGTCTTTAGTATTTCAAGTTTATTCTTTTTTCTTTTTTTTTTTCTAATCAACGAAATTAAAGGCACTTCGGAGGAAAATTTTGTTTTGAAATCCGGTCCTGTCAGACTATTTTTTTTTTTTTTTTTGGTCAATTACAAAGGCTTATAATTCCAATAATAAACCAAAAGCATTTTTAGTAGAGTTCTTTACTGTTTAATTTTAATTGTTTTTAATTATCTTTGAAATGATGCAAATAAAAATATCTGATTCCAGAATACTTTTCATTTTTCTCTTTCTCCAATTATTATCTAGTCCTAGGGAAATTACATTACCATTGGAAATTTGTTACATTACCATACAAAATAAAAAAAAAAAACTAATCCTGGTTAACTGATCCAAAAACTGTATACACATTATTTCTCAAATCTTAAAAAATAACAGAATATTCCTAAATATGGAATAAATAGTAAGGAAATGTATTGCGATCGTGAAAATTTTTTAATTCCAGTTTCCCACGGATAATATACACTTTTTAGGGTCCCGTGAGTCCAAATGACCAAGTCCCGCAAAAAGGTCGGTGTGTCCGTGTGGTAAGTCCTGCGCAAAAACTAAAAATCCTATGAAACTGAAATTTAATATTTAGGACAACTATACGCTCGTGATGTTACAGCTACTTTTTCATTAAAATTGGCAAAACAGAAGAGCCACTTTATACTATGCATTTTGCACCTTTTTTACGATTTTTTTAAAAACGGCTTTAACGATTTTGTTTAAACTCTCGATCTTGTCGATGTAATACGAACGGGCTTCAATATCATGTAGGTTTCCTTCTCATCGAAATAGTCTGACAGGGCTTAGATGCCGATATTTATAATTTCTTCCTCTAAAGTACCTATAATTTTGTAGATTTTATAAAATTTACCATATAACCTAGTAAGTATTCCTAAAAATACAGATAAACATATAAGTTGATCGAATTTGAAAAATAAATAAAGGAGAAAACTGAAATTGTTTTAATGCAATTTTTCGTTTTTGAACATAAGAACAGTAATATAAATGTATGATATTCCGTTGGAAAGTTATATATTTTAGAAAACATATCAGGGTATACACATTATTTTAAAAGCTAACGGAGTGTAATGAAGTATCTGATTGTCGTAGATAATAATATAATATTAAATTAATAAAACATATGTTAATACTTAACTTATTGGGTTGTGTCACCTGAAATGTCCGTTTTCAAAGTAAAGGATTTTTATTAAAAATACGATATAAAAACACGATAATTTTATTCGAAGTATTTACCTTCTTTTTCTACACATTTTTCCCAACGTTACACCAACTTTTTTATCCCCGAACTGAAAAACTCTGAGCTTTGAAGAGAAACAAAATCTGAAAACGCACTTTTCACTTGATCATCATTTTCAAAAAGTTTTCCTTTAAAGAAGTTGTCTAAATTCCTTGAACAGGTGGTAATCTGTTGGAGACAAGTCGGGAGAATATGGTAGGTGCGGAAGAACATCGTAGCCTAGTTCTTTCAATTTTTACATTGTATGTTTTAGACATGGGGTCTTACTGCCGCTCAGTGAGATCATGAGGTACCCATGTATCGAGCTTTTTTACTTTCCCAATACACTTTAAATGTCTGGAAACGGTAGATGATCTTGCATTTAGTTGTGCTGAGATTCCTTTAACTGTTAGGTAGGAGTTTTCTTCTACTGTATGTTTGAGGACATCGTTGTCTATTACAGACGGAGGTCTTCCTCTTGGCAAGTTTTTCAAGTCGGTATCCCTAGCTGAAAACTTAGAAAACCAACGGCGAATGGTCCGTTCATTAACACTCCCTTCCCCAAACGCGTGAATGTCGTGTGTTGCGCGCACCAGATTTTTGGTAACTAAAGCGGTGTTCTAATCAGAAATCTCTAAAAAAATTGGTCCCTATTTTGAAAAATAACTGATTTATCGAACTTAAACATATTTAGTCGGGCACTATTTTTTAACTAATTGGCTGACATCAAAGTCGAGGTTTTAAAATTATTGTCGGCTGCTTAAAAAAGTATTTTTGGTTAAACTTCGAATAGATCGCTAATGTTGTTTTTTTGTTGTTTTTTTTCAGAAAAAGATTGTTTTTCTTAGTCGATTACAAAAAAAATAAATAAAAAAAGGATATGGTTAATAGGCATAATAATATAACAATGTAATCATTACTCTGTTAATTAATCTCAAATCTATTGACTTCATCACTACTGAGTTGTCCTTATCTCGGCTATAAATTATATTATTTATTGCACAAGGGCCATAAATAAATACAGAAATAAATAAATAAAAAGAGAGCCCTGGAAAGGGAAGGTACAGAAGTCGGGCCGTGATTTAGAGCTTCCGTTGGTGGGGCAGCCCATTAGCTATCGCCCGCCATTCACCAATCCTTTCAGGTGTCCTCAGCATCTTCTATCTGCGATATCAAGCAATTCTTCGCAATTTTTTCTGATTGCTTTATTATTGGTCAATATCAACGAACATTTCTTCTAATGATGGATGATGATGTTTTACGATAGTAAAAAAATAGGATAAAAATACGAGCACTTGACACATATTAACCACAGAATAAAAAGGAGCTAAAAATGAAAATATTTAGCAAAAAAAAAGCGCTGAAAATCACTACAAAATGGTTTATTATTTCCAAATAATTATAATAATGTATACAAATTTATTTAGCGGTTTAAAGGAAATGGACTTTGATATTCACACATTATGCATAATTGCAAAAGTACTTTTGAAAATATTGGGCTGTGTCACATGAAATGTACGTTTTCAAGGTAAAAGATTTTTATTAAAAATACGATATGAAAACCAGATAATTTTATTTGAAGTATTTACCTTCTTTTTATACACATTTTTCCCAACGTTACACCAACTTTTTTTATCCCCGAACAGAAAAACTCTGAGCTTTGAAGTGAAAAAAAATCTGAAAAAGCACTTTTCACTTGATCATAATTTTTAAAAAGTTTTCCTTGAACTTGAACACTTACTAGACAAACGTTCTAATCTTCCACTTAACTACAAAAGACTCATCTACATGACTATAATAAGACCTATCTGGACTTACGGAATTGAGCTATGGGGCTCCACCAAACCATCCAATTCCTCTCGTATCCAATCCTTACTATCCAAAATCCTTCCTAAAATCCTCAACGCTCCTTACTTTGTCACTAATAAGTTCATCCACAAAGATCTTGATGTTCCCTTTGTTACAGCTTTGGCCCGAACCAGGTATGAATCTTTCCATGCAAAACTTCATTCCCACTCTAACCCATTAGTTTCTACCCTAGCTTCCTCTTCGATCCCTGATAACCCTCCGAGGCGTCTGAAAAGAAGATGGCCTCGAGACCTTCTTGTTTAGATTGACTACTAGAGTGCTGCCAATGGGCAGTCTCTCTTCATGTTTTTTCATGTATTTTATCTTATCAGCATATTTACTAGTTGTATTACAAAATACAGTTATAAATTTCAATAAAATATTTAAAATAAAAATAAAAAAAATTATCTGATAACCTCTCCAGAAACCTGCCTCTGTACCCGGTACTGACTATGATACATGTTTTCATTTTGTATGTTGTAGATTTGTTCAGCATCGACTTTGGACAAGATAATTTTGGTTTTCAACTTTGGAGAAGCTATTGGGTTGTGTCACATGAAATTTACGTTTTCAAGGTAAAGGATTTTTATTAAAAATACGATATGAAAACAAGATAATTTTATTCGAAGTATTTACCTTCTTATTATACACATTTTTCCCAACGTTACACCAACTTTTTTATCCCCGAACACAAAAACTCTGAGCTTTGAAGTGAAAAAAAAATCTGATAAAGCACTTTTCACTTGATCATCATTTTCAAAAAGTTTTCCTCTGAAGATGTTGTCTAAATTCCTTGAACAGGTGGTAATCTGTTGGAGACAAGTCGGTAGAATATGGTGGGTGCGGAAGAACTTCATAGCCCAGTTCCTTCAATTTTTGCACAGTATATTTGAAAAATGGGGTCTAGCGTTGTCTTGTTTGAGTATAGAACCCTTCCGATTTACCAATCCAGGTTGTTTTTATAATATTTTTTTGTGCGTTTGGTCAATTTATTTGCAGTACGTTGTAGAGGTAATGGTTTCATCGTGGTCTATTACGGACGGAGGTCTTTCTCGGGGCATAAACAACCCAATAATACTAAAATACCTTCTTAAAAGCGTTACACATGCGTGCGCTGAGACACGTCCGTACAAGTTATATATAATAGTCACAACAGCAGCTATTCCGACGCTCTGTACTTCATACGAATTAATAGAGAGTTGATCTATCGACGGTTTATGCACAAAGGAGATCAAAAGTAGTTCAGTTTTTTTTGGTTTTTTTTTTGCATACATGTCTGTTTAAACTCAGATAACCTTAAAGCGTTTATTTTCGGTTTAAAAATGTATTTTAACATTTTTATTTTATTTTTTCAAATTTTCACGATACTAGGCCCTTGCCAGTGACACGACTGACAGAGAGAGAGAGAGAGAGGAGAGAGAGAGAGAGAGGAGAGAGAGAGAGAGAGAGAGAGAGAGAGAGAGAGAGAGAGAGAGAGAGAGAGAGAGAGAGAGAGAGAGAGAGAGAGAGAGAGAGAGAGAGAGAGAGAGAGAGAGAGAGAGAGAGAGAGAGAGAGAGAGAGAGGAGAGAGAGAGAGAGAGAAGAGAGAGAGAGAGAGAGAGAGAGAGAGAGAGGAGAGAGAGAGAGAGAGAGATATTTACAATTTTACATTTTAATGCTCTGAGACAATGGAGTCTCCTTGAGCAATACAAATAAATATTTTATCAGCCGACAGTTTTTACAAAACAGTAATTATAAGTAAATGAATAAAAAATGTAATGAACATAAAATGAATAACTGTTGAATTTTAAATTAATTAAATTAAAAAAAATTATCAAATAAAACTTTTCTTTACAAATAAAAATATATAATTATTCTGAAAAACTTAAAATTTCACAAAATTGAAGCTAAAAATATTTACCTATAAAGAAAAATTTTCAAGAATATCCATAAATAAAAAAGTATTTACTTGTTAATAACTCAAATTATACAAACCAGATAGAAAAAGTTAAGCACAAAATTAATAAGCAACATAAGAATCAATAAAAACAATAATCATTAATAGAAACAAAGTCAGAAAAATGATGAAAATAAGATAACTATTTGTTGAATCTTAAATTTTTCAAGTATTTCTTTATACCAAATCAAATAAAAATTTTCTTTACAAATAAAAATGCATAAATAATTGTGGAAAAACTAAAACAATTACAAAAAGGAACCATAAATATTTAACTTTAAATAATTTTCTCAAGAATATCCATAAATAAAAAATGTAAATACTTGTGAATAACTTAAATCTTACAAACCAGATAGAAAATTTAGACTCAAAAATTAGTAATCAACATAAGAATCAATAAAAATAATAATCATAAATAGAAACAAAATCAGAGAAACAATTTACATAAAATATTGAAATCTTAAATTATTCAAGTATTCCTTTATACAAACTCAAATAAAACTTTTCTTCACAAATAAAAATACATAAATAATTTTGAAAAATTCAAACTTCACGAAAATTATACTAATAATATATTATAAGAGTATTATAAGTAAATTAAACAAATACTTGTGAATAACTCGAATTTCACTAAACCATATAGAAAATTTTCAAATCAAAATGTAACAATCAACATAAGAATCAATAAAAGTAATAATTAAAAGAAAGTAGAAAAATAGTGAAACATAAAATACAATTTTAATCACCAATCCATCAAAATCATAAATGATTTAAAATATTTAATCATACAGAACAAAATTAAAAGTTCCCTTTATAAAGAAAAGTACATAAATACTTGTAAACAACTTAAAATTACACAAAAACGAAACTGAAATAAAATTCAATTTTAAACATAAACAGAAAATTTACATGTTTTTTTCAAATAATAAACCAAAATACAATTTTTAAACACCTTACCGTCTTACTAAATTTTTTTTTTTTTTTTTAACAAAATGAAAGTAAAATAAATTAAAACGTACATAGAATTTTATACCCCCTTACAAAACTAGGCAGAGCAATATTGCTAAAGAAAATTATGGTACCGATAAAAAAACTTACAACAAAAGATCAATTTACGATTTAAAAAAAATTCAGAATAAAGAGTGATAATAAAAAAACAAATCAAATTCAATTTACATTAAGAAACTTGAGGCAGAAAGAATATAAATATATATCATTGTATTTACTGTTTAACCAATCAATACTCAATATCGAATTTAATAAAACCAGTGAAAACAAAATAATTGGAAGCCTGTGTCAACGAAATCAATGGTGGAGAAAGGGATCAATATTATGAATCTAAAAGTTCTTTGTAGTACCGATTTTTGAAAATCGAAAGGGATTTTGATTCTTTAATGATATGAGGAATTTTATCCCATAAATGTGTACTGCTTATTAATAAAGATTTATCGTATCGGGTTGTACAGTGTACAGGTATATTGTATAAACTGTGGGTTTCTCTCATCGGACGCGTTGGAAAAGACAAGTGATTTTCGAAAAATTCCAGGATATAATTCGGAGTTCTTTTATTAAAAAGTTTGTATAGGAAAATTCCTAACAAATATTTTCTTCTTTCGGGAATTTTTAGCCAATTGAGTTTTTTAAATGAGGGTGTTACGTGATCATTAATTTGTAGATCGAAAATAAATCTTACACACGCATTTAACGCTCCCTGTAAAATCGTTATGTCTCTATTAAACATATCAGTAAATAATATGCTGCAGTAATCAACGTGCGGTATTATAAGTGTGGAAACGAGATGTTTTCGAACCTGTACAGGCAAATAGTCTCTGTTTCTACGTAAATAGCCTAATTGTTTAAAAATTATTTTTGATATATTTACAGCGTGATCTTGCCAGTCAAGAGTACTAGAGAAGGTAACAACCAAAAGCTTTAACGATTCAGAGTATTCAATATATGTTTTGCCTAAAATTATTTTTTGGGGATTTTTTTCCATCACCGATTTTAAATAGAAACGACTGCCAAAAATTATTGTCTTTGTCTTTGACGGATTTAAAACAAGTTTTAATCTATTTGACCAGACCAAGATTTCGTCTATGTCTCGATTTATTTTGTTTACATTTTCGTTGAACTCATGTACGGATGAAGACAAATAAATAACGATATCGTCGGTATAAACGTGATACTTGCATGATTTCAAAACCGAGGAGATTTCAGAAATGTATAAAAGAAACAAAAGTGGACCAAGAACCGATCTCTGAGGAACTCCTGAATGTATCGGAAGAAATTCGGATAGAGAGCCATCACTATCGATTACCGCTTGGCTTTGATTTTTTAAATACGATTCGAACCATAGTACAACGCTACGGGAAAATTTGAACTTTTTTCTCAACATTTGCAATAAAATATTGTGATCCACTAAGTCAAACGCCTTTTTAAAATCAAAAGATACGAGGATTGTTACATGTCGTCGATCCATTGCAAGTCTAACATCTTCAGTTAGTCTCAATAGTGCTGTTTGAGTGCTGTGTCCAGAACGGAAACCGGATTGATATTTGTCGAAGAGATTTTTAGAGTTTAAATAATCAACGGTTTGATCGTATACAACACGTTCCAGAATTTTTGAGAGTGAGCAAAGTTTCGCGATAGGCCTGTAATGTTCGACATCAGTCGGGTTTAAATTTTTAGGTAGAGGGGTAACTAAAACGTTTTTCCAGAGTGACGGGAAATTTGAAGATTGTAAAGAAAAATCAAAAATATTTAAAAGAATAGGAACTATCTGTGGTAAGAATAATTTAACGAATTTTAAAGGTAGGCGATCGATTCCAGAAGAATGCATATTCGATTTTTGAAAATTTTTAAGAAAAAGTTCTAGGCTGACGTGGGCGAAGAAAAAATCATTCGAATCGAATTCACTATCAGCGCGAAGTAGTTCCGAAGAAGAAGAAAAACGATAAGATAATGGATTTACGAAATATTTATTTAATTCAGATTTTGAGACAGTCAAGGGTAAAGCCTCACGATTTTTTACTAAGCCAAGACTACGGATAATTTTCCAAAGTTTTTCTGGTGTTCTAGAGGAGGTCAAATTTTCAATATAATATTTTTGTTTATTTTTACGAATTTCTGAGGTAACTTTATTTCTATATAGTTTGAACTGTTCAAGGAAAACGGGATTTTTCGAGAACTTATAATTTCTCCTAAAACGGTCTCTAATTTTCATTAAATTTTTTATTTCAGGATTGAACCAAGGAGCGGGTTTCTTTTTATAAGTTACGGATTTATAAGGAGCATACTTATCTAAAAAATAAAAAAGTTTTGAATTTAATAGTCTAATTTTATCATCAATATTATTTGAATTAGCTATTTCTTCCCAGTCCATAGTGTCCAGTTCATCATTAAATTGCTATGATTAAAATTTTTTAAGTCTCGAAAAATCACATTCCTAAATATTTGAGATTCCCCTAGCCGATAACATAAAAATATAATGTCATGTTGGCGGCAAAAAGGAACTGATAGTTGACCCGATGTGATTACTCTGTCTATATTTTTACAATCGACCACCATAATATCTAGCCAAGTATTATTTGTTTTAGTATGACAAGTAGGGTTAAATTTTACGAGTGACAAATTAAAGCTGCGAAAAAGGTTATTTAAAAATTTTGAATCATAAGAAATAGTTGAAAAATTAACATTCAGATCACCATTTAAAATTATATTGTCATACGTTGGAACGAATTTTTCTAAAATTGAACGTAAATCCATATAAAAATTATTACTCGGTGCTCTATAAATTGTAATGAGTAAAATATTTTCAAGGCCGTGCCTAATCTCTAAAATTAAATATTCGAATGAGAACGACTGGTGGGTCTTTGAAGAATCCAAAACTTTACAAGACAGGGATCGATTTACATAAATGCATACCCCACCTCGATTTTTATCTTTCCGGTCAGACCTATAAATACTATATCCGGTTATTGAAACATAAAAATCTCCAATACCGTGATTTAACCATGATTCGCTGACACAAACCACATCATAATTATTTTCAAGTACATATTTTTGAAAATGAGACCAATGTCCAATAAGTGATTCAATATTTAGATGACATACCTTAAGTTCTTTATGATTTTGTTGAGAAATAATATTATGATTTTCCATGATAATTAAAAATGTTTAAATTATTTTATCCTTTTCGATTTAACAAAGAGATGCTAAATCATTTTTATTTCTTATGAAAATAATTTTTGAATTTTCATCCTTCCTCATACAAAGCGTTAATCTTCTGTTAAACCATACGAATTTGTAATTTTTTTCATTTTTAATTATTTTAGCGTCTCGTAAAAGTTTCCTGTTGAAATACGTTAAGTTATTGTTTACAAAGATACGGCTTGGTTCCCCATCGATAATTCCTAGATCTCTTGTTGTGATTGATGCTTTCTTCCTAGCTCTGTAGATAAACTCGTCCCTTATCCTTTTGCTTACAAACTTAGCTACTATAATGCCAGGCCTTGTTGTTTCCGCAGGTGACCTTAACCTATAGCACTCACTGATATCCCTATCATTAATTTCTAAGTCGAGTACACCTCCGAGCTCTTGAACAATTTCTGGTATGGTTTTGTCCTTAATATGAGTCACGCCATGAATTTCTAAGTTGTTCGCTGCCAAGGTTTGCTCTAAATCATTATTTTTAACCTCCAATTCTATAATTTTATTTTTTAATTGAGTATTTTCGATACTTAATTCGTTAATCTGATTTATCATACGATCAAATTTTTTATTATTATCTTCAACGGCTGTAGATAATTTTTCAACCACATCGGAATAATGGTTAAGAGAACCATCCATACTTTTTTTCATGGTGTTAATTGTTTCTTTTAACATTTCTATAGCAAAAATTATTTTAGTAGTGTCACCTGATTGAATAGCTTTTTCTATCTTTTCATTTTGATCACTTTCCTCATTACATGGTGAGCATATCCAGTCTTTTTTTTTTCTTTTAGAAGTAAATAATCACTTTTTGTGATATCAGCACATGGCAGATGAAAAAGTTTTACACATTTTACGCACTCTACACGAAACGCATTATGGGAAAAACCCTTTAAACATTTCTCACAAGAAGGCATAATGAACGTCCGCACTGGTCGGCTGTAGGAACAATACTGAGTCCGTGGATTCTTTAGCAGATTGTAAATATTGCATATAACTATGATTGTGTGTATGATCTTTGTGTTTATATTAATTATAGGTTGTTGTTTTTTTCTTCTGTATGCATTTTATTTTTATGTAATTTGACTTTCTTATTGTTTGTTTTAAAAAGTGTGTTTATTTTGAAACAAAATGTAAAATATCTCAACAAAAAAAAAAATTCACGGAAGCAATATATCTGCTTAGAAATAGAAATAGAAAACAAACATTATTATGGGACAGTGTCCCTTTAAAATAACATTAATGTACAAAATAATAATTTATATCTGGCCTAAAACAATATATAACTAAATTTAAAGAAAGAAGAAAAAAAATAAAACGTCATTGTAACATCTCTATGTACATATTATAGAAATAAATAAATAAGAATCGTCCTAAAATATATCTTTTACATCTCATTAAAGTATATAAACAAATCACCTCACACAAATAGGCATAATAAAAATAAAAATTAGCCAACATCGGACTGAAGAGAAAGGAAGTATTGAAAGAGGAGGGATTTAAATGATGATAGGGAAGGAGCATTACGGATGTTTGAAGGGAGTGTATTCCATAAGGCAGTGGAACGGGCTAAAAAGGAGCAATCATTTTTTTTGGTTCTATGGAAAGGAGTGTGAAGATCGGACAGGCGGGATCTTGTTTCCTGGTGATGGGTTGAGGATTTAAATACCAGAAGGCTGTAGACGTAAAATGGGTGGAGGGAGTCAATGATTTGATAAAGGAATGATCCAAGGAAATATTGTCTTCGAAAGGTTGGGGATAACCACTTTGACTCGTCGTAGAGGTGGGATACATGCGACCATCTCGAGGTACCGAACACAAATCTTAAAAAGCAATTCATAATTCTGTGTGAATTAAGAGTGACCGCCATATGCCATATGGGATCGGTGGAATTATTTCAAGGTACTAATCGATCTAAGCGAAAATTGGGCAATTTGGGGTTTCCAGGACAGGTTTTGGTCGATGATGATGCCATGATGTTTAACAGAGGAGCTAAAAAAATAGGGTGATCATTAAGCAAAAGCGGAGGAAGGGTGGTGATAGATCGGAGGAGGGATTTGGAACAGATAAGGATGACCTGAGCTTAATATGTATTCAATGAATAGAGTGAAGTGAATATGAAATTATTAAGTATTTTTGTTATAAATTTACAAAAATAGCATGACTAAATTGCTGGAAATCCAAACCCACTAGTACAGGCATTAATTATATACACTACCACAAAATCCTTCCAAACTATCCAAAAAATTCTTCCATGCCTCAACGGAGAGGTTTAGTTACCCACACATTCACAAGAATCTTGAAGGCTTACTGCTGATCATCATAGTGGCATCTCTAAAGTTTACTCCTGTTTTTTGTTTTTAGCCAATTACTGCTGTAGAATAATTCATTAATATTGATTGATATGAAATTGAGTTTTTATAATTTGGAGTTTAGTAATGGATTAAAGAGGTTTTAAAGGCGTGGATTTTTACTGGAATAAAGGTTAATAAAATAAAAGTTAGGTAACTTTAGTCTACTTTCTTCCTTCTTCAGGAGAAAATTATAAATATAACGCAAAGCAACAAGAAATTTAAGACGTGTTACAAGATAAAAGAACAAGGAACAAGTTCCGTGACCTGCGATTTACGCAGCACAATCGCACTTATCTTATGACGCTTCTTCTGAAGAAGACGTCAATTAAAACACCCCTCTCCTCTAGCCGAGAAGAGAGAATAAACAAGAAATATGCGTGAAGATAAGGCAGGTGGGTCCGAATCACGGCAAGACTGTAAGTTCCGGAAATTTATCGTCGGCTCAGGGAGATGACTTCGTTGGTAGTTTTTATCCAGACCATCTACAGGGCGCCACCTCGATCCGCTGGTGATATCATCTGCGAATAAATATCTGGAGGAGTCGTTATATATCGCCAACAGGGCCTCATTAGCGCGCTCTTTGGGAAGAATTAATAAACTTTATTGGAGGCTTTGTCAGTGATTGGTGTCCCAGGGCTGCTTCTTCAGCAATCCACTTATAACGACATCAAACAGAGATTAAATCAGGTTCGGAATGGCTAGAATATTTTTCTGATAGCTAATCGATCATGGAAGTAGCATACGTTTTATAATTAGCTCTAGAAATAGAATAATAACCAAAAAAAAAAAAAAGACTATTCCCTACCTCCCCTCCCCCCGCAAAAATAAATTCTATTTAGAGATATTAAAATAGTCACTCGTTTCACGAAACCATTTTTACTTTCAATTATCTGTGTATGAAATATGTAGTTAGGGAAAGTATTGCGATCATGAAAATTTTCGAATACCAGTTTTCAACGAAAATGCACGTTTTTAGGTCAGCTGAGTCCAAATAACCAAATAAACCTACAAAAAGGCCTCTGTGTGTGTGTATAAGGTAAGTCTACATCGAAAACCATAAGTAGTATAAAAATTAAATTTTAACTGTAACTTTTCCACTAATTTCGGCCAAGAAGGAAAGTCACTTTATACAATACCTTTTTATCATTTTCTAGAAAAAGGCATGAACGACATTGATTAAACTCGCTATATCGATGTAATATGCAATGGGCTTTAATATGATGTAAGTTTTATTCTGATTGAAATTGTCTGACAGGGATGAAATGCATTTTAAATTTTCATCCCCTAAAGTACTTTAATTTTGTAGAGTTAAAAAAAAAAAAAATTGGGCAACACAAGACTTTCACTTACCTCTGGTTTTAGAATCGATTAAAGAATTTTCAAAAACAGTAAGAGATAAAAATGAGTGAAACCTATAAAGAATTAGTTAAATGGAATTTATATATAAACATGTGTTATATTAAAAAATCTATGATATTATTATCTAAAACAATCACTTAGTTTTATCGTTTTTTTATCACTCTCTATTAACTTTTACAGCTTTGTTTATAAGATAATATTTTTTTCTAATATATTTAGCTTTCCAACTGTATATTATACATTTATATTACTGTTCTTATGTTCGAAAACAACAAAATTGAAAATATATTGCAATTGCAAAAATATATGTTTGATCTTACAAGCTCTAGTGTATTATATATTTTTTTCTAAAATCTTTAGCTTTCCAATGGTATATTACACATGTATATTACTGTTCTTGTGTTCAAAAACGAAAAATTGCATTAAAAAATATATTTTTTTTAGTTTTCTACTTTAGTTGCTTTTCAAATTTGCTCAACTTGCATATTTAGCTGTTATTTATCAACGCTAATTAGATAATATGGTTATTTTTATAAATTTAAAGGTACTTCAGAAGAAGAAAATATCGGCATTTAAGCCCTGTCAGACTATTTTTATCAGAATAAAACCTACATTATATCAAAGCTCATTAAATTTTACATTGATATAGGGAGTTTAATCAAAATCGTCAGAACCGTTTCCGAGAAAAATCGAAAAAGGTGCAAAAAGCATGGTATAAAGTGGCTCTTCTGGTAAACTCATTTTGATGAAAAAGGTTTTGTAACGTCTCGGGTTATATAATATATATATATATATATATATATATTATATATATATATATATATTATATACAATATAATTTGTCTTAAATATGAAATTCCAGTTTCATAGGACTTACCGTTTCGCCCGGGAGTGACCACACACAGACCTTTTTGCGGGACTTGGTTATTTGGACTCAGGGGACCCTAAAAACGTGTATTTCCGTTGAAAACTGGAATTCGGAAATTTTCACGATCGCAATACTTTCCCTTACTATACATAGTAAGTGAAAGTAAAAATAGGCATATCATCTTGTTAGAATTGATAAACAACGGTTTAATATGCACGTTGAATAAATTTGATAATGAAATAAAGGAGAAAAGTGCAAACATATTTTTTAATGCAATTTTTGTGTTTTTGAACACAAGAATAGTAGTTTAGATGTATAATATACCGTTGGATAGCTAAAGATCTTAAGCAAAATATTATCTAATACACGGAATTGTAAACATTAATGGAGAGTGTTAAAACCCGATGAAACTAACTGATTGCTGTTGATAAAATTATAATTGATTATTTTGTAAAACACATGTTTCTATTGAAATTCAATTTAATTAATCCTTAAACAATTTATTTTTACCTCTGAATGTATTTAAAAATTATTAAATTGATTTTTAGCAACGGAGGTAAGTGAAAGTTGTGTGTTGCGAGCACCAGATTTTTGTTGTTAGCATTGATAAAAAACGTTTAAATATATACGCTGAACGCATTCGATATACAACTAAAGGAGAAAAGATCAAACATATATTTTTGCAATTGCAATATATTTTCAATTTTGTTGTTTTCTAACATAAAAACAATTGAACAAGTGAAAGTCGTGTGTTTATTGCGTGAATATGATCCAGCTACTGGATTAAATCAATGTTTTAAAATATACATCGTTACATAAATACAAAATATTATATTTTAAAATATTCATATGTCATATTATAGATATAAAATATATATATTATAAATTTCAGAAAGGAATAGAGGCAGGTGTAGGACGACAGGTCCCCCCTGGGTCGCCCCAATTCCACACACACACTCACTCAGAGCCCCGGGTCTTCTCTGATAATCCTTTTTCTTTTTCTTTCTATCTCTTTGTTATTTTTTTTTTCTGTCGTTTCGTTTCTCCTTTCATCCCTCTCCTTGTCCTATTTCCTATTTGGACCCGACCTCCCGATAATATCCTCTGTTCTTCTGAAGACTCCTTCAAGCCTTTTCCTTGGAGATATTGCTTGGACGGAAACCCGAAGGCACTGAAGCGTATAGAAATATATCTGCTTACTTGCTATAATGCATTTCGTTTACTCATTCGTAAAATTTTTTGTGAATTTCTTTTGTAATTAATATTCATAACAGTTCTTTCAATAAATTGAAACTTTAAATGCAAAATTATTTTAAATAAAATCTATTGGCAAGATTCACATGATTTTCGCTTACACGGACGGACTGTATCATGAAGTTTCGAAAGTATAGAAAGAAACTACTAACAGATTTTTGCTTTCACTTACCTATATATGAAATATATAGTAAGAGAAAGTATTGCGAACCTGAAAATTTTTAAATTCCTGTTTTCAACATAAATACAAGTTTTAGTGTCCCCTGAGTCCAAATAACCAAGTCCCGCAAAAAGGTTTGTGTATGGTAATTCCTGGGCGAAAACTAACAGTCCTGTGAAACTGAAATATCATATTTCAGGCAACTATGCGCCCGAGATGTTACAGAAACTTTTTCATCAAAATCAGCTGACCGGGAAATGCACCTTATACCATACATTTTGCACCTTTTTACGATTTTCTCAAAAACGGCTTTAATGATTTTGATTAAACTTTATATATCGATGTAATATTTGATGGGCTTTATTAATATGATGTAGCTTTGATTCTGATTGAAATAATCTGACAGGGTTTAAATGCCGATATTTTAAATTTTATTGGACCACTATATTAGTGGTCCAAGGTCTCATAAGGTAATCTGGAATGAATTTCTGGAGTTCTTAGTCAAATTAGGTTAACTTATTAAGATCTTGACTGCCTTAAAGACGTTCTCCAAGAAAGGATGTCCTGATTTATTTTCTGTGCTTAATGCTAAGACCCAAATTTGGTTCCATAGCTAATTAAAGTATAAATTAATATATGAAGATCTCAGTGATCTTATTTTGTTTACATTAAATTATTTTTTGCCCTTGATTACATTTGTCTTTCTGGAATATTGTGGGTTGTGCCATGGACCTCTATACTAATCAAAGCTGGGGCCGAAATCAACTTGTTTTTTACTGACTACATTTTGTTTTAGTCAATTGGAACTAGTACAATTACGCTAATACTATTACCAACACAAATAAAAACCCTTAGTTATGTCGTCCTTCGGAGGGGACGTAAAAAGGTTGTCTCGAGCCTGTGCGATGTCAGGTATTCGTTTAAGGTCCTTATCCTAATTAAACCTGATTAGGCAAAATTTAGGACACCCACTGTAGCATCGTCCGATCAACCACAGTAGCATAAATTGACGCTAAATATAGCTTTTTTCAGTCAAATTAATAATTTTTTCATTCAAATTTATAATTTTTTCAATCAAATTCCAATTTTTTTCAGTCCAATTCATAATTTTTTCAATCAAATTCATAATTGTTTCAGTCGATTTCATAATTTTATGTACCCATTTTATACAGTTAATTTAATGAGGTTTTGCTACCAATAACTTAACATTTTTATTAAATCTTGTTGTTGTTTATCCATTTAACGTCACTTTATATTACTGCGCTTAATCCGACGGTGCAGCGGGAGTGCTACGTTTTACCTACCCAGGTTTACCTAAAATAGGGATCTTTTACGAGCTCCACTTATGAATCTTTTAAGAGTCATCTATGGTGCACAAATATAGGACGATCTGCTGGTTTTAGACTCGCCACCGTAAGCATAGAAGGATGTTATGCTAGTCACTGCACCACAGGTGAACCTCGAAGGTGTTTGAATCTGCTGGGTTTGAACCCGTGACCTTAGACATATTAATCCTTATCACCTTTTGGAATGCATAAAGGGTCACCTGTGGCGTAGTGGCTATGCTTAAGGTCGGAAGTTCAAAACCAGCAGATGACCCTATTAATATAGAGTTTCAAAAATTATGAATTTGACTGAAAAAAGCTATAAACAAACTAACAACGTATTCTTGCAAGGACAGAAAGGGTTCCGACAAATTTGAAAAATCATTCGTTTTTGAAAGCCTACCGTCTACAACGCATTTTCATATTTAATAAATGGTAGTGCATTTATAATGCAGACTATTATAAAATCAGTTCGTCGACAAGAACTGTCTCAGATGCTCAAACCACACTCATGGCAGAAGAGCTCAAAAAAAAGTCAGGTAAATTACCTTTTATTAGAAGCTTACACACTAATCAAGGGCTCAGGTATAAAAAAACTAACCGCCCTACAGATGATGAAAAATGAGACTTTAAAAATAAAATGAAACCGATTTCATCGTACCATTTTGTACTTTTTTGTTACCCTTTTTTTTCAACTGCTTCGTACCTTCGGTTCAGCTGAGAGGGTTCTTAAATTGGTGTGTAAAAGGGTATTCACCTGTTACTTGATTAGTACTAATATAAACCATCTCTGGGATGCCTAATGACATCTGTATAAAATTATGTTGGATAATTTGAACTGTGTGGTATATATATATATTTATAATTTTTGTATATTTTTATAGTTCATTAATATCTTAATTACGTTTGGACTTTATCATTATTTTCTGTGTATATTGTATGGATGTGTATCACATCACTATTACTACTGTTCATTACGAAACAAATTGTAATAAATCTCAATAAATAAAAAAAAAAAAAAAAAAAAAAAAAATACGTTTCCCACCATCTCATCTCATATTTTGTTTTGAGCATTGAAGTAAAGTTGTTAAGTAGTTTGATTATTTTTTTATTTTTTATTTTGACCTGAGGTTATTCTTAGATATATAACTTAGTCAGGCCTAAAACATTGTTTGTTTTTGATATAAATTGTATGGTAGGAAATTATTTTAAGAGTTGGTATTATCTTCTTTGATCTTTTCAAAATTAAGACATTGAACTTAATGATATATTTATGAGTTCAAGTAACACTCTAGTCTTCAGTATTGTATATACAGCTTATAAAAAAGGCATCAACATTGAATCTCCCAGCAGTTCAAGAACAACTGAGTTAAAATTGACTCAATAAAAGTGTTGGGTGGCTGGGAAGAATCCGTTTGTGAAAGATTGAAGGCTTTAGATGTTTATATTTTCCATTTGCTTATCCGCCTATGCCCTTATGGATCAGTTGTGTAACCTGTGGTCTAATGTCTAAAAGAAGAGCCTCTTATTTCCAAGTGACCCTAGGGTTTTTTATGGGAGTAAAACTTCTTGCTTATGCCGACCTCCGGAAGGGACGTAAAAAGGTAGCCCCGAGCCTGTGCGATACATCTACTCGTTAACGACCCCTACTATAATAAAACTTGGATACACAGTAATTAGGAATAGCACTATAGCCTCGCCCGATTAGTCATAATAGCATAGGAATCTGGTACAATAACTCATGATTAGTGTAATGCAGTCGATCAAATGTATCCAATTATTAATTTACTTCAAATATATTTTTTAAAACTGTAATTATATAGATTCGTACTGTTATTGGCCAACGAGGTGATAAGGGTCTGGACACGCTTAGCTGTCAGTTTTTTTCCCAAATTAATGTGGACTTCTACCCACTTGACTAAGGCTGGATGTGTCCTAGGAATATAATGTAGAATACTTTATATTTAGGTTCTGCAGAATCTTTTGCGGTTCATCTATAACGAAAATGTATTAACTGAATATGCAATATTTGTTAGTTCAAATTTATAGCTGCTTTGTTAGTATTTTTTTAATTTTATTTATTTTTTTTTTTTTTATGATTTCACAACTGTATTGTACAACACATCTTGTAAATAGGCTAAAAGAAAATAGTCATGAAAAAGACAAGTAGAAAATATTCTAAACTAGAAGGTCTCGAGGCCATCTTCTTTTCAGACGCTTCGGAGGAATATCCGGAATTGAAGTGGAAGAAAGGATTGAAACTAGAGGATTAGAGTAGGAATGGAGTTTGTCATGAAAGGAATGAAATCTGGTTCGGGCCAAATCAGCAACACACGGAACATTAAGGTCTTTATGGATCAGTTTATTAGTTACAAAGTAACGAGCATTAAGGATTTTGGATTGTAGGGATTGGATACGAAAAGAATTTGGTGGTTTAGTAGAGCCACAGAGCTCTACTCCGTAAGTCCATATATATATATATGTATGATAGTCATGTAGATGAGCCTTTTGTAGTTAAGTGGAAGATTAGAACGTTTGTCTAGTAAGTGTTGGAGTAGCTGAAAACGTCGATCAGTTTCTTGTCGTTTCAGTCTTGTATGAGGGTTTCAAGTAAGGCGTTGGTCAAGGTGGAGTGCTTTTGTTAGTAGTTAAATTTAAAAAAATGTTAACCATAGAATTGTTATTTTACTCAGTGGCAGTCCTAAATTTTGTCTACCCAGGTTTAATTAGAATAGACATCTTTAACGAGTACATGTTTGTGGCAAACTTTTTAAGTCCCATGCGAAGGAAGCCATAACTAAGGATTATTTAACATAGATTTCAATTCTTACAATGTTAATCAGCAACCGAAGCATGAATAGAAAATGCATTCAGTAGTACGGAGATGATCGAATTAAATCTAACTGTTCAATGCAGCTATCATAATTCATCATTTGGAAAAAACTGAAGTGTCCAGGTAATTCGGATTATTCGCAAAGATAGTCCATGACATCGTATTAACACTGACTAACTCCATGTTACGATATTAATCTATCTCAATCGTGAGTATCTCCGAGTATGTCTGTCCAGTCCTTCCAGAACTGCATTCCTCTGCCCGGCCGCTCGGACTCCGTCCTAAGACATCCGCCCTGGACAAGTGAAATGTGAACGGTCGGGTAAGAAATTAGGCCGTGGAAGGAGACCCGCTCGAGCGAGTGTTTTTCTATCGAGAGAGGACCGAGAGAGATGGAGAAGGAGAGATAAAGAGTGATGTAGAGCGAGAGGGAGAGAGGAGGGAATAGGGAGGCCTGGAAACTTGTTTAAATCTGCTGCGGCCCACTCAACACCGGGAGCTACCTCGGGTCATTACACTGCCGCCTTTGGTACCTCCTCTGGCCTCTGTCTCGGTACCCGGTCCATTCAAAAGGGGAATTATTCAAGATTATCTTTATTATAAAGTTTATTAAATAATCGAATCTTTATTATAGATTTTTTTGCTTGAAAAAAATAATTATATTAATAATAACAGGCCTACCGAAACCGAAGGTTCGATGCCGATACCATTAAATATAGTTTACACAGACTAGTCCAATGATCACCGTTCAAGCTCCCGAGACCATTCTTAGCGTAATCCTTCCATCGACCCTTCGGCCTACCTTTCGGACGCTTACCAGTTAGTTCAGCGTGTACCAACTTTCTCGGAAGTCGTTCCTCAACGAGCCCAACAACTTAACTCGCCCATTGGGCCTCCGCAATGCTATCAACTCGATTATATTCACAGAGTACAAGCTCCGCAATTTCGCGTTGTACAACCTTCTAAACTTCCCACGGGCCCCATCTCTCTTCGGACCAAATATTTTACACAGTACCCTATTTTCGAAAACCTTAAGCCGTTGTTCATCCTTCAAAGTTAGCGGCCACGTTTCACACCCGTAAAGGACCGTCGGAAGAATAATAGTTTTATTAATTCTAACCTTTAAGATTTTAGATAGAAGCCGCGAGATAAGTAATTTAGCAACTGAATAACACGCTCTAACTGAGACTTTATTTCCTCCTGGATTTCATTTTTTCTCGTTATCATTGAACCTAAATACTTACATTTCTCTACTTGTTCAAAAGTATGCCCTGATATATCAATATCACCAAGATCGCCACCATTTCTGCTACTAATCATATATTTCGTCTTATTGTTATTTATTTCGAGTCCTATTTCTTTACCGGTTTTTATTAACGTACTTGTATTTAGTTGTATAGATATGCAAAACAATAAATTTATAAAATAATAATACAATATACATACATATATATACAAAACAGAATCAATACCTATATACAATTCTCAAGCATACAACACGTGAGTAGAGAATCTGTCAGACCATTTTAATCAGAATGAAACCTACATGACGATTAAGCCTATCAAATTCAACATCGATATAGAGAGTTTAATCAAAATCGTCGGAACTGTTATCGAGAAAATCGAAAAAAGGTGCAAAATGCATGGTATAAGTGGCTCTTCTGGTAAGCTCATTTTGCTGGAAAAAAATTTTGTAACGTCTCGGGTATATATTTGTCTGAAATATGAAATTTCAGTTTCATAGGACTTACCGTTTCCGCTCAGGAGTTACCACACACACTCACACACACACAGACCTTTTTCCGGGACTTGGTTATTTGGACTCAGAGGACCCAAAAATGTGTATTTCCGTTGAAAACTGGATTTCGAAAATTTTCACGATCGCAATACTTTCCCTTACTATATATAGTAAGTGAAAGTAAAAATATTCGATTATTAAAAACTGCATAATTTTGCATAACTTTAAATTTTGCTTATTTGTCATCATTATATTGGTTATTTATCATCATGTTGTTTATTTAATAACCATTAGATTGTTAATGAGCGGACTCGCAACTAATTTTACTGAAATAATTTGATGTACCCCAATGAAGTATTTTCGTAGCGAGATTTTATATCCTAGAGTCATTTTCTCCTTCCTTTAGTTGCATTATTATCACATATTATCGATCAGATACGGTCCAAGTTGGACAAGGTTACTGTTACTATTGTTAAGTGTAATTTTGTTTGCATTGATATTTAATTTAACACCATTAGTAATCATGGGTAAACACGACTGAACTATAAGACGTATTTCCTTCTATTAATTTCCAGATTGTGGTTTGCTTCTCTATAATTTAACTGCCCAAGAATCGGTTAATAGAAATAATTATGTCTATTAAACTAGAGAGTGTCTGTGTATAGCTCTTTTGTCTAATTATACTTAAAGAGTTCGGTATCAAGATTAATATAATTTAATTCCCATTAACTTTTTTTTTTAATTAGATTCTAGAACAACAATGAATGAAACTAAAAATTGCACACATTCTCATTTTATAAATAGAATTATAATCGGATTGATGTTTTGACTTATTTGGTAAACTCAACAAAGCCAAGACAAATAGAAATCTTTTAAATTTCTAAGTAGTTTACATTTTTCATGTTCCAGTGGTGATATTACGAAGTTGAATTAGCAAACCAAATTTTTTTTTAAAGTTTTTTTTTTTTGTATTTTATTGTTTGTGTGTTATATAATTTAATTTTATACGTATTCCTTATTGTTTTGTTTTTTTGTTTATTCAATTACAGTTTATTTTGTTACTGTTTCTTTATTATTATTTTTTATATTATTTAAATATTATATAATTTAATTTTGTATTTACATGCCTTAATTTTACATCTTGTGTATATGTATATGAATTCCTTATTGCTTTTTGGCTTAGTCAATTAGTATTTCGGGATCACTTGTGGTTAGCATAACAGCCTCCTATGCCAAACGGCTCGGGTTTAAACCCGCAGGTGGTCCTAGGATTTTTTAATGGGAGTAAAAGATCCTTAGTTATGCCTTCCTTCGGAGGGGACGTTAAAAGGAGGTCCCGAGCCTTTGCAATGTCAGGTACTCGTTAAAGATCCGTATCCTAATAAAACCTGGCTAGGCAAAATTTAGGACTCCCACTGTAGCATCGTCCGATTAGCCATAGTAGCATAAAGTGACGTTAAATAAATAAACAAACAATTAGTGTTTCTTATTATGTACTGTTTTACTGTTTCATATAATTGTGTTTTTATATTATTTACGTATATTATAATTCAATTATGTATTGTCATGCCTAAATTTTATATCTTGTATATATGTATATGTATTACTTATAGGTTTTTGGCTTATTCAATTACTGTTTCTTACTGTGTACTGTGTTACTGTTCCTTTATAATATTTTTTTTTATACTATTTAAGTATTGTATTGTTTTTTACTGTGCACTGTGTTACTGTTTGTTATTGAACTTCTATTGAATTGTTGTAGGTGAACTTCTTTCCTAGACCAATGATATAACCAGTGATCGAATGAATTATTGGAGTCAGTTCATTTCTTCAACATATTTAGAATATTCGCTTACATCTGTTTAAAAAAAAAAAAAACATTGTCACTTTTTATTTTTCTGTAAAAGTTTCAGAAATAAAAGTATTTTTTTTTAGTTAGATGGATGCAATACCCCGAAACGTTGGTCATGTGAATTACACATAAATTAAAAAGTTTTTAGAAGAAATGTCATCATATCAGCCATAAGTTTTCTAATACAAAATATTGTTCTATACCATTTTATCACAAGGAATAGAATAATAAAAAGAAATTGAAAACAGGTTTTAGAGTGAGTTCGCTTGGTCCAGTGGTGCAAAGATGGTTCTGTGTGGGGTAATTCTAACACTAAAAGGAAAAGTCCTACGAAACTAAAATTTCATAGTTGAGAGTACTAAGCGCCCGAAATGGTGTAGTAACTTTTTCCGAAAAATCAGAACAGCCACTTTATATCTTCCATTTTGCAACATTTTACGATGTTTATCATCCTCGTTATATTTAAGTGAAAGTTGATGAAATAGTAGGATAGGGCATAATCACCAATATTTTAGTTCTATTAAGTACCTTTAATTGTGTTGATTCTAAAAAATTAACCATGTCATCTCTTTAACATTTCTAAAAATCTGGTGCGGGCAACACACGACTTTCACTTACCTCCATTTTTAAAATCAATGAAAGAATTTTCAAATACACTTAAAGATAAAAATACGTGAAACTATTAAAGAATTAATTAAATTGAATTTCTATTATATTATTATCTAAAACAATCACTTAGTTTTGTCGGCTTTTTATCACTCTCTATTAACTTTTAAAAGCTTGTGTATCAGATAATTATTTTTCTAAAATCTTTAGCTTTCCAACGGTATATCATACATGTATATTACTGTTCTTATGTTCAAAAACGAAAAATTGCATTTAAAAAATATTTTTTTCTGTTTTCTCCTTTAGTTGGGTATCGAATTTATTCAATTTATATATTTACCTGTTTTATATCAGTGGTAACAAGAAAATATAGTTATTTTTATACTATCAACAAAATTAAAGGTACTTCAAAGGAAAAATGTTTAAAATATGGGCATTTAAGCCCTGTCAGACCATTTTAATCAGAATGAAACCTACATGATATTAAAGCCCATTAAATTTTACATTGATATAGCGAGTTTAATCAAAATCGTCGTAACCGTTTTTGAGGAAATCATAAAATGGTGCAAAATGCATGGTATAAAGTGCCTCTTCTGGTGAGCTCATTTTGATGAAATAGGGTTTGTTACGTCTCGGGCGTACATTTGTCTTAAATATCAAATTTTAGTTTCATAGGACTTTTCGTTTTCGCCCGGATTTGCCACACACAGACATTTTTGCGGGGCATGGTTATTTGGACTCAGGGGACCCTAAAACCTGTATTTCCGTTGAAATTTGAATTCGAAAATTTTCACGATCGCAATACTTTCCCTTACTTTATATACTAAGTGAAAGTAAAAATTGGTTAAATATTATAATATGAAAAACATTGGTAACGGACTAAAGGAGAAAAGAGCAAAAACATTATTTTATATTGTTTCTGTTTTTTTGTTTGTTTTTTTTTATTTTGTTTTTCGTGAACATAAGAATAATAATATATATGTATAATACACCGATGGAAATACAAAAATTTGAGCAAAAATATTATATAGCATACAAAGTTGTGAAGGTAATGTAATGTTAAGAAAAGGGCATAACCTTAAGTGATTGTTGTAAAACAAAATGTTATATGGTTATATTGTTTAATTTAAAATATGTTTCCAACGAAACAATATAATCCTTTAATCTTTTTTTCAAATCTAAATTGATTTCATCAGCCGAGGTAAGCGAAAGTCGTGTGCTGGCAGCACCAGATTTTTATCTTTGTCGTTAATCTGTTTCCTGAGAGATTAAGTCTTGGGACGCGGATGCAGATGATCTCAAGCCCGAAGGTCCCTTGGTGCCATCAACGGTCCATAGAACACCGCTAGGGCATCCTCCAAGTCTAACGGAATATCTTAAGGTCATCTTGGCAACCTCTCGCTTCGAGTCCTTCCTTTCTGATAATACCTTTCGTATAATGCTAAATAATATCTGTGAAAAAGAAGCCATGAGCTTATAGAGCTAACAAGCTAAAAAAATATTGATATTTTTATGCCAGAAAAAGGTTAAATACTCATACAAGAACGATTGGGAAAAGCTTGACTCGAAAAGAGACAAGGACATGATTTGAAGGTTAAAATTTTGAACAATGTATCCTGTGAAGGATGTGTTGAGTTAAGTCGTTAAGACTTCTAGAAGCATGAATTTCATGACTCAGGGCACTTCGTACCTCCACCGTAGTATGTATATATTAGTTATAGTCTTTAGATTAGTGGATTGTATATACATAGGTTAATTATGTAAATATGTATTTATTGTAAATAAAGTCGGATGGTGAGAAAAAAAAAAAAAAAAATGATTTGAAAGACAGAAGAAATAGTTCCTATCCGTCGTATCATTACGTAAGCATTTCAAAAAACAGCTAAATACACTAGTTGAACGAATTTGATACCTAGGTAAAGGAGAAAAGAACAAAACTTTTTATCTTATTGCGATTTTTGTTCTTTTAAACATAAAAACAGAAATATAGATTTATAATATTACTGTTAAAAAGCTAAATATTTTAGAAAAAATATTATCTTATACAAAAAATTGTAAGAGTCAACGAAGAGTGAAGCAGGGGAAATAAAACAAGCTGATTGTTGTGGATAATAATATAATTGATTATTTAATGACACACAAATTTAATTAAATTATTTCTTTAACAATTTTTTTTCATCTCTTAATATAATTTAAAATTCTTAAATTGATTCTAACAACGGAGGTGAGAGAAAGTCGTGAGTTGCGCGCACCAGATATTTTTTTAAATATTACTATTTTTTTACTATTATTAACATTTACGTATTGTATGATTATTTATAATTTACCATATGCAATTGGACCACGCCGTATTGTTGAAGGTTGTAAAATAAATAAAATGACTTTCTAAAAACATCATTCAACATAGCATTGCCAAAGTACCAATATTTTAAATTTTCACCCGTTAATGTATTTTTAATTTTTATAGGTGGAATAATCAGTAGTCAGTCTTTTTCTAAGTATTTTAATTTTTCCGACGTTAATTAAGCCAGTTTATGCTTGGACATGTCTCAGTAATGATGATGGCTCAGAAGCTTGAGCCGAAACGTCGGCAAAATTAAAATATTTAGAAAAAGACTGACTCCTGATTATTCCACCTATAATAGTTTATGCTTGGACATGGCTCAGTAAGGCCCTGATGATGGCTCACAAGCTTGAGCTGAAACGTCGGCAAAATTAACATATTTAGAAAAAGATTGACTCCTGATCATTCCACCAATAATAGTTTCTACAGTCGACCATATATCCTCAATATTTTTAATTTTGTACATTAAAAAAAAAAAAATTAATCTTTTTAGCATTGATGGAATACCCGTTTTCCAAATAAGCAAATTTAACGAATTTATTGACAATTACAGGGAAAAAGAGCTAAAATATGATCTTCAGATTTTTTTTTTTTTCAGTTTTTCGAACATATAAATATTAAAATATATGTATATTATAATATGCGGATGGAAACCTAAAGATTTTAGAAAAAACGTGTTCATCATTATTCAACGATCGTCAATGGCGCCTACCATATGTTAAATCGAATACACGATGCTTGTCCTTATATTTCATACACAATACAAATAGAACCTCTGACCTGAGAAGATAAAGCATTCATTGTTCAGCCTCACACAACTCAGAGCCTCCAGTAAATATACCACAGCGTGGGCAGTTCCGCGGGACAAAGCTCGTATTCGCCAACGTATGTCCTACGAGGATCTGAGCATTCTTTTCATGTTCTGCCTTAGTTCAACACTGACAAGGGTTGTCTAGGTGAGTTAATGCGTGTAACGTTTTAGAACTAATCATTTGTCAAATTCAAGGAAGTGTTGTTAAACCGATCTCTTTATGAAATACACCAGAAAAATTCAATTGATTCTGAATCATGAGAGATGATAGGGCGGATATAAAATTCATCTATCTTGTAATTAATTACGTTGTCCTTTAAGACTTGAGAAAAGGAGCAATGATTTGAAATGACTCTAAATAAATATACTTACCGTGAGTTATTAGAAACGTCATATAGTTTCCAAAATAAATCGTATCACGATCGAAACATTCACAAATATACTGTAAATAATCTGGTGTGCACAACACACGTTCTTTAGTTACTTCTGATGTTAAAATCAATTTAAGAAGCATTAATTAAATTAAATTTAAACAAAAACATGTGTTTTATTAAATAATCTATCATGCTTTTACCTACAACAATCAGTTTTTGTTTTCGAAAACTTTTCTACATTAGGTAGTTGTTTATAAAATTCGCTCAGCTTGCATATTTAGCCGTTATTTATCATTGCTAATAAGATGATATACCTATTTTTTTTTTCTTTTTGGAAATCTCCAAAATTAAAGATATATTACATTAGAGACAGAAAATTCAAATATCGGCATTTAAGATTTGTCAGAGATACTTCAAAATGAATCACAATGGGTTCTACTCATCTCTTTTTACACAGTCCGCTGGTGTCCCCCAAGGCAGTATCCTAGGACCCATTCTCTACACAGTATATACAGCTGATATCCCAACCAATCCTAAACTTTCCTTTCCACTTATGCTGATTACACTTGTGTGTTATCAGTCAATAACGATCCAACTGTTGCCTCTCAAACCCTTCAATCCCACATCAGAGACCTTGAGATATGGTGTCAGAATTGGAGAATTAAAATAAATTCCAACAAATCCCATCAAATAACCTTTACCCTTCGTCGTAAGCCACATGTCCCACAGTATCCTTTAATAATATTCCACTTGTCCCTGTTGAACAGATCAGATACCTAGGACTGCTCCTTAACAAACGTCTCACATGGAATCCACACACAAGACTGAAACGACAAGAAACTGCTCGCCGCTTTCGATTACAACACTTACTAGACAGACGCAAAACCTTCCACTTAAGTACAAAAGGCTCATCTACATGACCATCATAAGGCCTATATGGACTTACGGAGTTGAGCTTTGGGGCTCTACTAAACCATCGAATTCTTCCCGTATCCAATCCTTACAATCCAAAATCCTTCGTAAAATCCTCAACGCACCTTACTTTGTCACAAATAAAATCATCCATAAAGACCTAAATGTTCCATATGTTGCTGATTTGGGCCGAACTAGATATCAATCCTTCTATGACAAACTCCATTCCCACTCCAACCCACTAGTTTCAACCCTTGCTTCCTCTTCGATTCCTGATAATCCTCCGAGGCGTCTGAAAAGAAGATGGCCTCGAGACCTTCTTTTTAAGATAGTTACTGGAGTGCTTCCATTGGGTTGCTCCTCAACAGGTCTGACTCATGTGATTTTTCTTTTAGCATATTTACTTGTTGTAAAATAAATTACAGTTGTAAATTTCAATAAATAAATAAAAAAAAAAAAAAAAAAGAGATCTGTCAGACTACTTCAATCAGAATGAAAACTTACATTATTTTAAAGCCTATTGATTTTAACCATACAGCTAATTCAATATTTAATCAGTTGCAACCGGTTCTGAGAATATCGTATAAAAGGTTGCAAAATCGTATAAATGTTTCTTCTAGTTGCTGATTTGATGGAAAGTTCTAACATCTCGGCGTACAGTTGTTTAAATATGAAATTTATTTTCGTACGGCTTGTAGTTTTTGCGCTTAATTACCACACACACAGACATTTTGCTGGAGTTAGAACGTGTAATTTCTAGTAAAAACTCGATTGGAAAATTTTCACGGTCGCAATTCTTCTCCTTACTATATTTTTCATATATAGTAAGTAAAAGTAGTAATTAAAGTACAACCCATATACAGTTGTATGTTTATAATTTAAAAGCCATTTCAAACCCACAAAGAGAAAAACTGAAGTATCCTGTTCTCGGTCTGAAACGATTGTTTTTATTCCAAAAAAGTACATCATATAATGAACGATTTTCGAACGTTCTTACATCCTTCAGCCTTTACTTGAGAAATGATGATCTGCTAAAATAATTTATTATGTTAGATCTCGATATATATCCTTTTTATACGTAATATTATATATCTATAATATATATATACATGCCTTGCCCCTTTTTAGCATATCAGACATAGACAAGAACGTAGATAAAAATTTTTAAATGTTAATAAACAAAAAATCTTTGAAACTAAAAAGTCTCATAGACAAAAAAGATATTATTTTGATATTTATGCAATAAAAACTTTGCAACTAAATTTAAGTAAGCAAAAACTTTTAAAAATTTATTATTAATAATACAATATTATTATTCGGATATATTACAGTTGTCGCTATGGACAATGATAATGTTGCTACATGAAACATTCACTCGACAATATGCACAGTATAATCAAAAGAAAAGTCAAATACATAAAATGAAACCTAAAATTAATAAAGGTATATAATAACTAAATTTATAAATTAATAAATATTAGGTAACAAAGTAATAAAAAACATGAACACACTCATACTTTTATAAAATATTATACAATTTGTTGGGAACCACTGTCGGAGTCCGCCTTCCCCATGTGAGGAGTACAAGCATAATCCGGGGGATCCCAGCGCCTCCCTCTCAGCCGCACATGATAGCCAGCGAAGCTGAGTGAGCGCCATAGCCACAAACACTCCGCACATGAGAATGATCTGACCAGTGTCATAACCCAGAACAGATATTTCTAATATGAAAAAGTTAATCCAACTAACCCACATACAGTTGTATATGTGTAATTAAGATCTATTTTAAACACCTAAAAAGGATGAGAAAACTGAAGTTATCGATGTTCTTGAAGGTCTGAAACGATTTTTACTTATTTCCATAAAGTACCTCATGTTTGAATTATGTTCTGCGTTTCTTTAACCGATTTCCTTTACTTTATTTTAGAATGATGATCCTATAAAATATTTTATTTAACTCTTTATCATATTTTCCTCCACTCATCACTGTAGAACAAATACGATACCTTGGACTTTATCTTACAAACGTCTCTACATACGAATCCTCATACAAGTACTTAAACGACAGAAACTGCTCGTAATATCGACTATTAATACACTTACTTACAAACGATCAAAGCTCCCTCTTTACTTCAAAAAACCATTACACAACCATTATTAGACCTATCTGGACTTTGGCAAAGGTATGGGGTCCACAAACCATCGATCCTCCCGATCCACCTTGCAACCAAAATCCTTCGTCAATCCTAGACGCTCCTTACTTTACCAACAACTATCCATAGAGACCTGAATATCCACTATACTGAAATCGCTCAAAAAGATACACCTCCTTCATTCCAAATACCACCATACAAACCCGCTGTCCGCATCCTCTCATCGAATATATTCCCGATAATCCTCCAGCTTCTAAAAACGTTGGTTCGAGACCTGCTGAACAAATATCATTGAAGTGCCTACCGCTGGTAGATCTTCTCATGCTTTCAAGCCAATTGTCATGTTTAGCACATTACTTTTGTACTGGTAAATTGTACAGTTGTAAATATCATAAAAAATTTCAAAATATAATTATATATTGAATATCTATATAGATAATTATATATATATAGGTGATTTTCCGTTTTTACCATACGGCAAAAAGATTTCTCTTGTGTTTCAGGATTTGGTATATTCATAAATATTCATCTAAATCCTTGTGACTTAGTACTAGTATAACAGCTTTTCATGACGATGATTCCTCACAAATTAAAAAAATAACCCAGACTCTGAGAAGAGCATACGACTCGACACCTCTCGGCAGTATTCTATTGAGCCCCCCAGAAGACGACGACACCCAGAATCCCCAGAACGCGGATCGCTGGAGCTGCTTCCCTGCTAACAGTCATGTTCTCCGAAACCATCACCTTCGGACATCCTCCGCATAGATCACGTGGAAGGCTCCTAAATCGCGATATGCTCCCTCGAGATACGCCAAGATCTATCCACCTCTCTTCCATTACATCTGCCTCCCTCATCGTCTTCTTATTGCTTCCCGTGTCGCTTTTTCTTAATGGTAGCTTCCCCTTGCCAGCTTTGGAGGGCGCGAGATCGACCTGCCAACTTAAGAATTTCGCTTTAGGGGATGATTTAATTATCCAGTAGGGAATTATTCGTCATTTTCACCTATCGCATTGTTTAGTTACTTTTATATTTCTGGTTTAGTATTTTTAATAATGAACCTTTATAACCGTTCAATAAAAAAAAGTAAATAAATAATAACCTCCCTCTCATAAATAAAATAAATTTTTTTTCTAAAATACTTTCTGGATACGAAGGGATCAAATAAAATATACCCCTCTATGCGCTGTACGAATTTATGAATACCAAATTATCTAGGTTGAGTGCTAATCGATAGAAAACTACCTTAAAAAAATACTTAAATCGAGGCAGAAATAGCAAAGTAAAAGCCTCCTGAACATGCCTCCGAAATTTCATTACATATATTTAGTTCAACGAATTCAAAACATATCGTCCTTAAAAGGTGGTGATTATTTTTAATTTCACTTACTATATATAGTAAGGTAAAGTATTGCGATCGTGAAAATTTTCGAATTCCAGTTTTAAACGGAAATACACATTTTAGTCTCGCAAAAAGGTCTGTGTCTGTGGTAACTCCCGGGCGGAAACGGTAAGTCCTATAAAACTGAAATTTCATATTTATGACAAATATACGACCGAGACGTTACAAAATCTTTTTCATCAAAATGATCTAACCAGAAGAGCCAGTTTATACCATGTATTTTGCACCTTTTTTCGATTTTCTCGAAAACGGTTTTGACGATTTTGATTAAACTCGCTATATCGATGTAAAATTTAATGGGCTTTAATATAATTTGGTTTCATTCTGATTAAAATGGTCTGACAGAGCTTAAATGCCAATATTTTAAATTTTCTTTCTCTAAAGTATCTTTAATTTTGTTGATTCTATAAAAATAACTATATTATCTTGTTACCACTGATGAAAAACAGATAAGTATATAAATTAAATGAATTCGATTCCCAACTAAAGGAGAAAACAGAAAAAATATTTTTTTAATGCAATTTTTCGTTTTTGAACATAAGAGCAGTAATGTATGATATAATGTTGAAAAGCTAAAGATTTTAGAAAAAAATATTATCTTATACTCAAGCTTTTAAAAGTTAATAGAGAGTGATGAAAAGAAGATAAAACTAACTGATTATTTTAGATAATAATAATATAATAGATTGTTTAATAAAACACATGTTTCTATATAAATTCAATTTAATAAATTCTTTAATAGTTTATTTGTATGTTGAAATGGAGCGTTTTTTTTAAATTCTTAAATCATTCATTGATTTTAAAAATGGAGGTAAGTGAAAGTCGTGTGTTGCCCGCACCAGATTTTTACTTTTGGTTTATTATTTTCAATAATGATCCTTCGTAACCAGCCAGGAAAAAAAAAAAATAATAAAAAACTTCCCTTTTACACTCAAAATTTGAGATCTGTAAGCTATATTATGAATACCGTAGTCTCTTAGTTGAGTGCTAATTGATAGAAAAGCCTCAAAAAATAAAATAAAATAAAAATAAATAAGTAATATATATATATATATATATATATATATATATATATATATATATATATATATATATTGTTTGATCAGTTCTCGACTGTTGATAATTTAAGTTTGTGTTGTTCTCAGGTTTCAGTCAATGAATAAACAATTCTATTTTTTCAATAATGTACCATTGTAACCGACAAAGAAAAAAAATATATTACTCCCTTCAAAATGTAAAGCCTTAATTCTCTAGAATTTTATTAATTATTTATTGTATATTATCGTATACTTTTGTAAATATTGTATGAATATTGTACTTGATCACTATTTTAAATATCCTCGTTAGGAATGATTGTAATATCATTCAATGCTTTGTTTTTTGTCAAATAGTTATTCGTAAAAATCAGTATGTCTGCTATACGAATTCATGAACACTAACATAGGTACGTTAGTGCTAATCAATCAAGAATCATACTCTTCCCAATCCCTCCCAAAAAAAAAAAAAATCATTGCAATGAGTAAACAAACTAAGTATCTGTGTTTTGAACTAAGTATTGATAATTAGATATGTTTTCTTCACTATAAATTGTCAGTGTTGCTGGTTCGTCTAAGGCTCATTGATTAATTTATTGCTGCACATATAACTTAATTGTCTACTCAGCAATACAAATTATATATCCATAATATAATTATTCGTTAATATATATGATATGAGTTATAGCTTACTTATACATGAGATATCTAGTAATGTTTTTAACTTATCGAAACAATACAAATTCCGTATTTGTAATAAATAAAAGTAATGTATTAAACATTTTAAAAAAAGAGAAAAAGCTTAAGATAAGGATACTAAACTTTATTCAGGTAGCTGATTTATTTTATAAGAAAAAAAAAAATCATTACAAGGAGATTACTGAAGGTTGTGAATTGGTATACCTCAACTATAATAGATTTTGGTCAAATAACAATGTGATGTGTTCGCTTTGTAATAGAAAATAAGTAGAAAATACCTTTCATTTCTTCGCCACATGTCCCATTTTAACTGAAATTAGAATAAGGTGTTTCGGAAAGAATTATTTAAACACCGATGAAGTAATAAACTATCTTAATGGACAGAACTAGATGGCTGTGTAAAAATATTGTAAAATAGCATGGCCCTACAGATATAAACTTATAAAAGAGTTTAACTATATTTAAAAATTGTAATATATTTATATATATGTAATTGTTTATTATTATTGTTATTGTTTTGAGCCTGATAATGAAATAGTTGAATCAGTGAGTGAGATTATTTAACTGTTATTGTGTAGTGTATTGTATATGAATATAGTTGCTGTTATATAAATTGTAAAATTGAACAGGTCGGCTCCGGACTAGACGGTCTAAAAGACCATAGTTCTATTAATGTTTTTTTATATGTTATATTTTTGTTGTAATATGCTGAAATAAAAAATAAAAAAACAGTTATCTATATATCTATCTATCTATCTATCTACTGAAAGTTGTGTAGAAAAAGCAGAACATGTCGGTGTTATTGTTGTGTTGAATAATATTCAACAATGGAACTACACAACCCTCCGACGTATTTGTTTAAACCGCTTACCTAATTGCTTATAAATGCAGTTATAATTAATTCCCTGTTATTCTAAGATCGGATTGATAGTTGTGAACCGAACCCGGCATGGGACATGAATTAAACGACTATTAAACAGTCCATCAGATTTAATGACTATTAGCCTGCCATGTTGTCCCGCTGCAACTGCATCCGATTTGTTTATGCAATTTAGATTTAATACAAACCGTGAAGCGGATTGGACACCCTGATGGACCAATCAGAGCTAATATATCACCAATCACACAGATCCTATCAATATTAATTGAGACGGGTGCTATACCTGCTGAATCAGCATACACCTTGCTAGGCCAATCAGCCTATGATTAACGCACCTGGAATTATTTAAATATCTCCCGACCTGGAGATTATTATTTCCAGTAAAACTGGACTGAGTCGGTCAAGGTGAGCCTTTAGCTCGGTCCAAAACTGGAATCGCCCTCGGCAAGTATCCGATTCTATAAGTTCTAAGTCCGAGTTTCTAATAGATGGACGAATAAGGTAAGGTTTATTCTATTTGTTGGTATTTGCTTATTCTATCGTTATGATATTAAATGCTATATTGGTACCAATAAAAAAAAAAATCTGGTGCTCGTAACACAAAACATCCACTAACCTCAGTTGTTAAAATCAATTTAAGAACTTTAAAATATAAATTTAAATGTCTATTGAATATGTTTAAATGTAAATATATATTTAAATGCCTCTTACCTACACTATAACCAGTTTTTAAAATGTCAATAAATTTTCGATAAATATTCAAAAATAAACTAATGAGAAAAAATTTAAATACTCATTTGTTTACTTTGATTCCATTGTTACTGCCTATTTTAGTTCCTCATTTCTTCACCCGGGGCAACATAATTACTTAATTATCCTATGGTTGTGAAGCTCCCTCAGCTCACCGAATCAGTAAATAACCAGTTTTTTAACATGTAAAAATTGCGATAAATATTAAAAAATAAATAAAAGGAAAAACAATTATTTTAAATATTCATTTGTTTAATGTTTGCTTTGATTTCATTGTTTCCCTCCATTCTAATTCCTCTTTTCCCCACCCAGGGCACCATAATTACTTAATCATACCATTGTTGTTGACTGACGCCTTCTCAGCTCACACAACCAGTAAGTAGATATATCTGATTTTAATGTCTCTAACCTCTTAACGCGTCCACTTTTAAAATTCTCAACCTTTCCAACTTTTAGTTCTCTTTAAACCTTTTCTAATATGTATTCCACAGAGAGATATGTATACACACGTATTCACTATATTTTAATTTTTTCACACTTTATGAAAGAATGGACATTTTGTACGTCATAGATTTATAACTCTTTTTCTCTTACCGTTAAATGTATTTTTTTAATTTTAAATTTTCCAAATAATTTTAAAATTTGTTTAACTTTATAATTTCTCGCTATTAAAACTATTTCATCACTATTTTTTTACTTTCATCACTTTCTTTATTTTTTAACTTTATAACGTCTCACATTAATTAAATAAGTAATTAATTAAAACTGTAAAATATACACACCTTTTATTAAAATGTCTTCCCCTCTTTTGTTTTTGTTTGTAGGAATTATTACTTTTATCAATTGTCATTACTAAAATTCACTTAAAAAAATTATTACATTTATCAATTGTCATTACTACTTTTCACTTTGTTTGTTATCTTTAGTACAATTTATTTTTCTTATCATGTTTATATATTGTATTCCACTGCTGGTTGTTATCTTTGTTTTTTTGTTTTTCTTGTAGCCCTGAAGAAGGCCTATAATTTAGGCCGAAACGTCGGCACCAATAAATTAAGTTTACGCTTAATTGTGTGTTAAATTGACTGCACCCTCAACCAAACCAACTTCTCTCATTTAAAATATATAGTTGAAAATTACAATGAAAACTTCTGTTTCATCACTCCTCATCATCTTATAACAACTTTATATAAAATATAATATTTTTTTCTAAAATATATAGCTTTCAAACGGTTATTATACATCTATATTACTATTCTCAGTACAAAAAAAAAATATAATAAAATAAAAATATATTTTTTCTCTTTTCTGTAGTTGTTTATCAAATTCCTCTAATTCGTTTAGTTATCAGTTTTTTTTTCACGAATGTTAACTAGATTATATGGTTAATTTTTTTTAATCTAATAAATTAAAGAACTTTCCCTTGGGGACTATAAAACGTGTATTTCCTGCAAAAACTTGAATTCGAAAATTTCCAAAAAAAAAAAAAAAAAAAAGATCGTGATGCTTTCTCTAACTGTATATTTCATATATAAGTAAGAGAAATTAGAAAAAAATATAGTGCCCACAACACACGACTTTTACTTCGGTTGGTAAAATCAATTTAACTACTATGAAATAAAATTAGAGTTAAAAAAAGTTTAAAGAATCATATTCAATTTTGTTGTAAATATATGTTTTATACTAAAAAATATAACAATATATGCAAAAATCACTTATGTTTATGCCCTATTTCACACCTTTCTGATAATATTATATATATATATATATATATATATATATATATATATATATATATATATATATATATATATATAAATTCAAACCACTATTCTTATATTCAGAATTTTTTTTTAATTTTAGTGGTTTATGAAATTTCTTTAATTTGTATAGTTAACCGATTTTTATGAATGCTAACGAGATGTTTTCAATAATGAACACTTGTAATTAACAAAAAACCAATAAAAATTACTCCCCTTTATAATCAGAAAGATAAGTTCCATACGTAAGCCATAATAACGTAATAAAAAATCCGTCTATCGGTCTTACGAAATAATAATAATAAATAAATTAGAGCATTAACTTTTCTACAAAACAAAAAAAACAAACAATCATTGTAATCAGTTTAGAAATAGTAGAGATATATCTTTTTGAAATTAGTATTGGTGATAGGCCATATTCCGTTGAATTGTTTATTGCTTTTCATATAAGTTAATTTTTCTAAACAGCTATATTAGCAATTATACCCTAATAGAGTTATTTGGAAATAATAAACCACTGTGTAATAATCTGCAGCGTTTTTATATCTAAAAAAAAGGTTAAGATAATGACACTAAAAACTATTCAGGTAGTGTTTATCTGATTTATTTTAAAAGCAAAAAATCCTAACAAAGAGACTATTGAAGGTTCTGCAAAAGAAGCAGCTCATGTTGGTGTTATTGTTATGTTGAATAATATTGGACAAAGGAACTCAACAACCCTCCGACGTATTTTTTCAAACCTTTAAATATACATATATAAACATATAAAAAGGATCAACAGGTTTTTCAACTCGCGCTGGGATTGGCGAGGTATATATATTTCACTTCATCGATATTGGCTGAAGGACAGGTGAACTAGGCGGGCGGCAAATTTACAGCTCGGACCTCGAGTCCGAACCGTTAGCCGCTATCCTACAACCACTGCCTAATCCACTTTAATATCTTTCATAAAGTGTCTTTGAAACTGGAAATATTAAAGTCTATTCCTTCCTCACAATTTCTACTGGTACTTTGAAGTAGTTTCTGTCATCGAGCGGATGAAATACTGCACTGATAATACCATACTTAAATGTCCAGGTAACGAACTTTCTTACTGTGCATATACATAGTAATATCTATATTATTTGTCAGATTAAATCGATCGAATCTTTGGTCATAAATATAAAACCGAATCTTGAATTAATACAATATATTTAGCGATGCTAAACCATCTTAGAAAAACACTTTGATTTTAATGTCAAAGTCCTGATCCCATTGATAGAGGTATTTCTCTAACAAGAAATTTAAAAAACGACTATTTTTTTTTTCTATATTATTACAATCTACAAGTAGCTGAGATTTATATGACTTCTAACATTTTTAGGAAAATTAATTTATTGTTTGTTGGTTTATTTATTTTTAAACATCACACAGGCACGAGACCACCTTTTTACGTTTCCTCACAAGGACAGCATAAATAAAGATATTTTACACTCATTATTAAACAATCTAGGATCACCTGCCAAGTTTTAACCTGCGTCCTTGAGCATTGAAGGATGTTATGCTAACCACTACGCCTCAGGTGACCCCCAATCCTTAATTTATTTTTTTTCCTTATAAAAAATCGTTCTGGCTCTACAGCCATGTTATTGCAAAGAAATACTGTTATGTTGTATATTTTAGCTGTTTTCTTATATATCACATAGTGTATTTTGGAAAGATTTTTAGACGTCTTTCACTGGTCACTGTTCTCTAGGTCCTGACAGTGGCAGAATACTGACCATACGGGGGCACACCCAGCCTCTATGAAGTGAAAACCTTACGCCGAAAAACGAAGCTCTTGATAGCATAACCAAGGACTTCCAGGGGCTGTGGAGACACAATTATAAATATAAACATAATCTCACAATTACTCCTAATATATAAAAATATCAGAAATTAGGAGAATCCTTAAACAATTTTTTTTTTTTTGTAAAATGTGAAAAGATATTGAGCGAAAAGGTGAGGGGGATGATTGCAAGTATTCTTGGATAAGCAATAGATCTTGGAGTGACCAACTTCTGAGAAAAGCCAATTCTGTTTAAATTCGCCGCATTTGAGCTGATTAACGAAATGCTGAGGAAAATCTACAAATATATCTGAGCTGATGACGGAAATAAATACCCATACTACAAATTTCTGCAGTTAACTGAAATGATATTAACACAAAGACTCTAAACGAAGAAAGAAATTGATTTAAAGAAGTTGATTGGAAACATTAATTTGCTGGTATGATGCCTATTCCATATTGTGCAAGTAGATGGATTGATAGATATGGGAAAAATCAATACGACACCTGATATTCCAGGCGATTTTAGTCTACCCTAGGTTTGCGAAGCTCGTCAACGTATTTGAAGCAATTAAAACGATCGTTCCTAAGGCCAAAACAAGACAAATCGCGTTATTTTCTTCCGAATTGGTCCAGAGGAACGGTCATGGAGTGTCAGCTTATAGTCGGAAGAGATCCTAATCTTAGTACTTTCAACGATCTGAAATGATCATTGAGAGGACCTCTTGCCAGATTGGCCCAAAGAGACTAACAGCGGCCCTTCCTCCGTATTTAAAAAACAATGGTCTTTACTAACGTGATAGAGTGACCATCTTTAGGCTGTATGAGGTTCTATAAGTGATGAAAATGTCCGTAAGAAGACCATATATCATCTCTATGATACATAATATCAACAGGAAAATATATTTTACTATGTTTTTTTTTTGGGGGGGGGTTTCGTGGCGCGACCGGCCATGTAGGCCCTGGGCCTCCCAGTGTAATCTCCTGAGAGGTTACACTCACGTTTCGTGATGTATTTTCTAGTGTAGTTTCATTACTCCCTAAGCCTAATTTTGTGAGTGGCCACATGTGGCTACCGGGTCTCACATACCCGGGGGAGAGTCCGTGAGTGAATCCCCATTTAATTACATTCTTATAAAAGCCCGCTGTTGGATGGACTGGGGGATTCATAACTTGATTGTTACTGTTGATATATACTCTCACAGGTAATAAAATAGAGGAACAGATCAACTTCTGTGAAAGATTGAACGGCTAGGAGGTAGTAGAATTCCAGACAGTGTTTGAAGGGAAGTGATGCATGACTACTATTACCTCTGAGAAGTTACAAGTCAGCCTATCCATTCACTTGGACCATCTCATTCACCGCTTGTCTTCGGGCGATCGTCTTTATGAGTTATTATTTCAATATAGCGTAAACACCCGAGTCATCAAAGCCTAATTATGCTATTTATGGCATCAGTTATATAATACAATGAATATGAAGCAAAATAATATTCTTTGCATTTCATTCACATAATTGTATGCAGAAAATCCTTATGCTAAAGGGGTTTCTTCTTTGGTAACGCATAAACTTTTTTTTTCATGGTAAATCAATGAATAGGGGAGCCGTGGCTGAGTGGCTGGGCCTTGTCCCCTATGCTAAAGGTTGTGAGTTCATTCCGGAGCATTTTTTCTCAAGCATTTAATTAATGGGATTCCATCACAACGTCCTCTGGGTAAGTGCAGAATCGTCACCAAATGGGGAGCACCTCAAAAACTTTGGCGTAGGGAGTGATGACCCAACATCTATAAAAATGCATCGAGAAAGTTCAGTGTAATACTCCAAGGATCTTACCGCGAGGCGTAGCCTACACGGCCTGTCGCGCCACTGAAAAAAAAAACAACAGATGGAATATTTGGAAACATCGAGAACCAATCCTTAATTTGAATCAATATGCAGATATGGATCAAAAACCAGAACGTATGGAATTCCGCCGCTCAGTAGAAAATATGACCGATTTAGGTGGACGAAAATTCGGAAACATGTCCATATTTGACGTTTGGGGTCCCAATTACAGAAAAAATGTTTAAAAAATATAAAAAATAATTAATTTTATATATTGGCGAGCGCACAGTGGTCTCAACAAAATCCCACATTTTTATAATAGGTATAAAAACTAATTAGCGCAGTGGCTTAAACCTGCTAACAGATGTTTTTAAATCATTCTGGAAACTCTTCAAATTATAGATTGTAAAACTTTTAATTCAGAGTGTTGTGTCAGAAAAAATTTTATATCACCTAAGACACAAAAATCACGAAAATCTTCGCAACATTTAAAGACTAAAAGAATTGATGAAACAAATCCTTGGGGTAACTTGTGGTTATATAGTTTTTCGTTATTGAATAGGGCATACATTTCCAAATTGCTAACTTAACTTTAAAGGTAGATTGCAATGTAAATTCAATAAGGAGTGTGGAAATATAATGTCTTAACCTGTCTCAGCAATGTCCATTGTTAACTAAAAGCAAAAATACTTGGAGCTACACACACCTTGAACATAATAAACAACCATCGAATAAACAACCATAATCCCACTGTCGGTTATTAGGCACTTGTGTGGAAAAGTAATGATTCGCTCTTATTGTTATTTGTAAACACGGTATGGCGGGAAATATTAGTATTAAGCGTCTTACCAACTAATAGTAAAAAGCTCAAGCACTCGAAAATTCCAAAATTTTGTCCACCTAAATTGATGATTTTGTTCTTTGTGCACCGCTTTTCTATCCAATGGAGTAAGAGTTATATAGATATAAGGTCACTTTATATAGTTATATATAGGTTAAGTTAATATACCATAATTCAAAGCTCATTTCTCTATTCTTTTTTTACGATCTTAATAAAATATCTATTAGCGATAAACCTATCACTAGAGTGGATTTCTCACCAAGACGTACTCCACTCCATTGAGCCACAGAACGGAAATTAAAAATAGTTTTACTGCTCAGAATAAGGATCCTAGGAGGCTCGTAAAGATTTTTTTTTTTTTTCACAAAGACTTGATTGTCCAATTTAGCGGGTCCAATATAGTTTACAGGTTAATGAGTACCCCTCCGCTAATGAGGGACTACTTTATTATCATCGTAAAAGCGATTTTCTTAATCGTAGTCGCCAGAGCCGGCGAAAATCACATTCTCTCTTCTTTATGGCCCTTCGCAGCCTCTTCATTGCCTTGTTCCTCTTTCGTCTTCGTTGTTTGTTTTGTCTGTTCTTTTTGACCGAGGTAGGTGGGAGAACCGTTGAAGGAATAGTACAGTGCATATTTCAAGTTTCTCCAGTCCAGACTTCGACGAAGAAGCGTTCATTGGTGAAATACTGTATGCCAATAACTAAGAACATTATTCAAAAATTATTAAGCAGTGGTGTAATTATTTCCAAAAAATTATATTTCTGAACATTATATTACTGTATACGAATTCATGTAAGCAGAATGGACAATAATTACTTCTAAGTTTATAACGCGAAATTTTCGCTATTTAAGACCCGATTTCAAATAACTTTTTAGTTTCACTTACTATATATAGTAATTGCGATCGTGAAAATTTTCGAATTCCAGTTTTTAACGGAAATAGACATATCAGGGTCCCCTGAGTCCAAATAACCATGTCCCGCAAAAAGGTCCGTGTTTGTGGTAACGGTAACACCTATGAAACTTAAATTTCATATTACAGATTAAAACATATGTTTTTTTGTTTAGTTTGAAGAAAAACTGAGGTTATCTATATGAGACAACCATAAAGCTTATTCCTAAATGTCATCAGTGACATTCATATTACGATGACATACTTCAAGATGATATACCTTTTCAGGTTGATAATGTTTTACAATTAAATGAAACAATAATAAAAAAAAAAAAAAACTTGCACTTACTATATATAGTAAGGGAAAGTATTGCGATCTTGAAAATTTTCGAATTCCAATTTTCAACGGAAATACATCTTTTAGGGTCCCCTGAGTATAAATAACCGTCCCGCAAAAAGGTCTGTGTGTGTGTGGTAACTCCCGGGCGGAAACGGTAAGTCCTATGAAACTGAAATTTCATATTTAAGACAACTATACGCCCGAGACGTGACAAAACTTTTTTCATCAAAATGAGCTTACCAGAAGAGGCACTTTATACCATACATTTTGCACCTTTTTTCGATTTTCTCGAAAACGGTTCCGACGATTTTGATTAAACTCGCTATATCGATGTAAAATTAAATAGCCTTAAACATCATGTAGGTTTCATTATGATTTAAATGGTCTGACAAGGCATAAATGCCGATATTTTAAATTTTCTTTCTCTAAAGTACCTTTAATTTTGTTGATTTTATAAAAATAACTATATTATCTTGTTACCACTGATGAAAAACAGCTAAATATGCAATTTGAGCGAATTTAAAAAGCAACTATAGGATAAAACTAACTGATTATTTTAGATAATAATATAATCGATTTTTTAATAAAACACATGTTTCCACAGAAATTCCATTTAACTAATTCTTTAATGGTTTTACTCATTTTTATCTTTAACTGTATTTGAAAATTCTTTCATTGATTTTAAAAATAGATGTAAGTGAAAGTCGTGTGTGGCCTGCACCAGATTTTTTGGTATGTAGGGCAATTGATCATCTTTCAAATAGTTTATAGTGATCATAAAAGTGTATTGATTTTTATTTATTTGTTTGTTTTTCTTTGGCAAAGTCTTGATATTTAACCTCAATACGTATTTTTAATGCAATTTTTTGTTTTTGAACATAAGAACACTAATATACAAGTATGATATACCGTTTGAAAGCTAAAGATTTTAGAAAAAATATTATCTTATACACAAGCTTTTAAAAGTTAATAGAAAGCCGATAAAACTAACTGATTATTTATAGAATAGAATAGAATAGAATAGAAAAAGATATTTATTCTGGGACAAAGTCCCTTAAGAACAATTCATATGTACAATTATGATATATATAATGTGTCTGGCTACAAGACCAAAGGAATATAATTATTTCTTATTCACAATGATACATAAAGAAAAGAAAGGATATTATAAAACAAAAGAGTAAAATAAATAAATAATAACTTCTGGTGCATTAAACAAAAATAAAAACATTGAACTTGATTCATTATTGATCCTTATAAAAATATAAACAATAAATAACAGATTTTCTTTTTTACTTGAAATATCTTATTGAGCGTCTGTTTGGGATGACAGAAGGTACTGGAATAGCTGGGACTTGAATGATGTTAGGGAAGAAGCATGGCGGATATGAGTAGGTAAGGAATTCCAGAGAGTAGTGGAGCGGACAATAAAGGAATGATCAAAAGTTGTCGTTCGATGGGTAGGAATATAAAGGTCGGAATGGCGCGATCTTGTTTAGAGGGAGTGGACTGACGATTTAAATTGCAGAAGTATGTAGATATATGGAGGTAGCTGGGAGTTGATTATTTGGTAAAGATATGATCCTAGGAAATATTGTCTTCGGATAGAAGGAAGGAGCCACTTCAACTCATTGTATAAATGGGTCACATGAGACCTCTTCGGTGTACCAAGGACAAATCTTAAAACTATGTTCATAATTCGCTTTAGCCTGTCCTCGAGCACAGCCGAGAGGCCACTATATACTATACAGCAATAGTCAAAGTGGGGGAAAATAAATGAGGATACAAGGAGCTTACGGGTAGACAGTGGCAGAAGATGACGGGAGCGATGGAAATATTTGAGGGTACTTATTGTTCTTCGGGAGATTTGGGCAATATGGGGTTTCCAGGAAAGGGTTTGGTCGATGGTAATACCTTGGTTTTTGACAGAGGAAGTGAAGGTAATTGGGTGATCATTTAGGGTAAGACTCGGAAAAGTAGTATGGGATCTGAGGAGGGGATTGGAACCTATAACAATCGCCTGAGTTTTTGTAGCATTTAGACTTAGTTTATTCAAAGTTGCCTAGGCACTGATTCTCTCCAGGTCTTTCTGAATATTGGCAAATGCTATTAGAGACTCAGAGGGCGGAAATGATAGGTATATCTGGAAATCATCAGCGTATAAGTGGTGGGAGCAGTGATGGATGGCATTGGGAAGGTCATTAATATAGGAATTGAAAAGGAGAGGAGATATGCTTGAACCCTGGGCCACACCTGCCGAAAGGGCAAGGAAGGAAGGTAGAGGATGGTTAGGAATGGTAACAGCTTGAGTTCTATTTGAGAGAAATGATTTGAACCAATTTTAAAAATAGAGGTATGTGAAAGTCGTGTGTGGCCCGCACCAGATTTTTTGGTATGTAGGGCAATTGATCATCTGTCAAATAGCTTATAGTGGTCATAAAAATGTATTTATTTTTATTTATTTGTTGTTGTTTTTTTTTGGCAACGTCTTGATATTTAACCTCCATACGTATCTTTCTCTTTCTTTAAAAAATAACTGTGTAATGGGCAGAGGGTCATTCTGATGTAAAATTTAATGAGCTTTAATATCACGTAGGTTTCATTTGGATTAAAAGGGTCTGTCAAGGCTTAAATGCCGATATTTTAAATTTTCTTCCTCTAAAGTATCTTTAATTTTGTTGATTCTATAAAAATAATTATTTTATCTTGTTACCACTCATGGAAAACAGCTAAATATGCAATTTGAGCGAATTTGAAAAGCAATTAAAGGAGAAAACTGAATAAAATATTTTTTTAATGCATTTTTTTGTTTTTGAACATAAGAACACTAATATACATGTATGATATACCATTTGAAAGCTAAAGATTTTAGAAAAAATATTATCTTATACACAAGCTTTTAAAAGTTAATAGAAAACCGATAAAACTAACTAATTATTTTAGATAATAATATAATAGATTTTTTAATAAAACACATGTTTCCCCAGAAATTCCATTTAACTAATTCTTTAATGGTTTCACTCATTTTTATCTTTAACTGTATTTGAAAATTCTTTCATTGATTTTAAAAATAGATGTAAGTGAAAGTCGTGTGTGGCCTGCACCAGATTTTTTGGTATGTAGGGCAATTGATCATCTGTCAAATAACTTATAGTGATCATAAAAATGTATTTATTTGTTTTGTTTTTTTGGCAAAGTCTTGATATTTAACCTCCATACGCATCTTTCTCTATCTTTAAAAAATAACTGTGTAATGGGCAGAGGGTCATTATTGTAAATTATAAACCAAAGGTAATTGACTTTTGTGAGGAATAAATTACTGAAGAAATTAAGAATAAAATTACAAAAATTTTCTTTTTTAAAATATATACAGGCATTGATGACCTTGAGGTTTTACGCCTTAAAGCCCTAAAAAACAAACGAAAATTTTCTTTATTGTGTTTACTTATGATAGTTTTAATAAATCATAAATTCTTATTGGGGATGGGCGGATTAATTTTTTTCCGTTATTTTATTCCTATGCATTTTGGCAACTTAAGATCTTAAATTTTGAGGTGAGGTCATCTTATTTATTAATTTTTTCTCATAGTCGATTACAAAGGTTTATTATTGAAAATAACAAACCAGCAGTAGGAAAAAAATGTCTTTTTAAATGGGATACGTTTCTGATTTTCGACATCGCTAAATTGAAATAACTGCAATAAATTATACTTTGCCTAATCAACCATAGTTACCACTGAACAAACTATTTTTTGCGAGCTGTTTTTGAGGGAATTTATGTACTTAATGTACGGCACTTTACCTTTATGTAAGGTCACAACAAAATTAAAGTATGGACCCACAATTAATTTATTATTTATCTCTAGCCAACGAAATTAACATACTATCAAACATTTACCCAATGTTACGTAAAATCTTTTTATACATAGTTAGGTATATGGTAAATACAAACAATCTACCTTGAAACGTAACTTGTTTTTACGCCGTAGAACTCTAAAAACAACCTTTTTTATTTTTTAATGGTGAATATCTTAAAATAAATACAAGAAACTAAACAATTGATTGTTGTGAAATTGTTCTTCTTAAACATTCACAGAAACCTGAAATTTTTTTTAGCCTTTACTAAAAAAACATTAGCAATAAATCTGGCTATTTGTTTTAATTTACCTTAAACATCTTCTAAATTCATATTAATGAGCACGTTATATCAATTCCATAGTTGTGAAATCTCGATTTGAAAGTTTGGAAATAATTGTTTTGGTAGAACTAGAAAAAATCCTATACAAACATTACGATGTAAGCTGCTCGTGTTACATCAGAATTTTTTTTATAGACACGCAGTTCAAGATAGTTAAAAATATCAAATATATAACAACAGATTAATTATTAGTTCAGATCATCAACGTAAATTATTACAAGCCATAAATGTTAATATTTTAATATAAATATGATTAAATAGAAGTAAGTAATAGCAATCTTGAATTAACTTGGACTGATGTAGCTTGTAATTATATCAAAACTGTTAGATAAGACTAATGCTACGGTGGAAGGCCTAAATTTGGTCTTTCCAGGTTTAATTAGGATAGAAATATTTAACGAGTAACTGACATTGCACAAGCTTGGCACCACCATTTTAAGGACGAGTTTTTATACCAATTGGAAAATCCTATGGCCATCTACCGGGCTTGAACCTGCGACCTTGCGCATAGAAGGATGTTATGCTTCCTACTACACCACGAGTGAGAACTGGTAATAAAATAAGAAATATGAAATATATGGTACCAGATAAAAAAAAAAAATGAATAAATTGAAATTTCTGATTCACAGGATAGATTGGAGATATTATCCACACGATATTATCATATTCAAAGACTAAATATTTATGATAGTTTCAGATGTATTCCAAAAGTAACATACTTCTTATTTATAAAGCCTAGTGATTTTTATAATAATAAGATATTGTTCTCCATTTCCAAACATTAAATATTATATTATATTGATTATTATTTTGTGCATATATAAATATAATATAGTGAGAGAAGATATTGCTGGCTAGGCAGAGAGAGAGGACAGCCAGTCGTTGTGAAAGTCCTGGCCGTCTTTCGTCACTGAGTCCAGTCAACCGGTTTAGGCCCGCCCTGGCGTTAGTCCCACTCCTGTCCACCGCCTAAACCGTATCCTATATATATATATATTATATATATATATATATATATATATATATATATATATATATATATATATATATATATATATGTATATATATGTATGTATGTATGTACATACATGTCCTAAGCAATACGTCATCGGAGGTCTGACATGCCTTGGCAAGAAATCTCCGAAGGTAAAAGTAATTGTTTAATTTTTTTTTTTTTTAAACATAATTTATTGAAATTTACAACTGTACTCAAAACAATACATCAAGTAAATATGATATTAGAAGAATGACATGGAAGAGACTTGTAGAAGAACTACCCAATGGTAGCACTCCTGTAACTATTCTAAACTAGAAGGTCTCGGGGCCATCTCCTTTTCAGACACCTCGGAGGATTGTCGGGAATTGAAGAGGAAGAAAGGATTGAAACTAGAGGATTAGGGTGGGAATGGAGTTTTTCATGAAAGGAATGGTATCTAGATCGGGCCAAATCAGCAACATATGGAATGTTAAGGTCTTTATGGATGAGTTTATTAGTTACAAAATAAGGAGCATTGAGGATTTTACGAAGGATTTTGGATTGTAGAGATTGGATACGGGAAGAATTTGATGATTTAGTAGAGCCCCAAAGCTCTACTCCGTAAGTCCATATAGGCCGTATGATAGTCATGTAGATGAGCCTTTTGTAGTTAAGTGGAAGATTGGAACGTTTGTCTAGTAAGTGTTGAAGTAGTCGAAAACGTCGTGCAGTTTCTTGTCGTTTCAGTCTTGTATGAGGGTTCCATGTAAGGCGTTTGTCAAGGTGTAGTCAATTGTTTAATTTAAAATAATTTTGGGATAAAGCTTATTCCGCAAAACTCTTTGATGGAAGGATGTCTAGATGTCGGAAGGATTAGGTGGTATAGTGGAGACCCAAATCTCAGTGGTATTTTCGAATATGCATGATAATGGAAACTTAAAAGTGCTTTTTGTTGTATACTGTTCAATTTCATGTCAATAATGTCAAGTTTGTGTTGTGGTATTAGGTATCTACAAGGATTATATTTTTACTTTGACTTACCTATATATGAAATATACAATAAGGAAAAGGTCTATGTGTATGTGCATCTGTGTGTGTGGTAAGTCTAGCACGAAAACGAAATGTCATAATAAACTGAATTTTCATATTTAAAACAGCTATACTAACATCTCGGGGGTATAGCTGTTTTAAATATGCAACTTTTTCACTGAAACCGGCTCTAACGATTTTGACTAAACTCGGTAAATCGATGACAAATTTAATGGGCTTAAATACAATATATGTTTCATTCTGATTGTAATCGTCTGACAGGACTTAAATGCCGATATTTAAATTTAATTTTGTAAATTCTAAAAATTTACCGTATCAACTTTTTTAGCATTGATGAACAACTGATCAATATATAAGTTGAACGAATTCTGAAAACAACTAGAGAATAAAAGAGCAAGATTATTTTTGTATGCCATTTTTTTCGTTTTTGAATATAAAAACAGTAATATGGATGTATAATATACCGTTGTAAAGCTAAAGATTTTAGAAAAAAATATTATCCTATACACAAATATACAAGTTAACGAAGAGTTATGCCTTAAAATTGCCCATAAAACTAACTGTTTGTTGTTTATTTACTTAACGTAACATTATGCTACTATGGCTAATCGGACGATGCTACAGTGGGAGTTTGCCTATCCAGGTTTTGTTAGGATAGGAATCTTTAACGAGGACCTGACATCGCATAGGCTCGGTACCACCTTTTAACGCCCCCTCCGCAGGACGGCATAACTAAGGATTTTTTTCTCCCATTAAAAAAGCCTAGGACCACCTGCGGGTTTGAACCCGTGACATTTGGCATAGGAGGCTGTTATGCTAGCCACCCAGCTACAAGTGATCCCTGATAGAAGTGATACAACTGATTGTCGTAGGTAATAATGTAACTCATATTTCTATTGAAACTCAATGAAATTAATTCTATAACAATTTATCTTCGGGACTCTACTAAACCATAACATTCTTCCCGTCTTAAATCCTTCGTAAGATAATCGATGCTCCTTTCTTGGTCTAGAATGAACTGATCCATATACAGCCTAATGTCCTATATGTAGCTGATGTGACCCGAATTAGGTATTACTCCTTCCATAACAAACCTCACTTCAACTCTAAATGACTAGTTTCAATCCTTGTTTCCTCTTTTATTCCTGACAATCCTCCGAGAAGTCTGAATAGATGTTCTCAGGGTCTAGTATAGATTTCCCTTTGGAGTGCTGCCAATGGGCAGTTTGTCTTCATGTATATTGTTACGGGCTACGGGGTGTGAGAAATGAATTACTTCAATTAAAAAATTACAGATATTTATTAAATACAGAATGCTCAAATACAAAGGGATTACTAACCACTATATTTACAATAATAATTGAATTACTAGCTTAACTCTTAAACAGTCTACATATAAAATCAGGTATTCCTAACAAATAAACTACTTACGTAAATTTATACAATCTGTTAGACTTATTCTAAAACTTACAACTATAAATTATATATAAAGTACAGTCTTCTGATTTCCCATCGACCGGTTATCACAATACTGACACACAGTTTTACTACACTGTCACACTGTCACGAATTGTCACTGTTCACTGATACATCACTGATATTTGTTGAGCTGGATTAAGACTGACTGACCCAGGTGTAACTGGACCGGTGTTTGTACCACTATCGAAGATTCTAGACAAAGAGAAGCGGATGGACCGTTCTAGGTACTTCGAGGACCGTCCAGGTCCAGAAGTCTCTAGCCAAATCCGGACCTCTCTAGGCGTGGTTTACCTGCCATTGTCTATTCGTAGCAATATTATTCTACAGCGTATTTACTAGATATATATTATCTATTACAGCTTTAAATTTTAATGAACAATTAAAAAAAAAAAAGAATAAACTAATATCTGCTGTTGGCTTAACTACTTTTTAGACCCCCAATACGCTGGAGATAAGGGCACACACTGGATAAGATAGAGACAACACGCCCCGACCCCCGGCAATAAAGAGGCCCCCTCCAATAAATTTGGCCGAGGGCAGGAGAGCAATGATGGCCCTATATAGTGAATCCCGGAGCAGCAGTTTGTATCAATTAGCCTATTACCTCACTGTGTCTGTTCCTTATTATATTATAACAGGCAGGCCATATTGCGGGGATGGCATTGCCGGTGGCAGATAGGATAGTACTGGGGGAGACGTTCGGGACATCATGGTTATCATTTATAGACCTTTATATAAATATTGGTTTGTATAATAAGTTAGTAACGTTTTTTAGTGATGGTTTCAATAAAAACTTCAGATTCTTGTAAATATTTTTCATCCGTTTTTATATTTTCTGAAATACATGAAGGATTTTGCAGGTCTCTGTTGTTTTCTTCCGAATGTTTACATATTTAAAGTAAACATTTACTAATCCTCTACATTTTTATTATAAACATTAGGTTCCCAATCAATTACCCACTTTTTAGCATACCTCCAAATATGAACATGGAAACACGCTGAGGCCGGTAGAAATATTTGCAAGGCGTTTGGGGAAGGGAGTGTTAATGAACGGACCATTCGCCGTTGGTTTGCTAAGTTTTCAGCTGGGGATACCAACTTGGAAAACTTGCACCGAGGAAGATCTCCGTCCGTAATAGACAACGATGTCCTCAAACATATAGTAGAAGGAAACCCCTACCAAACAGTTAAAGGACTCTCAGCACAACTAAATTCAAATGCATCTACCTTTTTCAGACATTTAAAGTGTATTGGAAAAGTAAAAACGCTCGATACATGGGTACCTCATGATTACCACCTGTTCAGGAATTTAGACAATTTCGTCAAAGAAAACTTCTTGAAAATGATGATCAAGTGAAAAGTGCGTTTTCAGATTTTGTTTCACTTCAAAGCTCAGAGTTTTTCAGTTCGGTGATAAAAAAGTTGGTGTCACGTTGGGAAAAATTTGTAGAAAAAGAAGGTAAATACTTCGATCATCTTGTTTTCATATCGTATGTTTAATAAAAATCCTTTACCCTGAAAACAGACATTTCATGTGACACAACCCAATATAAACCAGGTCATTTTAAAATATTTATTTATTGCATTAACTTATTACTATGTAACGTTGTTAATTATTGTTTTTAATACCTCCTATTTAATTTAAAGTTTTTGTATAATAATGTTTAAATTTTGGTAATAATGGCACCTAACTTATAATATTTTTTTACAAAACGTTTTAGCTATTCACTTCACTATAGTGTTTTTTTAATGTAATAGACATTTGTTATTTTTACTTAGTAGATTTCTGAAGATAGAAGAAGATCCTAAAACGTCAAATTTTGATTTAATAAAACTATTTAAGTTTTTATGGAAGAAATTAATCAGCCCTGAAAATATGCCTGTAATATTATAATTTGTATAATATTTTCGTCGTAATCCTTTAGAAATATTTGCAAGGCGTTTGGGGAACGGAGTGTTAATGAACGGACCATTCGCCGTTGTTTTGCTAAGTTTTCAGCTGGGGATACCGACTTGGAAAACTTGCCCCGAGGAATACCTCCGTCTGTAATAGACAACGAAGTCCTCAAACATACAGTAGAAGGAAACCCCTACCAAACAGTTAAAGGACTCTCAGCACAACTAAATTCAAGTGCATCTACCGTTTCCAGACATTTAAAGTGTATTGGGAAATTAAAGAAGCTCGATACATGGGTACCTCATGATCTCACTGAGCGGCAGCAAGACCCCATGTTTCAAAACATACCGTGCAAAAATTGAAAAACCTGTGCTACGAAGTTCTTCCGCACCCACCATATTCTGCCTATGTAATATATATATATACATATACATTTTTTTTTTTATTTGGTTATCAAATTCTTTCATTTCTTTTATTCACATGTATGTTATCAATTCTAACAAGCAGAAATTGTTAAGTATTTCTATTCAACAAAATTAAAGGTACTCTTTGAGAAGAACTTTAAATAGTTAGTTCTGACCCTGTTAGATTATTTTGTAAAGGAAAAACCTACATGACTTAAAGCCGATTTAATTTATCAATGCATCAATTAATATTTAGAATCGAAAAAAAAAATGTTAGATCCGCTCTTCGAAAATCGTAAAAAGGTGCAAAATGCATGGCACGTTGTGGATCTTCTGATTGGTCAATTTTAGTGAAAAATTGCTTTCGGATTCTCACTACTTCTCGTTTTTTGAACAATACTTACCACACACACTCAAACTAGTATTTCCTTTGAAATCTCGATTTTTAAAAATTTCACGATCGCCATAATTTCTCTTTCAATATATTTCATATATAGTTAAGCGAAAGGAAGAATCGGAATGGAGAAATGTCACAGCTGACAAAAACTAGGGTTGGAACAAACTCTCGCTTTGATGAAATCAGCTGATCTTTTAATTAAAAAGTATTTAAATTAAGGCAGGTTACAAAAACATTGATGGTGTTATTGGTTATGTATCTTAGTCATGTTCAGTTTATGATAAATGTTTATTATGTTAATTTTGTTTTGATATATTAGTGAATATTGAACCCGTAGGGGTAAGTTTATCTTTGATGTTTAGTATTTTTTTTTTTTTTTTGGCAGTAAACGTTTTAAATGTGATTTATTATAAATTGTATTGTAACCTTTTAGGTTAAATTACCTGATGTGAAAATAAAGAAGTTTCAAGTCAAAAATGGTTACTACTCACTCCCCCTCCGCTGAGCTAGCACTTATTTAAATAAATAATTATATAACGTAAATAGAGACGTTACAGAAATCAGAAGTTTTAGTGGTAAGGTTTTAATTTTTTATTTTCATCGAACTACATTTCAATCATCATTATTCTATCAATTTGCCTTTTATATCCCTATACGTACGTGAATGAAGAAAGATAATATTGGCCATCCCTTGTGGAAAGAAAAAAAAAAAAATTCAAAAATAAAGACTGGGTGGGAATCGGGCGACCATTTACGAGGCAGATAATGAGCCATGGAACAATAAAGGAACCCAATAAATTTTATGACTACTAGCCTTCTTTAGTAAGTCAGCTGATATTGCACCATTGCCTTGGCGCTTGCTACGAACCAACACTACCTTGTTTTATACTTTTAATTCTTTTTTTCATTTGCTTTTTATCATTTATTCCCTTGAACTATGCATTGAAATAGCAAACCAATTTTATGGATAGACCGTAAAGGAATGTTTAAGAATTTGCAATAAGCAGAGAGAAGAAAAAATGTTAAACTTATTCATCTTCTGCATCTATTTAATATTTTAAATTATTTTGGGTTGTTTCACATGTAATGTCCGTTTTTATACTTTCTGAAATGAATAAAGGATTTTGCAAGTCTCTGCTGTTTTCTTCCGAATGTTTACATATTTAAAGTAAACAGTTACTAATACTCTACCTTTGTATTATAAACATTAGCTTCCCAATCAATTACCTACTTTTTAGTATACCTCCAAATATGAACATGGAAACACGCGATTTTCGAGTAATATTTTTGTACGATTTTAAACTTGGCCATTCAGCAGCTGAGGCTGGTAGAAATATTTGCAAGTCGTTTGGGGAAGGGAGTGATAATGGAAAACTTGCCCCGAGGAAGACCTCCGTCCGTAATAGACAACGATGTCCTCAAACATACAGTAGAAGGAAACCCATACCAAACAGTTAAAGGACTCTCAGCACAACTAAATGCAAGTGCATCTACCGTTTCCAGACATTTAAAGTGTATTGGGAAAGTTAAAAACCTCGATACACGGGTACCTCATGATCTCACTGAGCGGCAGCAAGGTCCCATGTTTCAAAACATACCGTGCAAAAATTGAAAGAACTGGGCTACGAAGTTCTTCCGCACCCACTATATTCTCCAGACTTGCCTCCAACAGATTACCACTTGTTCAGGAATTGAGACAACTTCGTCAAAGGAAAACTTTTTGAAAATGATGATCAAGTGAAAAGTGCGTTTTCAGATTTTGTTTCACTTCAAAGCTCAGAGTTTTTCAGTTGGGGGATAAAAAAGTTGGTGTCACGTTGGGAAAAATACGTAGAAACAGAAGGTAAAATTATCTTGTTTTCATATCGTATTTTTAATAAAAATCCGTTACCTTGAAAACGGACATTTCATGTGACACAACCCAATACTATATGGCCTAGTGTAGTTATAAGGAGTTTTTGTTTTCGTAATGGAAAATCCGCTGCAAAGACGGTTTACAAAATTTACACTGTGTATGGCGATGATGCAGTGTGATAAAGCATTGTCTGTAAGTGGTTCACTCCGTTCACAATTGGAAATTTTGACTTGGAATACGCAAATAACACTTATAATTGAAATAAGCATTTACGTAAAATACGTCCTGGGATAGCTGAAAAAGTCGAAAAAAATATTTAACTTACCCAGCTGTATAATAATGGAGAATAACGAAAAGAGGATATATAAAATTAAGTTACTGTTATAGATACTAAATTTGATTGTAATATTATTGTGTCTAAAATATATGTTTAATTATTTTTTTTTTTTTATTTATTTATTTTTTTTTTTATTAATGACACTCTTTTGGCTACTTTTGCTGATGGTACAGCTGTTCTTTGTTCAGATAAGGATCCTTTACAAGCAGCAATATCCCTCCAAAACCACCCAGATGAAATTTCTGCTTGGGCTTCTAGGTGGAAAATAAAGATGAACGAGTCCAAGAGTGCTCATGTAGTGTTCACCCTGAACCATAAACCTTCTCCTCCCATTAACTTTAATAATATTCCTATTCCGACTTCCGACGAAATTCGATATTTAGGTATTCACTTGGACAAAAGACTGACCTGGAGGACCCACATTCGACAAAAACGCAAAGAACTCAACAGACGATACGGTCTTTTATCTAGATTACTTGACAGACGCTCTAAATTATCATTAACCAACAAACTAACTCTTTACAAAGTTTTGCTAAAACCAATCTGGACATACGGGATAGAACTGTGGGGCTCTGCTAAACCATCAAGTATCCAAAGAATACAGTCTTTGCAGTCGAAAGTGCTGCGCAAAATAGTGGGTGCGTCTAACATTGCGTAGTTCTACGTAACAAATGACGTTATACATAACGACTTAAACATTCCGACAATTTCAGCCACTGCTACAGAACAATACAATAACTTCCACCAAAGACTAACATACAACACCAACCCTCTTACAGAAACGAATCCTTACAGCCCACCCCGATGACTACGCAGGCGGTGGCCAAGAGATATGCTGATCACTTAACGAACTCTGCTGTGATGAGCCGCTGCTTCAGCAGTCCACAAATTTGCTTATTGCAAAAGAAATGCAGACGGCCAATTAAATTTTATGTCAAATTTTTTTGTTTTGTAATAAAATAAAAATCTTTTTTTTTTATCAACTTCAATTTTATTTAGTATAAAGCACTCTCAAATCCGTGATGCTAAGAGTCCTCAAGCTTGACTGATCGTATTATTTTTAATACAGTAATCAAATCTTGTAAATTTTATGCAATAAAAACTATTTAAAAATATCATTTTTATGTTTATTAACTTTGAAAACAACATAAAGCGTGAAATTACTCAGCTAAATACCCATGAAATCATACTCCAATTCCCATAAATAAAATAATAGAAATAAAACATAAAAATAATAGAAATAAGTCATAAAAATAATCGAATATATTTATAGAAGTAAACTACCAACATAATAGACATAAATCATAAAAAAAAAAAAAAAAATAATAGAAATAAATCATAAAAACAATCAAATGAAATAATATCATAAAAGTAATAAAATAAAATAATAGAAATAAATCATAAGCAAAATAATAGAAGTTTGTTTGATTACTTGATTAATAAATGTTGATACGGTCTACAGTATACTGTGTGAAAAGTGGAAAGTCTTTAATTGAGACGTTGATTTCCAAAAGGTACTAAAGGACAATTTTTACATAATTGATATTTTTATATATTTATATTCTCCTCATTTAGTTTTATCTAAATATGAAATTTAATTGTATCTAATGAACATTCATGTCCTTTAATAACGCGATTTAGAAATGCTATTAATTTAAAAAAATACTAATTACAAATTTAGTTTCATTCCAAATCATAGCAGAACATTTCATTTCATAACTTTAATATGTCTTTATTTATATAGTAAAGAAATAATTCTAGATTTTAATGCGAAAAGAATCAAATTAAATGGTTTAATAATATAGTAATGAGAGATTTTGGCGCTTCCTGTAAAATTCCTCAGAATGGATATAGTACCTTTTGGAAATCAACGTCTCAATTTATCTTCAAATTATACAGTAAGAAATTTTGTTGGGGTTTATAGTAGTTTTTTTTTTTTTTTTGTATTAAATAAAATGGTATAATTCATGGTTTTAGTGAGGATAAAACATATCTGATATTAATCATTGTCTAATAATATGTTTTTATGTAAATGATTCTTACAGCATTAAGGAATGGATCTTAATTGTTTTAATTATTTTTTTCATTATTTATTGTATTATATTGCGCAAACAATTAAAAATTATTTGATTGATCTTTAAATCATAAAGTAAGGTTTTTGATTTTTAGTAGTTCTTTTACGTATTAAATACAATGTTATAATTTGTTGTTTCAGTGAAGATAAAAATCTGATATTAATCGCTGTCTAATAATTTGCTTTCATATAAATGATGCTTACAGCATTAAGGTATGGGTCTACATTGTTTTAATTTTTTCATTATTTATATAAATAAAAATAATAATATTTTTTTTAGTCCAAATATGTTTACTTTATTTCATTTGCTTAGTAATCTTAATGAAATCATACAGCATTAGCACGTATATTACCCCCGGACTTGGAATATTGTCCGAACCTCATATTTTCAAAACCGTTATTTACTATAAATGGTTTCTTTTTAACACTGCAGATTTCAGACAACTGCAGACAGTCGAAACTACACAATATGAATCTCCATATAGAAGAAGAAGAACCTTTATTTATTTACACAATATTTACAATGTACACTCAATACTAATATGTTTGGTTTCATGATTTCAGTGCACCTTTTTTCATGATAACAGAGTTTTAATCATCCTTTGAATTTACTAATTATCATTCAATATTTTGTTTAAAATAGTAGGAAAAGCAACACGAAAAAACCTACACAATATAAATTACAATATTAATTTAAAAGTACATGTTTGGTTCTTTTGTGCGTGTAGCGCTTTAGTGATGTTTTGTAATTACCAATTTCTAGTTTTAATGGGTTTTCAGAAGTTGTGGTTTTATCAAAATAATTTTTAGTTACTGTGTAGATATACTGTTTTAATGTTGGAAGATTTAGTTCAGAGAGCATTTTTGAAATTTTAGTATATCGTGGGTAGTTATTGATGATTCGCATACATGTATTTTGTATTGTTTCTATTTTTTTATAATTGGTATTGCAAGTCGAGCTCCAGACGGGCGATGCATAACAGATCTGGGCACGTATGACTGTTTTATATAGTAGTATTTTTTCTGAGTGCTTAAACTGGATTTTTTATTAAAATATGGGAACATTTTATAAACACATTTTTTTTGTTTTTTCGGATTTTCTATTGATATGTTCAGTATATGTTAACGATTTGTCTAAACTTATGCCTAAGTATTTAACTGATTTAGACCAGTTAATGTGGACTGAGTTTAATAAAAGATGATGGTTTATGTTCGGTCTGCGCTTCGTAAAGATTGTGGTTTCTGACTTGTTTGCATTTATTTTTAATTTCCACATATTGCAATATTTATTTATTTTTTGTAGTTTAGCTGCAATCTGTTAACTATGGTATCGATGCGATAGGATGATGTATATAGGGCTGTATTATCAGCGTAAAGAGACCTTATAACGTGCGGGAGGTTTGGAAAATCGGATATATATACATTAAATAAAGTAATCTCCATATACTGGAAGGAATTAGTCCGGGTGGCGGTCATTAAATGAAACAACTAAATAGTTTGAACTATTTTATTGTTTGCCAACGTTTCGAACCCCTTTGTGGGTCATCATCAGGGCGCATGGTGGGAGAATGGAAACTGACAGAATGGGACTGAACAGTTTCCATTCTCCCACTATGCGCCCTGATGAAGACCCACAAAGGGGTTCGAAATGTTGGCAAACAATAAATAGTTCAAACTATTTAGTTGTTTCATTTAATGACCGCCACCCGGACTAATTCCTTCCAGTAATTCTCAACGGTCAACTAATTACATCCACAATCTTCATATAAATTATATTACAACTACAATGTAATATGATCTACTAAACCTTTAATGATAGCACAAACTATGGGCTATTAACATCAGTTTCTGGTAAGTAGGAGTTGAAAAATCGCATATAGTCATACCATTACGTATTGTCATTATTTCAGAGTGCATTTAATTTATAGAATGTCTCATTTGAAATGCAAAATGCCTTTTGTGTGTCATTTATTTTGATTAGTAAGCTGACAGCATTGCGTCTTGTTCTTCCTTTTTAGTCATTTCTTCGTCCAATTAATAATTCTCTAGTTTGTTATGTCAGTAAACAGTACTGAAGATTAATGAGAACATAGCTATTAGAGATTGTAGATTTTTTTATATATATTTTTTATGTCTTACTAAGTAATTTTCTGCATTCTTCCAGGACAATTTAGAGGCATTAAGACCAAGTTCAAGTCATATAAAATTTAAAAAAATATTTATAAGTGTATCATTATCTCGAAAAAAAAATATAGGTTTAAAAAAGTGTTATAATGGATAATGATTATATTATAAACATCTCAGTGTCATTTGCAATATTTTCAACTCTTTATCTGATTTGTATTTATGTGTCATTTAATTACAGTAATTAAATCGTACTTAATAGTTAATAATTTACTGTCATCATGCTACTGTCAAGTAAGGCATATTCTTACCAACAAAAAAAAAGCCACTTAAGAAATTATTTTATTGCATAATGTATATTGTACAGAAACGTACCCCTTTTGTATCTTTCCAGGCTTTTATGTTCAGAATATAGCTATTATAATGTAAAGTGTACTCCTTGAATATTTGTATTCATTCCCGTTATTATTTTGGTTTAATTATTCGTACGATTTTTTCGTTTAATTATAATTTATTTAGTGACATAAGAATTTTGTTTATCAGTGTCTTCTTTTTAATTTCCTTGTTCCTATAACTTACATTTTTTTTTTTTTTAGACAGCTGATATATAGTAATCTATAGACGCTTCCAGCAAATTTCTTTAATTAAACAATTAATGATTTTTTATTACAATTCTTTAGACAAACCTTACGACTCTAATTAGGGCAACTTGGAAATATAGTATGGAACTTACAAGCTCCACTTAATCATGGAATTACTCTCAATATACTTATAAATACCTAATTATTCAAAGCTTTTTCTTTAGACCAATACTAAATACTCTGTATTAATTTACAAACAAGACCTTACATCATGAGCTCAATATCCCATTAATACTAGTTTTAAATATCTTATAAAACTATTTAAAAATTCGCCACAAACCTCACTCATAATCATAGAACATACGTCCCATAATCCGATTCTCAGCGGTTAGAGAGGAAAATCAATTTTTTTGTTTTTTCGTTTTCAAAAGCATAACAAAAAAAATGACATTCAAGTGGATAATCATTTACGAGTTTTATCGAAAGCCATGATTCGGTTTCATGTATAGAACACACGTGGTTGAAGAGCGCTTTTGAAAATGGCAATTATATCCGAAAGGTAGTAAGTTCATTTTTAATTTCATTCAAAAGCATTAAAAAAAAAAAGTATATATATATATATATATATATATATATATATGGTTTAAGATATTAAAAACACTATTCTAGATTCCAGTAATTAAGTAAATTAGTTCAATTAGAATATTTAATAAAATAAGAGTATTTCCTTAAATTGATATATTACCAATTGTCTAAGTTTTATGGGACATCCGACTGATAGTAACCTTTCGTTATTCAAATAATGGGCTAACGATTTAGTGACCGCGATTTTGATTAAACTCTTTATATCGATGTAAAATTTAATTGGGCTTTAATAACACATATTCATTCTGATTAAAATGGTCTGACAGAGCTTAAATGCTGATATTTTACATGTTTTTCCTGTAAAGTACCTTTAATTTCGTAGATTTTATAGAAATAAATATATTATCTTGTTACCACCGATGAAAAACACATAAATATATAAGTTGAACGAATTCGATATCTAACTAAAGGAGAAAACTGAAAAAATATATTTGTATGCAATTTTTTGTTTTTGAACATAAGAATAGTAATATACATGTATGATATACCGTTTGAAAGCTAAAGATTTTAGAAAAAAATATTATCTCATACACAATCTTTTATAAGTTAATAGAGAGTGATGACAAGCCGACAAAAATATAATAGATTTTTTAATAAAACACATGTTTCTATAGAAATTCCATTTAACTAATTATTTAATGGTTTCACTTATATTTGAAAATTCTCTAATCGATATTAAAAACAGAGGTAAGTGAAAGTAGTGTGTTGCCAGATTTTTTTTATTGTTATTATTATTATTATTTTTATGAAATATTCAGTGTTCTTTTTTATTAAATTGAAACTTTCTTTCATTTTTTTCTCTATCAATACTGTACATGAGGAGTAAATAGTTTCTTTTAGTGCTAATACTCCATGCCATTGATATTGGCTTGCTTATTATTTAAAATCATTCACAAAAATTTCCATTCCAACACTAACCTACTAGTTTCAATACTTTTTGATTCCAGATTATTCGAGGCGTCCGAAAATAAGTCAATCGCGAGACTTTCGGATTTAAATTTTTAATGGATTTCCACCAATAGATAGTTTCGTTAGTATATCACTTTTAAGTGATGCGGCTGAAAGAGAGGTGCCGGGATCTCCTGTCAATGTGCCTCGACATCCACTATTGGATCTCGGGGTTTGATTATGTGATCCCAAGATCAGTTTGTAAATATTGGAAATAGGTATGAATGTGACCAAGATTGTTATTATTATTTTATTCTATATTATATATATATATATATATATATACACTCACTCATAAAAAGTTTTCATACAGCATCCTTTTATTTTCCATAGCTATTTATTTTCAACATAACAATTTCCTAATGAACAAATTAATATTACCAATATTAGATAACAAAAAAAAAAATGTTTATTTTCATTTCATCATTAACATTTTCGTCGCAAACCGTGCGACCGTGCCATTTCACTCTATTTTCTGGTCATCGCTGTTTCTCAAATATAACTGTGGTTGTGAAGTTGAAATTTCTCCTGGAGGTTCGTCTTACCGTCTAGATGTGCAATTAGGCTGGTTTTGGTAAATTCGTCCTTTAAGAGATTTAAACCAATATTTTTCTAAAACGTAAAACAAAATTAGTTTTCAAATAACTCAAAAACCATACGCGTCTTTAAAAACTGTGAGTACTCATTTGAATGACAATAAAATTTCTAACTAACTAGAAGAAAAATCGTCTTAATTCGACCAGTGATACCAAAGATACTAAAATACTTATTACAAATATATGTAAGTATATTTCGTTTCATAGCCATGTTTCGTGTGTGGGTGGTTATTCATCAAATTCATATGTTTCATTGTTGTTGTTTTTTTAAATGATCATTAGGCTGAAAAGCGTTTAAGTTTTGAAAAGATAATATAACTCAGTTCTTAATCTTAAAAAAATGCAAGCTTATTCAGTTAGAAATAAGGGTACACCATCGAGTGGAAAAAAAAAAACGCGTTGGCGTTACATAGAAGTTATGATGGTATAGAATGAAAATGTTTTAAAACAAAAATGTCAGTAATAGATAATCTTGGGTGTGGCTACTTGCTACTGGTATGTTATTCTAGATTAAACTGAATAAAATTAATATCTGACAATCAACAATAATCATTTATTTGTCATACATAGACATAGTTAAAAATTTAACTCAGTGCTATCTTAGATATATTTCTATTTTATAACCTCATCTAACACAGTTATTATAAACAACTTTCATAATTTGCAGCAATTAAAAAAAAGTAAAATAGTCGCGTGCAAAGCCGCGAGCTACAGCTAGTCTCATAATAAAATAAAATTATATGATTGTTAGATCACATATGCAAAGTTTTTTTTGGCAATATACATATACTTAATAAAGAATATATATATTCCATATACTAGCCGTTTAACTCCTAACAGAAGGAAAAATAGAGGTTAAGTTTTCAAAACAAACCCCATCGTGGAAACATTACATTTTTTGAGGTGCGTCACCATGAACCCTCCTGTGAACCGTCAACCGTCCCATCTGGAAGCTAATTTACTTGTCAGTCCCATCTCACGCAAGGATGGACCCGGATCCTCTGATTCACACCTCACCTCAACCCTTTTTGGTCCAGATCTGGAGTATCCGAAGAGAGCTATTGTGGCCCCTCCAGCGGCTCCAGGCAGGACAAAGAGTAACGTGCGAGGAGCGGGAAGAGGTCCTAATTACCTCGCACTTGCGCCTCCTCCGAAGGACCTTTTAGCCAGGATTGTTGGATTAGCCGCAGGGGGTCATACACTAACGGATCTTGCGCCGGCTGGCTCTGCTAAAGTCTATTGTCCAGGATGTAACGACTAATGAGGGAATCTTCACGCTATGATTTTAACTTTAAACTAGTAAAATAGTTACTATAATATACTGAAGTCGTTAACAAATAGGACACACCTGATATGAGTTTACAAAAGAAGGTAATATTAATATGTACATACAATTTAAAACTTCTTTAATATTTCGCCTACAAATATTTAACTTTTATTCTATAATATCCGTTGAAATTTCCTCCTAATTCAACTAGGAAAAAAAAAAAGAAAAAAAAAAGGATTTGGAAAGTTTCAGTGACAAAAATTAATGAAAAAGTTGTGGTCTGTTTAATAGTTTTCTTTCTTTCGCTGTCTCATTTTCTGTATTTTTCTCCATAATTAAAAAATAAAAATAAAACGTTTTTTTAAATTGTTAAAGTTATGTATATATAAATTTGCAACTGTAGAGAATAGTAGTTTATATAAAATAATATATATATATTTTTAGATTGGTAAATTCTACGAAACTCATTGTAGTTTTAAATGTTTAATACCATTGAATAATAATCAGCTTTAACGATCAGTTGAGGAATGACGTACGTAATAAGGTCCAGTATATTTATAATAATTTACATATAATATAATACATATAATTTAATAAATTTACATGTTATTATTATTTTTTATAAGTAAATACGTCATGGGACTTAGAGCAACGACTGGGATTGAAGACGTACGTGTCCTAGAGAAGGAACCAGGTGAAGGCCAGGAGCCGAGGACACCATCTCTTGCCACGTGAACATGAATATTATAACTTATATTATTACTCAATATATTATTATTTAATATTTAATAGTTTGTTGTTATTAATAGCAGAATGTATTTTGATACAAGAATTTTTTTTTTAATTTTTTCACATCTAATTGACTTAAATTACTTATAATTAAAATATTCCATGGCTCATTATATATTTAATAATATTCATAACAACGAAGAACATATCTTGTGCGCCCAACACATGACTTTCACCATTAAAGCCTTAAATAAACAGAATTTCTATAGAAACATGTGTTTTATTAAAAAAACAATTATATTATCATCTAAATTAGTCAGTTAGTTTTATCGGATTTTCATCACTCTTTATTAACTTTTACAAGCTTGTGTATGAGATAACATTTTTTTCTAAAATGTTTAGCTTTCCAACGGTATATTACACATTTATAGTACTGTTCTTATGTTCAAAAACAAAAAATTGAATTAAAAAATATGATTTCAGTTTTTTTCTTTATTTGGTCGAATTCATTTAATTTATATATTGACCTGTTTTTCATCAGAAGTAACAAGATAATATAGTTATTTTTATAGAATCAACAAAATTAAAGGTACTTTAGAAGAAGAAAATTTAAAATGTCGGCATTTTAACCTTATCAGACTGTTTTAATCAGAACGAAACCTACATGAGATTAAAGCCTATTAATGTTTACAACGATATAACGAGTTTAATCAAAATTGTCGGAACCATTTTTGAGAAAATAATAAATAGGTCCAAAATATATGGTATAAAGTGGCTCTTCTGGTTAGCCAATTTTGATGAAAAACATTTGGTAACATCTCACGCGGATAGTTGTCTTAAATATGAAATTTCAGTTTCATAGGAATTTTTGTTTCCGCCCGGGATATACCACACACACACACAGGTGGTTAGCATAACAGCCTCCTATACCAAAGGTCTCGGGTTCAAACCCGCAGGAGGTGTTAGGATTTTTTAATAGGAGTAAAAAATCCTTATGCCTTATAAAGGGAGCGTTAAAAGTTGGCCCCAAGCCTGTGCGATGTCAGGTACTCTTTAACAATCCCTATCCTAATAAAACCTGGATAGGCAAAATTTAGGACTCCCACTGGAGCATCGTCCGATTAGCCATAGTAGCATAAAGTGACGTTAAATAAATAAACAATAAACACACATACACATCGTTTTGCGGGACTTGGTTATTTGGACTTAGGGGACATTAAAACGTGTATTTCCGTTGAAAACTGGAATTCGAACCTTTTCACGATCGCAATACTTTCCCTTAATATATTATTAAGTGAAAGTAAAACGTCATTCGGTTTTAATCAAGTGTTGCCGAATAGTGTTATGGTTATTTTTTTTTTCGATTCATTATTAACTCTTTACAAGGAACTAATAAGGTAAGATTCCGTTTGTCAATGCATAATGTATAAGAGAAATTACTCCACTGAACATTAACACGATGTTTCTACAAAAATTACTAAAAATAAATATTGTCGCATCTCAATTAACTAATAAATTATTCGTCTTATTTCAACTAGCACATATTATTATTCAATAAGAAGAATCCATCTACATACGAATTATACAAGTATTAATATTAATAAGGTTCAACCGCAACTACTAAACATGTAAATACAAAAATGTGTAACAATTAACATGCTCAGGCTTTCAAGTGACTGTATTTGCATCTAGTAAATCATCCGATATTTGATTAAAAAAAAACAAAAAAAAAACGTGTTCTCTTCTTTGAATAGCCTGTTCAATATATATCTTTTTTTTCTGTCGTTTTCACGTTATTAATCCCATGTTTTATAAGCCTGAATAATTCCTGTAGGATGGCTGAGAGAGGAGTATGAGGTTACAGAAATAGAGAACACTTGCTCACATATTTGACTTGGTGACTGATCAAACAGAATTTGTTTGTAGGGAACACAGACGGTAATTGCGGGATTGACTCAGGCACAGCTACTGACAAAAGAACAATCAGAAGAATGTCTTCTACAAACTATTGGTAGTCCCGACGATTTCGGCATTACAATAATTTAAAAAACTAGTGCAGGAAAAACGATAAAAGATCGCGTCCAATGGTACACGACAGATTTACATTCTTGTAATAGGGAAAAAAAATCCTAAAAATATATGTTTGCACTTTTATCCTTTAGTTTGTTATCAAATTCTTTTAAAATGTACATTCAGCAATTTTTAATTTCAGTTACCTATATATGAAATATAGGCATAGAAAGAGAAAGTACTGCGGAAATTTACGAATTCCAGTTTTTTACGGAAATAAATGTTTTAGGGTCCCCTGAGTCTAAATAATCAAGTCCCGAAAAAAAGTCTCTCTGTGTGTTAAGTTTAGCGCTAAAACCAAAAGTCCTACGAAACTGCGAATTTTGAAAACTGAAACGAAAATTTCATATTTAAGACAACTATACGCCAGATATGTTACAGCTACGTTTTCATCAAAATCGGCCAACCAGAAGAGCAACTTTATACTTTATGAATTTTGAACCTTTTTACGATTTTCTCAGAAACGGCTCTAACGATTTTTATTAAACTCATTGATGTGAAATGTAATGGGCTTCAATATCATTTAGGTTTTATTCTTATTGAAATAGTCTGACGGCTTAAATGCCGACATTTTTTATTTTATTCCTCTAAACTACCTACAATTTTTTACATTCCAAAAGATTAACCATACCATTAATGACATTAATGAAGGACGGCTAGATGTGCAAGTTGGACGAATTTAATGACCAACTAAAGTTGAAAACAGCAAAGTATTTTTTTGTTGTAATTTTTTTTTATATTGACCAACATAGAAATATAGACGTATAATATACCGTTGGAAAGAGAAAGATTTTAGAAAAAATATTATCTAGAACTAAATTTTGTAAAAGCTAATAAAAAGTGACGAATAGGGAATAAACTTATTACTGATTGTCAATTTAATATAGTTATATTATTTAATCTAAATCATATGCTTCCAACAAAAACGAATAAACGTTTTATTATAAGGGATCACTTGTAGTTGGGTGGTTAGCATAACAGCCTCCTATGCCAATGCCTTCTACGGTTCAAACCCGCAGGTGGTGCTAGGGTTTTTTAATTGGAGTAAAAAATCCTCAGTTATGCCGTCCTTCTTAAGGGGGCGTTAAAAGGTGGTCCTGAGCCTGTGCGATGTCAGGTACTCGTTAACAATCGATATCCTGATAAAACCTGGATAGGCAAAATTTAGGACTTCCACTGTAGCATCGTCCGATTAGCCATAGTAGCATAAAGTGACTTTAAATAAATAAACAAACAAACATTTTATTAAAATATACTTAAAATATTTTTCAAATTTGTTTCATAGTTTTTAAATTGATTTTAACAGTCGAGGCAAGTGAACGACGTTTGTTGCCCACACATTTCTTTTTTTTTTTTTTAGGCTAATGAGATGATGTTTAATTTTCCAAATATACAAAATAAAAGGTTCCTTAGTAGAAAAAATATTAAATACATGATATTCAAGCCCAGATTCACTGGTGGATGTGGAGGCACAATACCAGGAGATCCCAGCGCCTCTCATTCAGCCGCGTCACTGGTCTTGAGAGCCGGTGGAGGCCTAGTGAGGGCGCTAGGGTATAAAAATAGAGAGGTTTATTTAAAAAATGTTTTTGTCCCTTTCCGTTAAATTTGCAAACTCCGTAAATCATTAGCTTTTCAGTACAACATTATAAATCTATATTATCAATCTGATTTCTAGAAGTTTCTGTAACCCATAACGATGATTATAAATGTGGTGATATTCACAAACGAAATCTTTGAGAGAGGAAATGCGATGTACTAATGATTCCATTGACTAGAAAGATGACAAACGTTAGGAATAGAGGTTCGTCACTATTTGTGCAGATGTTAGAAAGCATTGTCTTCACGGGAAGCTAATTGCATTGTTCTGTCATCGAGGGAGCTGCCATATTTCTCTTTCATACGATCGTTAGTGAGGAACACACAATATAGCCTGATAGAAAAATATTTTACGGTGGTAAAGGACGCGTAGGAGTCGGTTAAACATTCTCTTCCTTAAGATTCAGTCTTATTTTTTAAGGATTAAAAATAGATTTTTATCACTTTCACTTACCTATATATGAAATAGTTAAATTAAAATTTTCAAATTCTAGTTTTCGCCGGAAATACACGTTTTAGAGTACCTTGAGTCCAAATAACCAAGACCCGTAAAAGTGTGTGGGGTAAGTTTAGCTCAGAAATGATAAATCGTACGAAACTGAAATTTCATATTTAAGTCAACTATACGCCCGAGATATTAAAGCAACATTTTCAGTACAAACTGGCGAATGCTACTTGAGGAGACCAGGACCCAGTGATGGATTGTAGAGCCGATTTATAATGATTATTTTCATTAAAATCGGCTATCCAAAAAAGGCACTTTATACCATGCATTTTGCACCTTTTTATTATTATCTCAAAAACGGCTCTATCGATTTTAAATAATCAAAGTCGATATATCGATGTGAAATTTAATGGGCTTTAATATTATACAGGTTCCATTCTGATTGAAATAATCTGACACGGCTTAGGTGCCAATGTTTTCTTCCTCTAAACTACCTTTAATTTTTTACATTCCAAAAGATTAACCATATCATCATAATGACATTAATGAAGGACGGCTAAATATAAAAGTTGGACGAATTTGATGACCAAACAAAGGATAAAAGAGGAAAACTATTTTTTAACGTAATTTTTATTTTTTTTGATATTAAGAAAAGTATCACATACCATAGTAGAAAGTATAATTGGTTAATTTTATCTGTTTGTTGTTTTAAAGTGAAGCAGAGATAACGGAATGTTTAATTTTCCTATATTAATAAACTTAATGTGTATAAATGTATTCAAAAACTATAGAAATAACAAATGTTCCTCTACTATTAGGTTTATAGCTATTTTATATTTATTATATATATATTATATATATATATATATATATATATATATATATATATATTTTATTTGTTAAAAATATACATCTTGTACAAATTTGGTAATACATTTCCAACTTTACCACACTCACATCAATATTGAATTTCTCATCTTACGAGTTATTCAAAGATAAATAATATACAAAAACAATAGCCAATCTTTTTTTTTTTTTATATTAAAAAACAAAAAGCAATAAAGAAAATCATCATAAACAAAAATAATAATAACCGAAATTATATCACATCACTTAATTGGTGTGTGGCTCATCACTATTTTAGGGGTCTAGAGTTCTGCACACTGACACTAAAAATATGTAAATTGTATTTAGACTTTGCAGGCAGTTGATTTGGAGTATATTTTCAATGTTCTGTTGATCACTATGTTCGAATAATAAGGGTTTTAAATATTTTTCTCAGTCTTCAATAAGTTTTTCACATTGGATAGGAACATGGAATAGGCTATTTGTAATAAATTGTTTACAAAAAAGGAAGTTTTCTTGTGATTTAAAGCTGAAAGTTATGTGTTTTACATAAAGGTTGATTAATTTAGGGTTTGAAACCCTCAACTGGCTCACCAATCTTATTTTATTTAGGCTGGTTCTATATGTCAAATAGGTCTCTGGGCTATTGATATTAAAACTGGAAAAAACTCTATACATGGGGTTGTAACTGGAGATCACGGATCGATGAATATCTGTAGAGATGGTATGATTTTTCAACTTTTCCAATATTCCATCTTTATGCTTCAACATTCCAGCTGGGTTTATATTGTCAAATTCCTCTCTACGACCATAATGAGCAGCCATTTCTCTCACTTGTGTGACCCAATCAATGTTTATATCTGGATTATTTATATCTAGTGAGATTAGTCTATTAAAGCAAAGTCGTGGCCACCTCTCTTCAGACCATAAGTGACAATTGGGACCAGTAGTTTATGACCTTCATAACTTTGATGCTTAAGGAGTTTCGCCCAGTTTCGAGACGTACTATGTAGTTAGCAGTGCTTCTCGGCCCTATTTCACTACTTATACTACAGAAATAATTTTTTGATGACTTGGTTACAGACAATTTATTTTTTTTTTCCCGTTTAGAGGAAAGCTGGATTGCAATGTATTTTACTTACAAACCTTCAGGAAACAATGCCCTGATGATGGTGTAAACCGTATCAATATCCGTCTTGTGGTTTAGAGGGAGTTCCCGGAAAAACAAATTGCATTATCGTTTTATACAAATAGATGTAGTGCCATTTATTATGACAGTATTTGCTTAGCGGAGGTGGAAATAACTAAGGAAGCAAGGAGATGTAATTTTGTTACCAACTCCAAAAAAGAAATTTGGAAATAATATTTTCTTCACTCTCTTCCCTCTTTTAGATTTGCCACTGTTTCACTCACCTCCTTTTCTACTTCACATCAGATAAAAGTCTTGTTTGTTGAAAATCTAATAATACAACTCATGAAAGAGGATTAGATGAGGAAGATGGTTGGGGGTGCGGTCATAAATTAAATTAAATTCGTTATTACCGTCATCCGTTATTACTTAAAATCTTTTAATCTTTACCTCGTCACTATTTCTTACAATTTTATCAAATACTCATAAGTAATAACTCAAGTACTCTCAAGTAATAACTTTTGGCTATTTTTTAACAATCGAATCAGTAAACATAACTTAGCTTCTTGGAATTTTCCTAACGGACATTCTAGTTCTCATATTTTCCGTTCCACGCAATGAGCGTTTTTTAAACTGGGAAACATCACTCCTGCAGGCAACGCCTTCACGTAGTCACGTATGTATTTTTTTCTTATTGATAAGGGTCTTTTTTCATCGCCCATCTCTTTCTCCCCCTTTCCATACTCATATCTTTCTCCGTTACATATCCTCACATATAATTATTAGTTTAATATTACATTATTTTAAAATTTAAATTATTTTTTATTCATACTGTTTCTCTTTTGTAATGACTATATTTTTTATATATTACCTATACTCTAAACTATGTTTTATTCTTAAATATATTACCGTCATATATCAACTCAAAATTGTTAAGATTTAAAATCTTAATTGTTCACATATTTTTCCTTTATCATTTTTTTTTTCATTTACTTAGTCTCTCTTTATATATTCTCATTACAATATTATCATCTCAATTATGTTTACTTCCATACTTTATAACTATCATCTTAATTTTGTTTATTTCCATACTTTATAACTGTCACCTTATTTCCATACTTTATAATTGTCATCTTATTATCATTTTACATTTAATATTATTTATGTTCCCATAATTTATTACTGTCATATTATAATTATATACCTAACGCATTATTAAGTCTATAATTACATTGGTTGTTATCTTGTTTCTTTTAGCCCTGATGAAGGCCCACATTGTAGGCCGAAACGTCGGCACATAATTAAAATAACATTTATTTTAAATGTGTGTTTTTAATTTATGACCGCACCCCCAACCATCTTCCTCATCTAATTTCTCAACGGTCAACAAAACTCCATCATTATGAAAGAGGATTGTGCGATGGTTTCAAAATTGATAGTGTCACAATAATTTATAATACTTCAAAAACAATTTTCATCATTCCTGGAATAATCTATTCCATTCGCTTGTCCAATCCGGATCGGCCATTCCATTCGAAAGATGAAGGAATAACTAATAAATGTGGCGGTAGCATTGCATTTTCCACCCACTTCTGCATCGCCTAGCAATGTTTCCCGACGTTCAGCTATTAGCTCGCAAATGCAGAAATGATTTATGAGATTGTTAAATGTTTGAAAATAACCGGATTACATAATAAGTCTTATCCTAGGAGATGGGCGTTCAATTAGTTGCCACTGATTGATGCAGTACCAATATGCAAATGCAATTATAAAATGCATATAAAAGTGCAACGGCTAATTGATTAGGCTCCAGGGCGTCTTTAATCTTAAGGCTATCTTTTGCCATCTCGAAAGGCTTGGGTATTTCTTTGTAAGTGGTTTTTAAATGCTTTGTTGAAATCTCGATTTGCCTTATTAATAATATAAGGAAAGGGTATTTTATTGAAATGAATCGAGGTTCTTAAATGTATTTTGAGTATATTGTGAACACTGAACCTGTGGGATCTCTTATTTGAGCAGCAAACACACTGTGAATAAGACATTATCATTGTAATCATTAAATGTGGAGAACAAAAAAAGAGAGAAAAATAAATTAAAATGATGTGATTGTAAAAATTGCCTTCATCATGGATACTGATTCAGAGAAGGTGTTTCAAGAAATCATTTACTTAAAAATAAGTACTACTTGTTAATGTGTGTTTTTCGTTTGATGACCGCAGCCCCTTACTCATTGAATATACTACATGTGTATCTTTTTTTTTTTTTTTTTTTTTTTATAAATATTTATTTATTGAGAAATATTACAATATGTTTCAGAATGAACAATAGTAATAGTGATATAGGACCACATTCATACAATATATACAGAAAATAATGATAAAGTCAAATTACATAAAATTGAAACAAAAAATCATTTATATGTACAATAAAATAAAAAAAAAAAAACAACAACAACCTATAATTGAGATAAATACAAAGTTGGCAAATAAATAAACATCATACAAAAAAACATAACTATATACAATATATACAACTGCTAAGGGGGCCCCAGACTTGGCTTTGTCCCTCCGCTCGTGGAGGAAAAAAGCGGGATCCAAAAGATCCCCGCGCCTCGCTCTCAGCCCATCATTGGTCTTAGACTGTAGAGGCTGAGTTAGGACGCAATAGCCACAAACCATATATTTATTTAGAAATTATACTTTTTGACAAGGTTTACAAATATAGACACATGTATACCAACACCTTGAAGATCACAATATAATATTTACTTTATTATTTATGTGATGAAACTGTTATAATCGTGGTAATGTGAAAACGACTTGCGGCGAACGAGAGAACTAGCTTTTTCATTGCATTTACGTCATCTAGAGCAGTCAGTTAACTCCTAGTCGGGCCTAGTATAAATTCAATATTCTAATATGGCAGATAAATGCAATGAATTTAAGATTCACAGATAAAGATTTTAATCTTTTATTAGAAATAGCAACATGAGGAAACATTATAATTCAAGATGCAAACTCTTCACTAATAGAACCAACTTACATTCTTCCATGACCACACCATCATAATTTTATCAATAATTACCGAGCCTAAAGAAGTTTAATTTTAAAAACAAAATCGTAATTACCGATTAGTTAATTGTTTAGAAAAAAATACAATAATCTAACAAGGGGTAATATTTTTTAAACACCATAACCATTTTTCACATACAATTTAATTATTTGTAATCACGTCTGAGTTTATAATGGGATATTTACGAAAACCCTCACGACTGAAGTCAGGTAATAAAATTACATCCCGAATTAAATTCATCCTTCAATATATTAGACAGCTGGTTATAAACTTTCAGGACTTTATCCCACCCGAACCTTCTTATATTTACTATTGCCTAATATCTTATAATAAGGTACAAAGGCGTCCCGACCTCTCCTTCGACTGTTTCGAGTGATTTAGGAAACTGATAGAAAAAAAAAAAAAAAGGATTGGTGTTCCAAGGAAGCTGTAGCCTGAAGAAATATGAAATGAACCGGCGGACAGGCACAGCGGGGAGTCCCCTGCAAAAACAGTGAGAAGAGACAGACTGACACCCAGGTAGCCCAGGTAACATCGAAGTGCCTCGTTTTTGTCATATCCGTCTTCCAAGGAGTGACAAGTTTTGGGGTGGTGGGGCTACGGGGGATAATTGACGCGAAGTAGGTAAAGAATCCATCCCATAGAACGGATTTTTCATTAAATTAATCAGAAGTTAGTCATTCATCAAATTATTATTTGATAAATTTTTACATTCACTTACCTGTATGTGAAATATATCCTCAAAGTGCTGAATCGCGAACATTTCTATGTATCGAAATAAAGTCTATGTTTTATGGTCTGCTGATTCCAAAGAATCAACTCTAGCAAAGTAGTTTGTTGTTTGTTAAGATCGTCATATTGACAACAAATAACTACACGAAATTAAAATTTACTTATTTAAAAACCTTAACATGTATAATGAAATTAGTTTGATTGACTTAAAATATTTGCAAAATTGTATTTCTTTTTTAAAATTTCTTTTAAGGCTAAGATCGGCGATGTACTTTTTGTCATCAATATAAAATATGAAGACTACAAGTACTTTAAGGTGAGTTTAAGACAATTTATGTATTTATGAAATATATAAATAAATTATTAATCTTAATTTTCTATGGTGAGTAGCAGATTTGTAATATTTATTAGTTTAATTAGCTTGCTAGCAAGCAGTACGAACACGAACTGTATCATCTGAGAGAAAAATACAATATAACTGGGTAGCAAAAACTATAAGTTAGTCGTCGTAGCTCGTAGGATTCTTAAAACGCAAAACACTGAATTTCATAAATATAAAATTTGACTTAATTCTATCCTCACACAAGACTGAAACTGCTCGAAGATATTGATTACTAAAACACTTTCTAGACAAACGTTCAAAATTTCCAATATATTACAAAAGACTCATTTACATCACTATTATCAGACCTATTTGGACATATGGAATCGAGCTTTGGGCTCTACGAAACCATCTAATACCTCCCGCATCCAGTCCTTACAATCCAAAATTCTTCGCAAAATCCTGAATGCCCCTTATTTTGTTACAAATAAACTCCTTCATAATGACCTTAACATCCCATTTGTTGCAGACATTGCCCGTGATAGATACTCTTCTTTTCATTCTAAACTCCCTGCCCATACAAATCCATTTGTCCGTAATTTATCTTCCTCAGATATTCCTGATAACCCTCCAAGGCGACTGAAAAGAAGGTGGCCTCGGGACCTACTGAGTTAAAATAGTTAGTGAAGTGCTACCACTGGGTAGTTCTTTCTCAAGAAATTTTCATGACTTTTTTTTATTCCTCATATTTACCTATCGTGTTCTTTAATACAGTTGTAAATTACTATAAATAAATAAATTAAAAAAAAAAAAAAAAACTTAATTCTAAAATTCGGGACATATAAAAAACGTCGCGGGGCTCAGGAAAATTGTGGAAAAGTCACCTTATGGTAACTGAGAATGCTGGATAATTTTGGTGATGGTCCTGTTCTATTGATACTTGCAATATAATTTAAATATTGTGAAATAATCTAGTAGCATTCTTAGAAAATAGATACAATCCAGAGGTTGTGGCTGTCTTGTTTGAGGTATATGATTCGATTTTTTTTAAATAAGAGCCACTACTGTTAGCCAATGAGAGGTCTTTATTTGTGGACCTTCTTTGAATAAAAATGGGTTCCTAAGGAAGCTTCAATATAAAAACTTTAAGGTTAGAATTTAAAAAACTATTATTCTTCAGACGGTTTTTTACGGAAGTGGACGTGGCCGCTTCCTTTGAAGGATGAACAATGCCTTAAGGTTATCGAAAATAAGGTACTGCATAAAATATTTGGTCCGAAGAGAGATGAGGCCATTGGGGAGTTTAGAAGTTTGCACAACGCGGAATCGCGGAACATGTATTCTGTGGATATAATTGAATTGATAGCATCGCGGAGATCAAAATCTGTGAGTAAAGTTGTTGGGCTCGGTGAGGAGCGGATTCAGAGAAAGTTGATATTCGTTGATCGACTGGTAGGCGTCCGAAAGGTAGGCCAAAGCGGCGATGGGAGGATTGTGTTAAAGCTGATCTCAGTGGCTTGGGCTTGAACAGTGAACATTGGACGAGTCTGTGTAGGCGAAATTTGGTGGTATTGGCATCGAACCTTCGGGTTCGCTAAGCCTATTATTATTATTATTACATAAGGAAACAGTGAGGAATATTTATACAGTTCCAAAATGTTTGAATCATATGTTAATGATATTATTAGCGACTAAATTTTGTACGAAATACCTCATGGACACGTAAACACGTTATAAATACACAAGCTAATCTCCATGAGAAACAGCTTACAAACCACCTTGATGAATCCGTCGTTTCCGTGTGGCATGGCAACATCTCTACATGGATGCGCGTGTCTTACACGGGAAGGAACACGGCTTGTCCATGCGAATCCACAATCAATTTGCCTGTTTCGTGTCTTTGCTCTGGTATAATAGAGCATGTCACTCAAGTCGTGCCTTGGGAGCCGAACAAATCGCTTCAGGATTTGACTAATAATATAATTACCGCTGAGCCGGAGGTTCAAAAAACTAATGGGAAGTGTAATGGTGTATTCGTGCTCTCCTCAGTCTATCCTGGCATAGAAAAGAACATGGTCGTGTGAACACTTTTCTATAAATAAAAAAAGTTAAATTACTTTCATATTTAATAAGAATTCTGTGGTTGTAATAATTAATAATTGAAGAAGGAAGGTGAGAGTAGCGTTCGTCGTACTGATCTTACTTAAATGCATTGTATATATTTTCTTGGAATGCTACCAGAATATTTAACAATATTTAAATTGTATTGCAAGAATCACTACATTAAATGAATGAAGATTACTGTTTATCGCCCATATTTTAATTTGATTTTGTTTAAATAGGATTTTACTGAAGTATTGAACAGGGAATACCCAAAAAGTTAGTAAACCTAGTAGAGATGTGTTAGTCGGAAACATTCCATAAAGTTAGAATCGGTCATAATTACTCCGAGAGATTTGAGGTGCGATCGGGTTTGTGACAGGATGACTCCCTTTCACCTGTTTTGTTTAATATAGCTTTAGAATATGTCATAGAAAAAGTGATGTTTACCGTGAAAGGTTTAAATATGGGTGACAAGATTCCGGTTTTGGGGTATGGCGATGATTTGGTACTGCTAGGTGAAGACACGGAAACCATACAACCAAATACAAGTGTGTTAATGAAAACCGGTAAACAAATAGGTCTCGAATTAAATACCGATAAGACGAAATATATGATTAGTAGCAGAAATGGTGGCGATCTTGATGATATTAATATTTCAGGGCATACTTTTGAACACGTACAGAAATTCAAGTATTTAGGTTCAATGATAACAAGAAAAAATGAAATCCAGGAAGAAATAAAGTCCCGGTTAAAGGTGGGAAATGCGTGTTATTATTCAGTTGCTAAATTACTTAGCTCGCGGCTTCTGTCTAAAAGCTTAAAGGTTAGAATTTATAAAACTATTATTCTTCCGACCGTTCTTAACGGATGTGAAACGTGGCCGCTTACATTGAAGGATGAACAACGGCTTAAGGTTTTCGAAAATAAGGTACCGAGTAAAATATTTGTCCCGAAGAGAGATGAGGCCCCTAAGGAGTTTAGAAGGTTGCACAAGGCGGAATTTCCGAGGAATATAATGGAGTTGATACCATCGCGGAGACTCAAATGGGCGCGTAAAGTTGTTAGGCTCTGTGAGGAAAGGATTCCGAAAGGTAGGCCGAAGCGTCGATGGGAGGATTGTATTAAGGCTGATCTCAGGGGCTTGGGCTTAACCGGCGGACATTGGACGAGTCTGTGCAGGCGAAGTTTGGTGGTATCGACGACATCCAACCTTCGGGTTCGCTAAACCTATTATTATTATTATTATAAGGATTTTGTTTCCTTAGAATAAAAATTTAGAAGATATTTATTTTTGTTTTAATTTCTTTGTTATTTTTTATGTATAGTATTTTTCCTCATTGTAAATAATTTTAATTTTAAATAATCATTGTAAATAATAATTAATCATGTCTACTTTGTCTGTTGGTCAGACATCTTATATATTTTAATTGTACATAACTGTTATTCTTAGGGGACCTTGTACTAGAATTTTTTTTTTCTATTCTATTCTATTCTATCAATAGAACAGGACTATCACCAAATCCAGCACTCTCATTTACCATGAAGAAACAATCGCTTTAGTGTAAAAGTACTTGATAGTGAACCGTCTCATATCCACTTTATGGGACCCGTTTCATTATTTTAAATAATTTTTAAAATTATCTCTGTATCAAAAATGTATTTTTCACTAATTTCTCATTCTTCCATTATTATTTTATTTTTCTAGTTACAATTATTATTATATCTTTTGGTTTATCATTCGCAATGGTTAACCTTTGTAATCGACCAATAAAATAAAGCTTCTTCAAAATTTGAGATATTACGTTTTAAGATGAGTTAACCTTAAATAACGAATAAAATAAAATCAGTCTGTCATTCGAAATAATGAACCCTAAAAATTACATAATTATTTATTAAAATCGGTTTATAAATAGGGTATAAATAGCGTTTTGGACTTGACGCAGTGGTGATGTGAAGATTTTAAAGATATTAACTGACATTGACAATGTTGCTAGTTCGTTTTTTGTAAGCTCTTTGATTAATTTATTGTTATAAATGTAAGTTTATAGCTTTCATATAACACATCTATGTAATAATAATACAATATTTTTTTGTAAATAATATACTATTGTGTTATAATTGGCATTTTCTTTTTACTTTCACTTACTATATATAGTAAGGGGAAGTATTGCGATCGTGAAAATTTTCGAATTCCAGTTTTCAACGGAAATCACGTTTTAGGGTCCCCTGAATCCAAATAACCAAGTCCCGCAAAAAGGTCTGTGTGTGTGTGTGGTAATTTCCGGGAGGAAACGGTAAGTCCTATGAAACTGAAATTTCATATTTAAGACAACTATACGCCCGAGACGTGTAAAAAACTTTTTTCATCAAAATGAGCTTACCAGAAGAGGCACTTTATACCATGCATTTTGCACCTTTTTTCGATTTTCTCGAAAACGGTTCCGACGATTTTGATTAAACTCGCTATATCGATGTAAAATTTAATGGGCTTTAATATCATGTAGGTTTTATTCTGAATAAAATGGTCTGACAGTGCTTAAATGCCGATATTTAAAATTATCTTCCCCTAAAGTACCTTTAATTTTGTAGATTCAATAAAAATAGCTATATTATCTTGTTAGCGCTGATGAAAAACAGGTGAATAAATTCGATACCCAACTAAAGGAGAAAACAGAAAAAATATTTTTTTAATGCAATTTTTCGTTTTTGAACATAAGAGCAGTAATATACATGTATGATATACCGTTGGGAAGCTAGAGATTTTAGAAAAAATATCATCTCATACACAAGCTTTTAGAAGTTAATAGAGAGTGATGAGAAGAAGATAAAACTAACTGATTATTTTAGATAAAATATAATAGATTTTTTTAATAAAACACATGTTTCTATATAAATTCAATTTGATTAATTCCTTAATAGTTTCACGTATTTTCATCTCTAACTGTATTTGAAAATTCTTTCATTGATTTTAAAAATCGAGGTAAGTGAAAGTCGTGTGTTGCCCGCACCAGATTTTTTATAAATAGGCTGATAAAAGAGTACTATCAAAAAAAGGATTTGTCAGTATTTATCATCGAGAAAGCTTTAACTATTTTAAAATTCAATCATTTAATATTGGATCTTAAAAAACCATAGAATCGGAAACTGACTTTAGATAGGATATTATTTCGTTCTGTTAACATATATGTAGATATTAGTGAATAAATACATATTCTATATGTTACACTATGTCATGATGACGTTTATGTATCGCAGTTTTTCCTGGAACATATATTTTAATACTTACTTCACGCCTGATTTAGATGTAAAAAGCTTATTTCAATATCAGAAAAAAAAGAATATGTTTGCTTATGCAAATTTCCTGCAAAACCTAACATAGAACTGGCCTTAATGAAGATTTCATGGAAATATTAACATCCAATAAGACATAAATTATACCGATCAGTGGATGTTGATATCTTTATTGTGGTAGTTTTAGAATTATAATTATTAACAATTTTTTCATAGTAAAAATTAAATAATGTGTGATATTTAATTATTTATATTAATGTCACTCATATTTTAGGAATCCTGAGAGTAATTTTTTTTTTTGTTTCCTTGTCCGTATATTGGGTTGTTTCACATGAAATGTCCGTTTTTATAGTTTCTGAAATACATAAAGGATTTTGCAGGTCTCAGTTGTTTTCTTCCGAATGTTTACATATTTAAAGTAAACAGTTACTAATACTCTACCTTTGTATTATAAACATTAGCTTCCCAATCAACTACCAACTTTTTAGTATACCCCCAAATAAGAACATGGAAACACGCGATAGTCGAGTAATATTTTTGTACGAGTTTAAACTAGGCTATTTAGCAGCTGAGACCGCTAAATATTTTTGCAAGGCGTTTGGGGAAAGGAGTGTTAATGAACGGACCATTCGCCGTTGGTTTGCTAAGTTTTCAGCTGGAGATACCGACTTGGAAAACGTGCCCCAAGGAAGACCTCCGGCCGTAATAGACAACGATGTCCTCAAACATACAGTAGAAGGAAACCCCTACCGAAAGACTCTAGGACAGCACAACTGAATGCAAGTGCATCTACCGTTTCCAGACATTTAAAGTGTATTGGGAAAGTAAAAAAAACTGGATACATGGGTACCTCATGATCTCACTGAGCGGCGCAAGACCCCATGTTTCAAAACATATCGTGCACAAATTGAAAGAACTGGACTACGAAGTTCTTCCGCACCCACCATACTCTCCCGACTTGTCTCCAACAGATTACCACCTGTTCAGGAATTTAGACAACTTCGTCAAAGGAAAACTTTTTGAAAATGATGATCAAGTGAAAAGTGCGTTTTCCACATTTTGTTTCACTTTAAAGCTCAGAGTTTTTCAGTTCGGGGATAAAAAAGTTGGTGTCACGTTGGGAAAAATGTGTAGAAAAAGAACGTAAATACTTCTAATAAAATCATCTTCTTTTCATATCGTATTTTTAATATAAATCCTTTACCTCGAAAACGGACTGTTCATGTTACACAACCCAACATTTTCAAGATAGCATACTAAGATGCCTTTCCAAATTTATATTATGCATTGATCATGTGAAGACACTGAACCTATTTAGAATCAGCACAGGGTGTTCTCAATAACATTTATCAGTAAGTTCGATGTTTTCGTTAAAACTGGATGAAAATCTAGATAAAAAATATTCAGCTTGTCTTAATCATTTCAAACAATAACTTAATATGACTGTTAATGTTCACGTTTTCTTAATAAATTCATTGGTACATATATTAGATTATTTATTATAACCTAAACAATTCCTAGTGTACATAATATTTATTTTTTCACGTCTATCAGTCTTTGATTAGTTCGAAGAGTATCTTTAAAAGCGAATACCTGCTAGAGAAAGCATTTTCAGACATTTTTTGTAGACATGTAGATATCCAGACATGTATCATAAAATGTTTTTCTTTTTTTGAAATATTTAATTCATATTTTCACTATGGAAACATTCTTAAAACAAATTTTATATTGAATTTTTTTTTTAATTATTTATTTATAGTAATTTACAACTGTATTAAAGAACCCAATAAGTAAATATGAGGAATGAAAAAAAAAAGTCATGAAATTGTCTTGAGAAAGAAATACCCAGTGGTAACACTTCACTAACTATTTTAACTCAGTAGGTCCCGATGCCACCTTCTTTTCAGTCGCCTTGGAGGGTTATCAGGGTTATCTTAGGAAGATAAATTACGGACAAGTGGATTTGTATGGGCAGGGAGTTTAGAATGACAAGAGGAGTATCTATCGCGGGCTATGTCTGCAACAAATAGGATGTTAAGGTCATTATGGAGGAGTTGATTTGTGACAAAATAAGGGGCATTCACTATTTACGAAGGATTTTGGATTTTAAGGACTGGATGCGGGAGGAATTAGATGGTTTCGTAGAGCCCCAAAGCTCGATTCCATATGTCCAAATAGGTCTGAAAATAGTAATGTAAAAGAGTTTTTGGTAATATACTGGAAGTTTTGAACGTTTGTCTAGTAAGTGTTGTAGTAATCTATATCTTCGAGCAGTTTCTTGTCGTTTCAGTATTGTGTGAGGATATATTAAAATTAAAACGAAATTTTACACATAACTGTAAAATAATTAACATAGAATTCTTTTTAGTTGATATGATTTTACGTGTACAATATTGCACTTTCTCAATATTTTCTTCATAAGCTCTGTTGTCTGGCAAGTTTCAAATACTACCGTCAAACAAACCGAACAACCCATTAAGGGTCTTGGTTTTCGTACATTTTTCCATCTCAACGGTCGTGCAAGGAAGTGAATAGACCAAGATCACTTCCAGCCACTACGTTTTTTTCTTTAAATTTTCGGTTACCCACTTTATAGAGGCTGAATTTTCCGCAGGTGGATGATCCTACACTAGGATTGTCTCAAGGTTGAAATGAAATAAATAATAATGCTACTACCGAGGTTCAAACGTGAGACCCGGAAAACAAGTATCTTCGTCTGATCATTAATTGTCCATATTTTATGCATAATGAAGGGGACAAGCTCAGGCTAATCGATATATATATATCTTACGAATAGAGTGTTCATTGACATACCGGGATTAATTTTTTTCCATATTTTGAGATCCTTAATTTCCTATTGTCAATTAGGGCCGTGAAACACCTTTTGGAGAAGTGTTGTCTGTCATTTTGTTTGGCTTAATTGCATTTTTGCTATCACTAGAACTTTTACATTTAACTTTATACTTGAATAATTAAGAATTCTCAAAAATAAATACAACAAAAATGTATCAGCGATTCTACTGATCCTTTTTTAAAGTTTTTAATGTTATGATCTGTAGTGGTTTAACTTAATTCTTTAAATGCACCATCCAGGCGGTATTATAACATAAATCATTGAGGGGTTTTACATAAATAAGATACCTGTGTTGGGTGAAAAATATGAGCTAATAACAAGCTGACTAGACAAAATCTGCTGTGTATACATATATAAGATTTTTTTCTTGATTAAGGTGTTTAATTAAGATTTAACGATTTATAATTTAATTCACTTGTAAAATATGGGTAATTTGGTGGTCCCAAGCCTGTTCGATTTCAGCTACTCGTTAAAGATCAGTATCCTAAATGAACCTGGATAGGTGAAATTTACTACTCTCACTGTGGTCTTGTCCGAATAGCCAGAGTATTATAAAAGTAATATTTTTTTTTTTTTTTTTATTAACCTTCTTTATTTAAATCAAAACATAGACATATTACAGTGCAAGTAGAAGTCACTATCCGTGTGTGAGAAAGGAGTTCACCTGCGGCAATTCAATAAAAGTACAATAACAAACAGTAACACAGTACACACTAAGATACAATACAATACTTAAATAATATAACACAATTTTATAAAGTAACACATTATACAGCAAAAAAAAATCTATATAATACATAAGAAATATAAAATACAATTATAAAGAAACAGTAACACACTACACATTAAAAACAATATAATACATAAGGAATATAATATACAATTATAAAGAAAAAGTAACACTGTACACAGTATGAAGCAGTCATTGACAAAGCTTAAAAGCTATAAGGAATACATATACCTATATACAAGATATAAAATTAAGGCATGCAAATATAAAATTGAATTACTTAATACCTAATTAATACAAAAAAACAATTATAAGAAACAGTTAAACAGTACACAGAAATAAACAGTAATTGACTAAACCAAAAGCAATAAGGAATACAAATTCATGTATACAAGATATAAAATTAAGGCCAATAAATACAAGATTGAATTACATGATAAGCAATATAAAGATACATACATAGTACACAGTAAGGAATTGACAAAATCAAAAGTCAATAAAGAATACATATACTTGTATAGAGGATAAATATTAGAATGAGTGACGCAGGCGAGCATTGAGGACAAATCTATAGCGATGAGTAATTTAGATTACATAATTCAGCAATTTTTTCTTCACTGAGGGATTTCGCCCACAGTTTAACATTGTAGTAATAATTTGAATACTTTGGAGGATTTGTGTGAGAAAATTGAAAATTTGGAGGAATAATGTTGTACACAGTAGGAATGGAATAACAAGTCTGGTGTGTCGTCCAGGTATGTTTTGGTCTTGGCACAACTAAGCTAAAGTGATTTTTCAGTCTTGTAGAAAAACGGTGGTAAATCTTCCCGACTAGCTCATCCCGTCTAAAATACAGCTTCTTCATAATTGAGACCATGTATAATTTTTTTTGCAGACATTACATTAAGGTCCGAGAATATATTAATTGATGGGGGTCTTTTATTGATACCCAAAATTACCTTAATAATCTTTCTTTGCACAATAGTATATCAAATGGATAAACAGCTAATGAAATTTAAAATTGTATGCATACCTGGGTATTGTTGTGTGTTATGGAACCTGTTAATTTATTTTCAATCAATTAATCAACTATCATTCTACCGAGTAGATATACTTTTTTTACCTACAGTATACGCATACAATATATAAGTACCTTTGAGGTGTTTTTCCCGACAGAAAGATATGAGATAGTAGTGATATGAGAGGAGAGCCAAGAAGGTCTATAAATAGAAGGAAGAGGAGTGAATTGGCCAATTTCTCTATGACCTGTGTCCGTTGACCTAGCCACTTAGGGACGGCACTTCTTATTCAGCCGACGTGGTTCCTCTCACTGGTTTGTATTTTCTGTGTCACGGCATTGTAAACATTTAGCGGGTCCTCTTACAATATAAACAACCTGAACGAGACAACATTATTTCCGATTGTAAACTCTATTTAATTATGAAAGTACTCATTTAATACTATAATTTTGATCGCTTTCCTGTGCTACTTGAAATAAAAAATAAAACTTAGTCAATTATTATTTGTTTTTTTATTCATTTTATGCTGCTATGGCTAATCGGACGATGGTACAGTGTGAGTCTTAAATATTGACTATCCAGATTTAATTAGAATAGGGTTTTGTTGTAGGACATTGCAGAGGCACGGCAATATTTTACTGTCGTCAAAGAGTTATATATACCAGCAAACCAAAATATAATCTAGTTCTTAATTAGCACCATTGGCTATTTAATTTTATGTATATATCTTAGAGCAATTTATGCGACTGAATATTCTAATCGAGCCAAAAAAGTTAATATATAAAAAAAAATATTAAATCTATCTCTGACCACTTTCCTATGCTGCTGGTAAGAAGCACTGCAAATTAGTATGCAATTGTTTTTTTGTCTTCAAAAAGTGATTAAAATGTACCCAATCCAAATTTTATCCATAATCAAATATAATATAATAACTCCTATTGCCTATTTTACTTTGTATCTATGTATGTTTGTTAAGGTAAATTCTCCGACTGAATGTTATCAGACAGCCATAAAAATTTAATTATAAAGATGATTATTCAATACTCTAACTCTGATCGTTTTGCTATGATGCTAGGATTCTGAATAAATAAACAAACAAACAATATTTTAAATAGCGATACTTGGTTTTTCATAAAATCACTATGATAAACGATTATTTGTTAGCGGTTTACCATGATATCTTGTAATTTAAGAGAATCGAAATTTATAGAAAACATTCTGTGTCCTGTTTTAAGTTTTGAACCCTCGTATCGTTTTTTATAGGAAATAATTTGGTTCTGAAAACAGACAAGTAGGTTACTATCTCCCATGCTTGGTGATGTTTATGTTTTTCACGATAAATAAGTGAATAAACTAGTATTTATTAAGTGTGGTAGTTTTCATGATAAATAAGCATCTGATATAATTGTGAAAATAATTAATTTACACTTTAATGATCTTGATCCGTGCCAGAAGCTCTTGGATTCCGATCTCTACGGTTATGAATCAGAACTAATGAATTGTTTACATTCTAGATAAGAACATAAATAACGCCAAAGTAATTAATCCATATAAAAACTTTATGCCCATATACTGGATAATTACAAAATATCGTTGTATCAGTGTAAAAAATAACAAGAAAGAAAAACAAAATCTAACTTGTCATGTGGAGAAGTTATTCATTAATTAGAGACTAATGATTAATTATTACTCCAGAAAGGTCAGGGAGAGGTGACGTAATGATTGGTGATCGGTGTGTTGGTATCTCGTTTTAGAAACAAACATATTTTAGACAAAGCGATATGAATTGAAGTATGAATAGGTCATGCAAAAGTGTATTTGGGGCATCAAAAAAAGTTATGATCAAAAAACATCATCATCAAGAATTTTTTTTTTTTAATAATTGTGATAAGGAAAATAAAAATTAGTGAAGTAATATAATTAAATCATGAATTATATTGTAATAATCCTAAAAATCTTTTTCATTTTAAAACTAATGAGTTTTTCTTAAAACTGAAAAAAAAGTTAATAATAATTATATAGATGATTGGATTTAAAAAAGATTATATATGATGTTAAAATATTACATAGTTTTCAAAAACAATTAATTATTTCATTTTCTAGATATACTGGAAAGGTTTATTTTAGATAACAGTAAAATGAGATTATTTTTTTCTTTGTAAGCCTCACATATTTCTTAAAATAACATTGTGATGCATTATGATTCCTAAACGATTCTTGCAAAATATAAAAAAAAAAAAAATTAACCTTTTTAATTTAACATAATTATATATAAAATACATAATTAGATGAAGCACTGCGATCGTGAAAATATTATATTCCAGTTTTCACCGGAAATAAACATTTTAGGATCTCTTGAGTCTAAAATACCAAGTCTCGCAAAAAGGCCTGTGTTTATGTTGAATTAAACCGAAATTTCATATTTTAGAAGCGTATATGCGTATATTTTAGAAGCGTATATGCATGAGAGTTTATAGCAACTTTTTTCAAAAACATCGATAAACCAGAAGATACCTTCTTTACCATTTTCTCGAAAACGGCTCTGGATTTTGATTAACTGCGCTATGAAGATGTAAAATTTTAAGAGTACTACTATCATGCAGGTTTCATTCTGCTTGAAATAGTCTGGCTGTGAGTACTACTATCATGCAGGTTCATTCTGTTTGAAATAGTCTGGCTGTGCGTACTACTATCATGCAGTTTCATTCTGCTTGAATAGTCTGGCTGTGCGTACTACATCATGCAGGTTCATCTGCTTGAAATAGTCTGCTGTGAGTACTACTATCATGCAGGTTTCATTCTGCTTGAAATAGTCTGGCTGTGCGTACTACTATCATGCAGGTTTCATTCTACTTGAAATAGTCTGGCTGTGCGTACTACTATCATGCAGGTTTCATTCTACTTGAAATAGTCTGGCTGTGCTTAAGTGCTAATTTTATTGCCTTTAATTTTATAAATTAGATTTAATTAACCATTTCGTTATCTCTGTACTCTTCAAAAAACCGTTAGTTACAAAAGATGAAAGAATTTTGTAACTAATTGAAGAAGAAAAAAAAAAAAAAAAAAATTATGGCCATTTTTTCTGATATGGGATATTAATTTAAAAGTATAATATACCGGTGGAAAAAAAAATAAGGTAGTAAAAGTCGCGTGTTACTCGCACAAAATTTATTTCATAAGTTACACATACATTTTCTATTTTTACTTTCACTTACTACACATAGTAAGGGAAAGTAATGCAATCGTGAAAATTTTAGAATTCCAATTTTCAACGGAAATACACATTTTAGAATCCGCTGAGTCCAAATAACCAAGTCACGCGAAAAGGTCTGTGTGTGTGTGTGTGTGTGTGTGTGTGTAACTCGCGGGCGGAACGAAAAGTCCTATGAAACTGAAATTTCATATTTAAGACAAATATACGCCCGAGACGTTACAAAACCTTTTTCATCAAAAGGAGCTTACCAGAGGAGCCACTTTATACTATGCATTTTCGGTTTTCTCGAACGGTTCCGATGATTTTGCTTAAACTCGCTATATCGATGTAAAATTTACTAGTCCTTAACATCAAGTAGGTTTCATTCTGATTAAAATGGTCTGACAGGGCTTAAATGCCGATATTTTAAATTTTCTTCTCCTAAAGTACCTTTAATTTTGTAGATTCTATAAAAATAACCAAATCATCTTGTTAGCATGGAAACATAACAGCTAAATATGTAAGTTCTGCGAATTTAAAAACAAATAAAGGAGAAAACTGGAAAAATATTTTTTTAATGCATTTTTTTATTTTGAACATAGCAACAGTAATATAAACTTATATTATGCCGTTGGAAAGCTAAAGATTTTAGAAAAAAAAATATTATCTAATACAGAAGAGCTTGTAAAAGTTAATAAAGAGTGATGAAAAGCCGATAAAACTTATTGATTCCTTTATAGTTTCACGTGTTATTATCTATGAGTGTATTTGGAAATTCTTTCAATGATTTTAAAAATGGAGGTAAGTGAATGTCGTGTGTTGCCCGCACCAGATTTTTTTTTTTACTAGCGGGAAAATTTAGCATGTACGAATTTTATATTTGTTGTTAATTGTGCTTGAGCGATACTTTGGAGAAGTATATCTGATTCTAATGAATGTTCTCTGTAAGCCCTAGTGCTTAACTTAATACGAAGGTTATTTTATAATTATTCACAATAATAACTTCAATATATCAGCACCCTGAGTACTAATGGAACGAGCCATTCAGTCAGTAAGAATTATAGCTGTCATTTCGGTTTTTTATTTACTCTTTTATCCTATTATGTCTAATACTGTTATTATGCTTATTAAATCATTCCTGGTGTAACCTTGTAACTAACATTACAGATTGGTTACAGGGTATTACGTTGGCATTTACGGTTTGTCAGTGGTGATGACAAATTGCAGCCTCTGGCTCCTTCCTACATGGTAAAACAACGGAAATAACTTTTAAAATGTTACTTTCATTTAAATTTTAACTTTATATGTGTAAGTAGGAATTCTACTGGAGTTGTGATCATAATGATTAAATTATTATAATTTTAATTTAATCAAACATTGATTTTTCTCTTTAACTTACCTATATAAGAAATATTGGGTTTTAAAATAAGTTCGAAGTGTTTTTCAATATTTCAATTTAATCCTCATTGTGTTTATCAAATCATGTTCACTTGGGCAATAGTATTTACATATTCAAAAAAATAATTTGTAAAAGTCTATTTATAAATAAGGTTTATCCTAGAATCCTTATCTTTTATTTTGCTTGCTCAAAATGGAAGAGAAAAAAAAAATCATTTTTTCAGTGGGTATGGCGAAGATGCGTCAGGAAAAAGCACTGTCCGTGAGTGGTTTGCTGAGTTCAGAATCGGAAATTTTGACTTGGAAGTTGAAAATAGCACGTTCTGTCCTTTGACTGTTGATGATGACCGAATTCCGAAAAATACATTAAAGATGACTGTCTGTAACAGATCGAAATAGGTCAGATAAAATTGATTTTAAATATTTACAAGAATCTGATATTATTATTGATTTAAAAAAAAAATACAATATATATGTAATGGAAAATATTGCAATCGTGAATTTTTTTTTGTCAACGAAAATAAGCGTTTGAGCTTCCTTTGAGTCCAAATAACTAAGTCGAGCAAAAAGGTACAGACCTTTTTTTATTAGGTACAGACATGTGTGTCACAGGTTAGTCTAGCACCGATACCAAAATCTCATTTTTAGACAACATTACGTCCGAGATGTTACACCTATTTTTTTTTCACAACTTTATGTGATCTCAAAATCGGTTTTTACTATTTTGATTTAACTCTCTATATAGATATTACATAATGTAGGTTTCATTCGGATTTAAATAGTCTGATAGGGCTTAAATACTGCTATTTAATATTTTCTTTTACTAAAGTATCTTTAATTTTATAGGTTTAAAGAAATTAACCATTTTATCTTGTTACCAGTAATGAAAAATGAGTGAATGTGATAGAATTTTATAACTAACTAAAGAAAAAACAGCAAATTTATTATTTTAGGTAATTTCTTTTCTGTACATAATGATGTAAATGTATACTATACCGTTTTAAAGCTAAAGATTTAAGAAACATTACAAAATAATTATTTATTTTGTTGTTTTAGTAGAGTCCTGTCCCTATGACAGGGAAGCCCTACTAGGGCACACCTACCCTCAGTAAATCAGTAATCGAATTTGGGAAAAAAATCTAGGGGTTGAGCGTGATCTTGCCCTAATTATCTCATTGCATTTCTGTTGGCCTAGATGAAGTATTATCTCTCATATGTACAGAACCAAAGACCCTTAATTGTTCGTAAAAGTACAGGTTAACTATCACAATCATTTTTTTGGAGTGAAAACTTTTACCGTGTTATATGATTTTTGTCAGGGGTAAAGTCTTTGTTTTCGTAACAACGGTAATGTCACCACCCTGCTTTAGAATGCGTTATGTGTATAGTTGTCTATTAGAGATATGATAACGTTATTAATTTCTGTGAACATTATCGATACCGGTGTAATATCAGCACAAAAATATCGATATTTATATTACTTTATTTTAGTATTTATTTGAATTATAATCACTGTCTAATGAAATGATAAAAGACGTGATATGTAAACTATGTCTTAGAACTTACCTCTTACTGTACATAAAGTTAATATAATAAATATCTTAATTCTCTTGAGTCTAAAACATCGATATTTGTAAATATTATTAAACGAAGCAAAATCATAATGATCGTACTGTTAATATTTAAATCGTGGTAAATGCGAAATCGAAAAGAATATGTTGATCATATAAGCATAGCAATATGATGTTAGAAAATTGAGTTCATTTCAATAATATAGATTTCATTTAACCTCAGTGTATATTTTATTACTTATTAAAACATATGTTTTTTGTTTACATTGAAGAAAAACTGAGGTTATCTTTATGAGACAACCATAAAGCTTATTCCTAAATGTCTACAGTGACATTCATATTACGATGACATACTTCAAGATGATATACCTTTTCAGGTTGATAATTTTTTACAATTAAATGAAACAATAATAAAAAAAACAAAAAAAAACATGCACTTACTATATATAGTAAGGGAAAGTATTGCGATCGTGAAAATTTTCGAATTCCAATTTTCAACGGAAATACACCTTTTAGGGTCCCCTGAGTCCAAATAACCAAGTCCCACAAAAAGGTCAGTGTGTGTGTGTGTGTGTGTGTGTGTGTGTGGTAACTCCCGGGCGGAAACGAAAAGTCATATGAAACTGAAATTTCATATTTAAGACAAATATATGCCCGAGACGTTACAAAACCTTTTTCATCATAATGCGCTTACCAGAAGAGCCACTTTATACTATGCATTTCGCATTTTTTTTTCGATTTTCTCAAAAACGGTTCAGACGATTTTGATTAAACTCGCTATATCGATGTAAAATTCAATAGGCCTTAACACCAAGTAGGTTTCATTCTGATTAAAATAGTCTGTCAGGGCTTTAATGCCGATATTTTAAATTGTCTTCCTCTAAAGTACCTTTAATTTTGTACATTCTATAAAAATAACCATATTATCTTGTTAGCATTGATAAATAACAGATAAATATGTTGTGCGACTTTTAAAAACAACAAAAGGAGAAAAGTGAAAACATATTTTTTAACTGTAATTTTTTGTTTTTGAACATAAGAACAGTAATATACATGTATGATATGCCGTTTGAAAGCTAAAGATTTTAGAAAAAATATTATCTTATACACGAGCTTTTAAAAGTTAATAGAGAGTGATGAAAAACCTATTAAATCAAGTGATTATTTTAGATAATAATATAACAGGTTTTTTAATAAAACACATGTTTCTATAGAAATTCCGTTTAATTTATTCTTTAATAGTTTCACTTATCTTTATCTTTTACTGCATTGGAAAATTCTTTGATCGATTTTAAAAAAAGGAGGTAAGTGAAAGTGAAAGCACCAGATTTTTTTTTTGGTAAATGAATTATTATAATTGTTAAGATTTACTGAATTAATATATATTTATATAAATATGCATATTATTATATAATATGCATTAATATCATGTTTCCAGTGCATCTGTTTAGTGTCTGATGTGAATTGATTTTTGAGCCGAGTTTAATTCTGTTTTTGTAGGTCCATTATAAAGTCGTGAGGAAAGAATCAAGTTGCCTTATATCAAGAAAGCCATCATTATAAAGAGAGGTACAAAAACTGCTTTGACAAATCCTCATTGTGCCAGTCGAGGACATAATCGTTATAGCCCCATAGAGATAACTTACTGGAAGGCAACAATGCGCTCGGACACGACACGCGCATACTCGGACGAGTTACGATCCCCGGCGCATGCGCTGTTGATATACAACTCGAACGGCTACAATTAAGGCCTCCTTCGTGAGGCTGCGAGGTCCATTCACGGCCCGCTCATTCAGGAACGAGTCAATCAAACTCTTTATTCGCTCGGCGCCCTCTCCTTCGAGATGCCGATACATCACCGGACCGTAATGACCGACGCTGTGTTTATCGAAACTATAACTCGCGGGCGCTGACCAGAAGATAAATAAAGCCCCCCGGTCCAGCCAGACTCCCCACCCTCTCTCTTTCTCTGGTCCATTCAGTTTGGGCAGGAAATGTTAAAAGCCTAACGGAGCCCTGACGTGCCTCATTCACGCCCTTTCACTATCTTCCTCTCCCCGTGATTATAGTCTTTTACGGTTTCACTTAGATCTTTTATTTTCTGCTTTTTTTTTTTTTTTCTTCTTCTCCCGTTTCGTTTTGTTTTTTGACAGCTTTCTAGAGCTCTGTAATTCCATACAATATGGCCGGTCATTAGTCCTCCTTATCTGGTTGCCAGTGCTCCCCAGCCCATGGTCTGTCCTGGACACGATTCAAGGAGGTGTAGTATAGGCCTCTTCAGGTGCTTGTTATGTCCTTTTATTACCTACCATAAGACAATAACATATTGTTCAATCCCGCATCATTACCACTTTTATTTTTCAAATACTTAATTATTCAATTTAATATTAGTCTGCTTACTGATATAAAAATTGAATTTTTAATTATGTTTAATATTCACATAATAAAAGTAAACTATTTGAATCATGCATAGATAAATTTAGTGCTCTGCTCTCCTTAGTAAATTAAAAAGTGTTTTAGGGATAAAAAATACACTATGGTAATGGTACCTTTAGCTGAGGTATTTAACTGTAGCAGGAATATATATCATAAATAAGAAATATAAACAGAATAGAGAACGGCGCACAACAAACCTGCATCAGGGTGGTATAAGCCGGAAAAAAATTCTTTATAAAGTATAATACTAAATATAAATGTACAATACTAGTAAAAGTAATAAATATCAGATGCCAAAAAAAAATCATAAATAAAAATAATAATATATATAATAAAAAGTATAAAGTAATATTGATGCTAATAGAAAACTAAAAGTAAATAGCTAAATAATGTAGATTGTATTGCATTTATAAAGGTGATAAATAATTAGGTTACTTACGAAATAAAATTTAAAATGGCATAAATATTAGTAAAGCGCCAATTTGGAGTTTTATAATACAATATAAATAAATAACCTGTAACTCGACAACCTCTGAAAGTTTTTGGACTCGGTACATACAGAGATTTGTACTGCTTCCATGACAACGCCCTTGTAATGAGGTAATTAGGTTGTGTTCAAACTCTCCAGATTTTTCTCCCGTTTTTGGGTACCCTCTTTATACAGGCTGGGTTTGCCCCAGGAGGGTCCCATACCCCAGGTTCAACCTTTGGCTGAAATAACAGAATACATAATAATAATAATAATAATACTGTCACAACAGGGACTCTTAAACGGTGTCTGGAGAACAGTGGACCAGTGTTTTTAGAAAACGCCGCTCCTTTTTAATTGAAAAATTATAATAACACGAAGGAATTAGTAAGGAACTGTTTAATTATTTCTTTTACTAACCATCACCCGAACTAATTCCTTTCTATAATTCTCAACGATCAACTAGTTATATCCATTATGAAATTTAAATAAGATTGGTGATAAATCTAAAGTCCGATTACAGACGTTTGAAACTGAAATTTCATATTTAAGACAACTAAGACAACCGAAATGTTACAGAAACGTTTTCATCGAAATCAGCTAACTAGAAGAGCCACTTTATACCATGAATTTTGTACCTTTCTACGATTTCCTCAAAACCGGCGTTAACAATTTTGATTAAACTTGCTATGTAGATGTAAAATTTAATTGGCTTTAACATCATGTTAGTTTCTTCCTGATTAAAATAGTCTGACTGGACTTAAATGCAGATATTTTAAAATAACTTCTTCTCAAGTACATTTAATTTTGTATATTTCAAAAAAATATATACATCATCTTATTATCATAGGTAAATAACGGCTAATTGTGAAAGCTGAGCGAATTTGATAAACAACTAAAGGAGAAAAGTGTAATTTTTGAGTTTTCGGACACAAGAATAGTAATGTAGATATATAATATACCGTTGGATAGCTAAAGATTTTAGAAAAAGTATTATCTGATACACGACATTGTAAAGGGTAATGGAGAGTGATGAAATGCCGATAAAAACTAACTGGTTTTTGTAGATAAAAATATAATAGATTATTTAATAAAACACATGTTTCTATTGAAATTCAATTTAATTAATTCTTTAACAATTTATTTTTATCTCTAGGTATATTTAAAAATTCTTCAATTAATTTTAACAATAGAGATAAGTGAAAGTCGTGTAATTTTTACTACTGTAATTACAGCAATTGTAATTCTAATTGAAATTATATCTTTCCCAACTAGGATTGAAGTCGCAAAACATTTGGCCACAATTAGACATCCTTCCAGGTGTTCAACCGAGACCATTCCGGGACGTAATTATAGCTCTAGATAAGAGCTGACTTGAGGATGGCCATTCTGGGAGAGGATAATGTAATATGTTTTATAGTGGTGTCCAGGTAGTTATTTCGAGAGGGCAGCTGAAGCCTGGTACGTCGGGACAAGTTATCTTCCGGAGTGGTCATCTAGAGGGGGAATGGATGGCCCGTTCTGGGGGGCATCTCTTGGACGGCTCGTCGGAGGATCTGACTAATAATAATCATAACTTATATAATATAATTAGTTAACATGTTATCAGTAACATGACCATTTGCATATATTAGCGGCTGTCTACGCACAAGAAAATTATTTTAAGTAATATATTTCTCAGGTCTGAAACGCTAAAAAAATAAATAATATATATATTTTTTTTACAATTTGAGGCATATTAATTTTGATAGTACCTGTTATTAGTACCTGTCTGAATGATTACTTTGGCCTAACGGTGATACAGTTGATTTTTCCGGCAAAGAACAAATTTACTTAATTTATGTGTAAAACAAGGGACGCCTGAGATTTATAAGAACTATCTGGCATGTTATTATAACAGAAAAACAAGTTACCAAACACATCTTGGTGACTATGTCTATTTTTTTGGGTTGTGCCACATGAAATGTCCGTTTTCAAGGTAAAGGATTTTTATTAAAAATCCGATATAAAAACAAGATAATTTTATTCGAAGTATTTACATTCTTTTTCTACACATTTTCCTCAACGTTTTTCTCAAATTCCTGAACAGGTGGTAATCTGTTGGAGACAAGTCGGGAGATTATGGTGGTTGCGGAGGAACTTCGTAGCCCAGTTCTTTCACTTTTTGCCCGGTATGTTTTGAAACATGGAGTCTTGCTGCCACTCAGTGAGATCATGAGGTACCCATGTATCGAGCTTTTTTACTTTCCCAATACACTTTAAATGTCTGTAAACGGTAAATGCACTTGCATTTAGATGTGCTGAGAGTCCTATAACTGTTTGGTAGAAGTTTCCTTCTACTGTATGTTTGAGGACATCGTTGTCTATTACGGACGGAGGTCTTCCTCGGAACAAGTTTCCCAAGTCGGTATCCCCAGCTGAAAACATAGCAAACCAACGGCGAATGGTCCGTTCCCCAAACGCCTTGCAAAAATTTCTGCAAAAAATTGCCCCTTCTCAATCTTCATTCAAATCGCTCCTTTTTAAACACCCTCTTGCTTCCCAACAACTAATTTCAGTATAAAGATTGGAGCGATGAGAGAAGTATCCACACTTCATGTCATAAATGTTAATAAAGTTTTCATTTTTATTTTTAATTATTCTAAAGTTTTTTCATTAGTTTGTTAGCCCTATGTTACTTTTAGATACTATTGTGATCTTTTTAATTTTTATTTTTCATTTATTTCTGTTTTAATAATAATAATAATAATAGGCTTAGCGAACCCGAAGGTTCGATGCCGATACCACCAAATTCTGCCTACACAGACTCGTCCAATGTTCACCATTCAAGCCCAAGCCCCCGAGATCAGCCTTAACGCAATCCTCCCATCTCCGCTTCGGCCTACCTTTCGGACGCCTACCAGTCGTATCAGCAAATACCAACTTTCTCGGAATCCGCTCGTCATCGAGCCCAACAACTTTACTCGCCCATTTGAGTCTCCGCGATGCAATCAGCTCAATTATATTCACAGGATGCAAGTTCCGCAATTCCGCGTTATGCAACCTTCTAAACTCCCCAGTGGCCTCATCTCTCTTTGGACCAAATATTTTACGCAATACCTTATTTTCGAAAACCTTAAGCCGTTGTTCATCTTTCAAAGTAAGTGGCCACGTTTCACAACCGTAAAGAACCGTTGGAAGAATAATAGTTTTATAAATTCTAACTTAGCAACTGAATAATAACACGCATTTCCCACCTTTAACCGGGACTTTATTTCTTCCTGGATTTCATTTTTTCTAGTTATAATTGAACCTAAATACTTGAATTTCTCTACGTGTTCAAAAGTATGACCTGATACATCAATATCACCAAGATCGACACCGTTTCTGCTACTAATCATATACTTCGTCTTATCGGTATTTAATTCGAGTCCTATTTCTTTACCGGTTTTTATTAACACACTCGTATTTAGTTGTATGGTTTCCGTGTCTTCACCTAGCAGTACCAGATCATCGGCATACCCCAAAACCGGAATCTTGTCACCCATATTTAAGCCTTTCTCGGTACACATCACCTTTTCTATGACATATTCTAAAGCTAAATTAAATAACACAGGTGAAAGGGAGTCACCCTGTTTCAAACCCGATCGCACCTCAAATCTCTCGGAGTAATTATGGCCGATTCTAACTTTATGGAATGTTTCCGACAAACACATCTCTACTAGGTTTACTAACTTTCTAGGTATTCCCTGTTCTATCATGATATTATATAGCTTCTGACGGTCTATTGAATCATAAGCCTTTTTAAAATCGATATAAAGTTGATGGACTACACCGTTGTATTCCAATGTTTTCTCTAATATTTGACGTAAGGAAAATATTTGGTCAATAGTCGAGCGATTCCGCCTAAAACCACATTGGTAATCTCCGATAATTTCCTCAGCGTATTCCGTGATTCGACTAGTTAGAATTGACGAGAATATTTTATAGCATACTGGGAGAAGAGAGATCCCACGATAGTTGTTACAATCCGACCTCGGTCCTTTTTTATGAATCGGATGTTTTTTTATGAATCCTTATCCTTTGAGTACTTTTTTATGAATCCTTTTTTATTTCTGTTTTACCATTTAAAATACTTGTATATATTTATTGTAATAATTAATGTTATAAGTATTTTTTGTTTTTCTTTTTATCGGTTATTTGGTCAGTCATAATGCTTATTTGTTTTGTACCTGTATGTTATTCATAAGGGACCTAGTCCCAGAATAAAGTTCTTTTTTCATTCATTCATTCATTCATTATATATTATAATACATATATATATATATAATATAAGTAGTATAGACGGTTATAAAGATAGGGATATACAAGACGAATTCAATGGTAGATAACAAACACTTATCGTGTATGCTTGAGCCTTTGTCTAGTAAATGCTGAAGTAGTCGGAAAAGCTAAGAACGATGGGTGTTGTGCGATGCGAAGATACACTTTTTGGCTAAAAATATGAATGCTCGACAAGTCTTGCTGTAAAGAGATATACTAATACGGAGGCGGCCTGTGATGGGAGGTGGCCCAAATGCAGAGGCCAGGTCCGTTAGGCGCTAATCCAGGACCTGTGTCGCTATAACTCTCGTGTCGCTATTTGTTATAAGAAGGGTTCTTAGTCCTCGGCTACCTGGCCATCGGAGAGCCTAGTGCTCATTTCTCACCGACGGTTTTGGACATCGCGGTCTCTTAAACGACGCCGTCCTGTGGGGTCCAGGATGATATGTGACCGGTCTTCTTCCTAACCGTGGTTTACCATCTTTTAGCATGCTTTTCTAAATGGACCTTATTTTTTCATGCTTAATATTGCGGTCAAAAATAATTCTAAAATAACTGTATGAGTCAAATAATTAAATAAACACACAAAACCATTTTATATCCTTTCTTTTTTTTTTTTTTTTTTTTTTTAGAAACTCAAATTTATTCAATACTATCTGACCCGAAAGACGATGTCCTGTCTTAACTATGTACATCACTCTCAGACAATGTAAATAAGAAAACTGTTAAATGGTATATTTCACTCTAAATCTACAAATATATACAGATATAATGAATAGATGTAATAGACATTGTGTAGTGAATTATTTGTACCAACATTTAACTCTCAAAATACTTAGTCAGCACTATCATTCCCCCATCATATATTTTAATACACTCACTTCTGGCTACTTTAGGTAATTCACGGACTACAGAGCAAATTTTATTCTTAATCATAAAAACTAAATATAATACAATTCCAACTTAACTACCATATTAAAAACTTAACTTTTCTAATTTTTCCTTTCATAAGAACCTTCTCCTGACTATTAAAAACGCAACGAAAAAATAATTGGCGAAATCGGTCCAGCTTATCTAACTAAATAATCATGAAGATGTGATACACATGAAAAAACGTTGGTTGGATATTGACTATGAAACAAAAGAAGTATTGTATTTATTTAAAACAATTGAGACGTTGATTTACAAAAGGTACTGAAGGACATTTTTTACGAAATTGATTTTTTTACATATTTGTATTCTAATCATTTAGTTTTATCTAAATAATTTATTTGATTTTATATAATGAACTCTCAAATCCTTAAAAAACGCGAATTAGAAATGCGGTTATTTTATAAAACTACTAATTACGCCATTATGTTTGTTCCAAATCATTCTAAAAAAAATCATTTCATAACTTTAATATGATGTTATTATTATAATAAAAAAATAATTCTATATTTTAATGCGAAAAGAATCAAATTAGCTAGTTAAATAATAAGGTGATGAGAGATTTTCGCGCTTCCTCTAAAATTTCCTAGAATGGATATAGTACCTTTTGGAAATCAACGTCTCAATTACTGAACATTTTTTTTTTCTTAATTTTCTCGTCCTGCGTAGGTTTTTTTTTTTCATTTTATAATCACCCGTTTCTTTAACCCCTTGTACTCAAATGGTATTCTGTCTTCATGATGGAAAGAGCAATGTTGACCTTCTTAGTTGACTAATAGCATTCTATGATATCAAAATATCTAAAAAGTCAATAAATACATTTAAAAACTTAAAGTCTCAAGTCATTATAAAATCATTTTCTCATAATTATATTATCATATAATGTAATCCTGTAAGGAGTTTGTCTTATATTTTTTTGTAATAATTAAAAACTAAAGAAAATCTATGACTACCAAGTTCAAAATTAATTCTTAACCGATTTAAATGAGTTTTATTAATAAAATTGGAGGCTAATTTATACTTCACCACTCTTTTATTAAAAATAATTGCACGACATTTCGCCTAAAATGCCATCTTCAGGTGCAACGGAACTAATTTATCTAAAAGTACAAAATATTGTCACAATCACAAATAATCATCTTACAATTGATCATTAAATTGTATAACAATGTTAAAACATATGATAAAAATAAAATATATATACAGTTAAAATTGTTAATAATATATGAGATTAATGTTAAAATTCCTAATATTCCTTCAAAACAATTTAAAAATTTACAACTAAACATAAAAAAAGAAGAACAATGAAAGTCATTCCTCTATAGAAATGATATATAAATAGAATCAGTCGATGTACTCATAATCTATGTTCATAATTGCACAAATTCAATTAAAATGATTAAAATTTAATTAATAAATATGAAACCTATAACTGATCAACTTTAAAAATGCACCATTACCTAATGTGAGTAGATGTTTACAACTAAAAGCCTCATGTCTAAATCAGATGTCCATAAAAGGGGGGGGGGAAGGGTATTACAATAAAAATGGCCGATCATTTAATAAATATAAAAATTAAATTAAATAAAAACATCTGTTTACCAGCATGATGAATGAAATTTATCATTTATAAAAATCCTATTATTATATATTTATTTATTTTTTTTATTTAACGTTACTTTATGCTACTATGGCTAATCGGACGATGCTACGTTGGGAGTCCTAAATTTTGCCTATCCAGGTTTTATTAGGATAGGGATCTTTAACGAGTACCTGACATCGCACAGGCTCGGGACCACCTTTTAACGTCCCCTCCGAAGGACGGCGTAACTAAGGATTTTTTACTCCCATTAAAAAATCCTAGGACTACCTGCGGATTTGAACCCGTGACCTTTGGCATGGGAGGCTGTTACGCTAGCCACCCAGCTACAAGTGATCCCTTTATATATTTAGTTTGGAGATAATGTTGGTATATGCATTTACATAATGTTTGATTGTCTTGTTGGAAATTATATACTTGCTGGATATTTTTGGTAATGTGTATGGCTTCTTATATACTCTTTTTTTTTCTATGGCTAAAATTTCCGGGTTGTTGAAGTCGAATTGGTGCTTGTGTTCTGTGCTGTGAATTGGTAAGCCAGTGGCTTTGTTATTTATTAGGTGTTATTAATTTTCTTTTTTTTTGTAACGGTATTTAACAGGACTATAATCTAAAATCGATAACTAGATTGTCCATCTAGAAGCGATAATCGAAACAAAAATCGATGTAATTATACAGGGTTTTTATTTTTTTTTTAATTCATGATGGCCTAGTGTGGTGTGAAAATACAGAAATCATTGAAATATGGTGTTTTTTAGTAAATAGGGATATTTTAATGAGAATACTTCATATGATATTAAGGATTTAAATATAAAAAATTCCTTTTTTTTACGAAACAAGTGAAGCTATATTACATATGCCTTTCCGAAAAATTTTATAGGCTTTTCCGAGGCTTGAAAACATTTTTGAATAATTTAAAGTTTGATAAAATTCACGCAGACCAACTTAAAAAATGGTATCTGACAATTGTATGACCTTCAAATACTCATTTATAAATCTAAAACTTATAGAAAAACGTAATATAAAAAATCCATGTTAAGTCAAAACATAGCCCTAATGAAGACCTACTTAAGCTGAAACGTAAATGAATTGAAAAATGAAATGTCTTCTACTATTGACCTCATCCGCATCCATTATATCCTTAATTAAAAACTTTATTATAGAAGGCCAATTAAAAAAAAAAAAAAAAAATAGACCATTATAAATTTTATTTACCTACATATGAAATACACAATGAAGGAAAATATTACGGTCTTGAACATTTTTTAATACACGTAAGCTTATTTTATTTAAATTAAGTTATTATTAATTTAATAGTTAATAATATAGCATAAATATTAAATAATAAATTAAAAAGTTAATTAATTTGTATTTTCGTTATCAATTCCTCGGTAGTATAGTGGTAAGTATCCCCGCCTGTCACGCGGGAGACCGGGGTTCGATTCCCCGCCGGGGAGGAATTTTTTTTTTTAATTTTTTAATATTCAGATGCAATAATTTTCAGTAACAACTATCTACAGTTGTATATCTTAAGACTTATAATAATTTCTGAAAATAATGTGATAAATCATTGAATTTAATATTTATAAAAATAAATATAATTTCTAATACGTCCATTTAAAGCACATTTTGCATACCTTGTGATTTTAAATGTATAACAATAACTCGTGATAATAAAAATTATAATAATTTTAGTATACCTAAGCCCTATGTAAATGATAAGTTCTATGTTTTAAATTTAATTTTGTATAATTTTAAATGTATAAATGAACTACAAAGAAAACCAGAATAAGGTTAAGAATTATAAAAATAAAATAAAAATTTTAAAACCTTACTTATTAATTTATCAACTATTTTTCTTCCTATCATTCATATACCTGATATTATATCCTAACATTAGTAATATATATCGTATGATTCATATACGTGGTTTCTCGGATTTTCAAATTGTAATCAAATAAATAAATAAAATTCTTCGATTTTTTTAAGGTTTTACCGACGAATATCATTAATTTACATTTAGGTCCCCAACGGTTTGAGACGATTATGATTATGGGTATCACTACTTCTATTGGTTCGCTATTATAAATTTGACAAGATGGAGTCTATATCGGGCTTTAAATAATAACAAAGAGTAGCTGATAGTTGGTATTTATTATAACCATTCGCTATAAATTAATACGAAATGAAATATTCGCCAGCAAAGCTAGTAAATAAATAAAATTATTTGATTTTTTTTTTCTGTTCTATTCAATCTATGTATTTTTAAATGCATTGAAAAGAAAGTTTTGTTTTAAATATATTTCATCTTTATCTGATCAAGTTAATTTTTTTTTTTTAATCTCATCTATTTTTTAGATTCCTTTAAATTTTATTTATCCTGTATTTACGGTACGAATAGAATCTAATATTATTTATCTGAATTTAACAAATCTTACTGTTTATTTATTATTTTTTTTTTATTTATATCTTACTTTTTTATAATTCACTATTAATCCAAAAAATATGAAGTATCGTTAATATAGTCATATTTATTTTTCCATTAGGACTGATATTTACTCCTTATTAGTATAAAATGTTTACTCTCATGTTTGCCCTATTTCCTTATTTAACAAAGATATTTTTTTATTATAGCTTATCTGTTGAATATAGATGTATTATGTTTCTATAACCTTTTAAAAATATAGAGAATTAGGTATAAAATAGTTGATAAAAAAAAAAAAAAAAATATTTTTTACATTTGAAATATTAAAAAAATAACAGAGGTATAATATTAAATAAATCCACTATAAGTCATATTTAATATTAATAATTAGCTAATTAGCTCAACTGATTAACATACCAACGGGAGAAATATCGCCTCATAAATCAGTCTCTCCTCGAAGCTGTGCGAGGCTAGGGAAGAAACGAGATACCTGGTCATAAAAAAAGAATAAAAAAAAACAACACTACTATCGATTTCACTATCGACTCATGCGGTCGATCTCAAATCTTCAGCTAGGCCGATAACTGCTCACACGTGCCTTCTTTATGTAATACATTTCAAACAGTCATGTAGAAAAGCTACCGTGTAATTATTTAGCAAAAATTATACATATTTAAATTCTATGTTATAAAAATATAGTTAACTTACATAATTCCATGAGATGTCTTATACATGATAACATTGATATGTATATGAATTTCATTTTGCTTTTTATAAAATTGACTTTAATCAATAGTAATAATGATGGAGTTTTGTTGACCGTTGAGAAATTAGATGAGGAAGATGGTTGGGGGTGCGGTCATAAATTAAAAACACACATTTAAAATAAGTGCTGTTATTGATTCGGATCATTTTTTCATCGCCTATTTCTTTCTCCCTCTTTCCATACTCATATCTTTCTCCGTTACATATCCAGACATATAATTGTTAGTTTAATATTACATTATTTTAAAATTTAAAATTATTTTTATTCTTACTGTTTCTCTTTTTTAATGACTATGTTCTTTTTATATATTACCTATACTCTTAACTATGTTTTTAATATATTACAGTCATATATCACTTCAAAATTGTTAATATTTAAAATTTTAATTGTTCACATATTTTTCCTTTGTCATTTTTTCATTTTCTTAGTCTCTCTTTATATATTTCTATTACAATATTATCATCTCAATTCTGTTTATTTCCATGCTTTATAACTATCATCTTAATTTTGTTTATTTCCATACTTTATAACTGTCATTTCATTATCATATTACATTTAATTTTATTTATGTTCCCATATTATATTACTGTCATATTATTATTATTATATACCTTACGTATTATTAAGTCTATATATTACATTGGGTGTTATCTTGTTTCTTTTAGCCCTGATGAAGGCCCACATTGTAGGCCGAAACGTCGGCACATAATTAAAATAGCACTTATTCTATCATTATCTAATTTATGACCGCACCCCCAACCATCTTCCTCATTTAATCAATAGTATGTAACAATTATTATGACAGTATTATCGTGAATGAAATATCTCATGGAATGATGGTAAGTTAACTATATTTCTATAACAGAGATTTTAAATATGTCAAATTCTTACTACATAATTACAAGGTAGCTTTTCTACATGACTGTGTGAAATGCATTACATAAAGAAGGCACGTATGAGCAATTATCAGTCTAGCTGAAGATTTGAGTCGATACTGAAATCGATAGTAGTGTTTTTTTTTTCTCTCGAAACTCAAAGTAATTTTTAATATTTTTTTTTTTTATCTCTATCTTTATTTAAAAGATCTTAAATTGAATTTAACATCGGAGGTATGTAAATATCGCTTATTGTGCGCACCCGATTATTTAACATTGTTTGTTAGTAATTTATTGATTGTTTTTGATAATTGATAATATGGATATAACTGAGGCAGAAAAGAAATGGGCTTGTTTATATTCTTCTAAACACCGTTTTTATTCAAATAATATCAGTGATCAGTTTGTGATTTGGGATATTTCACCCATATTGAGGATCCAACATTTTCAATAAATCACTATCGACTCATTAAAAACTGTATCCTAATATAAAACATTTAAAATTAGTTTTTAATTTAAGAAGTTATTAAAAATAGGTACCTAAATCAATATTGTTACATAATCAAAATAAATGTATTTAAAAAAAGCTCTAGCCTTAATCTAGTTGAAGTAAAAGATCTTGGACAATCCCTTCCATTGTATTTTTATAATAATGTTGACTTTACTTTTTTTAAAAATACGAAATTTAATAAAATAACAGGATAAATCTTCATATCATATGGCATTTTTTCAATAGCAGGTATTAATTTTAGAATTTTTAATTAATTTATTTAGGTTGTGTTGGTTTTATTCATTTGTAGCGTTAAATAAATAAATTTAACTAATGTCACATAACCAAAATAAATTAAATTAAAATTCTAAAATTAATAATTGCAATTGAAAAAAAGACTTATGTGCCAATCTATTATTTTATAAAATGTTGTAATTTGTTACAAAAAACAAAATAAAAAAATAGTAAGAAGTACAGATTGATATAATAATAATACAAGGAATGAGAGTGCTCAAGATCTTCTTCCGTAGCTAGATTAGGGCTATAACTTTTTTGAAAGCCGGTATCAATTTATAATTTTATATATGTATATTTATTTTGATTATATAACATCGTAGATTGGGAAACCTATTTTTAATAACTTCTTAAATTAACTACTAATTTTAAATTATTTATATTAGAATGAACTGTTTTAATGATTCTATAGTTATTTGTTAAAAATGTCGTATCCTGAAAATGATTTACAAAAAAAAAAAAATTTTTGAGGAGAATATAAACAAACCCTTTATTTATTTATTTATTTTATCCTACTTTAATTCTTTCGGATAATAAACATAAAATAATACTATGTTTGGATTTTTCGTCACAAATAAAATCATCCATAACGACCTTAATATCCCATTTGTGGCAGACCTTTCTCGAACCAGATATACCATTTTAATTCCAAACTCCCAACTCATATAAACCCTCTTGTCCGCAACTATCAACCTCGCATATTCCTGACAATCCTCCGAGGCGATTGAAAAGAAGATGGCCTCGGGATCTACTTACTTAAATAAACATCGAAGTACTACCGCTGGGTAGTTTCTTCACAAGCCTTATACGCCTTTGATTATAATTCATCACTTTTACTTATTGTATTTATGTAATATACAGTTGTAAAATTCAATAAAATATAATTAAAAAAAAAAAAAAAAAAAATGTTTGGATTTAAATAAGGGTTATATAGAGGTTTCATTTTAACCTGGTGACAGAGAACTTTTATTGATACGTATCGGCCATGAGAGTACATTCCATAGGCCTACATTCCCTCCAGTAACCAGTTACCCCGTAGTTCGGGATGGCGTCCCAGAAGAAGGCCCTGCCAGGAGATGCCCTACGTGACCAGAGACCGAAGGGCCTCCGTGAATGGACCATTGTCTATGCCTGCCCTACACACACATAGAGAATTAGTATTCCGGCCCTGCTGCCTGCGATGAAATCAAAAGTTGCCCAGCCCTTTACGTATTCACGTTGGGTTTTCTGGGTCAAAGTTACTACGCTTGTCTGTCAGGGACGCTCATTTGAATAAAATTTAAATAAGATCGATTTTTTTTTCTCTCCCCCTTGGGGCAGGTCGCGGAACTGCTTTATGTAAATCCCCTGGCAAAGTGTTTGGTGGGGGGCACCCTTTCTATTTTTACATTATCAGGAATGCAAATGGAGTCGACGACCTCACACTATTGACACATCTCACTTTCTACTTCGGCGCTTTTATATATATATATATTCCACTATATCATCATATTTAAATTGTACACATTACATATTATATATATATATATATATATATATATATATATATATATTATTATATATATATATATATATCTACATTGTAATCCATAATTTCATAGTGAATCTGGATCATAATCAGTCATAATACTCGTTACCATTTACCAGCTTTATCAGACTTGAACAATTCATAATTTATAAATTAAGAAATAATTATATATTTAAAATAATTTACTATTTTATTTTTTTATTTTTATTTATTCATAAAGGAAAAAAAAAAAACAGCAAGACTTATAGTTCATTGCTAACACTTATAATGGTGGTAAAAAAAATATAAACTCTAGAATTATTTAAAGGAAAAATCAACAAAATATTACGATTACAAGATATTCAAATCTTATCCAATAGAAAACATACAATATAATAAATGTTCAATAAAAGCAAAACAAGTATTAAATTAAAAGCGTTGTTTAAACATACTCTTACTAAAAAACTATTTCCACATATGTATCGCATATTAAGAACCTAACAAAGGGAAAGCACATGATCTACAAACAATTTAATAAAAATTCAAACTGACATAAATAAATACTAATACCAAAATGGGTATTAAAATATGGTAATGTAAACTATAGTATTTGGAGACAACATATATGATTATTCTGGGCCTTGATGACCAACCTGTCAAAACAGGTGTAAACGCCCTAAAACCAGACCAAACAATCATAACTCAATTATAATCATAATAATAATCTCCGACAATACGTACTTAAAATTAAAAAGGAGTTGGATGAGAGATCTCCTCAGGTAACAATTTACGTAAATGAAACAATGGTTAAAGGACTAACAGACACTTTTTTTCCATTATTAATTAAGTCTTATATAGTTCAGAACTTTCTCAAATCTCAATCAAATTAGCGAAATTTAAAATAATACCAAATAATTATATTACAGTATGACAATTTATATAAATGTTTACGTTTTTTTGTCTTTCTTTAGAAAGGTACCGAAAAAGGTGATAATTAAGTACTGATTCTCAAAGTACCTGCATCCTCGATACCATGGTAGATCGGGAAGCCACCCTGGACCAGGATGACCTCCCGAAGAGAGGACAAAGCGGAGGAAGGTGTGACGGAGCAGGTGGGTGCGGCTGGATTCCTGTAGTGGTATGCGCCAGCGTTCTTAATAACGGGTCGCGTGCTCTGCTCAATGGTGCCTTCTAATGATAGACTATGGTCTGTGGTGTCTGCTCAGCAATTAATGACCCTGGTCTGTCTTCATCCTCTGGAGGCGGCACTGGGTCATCTGGAGCTGGAAGGAGTCGAGGGTCAGAGGAACTGGAAGTCGGCTTTCACAGTATAAGCCATCCATACAGGAGATAAGCTGGTCAAATGATAAGCCAGGGGTTTTCAGAGTCTACAGGTTTTTATGAAAACAAAACTTTAATTGTTAAGTTAAGGATTAATTCAAAGTATCATATGCAATTGTGAATTGATTTGTTAATGTAAGAGGCTAGAGGGTAATTTGTTTATAAACAAATATCAAAACAAACGAACAAATATAGCCTATTAATTAAATATGAAAGAGCCTAAACAGTTTTCTGGTCACCAATGATTAGAATAAAAGCCATCTATGCCAATGATCGTGGGTTCAATTCCGGAATATCGCCTTAAGAATTTTATAAGGGAGTAAAGATTCCTTATACCGTTCTTTGGAGGAGAAGTAAAAGAGTGATCTTAAACCTGTGAGATGTCGGGTACTCACTAAAGATACCTATTCTAATTAAACTTAGATATGCAACATGTAGGACTCCCACTCTAATATCGTCCGATAAGCCACGGTAGCATAAAGTAAAATTAAATGAATAAACAAACAAACATTTCTTACGGTAAGGTGCCAGAGGGTCAACATATCAATGTTTATTTAATGATATCAAAACATATCATCGAATATGGCCATAAGGTAAATATGAAACAATACAGCTCGTATAGCAAGTTGAAAACGATCATAAGGATTTCAACTGTTTTGAAACAGTTTAATCCTAAAATTGGAAGAGTGTTGTGAAGAAACAGAAAATAGGTAGTCGAACATTAACTTGTGTTTTATAATAAACATTCTGTGCTTGTGAATTGTCATAGATTTTTGACTTTATTATTTTGATTTTTCAGTAAATTTCTGTTAAATGAATTTAAAATAAATTTAATACATAACAATATTGCAGTGACTCGTGGTGTAGTGGCTAGCACGACAACCCTCTATGCCAAAGGTCGCATATTTGAACCCGGTAGATGGCCCGAAGATTTTTTAAAGATGTAGAAACTTTTTAATATCCTTCTTAGGGAACGCAAAATGGTGGTCCCCTTTACGATTTCAAGTACTTGTTAAAGATCCCTAATTAAACCTGGATAAGAAAAATTTAGAATGCCCACTGAAGCATTGTCCGATAGGCAACAGTAGCTTATAGTGTCGTTAAATAAATAAAAAATCAAACGTCACAATATTAAAACTAAATTATTCCCAGAGAAACTGTCAATCAGCGATAAAAACACATAGAATAACTAATTAATGATTATCATTTTCAAGTAGTATTAATATTAGTAAAGCCATTGTATCAGTGGGGTCTCAAAAGGACCACGAAGTATACATATGCCCTACCACACCCAAAAATAATCTCTGAAAAAAAAAGAAGGTTAATGTCATACATAAAATACATGCTTGTACCAAATTCATTTTAGTTATTGAAATTCAGGGATCACTTGTAGCTGGGCGGTTACCATAATAGCCTCCTATGCCAAAGGTCACGGGTTCAAACCCGCAGGTGGTCCTAGGATTTTTTAATGGGAGTAAAAAATCCTTAGTTATGCCGTCCTTCGGAGGGTCTTTAAAAGGTGGTCCCGAGCCTGGACAGGAAACATTTAGGACTCCCACTGTTGCATCGTCCGATTATCCATAGTAGCATAAAGTGGCGTTAAAATAAACAAACATATTGAAATTCATTATTATTTATAAAGCGTCACCTCTAATACTCTTAACAATGTTAATTGAAATGATGAAAATCTGTACAGACGGCTTGAAATCTGTTTAATAACAGATCCACCGAATGAATCTGTACCTTCCCACTCTAGCTAAACACATTGTTAGCATGTGGGATGACGCGTCCTGTATTGCTGCTGGTAAGGTCTTTAAGTCATCTATCCTACCTCTTCCAAAACTTCCTCTGGATCAGTTCATGGGTCCTAAGAAGAGTTTTTGTTTTATTCTGTGTTGCTGCCTGCGTCCCTTACAGTTACACGCACACATACATAAACGATTATTTATGAGTATTTCAGACCACAATGGAAACACAAATATATCTCCACAATACCATTTTTAAGAACATAATAAAATTAAGCCCAACATCTGTTGCCCGACAACACACCGGAGCCGAGAGACATACATAGCCCACGACACGGGGAATGGATTGCCGTCATTGAAGCCGACTATAAATCATTGGAGCTCAAGGAAGCGAGCCGTAACAAGCGACTGCCACATCTTCCTCTTGGCAATTCCTTATATGTTATCTTCCCGCTTATCGCCGCTTAATGGTCTGCCTTATGTAACCTCTCTTAGTTATATACGTTTAGGCCTAGTGCGCTTTTTATATTGTACAGTTATCTCTTCTAATGGATGGAATCGATTCATCATATTGCTTCGGTTCGCTCAATAGTAATATTATGTTTGTGTTTGCTGCTATAGGCTGCTGGGTTGGAAGCTAGGGTGGTATGAGATCGAACGGAAAAAAACAATCTTGGATTGTGTTTTATTTTATTATTATTTATTGAGATTTACAACTGTACTAGTTAATTCATCAAGTAAACTAGCATATCCTCACTAGGTCTCGAGGCCATCTTCTTTTCAGACGCTTCGGAGGATTGTCAGGAACAGAAGAGGAAGCAAGGATTGAATCTAGTAGGTTAGGATTGAAACTAAAGGATTAGGGTGGGAAAGGAGTTGGTCGTGAAAGGAATGGTATCTAGATAAGGCCAAATCGGCAACATACGGAACATTTAAAGGTCTTTGTGGATCAGTTTATTTATGGCAAAGTAAGGAGCATTGAGGATTTTTGATTGTAAGGATTGAATAGGGGAAGAATTGGGTGGTTTATTAGAGCCCCAAAGTTCAACTCCGTAAGTCCAGATAGGCCTTATGATGTTGATATAGATCAGCCTTTTGTAGTTAAGTGGAAGGTTGGAGCGTATGTCCAGTAAGTGTTGTAGTAAGCGAAATCGACGGGCAGTTTCAGTCTTGTGTGCGGATTCCATGTTAGACGTTTTTCAAGTAGAAGTCCTAGGTAACGGATCTGTTCAATTGGAATAAGCGGAGTATTATTAAAGGATACAGTAGGACAGGATGTCATATGTTTACGGCGAAGGGTAAAGGGTTTTTGTGGGAAACTTCTATTTAAAGAATATTATTGTAGTTTTATTTAGGGGGTCATATGTAGTGTAGTGACTAGTACAACAGCATTCTATGGCCAAGGACAATTATAAGGGTTCGAATCCGGCAAATGGCCTAGGATTCTTTAATTATAGTAAATAATGCTTTGGTGAAGATGTAAAAAGGTGGCTCTGAACCTGTGCGATCTCAGGTACTCGTTAGAGATATGTATCCTAATTTAACCTGGATAGGCAAAATTTAGGACTTCCACTGTAGCATCGTCCAATTTGCTATAACAGCATAAAGTGACGTTGAATGAATATTTGTTTTTTTATATTCAGAAAAGGCCTTGCTTGCCTTAATACTAGTAGTTTGGTACAGAATTGGAGGGTCTTGAACACAATGGAAAGTAAGATTGCGTAGTTATTATAGGCCAACGGCTGTTCAAGGAGATGATTTGGCCAAGATTCAGGTGCCAGATTTCTTCCCGGAGGGTCTTCGGACCCTAGGATCGACCCACTGCTGGTATAAAAAATATAATTGTCCTACCACTACCAGAATCAAACCTCGTCCCTTGATATTGTATTACACGTATATGCGGCACTGAGCTACTCGGCTCCTCCGAGTTTCATGCACAAATAACATAAAATATCTATTATGTACAATAATCAAAAATTCGTATCGACAAAGCAGATAATATTTCAAGTATTAAGATACTTAGAATCCGAGACTCGTAAAATAAAATAATGATGGAGTTTAGTTGACAGTTTAGAAATTAGACGAGGAAGATGGTTGGGGGTGCGGTCATTAGAGAGAAACACACATTAAAAAAGTGCTTACATTAATTTCTATTTAATTATATTATTATTTTTAATTGTTATATTTATTTTAATTGTGTTTCTCTCTAATGAACGCACCCCCAATCATTGTCCTCATCGTCAAATAAATTAGATATTTTTTTTTTTTTGTTTAGACGCCAAATAAATAGTTCAGAGACATTCTATTGTATTTATCTTTCAAAAATTAAAAAAAAAATTACAAAGAAAGGTCAAAAATATTGTGAAGCAGTGACATAATTTTTACTTTCACTTACTATATACAGTGAGGGAAAGTATTGCGATCGTGAAAATTTTCGAATTCCAGTTTTCAACGGAAATACACTTTTTAGGGGTCCCTGAGTCCAATCCAAATAACCAAGTCCCGCAAAAAGGTCTGTGTGTGTGTGTGGTAACTCCCGGGCGGAAACGATAAGTCCTATGAAACTGAAATTTCATATTTAAGACAAATGTACGCCCGAGACGTTACAAAACCTTTTTCATCAAAATTAGCTTACCAGAAGAGCCACTTTATACCATGCATTTTTTTTTTTTATACAAGGCTATTTTTTGTTTTTGAACATAAGAGCAGTAATATACAAGTATGATATACCGTTGGAAAGCTAAAGATTTTAGAAAAAATATTATCTCATACACAAACTTGTTAAGGTTAATAGAGAGTGATGAAAAGCTGATGATACTGAGTGATTATTTTAGATAATATTATAATAGATTTTTTAATAAAACACATGTTTCTATAGAAATTCCATTTAACTAATTATTTAATGGTTTCACTCATTTTTATCTCTTACTGTATTGGAAAATTCTTTAATCGAATATAAAAACGGAGGTAAGTAAAAGTCGTGTGCTGCCCGCACCAGATTTTTATTTTTGCATTAACGTCAAATATGCCATTGTATTTCATGTGAATTTCGGGCATAATTACTTCAATATTTATTGAAATTTCTATATTAATTATTTTTCTTTTTCCTAATGTAATATATCTTCTGATAACAAAAAAAAAAAAAAATAAATAATAAAATATATATGTGTATATATATATATATATATTAAGTATTTTCATTTGACTGTATTCCGATATATTTTATGTTTCTTATTTTACATCTTTTGCTTTACTTTAACCTTACCAGATCTGTTATTCGTAGTCGTGTGATCACCTTTATCTTAAGACTATCCTTTAGCTAGGCTTATGAGAACACGCCAGATTGTATCGAAATGTAAATAATTAATTACATGATAAATTAATAATTAATTATTGTGTTTTAATTTGTACTTTTTTTACTTGTTAGTATAAATTATCTTAAGACAATTATAGTTCTATAAATGAATGAAATGTACGCAGTTAATTCAATAAACGGGAAATATCAGTGCAGATCATGAATGAAAAGTTGTGTTGAAAGAGCTCATTGATCGAATTTTCTTTTAATGAAAGTAAGCCTATAAAATCAGACTTTGTACAGGTCATATATTTTTAGTTTTAGTTGTTTTTTTTTTCATAAAGCATTAACCTGTAAAAACCTAATTAATGGATCTATGAATAATTTAAATAGAGATACGATATATTATATTGTGCTAAATAGAGTAAAAAAATCAACATCTCTCCGATAAGTGTCATCTGCTCGATATAAAATATACACCTGCTACCTAGAGCTACTTGATATAATATTTATTTTTCTCGACGGAAGTCCTCTAAGATGTAAGATGCCCTTATTGGGAGTAACTACATTAAACCTCTAATTGGTGTACCGAAGGCAGCTGATCCCTACGTAGCAGGTGCAAACAGGTTTTTCAACTGCTCAAAGAAAACGACTTCGAAAACACTCGAAAGCTAAAAAGACTAAAAGGGAATGATAAAATAATCATAAACTGTGAGGACAGCGGCTAGATGTAATTGATAAAGGTTGGTTAAATAAAGGCTTGATTAATGTCCGACAGAAACTGCTCTCGACCAGAACCTGCACCGATGGCCGCATTCTTTCACCTTTTGAATGGTCACCTCATTTCTTTTTTTCATATATATATATATATCTCAAAAAGTGATATGAGAAATGTCTACACTTCATGACATAAATTATAGTAAAGTTGATTTTCATTTTAATTATTTTTATCATTTAAATAATTGTATATATTTGTTGTAATCATTACTGTTATTAGTTTTTTTTTTTATGTGTTCTTTGGCCAGTTATAATCCTTATTTTTTTGTACATTTGTGTTATTCTTAAGAGACCTAGTCCCAGAATAATGTTTTTTTTTTTCATTTATCCATTCATTCATTCATCTATACATCTAATATATATACATCATATAATAATAGCCTTACCTCTACGTTTTTAGATAGGAGCCGCGAGCTAAGTAACTCTCACGCATTTCTCACCTTAAAACGGGACTTTATTTCTTCCTGGATTTCATTTTATATAGGTAAGTAAAAAAAAAAAGAAAAAAAAAAACAAACAAAAAACCTGTACTTCTACCACGTGATATGAAATATAACAAGTGTATATTCGTGCTCTTTCCGTACTAAGTTATATTATAGTACGAATTATTTTTTTGTGCTGGACTCACCACACATTCATCATCTAAGACTTAGTCATATGGACTATGAAGACCGTAAAACGTGTATTTCCATTGAAATTTTTCACAATCGCAATACTTTCCTTACTACAGGTTTTATATGTAGGTAAATTAAAGTTATAATGTTCAAACGGTTAGTAAGAGATTCTTTCTTTCTTTCTTCATCTGGCGCGACAGGCAGTGTAGGCCCTTGGCCTCGTGGTGTAATCTCCTGGGAGAATATACTCACGATTCACCATGATTCTTTACAGGGTAGGGTCATCACTCCTTACGACTATTTTTGTGAGTGGCCACCGTTTGGCTGACGGGTCTCACATACCCGGGGGAGAGGTTGTGAGTGAATCCCCATTCATTTATATCCTTATAAAAGCCCCGCCGGGACTGGGATTCGAACTCAGAACCTCTAGCATGAGAGACTAGCGCGCTAGCCACTCAGCCATGGGCTCCCCATAGTAAGAGATTAATTATGGTAAAAAAAAAAAATCAGTATTTAAAATTTACACCTAGGAAGCGAAATCGGATGTATAAATAAACTGCCGCGTCTATTTGATATCAATCCTAATACTATCATGAGGGTAAGTCACTACCATAAAACGCGCTCTTTTACTATTGTATAAAAATAAAAATTAAGCGTGAATATATAAGAAAAGACATGAATGAGTATAGTAGGGCACAGAGAGCCGATATAAATAACGAGCTAGCTCATTTGATAAACATGTATTCACTGGTCCATTCACAGGCTCCTATCTCCTCATCTCTCCTCCGTCCTTTGTTTTCTTATTATAATTCCCCCTTCCACCTTCCTCCATCCCCTCTTCCTTATTTAATTATTCGCCACGGCCTAATGAACCGTCTTATTTTGGGTTATGAAAAAAAATGGAAAAGATGAAATTATTCGGATAATTTTCAAGTATAATTAATTTTATGATTAATAGTCGTTTCTCTTTATTGTTTAAGGTTATAAACATATGCAAGATCTTTTTTTTAATTTATTACTTTCACTTACTACTTATATGTATGAAATATAAAAGTTAAGAAAAGTATTGCGATCGTGAAAATTTTCCAATTCCATTTTTTGAATAAAATACACGTTTTAGGGTCCCTTAAGTCCAAACAACCAAGTCTCGAAAAAAAAAGTCTGTGTGTGGTTAGCCAAAAACAAAATATCGTACGAAAATGTTTTTATTTATTTATTTTATAATATTCCGCATCTACCCAAGCGTGTCATTAGCGGCTTAAATTTTATATATTACATTATATACGGACATTACATTATAACATAAATTATTTATAGATTCTGTTATAATTTTAAAATATTTACATTAATATTACATTACAATAGTATTTATATAAGATGGATCATTTTTATAGTTTTTATGAACTTGATAACTTTTTTTATTTTATCTTCATCGTCTGTGAGTGCTTCAGTCATAGAGAGGGGTATATCGTGTTTTGTTCTGGTGTTAGTGTATAACTTGCATGTGGTCACAATGTGTTTTATAGTCAGAGGTGTTTTACATGTTTCGCAAATCGGTGGTTCTAGGCCTCTCATACCGATTGTCCATTTCGCAGTCTTGCTAAGATAACCTCTTTAGAGCGAGACTGTCTGGAAGAGGTCTTCCATGGAAGAGTGTCCTGCTAGATTTCTTGAAGCTTGCTGGGTGTATGGTCCCATGTTTGTTGCCAGTGTTATTTTAAGGCTTTTTTTTGCACCAGCGTCTCCAGTCTCCTACGGCGGTTTGATCCACTATTGTGGTATCATTCGCTGTCGTTCTGGCAAGGTTACGTACGAAAATGAAATTTCATATTTAAGACACCTATACGCCCATATATAAGATGTTACAGTAAGTTTTTCTATCAAAATCAGCTAACCAGAAGACCCACTTTAAACCATTTTGCACCTTTTTATGATTTTCTTAAATGCTACTTTCAGGATTATGATTAAATTCGCTATATTAACGTAAAATTAAATTGGTTTTAATATGATTTCCTCTTGTCTTATGTCTGCTCTTCGTAAGTCTTCTCGTGTCTGTTTAATCCAGTACGTAGTGCTTTTGAGTGTTGCTGTTGCTTCGTGTATTTGTCGTGTCAGTCTTGTTTCAGGTAGTCTTTTTATGTGCTCATAGAATTTCAGTCCTCTTTTCCTGATGTCTGTCTCGATGTTGGCGTGTTTTTCTTGCTTTGCAGTCTGTATCCATCTTCTGGTTTCCTTGGTACTAGTATCTTTCTGATGATTTTCCTCTCCTCTCTCTTTAGTTCTTCGATTTGTCCTTTGCAGTTCAGTGCCAGTGTTCCACTTGTGTGCAGAGCCATCGGTTCTATTACAGTTCTGTAGTGTCTTATCTTTGTGTTGGTTGAGATTGATTTTTTGTTGTATATGTTCTGTGTCATTTATAGTGCTCTCTTATTTATTTAATTTACAACTGCATTAGTTAATACATCTAGTAAATTAGCGGATAATATATATAGATAATATACAGTAATAGACATGAGGAGAATATGCCCATAAGTAGCACTCCACAAGGCAATCTAGAAGGTCTCGAGGTAATCTTCTTTTCAGACGCCTCGGAGGAATGTCAGGAATGGAAGAGGAAGCAAGGATGGAAAATAGTGGCTTAATGTGGGAGTGGAGTTTGTTATGGAAGGATTGATACAAAATAAAAAATAGTGTACCGGTACAGTAGTAATATATTATATATATATATATAATATATATATATATATATTATATATATATATATATATATTTATTACAGATTTGTACTGTTTCTAAATTAACATTCGTTCAATGAGGCGTTCCGGCAAAGGTAATGCTTAGCCATCACATTTTTATCTATTTTTTGGGGTGTATTATATCTGTGGATTGCATTACGGCTGAAAAAACAGAATAAATAATTCTCTGTCACATCCGAGATTCGAAACCAAGATCCGTAGAACAGTGCTCTATCCACTAGATGTCACTAGATGGTCATCCGTCTGATGTCTGTGAGATGTCATTGGAAAATAATTGTAAAAACCTTAACATAAAAAATGGTTGAAGCGTTGGCTTTTAATAAGAACCACCCTCTCAACACGGACAAATTTAAAAATCTGCGTCATACGATTGCTTTTTGTTACTGACAGAGGCCTGCTACTGCAGTATTACAACCTTAAGATTGGTCATTTTCTAATACTTCAAAAATAACGAGATTAAAGAATAGATGTATCGCAGAAGACAATTAACAATATTTGATTTCTGTATGAGTATTCGAATAAATACCTTCTTCTATAAGTTTTAAATTTTAATTTATTTTTGGGGCTCTACTAAACCATCAAATTCTTCCCGTATCCAATCCCTACAATCCAAAATCCTTCATAAAATCCTCAATGCTCCTTATTTTGTAACTAATAAACTGATCCACAAAGACCTTAATATTCTATATGTTGCTGATTTGGTCCGATCTAGATACCATTCCTTTCATGACAAACTCCATTCCCACCCTAATCCTCTAGTTTCAATCCTGTCTTCCATTTCAATTCCCGACAATCCTCCGAGGCGTCTGAAAAGGAGATGGCCCCGAGACCTTCTAGTTTAGAATAGTTGCAGGAGTGCTATCATTGGGTAGATCTTCTACAAGTCTTTTTCATGTCATTTTTCTAATATCATATTTACTTAATGTTTTTTTTTTTTTTTTTAGTACAGTGGTAAATTTCAATAAATTATGTTAAAAAAAAAAAATTATTCACCTAACGTCATTTTATGCTACTGTGGCTATCGGAAAATATTAAAATGGGAGTCCTGACTTTGTTTATCCGGGGTTTATTCGGATGGGAATCTTATACGAGAACCTGAGTTAGCACAAGCTCTGGACCAATATTTTAAGTTCCCTATGAAGGATATAATAACGAAGGATGTTTTCTAGGACCATTTCCCAGGTTTAACAGTAACTTGTAATTATTTAATTTTTCACGGATTTAAGTAAACTGCTAGTGCTCTTTTTCTTAATTTTTTTTTCCCAACTAAACAATTTATATAATGGAGAGTTTTGGTAGAGGTATTCTGCACGCAATGTACGTAATACGGTGTAGCCTACTAAAAAACTAAATATATATCTAATAATTAGTTTGTGACATTGTTTAATAATTACATTACATTGTCAAAAATTAGAGCGGGTTGCTTTAAGTTATTTTAAAGCAATATATCATTGGCCACGGAATACACCTAACCATTATGTTCGTATAGAAACTGGTCTGAAATCAATAGAAACAGATGTTCTAAAAAGAATGATTCGCTGGTACCGAAAGGTAGACTTAATGAAAGAGGATCGGTTACCGAAAATATGTTTAAACATTTAAAAAAAATATTCCTTGAACCAGAGGGTCGATGTGAGGTACAATTGGTATAGGCAACTTACTAATAAATTGTTAATTATAGACGAGGCTGACATATTGAATATCAAAAGTAAAGCCTTATTTGAAAGAGAATTAAATAACGCTGTTGAAAAATTCAATAATCATAATCTTTTCCTAGATATTCAGGCTATTTTGCACTCAAAGTTTAATCCTAATTTTAGGAAAAGTAGTAGCTTAAATATGGGGGAATATTATTTGAAATTAAAGGGATCTATGAGGAAACATAGATTGATCAGTCAACTAAGACTATTTCGACCCAATAAACTGAAAGTTACCAGTTACGGATTCCAAAATGGTTATTCAGATAATAGCGTTGAATGCCCTATTTGTAATTCAGGCGAACCAGAAGATTTAAATCATTTTTTGTTGCAATGCCCTGTTTACTCCCCGTCCAGAAATAAGTACTTGAGGACGTATATTGGAAATATGTCTGACAATGACCTCATAGTACAACTTTTGTTGCAAATAGAAAATAAAAAGCAATTTGAAAATTTATTTTATTATGTAACAGAGTGTTTAAAGCTAAGAAATTTGTATCTGTCTATTCAAGAATAATTTAAGCACATTACTAAAATAACAATAATTGAATTTGTTAAACTATTTATGACTAATTTATTTGTTTAATATTTATACAGTTACAATTTATTTTGCCTTTTATTATGTATTTGTTTAATATTTATACAGCTACAATTTATTTTGCCTTTTATTATAAATTTGTTTTTGAAGCGTATTTTGTTTAGTACAGTCGTAATAGATTTCTTTGATTTATGTTTAACTGTTTTGTACAACTCAACTCCATTTGTATGGGCTAGCCCGAAAACAAATAAAGAGATTTATTATTTATTATTTATCATATCTAATAATTAGGTTTTGGGGGTCCTTTTCATTGAAATGATTGTATGAAGAAGTCCACGAAAAAGTTGGGAACTACTGCTGTAGACCAATCCGCTCCAGTACACATATTTCATATATGAGAGCGTTAAAGTAAAACTTAGTACATAAGGCGATGTTTGGCTGATAACATCAAGTCAAATTCTTCGATCTCTGTTTACTTCAGGTAGTATTTTGATAGCTAGAAAAAAACGTTAGCTATAAAATGCTTCTACCTCGACCCCGAATGCTCCAGTTTCTTCGCCTTCCTCACCAACACTTCTCCTGTCACCCTTCCTCGAGCCGCCCTGAAAGGGAAAACAAAAAGGACGAAATAGTTTGATTATTTATCGCGCTATAAACTGTTGGGTCGGAGGTTGTCCATTAGTGGGCCGGCTCTTTAGGGCTATTTAGTCCCAGCTAACGCCTCGTCTCTCTCCTCGGCATAAAAACTACATTCCTCTCTTCCTCTCGGCACAAAAACAAATATTGCCCTTCCTTGGTCCTTCGAGGTCCTCGCGGGCCCGCTCAGGACATTCTTCTGGTAGTCCTGGGAAAACATCGATTCAAATTGTTCCATGGAGATGAATATGAGAACTGGATATCTACTATAGCTTTAGGGAAACATATCATCGGAGCACAAAACGTCAAACACGTTTTTTTATTGTAAGTGTAATTTACGACTGTATTACATAACACAATGAGTAAATATGAGAAGTAAAGAAAAGTCGTGGAAATGTATTTGTTTGTTTATATATGTATTTGTTTGTACGATACATATATTAATACTCTGATCGATATTTCTCCCTACAAAATATATATATATATATTTTTTTATTTCATTGATATTTACAACTGTACCTATAATAAACACAATAAGTAAATAGGATAATTACAATTATCGGCTTGAAAATGTCTTGATAGTTCTGCGACAAATGGGATATTTAGGTCATTATGGATGATTTTACTCGTAACGAAATAAGGAGCATTTAGGATTTTGCGATGGATTTTGAAGTGTAACGATTGAATACGAGAGTAGATGGTTTAGTAGAGCCCCAAAACTCGATTCCATATGTCCAAATGGGTCTGATGGCTGTAACGTAAATGAGGTTTTTGTAATAAATTGGAAGTTTTGAATGTTTGTCGTGTAAGCGTAGTAGTAATCTGAATCACAGGCAGTTTATTGTCATTTAAGTCTCGTATGAAGATACCATGTAAGACGTTGGTCAAGCTGGAGTCCTAGGTTAGTTTGTTTGATAATTTATTTAACGTCACTTTATGCTACTATGGCTAATCGGAAGATGCTACGGTGGGAGTCCTAAATTTTGCCTATCCAGGTATTAAGATAGGGATCTTTAACGAGTACCTGACATTGCATAGGCTCGGAACCACCTTTTAACGTCCCGTAAGGACGACATAACTAAGGTTTATTTACTTCCATTAAAACATCCTAGGAGCCACCGGCAGATTTGAACCTACGACCTTAGGCATAGTAAGCTGTTATGCTAGCCACTAAGCTATGGGTGACCCCCGCTATGGGTGGGGTTCTCTTTAGAAAGAAGTACCCAGTGGTAGCACTTTACTAACTATTTCAAGGCATTAGGTCCCGAGGCTACCTTCTTTTCAATCGCATCGGAGGATTATCAGGAATATCTAAGGAAGACTACAGATAAGTGGATTGGTGTGGACATGGAGTTTAGAATGAAAAGAAGTGTATCTATCACGGGCTTTCCCTGCAACAAATGGGATATTTAGGTCATTATGTAGAAGTTTATTTGTAAAAAAATAAGGGGTATTCAGGACTAAACACGTCAAACGCACAATGTAGTTTAAGGTTTAAAAGAGGTAATATTTCCGATGTTTTAGTGGTATATTTCTAATTTCTCCTCTATATTATAAGGAGGTATTTATTGCATGAAATTACATTAGTAATAAAGAAAATTAAGTTATAATTTGTAGCATTTGTTCAGGTTTAGGAAAGAAAAAAATACAATAAAAAAATGTTGTTTCCGATAATTTAGGAAGACTTCTTCTTTAACTATTCAATGTATAAAGCTAGTAAAATGTTCTAAAAACCTATTTTCATTCGAGTACTTTTTCGGTCTTCATCCTTCAGTTGCCCTTTTTTAGTTATTGAGATTTTATTAACTGTTTAAAGTTTAAAAACTGAGTGTTGTCATGAAACAGCAAAACTTGATTTGACATTGTACTCTTGGTAAAACATAACTGTATTAAAAATTACTGATCCACGGCTGATCTGTGATTAAGCATGCCCTTTTACCGATCGGACCATGTCAGAAGCCCAGGAAACTATGAACATGCTTCCAAGTAAATATAGAGATAGATATGCCAGAAAAGATAATTTGGAGGATATCTTCAAAAGGTTGCTGATTTAAAACTTTGTTCGAGAAACGATAAGTTTGTTTGAGATTAACCCCAAATGCTCAAATCAAAAGTTCATTTGATTCGGAATGATTAATTTGTTATATATTCTTATTTTACTTTTTGTGTATTTTTTAAATCATAAATACATAAATGTCTTTAAAATGTCGTAATTTATTTTTATTTCATGGTGTCCTAAACGCTACTTTATTATATCAAGCCTCGATGTCTTAAGAAAACTCGAAAAATCATCAAGTTACCTCAATACACAATTCATAGATTCTTTACGTGAGCTCCGAACAATTTTATAAGTATTTTATTCATCTTTAGTAGCTAAAAAAACATAGTTTCAGAGTTTTGGCCAGGATTTTTCGATTCTGTACCAGTGTGCTCAGGTCCGTTCCGAAACTCAATTCCTCCTTAACTGGTAAAAACACTAAATTAATTCCCAGTCAAGGAGGATTTGAGTTCATCAAGTATAGAAAGAAATAGATAAATAGAATAACAATAAAAATAGAAACAAATAGGTATAAAGAAAGAATTTTTATTTTATTTTTTCATTTATTTTTTTAAATTTGGAATGAGTTTCATATATTACCATCACATTCACTAGGTGTATTTTTATTTAATATAGTTGTAAATATCAATAAATACGTTTTTAAAATAATAATTTCTATTGATAACAGGTTAAAAATTACAGAATTTTACTTTCACTTACTATATATAGTAATGTAAAGTATTTTATTGAAAGTATAAGTCGTACGAAAAGTTTATTAAAATTTTTATATTTAAGACAACTATACGTCCGTGATGTTATAGCAAAATTTTCACTAAAATCGGCTGATCTAAAGTCCTACTTTATCCTTTGCATTTAGTACCTTTTTACGATTTTCTCAAACATGGCTCTAACGATTTAGATTAAACTCGCTATAAAATGCAAAATGTAATAGGCTTTAATATCATTTAAGTTTCATTCTGATTGAAATAGTCTGACAGGGCTTAAATGCGGATATTTTAAATTTTCTTCATTTAAATTACCTTTGGGGGTCTTTCTCGATGTAGAACAGTCCTTTGACCGAGTTTGGCACCCTGGATTGCTTTACAAGCTCCATCTATTCCTCCCTCCTACCTATTTTCTTATTATCCAGTCCTACCTCGCTGATAGATGTTTCAAAATAAATCACAATAGTTCCTATTTCTCCCTGTTTTCTCAATCTGCTGGTGTTCCTCAAGGCAGCATCCTAGGACCCGTTCTTTATACAGTCCATACAGCTGATATCCCAACCCATCCTAACACATTCCTTTCTACCTATGCTGATGACACGTGTGTGCTATCAGTATATAATGATCCAGTTACTGCCTCCCACACTCTTCAATCCCACATCCGAGACCTTGAAGTATGGTGCCAGAATTGGAGGATTAAAATTAATTCTAACAAATCCCACCAGATAACCTTTACCCTTCTTCGTAAACCAATGACTTCCTGTCCTACAGTATCCTTTAATGACACTCCACTAGCCCCTGTTGAACAGATTCGATACCTAGGACTCCACCTTGACAAACGTCTAACTTGGAATCCCCATACAAGACTTAAGCGACAAGAAACTGCCCGACGTTTTCGACTACTTCAACACTTACTGGACAAACGCTCCAAACTTCCACTTAATTCCAAAAGGCTCATTTATATGACCATCATAAGACCGATATGGACTTACGGAGAAGAGCTATGGGGCTCTACTAAACCATCAAATTCCTCTCGTATCCAATCCTTACAATCCAAAATCCTTCGGAAAATCCTTAATGCTCCTTATTTTGTCACAAACACACTCATCCATAAAGACCTTAATATTCCATATGTTGCTGACTTAGCCCGAACCAGGTACCATTCCTTCCACGAAAAGCTCCATTCCCACTACAATCCATTAGTTTCAATCCTTGCTTCCTCTTCAATCCCTGATAATCCTCCGAGGCGTCTGAAAAGAAGATGGCCACGGGACCTTCTAGTTTAGAGTGTTTTTAGAGTGCTGCCACTGGGTAGTGTCTCTACATGTATTTCATGACAGTTTTACACATTACCATCACATTTACTAGATGTATTTTAATTTAATACAGTTGTAAATATCAATAAATAAAATATTTAAAAAAAAAACAAAAAAAAAACTACCTTTAATTTTGGGAATTAATTAATTGGAAATTAATTAAATCCAAAAGATTTAATATACCACCTTAATGACACTGATGAAGGACGGCTAAATATCAAATTTGAACGAATTTGACTTACAAATAAAGCAGAAAAGTGCAAACATATCTTTTTATGCAATTCTTTTGTTTTCCAACACACGAATAGTAATATAGATGTATAATATACCGTTGGATAGCTACAGATATTAGAAAAAATATTATCTAATGCACGGAATTGTAAAGGGTAATGGAGTGTGATAAAAAGCCGATAAAACTTACAGTTTCTGGTTCCTCAAAAGAGAAATTCATGTTTACCGTGCTGCCACCTGGCGGCGCCTCAAGGAAGCAGAGCCCCTTGTTGTGATCATCTGGACATTTGAGTTAGAGGCGATTACCCCAAACACTACCTGATTGTTGTAGATACAAATATAATAGGTTATTTAATGATACACATGTTACTATTGAAAATTTTTGAAATTAATTTTTATCTCTACATGTATTTAAAAATTCTTAAATTGATTTTTACAACGGAGGTAAGTGAAAGTCGTGTGTTCCAAGCACCAGATTTTTTTACCGTACTAATAAGATTTATGTGATGTACAATTAATACGTAGTTTTTATACTTTTGATGTAAGATGTAGTGATTATTCTTGAATTAGATAACAGTCTTGTAATACATATTATATCATAACGTTAATTAGTTTTATAAACAATTGAAAAATGCCAGGCTAAATTCACTAATTGATTGTGGAAGACCATTTGGTGACTTTTGGATCATTCAATTAGTATACGCTGTATACCCTCACTATGACTGTATTTTAGGCTTCTATTTTTTTATTCCTACTATCGTAGTAACACTTAATAAAATAAATTCCCTTGTTAATACTACCAGCCGAACATAAAAGGCGAAGGGAAGGTTGCCTGGTACCGCCAGAAGGTACGCCTTAAAAGGTACACAAGTGTACATAGTTTCGTATTACTGGCACACCAGGAGCCGTGGTTAAAAAATGGGATCATCCCGTTAAAGATGTCCTGACGGCCTCTAAACTGGAATTAGTATCCTTAATCCTGGGGGGGGTGTAACTTATGTCGGCTCTGCTATGTACAAAGCGCACGAGATATGTACCTAGAGGTATTTGCAATCCTTTCTACTTATTTTAGGCATAATTCTATTAGGATAAAAAAAAGAAAGAAATGAAGTACACTGAATAGAGAATATACCATTCATTATATCAGATATCAATTGCACCCAAAGCGGAAATATTTTACTTGTTATTTTTACATTGCACATTTTACTACAAGACATATAACTAAAAATCTGGTGCGGGCAACACACGACTTTCCCTTACCTCGATTTTAAAAACAATGTAAGAATTTTCAAATACAGTTACAGATAAAAATACGTGAAGCTATTAAAGAATTAATTAAATTGAATTTATATAGAAACATGTGTTTTATTAAAAGATCTATTATATTATTAACTAAAATAATCAGTTAGTTTTATCTTCTTTTCATCACTCTCTATCAACTTTTAAAAGCTTGAGTATAAGATAATATTTTGCCTAAAATCTTTAGCTTTCGAACGGTATATCATACATGTATAGTACTGTTGTTATGTTCAAAAACAAAAAATTGCATTAAAAAATATTTTTTCAGTTTTCTCCTTTAGTTGCTTTTCAAATTCGCTCAACTTGCATATTAGCTGTTTATCATCAGTGTTAACAAGATAATATAGTTATTTTTATAGAATAAAAAAAATGAAAGGTACTTTAAAAAAAGATAATTTAAAATATCGGCATTTAAGCCGTGTCAGACCATTTTAATCAGAAAGAAAACTACATGATATTAAAGCCCGTTAAATTTTACATCGATATAGCGATTTGAATCAAAATCGTCGGAACCGTTTTCAAGAAAATCTAAGAAAGGTGCAAAATGCTCGGTATAAAGTGGCTCTTCTGGAAAGCTGATTTTTATGAAAAAAGTTTTGTAACGTCTCAGGCATATATTTGTCTTAAATATGAAATTTCAGTTTCATAGGACTTACTGTTTCCGACCGGGAGTTACCACACACGCACAAAAAACAGACACACACACACACACAGACCTTTTTGCGGGACTTGGTTACTCAGGGGATCCTAAAATGTGTATTACCGTTGAAAACTGGAATTCGAAAATTTTCACGATCGCAATACTTTCCCTTACTTTATATAGTAAGTGAAAGTAAAAATAAAGTATCTTCAAAGTAAATAATAAAACGGTCATTACTGTTAATAGAAGGGAGCGAAGTGAACTAGTCAGCCGTAAGGCAATCTTAGTGTACACCAGCCTCTATGAAGTGGGTACCTAAAAATGGGGAAACACCAGGTGGCTCAGCGTGACCTTGCCCTAATCACCTTGCTCGACCATTGACATAAAAACAGTATGAATATTTATATGTATTGAGCCCAAGACGCTTTATTGGTTATAGAGCGCTTTTTCAATTTTGCTGGAAACATTGAAGTGAACTCGATGTATATTTCGAATCTATTTCAATACTAATAGGAAAAAGGATTAAAATCACTAATATTTAATTAAACTAAAGAAAAAACTCTGCAAATTATTATAATGGTTTAAAATTTCCGAATAACTATATACCTAAGGCTATAACTTTTCTATAGCTGTTTATAGGCAATAACCTAATATGATAAGTAATAAATAATTCAAATTAAAATGGTCTATCACCACTGCTAATTTTAAAACTCTATATTTCTGAACCAATTTCAAGGTTTTATTTTCGTTTTGTAGTTTCAAGTAAACGTTTTCTCTATATTTTTAATCGGGCGCCATTTTAAATCTATTTGACTGATATCAACGTCTAGCTGTTTGGATCATCGTCGGATGGGCTAGTATTTTTATGCAAAATTTTAAATAAATTAGTCCATTAGTTTCAGAGATAAACCGCGTACGGGGTACGGCGGACAAACGGATTTTTTTTTTTTTCCCTGTAGGCTTAAATCACTTGGGTCATTTTCGCCTTAAATCAAGGATTAAATATTATAGTTTATTGTACAAGTCTGTCTGTCGTAGGAAGTCAACAAGTTTTGCAGTTGTCTTGTAAAACGGTTGGTAAGTCAGTGTCAATTGCAATATGAGCTCTTTGAGTATCATAAGCCCTACACTCTGTCAAAACGTGTTTAACAGTAACCGGGCAACGCATCCTCATGTTGGGCAGTCAGTATGAGGTTACCGTGCCATGAGATGTCCGTGCGTTAGTCGGGTGTGTCCAATGCGCAGGCGTGCCAGGATAACCTCTTCCCTTCCTTTTGTCTTAGGGTCGAATGCCAATGAGAGGTGTCCCTTCTTATTTCCCTTAACTTGTTTTCTGTAGTGTTGTGCCAAATTTGTCCCCACTTCGACCGAATCCGATGCTTTGTTTTTGTTATTCTATGTATCTTGAAACGTTAGGCCTCAAATTTTGATTTATTGATGGTTTTTTTTATGATTACAAAGGCTAGTTATTGAAAACTATCAACCAAAAATAGCTGTTTTCATATAGTATTAAAATAAATTAGAACCAACAGAATTAGTAACGATTGCTGGGCTATTTCACCATTTTCTTGAGTATAAAATTTATAAATATTTCCAATGTTTTCTTTTTTAAAGAACGTTTCATTGTTATTTCCCAATTTGTAAAATCCCGCTCCAACCTTCCAAGCATTGGTAAATCCTCACTATTACTTCCTATTACCCTTTCTGTCAATCCTATAGGATTTCCATTGCAAAGGGCCCTAACTAGATTGCAGGGCAACCTGGCTGATAGGGTCCAGGTATTAGCCGTCCTAGGACTTAAGGAGGTATTACCGAAGGGTCAGGACCCTTGACTTCTGTATTGAGGTATTTGAAGGGACAAACAAGACCAAGGGGGTAATCCTTGTTTGTTTGTCGAGGCTCAAGCCATTAGGGGCTGTTGGACACAGGTTAGGACAGCAGCCAGGAACTGGAGTAGTATGTGGGTTCCATATCTGAGATCTTCTTCCCAAACCGTCTAGCTTCACTGATCTAGTCAAATACGAGACAGTGTTACAATAATATTGAAATCCGAAACATACACACAAAAAGCTGTCTTAATATATAAGTATTGTTACATATGTAACCAAAGTTATATTTATGTAATGTAAAAACTATTATTATAATTATAAACCATTTTTTCAAAACCTCTAGAAGTGAGAAATACAATTTAATACATGATTGACCTTAAGACAGCACATTGACCAAGTTTTTATATTACTTTTTTCTTTAATTTATTATTGAGAAATTATATCCTTCATTTATGTTCTTACGTGTTTAATTAAGAGAAATAGAGTGATTTTCGACGTTTTGTACAGTGAGTATGTCAAGCATTTCTGCCAGTCCTGGGTTCGAATCCAGACTGTGACAGAATATTATTTATTCTTTTAATTTTGCAGCGAGATGATAAAGAGTATGCAAGCTTTCCTGGGGCCCACCCAGCCTCTGTGTCTGAATAAAACTACCTTAAAATAAAGAAATCAGTAACACATTTCAGCACATTACATATAGCAAATATAACATTCTAGTTACCATTGTGTTTTAAATTACATTATCATACCGTCATTAAATATAAAGAGCATATACAAGCTCTTCATCCAAGAAGAATGAGGACAGTTTCTGTATTGCAGAACAAGAAATCGAAGAAACTGAGACAGAAAAAAAAAAAAAATTAAAAGATAAAAAAGTTGATGATCCTTGGACTAAAGAGATGTGAAATAAAACAAAGGGCGAGCGACAGTATCTTCCAGGAGAGCTAGTAACACTTTTATTTTTTCAGTTACTTAATGGGACCACGAGGAGAGGTTCCGGAAAAAATCTTCCTTTTTCTTTATATCCTCCCTGTCCTCCAGGGCCGGGTCGTAGTGAACAGGAGAGTCCTCAACATAAATCCCGGCCTCTGTAATTACCTCACAACCCTGCTAATAGAGTTCTACGTCGGATCCTCGCTCGGAGTCATTTCAGTTATTTCAGACCACCGTAATTATCCTCACATGAAAGTTGTTTGAGGTAATTGCAGATAGAATGTTTTCTAATATTCACTTATCCTGAGTATGAATCATTGGGAGAGTTCGTATTTGGTCTCGATATGCTAAACTAAATATAATATGTTGCTTTATTGAGAAATAATACAAACTGCCACTATCTTGGGCAATAAGTATTAGAGATAAAAAAAGTCATTCGTTCCATATTACAAAGTAAATCAAAAAATAAAATAAGTTAACCTAAATAACAAACAAAAAAAAAATAAAATAAATAACATAAAATAAATCTTAGCCACATTCATATCTATACATAATATCTACATAATGCCCCCTGAACTCCGAATCGAACCATTTCTGGATGCCAAGGCACAATGTCAGGCGATCCCAGCGTCTCTCAGTCAACCGCGTCACCAAACTATTGGGTTGTATCATATGAAATGACCGTTTTCAAGGTAAAGGATTTTTATGAAAAATACGATATATAAATAAGATAATTTTATTCGAAATATTTACCTTCTTTTTCTACACATTTTTCCCAACGTGACACCAACTTTTTTATCCCCGAACAGAAAAACTCTGAGCTTTGAAATGAAACAAAATCTGAAAACGCACTCTTCAGTTGATCATCATTTTCAAAAAGTTTTCCTTTGACGAAGTTGTCTAAATTCCTTAAAAGGTGGTAATCTGTTGGAGACAAGTCGGGAGAATATGGTGGTTGCGGAAGAACTTCGAAGTTCTTTCAATTTTTGCACGGTATTTTTTGAAACATGCCGCTCAGTGAGATCATGAGGTACCCATGTATCGAGCTTTTTTACTTTCCTAAAAAACTTTAAATGTCTGGAAACGTTAGATGCACTTGCATTTAGCGGTCTCAATTGAGGTATACTAAAGTGGGTAATTGATTGGGAAGCTAATGTTTATATTACAAAGGTAGAGGATTAGTAACTGTTTATTTTTAATATGTAAACATTCGGAAGAAAACAACAGAGACCTGCAAAATCCTTTATGTATTTCAGAAACTATAAAAACGGACATTTCATGTGAAACAACCCAATAGTTAGTGGAGACTGAGTGAAGGCGCTTGAGCCACACACTCTCAGGTATGAGTGGAGAAGTTGTCCATTGCCAGCACTCCAGTTGCATATTTATAAGAAATCTCTCGGCCACTGCCGCCTCAACCTACGAGGAGGGTTGTAAGGATGGTTGGTACTAGATAGGGTTTGTGCCAAGGGATTAGGAAGAAGAGTAAGTTTATGGTGGAATGTTAGAATTTAGATGGGATGAGATCAAGGACATAAGGGATCTTGAGTTCATGATGTAAGGTCTTGTTTGTAACTTAATAGGGAGCATTGCTATTGTTCTAAGGACTTTGGACTGAAAGGATTGGATACGTTCGATAATTTAGTAGTACCCTATAGTTCGATTCCGTTGGTCCACATAGGTTTGAGAATTGTGTTGTAAATTAATAGTTTGTTTCCAGTGGAAAGTTGTGATGTTCTGTTCAATGGTCTATATAGCTGTCCGTATCTTCTGTTGAGCTCTTTTCTTTTAAGTCTTTTTAATATGCTAAAAGTGCCCGAATTAGATCCCAGAGTTGGTTTTACAGAATCCTAGTTGAGTTACCCCGGGTACTTAAAAAAAAGTGTTAGGTACGGTTTATCAGCACACCCAGATTCAGAATGCAAAATGACAGCTTGAATGGTTTAATTATAAATGGTTAATCATAGGACAATGTAGAAAAATACATTGTTAAGTTGTAATTTTTGCCTTTAAATATTAATTTCTTATAAATATCTGTATTTGTACTAGATTTTTGAAAAAGGCAATTATGCATGCCCAACTTATATAGAGACGAATCATAGATCATTTATGAAGTATATAAGAGATTTTTATAAATTGTAAGAAAATGAATTTATAAAAAATAATTTTTCATTTATCTCAATTCGATTAAAAGTTAAATAATTTCGGAGACTAAATTGCTAATATTTACTTTCACTTATCTACATATGAAATATATAGTATGGGAAAGTATTGCAATTGTGAAAATTTTTAAATTCCAATTTTTAACGGAAATAAACGTTTTAGGGTCCCCAGAGTCCAAATGACCAAGTCCTGCAAAAAGGTTTGCGTGTGGTAATTACCAGGCGAAAACGAAAAGCCCTCTGAAACTGAAATTTCATATTTAAGGCAATTGTACTCCCGAGATGTTACAGAAACTTTTTCATCAAAATCAGCTGACCGGAAGATGTACTTTGTACTATGCAATTTACACCTTTTAACGATTTTCTCAAAAACGGCTCTGACGATTTTGATTAAACTTTATATATCGCTGTAAAATTTTATGAACTTTAATATGATGTAGGTTTCATTCTGATTGAAATAGTCTGACAGGGCTTAAATGCCGATATTTTAAATTTTCTTCCCCTAAAGTACCTTCTATTTTGTAGAATATATATGATTAACCATATCATCTTAATAACATTGACGAAGGACGGCTAAATATATAATTTGGACGAATTTGATGACCAACCAAAGGATAAAAGAGCAAAACTATTTTTGAACGTAATTTTCTTTTACTGATGAAAATAACAGAAATATAGAAGTATATTATAAAGAAAAAAAAGATTTTAATTAAAATCAACTTAAAATATTTTTCAAATTTAAGTATTAGTAATTGTTTTTAAATTGATTTAATAATCGATGTAAGTGAAAGCCATGCGTTGTTCTTCTTCTTTTTAAATTCTTTTTGACTCCAGATTGGCCTTATGGTAGCATGTTAATGAACATTCTGTATTGTAGAGGAATCGTTTTAACGTATACCTCGTAAGTGATAAAGTAGCCAAAAACGATGAGATAAAGGTAAATATATGTATTAATTAAGAGTTCCTAAGGCCTCCATTGTTCAATGATTCTCTAAGAAAAAAATACTGATAATTCCAGTTACTCCCTCAAATGGTCCATAATTACAAGTATTAGCTCCTGTGGACGATTACCGCCTAGTTGGCAGTCTCAATCCACTAATTACAGTAATCGTGGGGCCGTATGACCCGCAGGAGCGTTGCACTCCTTATAAAATATTTTTCTCGAAGAAAAAGAAAATGCGATGCTAATTGTCTGAGATAAGATCGCTCATGTATATTCATATCGGGGATGAGTTTTTATTAACATATTTAGCAGGAGTTGTGAGCACCGACGTTTCGTGAAACGACACCTTTAATTGTTCCCGAAGCTCCCTGGGAAGCCTTCCGTATGTAGGCATTAGCTCCAATACATATATAATTAAAACAATTACCCCTGTGAATAAAAAAAAACAAAACTAAAAACACATCCCTTTGTCAAGAATAGGATGTTAATGTTAGCTCAACATTGAGCATTAGTGAGGGATATAATTTCTTGCTGATTCCGTGTTTTTTACGTTAAAAAAACGACTATACAAGGAAATGGAAATGATTTATGCAAGTGAAAAGCCGTACTTCTATACGTTCTGTGTTACAGCCAACGGCCGTACAAGGTGATTAGGGCTAGATCACTCTCAGCTGGAATGCAGGTTTTCCCCCTATCTTTGGGCACTCACTTTATAGAGGCTGGGTGTGCCACGGGTGGGTCTCAATACCCCATTGGTCGCTCCACGGTTGAAATAACAGATGACCTTGGGTCTGGAAAACAGTAGAAAACGCCGGTCTCATCCCGCTCCTCTGATATAATCAGTAAAATTAATTATTAAAATTTAGGAAATATGTTAAATAGAAATTAAAAAATAAACTACCAAAGCTAAGAAGTTACTTAAATTTCTGATAAGGGTTGATGATGAAACAATAATTGTTTTACAATTTAATAACAAAATTATACTTATTTAACCCTTATATCCTTTATAATTAAGTTACTCTTTGATTTTCGAAAAAAATTCAGAAATAATAGTTCTTTTAAATTAAAACCTTATAGCTAAATAATTACCCATTAGCAGCACTTTAAAAAAAAAAATATAATCCCTAGCAATGGAATGTGTTTTTAGTTAATTTGTCATAATATTTCTTATTTATTATAATTTTTTTTTTTTTTTTTTTAAGAAATAACCTTTTTTTCAAAGATGAAATTTACAGAATATTACAGCTTACTATCTAATAGTCAATGGTTATTAAGAGTATGCCAATTATAATTATACTCAATTGAAAAAAAGGAAAGAAAATTATTATATAAGTTAATGTTTAAATTCCTATTTATATATTTTACACGGTTAAGATCTATGTTTAACTAATTTTTGGTGTTTAAAATGAAAATTTCAAAATTAGTATCCTAAATTGGAATGATTGTACTGTTACTCAATAAAGAATTGTTTTTGAAAAACAAAAAAATATTATTATCTGTCATCCCAGCCATATTTTTGACTTACTATAAAAAAAAAAAAACACAGAATAAATAAAGAAATCTTAAAAGAAAAAGCCCGAACAGAATAAATAAAGAAATCTTTGAAAAAATGTGGGGATATAAAGGGGCCGAAGGATACATTCAAGGAATGAGATAGTGAGGTTGGGAATCTCAACACAGGATTGTGTCAATAGAGATTAATATAGGGAAAAATTGAGGAAGATAAAGGTCCTTGTGGGTGCCAACGAGGTGAGAAAGGAGAGAGTATGGAGCGAGGAACAGTGAAGAGTACAGTCGGAGAGAATGAAGAAAAGGTGGGAAGAGAGAAAAAGTGTGGAACGTGTGGGCAAAGTTGGGAGAAAATGATGTTTGCGTGGTCTTTAAGGCCGTTTCGCGTTAAAAAAAAAAAAAAAAAAAAAAAAAAAAAAAAAAAAAAAAAAAAAAAATATAATATATATATATATATTAGATATATATACATCCATAAAATTAAAAAAACAAACTTAGATGGTGACACAGTCAATGTCTGAATGAAGAAATACTTTTTTTTTTTTTTTTTTTTTTTTATTTCCTTAACTTTAGCGGTGTAGTCCATCAACTTTATATAGATTTTAAAAAGGCTTATGATTCCATAGACCGTCAAAAGCTATATAACATCATGATTGAACAGGGGATACCTAGAAAGTTAGTAAACCTGGTAGAGATGTGTTTGTCGGAAACATTTCATAAAGTTAGAATCGGTCATAATTACTCCGAGAGATTTGAGGTGCGATCGGGTTTGAAACAGGGTGACTCCCTTTCACCTGTGTTATTTAATATAGCTTTAGAATATGTCATAGAAAAGGTGATGTGTACCGAGAAAGGCTTAAATATGGGTGACAAGATTCCGGTTTTGGGGTATGCCGATGATTTGGTACTACTAGGTGAAGACACGGAAACTATACAACTAAATACAAGTGTGTTAATAAAAACCGGTAAACAAATAGGTCTCGAATTAAATACCGATAAGACGAAATATATGATTAGTTGCAGAAATGGTGGCGATCTTGATGATATTAATATTTCAGGTCATACTTTTGAACACGTAGAGAAATTCAAGTATTTAGGTTCAATGATAACAAGAAAAAATGAAACCCAGGAAGAAATAAAGTCCCGGTTAAAGGTGGGAAATGCGTGTTATTATTCGGTTGCTAAAATTGCTTAGCTCGCGGCTTCTGTCTAAAAACTTAAAGGTTAGAATTTATAAAACTATTATTCTTCCAACGGTTCTTTACGGATGCGAAATGTGGCCGCTTACTTTGAAGGATGAACAACGGCTTAAGGTTTTCGAGAATAAGGTACTGCGTAAAATATTTGGTCCGAAGAGAGATGAGGCCACTGGGGAGTTTAGAAGGTTGCACAACGCGGAATTGCGGAGATTGTACCCTGTGAATATAATTGAGTTGATAGCATCGCGGAGACTCAAATGGGCGCGTAAAGTTGTTGGGCTCGGTGCGGAACGGATTCCGAGAAAGTTGGTATTCGCTGAACCGACTGGTAGGCGTCCGAAAGGTAGGCCGAAGCGTCGATGGGAAGATTGCATTAAGGCTGATCTCGGGGGCTTGGGCTTGACCGGTGAAAATTGGACGAGTCTGTGCAGGTGAAGTTTGGTGGTATCGGCATCGAACCTTCGGGTTCGGTAAGCCTATTATTGTTATTGTTCCTTAACTTTGGTCTTTTTCATTGAGTTACTATAAGTACTTAAAACATCAATAAAATTAATATTGTTAACAACTACTTGGAATATTGTTTAAAATTATTCAAAACATAATACAACAACAACAATTTTTTTCAGATATATTACAATTTGTCTTAAAATGGACAATAATTATAATGCTATCATTAAAATATAAAATTGATCTTCTTAAGAGGATTAATTATATGTTTATTAATTAGAGTAAATATAAACTGTCATATCTTCATAAGAAATATGATCTGATTAAAGCATATGTAACCATTTTCTACCGATGTAATTTGATTGCCCATAACTGATTAATAAATGATTTGGGTAAGATATTAAGGTACTTATTCATAATTATTTTTTAAATTATATTAGTTCTAAGTGGTGTGTAAAATGCTATTCAACTAGACCTTGACCGTTCTAATCTACCCACATAATTCTCAACTGCCATGTAAGTACTTCCAGTGTATGAGCGCGGTTATGACAAGCAACGTCACTATCGACAAAGTGCTATCGTCGGATATGGACAATTATCCTCGTGTGGAAGACAACTGTCATTGTGAGCCCAGCACTGTGTCATTGTCCACTTCCTCTTCTTTCATATCGGTTCTTGTGATAGTGCGGGATAGTCCATGGGAGTAGGCGATTGTGCGCTGAACTTCGTGCGCCCGCATATCTACATTACCTCAGGTGCGCAAAGCGTAACTCGTTCTAAATGAACCGAATTTAAACGAGGTTTAAAATAAAAAACCTACGAGAACGCTGGTTTAATCTGAAGACAAATAATAGGAAAAATACCAAATTTTCTTGATCAACTATATTATAATAAAATACTAAAGAATTAAGAATATCATGCAATAGGCAAAGTGAACTATGTTATATTTTAAGTATGGTTTAAAGCAGAAAGAATTCTCTACCATTTAAAATGGACTACCTTATTGAGTAAAACCTTACTTAAAATATAATATATAAAACTTCGCAAAATTCTAAATGCTCCTTATTTCGTTAATAATAAAATAATCCATAATGATTTAAATATCCCATTTGTCACAGAACTATCCCGAAACAGATATGCCTCTTTTAATTCCAATCTCCCGACCCACAAGAATCCTCTTGTACGCTACTAATTAGCCTATGTACTTGTATTTATTATAAGTATCAATAAAATGTTAACAACAACAAAATATATAATATATTGGGTTGCGTCCCATGAAATGTCCGTTTTCTAGGTAAAGGATTTTTATTGAAAATACGATATGAAAACAAGATAATTTTATTCGGAGTATTTATCTTCTTTTTCTACACATTTTTCTCAAAGTGACACCAACTTTTTTATCCCTGAACTGAAAAACTCTGAGCTTTGAAGTGAAACAAAATCTGAAAACGCACTTTTCACTTGATCATCATTTTCAAAGAGTTTTCCTTTGACGGAGTTGTTTAAACTCCTGAACAGGTGGTAATCTGTTGGAGACAAGTCGGGAGAATATGGTGGGTGCGGGAGAATTTCGTAGCCCAGTTCTTTCAATTTTCGCACGTATGTTTTAAAACATAAGACCCCATGTTTTAAAACATACGTGTCTGGAAACGGTAAATGCACTTGCATTTAGTTGTGCTGAGAGTCGTTTAACTGTTTGGTAGGGGTTTCCTTCTACTATATGTTTGAGGACATCGTTGTCTATTACGGACGGAGGTCTTCCTCGGGGCAAGATTTCCAAGTTGGTATCCCCAGCTGAAAACTTTGCAAACCAACGGCGAATGGTCCGTTCATTAACACTCGTACAAAAATATTACTCGAAAACTGCGTGTTTCTATGTTCATATTTGGAGGTATACTAAAAAGTAGGTAATTGATTGGGAAGCTAATGTTTATAATACAAAGGTAGAGGATTAGTAACCGTTTACTTTAAATATGTAAACATTCGGAAGAAAACAACAGAGACCTGCAAAATCCTTTACGTATTTCAGAAACTATAAAAACGGACATTTCATGTGAAACAACCCAATAGTTCAAGTGTTATGGAGTTTTAGTATTTTAATGTATGATACGAAATAAACCAAGACGTATACCATTTACAGCGATGTGTTGGTTTGGATATTCTATGTAGGTTTTGATCCAAATATAATAAAAGGTTTAACGAATGCTGGGATTGCTGCAAATTAATTTCGTAATCATTTTGAATCACTTTTCTAAACCAAAATTAAGCTTTAAAGAAATATGATTTATTTCTTATGCTTTTAGGTGAAAACTAAAAGTCCTATGAAACTGAAATTTTATATTTATGACAACTATACGTCCGAGATGTTACAGAATTTTTTTCATCAAAATCAGCTAACCAGAAGAGCCATTTTATACCATGCATTTTGCACCTTTTTACGAATTTCTCAGAAAAGGCTCTAACGTTTTTGATTAAACTCTATATATCGATGATACCTATGATATAGGTTTCATTCTGATTAAGATAGTCTGATAGGGCTTCAATGACGATATTTTAAATTTCCTTTCTGATAAGTACCTCTTATTTTGTAGATTCTATAAAAAATGACCATATTATCTTGTTAGCATTGGTAATTAACAGCTTAATATGCAAGTTGTGTAAAATTGATAAACGACTAAAGGAGAAAACTGAAAACATTAATTTTTAATGCATTTTTTCGTTTTTGAACATAAGTACAGTTATATAAATGTATAATATACCGTGAAAAGCAAAAGCTTTTAGACAATATATTATCTTTTACATAAGCTTTTAAAAGGTAATTTTTGTCTCTAACTGTATTTGAAAATTCTTTAATCGATTTTAAAAACGGAGGTAAGGGAAAGTCGTGTGTTGCCCGCACCAGATTTTCTATTCGCAAGTTGTGATTACAATGTTATTTCTGCTGTAAATTATTTCTTTTCAAATAATATTTTTCAACATAGCAGTTCTACCATTGGGTAGTTTCTCTATAAGTCTGTTCAGATCATTTTCCTATTATCATATTTATGTGTACTATGAAATACGGTTGTAAATTTAAAAAAATAAAGTAATAAAACTTATGTATTTTATATTTATGGGATAAAGAAGCCATGATTTGACTCCCGCAGGTAATAAGCTAGACCCTCGTATGATACCCATCCCGGGCAGATATTACTCCCACTTTCCCCAGGCGGGACGGCACTATTTCGCCAGAGATCTCTATCGGAAGAACAAAGACCCCGCTGTAGAAGACAATGGCTCCTATTAATCCTCCGGTAGCAGCTATCGAAGCCTCCTATCTCCGGGACACTCTCATTAATAACTCAGCTCCTTGGCTATTAATAACTTACACTAATCACTTATCGATACCTTCCAGTTTTTTCTTCCAGATGGGGCTACCTGCATTCTTGCGGGGTTGGCCTTGTCAATGCTCGGACTAATGGGGTTGCCTAGCCAACGCTGCGTTTTTTATGTCTTGCTATTGGGGGGAAAAAAATAATGGCTTGCAAATAAATTTTAATATAAAAAAAAATCGAAGATTACCTACGCGCGAGTTGAAGTCCCTCTCAATTATTCACTGTTGTCTAAGTAGGTTTTTCATGAAAAATAAAAATTTCAGTAACTTATTTTTTTTTATTCTATAATATTTATTTATTGAGATATATTACAATTTGTTTCTATATGAACATTAATAATAGTGATATAAGATCTCATTCACACAATATATACAGTATACAATGATAAAGTCAAATTATATAAAATATAATAAATATACAACAAACAACAACCTATAATTGAGATGAATACAAATAAATGAAATAAAGAAGTAAGAAATTTATTTTTTTTATATATTAAATTTATATTTTAGATTCTTTGAAAAAAACATATGATCCACATTTTTCACTCAACAACCCCTATATCCTATATTCTGTTTTGCCTATTGCATACATATAAATAAATAAATATATATCTATCTATATATATATCTATATATATCTATATATCTATATATATATATATATATATATATATATATATATATATATATATATATATATGCAATAGAGACAGGACAGATTAAAGGATTCTTGCAATGGCCTATGGCTGAAACATTGGAGAGATATAATAAATAAAAAGGTTGCAGAGTGAAAATGTGGACCTTTTATTTTTTAAAATAATCTAAAGTTTCAGTTATTTTTCGTAGCTGTTAGTAGTATTTTTAAAGAAGCCACGAGTAATAAAAAAAAAATCATATATCTTTCACACACAACTTTCAATTCATCTTTCTCGGAACCAATATTTAAATAAATCTGAAGTTGATAAAATAAATACTGAAGACTAAGTAAGATAATCCTAGAAATTATTATAGACAACACTCACTAATGTTTATCTTTTTTATCACTCTAAATTAACTTTTTTGTTAATGAATAGTTAGCAGAAAAAACAAATTAACCTGGAAAAATATTGCTGTTTTCTGCTTCAGTTAATTATGAATTTTTTTCGTATATTATATTCAACCATGTTAATTTATTCTAATTATTAATATTAAAATTTGTTTTAGAGTATACATTTTAAAAGCACTGATGACACAAATTTAATCTCTATAAAACATATATAAAAATTAAAGTACATTGAATTTTACATAGGTGTAGAGATTTTAATCAAAATCGTTTAAAATTTTTGTTTATAGAATTGTAAAAGCTGCAAATACACTTCTAGATATTTGTGAAAAAGTTGCTGTATGCTATAATATAGTTGTCTTCAATATGAAATTTTAGTTTTTGCAAGACTTACCAAACTCACAGACATCGCGATACTTTCCCTTACTGTGTATTCCACATTTAAGTAATGAAAATTCAGAAAAAAAATACGATCAAAGACAGCACATATAAGTTTGGAAATATAAAAAAACACATATTGAAAATTTAATTTCTCAAAGATATTGAATGACATTTTACGAAATACTTATCTTAATAGTATTAAAATCTCGATTTCACAAATAAATAATTTCCTTCCAAATCATACTTTATCATTTCCTTCTATAAAGTGAAAATATTGATATAAGCATAATGGAAAGTCGAGTATAGATTTTAATGCAAAACGAATCAAATGAATTGATTTGATAGCAGATAAATAAGAGATTTTTGCGTTTCTTGTAAACTTTTATAAAATGGATAAATTACCTTTTGGAAGTCCAGGTGTCAGTTTATGAAACTATAATAGGTCTCCGTTTCGTTATTTCCGTATCACTTATTTTTTCATATATCGTTTTCGATTTCTCTGTCAGCTATATAAGTCTTAATGAAAAGTAAACTTTTTAAGTGACGAATTTGGAAATGAATGAAACCTTATTGTCTGTTCTAGGACAAATTTTAGTTGATCTTTCTTTCTCATGTTTAACATCAATTTTTTCTTACTGTAGCTAATCAGATAATGCTACAACAAGGGGAGTAATATACTTTGCTTGGTTAGATATAATTATTACAGGGATCTTAAACGAGTACCTGACATCTCAGAGGCATAGTCACAGAAAAGAAAAATGTTATTCTTTAAAAAAATGCAAAGGTCATATGCCGTTACACTAGGCATAGAAGGCAGTTCAGTTCTTCACCACAAAACCACCAGATATTCTTTGTAATACTTTAATTATTGTATTTCCTTATCAAAACCTTTTTAATAACAAATTAGATGAGAGATTTTAACAGAAGATATAATGATGTTTTCTTTTTTATACACTGTTCATTGTGGTAACTTTGTCAGTAATCTAACCTTTATCTGGTATCGCTTAGTAAGTGAGAGGGTATAAGAAACCAAGATTTTAACGCAGAAGTTGTAAAATCGTGTGTACGCAGGGTCTTCAAAGAGCCATAACCTTTTTTATGCAGCATAAAAATTTATGCAGATTATTTTGACCATAAAATCGGATATGATTAGGAATATTGCCCGAGACACACTTAATAAGCCGGAGAATCAGTTCTGGATAATAAAATAGCTTTAATTCAAATGTGTATAACTTTATTAAACAGTTTCTTTTATTTTTCATCTCGTATGAGGAACCTCAGAGTGTTCTTTATGCTTTTTTTTAAACAGTTACGATCTTGATATTTCAAGATGATTCCACTAACTAGAATATCAATTGAGTATTACATGATTAATAAAATTCCAAAATCTAAAGGCATAATAAAATAATAAACATTAAGTATTTCGTTGTTATTTTATATAGTTATGATTGTTGTTATGATGTTTATTTATTTTCAAACTTTGTATTTTTCTCAATTATAGGTTGTTGTATGCTTTGTTTATTTTTTTTTTTTTTTTTGTATATATATGAATTTATTTGTTTTCTATTTTATGTAATTTAAGTTTATCATTATTTTCTGTATATATTGTATATATTGTATGTGTTCTCAACACTATTTCTACTGTTCATTTTGAAACAAATAGTATATATCTAAAAAAAAAAAAAAAAAAGGATTTCGTTGTGGATTAAATTTTCATAAAAAAAAACTTGAATAACGTTCACTAACGGCCTTTTGTGAATTTTAATAAAAAAATTTATTTTACATTAAAGAATGTAGAAGAAAATATTATTTTCAAGAATGACTTACAGCTAATTTTATGCGCTTTTAATAACTGTCTATTACCCTCCATTGATTATTTTACTAATGTTTTTAGTTCCCAAACGATATATTACACATTTATATTACTATAAAAGAAATTTAAAGCTATGATAAATATAAAGCTGATATTATAACTAATATAATTTAATATATGCCGCCCCACTCATACGTGTTGAACAAATCCGATACCTAGGACTCCAAATGTCTTACATGGAATCTTCATACGAGACTTAAACGGCAAAAAACTGCCCGTAGATACAGATTACTACAACACTACTCGGCAAACCTCAAAACTTCCAATTTATTACAAAAACCTCATTTACGTTACCATCATCAGACCCATTTGGACATATGAAATCGAGTTTGGGGCTCTACTAAACCGTTTAATTCGTCTTGTATTCAATATACACTTCAAAGTCCTTCGCAAAATCCTAAATGCTCCTTATTTCGTTACGAATAAAATCATCCATAATGACCTAAATATCCCATTTGTCGTAGAACTATCAAGGCATTTTCAAGCCGAATTAATTTAATTATTGTTTTTACTTAATTGTGTTATTATATGGACATTTAGTAAATATCAATATATTATAAAAAAATTATATATATATATATTTTGTAGAGAGAAATATCGATCAGAGTATTAATATATGTATCGTACAAAACCCGTGTGAAAATAAGTAATGGGGTTTAAAATGTAATTAATTAATCTTAAAAAGACTGAGATTAAAATTTAATTTTAAAATATTTTTCTTATCCAAACGTATGAGCTATCTTATTATGAATTTTTATTCGTAAACATTTTTCATGTTGGAGTCTCCACATACGTACGCCACGTCGGATGGACTGCATAACTAAGGTATTTTTTCTTATATTAAAAAATTCTAGAGCCATTTGCCATATCTGAACCCTCGACTTTGGGGATGTGGAAAAAGTGTTATGCGAGTCACTACATTTGTTCCTCAGTATGAAAAAAATATCCCTACCAACACTGATTGGGCCAAATTGCATGCCTATGTTGTATATCAAGTTAATAAATAAATAATAATAAAAATTTTAAAGCTTATAAAGAATATTTGCTGTTTTATATTTATATCCATATGTGGATTACGTATGTATTATATTAAAAATAAATTCTTATATAGACGACTAACAGTACCATAGCTATGTTCCTTGTGAGACGCCTTAGGGTTGAACATAAGAGCATCCTCGAAAAAAATAAAATTATCAATCGTAAATCTCCAAAATGACGGTTTCATATTCCCTATTACTTGAACTGTCGACGAAACCGACACCCTGAAGGAGCCAGTGATTATTTAAGTGGCCATATATCCAGTAGCTGGAGGAGATGGCAGTGGTTCCAGGCATAGGTATTGGACATTAGGAGGGTCCTGGAATATAAAAGCGAGGATTTGATCCTGCGGGCACAGCGGGTTGCCAGGACATTGACTCCTGAGGACCCTGGCCACGGTCCAGGAAGTCCCTCCGTCACATCCCTCGGTATCCTGGATGTACCTGTCCCGCTGGCTCTATAGTCTTCCATTCCAGTCTTTGGAATGCAAGGGTTATTCCTCGACAATAGAAAAAATGCATAACTATATATACATATATAGCATATAGATATGAAAAAATTTGGCAGATTGGTAAATATTAACAGTCATTATGTAAGTACCTACATAAATCCATTCTATTTTCAATAACGTAAAGATTTAAAAATAAAAAAATAAATAATAAAAATAAATAAAAAATACCAAAAGGGCTTACGTTTCAAGATACGTAGAAACTGAATATAGAAAATATTCTTCTGTCCGCAGTACACCGCACAGTGGAAAATATGACCGATTTAGGTGGACACAATTCTAAAACTTGTCCATCTTTAACCTCAGGGATCCCAGATTACGGAAACAAATATAAAAAACAATTTTAAAAACTAATTAATTTTGGCGAGCGCACATCAAATTTATTTGCTAAAATCTAAAACTCCCCTACAGTTTACTTTTGAAGTCCCAGAATACGGAAAAATAATACAACAAATCTAATTATGGCTCGGAGTTGCTGAAACCTGCTAATGGATGTATTTTATATCATTTAGGAAACTCTTAAAATTATGGATTGTAAAACTTTTGATTCCGAGTGTTGTGTCTGAAAAAAAATTATGTTTCACCCAAAACGCCATAAATCGCTAAAATTCTTTGTAATATTTTAAGACTAGAAGGATTGATGAAACGAATCCTACAAACAAATTCTTGGGGTAAGTTGGAAGTAATATAGCTTTTTGTTATTGAATAAGGGCTTACATTTACAAATTGCTAAATTAATTCTACGGTAGATTGCAATGTATATTCAAAAATCTGGTGCGGGCAACACACGACTTTCACTTACATCCATTTTTAAAATCAATGAAAGAATTTTCAAATACAGTTAGGGATAAAAATACGTGAAATTATAAACAAATTAATCAAATTGAATTTATTTAGAAACATGTGTTTTATTAAAAAATCTATTATATTATTATCTTAAATAATCGGTTAGTTTTATCTTCTTTTCATCACTCTCCATTAACGTCCAAAAGCTTGTGTATGAGATGATATTTTTTCTAAAATTTTTAGCTTTCCAACAGTATATCATACATGTATATTACTGCTCTTATGTTCAAAAACAAAAATTGCATTAAAAAAATATTTTTTCTGTTTTCTCCTTTAGTTGGGTATCGAATTTATTCAATTTATATATTTACCTGTTTTTCATCAGCGTTAACAAGATAATCTAGTTATTATTATTGAATCTACAAAATTAAAGGTACTTTAGGGGAAGAAAATTTAAAATATCGGCATTTAAGCCCTGTCAGACCATTTTTATCCAAATAAAACCCACATGATATTAAAGTCCATTAAATTTTACATCGATATAGCAAGTTTAATCAAAATCGTCGGAACCGTTTTTGAGAAAATATAAGAAAGGTGCAAAATGCATGGTATAAAGTGCCTCTTCTGGTAAGCTCATTTTGATGAAAAAAGTTTTGTCACGTCTCGGGCGTATAGTTGTCTTAAATATGAAATTTCAGTTTCATAGGACCTACCGTTTCCGCTTAGGAGTTACCACACACACACACAGACCTTTTTGCGGGACTTGGTTTTTTGGACTCAGGGGACCCTAAAACGTGTATTTCCGTTGAAAACTGGAAATCGAAAATTTTCACGATCGCAATACTTCCCCTTACTATATATAGTAAGTGAAAGTAAAAAAGACTGTAGAAATATAATGTCTTACCTGTTTCAGCAAAGTCCATTGTTAAATAAAAGCAAAAAAACATTGAGCTAAACACACCTTGAACACAATAAATGGCCATCGAATAAAGATAATCCCACTGCCGGTTATTAGGCACTTGTGCGAACAGGAATGTTCACTCATTTACTATTTATTTGTAAACACGGTATGGCGGGAAATGTTAGTATTAAGGGTCTTGCAACTAATAATAAAAAAGATGAAGCACTAGAAAATTCCAAACTTTTGCTTGACTTGTACACCTAAATTGGTGAATTTTGTCCTGTGTGCACCACCAGCGGATTTCTCCGAAACTACTAGACCGTTTTTTTCTACCTCGGCACAAAAATACTAGTCCATGCAACGATGATGTTAACACCTTAGACTTTGATATCCGCCGATTAGTTTTAAAATACGTTAATTCAATAACTCATTTTTGAACGTAGAGAAAAAAAATTAATATAGTTTTTTAACTAAGAAACCGCAATTAATTATTAAAAGGAAAATTTAAAAAATTAAATTTTACTATCAAATACGTCTATAACTCAGTTATTTTTCAAGACGAAATAAATACAAAGATATAAATATATAATTTTTGAAATAGGCAGTGAAGATTGACCATTTTCCTTTGGATTATTTATTGATTTTCATATAAGTTAATTGCCTTTATACAGCTATTATTATAGCTATTTGGAAATAACGAGCCATTTTGTAATAATTTTTTCCGACTAACTCCATGTTTAACTAATGCGATAACTAACTCCTCAAACAAATAAATAGATAAAGTACCTTCAATAATTTGTTAAATTAAAATATATAAATGTTTTTAATGATATCAGTTGAAGGATTGATCGTGCAAACCTGCCACTGGTCTTAATCCTCTTAATGACTAAAGCTTTTTCATTTATTTTTTTTTTTTTTTATAACCATAAAATTAAATGCGCTACCGCTTATATTCTTGAGGTTATAATCGCATTTCATCACTATAATGTGAGATGTGCGGTTTGGGAGAGTCCGTTCCTTAATAATCTCCTGTGAAACTTGTCCCATAGGGAAAGAAAGATGTATAAAATATTTTATATTTATTTGTACAACTCACTTGGCAGCTGGAAATTCACTTAAGAAACAAGACCACTTACGTAACTAAAATAAAAATCCCAGTCCACCTGCGAGAACTAATCGGCCGAAGAATGCGGTCCTATTATGCCTAGCCACCCTGCCGCCGGGCGCCACTGTGTCACTCCTCTTGCCACTGACATTTGCAACCCAGATCCGGAGATTTGGCACCGCAACCGTCGTAAATCAAACATATAAATGACTTCGAGTGAAGGAAGGAGGTAGAAAAAAGAATTGAAGAAAAAAAAAAAATAGAAAAAAGACTACCATAGCCCACAAAGGGTACGATCATTAAGTACTAATTACAGTTAATGGTCCTTATCAATCGCCAATCACCTGTGTACCTGATAACTGGTTCCCGAAGCCCGGTAGTCTGTTGGACTGTATATTAACATTCTACAGGACCGGCCCCCATAAATTATTTTTATGTAAATCTGCTCCTACTGTGTGTCCCGCCTTCTTCTCCAATGGTTTTATCCTCCTGTTCCTGAGGATAATCCCGTCATCTGATCTATGGAGAGCAACGGGGATTTCATGTAATGACATTTTTAACGGGACGGACCGTGTTAATTCTGCTATTTATAAACCTAACTATAGACGATAGATTAATTTTAAGCATCTTGGGTCATTCTTCTAATGAGGTGAATATGAACCAACCGAAGAATATAGGCCATTCATAGATATCCTTTACGGGACAATCTATTTGTAGAAATAGATAAAACCATTCAAATTATGTACCTAATATTAGGCAATGAACTGTTTCAAAAATAGGAGACCATCTCCAGGTATATTGTGATGTATATACCTATACTTGTGTTAACGTCCTAGATATTCGGACTGATTTGTCGTTTATTCAGTTATTTAAACAAATTTATAGATTATAATATATTGAAGATGCCTAATTCTGTCAGGATATAAGAGGCGGATTCCTCACGTGAATACTATTCTCTCTAGGTTCTCTGACGACTACTCCACCTCAAACACTTCAAATAAAATTGAAAAATCATGCGTGAGAATCCTGGATGTGAATTCTGTATGAAGTTATAGAAAGTAGCTGAAATACATTAAAATCAGAAGATTCCAACTGGATAGAATATATAGTTTTCCACATAATTTGAGCTGTGCCATCGTAGTAACAATAAAAAATAATATTAGATACATTCTGATAAAATGTCCAATATTATTTTCTATGTGTTAAAAGAAATTGATATCAATAACTTTATTTTTTATATCAATATATTCTAAACAAGGAAGAGCTCATTTAATTATTAAGATTGATTTTTTGCTGAATAATTCTTCCATTAATACTCATTCTTTTATTTCATGACGTTTCGGGATATTCTCCCATCTTCAGAAGTCTACAAAAATTATATTAAGCTATTTATCATCACATTAAAAATTACTATAATGAAGTGAATGGTTTAAAAAAAATTATAAATTAGGTGTCAATTGATAACAAAACTTTAAAACTATTAAATAACAAATTTTAAAATCATAAGGAGGCATTAAAAGCAAAAATTTAACAATGTTACACAGTACTTAGTCATATAAATAAATAAATATTATAAAGTTACCTTGTTATATATTCAGTAATCCCAACATTTTCACAAATCACACATTGAGCCAGGTAAAATAGTAAAATGAAGTCAATATTTAAAAACATCAGATCTGAGCAAGAGTATTGCTCAGATCTTTGTCCTCAACTGGATTAAGGACTAGACCAATTTTTAACTTGTATATGGTTATTGTTATTTCATATTGTGAAATTCTTTAAAACATTTATTATTAATTATTTATATTATATTTTTAATTAAATTAGAATAGTGGTAACTTAAATGTCTTGAGTCATTTTTAAAATTCATGGTTTTATCTATATTTTATATTATGTTGTGATAAAGCAGTTGTATTTATATTTTTACTGTTGTTACAATTACTTTTGTGCTGTTTAGTTCTAGTAATAACTTTTTTGTACGTTTCCCCTATGTAACATTTTTCACAGTCCAGACAATTTATTTTGTATACAACATTTAATTTAATTTTATTATTTCAATGATATATTATGTTATATAAACATATAGATAAAATGAATGATCAATGGTTTATGAGACATTTCAATGACCAATACAGTAAGGTCGCTGCAAAATACACAGCATAACGAGAACCGCTCCGTAAAAAATAAAGTTAATTTTTCTTTATTACATTTCCAATTATGAATAATTTATTTATAACGCTATACTGTCTCTTTTTGGGATTATTCAATACTTAATAAATGTCTCTCCGATAAAAAAACAAACAAACAACATAGTTGGCACACACACCTATATAGTTATAATTATAAAATGACCAAATAAATAAACAAGATCAGCATTTCACCATACATAAAAAAAAAAAATAGTAAAGTCAAGAAGGGCTTTTTCTAATTATGAAACAATGTATTTTTAGGAAAATTTATACAATTTTTGAAGGCATGTTTAAATTGAAATAAATTATTATTTCCTTGACTAAAACGCATTTGTATCGGCTTAAATAATGATTTAGGACCAGTTAGTACCTGTCACAAAGAAATGGAACATTTGAATGGATAAATTACCATGTATATTTCTTTGTGAAAGAATTTTCGGTAATCGAATTTACTCCAAGTAATTTTTTAAATATTTTTTGGAGTAATTTCCAATAATCATTAACCTGAAAATAAAAACGTTGATGTTTTTGTGCGAGGCTCTGTCTGGCTTATATGAAATTACAGATTGTAAAATCAGAAGTGCCCTATTTCGTTTTTCTATATTTGAAAGTTTTTTTTTGTTTTATACAAATATTTTTTCTGTCATTGAGTTGCTTTTATTCTCATAATATTAATATATTAGTTATTTAATGGATGGTAGACCTATCATTTTTACTACTTATATATTTTATTTTATTTAGTTTTTTTCTCTTACAAATTGATGTAATACTGAAATATAACATAGAAATATAAATATTATAAAAACCAGAACGGCGTACTGATTATAACGATTTCCTAACTTTCAAGAATTAATCATAATTGTGCATGATTTAATTGTTAACAATAGTGAATCTTTGTAAGAATCTTGATTTGTGGAGATTATGCTACCAACCTTATAGGTATAGGAGCCAAAAACGATGTATCGCTCGATATGAACTGAAAATGAACAAAATATTATAATATGAATTTGAATTATTTTTAGATTAATCAGAGATCAGAACTGGATCCAGATCCACTTAATAATGAGGGTCTACTGTATTTATGATTAGTTGATTTTTCTACATAATTTCAATAGTAGATCATAAATATCAAATAAATGAATTTTTTTTAATGGTTTTGATTTTAATAATAAATCTGAATGTATTTATAAATTTATTCTTCCTTATTTTTATGCACATTAAATTATCATGAATTTAAGCGCATCTGCTTTCTCTTGTTTATTTACGTAAAAAAGTGCACCTAAAAATAACATCATTGCAAAAACCTGCTTGAGAAATGTGGCAATAACGGCTATTTTTTTAATGCAATAATTTTTATTTATAAAATAAATTGTTTATTCACTAACTAACGCAGTCCTCCCAGTATCCTCAAAATTCCTTTAGTTGTGAATCTGAGTTTTGTCTTCCCATCAATTATTTAAAATATAAACTAATTTCTATCGTAGTCGACCAATATTATCAAATATACTAAGTTTATAACAAAAATATTATAGCATATTGATCTTCATATCTATGTTTGATATGAACGATCTCATACTATTACCGTAAATAAATATTTTTGTGCAAAGCCAAGGGGTAATATTAATAATAAATAAATAATAATATGTAATTATTTCTTAAATAGAAATGAGGAGCGGCATGGTCTAGTGGATTGAGCACTAGTCTACTGTTCTCCGGATCCTGGGTTCGAATCCCAGCTATGACAGAATATTGTTTATTCTGTTATTTCAGCCAGGGACGAACCTAGGGTATGGAGACCCCCATGAGGCAAACCCTGTATCTTTAAAGTGGATACCCAAGTTGAGGGAAAAACCTCCCTGCTCAGCGTGATCAACGCCTTATCACCTCATTGAACGTCTGTTGGTCTGGAAACAGTACGAATCTCTATATCATTCCTATAAACTCCATACCCTCTGACACAACTACAAATAAAAGCAAATAGCGGAACTTCTATAATAGCAAGAACTATAAGTGTGTCTTGAAAAATATAAATAACAATACTTTAAATAAAGTTTCTTAAAAACTGTTTTGCTCACTCATAAAAAGGAATCTTAATCTGAGCACAGCTTTTAAGAAACCTTATTTGAAGTACTGTTTTTTTTATATTTTTAAGTTTATTACCAAGGATAAAACTTATATGTTTTAATAGCTTATTTAAAAAAAAATCTCGTTGAAATAGGGTAATTTCGATACCAAACTTATTTTTCTACATTTTTACTTTCACTTACTATATACGAGTATAGTAAGGGGAAGTATTTCGATCGTGAAAATTTTCGAATTCCAGTTTTCAACGGATATACACGTTTTAGGGTCCCCAGAGTCCAAATAACGAAGTCCCGCAAAAAGGTCAGTGTTTGTGTGAGTGTATGGTAACTCCCGGGAGGAAACGGCAAGTCCTATGAAATTGAAATTTCATATTTAAGACAAATATACGCCCGAGACGTTACAAAACCTTTTTTATCAAAATGAGCTCACCAGAAGAGCCACTTTATACCATGCATTTTGCACCTTTTTACGATTTTCTCAAAAACGGTTCCGACGATTTTGATTAAACACGCTATATCGATGTAAAATCTAACGGGCTTTAATATCATTTAGGTTTCATTCTGATTAAAATGATCTGACAGGGCTTCATTCCCGATATTTTAAATTTTCTTTCTCTAAAGTATCTTTAATTTTGTAGATTTTATAAAAATGAATATATATATTATCTTGTTACCACTGATAAAAAACAGGTAAATATATAAATTGAATGAATTCGATACCCAACCAATATTTTTTTTTTTGCAATTTTTCGTTTTTGAACATAACTGCATGTATGATATACCGTTGGAAAGCTAAAGATTTTAGAAGAAAATAGCATCTTATACTCAAGCTTTTAAAAGTTAATAGAGAGCGAAGAAAATAAGATAAAACTAACTGATTATTTTAGATAATAATATAATAGATTTTTTAATAAAACACATGTTTCTATATAATTAAATTTAATTAATTCTTTAATTGTTCCAATATTTTTTATCTCTAACTGTATTTGAAAATACTTTCATTGATTTTAAAAATGGAGGTAAGTGAAAGTCGTGTGATGCCCGCAAGAGTTTTTTTTTAACCATATATATTAAATAAAATGCGTTTTTCGCGAGCAAAAATTTCAATTTTTTTACCCAACTCCTAGGGTGCGTTGGCCTCTAATGCTGTGCAGGGTGTAATAGTTTATGTCTAGTTTTACTCAACATAATTTCATCAAAATCGGTGATTCCCATTTGGGATCCGCTTCTTGTGAGTTTTTTGGTCAACATTAAAATCAGTGTCTATGTCATTATTCGTATTAAATGAATCTAGTGAATTTTTACAGATTAAATACGTTAGAAAACAGAGTATCCCAATTGAATCGGCTGCTCCGATCACAATGAGATATTAATTCTGATTGTAGTAATTGTCTTCAATCAATTTCGAATTATATTATAATATTTTTATATAAACCATACATGTGATGAATGATACTATCAAAGGCATTAGTGTACAATACATAATCATGAGTAATTAAGAGGATAAAAGCAAGAAGTGTACTTACATTTCTAAAAATGTAAATGTATTTTACAATTTACATGCGCCTCAATAAAAAAATAAAATAAAACCGATGAAACGAAAAAAACAACAAAACATAGGATTAGTTTAATTCAAGTATTAGAAAGATGGCTTTAGAGATACGAGCTGTTCTATCTTATTTCAAGAGAAAGTTGCACTTGACAGAAGCACCTGCTTCATGCCTACTGTTAAATTATTTATTACACATAAACTTATTCATACAGATGTTATTAGATATTCAATGGATAATAATATACTTTGCCTTTCCTTAAATACATCCACTTGGTATTAGAATAATCCATTGATTGGCTGCGGATTAAGGTAATTAATTACCTTGTATACTTTATGAGGTTATTTAACTTTTGGAGACGGTTGTTTGAGCAAGGTGTCTCAATAATGAATAAAATAAAATATACGTTTGTTGTTTGTAAGCATATATAATAATAATAACTCTTTATTTATTCTGGGACAAGTCCCTTCAGAATAACATAACAGGAAATAAAAAGGTGGACTTAAGACTAGAGTCTTAGAGTAAAATGACTAAAAAACAGAAAAGAATTAAACTAATAGCATGAACTAATAAAATAACTTAAAAGCTAAATTGTAATAAAAATGTACAAACCAGAAAAATAAAAGTATGTTAACATGAGAAACAAAAAATTATATATAAAAAAAAAAAAATTAATCAGATAAAAGAAATATATATACATATATAAACACACACACACACACACACATATATATATATATATATATATTATATATATATATATATACACATAAACACATACACATACATACGCATACATACATACACACACACACGTATATATATCCATATATACACACACACATACACACGTACATACATACACACATACATACGCACATACACACACCAGCATATGCATGTATGCACACAGTTTTTAAAAACAAAGGAAATTACTATTCTTCTTTAAACATATTTATAATTTGATCTTGCAACTTTGAAAAGATAATGATTTCAAATATTCTCTGTTGAATTTACAGTTGAAGATGATAATTAAATAAGTAAATCTGTTCTATTATTTATTAGTTAATTATTCTTGAAATTAGCATCTACTTGGCATTATTTAGAAATTGGATTGATAGGAAATGGCTAAATAGACAGGATTTGAATGTGGAGAGAGATTGGGAGTCACGGATATTAGGGGGGATGGAGTTCCATAGGGAGGCGGATCGTATTAAGAAAGATCTATCGAAAGCTGCGGATCGATGGGACGTCATATACAGATCTGAAGGCCGTGAGCGGGTGTAACGGGAACGAACGGAGGATTTGAATATAAGGAGATCTGAGATGTAAAACGGACACCGGGATTGGATAACTTGGTAGAGGAAGGATGCCAGGAAGTATTTACGGCGGTAGGAAGGGAAAAGCCACTTCAACTCTTCGTAAAAACGAGTTACAGAGGTGTCTCTGGATATCCCAAAGATGAAACGTATAAAGCAGTTAAACATTCGTTTTAGTTTTGCCTCGAGATCCCCAGAGACACCTCCATACACCGCACAGCAGTAGTCGAAGTGGGGAAATATTAAGGAACTTACCAAAAGCTTACGGGTTTCTTAGGAAGAAGGGGACGGAGGTAATTCAGAAGTTTTAAGGTGGAGAATGTACGACGGGAGATTTCGGAAACATGATTTTTCCAGGAAAGGGTTTGATCGAGGGTAACTCCGAGGTTTTTAACGGAAAGATGGAATTGTATTGGATTATTATTCAGAAACATAGTGGGAATCGGTGGAAGTGTCTTAAGGAGGGGATTGGAACCTATTACAATTGCCTTGGTCTTCTTAGTGTTCAAATTAAGCTTGTTGTCCGCTGCCCAAATGCTGATTCGATTCAGATCCTCTTGAAGCATTTCCGTGGCTTGTAATAGGTGGGAAGGAGGAAAGGATAGATAGATTTGGAAATCATCTGCATAGATATGGTATTGGGAGTGATTGATCTGGAGGGGAAGGTCATTAATATAAATTGCAAATAAAGAAGGGGATAATGATGATCCCTGAGGTACACCACAGGATAGAGGCAGGGTTCTGGAAGGAGGTTGACCTGGGGTCACTACATACTGTGAGCGGTTGGAGAGGAAGGATTTGAACCAGCGCAGAGCACTGTTCGATAGAGGAATATTTCGTAGTTTGGCCAGAAGGATGTTATGGTCTACAGTATCAAATGCTTTAGAGAAATCTAGAAGGATGAGGATAGTTAGTTTTTGGTGTTCTATAGCGGATTGGAGGTCTTGAGTTATTTTTAGTAGGGCGGATTGGGTTGAATAACCCGGTCGGAAGCCGGATTGGAAAGGGTTAATAAGAGAACGTTCCTCTAAAAATTTGATAACTGGATTTGTGCTAGGCGTTCTAGGGGTTTGGATAAATTAGAAAGGAGAGAAATAGGACGGAAATCAGAAGGTGAGGTAGGATTTGGAACTTTGTTTAATGGACGAACTAAGGCAGTTTTCCAGGAATTAGGAAATATGGTATTTTGAAAAGAAAAATTGTAGATATGGTATAGCACTGGTATTAAAACGGGAAGACAAGTTTTTATCAGTTTTACGGGAATATTGTCGGGTCCATAATCATTGGTATGAGATTTAAGGATAGCTGTTTGTATTTCATCATAGGAGAGGTGGGAGAAAAAGAAGCTATCTGGATTGAAACTCTGATGGCCTATATCGGCGGCAGGAAAAGAAACAGGAGCAAAGGATATAAAGTGATTGTTGAGCTCGTCTGGAGAAACAGGGAGAGGAGTGTGGTTATTGGATTTTAGGATAGATAATTTTCGGATAATTTTCCATTTGGATTTGGAGTCAGGAGCATTGGAGAGTGAGTTATGGATGTGTAGGGATTTAGCTCGTCGAACCGCGTCCTGGGTTCTATTGCGTAATTGTTTAAAGTATTCGTAATCAGACGGCATACGAGTGCGTCGAAATTTTCTTCTTGCTGCTTCTCTTTTTTTCATCATCTCCTTTAGGTCATGAGTTATCCAGGGCGCGGTTGGACGGCGAAACATTCGGGTTTTCATAGGTGCATGAAGGTCTAGTAAGGTTTTGAGGTATGAGGTAAGAGTGGATATCATATGATCTAGAGAATTAGAGGAGTATATAGTGTCCCAATGGAGTGATTCAAGGTCGGTTTGAAGGGATTCGTAAGAGAGGAAGTCCAAACTACGATAGGAGACCACTTTGGGAGTGAAGGATTTCACGGGTAGGCTGTATGAGATCTGGATAAGATCGTGTGATGAAAGGAACGGAACTGGGTGCTGGGAGGATGAGAGGACTTTTAGAGGAGAGTCAGTAATGTGAAGGTCGAGCCAGGTGTCGGAAAATTGGGTATGATGGGTAGGAAGGTAAGGAACGAGATAAAGATTCATAGAATAGATTAGGTTAACTAGGAAAGATTTATCATAGGATTCCGCAAGCATATTGGTATTAAAATCTCCAGAGATGATAACATTAGTATAACTGGAGACCCATTGGACAAGGGAAGATTCAAACAGGTTATCGAATGGAACATGTGGAGGTCGGTATACCAGGATATATAGAAGAGGAGTTTTGTAGGATAAAATGTCCACGAATAGGTATTCAATGTGGGGATAGTCGGGAGATGGAGATTGAAGAAGGATTTTGGCCTTGAGACTGTCGTGTATATACAGCCCCACGCCACCACCCCTGCGATCAGATCTATCGTGGCGAAAGAAGGAATAATTGGTAAGGGATACTTGAGAGGAAGGAATGTAAGGTTTAAGCCAGGTTTCGGATACTGCTATAATATGATAAAAGTTATCTAGAAAATACTGTTGGAATTCATCTTAGTGGGCAATAAGGGATTGTGCATTGATGTGACAGGATGTAAGGATATTAGTCATAACTAATGTAGGATATGGGACAGCAGTGAAAAGGTTGGTGATTAGGAAATAGGTTATAGCGAATTTTAAAGATATGTATAATTTCAAGAACAGTCGGTATGAAGTTATATAGTGTTAGATGAAATAAATAAGTCAAAAATCTATTGATAATTTGAATGAAATGATTGGTTTTTCCAACAGAAAATATTATTACTCGGACAAATAAAACATGTAGATAGCCGTAATTAGTGTGCATATAAATAAAAAGTACATTATTATTTAAATAGTCTAGATTGAAAATAACTATTATTGCTTTATAATAAAGAAAACTAATACTACTGATGTGCCTTATTATTACCAAAATTAATAATAAAAAAATATCCTGAGTGCGAAAAATGATAAGAAATATATTTAAAAAAATAGTCTTGTGGTGAATTGATCTCGTAATTCAGCTGAATACATCTAAGTCGGATGGTTTATTTATTATGATAGCCGGATGACCGTCAGCCTTTCTACACCTGATCCTGCCTCCGCTGAACCAAATGTATTTTATGTTGGCTGGTATTTTTTTCTGACGGGCTAGCCATATATATATTGCTATGTTTTTGACCGGCTGCTTTTCTAAGCCAGCGGTACCTTCAGAAACTAGCTTACTTGATATCTTTAATCGACATATGGGGACTAATATTACTGAAACCATTAGATTTCTTTTCTAAAGGTATCGTGTTTACCAATCCTAATATGTGGCGTGCAAGGAAATATTAAAGTAAACAAGTTTCAATAAAGACATTATTATTATTATTATTAGGTTATACATATACAATTTATTTACATAATGCCTGAGAATAATGAGGGACATTACCGTTAATCTTGCCATACAATATTACAATAAAGAAATACCTTACAAAAACTTAGACGGCTGGTGAAGGTGGAATCAGTCTTAGGTACCCCTTTTCGGCTTCATCCTCCAGCTGCTCGGATGCTCCAGCACCCCCGACGGACTTCTCCTATTTTTGAGGATGGAACTTCAACTCTCGTGGCTAGAATGAGACCTCTTCGAATGTTCTTTCTCATCCTCGTCCCGTCGGGCGGAGCTGATTCGGGAAGAGCCCCGGTTGTCGGTCCAGCCTTTGTTATCTTATTTTTATCTTTTTACCACTCTTAATATTCTTGTCGGCTGCTGCTGGGGGAAACTACCATGAGTCTCTGGTATCCCAGACCGAGGGGGAAACCGGGGGGGGGGGGAGTTAAGGGTAAACAACTTTTAAACTTTCGCCGACAATAATTATTAATATTTATTTAATTTAATAATAATTATCGAATGATAAATCTACACCCTTAGTATCCTCAATATATTACAATATTATATTGTATATAATATATTTTATATTGTATAATATTATAATAATATATAATTGTATAATAATATATATTGTATAATATTGCAATATATATTATATATTGCAGTATTATATTTATAAACAAAAAAAAATGCCACTGGAAGAATTTCTTTCAAATTATTGTACTATATAATTACTTTCACTTACCTATATATGAAATATATAGTAAGGGAAAGTATTGCGATCGTGAAAATTTTTTAATTCCAGTTTTCAACGGAAATACACGTTTTAGGGTCCCCAGATTCCAAATAACCAAGTCTCGCAAAAGGTCTGTGTGTGTGTGGTAACTCTCGGGAGGAAACGAAAAGTCCTAAGTAACTGAAATTTCATATTTAAGACAACCATATGCCTGAGATGTTACAGAAAAATTTTCATCAAAATCAGCTGACCGGAAGATCTACTTTATACCATGCATTTTGTTCCTCATAAACGGCTCTATCGATTTTTATTAAACTCTATATATCGATGTAAAATTTGAAGAGCTTTAATATGATGTAGGTTTTATTCTGATTGAAATAGTCTGACAGTGCTTAAATGCCGAGATTTTTAATTTTCTTTTCCTAAAGTACCTTTAATTTTGTAGATACTAAAAAAATAACAATATAATCTTGTTATGAACGATAAGTAACAGGTTAATACATAAGTTGAACGAATTAGATATCTAACTGAAAGAGAAAACTACAAAATTATTTGTATTGGGAATTTTTCGTATTTGAATACAAGAACAGTCATTAAGAGGTATAATATACCGTTGGAAAGCTTATGATTTAGAAAAAATGTTATTTTATACACAAGCTTGTAAATACTAATAAAGAGTGATAAAAAGCCGATCAATCTAAGTGATTATTTTCGACAATAATATTATAGTTTTTTTAATAAAACGTATGTTTATATAGAAATGCAATTCTTTATTAGTTTCACTCATTTCTTCTCTTACTGTATTTGGAAATTCTTTAATCGATTTTAACAACGAAGGTAAGTGAAAGTTGTGAGTTGCGCTCACCAGATTTTTTTTCCTATATTTTAATAACATAGTAATAAACTAAAGTGAAAACAAAAATGGCTGAGAGGGTCACTAATCCTAGTTGTTTACAGTTAGAACTACATTAAGACAGCAAAGAGACTGAGTAGCGATAGAGATAAAAAGGTTCCTTAGATGGATGCACTTAGGCGATCCAACTCCTACCCATTGCATCTCGCTGCATCTGATAGCGTCCCTATGTCGTCGCTCCTATGCGCTTCATGGCCTTTTTCAATTCTTTTTTATGATTTTCCTTTTAAAAGAAATATTCACTTGCTTTGTTTTTCTAAATGTTTTTCTAGCTAGCCTTTTTACAGCTGGATAAAATGAGAAGGGCGTGTCTTTTAAAATTCTTTGTTTATCAATCTACATCTTGAAGTGATATTTTAAAAATAAAAGTGTACAACGTATATCAAATATATATGCCATACTTACAATATTTTCAACTAAATTTGTCATAATGATGTCGGAGCGAATTTATTTTTAAAATATTCTATCTCTCCTTTCTTTCTTTAGAAACGCCCAAGGAAATCCTAAAATCTTTAACTGGACATCTATAATATTAATTCTTGCAACGACCATTGATTTAAAGCTGAATGCTGTAAACATCATGGCCATCCTCATATGTTCCTAGCACTTTAAATACCATAAAAGCCTACCCATCTATTTCCACACCTCTGTGCAAAACCTTGGAGTCATTATTAATCAAGACCTAACCATATTTCTCAAATTACTCGAAAATCCATCGCTATCTTATCAAAATATCTGAAGATTTGGTGATTCTCTTCCCACCTGAAATCCGTCAGCTCCTAATTTCCTCTCTCTTGCCCCCCTACTTTGACTCTCATATTAGATTCATCTCTGAAATTCACAAACGCTCCCATGTGCTCCATAGGTGTACCGACTTAAATTCGATCTGACATCCTTTCCGTCGACAATATTTCTTTCAAAATCCTTTAGAACCAAAAACCCCTAAATATACTTATAATGATGGAGTTTTGTTGACCGTTGAGAAATTAGATGAGGAAGATGGTTGGGGGTGCGGTAATAAATTATAAACACACATTTAAAATAAGTGTTTGTTTTATTTGTGTTATGTGCCGACGTTTCGGCCTAAAATATGGGCCTTCATCAGGTCAGAGTCAAGTATGTATCGTTTTTCTTATTGATAAGGATCTTTTTTCATCGCCCATTTCTTTCTACCTCTTTCCATACTCATATCTTTCTCCGTTACATATCCTGACATATAATTATTAGTTTAATATTACATTATTTTAAAATTTAAAATTATTTTTTATTCATACTGTTTTTCTTTTGTAATGACTATGTTCTTTTTTATATATTACCTATACTCTTAACTATGTTTTTAATATATTACCATCATATATCACTTCAAAATTGTTAATATTTAAAATTTTAATTGTTCACATATTTTTCCTTTGTCATTTTTTTCATTTGCTTAGTCTCTCTTTATATATTCTCATTACAATATTATCATCTCAATTATGTTTACTTCCATACTTTATAACTATCATCTTAATTTTGTTTATTTCCATACTTTATAACTGTCACCTTATTTCCATACTTTATAATTGTCATCTTATTATCATTTTACATTTAATTTTATTTATGTTCCCATAATTTATTACTGTCATATTATAAGTATATACCTAACGCATTATTAAGTCTATAATTACATTGGTTGTTATCTTGTTTCTTTTAGCCCTGATGAAGGCCCACATTGTAGGCCGAAACGTCGGCACATAATTAAAATAACACTTATTTTAAATGTGTGTTTATAATTTATGACCGCACCCCCAACCATCTTCCTCATCTAAATATACTTAATGTGCTTACCTCATATTCCTCTGTTATCTCAACAATGACAGGATAAAAACTACCAACTTGTTGTAATACCCTCTCACAGATTCGGATCCTAATGTCAGTCGGGCTATGTTCTAGAACTGTATTGGTAAAGTCATATTATTAACCTCTATTAAACATCATTTATTTATCCACCTCTGGAACCATCAGTATTCACAACTCATGAAAGATTTAGAGCTAAAGATGAAAAGAGGTCATCGCCACCAATCTGTTCTATTTCCATACTGAAGACAAAGCTTAGACAAACTATAATAAATTTGTGCATTTTTTGTTATTATCAGGGGGCTTTAGTACCAGAATAAAATTAATTTTTATCTCATTAAACATTATCTATATATATATATATATATATATATATATATATATATATATATATATATATTAGTAAGGAAGAAGGACTTTAAGGTTTGACCTTTATTGACTTCTTATGACAATAGTGGTAAAGATTTTTTTTTTTTTCTGCGAGAAACAATTATTTTGAAGGGAGATTTTAGTTTTCGGTAAATGAGAGGAAAACTATAATAATAACTCCTCTCTGTCGTAAGCCTATCGCATTCTGTCCTACAGTATCCCTTAATAACATTCCGCTTGGAACGTTCAACAGATCCGCTATTTTAGACTCCTGCTTTACAAACTTCTAACTTGAAATTCGCAAATCACTGCAACTTCTAAAATGACACAAAACTGCAAGCGACTTTCGGCTGCATCAACATTTAATAGAAAGACTTCTAACTTTCCACTATTTCCCATGACCAATATAAGGCCTCTCAGTACTTGCGGAGTTGAGGTTTGGGGCTCAATCCCGCAAATGAAATCCTCAATGATCCTTTGTCACGAATGAATTAATCTATAATGACTATAGTAAAACACTACAGAACGTATGTTGCAGATTTGGCCTATAGCGGGTATCAATCATTCCATGAAAATCTCCATTCCTATTCTAACCCTATATTTATAAGTGGAATAGTCAGGAATCAGTCATTTTTTTTTTAAGTTTTTAATTTTGCCAACGTTTCGGCCCAAGCTTGTGAGCCACCATCAGGGCATTACTGAGTCATGACCAAGCATAAAACTGTTTTATAAAACTGACATTTTTATGCTTGGACATGGCTCAGTAATGCCCTGATGATGGCTCACAAGCTTGGGCCGAAACGTTGGCAAAATTAAAAACTTTTCAAAAAAATGACTGATTCCTGACTATTCCACCTATAATAGTTTCTACAGTCGACTGTACATCCTCAGTATAACCCTATATTTATCTATCCCTATCTAGTAACAATCCTACACCTCTTTAATTCCTTATAATTCTTCGAGCCGTCTGAAAAGAAGACGGTCGCATGACTTTCTGACTTAAAACATATTTTGGTGTGCTACTAATGGGTGGTTTCTTTACTCGTGTATCATAAATGTAATTAATATTCTAATCACATCTACTTTATGTTTATGTTATACAGTTGTAAATTTCAATAAATACATTATTAAATATATACTAATATTATAGAGCTGAAGAGTTTGTTTGTTTGAACGCGCTAATCTCAGAAACTACTGGTTCGAGTTGAAAAATTCTTTTTGTGTTGGATAGTCCATTTATCGATGAAGGCTATAGGCTATATAATATCACGCTCCAATCAACAGGAGTGAAGAATTAGTGAAAAATGTGGAATAAATGGGAGAAATAATCTTGTATCCCAATGATTCTAAATGATTTACCTTTTAATTTTAAAATAATTTAATTTTCCGTTAAGTTATCTTTTGCCGTAACAGACTGCTTTTCACACGGTCACATATAAATCGCATTGTAAAGATCGGGTTGAGGAGAAAATCAATATGTTCTTCTGCCACAAGAAAATAAAACTAAAAATATAATTTACGAAAAGTGATTTAAAATCTATTCTTTTAAAAACCTCTTAATCGCGATCATAACAGAAATTGACACAGACGAAGTTTCAACCTGCCTATCCAAGAGGCGCTCTTGATTTTACTCCTTTTAATATTTCGAAACGTTAAGAAACAAACATTTTGAGCTAATGCTTTTAGAAAAAAAAATACATGAGTATACAAAGGCGTAATTGGAATTCTAATAGTAGATTTCGCTTAAGGCAGTTAGAGAGCAAGGATAAAATATATTGATGCCACCTGCCGATGTTATCTTCTTCATGAGTTCGGTAACCTGTGCCGTTGTTTTTTCTTTAGGAAAATGTAAACGGTGAGCATAGCCAACGAAGCCTGCCGTTATCCAGCGGTTCTGGAAGGCAGGACGTTCGGCTTAGCATCTGAAATAAGTAGGAAATGGAGTAATTACTCCTTCCGACTGGGAAATATAATGCGACATAGCGATTAGTCTGTAATAAATGGACAGTCCTCATCTTCTAGAGCAGGTACAGGCACATCCTGCCGTGTCTTACCAACATTAGTACCCCTTTCCGCCTCTGTCCTACAATTATTTATTCATATATGCGGAGGTTCGGCTTGGTAATTATCGCCGACGGACGCTCTTCAAGCAAGCCGTTTCCAAGACCATGTCGGGCTTACTAGATGGTAATGCAGGCCGAAAATATGCGAGTTTGATGGCGCACGCAACTTCTGGGACACTTGCCGTTAGAGGATTCACCCACCCATGACTGTGGTATTAAGGCGTATCCGAGAAGAGTAGAAGAAGGTGTAAGCGCTTGATGAAGAAAAATTACATGACATTCGGATTAGCATTAAAAATATATAATGGAAATTAGGTAGTTTCGCCATTTTACTCCAGATAACGATCGAACTCGCATAGCGGTTACACTTTTATAAAGGCTGATTCGGATGAATTTGTTTAAAAATAAATAAAAAGAATGTTGGATCATTCGAAGTAGGACAATAGAATAAAGAGGATAATACATAAATAAATAGTACAGAATGGGACCTAAATGAGAGTAGAGGGAGAAGTGTAAACCTCCAGGATCCCCACTGCAAACGAGGAAAAAAAAATCTGGTGCGGGCAACACACGACTTTCACTTACCTCCATTTTTAAAATCAATGAAAGAATTTACAAATACAGTTAGAGATAAAAATACGTGAAATTATTAAGGAATTAATCAAATTGAATTTATATAGAAACATGTGTTTTATTAAAAAATCAATTATATTATTATCTTAAATAATCAGTTAGTTTTATCTTCTTTTCATCACTCTCCATTAACTTCTCAAAGCTTGTGTATGAGATGATATTTTTTCTAAAATCTTTACTTTCCAATTTTCAATATCATACATGTATATTACTGATCTTATGTTCAAAAACGAAAAATTGCATTATAAAAATATTTTTTCTGTTTTCTCCTTCAGTTGGGTATCGAATTCAATTTATATATTTACCATTTTTTCATCAGGGTTAAAAGATAATCTAGTTATTATTATTGAATCTACAAAATTAAAGGTACTTTAGGGGAAGAAAATTAAAAATATCGGCATTTAAGCCCTGTCAGACCATTTTTATCCAAATAAAACCTACATGATATTAAAGCCCACTAAATTTTACATCGATATAGCGAGTTTAATCAAAATCGTCGGAACCGTTTTCGAGAAAATCGAAAAAAGGTGCAAAATAGTGTAGTATAAAGTGCCTCTTCTGGTAAGCTCATTTTGATGAAAAAAGTTTTAGTTATCTTAAATATGAAACAATTATCTTTAATAAATAATTATCTTTTCGTTTGTAACACATCTGGTTTTTAATTTTTGTTATTTATTTTAATTTTTGTTTTATTAAATGCCTCATGGATCTTTTACATACCTCAGATTCTAGTGTTTATAATTTTCTGTTAAAAGGTTGAGCCTTCTTGTACATATATAGTTTTGTTTTTCCATTTTATAATTTTGTAAAACTGTATGCTTGGACATGGCACAGTAATGGTACGTTTATATATATATATATATATATATATATATATATATATATATATATATTATATATATATATTATTTTTTTTTACTTATATATTAAAGTCTAAAGTTTTGTTTTTATGCTTACCATCATCATATTCTTTATCATATTATCATTATTTGTATATTTAATATTTAAGAATGATGGTATATTTTCATTTTTATTTCAAACGTTATTATTGTCACTACATTCAAAATGTTTCATTATCACATTTAAATGTTTCTCTTTTGTTCTGATGTTTGTAGCCTTGAACAAGATTGTGCCAGAACGTTGGCAAAATTAAAAAAAATCAAAAACTGACTTTCTCCTGATTATTCCACCTATAATAGTTTCTACAGTCGGCTATACATCCTTAATATAAGCACAATTCTTTTCCAACCTTGACAAAAATTTTCTAATTTTTAATGTTTCTTTTGAAATTTTAATTTTTTTACGGTTCGACAATGTTTCATTTAAAATTACCCTTGTTTATTTCATCGTTATATGCGATTAGCCTACTATCCTCCATTTTCCTTCTCATCCAACATCATTCTTTAAAAAAATACTTTAAAGCTTTTTTGTTTTTTTTTATCAATCGAAATATAATCATATGAGTAATTATGATTCATCATAAACACCCTTGCAGTCATAGGGGTAATTTTTCTGAATCCATAAAATTAAAAGTACTTTTGGGAAAGAAAATTAAAAATATCAGCATTTAAGCCCTGTCAGACTATTTCGATCAGAATAAAATCTACACGATATGAAAGCCCATTAAACTTTACAACGGTATGACGAGTTTAATCAAAATCCTTAAAGCCAGATTTGACAAAATAGTTAAAAGTTGCAAATTGCATGGTATAAAGTAGCACTTTTGGTAGGTCGATTTTAGTGAAAAAGTTGCTGTATTATCTCGGGAATATAGTTGTCTGAAGTATGAAATTTCAGTCTCTTACAACTTTTCGTTTTCGTACTAGACTTACCACACACACACACACACACACACACACACACACACACACGAACATGCGCACAGACACTCACAAACAGACCTATTTTATTGGGACTTGGTTATTTGGACTTCGGGGGACCATAAATAAAGTGATAAAACTGAATCTTTATCGTTACGCCTGATGACTGAATAGTTATGAAGGCAAGGTGCAGCGGGCAGTGAGTACAGGGCGCTAGATTGCTCGCAGAGGGAGTTCAATTGGATAACGAGGCAAGGACAGTTCGAGGTCTCTTGCATAACTCTTGCGGAAGCTGGACGTGGAAAGTCACGGACGTGGGCTGTGAGCGTCTTGGAGGTCTGCGGCTATGAACTTCTAGGGTAAGTACCTCGGAACGATAGGTATGGAGAACGATGAACGCATTAATTAGAGTAAAGTGATACTGTCCAAAGTAGAGAGACAAAATTAAAACGGGAACTACGAAAATTAAGATATTAAAAAATCTGGTGCGGGCAACTCACGACTTTCACTTACCTCCATTTTTAAAATCAATGAAAGAATTTTCAAAAACAGTTAGAGATAAAAATACGTGAAACTATTAAAGAATTAATTAAATTGAATTTATATATAAACATGTGTTTTATTAAAAAATCGATTATATTATTATCTTTTTTTTTTTGTTCAACAACAATTTTTATTGAGTAAAATTACAATCTGTCCCAAATATTATTATCTAAAATAATCAGTTAGTTTTATGTTCATTTCATCACTCTCTATTAACTTTTAGAATCTTATGTATGAGATAATATTTTTTCTAAAATCTTTAGCTTTCCAACGGTATATCATACATGTATATTACTGTTCTTATGTTCAAAAACGAAAAATTGCATTAAAAAAATATGTTTTCAGTTTTCTCCTTTAGTTGCTTTTCAAATTTTCTCAACTTGCATATTTAGCTGTTATTTTTCAATGCTAACTAAATAATAAGGTTATTTTTATAAAATATACAAAATTAAAGGTACTTTAGAAGAATAAAATTTCAAATATCAGCATTTAAGTCCTGTCAGAATATTTTTATCAGAATAAAACCGACATGATATAAAAGCTCATTGAATTTTACACCGATATAGCGAGTTTGATTAAAATCGTCGGAACCGTTTACGAGAAAATCGAAAAAAGGTGCAAAATGCATAGTATAAAGTGGTTCTTCTGGTAAGCTGATTTTGATGAAAAAGGTTTTGTAATGTCTCGGGCGTATAGTTGTCATAAATATGAAATATCAGTTTCATAGGGCTTGCCGTTTCCGCCCGGGAGTTACCACACACACACACACATACAGACCTTTTTTCGGGACTTGGTTATTTGGACTCAGGGGACCCTAAAACGTGTATTTCCGTTGAAAACTGGAATTCGATAATTTTCACGATCGAAATACTTTAACTTACTATATATAGTAAGTGAAAGTAAAAATTTTGATGAAAATATTTATTAATGTTTTATAGAATGCCTCTTACCCGTAAGGGTCATTGGCATATCTTTTTGTTTTAGACTCTATTATAAAATTGAATTCTTTTCAGAAACTCCATTAGGGAATCCAGGTCTTTTTCGGAGTCCTGGAGGATGTTACAAAGATTACTGCCCATATTTAACTGCTTTCTCAATGTGGTATATTCTTTACATTCTACCAGAATATGTTTCACTGTCCTTATGACACCAAATTTCGAGCATGTAGATGCTTCTAATCAACGAAGAAGATAACCGTGGGAGAACTCACAATGTCCAAAATACAATTTATATAATAAATAAAAATTCATAATGATATTAATTTTTCCGGAAGAAACATATATTATTGTTACCAAAGGCCAACACATTATTTGGCACCTCTGGGCATGGCTATGATGGGTAAATGTTATTTGTAGAATATTAAATGACATTTTTTATTTTATAATTGACGAAATATTATGGATACCAACATAACTGATATTAGTAGTCATTGGTCGCTGTCAGTGGATCGTGAAGATGGAGAAAAGCACCGAAACGTAAACTCAAAGTAAATGTTGGTGTATAATAAACTTTTTGGAAGAATTAAGAATGGATCAATCCATTTGAAATCGTTAAATTTTATAAGTTTTTCAGCAAATTGATTTCCATTATTTCTTCACCACATAATTTATAGAGAGGATTGCTTTTCTTGGATATAAAACTTTAAAGAATATTATTTTCTGGGTAATATTTATAGTGTTTCAGCCGGTTTTAAATAGACTTCACTACTGAAAATATGTGTGGAGAAAATCTTTCTAATTCTTGTAATTTTGTGGATATTAAAACGAAACGAAAACTAACAAGAAAATAAGAATCCTTTATAATTTGTTCCCATAACTTATAACTAAATAGTGAAGAAAAATTCTAGAAAATGGATACAAAACGAGACCTATAGCGAAATAAAATACCTTTGATTATTTTTCTTCTATAGCCTAGTCATAATCCTACATGCTGTAAAATTTTCGATCTTGAAAACATAGAAAAATGTGTTTTCGCGATGTTCGCACTGAAATATCTCAAAAGGGACTGAGTGAAAAACAACAACTATAATAATACAAATTACACCTCGTTTATATATATATATATATATATATATATATATATATATATATATATATATTTTTTTTTTTTTTTTTTTTGTTTTAAACTACATTTTTCACTATTTAGGTAATAAGTTCTGGAGACAAAAATATCATTATCTTATTATGAAAAGCTCCTTATTATGTCTCCAACTATACCTCGCACCACGACCTTAATGTTCCATCCATTTCAGACCTAATTCCATCCAAATTTTCCCAATTCCATCAGAACCTCATTCATCATCCTAATCCTCTAGCTCAATCCCTTTCCAGCTCAACTCATCCATACAACCCACCTAGAAGGTTAAAACGGCAGTGGCCCCGCGACCTTTTTTAAATATATTGGAGTCCTAGCACTGGCTAGATTCTCCACTCAATGTGATGTATGTCTGAGTGTGTGTATAGGTATAAGTCATTTCTTCACTTTATTGTATTGATTCATTATTGTGTATATATTTTATTATAATTTTATGTTGTGTAAATATTGAATGAATGTAGTATGTATGATATCTTTCATCACTACTATTGATGTCCAAATTGGGACAGATTGTAATTTCACTCTATTAAAAATTGTTGTTGTTGAATAAACAAAAAATCTTATTGTTATTTTTAGTTTGTATTTGATATCTACCAGAATTGCTGTTGTTTTTTATTCGTTTAACGTCACTTTTATGCTACTATGGCTAATCGGACGATGCTACGGCGGGAGTCCTAAATTTGGCCTATCCAGGTTTTATTAGGATAGGGATCTTTAACGAGTACAAGACATCGCGCAGGATTTTTACGTCCCCTTCGAAGGACGTCATAACTAAGGATTTCTTACTCTCATTAAAAAATCCTAGAGCCACCCGCCGGTTTGAACCCGCGACCTTTGGCATAGAAAACTGTTATGCTAGCTACTAAGCTATCTACAAGAATTGCTTTAGTTAGAATTTAATATTCTCATCAGTTACCACGAAGAAGAAATATAATTGTACACAGCCTTAACTTCCATAGATAACGATAGTTAAGAAACAATTTTAAGAAAAGTAATTTAGAATAGATGTTAAATATAAGGTTAACAATATTTCGAAAAATATCTGTTCTTCAATTAGTTCTTCATCATTATTGTTGACCAACCAAAGAGCTACCATTACCTTATATCATTTATTTTTATCGACCTGTTTCCAACAATTATTTATTGCACATTAAATCTATGGTATGACACATTTAGAAGGGTCCTAACCGACCAGCTAAGGTAAACCGTTTGGGATAAGTAGGGCAGATAAAGACAGATGTGGTAACCATATATTCTGATGTCACAGCTGTTGTGATAGTTACCTGCAATCCTTTTCACATCCTTTTTCTTCAATGAACTGTTGTTCAATGAGGATGTTCCGGAGGATGTTGGGGGATACTTAAGGTAGGAGATCGGGTGTGCACTTTGACGACATAACTGACCTACATTTTTATTCTTTACACCTGACAAACGGGATATTGGTTTTTGTTTTTTGCTAAAAATTAATAAGTATTAACATAGTAATCAATCAATAAAATTTTAAATCTTAGTTTTATGAAAGAAGCTGACTTTAGGTCGCCCATCTATTTTTTCCATCTATCCCTCGCCATTATCTATTTTTCGACTGCAATGATTTTACAAATGTTCTTTTTCAAAACTCTAAACCAATCTTTGCTAGGCATTAATTAATAATGATGGGATGATAGACGTGAATTATATAATTTCAGTCATTTAAACTTCACAAACTGCAAAAAAGGTACCTACCCAAGACCCACAAGAAGCATCCAAGTACGTAAGTATGCTTTGTACGATTGCTATTTAAATGTTTATCTCATCATTTTATAAGTATTAGAACCAATCAAAACCATAAATATATATATTAATCTGTAACACAAGCTAACTTTGTTTCTATCATCTTTGTTAAAGATTTAAAAATTTTCGCAAACTAAACTTAATGGTTGTTCCAGGCTTGATAAGAAAACCATTTGAATTTATTCTGATTTCAGTTGCTAGTTAAACTCTCATTATGAAACACCAGTTTCAATTTGATAGTTTATAAAATAAGAGGATATTTCTGTAAATGTGTAAATTAAAGGTCATATAAAGAATCATAGCAAACGAAATGGGGATAGAGAGGAAAGTTTGTGGATGATATGTAAAAACAATGAAAAAGAAAAACATAAATATTTTTTTTAAGTAATAAGATCCATATTATAATTAATATGTGAAAAAATATGACCTGTTAAAAGTTGTCTTTAATATTTTCAGCATGCGTCTATATTATATTGGTTAATATTTAAGTATGGACAAGTAATAGAATTAAAAACAATAATATTTAATAGATCATTTTACTTTTAATTTATTGATATATCGTTTTCGCAAAGGATAACTTAAATCCTTCGGTATGTTACCTATTGAAAATAGGATTAATTATCGTATTTGACAAGAATAAACAATTCTAGATGTTTAAGGCATAAAAAAAAAAAAAAATTAGGTCTGGGGTCGGAGAGACTCCATCTCACCAATTTTGATTATAAATTTAACCTCACCAGTTAAAGGTTAAATAAAAAAGTAACGTTTTGCCAACATCTTTTAGGTGATGCCGCTTTTTTGACAACCTCTGTTTCTGTTAGTGTTACTCGCATCAAATGTTTGACGATAATATCTTTGTTACAAATATAATAGAGAATATTTTTGGCAACACTTGTCGCAAGGACCTACCGCTTAAAGAGGTATATTGGTTCGAATGAAAAAAGTCACTTTTTGCTAAATATATTGTCCATAAAACCCCAATAATTTACACGCTATGTGCCATAAAAATCATGTTAGTCTTGTCCGGATTGAAAATTTAAGTTGTAATTTTATTTGAAACATTCAACCGTATAATTGTTAGAACTCTTAGGAGGGTCAACAGAACTCAGATTGAAAAAGAAAGACAATTTTCAATAAAAATATAACCCGAAAATTTTGACAACCTATTTCAAGTCAAAAATGGTTATAAATTTTTACCGAAAAATGTTTTTTTTTAACCGGTTTTCCGGTAACCCCCGGAAATAAAAAGTTTCTGGCCCCTTATAATTTCAAAAATGATTTTTGCGACTTTATGGTCTTTCAACTCTAATCCTATCAACTTTGGGGAAAACAAATAGTAACTAGTCAAATTCCATCTAAAAAGCTATATCTCAATAACTAATGAGGGGAAAATCAGGACACAGCAGATCCCAGCCATCACTTCTCACTTAATAGCCTCGCATGTATTAATGGCCAGTGTAGTTTTTTTTGTGTAGTTAGCATTTTTCTATACAATTGTTTTTCAGGGACGATTTCGCCGTACCATTAAGTTGGTACTGTTCCCAAAATATTTTCTTCTTGGTCTTATCTTATTAATTTAAACTTAAGAACACTAAAAAAAGTTTCGATAATTTATATTTTCAGAGTTTTATTTTCTAATATAGAATCCTAGTATATTAATTAATAGTGTATTAACAAATATTTGTTCTTGATAATTAGCTACAAAGGAACGCAGATGCTTGCTTTCGTAACGATTCAAAGCATGGAGTGGCGCTAAGATGGCTCGGTGAAAGGCTATTTCGTTATTGAGAGTTAATTGAACATCTGGGGAACACGCAAAGGGTAACTGACACTTTGAACAACTTCGTTACGAACTCTGATTCCGATGTAACGGACTTTCCCTCTGAAGAAATGTTCAGGAATAATCGGAGGAAACCGTAAAATTATTATTTTTTATATTTTAATATAAATTTGCAAAATCTAAAAAAAAATAAATAAAATAATTGATGGGTAAGTTGTGTTCTTTACTCAGAATATTCGTCAATATAAGATTTTTTCATATTGATAAGGATGTGTCTTTTGGGTAGGGCTCTGTAACTTTCATTGTTTTGTTGTTGTTTTTTTACACTCTCCATCTCTTAAGTTGCTTGAATTAAAAATTCAAATGATAAATACTGTTCAGAAGTTTAGTGGAGAATTTTTTTTTTTTTTTTCATCTATGATTTGTCGCTGGAACCTACCTTTTAGGAGATGTATTGGTTCAATTAAAAAAAAAAAAAGTAACTTTTTGTTACATTTATTGCCCCATAAAGCCCCAATTATTTACACGCTACGTGCCAAAAAAACGTGTTGGTCTTGTCCGCATTTAAAATTTTAATTAATTTCCGTATATAACATTTGACTCTAGTATCTACTCTTTGGAGCTTTATTGTTTTAACCTTTAACTGGTGAGGTGGGGTCTACAGAACTCCAGGGCCTCTTTAAAGTTTTGTGAATCCCATTGTCCGATCCGATCGGCTTGTGAAAACCTGACATTCACCTGTCCCGACATGATTGTGATATAGCATCTTTTTTTAATCAGTTTTTATCCAACATTGCTTAGGACAGTGTTATTGGGGTCGTGTAGCCCCCACCTCATCATTACTGTTCGGATTTATTGAAAGTGTGTTTTTCAATTTGTTGAATAAAATGTCTCGTGATCGTGTTATTTTACGCACATTTTTAATTTTATCCTTGTTAAATGTCACATGGCCTGATGTTCAGAAAATCCTAGACTTCCCTGAAAGCTTCGGTTTAAAGCTCAATTATTGTTAGGAAATAAAAACCAGAAGAATCTAACACATACAGTCAGGAGGCCCCTCCGAAGAAAAGGATATGTTATTTTTGTCCAAAAAACAAGGATAGGAAGTCATCTACAGTTTGTATTAAATATGAACAAAATATTTGTGGACAATCTTCGGTTTTTATTGTATAAACTGTGCCTAATTTTAGCTGTGCATACTTTTATTAAAATATAAAAGTTTCATTTTTTTTATCATTTTCCGTTTTTTAAATATAATAAACTATAAGATAATGACTTGTTTATATATTATTTTACAAATGTCTTCGTTGCTTAGAATATAACATTAATAAAAAATAAAAAAAGTATTAATACAATTTATTTTATATCAGACATTTATTTAATTTTATAAGCATCCTTCCGTATGGTACCTATTGAAAATAGGATTAATTATCGTATTTGACAGGAATAAACAATTCTAGATGTTTCAGGATTAAAAAAAAAAATTAGGTCTGGGGTCTGAGAGACCCCATCTCACCAATTTTGATTATAAATTTCACCTCACCAGTTAAAGGTTAAATAAAAAAGTAACGTTTTGCCAAAATCTTTTAGGTGATGCCGCTTTTTTGACAACCTCTGTTTTTGTTAGTGTTACTCACATCAAATTTTTTACGATAATATCTTTGTTACAAATATAATGGTGAATAGTGGATATAATTAGTTGACCGTTGAGAATAACTGGAAGGGTGGCGGTCATTAAATGAAACAACTGAATATTTCAACTATATTATTGTTTGCCAACGTTTCGACCCCCATTGTGGGTCATCATCAGGGCGTCTGGTAGGCGAGTGGAAACTCAGTTAGTCAGGTAGTTTCCACTCGCCTACCAGACGCCCTGATGATGACCCACAATGGGGGTCGAAACGTTGGCAAACAATAAAATAGTTGAAACTATTCAGTTTTTTTATTTAATGACCGCCACCCGGACTAATTCCTTCCAATAATGGAGAATATTTTTGGCAACACTTGTCGCAAGGACCTACCGCTTAAGAGGTATTTTGGTTCGAATGAAAAAAGTCACTTTTTGCTAAATTTATTGTCTATAAAACCCCAATCATTTACACGCTATGTGCCATAAAAGTCATGTTAGTCTAGTCCGGATTGAAAATTTAAGTTGTAATTTTATTTGAAACATTCAACCGTATAATTGTTAGAACTCTTAGGAGGGCCAACAGAACTCAGATTAAAAAAGAAAGACAATTTTCAATAAAAATATGACCCGAAAATTTTGACAAACTATTTCAAGTAAAAAATGGTAATAAATTTTAACCGAAAAATGTTTTTATTAACGGTTTTCCGGTAGCCCCGGAAATAAAAAGGTTCTGGCCCCTTAGATTTTCAAAAATGATTTTTGCGACTTTATGGTATTTTAACTCTAATCCTATCAACTTTGGGGGAAAACATTTAAAGAGAAAATTGTTAGAACTCTTAGGGAGGCCACAAGAATTTGAGTATATAAGATTTTCTCTAGTTAATGTTTAGGAATCATCATTGTTTTAGTTTAGGCGCTTTTTTGACACGTTCCATCTCTGTTGTTATTGATCGAATCAAAATTTTGACGATATTTCACAACGACAAATACAAGTTGTCTAGCGTGTCCTCTAGAATAATACAAATATTTGATGTTTTCAGTTTTAGAATCGACTCCAGAACTTATTAGAAAACAAGTTATAGCTACTTGAACTTGCAAAAAAAATTGTATGCATATATAGCTATGCAGGTTGATTTAAATAAATCACTTACGTGATCAATTACTGGTATACAATTATAGAACCAGACACCTCAGTGTGTACACCTGTTCACTGTTCTTTAGACAAGAAAACGATGTCGTGGAATTTATTAATATACTTACTTAATATTTTTTAGCATTAATTTTATTGTACACCTTATATGGTGAAGCTGCTTGTTGTATTATTTATTTGTAACGTTTTCAAGCATCGGTCGAGCATTAAAATATAGATAGCTCTTGGATTTTTTCCTATGTATATTTTATTTAAAAAATTAGTCATTAACAATGCATATAACATTTTTTAGTAAAAAATTACTTAAGATTTAAAAAAAAATCTGGTGCGGGCAACACACGACTTTCACTTACCTCCATTTTTAAAACCAATGAATGAATTTTCAAAAACAGTTAGAGATAAAAATACGTGAAAATATTAAGGAATTAATTTAATTGAATTTATATAGAAACATGTGTTTTATTAGAAAATCTTTTATATTATTATCTAAAATAATCAGTTAGTTTTTATGTTCATTTCATCTCTCTATTAACTTTTAAAAGCTTGTGTATGAGATCATATTTTTTCTAAAATCTTTAGCTTTCCAACGGTATATCATACATGTATATTACTGCTCTTATGTTCAAAAACGAAAATTACATTAAAAAAATATTTTTTCTATTTTCTCCTTTAGTTTGGTATCGAATTTATTCAATTTATACATTTACCTGTTTTTCATGAGCGTTAACAAGATAATATAGTTATTTTTATTGAATCTACAAAATTAAAGGTACTTTAGAGGAAGAAAATTAAAATATCGGCATTTAAGCCCTGTCAGACCATTTTAATCAGAATAAAACCTACGTGATATTAAAGCCCATTAAACTTTACATCGATATAGCGAGTTTAATCAAAATCGTCGGAACCGTTTTCGAGAAAATCGAAAAAAGGTGCAAAATGTATGGTTTAAAGTGCCTCTTGTGGTAAGCTTATTTTGATGAAAAAGGTTTTGTCACGTCTCGGGCGTATAGTTGTCTTAAATATGAAATTTCAGAGTCATAGGACTAACCGTTTTCATCCGGGAATTACACACACAACACACAGACCTTTTTACGAGACTTGGTTATTTGGACTCAGGGGACCCTAAAATTTGTATTTCCGTTGAAAACTGGAATTCGCAAATTTTCACGATCGCAATACTTTCCCTTACTAATATAGTAAGTAAAAGTAAAAAAACTGCTTGAAAAAAAGGATATTTTTATTAATTGTTAAATAGTATATAACTGAGAAATATACAATTTTAAACCAAAATTAGACTAACTACAATATGGCAAGAGATGTAAAATTAATAAATACAATTATTAAAAAATCATTCGAAACTATAAATTATGTATTCTCTTTTATTATCTCTAAAAATTATCGTGGGTTCAATTGTTGTTTTATGATAAATAATTTAACTATTAAATGAAGAAAGATTAGATCTTTTATTATTTCATTTATACCGTATAGAAAGAAAATATTATAATTGTTTTTATTTATTATTTGTATGGAATGTAAGATGGTTCGGGGTGGTCCTGATAAAAAATTATTAGATTTTTTTAGATATAATATTGCTTTATTGATAAGTAATACAATCTGCCACTATCTTGGGCAATAAGTATTAGAGATAAAAGAAGTCATTCATTACATATGTACAAAGTAAAATAAACAAAAAATAAAATACCACAATAACAAATTAAAACAAAAATATCAATATATAAAAATAAAATAAATGAAATAAAAGAAAATAATTATAATCTTGGCCACATTCTTACCTATATACAATATTTACATACTGCCCCTGGGAACTCCGAATCGAACCAATGCATCCAGAAATGGATGTCGAGACACAATGTCAGGAGATCCCAGCGCCTCTCAGTCAGCCGCGTCACCAATCTAGTCAGTGGAGACTGAGTGAGGGCGCTAGAACCACACACTCTCAGGCATGAGTGGAGAAGTTGGCCATTGCCAGCACTCCAGTTGCTTATTTATAAGAGATCTCTCGGCCACTGCCGCCTCAACCTACGAGGAGGGTTGTAATGATGGTTGGTACGAGATAGGGATTGTGGCAGGGGATTAGGAAGAAGAGTAAGTTTCTAGTGGAAAGTTGAGAATTTGGATGGGATCAGGTCTGAAATAAATGGAACATTAAGGTCGTGGTGTGAGGTATAGTTGGAGACATAATAAGGAGCATTTACTACTGTTCGGAGAACTTTGGATTGAAAGGATTGCGCACTGGATTACTCTTCAAGCTGAAAACGCATTTACCCCAGTCTCAACTATTCTACGATCCTATCTCTCAAACCGCTCCTTCCGAATTCGCTTTGGTGTAGAATTTTCTAATTTTTATCCCATTGAGGCCGGTGTTCCTCAAGGCAGCGTCTTGGGACCCGTCCTCTACATCCTTTACACTGCTGATATTCCTAATCATCCTGACACCTTTCTGGCAACATTTGCTGATGACACCGCAATCCTATCATCCAATTCCGATCCTGAAATAACATCCTTAATCCTGCAAAGACACCTTTGTCTTATCGAGGACTGGTATAATGCTTGGCGTATAAAGGTAAACGAAGCCAAATGCAAACAAGTAAACTTCACTCTTCGACGAAAATCCTGCCACCAGTTTACTTTAATTCCATTCCAATTCCTCTTTCTGATACAGTCCGGTATCTTGGCTTACTACTAGACAAAAGATCGACGTGAACCCAAGACTTGAACGAAAAGAACTCAACAGACGATTCGGACAGTTATTCAGACTACTAACAGAAAATCTAAGCTTACAGTTGACAACAAATTATTACTTTACAAGACAATACTGAAGCCAATCTGGGACCTACGGACTTGAACTGTGGGGGACAGCTAAACGTTCTAACATCAAACGCATACAATCCTTTCAATCCAAAGTTCTCCGAACAATAGTAAATGCTCCTTATTATGTCTCCAACTATACCTCACACCACGACCTTAATGTTCCATTTATTTCAGACCTGATCCCATCCAAATTTTACAAATTCCACCAGAACCTCATTCATCATCCTAATCCTCTAGCACAATCCCTATACAGCTCCACTCATCCATACAACCCTCCTAGAAGGTTGAAACGGCAGTGGCCTCGAGACATATTGTAAACATCTATTCTGGAGTTCTGACACTGGTCAGATTCTCCTCTCATGTGCGGTGTGATTGTGGCTGTGGCGCCGTCACTTAGCTTCCGCTGGCTCTCACCAGTGATGCGGCTGAGAGGGAGGCGCTGGGATCCTTTGGACTCTGCTTGTCCTTTCACAAATGGGGAGACATGCCCCGTCCGGGGTTCCCGAGTTGATTGTAAATATTGTACATTGGTATGAATGTGACATATTTGTTAACTTTATTTTTTGTATTTATTTTGTCTACAAATTTTGTTATTGTATACGTTTATTTATTTTGATTTTATTTTATGTAATTTGACTTTCCTTTTGTTTATATTGTAAATATTGTATGAATGAGATCCTGTAGCACTATTATTATTGTCTATTATGACAAATTGTAATATATACAGATAAAAAAAAAAAAATAAAAAAAAAATTGGCCACCATTCGAGCTATCTCACCCTTCATGTTCATTTCATTGTCAACTATTTAATCATTTCTTTTTAAATCAATTTTTATGATTCAATATACTAAATTAGTCTCAATAAGGGCATTAGTGATATTGATCTATTCTCAACATACTTGATTTATATAAAATTAAAATAAAATGTATATGAAATAAATAAATAAAGTATGATTTTATTCCATATTTATTTTGCTGATTTGTTGTTTTCTGATTCTTATCAGAATTATTTCTGTTTCATTATTGATTGACAAAACCAAAAAAGTAGTAACATAATTTACTTTAACATTAGCGAGCTGTATTACTGGGTTTACTACAATTTTTATATGGATCATTTTATTTTCAAGTATTGAGTCGTCCTTGCTTTGCTATTTGAATGTGGTTTCAAATTTAGAGTTAATTGCAAAAACCAAGAGTTGCGAGATGATTTTGTATAAAGGCCGAAGAGAAAAAGAGACTTAGTAATAGGAATATTCAATAATAACTTTTAGGAATAACATTACATTTAAAAGAATCAAATGCGTAAAATATTATAACAAAAATTTCACGCCTTCTTACATCAGCAAGGTTATGCTGTCTATAAATATAAAATATAATACATAAAAATTGTTAAATTTAGTTTTTAATCCCTACAATCCAAAATCCTTCGAAAAAAACCCTCAATGCTCCTTACTTTGTCACCAACAAACTCATCCATAAAGACCTTAATGACCCATATGTTGCTGATTTGGCTCGTACGAGGTATCATTCCTTCCATGACTAACTCCACTCCTAAATTATCCCACTAGTTTCAATCCTTGATTCCTCTACCATTCCTGCCAATCCTCCGAGACGTCTGAAAAGAAGATGGCCTCGAAACCTTCTAGTGTAGATTACCTAGTGGAGTGTTGCCGATGGACATCTTCTCTTCATGTCTTTTCATGTATATTAGCTATATTATGAGCCAATTTACTTGATGTATTTACTAATACAGTTGTAAATTTCAATAAATTAATAAATAAATAAATAAAAATTTAGTTTTTATAAAAATTCCTATCTAGTTTAAAGTGAAACATCTGTTTTCGTGAAATAATCTTTAATAAAGAAATAATTAATAACAATGTCAGATTACGGATTTAAAACAACTTTCCATTTATTTTAAAAACTAACTTACGATTTCGTACGTAATTTTTTTTTTCTAAAACCTTGCGTACAGTATGCGATAATAGAGGATAAGAAAGAACTTGTATGATACTGTACAGCGGCAACACATGATTTCATAACCTCGTTAATAGCTATACAATATTCACTTGTTTAACTTCACTTTATGCTATGTCACTGATCAGACGATGCTACAGTGGGAGTCCTAAATTTTTCCTATCTAGGTTTAATTAGGATAGGGATCTGTAACGAGTACCTGACATCGCATAAGCTGATCCTTTTTAGGTTCCCTCCGAAGGACGGCACAACTAAGAATTTAATACTCCCATTAAGAAATCTAGGACCACGTATGGATTCGAGTCTGTGACCTTTGGCATATAAGGCTTTTATCCTAGCGACCACACTACAGGTGATCCATTGTACAATTTGTTTCATTGCATATTTACTTTTCTAAAATCATACACTTTCCAACGGTATATTATACTTCTATAAACCAACTCATATTTTAGAAAAAAATTGTTAATACCTTTTATTATTGTACATAGGTATGAATGTGACATGTTTTGTTTATTTATTTGTTAACTTCATTTATTTGTATTTATTTTGTCAACTTAATTTTGTTATTGTATACGTTTATTTATTTTAATTTTATTTTATGTAATTTGACTTTCCTTTTGTTTATATTGTAAATATTGTATGAATGAGATCCTGTAGAACTATTATTATTGTCTATTATGACAAATTGTAATATATACGAATAAAAAAAATACCTTTTATAGAGAATATTTAATTTTTCCATCGAAAGAAAAAGTTTATTGCAATATATTTTACTCATAAACCTTCAGGGGAAAATGCCCTATATGAAAGTGAAACCCGTATAAAAAAAAAAGAGTTCGCGGAAACCTTTTATAAAGAACGAGATTTATTGATATTTCGTGTTTGAAAAGGATATATTTTCTATAGTAAAGATTTTTAGTTGAGACAGCTCCAGGTTAATTTTTTTTTCTAGTGTTACACCTTGGCACGGAGAGACCGACTGTTCAATTCCATCCCAAGTGACATAAAGCTAAGCACCTCAGCACTGACAGTTCCAGTATTTTCGCAATAAATCTCAGATAAATTCGCAATAGCTCAGACTCCCACCGCCAAGGACAAAGTTTATTTTTTTCTTCTTTTTTTTATTTTTTTCCTCTCCTATTAACTCGGATCTTCGTCACGGTCGTCCTTTCTTCGACGGCGATAACTGTCTATAAATGTGCACCCTGGAATTATCGATTGTTATTGAGACTCGACGTAATGAGAATGTTTTCCAAAGCACTATCATTTGGCGTGCTGATCCTCGTTTGTCGATCTATCAATTATGAAATCATAGTTTAACTTTGCGGTCTTGAGGAGTGGTTTGTCTGGTAAGCAGTCTTATTATATTTAACTCCGTAATAACAAATATTTATTATGAACTATGTTCTGAGAAACGGAAATATTACAGGAATAGAAATGTGGTTAGTAGCTTGATGTGTAAGACACAACCGTGATTATGCAAAACACATATTAAAAAATTGCAAGTACTACAAAATAGATGCCTAAGAATAATTAATAATTATCCACCATTCACAAAAATAACTACCATGCACAAAGATCTGGACATGCCTACAATACAAGAATTGAGACGTTGATTTCCAAAAGGTACTATATCCATTCTGGGGAATTTTACAGGAAGCGCGAAAATCTCTCATTACTATATTATTAAACCAGCTAATTTGATTCTTTTCGCATTAAAATCTAGAATTATTTCTTTACTATATTAATAAAACCATATTAAAGTAATGAAATGAAATGTTCTGTTATGATTTGGAATGAAACTAAATGTGTAATAAGTATCTTAAGAAATTAATATCATTTCTAAATCACGTTATTAAAGAAAATGAGTGTTCATTAAATACAATTAAATTTATGATTTAGATAAAACTAAATGAGGAGAATATAAATATGCAAAAATATCAATTTCGTGAGAAATGTCCTTTAGTACCTTTTGGAAATCAACGTCTCAATTTATACACCAACAAACACAATCATTTTTCTCAAAATGCCAACTGACAGACGATACCCTTATAAAACAAATTGGTAATTATATTAAACTCTCAACCTCTAAATATAAACATAAGAGAGCTAAACATATACTGTTATAAAATTCTAAATTACTCAATTCCATCATAAGATCTTAATAACTATAATTTTGTTTAATTATTTATTATTATTATTGTTATTTTTTAGTTCCTCTTTTTTTTTTAGTTTTCTTTTCTTAGTTGGTTTTTTTTTTTTAATTTTTACCAACAATAAAAACAATTGATGTACAAAATTAATTTTTAGCAAATAAGTAGCGCATTGTAATGGATTTCCAATCAATGTTTTTAAAACTGTGCAGATGTATTCTATACAAATAAAGATTGATATTATTGAAAAAAAAAACAAAAAAAAAACTGTGATTTTAAAGAAATTATAATCAACAGTTTTTAAACAATTTTTTTTATAACTAATAAGTGGCCTGTATGTAAATAATTATATCATGTTTAATCGGCATACTCTTATTCTTATAACTATTACTAAGATTACATAGTATTACGTTAAGATTACATAATTTAAATAAATGGATTCAGACATAATTAATAACTTATTTTGTCAATAGTTTAGGACTACATTTTTTCAATAATTAAAGATATTTATTAAATATTCTTACTCTAGCTTAAGAAACTTTTCAAAATTGTATTTCTGTAGAAATTAACATAATACAAGGCATTTAAGCATGGTCGAATGAACGTCTACTGGAAGATGTTGCCATAAATTACATAAATAAAATTAAAGTAATCGACAACCTATTGTTTATATAAACTAAACCCAAGCTGTACATAAACAAAATTAACGAGATAGTTATAATACCTCACTCTATCATTTATGAAAAAAATCGAAAAATAATAATGATAAACTTTTTTTTTTTTAAATTTAATTTTATTTATTTTATTTTTTTTATTGGTATATATTACAATTTGTCATAATAGACAATAATAATAGTGCTACAGGATCTCATTCATACAATATTTACAATATAAACAAAAGGAAAGTCAAATTACATAAAATAAAATCAAAATAAATAAACATTTCATGCCAGGAGTAAGGTACCGCTGGGTGCTGCTCTTCCTCATGCCCATCACGCCATGTTTCTTAAAATTGACCGCACATTCACTGATTGTTCATTATATTATTTACAGGTGTGAATAAAGATTTAAAGTTAAAGAAAAATAAAAAAATAAATAAATAAACGTATTCAATAACAAAATTTGTAGACAAAATAAATACAAATAAATAAAGTTAACAAATAAAATGATTAACTTAATATTATTTACATAGATAGATAAGTGTTTGTTTTTAAAATACTAATAGAAACTCATTTACCTCAGATATTATTTACAAAACTTATTTAATCGGTTTTCATTGAACTCTATTGTTTGTTCGTTTATTTGTTTAACGTCATTTTTATGCTACTGTGGCTAATCGGACGATGCTACAGTGGGAGTTCTAAATTTTGCCAATCCAGATTTATTATTATTATTATCAGAGGGATCTTTAACGAGTACCTGATATCGCACAGGCTCGGGACCATCTCTTAACGTCCCTTCCGAAGGACGGCATAACCCATTCAACTCCATTACTATTCTGTCTATGTAAGTCCAAGGCATTTTACAAAAATTTATTATACTGACTATTAAATACTAAATATTTAAATTATATATAGTAAGATATATTTTTTTTTCTCGAAATAAAATAATTATATAGATTTGCAATGTTTCGGTCTTTAGGGCCGTTTTCAAGTGTCTGCAAAAAAAATGGTTTTATGATATCAATATACATCTAATAATATTTTCACTTTATACTTAACTTTTTGTCGTTATTGTTTATTTTTAAAGAGACTTTAAAAAGAATTAACATGCAAAATTATTTCACATGCAATGCTTCAGCAGTGTCGTCGCTCGCACTCACTATGTTATAATATAAATTTTAATTTCAACCATTTTCAATAAAAGTCACTATTTTCAAAACATTATATTGTTCTATAATTAGTTTCACCTATTTTATAGTTAATCTCCCGCCGTAAAGCGCTTCCATGCTTGACTTACTTAAGGTTTAAAGAATTATGGAATTCCAGAAAAAGTTATTGAATTTTGTTCAATCCGGGAGTACCTACATATGTGGAACAGCTTGCCACTTTACCCCCTGACACCGTCTTCTACCGTTATAAATCGATTAATATACTTCATAAAATCGTTATTTGACTTCTAAATCGATGCTAGACTCCTAGAAAACACAAAAAGAGAGAGGGCTAGCTGGCTGTAACAGGTAGGCGGGAAGCATTTCATAACTGGCGGCGTGCGGCCCGAACCAACATCTCGGCAGTAAATCCTCAGCTCCAAGGACTCAGGCACCTTTTTCAGGATATCTTTTTGTTTTAGAGTTGGGATCCTCGCTGCTTCTCTCCTGGAGATGTTTATTGTCCTTCGTCAACTCCCTCTCAGGCCGCTCCTGACATTTTTTTCTCAATCGCATTCCTCGCTATTATCCACCGCTGTCAATTTAATGCGCCTTTTCCGTTTTCCAGTCTTCCCGATATCGATAAAATGAAAAAAAAAAAAAAAAAAAAAGGTTTCTTATCTGAGACATGACTGGGAAGCAATGTCCTTGCTCCACCTGACAAGAAAGTACTCTAGCTAGAAGGTATTTCAATTGATCCGACGAGATTTTTCTTTTTCATTCAATTAATCTTATACTGAAATTAACATCTGGACGAACCGTGATTATGATGGATACACCTTACTGTAGATGTCATTAGACCTGTTAGATTTCACTACAATCTGCACATGTATTAGTTTTGATGAACATACATACATACATACATCCTCGGCGCTACAGCCCCGTTCGGGCCCTGGCCTCCAGAAGAAACCTTCCCCACTCTTCTCTATTCCTGGCCATCGTCCACCAGCCTAACGCTCCCAGCTGCACTGCATCCTTTCCAACCTGGTCCAACCATCTCATTCGGGGTCTCCCTCTCTTCCTTTTGCCTACCGGCGCATAGCTCATTATTCTCTTGGGGATACAATCATCTGCCATCCTTTGAACGTGGCCAGCCCAACGAAGCCTGCTTATCTTTATGAATCTCACCACTGGGACATCCTTATACTTTTCATAAAGCTCTCGATTGTGTCTTATTCTCCAAAGACCATTTTCGCATATAGGCCCATAAATCCTTCTCAGTATTCTTCGTTCGAAAACAGCAATCTTTTGTTCATCTGTTTTCCTTAACACCCAGGATTCACAGCCATAAGTCAGAATGGGCCTAATCAGGGTTTTGTAGAGCGTGGCCTTCGTTTCCTTATTAATTTCTTTAGTTTTAAATATTCTTAATAGACCATAATAACCCCTCGTAGCAGCTAAAATTCTCTTCTCTATTTCTTTGGAGGAATTATTTTCGGCATCTACAAACGACCCGAGGTATACAAATCCATGAACTGTTTCAAATTTGTATCCTTGTATCTCAATACATGGTTCTCGTACCTCAGCCCCTGCAACCATATACTTGGTCTTGGATTCATTTATGACAAGTCCCATTGGCTTAGCAGATTGCTCTAAAGCTTTAAAAGCCTCTCTTATGCCCGATTCTGATCTACTGACTATATCTATGTCATCTGCATAAGCTAGAAGCTGAACACTTTTATTAAAGATATGTCCGCCAGTTTGTATTTGAGAATCCCTTATCACTTTCTCCAGAGCTATGTTGAATAGTAGGCATGCCAGGGAGTCTCCTTGCTTCAGTCCATTCCATGTTTGTATGGGGTCTGACAGGTTGGATTGGATCCTAATTATACATTTAGTGTTGGAGATGGCTACTCTCACCATACGGACCAATTTGGGCGGTATATTCATCTCTCTCATAGCTTTATAAAGCATCTCTCTATTTATGGAGTCATACGCAGCTTCAAAGTCTACAAATAAATGGTGCGTTGTAATTCCGAATTCTAATGTCTTTTCCAGGATTAGTCTTAGCGTGAAGATCTGATCAGTGGTTGATTTACCTCGCATGAAGCCACATTGGTAGTCCCTTATAATCATTTCTGCATACGGAAGTAATCGAGTGAATATTATATTGGATAATATTTTGTATGCTGTATTGAGCAGAGAAATGCCTCTGTAGTTTTTACAGATAAACGGATCGCCTTTCTTGTGTATTAGGCAGATCATTCCATTATTCCAGTCTTCAGTTTTGATGAACATCTGGACTAAATAATAAATTGATTTCAAATAAAAAAATATGTAAGGACTCTATTTCTTTTAAATATGAAAATGCTCGCTGTTTTAGGCTACTTCAACACTTACTAGACAATCAAAAATACAAACGGCTCATCTATAGAAACGATCTGGACTTACGGAATAAATATATCTATAAAGACCTTAAAGTTGCCTATATTATTGATTTGGCTCGTACCAGGTATCAATCCTTTCATGACAAACTCCATTCTCACTCTAGCCCACTAGTTTCAATACTGTCTTCCTCTACTATTCCCGATAATCCTCCGAGGCGCCTGAAAAGGAAATGGCCACGGGACCTTCTAGTTTAGAATATTTCTAGTATTATATTATTAGTATATTTCTAGTATAGAATAATATATATAGTTAGAAACCGGTTACGACGATTTTGATTAAACTCTTTATATCGATGTCAAATTTAGGTTTCATTTTGATTAAAATGGTCTGACAGGGCTTAAATGCCGATATTTTAAATTTTATTTCTTTAAAGTACCTTTAATTTTGTTGATTCTATAAAATTAACTATATTATCTTGTTACCACTGATAAAAAAACAGGTAAATATGTAAGTTGTGCGAATTTAGAAAAACAATAAAAGGAGAAGACTGAAAAAAAAATTTAGGGCATTTTTTAGTTTTTGAACATAAGAGCAGTAATATACATGTATGATATACCATTGGAAAGCTGAAGATTTTAGAAGAATATAATATACTTTTTAATAAAACACATGATTCTATAGAAATTCAATTTAATTAAATTATTTCATTGATTTTAAAAATGGAAGTAAGTGAAAGTTTTATGTTTCCCGCACCAGATTTTTTTTCCAATAAAGGGGTTCAGCACGGAGCATCTAATACTGTACTCATGAGTTTAGCTTGTGCAATACAATACTTCTCCTCCTTCCTCCACAAAAAAAAAATTTTCTATCAAGTTTCCATAAAATGGAACTACCAAGTAAAACTAATTGAATCGATATTAGCGCTCAATGATTCAATTAGTTCGATATATCGCTAGAATTAGCCGATGGATACTCCTAGATCGGTTATTTACCTGTCGGTATCGATCACGAATACGTCCGGAGAAGAAATATGCTAATAGCTTACTAAGGATATGCAAATACTAGTAAAGAGTTATCGAGAGTAGCGCTGCGGCGGCCGGGTGCGGCGTTAGAATGTCACCGGGTCTACGTCATTCATGTACCGTCCGGTTCTCGGGTACAGTCCGCTCCATTGAGCCAGTTCCAGCATCTTAGTGAGCGAGTGTACCCATTCATCCGTCCAAGATGGAATTTTAGTGCTCTTCTGTCTGCTAATAGCTTGGACAGAGGTTGTTGCTAGTACGATGACTTGTCACCTGTGCTATATTTCTCTTGTGAAGAACGTAACTCAAAATATATTAACACTCAATATCCGGCTTATGTATTATTACTATTCCTAAAGACAAAAATAGATAAGACAGTATTTAATTTGCTGATTTCCTCAATCAGAAGAGAATCGTGTTGGCGGATTGATGAAGCATAGAAAGTAAAGAAAGACATATTCAATAACAAACTTTATTTTTAATCATCGATTTTTATGTAATGTATTTCCGGCACATTGCGTTATTTAGGACTATACCTTGACCAATGACATGGGTAACCTAAATCGAAAAATAAAGGAATTGAATTAACGATATGTACTTCTTTCGAGATTCTTCTTTATCATTGACAATTAATAATTCTGTCTCAGGCGGGTTTCAAACCCAGCAAACAAGACTTTTGATCTATACAGAATGTCGTAAAAAAATTGATTCGAGCAACACTAACAGATATAAAAAAGCGCTAACACAAAAAAAAAGTAGGCAGAACGTGATTTTTTTATTTTATTTTAAACAATTAAGCACATGAACAGTAGGTCTTGGCGACAAATGATATTTCAAGAAATTACTTTAAATTTTCAATGGGAACAAGAACAGCACAGCTCTTTTGACAAATAGAGTCTGAATGAGCCCCCAACACGAGAAACGTAGAAAAACGTGACTTTCTAACGTGAGACTATCCAGTGTTCACTTCAAGCCCAAGCTCCCGAGATCGGCCTACCTTTCGGACGCCTACCAGTGTGTTAGGCGAGTACCAACCTTCGCGGAAGTCGTTCCTCACCGAGCCCAACAACTTTACTCGCCCATTTGGGCCTCCGCAATGCTATCAACTCAATCATATTCACAGGATACAAGCTACGCAATTCCGCGTTGTGCAACCTTCTAAACTCCCCAGTATCCTCATCTTTCTTTGGACCAAATATTTTACGCAGTACCTTATTTTCGAAAACCTTGAGACGTTGTTCATCCTTCAAAGTAAGCGGCCACGTTTCACATCCGTAAAGAACCGTCGGAAGAATAACAGTTTTATAAATTCTAACCTTTAAGTTTTTAGACAGAAGCCGCGAGCTAAGTAATTTAGCAACTGAATATTAACACGCATTTCCCGCCATTAACCGAGACTTTATTTCCTCCTGGATTTCATTTTTTCTCGTTATCATTGAACCTAAATACCTTAATTTCTCTACGTGTTCAAAAGTATGCCCTGGTATATCAATATCACCAAGATCGCCAACGTTTATTGTTATTGGATTTAACAATGAAATTCAAATTAATCAATTAAATATAATAAATCAAAAATTAAATATGTATACATGTACATATTTTCTTAAAATTTATAATAACTATTTGATTAATTTTATTTCCATTCTTTAATTTAAAATTAAATTTCTAATGTAACATTGTTTTATAATTGAATTATTTAATTTTGTTTTGCTGTTTTTATATTACGCCATTCACTCTTACATACACACTTAGAAAACATTTTTATTTTCATTTCTTAATTTTAATATGTTCCAGTCCTGATTATTGGCCTAAATCATTGACTAAATTAAATAAACAATTTTAAGATCTTTGATTATACTTTCTATGAATACATCGACTGTCTACCAATAAACCTTTATGACATATAAACTGTTTGATAGAGTATCGGCATTAGACTATATTTCTACTCTATGTTGTTTTCGATATATGAATTTTATTCTAATAATGTCTATTACTTGAATTATCATTATTTTTTTTTTCACATTCGAAAAATCATAATTCATACATTTTCAACTCCCGCATTTCGAAATCAATTTGCAGAACTAGGCAGCTATCTTACGAGCTAATAACTCAGCGGTGATATACTGCAGCAATTTCCTAGAGTCGCCACCTCATCATCTATTTATCTCCTCCTATATTGCGTTACCACTTTTTACTTTATTTAGCTCGTGATCCTGGTAACATTAGATCCTTTGATTGGTCGTTGTGTAAAGCGCGGTCGCTGATTGGCCCGCCGGTAAAGTGCAACTACCAAATAGGGCGGGCACGACCTTTATCCAACCAATGGTAACTCGGGATTATCGGTCTTGGTTGTTCACGAACCAATTTCCTCTATACAGGCCAATTAACGGCCATCTTTTGATATATGTGCAGTGGCTCCGGAATTTTTCATTTAACGATAACCTAAGAGAAAGGACAAAGGAACTTGATGCTTTGGGAATTATAAATCGAGTATTTGAAAGGTCATCCTGGTTTTAAAGTTCTTCATAAATTTTGATCTTATGGAAATCTTAATATTTTCCAAAATATTATACAAATTTATCTCAATTCCACAATGAAACTATATGGTATTTATAAATAAATAACTATTAACTTTTACTATTTAGGAGCAATTTATCAATATTAATTAACATTAATATTTTATGAAGGTTAAAGTTCATAATTAAACTAGTCGCTGTTTTAATATATAGAATGTAATTAAATTATTGCCTTCTTATTTAAAAAAAAATATATCAAATGAAATACTGCTTAACAATTAGAGACAATAATGAAATGCGCGTAATAAATGAAAATGCGCTGGTATTTTAACAAATACCATAAGTAATAAAAAGAAAATAAATAAAAATAAAACTGATTATTTTAGATAATAATATAATAAATTTTATAATAAAACACATGTTTCTATATAAATTCAATTTAATTAATTCTTTAATAGTTTCACGTATTTTTATCTCTGAATGTATTTGAAAAATCATTCATTGATTTTAAAAATGAAGGTAAGTGAAAGTCGTGTGTTGCCCGCACCAGATTTTTTAATTCTTTAAGCTGATACACCTAGTGCTTTCCAGAAAATTTTCCTTCATTTCCCAAGCCCGGATCGGGAAGTATCGGACGAGGAGGATGACAATAAGCTCCGCGGAGGGAAGGAGATAGGATCTACAGGAAAACGCCTTTAGCTCTTTGAGCCGCCGCCGGGCGGTGTGAGAACTAGCGGTCGCGGCCTCTTTGATCGCCACTGATTGAGGAACATTTAGCTGCCTCTATTTGAATAGCAGAGCACTCTCGTGGATAATGTTGTAAAGATCCCTGTCTAGGGTTACTCAGTCAATGACGATACTATCGTGGGAGAGCCCGGCTAATCCACCTCTCTTTACAGTTTCCACCAAGAATACTAACTAATTCCTTCTAGAGCCCTTGTCTTTCTTTTTTTTTATTTCCTCGATTCCTCCAGGAGTCGCTGATGAAGAAATAGTCACATCCTTCTTATGTCCCTTGATTAATAATTCTGGCACGGATCCTCGAGTCCAGTCGTGTCATGATATCTCAATCCGACCCTTCAAGTTTCTGTTCCAGTTTGTTCCAACAAAGTTTAAACCAATCAACAGAAAAAAAAAATCCAATGTCAGGACTTTTACCACTTATCTTCGTTGTTAAAAATCAATCTAAGCACTTTTAAATAGAGTTGAAAAAGTTTAATGAATTATATTGAGTTTCTTCGTAAACACATTTTAGATTAAATAATATAAATTGTTAATTTATTAAGTTTCTGACCTATTCGTCACTTTACATCACTTCCACAACATTGTATATAATATAAAATAGTTTCTCAAATCAATAAATAAAATTAAAAAAATAAAAGTCCTGTACCAATACAACCAATGAAGGGTCTTGAGCTCAGTACATGTAGAGACTCGTACTGTTTCTAGGCCAACCGCCGTGCAATGAGGTTGTTGTTGTTGTTGGTTTGGGTTTTGAGGCGTAAAACCAGATGGCCATCAACGCCTTTATTTCTTTAGTTTATTTCATTTAACTTCCATCTAAAAAAAAATAAAATAATAATATATATATATTTGGTTAATCCCACACGATTGTTTTATTAGTTTTTTTTTTTTTTTTTTGTACAGTATCCCTATATTTTATTTAGCAGCTCCTGGGCTTTGAGAAAGTTTAGTAATAATTTTATATCATTTTCGTTATCGCTCAATAAGGTAGTCAGGTATCAGGTCTTATTCTTAATCTGTTAAAATATGATTGGTAAAAAGGGCATTCCTCCAATATGTGTCTGACACGGGGTTTTTTCAGTGTTAGCACTTTGGGGTGGCTGTTTGGTGATATGATGTATATGTGTGAGGTTAGTGAGGCCTATCAACCTAGCTAGGACAAATGCAATGAGGTGATTAGGCCTTGACCACGCTCAGCCGCCAGGTTTTTACTCCAATTTCTTAGGTACCCACTTTAAAGAGGCTGGGTATGCCCCAGGAAGGTCTCCTTACCTCGGGGTCGCCCCGGCTGAATTAAAAGAATTAATAATATTCTGCCGCAGGCGGGATTCGAACCCAGGACCCAGAGAACAGAAGACTAGTGCGCTATACATTAGACCACACTGCTCTATTTTACATATTATCCTGGACAAAAAAAAAAAAAAAAATTAATTTTACTCTTTTCTCATACACTTCAATAATTAATTTTGAAAGTATACTAATTGTGGTAGGACTACAGTGGCTAGATAGAATAGGCGAACGTGGTATAATGTGACAAACAATCTTTCATTAAATACATGGATATAAATTTTAGTTTGAATCAGGCAGGAAATGTTTTATTGTAAGTATATTGTAAGTTCTAAAATGAAAATATTGTAAATACCTGTATAAATAAAAAAGACGAAATCTTGTTAAAATTGTATACCATACTTGTACCTCCCAAGGGAGAGACTTATTGTTCTATTAAGGATGCAATAAAGTTATTATTATTATAGTCACAGTAGAATAATAACAATTACAGATAAATTTCACCAGATTATTATAATAATCTGCAAATAATATTTTATATAATATTAAATATTATATAAAATATTATATATTACAGTGGTCTAGTGGGTAGAGCGCTAGTCTACTGTGCTCCGGGTCATGGGTTCGAATCCCGGCTGTCGCGGAATATTATTTATTCTGTTATTTCGTCAGGGGGGGCGATCCTGGGGCATGGAGACCCTCCTAGGGCACAACCAGCCTCTAGAGTTAATGTTAGGGTATCGGAGTACACCTACCTCAACCTCTTGGTTATTAGCACCGAATAAATTTGTAGTAACAGATTTGTTTTACTCTTTTTCCTCATTTTATTTATTTATTTTTCTTCTATTTTTTATTTATTTATTTTTTTTATTGAATATTTTTTTTTTGGTTTATTTATTATTTTGTTGACACATTCTGAATTATTGAATTTATTCCAATTTTTTTTCTTTCCTTATTTATTTTTTTATACATATTTTTTTTATTATTACTATTATTTTTTTTTCTTTCTTTCTTTATTTTTTTTTCTTATAGTTCCGGGAGCAGAGAACATTCTTTGACGAACCTAATCAGTGAACTAACTTTTTCACTGAAGTCCTTCAAGCTCTCACTCAACGATCTAGCTAGGTTAAGTTAATCCATTTGTACATAAAATTTGGGCAGTTCTCAATTATGTGTTTTACGACAGTTCTCAATTATGTGTTTCCGACAACCATCCTCTATAAAGTGGGTACCCAAAAAAGAGGAAAAACCCTGGCGGTCAATCAAGTCATTGTACGGCCGTTGGCCTAGAATCAGTACGAATATCTACATGTACTGAGCCCAAAACTCTTCATGGGTTGTAGTAGTATAGGTTTTTTTTTATTTTTTATATAATGATATTAATATAATAAGGAATAGCTTTACGTTTAATAGGAAAAATGCTACAACATTTCCAAATTGTACGGCATATAGTATCAGAAAGTTGTCTAAAACCATCAATTTCTTCAAAACCCTGATGAAAACTAGAGTAGCTCTGAAAACATAAGGTACAACACAGTGTATTTTTTTACACTTTTTATTAATATGGCTATTTCAATAGAACCTTATTTTAGCATAATCCTGTAATCAATTTTGGATATTTATTTGTGTTAACATTTCTAATAATAGCTTTTAATGTGATCACTTAAGTGTCCCTGAACTAATTTATGCAGTTCCCTGTTTCAAACCCAACTTATAGCAGTATAATTATTTCTTCAGTTATTGCAGTCGTGGGACGATACTGGTATAAGTGTTCCTTTTAGTTTGGATGTTGCGTAATGTACCAATAAGCAGTAGTATTGGTATAACAGTATTGGTTACTATTTAATTGTTGAGATACGACCAAGATTTTATCTCCGATTCATTCACTATTACACTATCGAGTAGTTTTCGCTACTTCATATTCACCATTCTTTACTCTGCTTTGTAATAGGGATTTCGTTTATCTCTTGAAAGTACTCTTGGTTCAAAAACATTTAAACAATCCTAAAATTTTACATGAGCATGCAGATCCTACAGGTCACAAGACTTGTAAAGATCATTTGCATTTACCAATGTATGGATGTCTAAATGCAATTGCCGTTTATATTAGATATAACCCGGAATGTTGATAAGCTGCGTGGAACATGCGGATGCCAAGATTTAACGGTCTCCTCCCATATCCAACAGAGTGTGCTAGAGAATTCCTTATACTTCTGGGAACAGAAAGCCAAAGCCCCTGAGCCAGCCGGGACCATCATGTGGAACTAATGCACAAACAAGGACAGCCGAGCCTGTTATTACCGGCGATAACATCTCCCAATTTCCTCATGGAAGGGGGAGGGAGTATAATCCGAAACGTCTTAAAAAGCAATGCCCTCTTCATGATAAGGTATGGGTCAATCCATTCGAAATCGTCCAAACCATGCCTCTCAACATTTTTTGATTTTCATAATTATTTTCTATCTTTGCCTGAGTTTCTGGCAAATGCTCTTAGTGTTTCAGCCATTTGAAGTCAGCTTCACGAGTAAAAACATATTGTTACGGCTACGGGGTGTGAGAAATGAACTACTCCAGTTTACAAATTACAAATATTTATTAAATACAGAATGTACAAGTACAAAGGGATTACTAACCAGTATAGTTATAATAATAATTGAATTACTAGCTTAACTACTAACAGTATACATATAAAATGAGGTATTCCCAACAAATAAACTACTTAGGTAAACTTATACAATATGCCAGACTTATTCTAAAACTTACAACTATAAAACATATATAAACTACAGTCTTCTAATTTCCCACCGACCGGTTATCACAATATTGACACACAGTTTCACTATACTGTCACACTGTCACGAACTGTTCACTGTCACTGTTCACTGATACATCACTGATACTTGTTTAGCCGGATTAAGACTGACTGACCCAGGCGTAGTGGACCGGTATTTGTACCACCACCGAATATTCCAGACATAGCAGGTAGAGGCCGGGCCGTTCGTTCTAGACAATTCGAAGACCGTCCAGGTCCAAAAGCCCCATCGAGCCATTCTAGGCGTGGTATACCTGTTATTGTCTTGACCGTATATTGCTACCGATATTGATATTGGTGTAATGGCTAGCAGAACATCCTTCTATGCCCTAGATCTCCATCATCATAAGCCCCTCTGAAGAACGGCATAACCTAGAATTTTTACTCACAATAAATAATCCTTGGGTCACCACCAGGATTGAACCCGCGATATAGGGGTTCAAACTTGGTGGTGACCCAAGGATTATTTATTGTGAGTAAAAATTCTAGGTTATGCCGTTTCTCAGAGGGGGCTTATGACGATGGAGACCATAGCTAGTCAGTTACTCGTTATTCATGTCTATTCTGACAAAACCTACATATTGGGTTGTGTCACATGAAATGTCCCTTTTCAAGGTAAGGGATTTTTATTAAAAATACGATATGAAAACAAGATAATTTTATTCCAAGTATTTACCTTCTTTTTCTACACATTTTTCCCAAAGTGACACCAAATATTTTATCCGAACTGAAAAACTCTGAGCTTCGAAGTGAAACAAAATCTGAAAATGCACTTTTCACTTGATCATTATTTTCAAAAAGTTTTCCTTTGACAAAGTTGTCTAAATACCTTTTATATTCCCTAAACTTCGTAGCCCAGTTCTTTCAATTTTTGCACGGTATGTTTTGAAACATGGTGTCTTGCTGCCGCTCAGTGAGATCATGAGGTACCCATGTATCAAGTTTTTTTACTTTCCGGCGATTGGTCAGTTCATTAACACTCCCTTCCCCAAACGCCTTGCAAATATTTCTAGCGGCTTCAGCTGCTAAATGGCCGAGTTTAAACTCGTACAAAAATATTACTCGAAAATTGCGTGTTTCCATGTTCATATTTGGAGGTATACTAAAAAGTGGGTAATTGATTGGGAAGCTAATGTTTATAATATATAGGTAAAGGATTAGTAATTGTTTACTTTAAATATTTAAACATTCGGAAGAAAACAACAGAGACCTGCAAAATCCTTTATGTATTTCAGAAACTATAAAAACGGACATTTCATGTAAAACAACCCAAATAGGTAAAATTTAGGGCTACCACTGTAGCCCTTCCGATTAGCCACAGTAGCAAAAAAGTGACTTTAAATGAATAAACAAACATGTATTAGTCAAATTTCTCTAAACATCGTAATTTTTTAAAATATCAAATGAAAAAATCCAGCAAAATTATAAGAAACTGATCACAATCCATTATCTTGATGATTATGAAAAATCTCGAAAATTAATGAAATCCGGCTTGAAAATATATAATGAAAAGTTTTCAATATAGTTATTTTTATGAAAATTAGGAATGTAACTAACCTCAGAAATAAAAAGAAAATCAAAGGTATTTTTTTCTTTATTAAATTTTAACTCGCAAACAATAAATTAAATATTTTAAATTAAAATAGTAGGTTTCTATTATCTTCCAAAAAAAAGTTTTTACAGAAAAACTTTAACGAGTCAACGTTTCGGGGACCTTCCCCATCATCAGAACTCACTAAAATACATCAATAATTAATAATTAACATCAATATACAACTATTTAATATAATAACTTATAAACATTAACAACATTCAAATAACAATGTTACAAAAAAAAATTATTTATTTACCTGAGTTGTCTGACAGGTTAAAAATCCATTTTTATAATTTATAATGTTGTCAAAAAAATCTTTAAAATAAAATTATATTGCTCAGGGAACAAAAACCATCCCACCTTACATATTCTTTGGCCCCTTATGGATTAGGGTCGTCCTATTTATTGTAAAAGATAGACTGAATTATTATTTAAATAGGTCAACAATACAATCCTACAATTTTAACTTTTCTATTGCATCTGCATAGTAAGAACATGTGTTTTGAATCCGTTTTAATAATTTATTGTATTTTTTATATTTTTGTTTATATGTAAAGATTCTACTTTTTTTTTTAAGATAATAGAAACCTAATATTTTAATTATATCAATTGAAATCTTCCCTTAGATCTATTTTTATTATTAATTTTTTTTCTAATCAATTTACGAGATTTTTTAACCACTTTCTTCAACATTTAGGTAACGAGTCGCGATAACAAAAATGCTAATAAGATCCTTATAATTTTGGTGCTTTTTATAAATTTATTTAATATGTAAATAATTTACAGAATTTTCATAGAAAATTTAATGTTTTTTAAATCCAGTTACCATTAGGCCTTGGTTATTCTATTGATAACTATTATAAGGGATTTCTAAAATAAACTTTAAAAACTATGTATGTTGCATTGCGGTTTTTGAACACATTCGATTAATTTAACCTTTTTAAGTTTAATTAACCCTGATTTAATTTACCTTAACTAAACTTCATTATTACATTTTAAATTTTATTTCTGTTTTTAGTAGAGGTATTATTAATGGATATTACACCTGTTATCAAATTGAAACTGAATTCTATTGAATGTGTCACTATAAATATATTATTGTTTCAGGAACTCTTATTACAGTTATATACCGGGAATTTAAATAAAAGTTGCATTGCTGAAATATTACAGAAATTAAATAATGGAAGTATTTTATTAAATATGTCATCTAACCTTTGTTTACACAAGCCATAGCATAATAGTCTAATTTTTGTGGTTTGATATCGGCATTTAAGCCCTGCCATACTATTTCAAATCTTCATCATATTAAAGCCAATTTAATTTTACATCCATATAGCGAGTTTAATCAAATCGTTAGAGCCATTTTTGAGAAAATTATCAAAAAGTGCAAAATGCATACTATAAAGTAGCACTTCTGGTCAGCCAAATTCATTACAAAACTTGCTGTAACATCTCGGGCGTAAGGTGTCTTAAATATAAAATTTCAGTTTCACAGGCCTTTTTGTTTTCGCTCGGGAGTTACCAACGTAACTGTAAAAAATCTGGTGCGGGCAACACACGACTTTCCCTTATCTCCATTTTTGAAATAAATTAAAAAAATTTCAAAACAGGTGAAAGAGAGTCACCCTGTTACAAACCCAATCGCACTTTTTTTTTCTTTCTTTTTTTTAATAATTAATACTTTTTATAATAGATACTTACTATACAATGCAAATAAATTAGCTCGGTTTATATTGCGGTAGAACGATGTAACGCTAACACAACATTTGACAGGTACCCTAGTTATCAATTAGCTGGCGTTCCCGAATTGTGGTATAGTACCTCAGTACATCAGTACCTCAGTAGGTACCTGTTCTAGGCCTTCCTTATACTACTCTGTTATTTTCCCTCTAGCTCATGGCCGGCATCATCGGCCTAATTCTTATTGCTGCCATGGGGATCCAATCCAGTTAGTGCTCGTACATAATCTACACATTGTTCTCGATCACATGCTCGCAACAAGGGTACTTCTTCAGAACTTGAAGAGTTCATCCTATTTCTTGTTTCCCTAGTAGGCTGATGTCTGAACCGATCTTCTGATGGAACAAAAAAAAAAAAAAAAAGATGTTAAAAAATCCTTTATAAAACATCTGGTAAGGGCAACACACGACTTTCACTTACCTCCATTTTTTAAATCAATGAAAGAATTTTCAAATACAGTTAGAGATAAAAATACGTAAAACTATTAAAGAATTAATCAAATTGAATTTATATAGAAACATGTGTTTTATTAAAAAATCTATTATATTATTATCTAAAACAATCAGTTAGTTTTATCTTCTTTTCATCACTCTCTATTAACTTTTAAAAGCTTGAGAATAAGATAATATTTTTTCTAAAATCTTTAGTTTTCCAACGGTATATCATTCATGTATATTACTCTTCTTATGTTCAAAAACCAAAAATTGCATTAAAACAAATATTTTTTTCAGTTTTCTCCTATTGTTGTTTTTCAAATTCGTACAACTTACATATTTTGATGTTATTTATCAATGCTAACAACATATTATGGTTATTTTTATAGAATCAGCAAAATTAAAAGAGAAAGAAAATATCGGCATTTAAGCCCTGTCAGACCATTTTTATCAGAATAAAACCTACATGATGTTAAAGCCAATTAAATTTTACATTGATATAGCGAGTTTAATCAAAACCGTCGGAACCGTTTTTGAGGAAATCGAAAAAAGGTGAAAAATACATTGTATAAATTGGCTCTTCTGGTAAGCTCATTTTGATAAAAAAGGTTTTGAAACGTCTCGGGCGTCTAGTTTTCTCAAATATGAAATTTCAGTTTCATAGGACTTACCGTTTCCGCCCGCGAGTTACCACACACTCACAGACCTTTTTGTGGCACTTGTCATTTGGACTCAGGGGACTCTAAAACGTGTATTTCCGTTGAAAACTGGAATTCGAAAATTTTCTTGATCGCAATACTTTCCCTTCCTATATATTTCATATACAGATAATTGAAAGTAAAATATCAGCCATAAATGTAATTAATAAACTGCTAAATATTCAGGAAAAGGTAAAGAGTTACTTAAAAAAAATAAAAATCATGGAAAATAAAAGTGTTGAGTGGCAAAATTATTGAAAATTGGTCGATTTTTATTGGATTGACCCGAACATCATGTATTTTCTTTCTCTTGAGATAATATTATTCCATTGTCATCCTGGCGACCCAGAAGAGACAGACGTCGGGACATCCTAATTAGCAGAAGTCCACTAGGAGACTGGGGCAATAAAAGCGGGACTCGGTGGCTAAACACTGAAGATGGCCGGGAAGGAAAAAAATCCAAAAGTGAGCCGGAGCCTAACTCAGAGGGATTTGCATACAATTCTCCGAGTTGTCTCGCGACCCCTTGCCTTCCTATAGCTTCCCTTCTTCTTTCCTTTATTTGTCTCTCTCTGTTTATTTAATCTCTTTGCCTATACCGTCTATTCGCTTCTGTTCGCCATAGGCCGCCGATGGTACTATTTAATTGAACTATCTTTATAAGGAAGATACTAGCCTTTATAAAATAACGTTCGGGTAACTGTTATTTTAGAAGTGGGATTTGCATCGTTCTAAGGACTCTTTACCTTATTTGAAGATAAATATTTATATTAGCACCACCAAATTTTATTTAAAAAATATTGGTGCGGGCAACACACGACTTTCACGTACCTCCATTTTTAAAATTAATGAAAGAATTTTCAAAAACAGCTATAGATAAAAATACGTGAAACTATTAAGTAATTAATTAAATTGAATTTATATAGAAACATGTGTTTTGATTTAGAAAAATCTATTATATTATTATCTAAAATAATCAGTCAGTTTTATGTTCATTTCATCACTCTCTATTAACTTTTAAAAGCTTGTGTATGAGATAATATTTTTTCTGAAATCTTTAGCTTTCCAACGGTATATCATACATGTATATTACTGCTCTTATGTTCAAAAACGAAAAATTGCATTAAAAAAATATTTTTTCTGTTTTCTCCTTTAGTTGGGTATCGAATTTATTCAATTTATATATTTATCTGTTTTTCATCAGCGTTAACAAGATAATATAGTTATTTTTATTGAATCTACAAAATTAAAGATACTTTAGAGGAAGAAAATTAAAAATATCGGCTTTAAGGCCCTGTCAGACCATTTTAATGAGAATAAAACCTACATGATATTAAAGCCAATTAAATTTTACATCGATTCCACGCAATGGGCGTTTTTTAAACCGAAAAACATCACTTCTTCAGACACCGTCTCAGAGTCAAGTATGTATATTTTTTCTTATAGATTAGGATCTCTTTTCATCGCCCATTTCTTTCTCCCTCTTTCCATACTCATATCTTTTTCCGTTACATATCCTGACATCCAATTGTTAGTTTAATATTACATTATTTAAAAATTTTAAATTGTTTTATTCATAGTTCATAAAAAGTTTCTCTTTTTTAATGACTATGTTATTTTTATATAATACCTATATTCTTAACTATGTTTGTTATATATTACCGTCACATATCACTTCAAAATTGTTAATATTTAAAATTTTAATTGTTCACATATTTTTCTCTTTGTCGTTTTTTCATTTGCTTAGCCTGTCTTTATATATTGTTATACAATATTATCATCTCAATTCTGTTTACTTCCATACTGTACAACTATCATCTTATTAATTTTTTTTATAACCGTCATCCGTACTTTATAACTACAATCTCACAGTAAATAACACCACATTAATGAAAAGAATGCAGAACAACTTCAGACAACAGGAGAATTAATTTCTTTAATTAATTACTTCATTCATGTAACGACGTTTTACAATATTGTGACTAAACAGATGATGCTTTAAAAGATCTTTAACGAGTACCTGACATTACACTGAGTCGATATTACCACTTTAGGCCTCCTACTAAGGACGGCATAACCTAGTATATTTACTACCTTTAAAAAATCATCGGGTCATCTGCGGAATTTGGATCCAAGACGTGAATATAGAAGGATAATACTATAGCTATTATGCCATAGATTACCCTCCTCCCCCTCCTTATATTTCTTAATGTATATATGAAGGGGGCGGTGTGGCTAAGTGGGTTAGCGCGCGTTGCTTTGAACGCGCGTTGCCTAGATACCACAGATGACCAAAAACTTAGAGACCAAATAATTAATTACCAGTTTGCGTCTCGGTGGTGCTGGGGCGGCTTTTATCTCGGCATTTATACCCCACTCTCATCCCTTGGCCTGAGAAACCCCGGTATATTCTTCAAAGCCGAGGTAGGGGTGAACAACAAAAAAAACAGTATGTATATATGTTGCACATCTGTAAAAATTGTAAATCAGTGTATTATCCGAGTTCTGATTAAAATATATAATTACTGATTAATTTTCTGTGCATGTTCTCTTACCGATAACGAATCTTGTATTAGTGTTTCAATGTATGTAAATGCGTGATAAATATATATGCGTAAAATAATATGTATGTAAATAAAGTTTCTAGAGAGTTGCAATGTGAAAAAAGTACTACGTTTGTTATTGTATATTCACCCATAACATCATACGTAGGGAAAGAAGGTCGGTTAGTTATACCTATTATTTGTCAATGCTTTTGTCTTTTGTTACCTTCTCTGTCTTTCCTCATGAACCAAAATCTCTGCCTCACAAAAAGACCCATTATTTCTTCTAAGGTGATCTAAGGGAACCCCACTGTTTTGGACTTGACTCGGACGAAAAGAAGGCGGACCCTGACCCAACCAAATTCCGCAAGGGCGATAAAAAAGGCATTGGTGAAAGTGGGTGGGAGACTAGAGTACGTGACATATCCAAAAGGGCCACGGTTAGCGAGCCCATTGTGCCCCTGGCATTAGTCAGGATTACTGTACCTGTCGTCTTCCGCCGCTCCTTCGGGGAATCTGTCAATATGTCATTATTTACCTACATTAACAATATATTTTTTACTTTCACTTACTATATATAGTAAGGAAAGTATTGTGATCGTGAAAATTTTCGAATTCCAGTTTTCAACGGAAATACACGTTTTAGGGTCCCCTGAGTCCAAATAACCAAGTCCCGCAAAAAGTCTGTGTGTGTGTGTGTGTGTGTGTGTGTGTGTGTGTGTGTGTGTCTGTGTCTGTGTGTGTGGTAACTCCCGAGCGGAAACGGTAAGTCCTATGAAACTGAAATTTCATATTTAAGACAACTATACGCCTGAGACGTGACAAAACTTTTTTCATCAAAATGAGCTTACCAGAAGAGGCACTTTATACCATGCATTTTGCACCTTTTTTCGATTTTCTCAAAAACGGTTCCGACGATTTTGATTAAACTCGCTATATCGATGTTAAATTTAATGGGTTTTAATATCATGTAGGTTTTATTTAGTTAAAAATGGTCTGACAGGGCTTAAATGCCGATATTTTAAATTTTCTTTCTCTAAAGTGACCTTTAATTTTGTTAGATTCAATAATAATAACTAGATTATCTGTTAGCGCTGATGAAAAACAGGTAAATATATAAATTGAATAAATTCGATACCCAACTAAAGGAGAAAACAGAAAAAATATATTTTAATGAAATTTTTCGTTTTTGAACATAAGAGCAGTAATATACATGTATGATATACCGTTGGAAAGCTAAAGATTTTAGAAAAAATATCAACTCATACACAAGCTTTTAGAAGTTAATAGAGAGTGATGAGAAGAAGATAAAACTAACTGATTATTTTAGATAATAATATAATAGATTTTTTAATAAAACACATGTTTCTATATAAATTCAATTTGATTAATTCCTTAATAGTTTCACGTATTTTTATCTCTAACTGTATTTGAAAATTCTTTCATTGATTTTAAAAATGGAGGTAAGTGAAAGTCGTGTGTTGCCCGCACCAGATTTTTTATATTATTTATTTATTGGAATTTAAAAATGTATAATGGAATACAACAAGTAATTTGGAAGGAAATATTAAAAGCCATGAAACACATGTAGAGAAGAATATATTTAGAACACTCTAAATATATTCTAAACTAGAAGGTCTTGGGGATATCTCATTTTCAGACTCCTCGGAGGATTCTCAGAAATTGAAGAGGAAGAAAGGATTGAAACTAAAGGTTTAGGGTGGGAATGGAGTTGGTCATGAAAGGAATGGTATCTAGATCGGGCCAAATCAGCAACATACGGAACATTAAGGTCTTTATGAAAGAGTTTATTCGTGACAAAATAAGGAGCATTGAGGATTTTTTGAAGGATTTTAGATTGTAAGGATTGGATACGGGGAGAATTCGACGGTTTAGTAGAGCCCCGAAAGCTCTACTCCCTACGTACGTATCAGCCTTATGATAATCACGTAGATGAGACTTTTGTAGTGGAAGATTGGAAACTTTGTCTAGTAAGTGTTGAAGTAGTCGAATACGTCATGCAGGTTCTTGTCGTTTCAGTCTTGTATGAGGGTAATAATATTAATCTGTTCAAAAAACGACAAAAACAATGTATTGGTTAATTAACTAATTATTAATTATTATATTTTGTTATTACTTAACTATAGTCGTGGTCATAAAAACCGCATCCATTACACAAGCTCCTATTTTTTTTTTCTAAAATAACATCAAAGCTTACAAAGTATTTGTTAAAAAACATAAACAATCCTGGGTAAAAAATAAAACAATATTATATTTTGAAAATCAAAAAAACACACGAAAATCTGTGAAAAAGAAATTGTTAAAGTTGATAAAAGGTTGTTTCAACAAAAGCTTGTTCGAAATTTTCGAAAAAGGGGCCAATGACTATTAGTTTAGATGGTTGTTGTTACTTGGTGGTAATTTAAAAAAACAAAACAATTTTTGAAATTTTTAATAAAAAATTGATATATTAAATTTTAAAGAACTCAGGTAAATACAATTTTTATGTAACATTGTTAAGTATATTTATAATAATGTTTTTAATTAGTATATAACATATTTATCTTTTGATGTTAGCGAGTCCTGATGCTGGGGAAGGCTGAAAATACCGAATTTAAAAATTTCATTATCATAAGTATTATTGATTTATTCATTTGAATTAATCGCCCATTTCGCATCATTGTTGGTAGTGTGAAAACGAAAAATGAATAAAATAAAGCTGTTTTACAACAACAAAACATAGTTTTCTAGGCTAAATCATATTTCTAGAAATAATATAATATACTAGATGCATATGATATTGGATGGTAACTATTTAAAAAAAAAAAAAAAAATCAATTCTTAGAATGGAATGGGGAGTTAAAAAAATCCACAGACACAGTTTCAAATAAAGTAATTTCTACATTTAAATTTTTTTAATGGAAAAATAAGTTTCCTTGAAAATTAAAATAAAATAAAATATACATTTAAAAGTTATTCAAATTGAACTCATTACATATCAATGAAGACTCAGACACACCATGTCCAATGCATTTCTATACAATCGGTTATTGCTAAGTAGTTCAGGTGGCGCTATCTGTGGTAAAATGTTATAACTTCATTTTGTTTTAGTGGTCTTGTTTACGAAACCGTAAACCGAATAAAGAATGCTATTCTCTTCAATATTGGCTTGAATTTTTAGAGATGAATGGAGAATAATTCTAAACTAGTTAAACGTACATTTTATGAAAGGAAATATAATTTGAAATCCACAATATAGTCGATTACTTTTGTTAAGTTTTTTGTTTTGTTTTTTCATTAAATGGTTAAGAAAATAAAACTAATGATTGAGCATTCAATAAATAGCGAATACACACGACTTTTGTTTACAGAAATCCTAAAATTAAGTTCATGTTTCGCGATTTAACAAAATAATACATAAATAATTACTAAAACAGAACGAAAACAAGTGTTTATATATTTTACAAGAATTCTTAGAATCAGAGAGTCAATATCTCATGGCTGGAATAAGAGAATAACTGATTATTCTACTACCGTCGGAATCGAAATGTGCCTAAAAACCAGAATTCCAGTGCTCTGACCACTGCACCATCCTCTTACAAATCAAATACCTCATACAAATTGAAGGACCATCTTTAGGTTTTGTTTTTTTTAACCGCTTTCAAAAGAGCCATATCAGTTAAAATGGAGATGGGTCAGTCTTGTGGCTATCCTGAATCACAGAACTTGGTCATAAATTGCTACAGAGACAATTGTAAGAGATGACGATGAAAAGCACAGAAGAGATGGAGTGATGAAAAACCGGTAGAATAAACTGATTGTTGTAGATAAAAATATAATAGATTATTTAATAAAACAAATGTTTCTATTGAAAATTTATGTAACTAATTATTTGTTTTTTTTTCCATATTTAAATGCATTTATAAATTCTTAAAGTAATTTTAACAACGGAGATAAGTGAAATTCGCGTGTTGCTCGCACCAGATTTTTTACCACTGTTGTCCAACCACTATTTCTAAAATCTTTAGCTATCCAACCGTATATTATACATACTATTCTTGAGTTCAAAAACACAAAAATTGCATAAAAAAATATGTTTACATTTTTCTCCTTTAGTCTTTATCAATTTCGCTGAACTTCCATATTAACACGTTATTTATCATTGCAAATAAGATGATGTTCCAATTTTTTTTTTTAAATCTACAAAATTAAATGTACTTTTGAGGAAGAAAATGTTAAAATATCGGCATTTAAGCCCAGTCTGACTATTTCAATAAGAAATAAACCTACATGATATTAAAGCCATCAAATTTTACATCTATATAGCGAGTTTAATCAAAATCGTTAGAGCCGTTTTTGGGGAAAATCGTAAAAAGCTCCAAAATGCATAGTTTAAAGTGTTTTTTCTGGTTTGCTGATTTTGAAGAAAACGTTGTTGTAAAATGAAATTTCAATTTCATAGGTCTTTTCGAATTCTCTCTGGACTTACCAAACACGGACACACAGACCTTTTTGTGGAACATGGTAAATTGAACTCAGGGGACTCTAAAACGTGTATTCTGTTAAAAACTCAAATTCGAAAATTTTCACGATCGCACTACTTTCCCTTATTATACAATTCATATATAGGTAAGTGAAAGTAAACGTCCGAATCTGTAACTATGTAACAAAAATCTTATAGTGAATATTATTTTAGTTAAGGGAATTAATTTTAGTTTAAATTATTCATGAAATATTTTATTTTATTTAAATTTAAAGAGTAAACAGTTAATATTTTAAGTAGCACGAAAGAAGAAGAGGAAATTATGAACTTTATGAAATGTTTCCGACAAATACATCTCTACTAGGTTTACTAACTTTCTAGGTATTTCGTGTTCAATCATGATGTTACATAGCTTCTGACGGTCGATGGAATCATAAGCCTTTTTAAAATCGATATAGAGTTGATGGACTACACCGTTGTATTCCAGCTTCTTCTCTAATATTTGACGTAAAGAAAATATTTAATCAATATCAGATTGTAATTTTACTCAAAAAAATTGTTGTTACAAAAAAAAAAATTATTTAAAATAGACTTGTACCGCTAAAAGGTAGAGTCTTATTGTTCTGTGGACAAGAAAAATAAAGTATTATTTGTATTATTGTTTTTGTCTCATTTAATAGTTTGGCTAACCTATTAAGCGTTTGCTTAAGAAGACGTAAACACTTAATAGAGTAATCGAAGCGACGAAAACGCGAACAAGGGGAAGAATGGAATAATTAAAAAATAAATGAGAAAGAATAAGAAGGGGCGATAAATTGAAGCTGGCGATGCTTTAATACAATTCGCCTTTCCTTCAGGTTCTTCTCTCTTTATTTATTAGACTTATCTCGAGAAAAGTGAAATTAAATTGAGGAGAGGAGTAGGAAGGAGGGAGGTGGCTTGTCTGAACAACTAAGACAATACATCATAGGCCAGCTTTCCTCTTGCCATTTTTATGATTATTTATTTTTTTTTTTTTGCGGTCTGATCGGAGGGGGCGGATTTACCACGAGCGGGAAGTTATCAAACTTAATGATCCTCGATCCGGATCGGAAGAGTATGATTTATATCGATACATCGAGTCAGTAAATCTGGCGGGAGCGGGACATGTGTTTCCTGGACCGGGTGAGTTATGCCGGGTCCTAACAATGGCCGCGCGCATGCAAATGACACTTTTGCGTCCTGTTGGCTGACGGACGTCCTATCCACTTCCGGCCCCCGTACCAATCAGATCGCGGCTTCGGATCTGCAATTTGTCAGATCGTCGAATCTACTTGGCTCTCATGTAATTTAGTTCAATAGAAAACATGAAAGGTGCGCGTAACAAACGACTTTCGCTGATATACGTTGTTTAAATCAATTCAATTAAAGAACTTTTAAATTAAGTTAGTTCAAAAAATGTTAAATAGCATTGAGTTTCAATGGAAACATTTTTTAAGAAAATGTAAGTTCATTAATTTAGTCTTAGGGAAAGTAGGACAAAATTTTTAAAGTAAACAGTTACTAATTCTCTACCTTTGTATTATAAACATTAGCTTCCCAATCAATTACCTACTTTATAGTATACCTCCAAATATTAACATGGAAACACGCGATTTTCGAGTAATATTTCTTGTACGAGTTTAAACTCGGCCATTCAGCTAGAAATATTTGCAAGGCGTTTGGGTAAGGAAGTGTTAATGAGCGAACACTTCGCCGTTGGTTTTCTAAGTTTTCAGCTGGGAATACCGACTTGGAAAACTTGCCCCGAGAGGAAGACCTCCGTCCGTAATAGACAACGATGTCCTCATATATACAGTAGAAGGAAACCCCTACCAAACAGCTAAAGGACTCTCAGCACAACTAAATGCAGGTGCATCTACCGTTTCCAGACATTTAAAGTGTATTGGGAAAGTAAAAAAGCTCGATACATGGGTTCCTCATGATCTCACTGAGCGTTATATGTTTCAAAACATACCGTGCAAAAATTGAATAATCTACTAATACTAATCTATATTAGTTAATTAGATTAATACTACCAAATGATCCAAACTTTTTCTGATTGTAAGGATGTCTCATCCGAAATCATTTATAAATATTTTGTCAATTTGTACATATGTAAATAAAGTTTATTTTCTTTCTTCTTTCATCCCAAAGCATTCCAAAAAATCGGCTGAGGAAAATAAAATTACCAAATAAAAATATGGAATACTATTAAGATGATATTAACTCCTTCAAGATATGTTGCGATCCCTGAGTGCGATGCAGAGACGAGATATAGGTAGAGTATGGCCACTATCAGGCTAGACCACATCTCCTCACATCCACACGTCTTCTGATCCTGGAAGAGATACTTCTCGGCAGCCAAAGGGCTCTTTCAGCGCTCTCTAAATCTGCCTTCTCTCACATATCCTTCTGGTCTGGCACCTAAAAGAGATTCCAGATTGTAATTGTACATAAATATATACTGATAACAAGAAATTATGTTCCTTGTAATGTTATTTCAAGGTTTAGAATGAAAACCGTGTGTTTATGGTCGACAAGGTTTCTCAAGTATAGAATTGCTGAAATAACGAAAAACAACTCATCTTCCGATATTTCGGAAAGTTCGTAATCAAAATAAAACAAAAACCTTATACCTTATAATACAAAATTCATCATATCTCTTAGCTACAGAATAAAAGACATATTAATTAGACTCAGCTTCTCCATCCAACATATTTTCAAATATTCCAGGAAAATATTGACTCAAGACAATACTTGATAGACTTAATTTAGGTTTCATTCTGATTGAAATAGTCTGACAGGGCTTAAATGCCAATATTAAATTATTTTTGTCTTTAATTTTATGGAACTGACCATGTCATCATAATAGCATTGCAAAAATACATCTAAAGGGATTTGATAATCGACAAAAAAGAAAAGAGCAAACATATTTTTTATGCAATTTTTGTGTTTTTGAACATGATAATATATATGTATAATACACCGTTGGAAAGCTAAGGATTTTAGAAAGAAATATTAAATTGTACATAATATTGTAAAAGTTAATAGAGAGTGATAAAAAGCCGAAAAAACAAACTTGATTGTAGTAGATGTTTATATCAAGGTCATTTAATAAAAACATGTTCAATAAACTCATTTTAAATAATTTTTTGACAATTTATTTTAGTTTGTTTGTTTATTTATTTAACGTCACTTTATGCTACTATGGCTAATCGGACGATGCTACAGTGGGAGTCCTAAATTTTTCCTATCCAGGTTTTATTAGCATAGGGATCTTTAACGAGTACTTGACATCGCATAGGCTCGGGACCACCTTTTAACGTCTCCTCCGAAGGACGGCGTAACTAAGGATTTTTTACTCCCATTAAAAAATCCTAGGACCACTTGCGGGTTTGAACCCTTGACCTTTAGCATGGAGGGCTGTTACGCTAGAAACCCAGCTGCAAGTGATCCCAATTTTATTTTATGATTGATTGGTTGGTTGTTATATTTTATTGGCACATCTCGGTCATCAGTGCCAGGCACTCATATTTAGAAATCAATTTTAGGTTAATTAATGAACAATAATTTTACATAAAAACATATAACATCATTCTTTTCGAAGAATTTATCGTGAGATCTTGATGTTTTTATCTCCTTTTTTTCCCTTTTCTTCCTTCCTTCCCGAGTTCCCCTAGAAGACGAGAGATGCGCAAGGAAGAGAGGAACAAAGTTTCCCGCTATTTCCCAATAAACGGCTCTGAGAGACGATGAGATTCCTCTGCTCCCACGGTCGGTGCTAATGGTGGGAGAGCTGTGGGAACTGTCCCTATATGGAGCACCATCCGGGCCTCCTTCCAGAAGAAGTGTCGTCGGCAACTCAGGGATCTCGGGTCCGCGGCCTATGGGACTGGGTATAACGGTTTGTACGTCTTGATTCGTTCGCATCGAGGGCATTTTTCTAATCTAAAGGTAAATAGCTGATTCAAAGTGTTACTATAATTATCTGTAGTAAAAAGCAAAAACGACCGTAGTAAGAATTTTATATGATTTACGATCCATTACACATTACAAAAAAATCTGGTGCGGGCAACACATGACTTTCACTTACCTCCATTTTTAAAATCAATGAAAGAATTTTCAAAAACAGTTAGATATAAAAATACGTGAAACTATTAAATAATTAATTAAATTGAATTTATATAGAAACATGTGTTTTATTAAAAAAATCTATTATATTATTATCTAAAATAATCAGTTAGTTTTATGTTTATTTCATCACTCTCTATTAACTTTTAAAAGCTTGTGTATGAGATACTATTTTTTCTAAAATCTTTAGCTTTCAAACGGTATATCATACATGTATATTACTGTTCTTATGTTCAAAAAACAAAAATTGCATCAAAAAAATTTTTTTTTCAATTTTCTCCTTTAGTTGTATTTCAAATTCGCACAACTTATATATTTAACGGTTTTTATCAGTGTTAACAAGATAATATAGTAATTTTTATAGAATCTACAAAATTAAAGGTACTTTAGGAGAAGAAAATATTGGCATTTAAGCCCTTTCAGAACATTTTAATCAGAATGAAACCTATATGATATTAAATTTAAGCACATTGAATTTTACATCGATGTGGCGAGTTTAATCAAAATCGTCGGAACCGTTTTTGAGAAAATCGAAAAAAGGTGCAAAATCCATGGTATAAAGTGCCTCTTCTGGTAAGCTCATTTGATGAAAAAAGTTTTGTAATGTCTCGGGCATGAAAATAAATATGAAATTTCTATTTCATAGGACTTCCTGACACACACAAACCTAAAAACAGTAATATAGACGTTTAATATACCGTTAGAAAGCTAAAGATTTTAAGAAAATTATTATCTTATACACAAAATCGTAAAATTTAATGGAGAAATGTGAAAAGCCGATAACACTGACTGATTTTAACAATAATATAAATGATTATTTATCAAAACACATGTTTCTATTGAAATTCAATATATTTTTTTTCTTTAACAATTTAATTTATTACAATTAAAAACTATATTAATTAATGTTAAAACGGAGGTAAATGAAAGTTGTGTGTTTTTTTTTTTTTTTTATTTCAACGAAAACATGTGCTTTATTAAATAATCTATTATGTTATTATCTACGACAATCAGTTAGTTTAAAAGACTTTTCATTACTTTTCTTTAGCCTTTAAAATTCCGTCAATTAGATAACATTTTTTCTAAAATCTTTAGCTATCCAACGGTATATTATACATAAATATTAATATTCCATGCATTTTGCACCTTTTTACGGTTTATTGATGTAAAATTTGATGGACTCTTATATGATGTAGATTTCATTCTCATTGAAATAGTCAGGCGATATCTTAAATTTTCCTCTTCTAAAGAACCTTTTATTCCAAAATCATATTATCTTAATGAAATCAATGAAGGGCGGATAAATATTCAAGTTAGGCGAATTTGATGAACCACTAAAAGATAAAAGAGAAAAAACTTATAATGTAATTGTTTTTTTTTATAATAAAAACAGTAATATTTTACTTATAATATACCGTTGGGAAGAGAAAGATTTTAGGAAAAATATTATCTGATACACAAAGCTGTAAAAGGTAAGATAAAGTGACGAATAGGGAATAAATTTATTACTTATTAACAATTTAATATAGTTTTATTGGATCACTTTAATTTAAAAAAAAAAACCTAACAATACATGTATTCATTCAAACAACTTTTAATTGTAATAAAAATTAATAGTAGTAGTGTTGTCCGCACCAGAATTTTTAATTTTACGTGACACATCATCTTTAAATTAATCTCTTAAAAAAAAAGAGAAAAAGTTTCGTACGTTCATGTTGTGGTTTTGGGTAGTCATAGTAGTGTCACTAAAGATCCGAAAGATTTAAATTGATAAATAATTTTACGACTAACTAACTGCCTCGCACGAAGTAATTCGAAATTGTTTTTGACACGGGTCCTGATGGAATATAGAGATCTCGTTCCTCGAAGGGAATCGAAAATATTTAAGAGATGCGCATCAGATAGTAGCATTTAAAGAAAAAAAATTAGAAACGATCCTTCAAAACATTTGTGGCACGCTCGGAAATGTGGGGTATGCACCGACCTTCACTAACAGTCGGTTTTTGAATGAGCTAATACATGATGCGGCATTCCTCACTTTTTGAATTCTAATCTCTTTGTTCAAAACTTCCAACCCACACAAACAAGCTCATCCGTGTCCCCTCCTCCATATCTATTCCTGACAACCAATCGAAAAGGAGATGGCCAAGGGAGCTCCTATAAATCAGACATTGGAGTGCTATCAATTGCTAGGTACTTCATAGGACTATCATGCGTTGTGATTATATATTAATCCTATTGAATCAATACAGTTGTAAATTTCTTAAAAATAAATAATAATAATAAATCTCTTTGGATTGGGTTAATTAAATAAAAATTGATACTTCTCTAGTGATACATGAAAACGGTAGAACATAAAAATCAGAATAAAAATGTTTATTTTTCTTAAAAAGAACAAATTATACTCCAGAATGTAGAAAGTACTATACGGTTTCTCCATTCTGCGTTAAACATGACACCTTAAACTCTCACCAAATAAATAATAAACAATTTACTTATTCATGTTTTTCAGTTTGATCTGATATTTCGTAATTAATTTTTTTATTTCACTTACTATATTTAGTAAGGGAAAGTATTGCGATCGTGAAAATTTTCGAATTCCAGTTTTCAACGGAAATACACATTTCAGGGTCCCCTGAGTCCAATAAACAAGTCCCGCAAAAACGTCTGTGTGTGTGGTAACTCCCGGGCGGAAACGGTGAGTCCTATGAAACTGAAATTTCATATTTAAGACAAATATACGCCCTAGAAGTTACAAAACCTTTTTCATCATAATGAGCGTACCACCAGAAGAGCCACTTTATACAATGCATTTTGCACCTTTTTTCTATTTTCTTGAAAACGGTTCCGACGATTTTGATTAAACTCGCTATATCGATGTAAAACTTAATGGACTTTAATACCATTTAGGTTTCATTCGGATCAAAATGGTCTGACAGGTCTTAAATGCCGATATTTTAAATTTTCTTTCTCTAAACTACCTTTAATTTTGTTGATTCTATAAAAATAACTATATTATCTTGTTACCACTGATGAAAAACAGCTAAATATGCAAGTTGAGCGAATCTGAAAAGCAACTAAAGGAGAAAACTGAAAAAATATTTTTCAATGCAATTTTTTGTTTTTGAACATAAGGGCAGTAATACACATGTATGATATACCGTTGGAAAGCTAAAGATTTTAGAAAACATATTATCTTATACTCAAGCTTTTAAAATTTAATAGAGAGTGATAAAAAGCCGATAAAACTAAGTGATTGTTTAAATATAATAGATTTTTTAATAAAACACATGTTTCTATAGAAATTTAATTTAATTAATTCTTTAATAGTTTCACGTATTTTTATCTATAACTGTATTTGAAAATTATTTCATTGATTTTAAAAATGGATGTAAGTGAAAGTTGTGTGTTGCCCTCACCAGATTTTTATTTTTTTGTTTATTAATCAAGAAATGGGATTAAATTCACAAGATAAAATTAATCTTTTAAAAACCTTGTATAAACACTGTCAATTTTAGCATGAGTATAAATATCAGGTTTTAGTTGATGATATATTATTTTTTTATAGGAGCACTCTGGTGGCGACCAGCTAGAGACAGAAATGTGTGGAAAGAAACGGTAAAATGTTAAAAATCCGCGTCATAGTAGTGGAATACAATATATAAAGATGATAAGAAAAGTAAATTGTACTAAAGATTACAAACAAAGTGAAAAAGTAGTGATGACAATTGATAAATGTAATAATTCCTACAAACAAATTAAAAATTACATTTATCAATTGTCATTACTACAATTCACTTTAAAAAATTATTACATTTATCAATTGTCATTACTACTTTTTCACTTTGTTTGTAATCTTTAGTACAATTTATTTTTCTTATCATCTTTATATATATTGTATTCCACTGCTGGTTGTTATCTTTGTTTTTTTGTTTTTCTTATAGCCCTGAAGAAGGCTTATAATATAGGTCGAAACGTCGGCACCAATAAATTAAGTTTACGCTTAATTGTGTGTTAAATTGACTGCACCCTCAACCAACTTCTCCCATTATTTTATATTTTAGGCTAGTTAACTTTAGTTTTTAAGTTTGCAATATAAAAGGGGTACTCACTACGTTTGCTATAGCATGCTATTTGTGCTATTGTGCTAAACCCATCAATTTTCTACAGGAAATAACTGTAGAAACTCGACGGGTTTAGCAAAATAACAAAAATAGCATGCTATAGCAGACGTAGTGAGTACCCCTAAAGTAGTTTTTTTTTTTTAATTTTACAATTTTGTAAGGTCTAGTATTTTAAAAAAGGTTTTATCTTTTTCATTTTTATTCCTATTACATATATTTAAATAATTATTTAAGAAATAATTATAAAGATAAACCTTTAAAATATGAAACTATGTTGTGCTTGAGGAGTAGTGGTGTGGATTTTTAGGTTAAATATACATATGCTCATGACACTTGTTTATTTATTTATTTAACATCCCTTTATGCTGCTGTGGCTAATCGGATGATGCTGCAGTAGGAGTCCTAAATTTTGCCTATCCAGGTTTTATTAAGATAGGGATCTTTAACGAGTACCACCTTTTAACGGGACCTTTTAATGTCCCCTCCAAAGGAAGGCATAACTAAGGACCACCTGCGGGTTTGAACCCATGACCTTTGGCATAGGAGGCTGTTATGCTAACTACCCAGCTACAAGTGATCCCTCATGACACTTGTGTGTTATCAGTAAATATTTAAAACTGCATCCCAAACTCTTCAATCCCACATCAGCAACCTTCAAAAATGGTGTTAAATTGTAGGATTAAAATGAACTACAAAAATCTCGTCAATTAACAACCCTTCATCGTAAATCTGACTGCTTCCCCTACATTATTATTTAAAAACCTTTTGAACAGATAAGATTTCTATGACTCCATCTTGACTAACGACTTGCTTGGAATCCTTGGAAGAAAATATGGGGAAATTAATTTTCTCTCCTCAAATGACCAACGAAAAATAATAACTCAATAGTTGTTTTTTTTAAGAAGTACAATGTAAACGAAATATCATTCGAAAAAATATTTCATGATTTTCAAAGGATGAGCTGTTTCCCTGATAGTAACCATAATTATTTTAGAAAAGAGTGATATTTCCCTTTTGAATGGCTGCGATTTTGTAATCCACCTGTTCTAAATTGGCATACGTGTATATTTTTTGCTTTACCATGATAAATGCTTTGCATAAATAATACTAAAAATTTTGGAAAATGGGTTGCATTTTTCGTTGCTGGCTCACAGACTAGTTGTCTAATTCCACTAAGTTTACACCTTTTCCAAACTCCGTTAGTTTGTGGCAAACCTCTTCTGCCATAGACCAGAGGACGCCTTACTGAACCCCGTTGCGGCCTCAAACCTACCGGTCGCCTGTCAGGTCCGTGTTCCGGGTCAGAGGCTGTCCGCAGACCCAACGGCCGCTGCCATGGCTAGACAATGGGCTAGCGGGTCTCGACCTGACACTACTGCTTCAGAGGGTGTCTTCTTTAATAACCTTTCGTTTGTTTAAGTAGGCTTCAAACGTTTATCTTTTGTACCCTATTGTCTCGGTCAGGTCATATGAACTGTTTGGTTCGTTTGAGGTCAAACATCGGCTTCCACAATAGCAAAAGCAAGATTTTGTGTCTGATGAAATTAGAAATTTGCCTATAGTAAAGGAAAGTATTTCGATCGTGAAAATTTTCGAATTCCAGTTTTGAACAGAAATACACATTTTAGTGTCTCCTGAGTCCAAATAAACAAGTCCCGCTAAAAGGTCCCTGTGTGTGTGTGTGTGTGTGTGTGTGTGTGTGTGTGTGTGTGTGTGTGTGGTAACTCCCGGGCGGAAACGGTAAGTTTTATGAAACTGAAATTTCATATTTAACACAAATATACACTCGAGACGTTACAAAACCTTTTTCATCAAAATGAGCTATCCAGAAGAGCCACTTTATACCATGTATTTTGCACTTTTTTCGATTTTCTCAAAAACGGTTCCGACGATTTTGATTAAACTCGCTATATCGATGTACAATTTTATAGGCTTAAACGTCAGGTACGTTTCATTCAGATTAAAACAGGGCTTAAATGCCGATATTTTAAATTTTCTTCCTCTAAAGTACCTTTAATTTTGTTGATTATATAAAAATAACTATATTATCTAGTTACCACTGATAAAAAACAAGTAAATATGTAAGTTGTGCGAATTTAAAAAACAACTAAAGGAGAAAAATGAAAAAAAAAAATTAGATGGTTTTAAAAGTAATAATGCTGAAGGACTTCTATTAACAATTTAATTTATTTATTTTAATAAAGGAAAATTATAAAAATTGTTGAAAGAAATCCTCCTAATCAACAACAAATCTCGGTAGCAAATAAAAACTTTAAATTAAAATATTGATTTCACTTTTAGAAATGTAATATGTCAATACCGATGTGGGGATGGTCGGTGGAATTTCCTTGAAAGCTCCTCCCGGCTAAGTCCGATGGACTCGCTGACCAACAATGAGAGTGGCCCCCAGGCTTGCTGGAGGGTGTGACGTAGGTTCGAACGCCCTACTCACATATTTTAGTTCACAAAATACCACCAAAAGTCATGGATTCCTCTGAGGTAGTGGCTGCTTACTTTGAAGGATGAACAACGGCTTAAGGTCTTCGAAAATAAGGTATTGCGTAAAATATTTGGTCCGAAGAGAGATGAGGCCACTGGGGAGTTTAGAAGGTTGCACAACGCGGAATTGCGGAGCTTGTATCCTGTGAATATAATTGAGCTGATTGCATCGCGGAGACTCAAATGGGCGAGTAAAGTTGTTGGGCTCGATGACGAGCGGATTCCGAGAAAGTTGGTATTTGCTGATCCGACTGGTAGGTGTCCGAAAGGTAGGCCGAAGCGTAGATGGGAGGATTGCGTTAAAGCTGATCTCGGGAGCTTGGGCTTGATTGGTGAACATTGGACGAGTCTGTGTAGGCAGAATTTGGTGGTATCGGCATCGAACCTTCGGGTTCGCTAAGCCTATTATTATTATTATTATTATTATTATATGTCAATACCACATTGTTTAAACGTATTTAATTTATACTAAAAAAATTAAAACCGAGCGGCTTAATGAGCGCCCCTCATTTTTAGTAGTATTTCCTTGTGCCAATGAATGTGTATGTATGTAAATAGGCGGTTATACACATAATTCAAAGTAATTAGAGCTGTTCTACATTGTTTATCTGAAGATTTTTTATTAATTATTATCAGAAGATATTTTATTAAAGAATGAAATTATTTTTCAAATAAAAGTTATTATATTTTAGCGAATAACAGTTAAATTGTTGAAAATAAATTAAAATGTATGTACATCTTATTTAATAACAACCTAAGAAAGAAAATGACATATTGAAATAAAGTATGAAATAGGTAATAACAGAGATATAAGCTAAACCTGAACGCTTAAAAAATTAAGTTCAAATTGGGCTTAGTGGGAGTAGGATTTAGCACAACGGGAATGTGGGGACTTGTTGGGAAAATGTGCCTTTTAATGATTTTTGCTACTGCAAAAATTCAGCTTGTCTCTAATTTCTTCGAACATGAGGCCATTTTTGATCTTCATTGCCTGGGCTGCAATATGAATAGACATATATGAGATGCATATTAAGCAGGAATTACGATGGATCTCAATAGAATAAGAAAAAAAAAAAAAGAAAAAAAGTCTAGAATCTGTATGTAGAATCGTAAAAACAAGATAAAGCCATTTATTTTTCTACGCGTATGTCCTTCTATGATTTTTGTTCATTCATTTAACATGACTTTATGCTGCTGTGGCTAATCGGACGATGCTACAACGGAAGTCCTATGTTTATGTTCCTATGTCCTATGTTCCTATGTCTATGCAAATTTAATTATTGGTTTGTTTTTATAGTTTCAGAACTGGCCGCTAGGAATATTTGCAAGGCGTTTGGTTAAGGGAGTGTTAATGAACGGACCATTCGCCGTTTGTTTGCTAAGTTTTTAGCTGGGGATACCGACTTGGAAATCTTGCCCCGAGGAAGACCTCCGTCCGTAATAGACAACGATGTCCTCAAACATACAGTGGAAGGAAACCCATACCAAACAGTTAAAGGACTCTCAGCACAACTAAATGCAAGTGCATCTACCGTTTCTAGACCTTTAAAGTGTATTGGGAAAGTAAAAAAGCTCGATACATGGGTACCTCATGATCTCACTGAGCGTCAGCAAGACCCCATGTTTCAAAAGATACCGTGGGAAAATTGAAAGAACTGACTGTAATACGAAGTTCTTCCGCACCCACCATGTTCTCCCGACTTGTCTCCAACAGGTCCACCTATTCAGGGATTTAGACACCTTCGTCAAAGGAAAACTTTTTGAAAATGATGCTCAAGAGTTTTCAGTTCGGGGATAAAAAAGTTGGTGTCACGTTGGGAAAAATGTGTAGAAAAAGAAGGTAAATACTTCGAATAAAATCATCTTGTTTTCATATCGTATTTTTAATAAAAATCCTTCCCTTGAAAATGGACATTTCATGTGACACAACCCAATAGAATAAGGATCTTTAACATGCAACTTACTTCGCATAAGGCTTGGGACCAACTGTTTAAGTCCCGTCTGAAGGATTGCATAATTACGGATTTTCTACACCCTTTAAAAAGTCCTAGGGTTTGAACCCTCGGTGGTTTTTGTTTTCTCCTAGTTAGCGCAGACCTACCACAAGGCTATTTGAACACAGACAGTGACCTGAGCCTGCGGTCTGTGGGAGCAGCGCTAGGACATTAATTGGCAGGAGGGAACCTAATTCCATTTCGATAAAACGTCGATATTCTGGAGGACGTCAATAAAGAACATTTGCATATCGCCCTTAGTCCTGAGGGACGTTCGTAAACAAGATTTCTAATCCTGTCAATGGCTTAATCCGCTTCGTCAGTGTCCAGGTAGGGCTCCCTATCTCTCGGTCGATAGCCTCCTCCTAAGGAAAGATGGAAACCATTTTTCAATTTCACAAAAGTTCATGAAAATATTTTTTAATGTAAAAGTTATGGTAGCGTAATACGTTTGTATGTTTGAAGCTAATGTTTATAATACAAAGGTAGAGAATTAGTAACTGTTTACTTTAAATATATAAACATTCGGAAGAAAACAACAGAGACCTGCAAAATCCTTTATGTGTTTCAGAAACCATAAAAATGGACATTTCATTTGAAGCAATCCAATATCTACTTATACTAAAATCCTGAGATTATCTATGCATATAAATTTATGAACAGAGATCGGATGCTGAATTTTCATAACTTATTACTATAAATTACTTTTAATTTTGTTATTTTTAATAATTCACCATATCTCGCTATTAACAGCAATAATAGATGAATAAGTGTTACAAAGAATATATATAAATTCAAGAATGAAAGGATGAATATTAAATACTGTTTTGGGCTCTTATAATTCGTATGAACATTAATTTAAACTAGGTATGAATGTGACATGTTTTTTTAATTTATTTGTTAACTTCATTTATTTGTATTTATTTTGTCTACTTAATTTTGTTATTGTATACGTTTATTTATTTTGATTTTAGTTTATGTAATTTGACTTTCCTTTTGTTTATATTGTAAATATTGTATGAATGAGATCCTGTAGCACTATTATTATTGTCTATTATGACAAATTGTAATAAATACGAATAAAAAAAAAAAATAAATAAAAATAAACGTAGCGTGCGTATGGCTGTAGACAATACCTTATAACGAGGGTTTGTTTTTAATTCTTCCAAAAACCATCACATGATTCTATATTTAGATATGTTACAATTTTTCTCTATGTGGATAATAATAATAATAATAATTACTAAAAATATCTATTCTTTATTTTGGAACTCTTTTAAAATTATAATTTTTATCATACCCTACATAATGTTACAGTTAGTTCTTGTTTCTTTCTATGACTGAAGTGGTAATGTATAACTATATTTACATTGGTTTAATTTCAATCGCATCTTGTAGAAATAAATAATTTTATACCAAAAATGTCATTTCTAGTTTATTTAAATTTTTGCATGAGCTCACCTGGGAACGGTGCATATTTATGTAATTATTTTATTTTTATCAGATGAAAGAATTACAGGTATAACTGGGGTAGAAAGTTTTTATTTCTTCCATAAAACATCGTCATTAAAATAAAAGTGTTCAACGTGACGGGTCGTTTTCCGCATATTCAAGATTCTATAAACATCACTACAAAATCATTAAAAGCAGTAATTTATCATAAATAATTAAAATTTCTTGTTAATTTAAAAAGTTATTCAATTTAGCTAATCAAATCAACAATATTACATAACTAAAATAAATATATAAAAACCCTGCAAATTAGTACGCAATGGTTTATTATTTCCAAATAATTATATCACAACTGATAATTTCAAAACGCTGTATCTCTGCAATTTCTAAACCTATTTCGATGAATTTTTTTATCGTTACTTAGGAATTTTAATTCACTATCTAAAATTTTATTATTTATTAGTTTAGCCTAAACGATTTTCTTTTATTCGTTATTCGAGTTCTACGTATCTTGAAACGTAAGCCCTCGAATTTTGAAGGGGTATGATAATTTTTTTTAGTCAATTAAAAGGTACATAATTATAATATTAAACCAGAAAACATTCTAAAAATTAATACCTTTGATCGGAAATGTTTTTTCTGTTTCAATCAATTTTTTATTCAAATTCGTCATTTATTGTAAACAAAATTAAATTAAAAGGTCAAGAATGTTTAAAATAAATAATAAAAGTCATTACCTAAGATTTTGTCTTCTACTGGAATAGGGATAGAACCATTTAATAACTTAATTATATTCATTTTTTTTAGAATTAAATAAGAAGACCCACCCAACATATTCTATATTTTTACATCTACGTTTTTAATTATGTTTTGATTATTTCTTGAGGAATTTAATTATTTAAACTAAATTGCTGTTTTAATGATTTGTTTAGTAATGATTTAAATGCCCCCAAACGTTGATCATTTGAATAAAAAACAAAACAAGTCTTTTCTACCCCAGTTATAATTCTATTTCTTCCGTTTAATAAAAAAAAAAAACAATAACATAAATATCCATCGTTACTAAGTGACCTCAAGCAAAAATTTAAATAAACATAAAATTACATCTTTGATATAAAATATTTAGTAATTAACATGTGCATTAAAATTATTATCCATATGAAGATTAATTGCAACATGTCTTAAAAAAGAATTGTTTCCTGAAGAAAGGGAGAAAAAAAATCAGGTTACTAATTAACTAAAAAGTAAATTTTTTTTTTTTCTTCGATCGGTGGTGGACCTTTATCTTTTTGAAAACATTGTTAAAAGGTACATGCTGTAAAATTGCTGGTTAGCCGATTTTAATAAACAGTTACTGTATCATCTAAGGCTCAGATTTTCGTGTTACTTTTCTGTATTTCCGGTGAAAACTGGAAATAGAAATTGTAATTTTCCTTACCATACATTTCAAATATAGATAAGAGAAAAAAAAAACTATCTTATATATCAAAATTTGAGATTTCAAGATACCTATAAAGCCAAATATCGGATTAAAAAAAAAAATATACATTTATTTTATTTTGACATGTGTAGATTGAAAATATGTAGCACAATTTTCAAGTATCATTCCTCTATCAAATTAGGGTAGAGCGGGGCTAGTTGAGCATGGGGGCAAGTTGGGCAATTAAAATATCTCGCAAACTATTCACTGTACGCGTAGACATCTTATGGCGGAAAGAAAGAGTTGTGGAAGGGATAATCACAACGCGATCGCTAGTGGCGGCTGGATGAACGAGTGAAGCGCTCGTTTCTTTTTTTATTTTGTGACAAAAAAGTAAAAACGTCGTTCATCACAAGTTTTCGTCAGTATCAGTCAACTCTAATTTGTTTTTAATCAAGTAAGTGTTAATCTTTTAGAGAATTATTGTATTTTTGTTATGTGAATTTGTCTTGAATATAATTTTTATGATTTTTTTTATAATCTCGCTATTGTTTTAAAATTTCGGGTTGGGGTTAGTTGAGCTATAATTCCTCAACTTATCTCACTACTCAAAAAACTCAAGTAATGATAATTTCATATTTTTTTTTTTTTCTTTTCAGGATGCGGACTTACTAGAGGAAGACTACAGGACGTTCTGAATTGTAACAGTGACAATGATCATTAAGCTCCAATGAATTAATTAAAATTGTTTTAAGATATAAGCTATATAAGTAATATAATGTTGAAGTTAATCTTAACATACGTTAATATTTTATTGATTCAAGTTTTGCTTAATTATTTAAAGAAAATTACTTTAAAATTTGTCGTTCTGTCACTAAAAGACGGTAAATAAAGAGCTGATTGTTAAACACATATTTTACTTTATTTCTAGTCTAAATTTAAAACACGTAGGTATGAATGTGAACAAGATTGTTACTATTATTTTCTTTATAGTACTTATTTAATTTTGTGTACATATATTTTTTTATAATTTTATTTACAATGTACATATTGTATAAATGATTTATTTTATCTCTAATACTCATTGCCCCAGAAGGTGGCAGATTGTATTATCTCTTAATAAAACAAATTAAAAAAAAAAAAAAAAATTTAAAACATAGTTTGGTTAGACATTCTTAGTGCTCAACTTGCCCCAAACCCTTGCTCAACCTCACCTTTGGGGTACATTGACCAAATTTGACTTCCTGGATTTAAATATCTGTTGCTCTTAAATTCGAATTCTTACAAAAAAAAAACTATGGACACATTTGCTAAGGGATATATTACGAATCCATAAAGCCGCTTAAAAACTCATTGAGACTTGTCATTGAGTGGCTATATCTGTTCAAGTGAAAACTTTTTCAACTAGCCCCGCCCTACCCTACTATTTATCTATCTTCTTTTTTTTTCTGATATGTCGATTGGAAGGAAACAGACATTTCTTCTGTAAATAAACTTCGCGTTATGCGAAGAACTTCTTATCTCATGTACAGATTAAATACTACTATAATTTAGCATTTTGATTTTCAATTTTGATGATGATGAACATCGAGCCGAAGACTCAGACTGGAGGGAGACTCCAGAAGGGTTGCTGGAGGAACAATAGCCACCTCCAGATCTCATCTCCTGTGATTTATGTCAGGATTCTCCTCCAGCCCTCACCCACTCAGGTAGATCTTCGTAGTCTTAGGCTCTCAGGATGTACCTTTACTCTCAACTTGTAAATACCATAAATATAATTAAAAGTCAGTTATATAAGAAAAAAATCTGGTGCGCTCAACTCACGACTTTCACTTACCTCTATTATTTAAATAAATTCAAGAATTTGTAAGCAAATTTATAAACAAAAATAAATTGTAAAAAAAATATTTAAATTGAATTTTAATAGAAACATGTGTTTTACTAAATAATCTATTATATTGATCCAAGCTACACCAAAACCTACTATATCGTGCCAAATAAGTACAATTTTAGGGGCGAAAAAAATGTACACAAAAAAAACCCATAAAAACAATAGATCAGCCTAAAAAAAAGGCATATGTCATGTCAATAATAGGTTATCATTAGGGGAAAAAAGGCTTTAAAAACTTAAAATTTATTCTCAAACGTAACGTCGTCTAATATAACGGCGTTATTAGGGATGTCAACGGAGATATTAATTTTAGCTAATATTTTTAATTACATGATATTATCCCGAGTCGTTTTTAATATTCATCGATAGCATATAATTTATTTTTTATCAATACATGCTAATAGTTTAATTGATTGGTTGAGCAATCAGTGACCTCAAAAAAAATATCTATTTGAAATATGCTCAAAATTGAGAAACGGAGGTCCTTTGCTAAAGAACTAGAATTTTTGTTTATATAACGAATAAAAAAAAATGTTTATTTTTTTTTGTCAGGAATAAAAAAAAATGTATTGGTAGCATCTGAGCCTCTCCAATACTTATTCTCCTCCCCCCATTATCTCTGTCCTTAATGAAATTTTAAATCTTCAATCATTAGAAAAATCACACAATTTTACTATCGGCACCTTTTATATATATATATATATATATATATATATATATATATATATTATATATATATATATATATATATATATATATATATATCTTACTTCTGATGCTACCGAGGAGAAAGAAAAAAATCACGAGAATTAAATAAAATAAAAAAATTATATTTTATAGAAAGAGGTAGAAGAGATTTTTTTCCTTTCCCATGGCCTTCGGTCCTATCCTAGTTCTGCAAGATTTTTCCTTCAGCGAAATACCAAAGCCTTGTCTTCTAACGGCAGCTTGTGGTGGTACATCAATAATTCATACTGTATCTATCAGGTGGGGCTCCGAGTTGAGAACAATAAATACATAAATGAATAAGACCTGTAGAGATCAAAAGTATATATTTGACCTCAAATACGATCGAAACAAAAAAAAATTAGTGCGTACAACACACTACTTTCACTTACCTCCCTTGTTAAAACCAACATGAGAACTTACAGATAAAGTTTTACTAGACAAAAAAGAAAGAATTATATTTTAAATTTATCTTGAAAATATTTATTATGGATTAAATAATAAAAAAATATAAACTATTTTATACAACGCTCACTCAGCATTAAAACCTTTCCGCCACTCAGCATTAACTATAAAGATGTATGTTAGACATGTTAGCCCTCCAACAGCAAATCTACATCACACGTCTTATTTGTGATTAAATTAACTCAGAGAATTCTTTTTATTTCTTCTTAATTTCGTCTTTATACTTTGTCACACTATCAACATACTGTTATATTAAAATACGAATAGAACTTTCATGAAATTTCATATTACATCGACAGAGATTAGTCACGTTACATCCCTTTTCGAGAAAATCGTAAAACGTCGGCACACAAATACGAGTGTTCCTTTTGAGTGTGTCATTTATTGATGGCCGCTTACCCATTCATCTTATAGATCATATATTTTCTACGGTTAATTAAAAATGCATCATTAAAATTATTATTACTTTTTTTTGTAAGTAATATTTTCTAATTTGGAGGAGCCCGTGGCTGAGTGACTAGCGCGCTAGTCTCTCATGCTTGAGATTCTGAGTTCGAATCCTTGTCCCGGCGGGGCTTTTATAAGGTACAATTAAATGGGGATTCACTAAAGGCCTCTCCCCCGGGTATGTGAGACCCGTCAGCCAAATGGTGGCAACTTCCAAAAATAGGCGTAAGGAGTGATGACCTACCTTGTAAACTTTCATCGTGAATCGTGAGTGTATTCCCAGGAGCTTACACCAAGAGGCCAAGCGCCTACACGGCCTGTCGCGCCAGAGAAAGAAGAAGAATATTTTCTAATTTAACCTAAAATAAACGTACCTATGAAGTATTGTTGTAATTTTATATGTAGATTTTGTTAAAACTTTCCAAATTTACCGCAAGAAGACAAGTAAATGAAATCACCAGATTTATTTGTCTTTCTTATTTTCTCATCTATTCCTCTATATAGGTCTACTGTTTCAAACCAGGGCTGTTTCTTGTGCGTTTATCTCAAGCTGCAAAAAAAAAATCGTATGTAAAGTTATATAATAAGGTTGTTAATTTATGCACTCTACTGTGCAAGTAAATAAATACGTAGGATTTTATATGTTCATTTATAAGCCAATAGAACTCACCGTAAAAAATACAGTGTACAATGATCTAAGTACGATAATTCGCTCCCTCGGCTACAAACAGACCATAACAGTCCCAAGTCCACATAAAGTGTGAAGCCAGAGCTCCTGTAAGTGCCATATATCGGCAGTATATTGGAAAAAGAACATGACCCGAGAATGCGCAGCGGGCTCGGTAGATGCTAATTTGAATAAGGAACTGTGAAATATAGTGGGATATTGGAAAGTGGCCTTCTTATCTCGGCAGTAAAGTCGGCTAACTGATGCCTTATGGTGGAGCTGCCTGCAGTAGCTGTGGGTGGACTGCGTTCTATCGAGGGGTTCATCTGTGCTCTGCTGGTGTAGGTGGCGTGGTCCTCCGGGCTGGATGTAGTGTATCCTTGGGTATATTAAGCTCGTGTAAAGTTGTCGCATTAATACGTCATTTAGTAAGTTATTTTATCAATCAATATGAATATATTTGTCAAGAAATTACTAGGTAGTATGATTCTGAAATAATTCGATATTACTTTGTAATGACGACAACATCTAATTTATAGCTTAAGTGAGTTTTTTCGAATTGATCTCTTGAAAATTTAATGATATTGTAAAGAATTTATTATTTCTTTAGAAATTATTCGGGGATGTATTACGATCGTGAAAATTTTCTTATTCTAGTCTTTGACGGAAATACCCGTTCAGGGTCTCCTGAGTCCAAAAAACCAAGTCCGAAAAAAGATCTGTGTATTTGTGTGTGTGTGTTAGGTCTAGCGCAAATAAGATATGTATTACGAAACTGAAATTTTATATTTAAAACAGCTATAACCCCGAGACGTTACAGCAACATTTTCATCAAAATCGGCTAACTAAAAGAGCCTCTTTATACCATGCATTTTGCACCTTTTTATGATTTTCTCAAACACGGCTCTAACGATTTTGATTATACTCGTTATATTGATGTAAAATTTAATGTGCTTTAATATCATGTACGTTTCATTTTGATAGAAATAATCTGACAAGGGTTAAATGCAGATATGTTAAGTTTTCTCCCTCTAAACTACCTTTAATTTATTACATTCCAAAAGATTTACCATATTATCTTAATGACGTTGATAAAGGACGGCTAAATATACAGTTGTACGAATTTGATGACCAACTAAAGGATAAAAGAGCATATCTATTTTTTAGTGAATATTTTTGTTTTTTGATATTTAGTAACAGTAATATAGACATATAATTTACCGTTGGAAAGAGAAATATTTTAGGAAAAAATATTATCTGATACACAAAAGTTATAAAATCTAGTATAGAGAATAGGGTATTAACTTATTACTGATTAACATTTTAATATAGCTATATTATTTAATATAAATCATATGTTTCCAACGAAAATGAATACACATTTTATTAAAATCAACTTCAACTATATTTAATAGTTTTGAAATTAATTTTAACAGTCGAGATAAGTGAAAGTTATGTGTTGCGGGAACCAGATTTTTTTTTTTTTTAATTTATTTTTTTTTTTTTTTTGAGACGCTCTGTGGATGTTAATCGGATCAAATCTTTTTTTATATATTCTAACAGCGACAATAGTTTTTGCTTTATATGATTTGTCACTAGGACCTATCTTTTAATAGGTATATAGGTTTGAATGGTTAACAAGTTACTAATGTACTAATATCTAAATGTATATTGATGATTAAAAAAAAATGTCGTTAGTAGATTTTTTTTTTCTTTTTACTTTCTATACTTCATTAATCCTTCCCTCTATCCGCTGGCTCAGTTTCCCCATGGCTGGGAAATGCAGTAGGTATATCCAAGATCTATTATTTTCAACTGTAAGGATTTGGACCTACGGACTTGAACTGAGGGGAACAGCAAAGGTTTCGAATATCAAACGTATCCAATCCTTTCAGTCCTTAGAACTATAGTAGATGCCCCATATTATGTCACCAACAAAACCTTACCCCATGACCTGAATATCCCATTTGTCCTTGATCTAATCCCATCCAAATTCTCAATCTTCCATCAGAAGCTTACTCACCTTCCTAATCCCTTGGCACACTCCCTATCTAATTCCAAATAATTCCCTATAACCCTATTCGTAGGTTGAAGCGGCAGTGGCCCAGAGATCTCTTGTAAATATGTTATTGGAGTGCTGACAATGGCCAGCTTCTCCACTCATGCCCTGAGTGTATGTGGCTCTAGCGCCCTCTAGCAGCCTCCACTGGCTCTCAAGAACAGTGACGCAGCTGAATGAGAGGCGCTGGGATCTTCTGGCATTGTGCCTCGACATCCACTAGTGGATCTCGAGGTTTGATCCAGTGATCCCAGGGGCAGTTTGTAAATATTGTAAATAGGTATGAATGTGAACAAGATTGTTATTATTATTTTCTTTATAGTATTTATTTAATTTTGTGTGTATATATTTATATTTTTTCTTTTATTTGATTAGTCTTTATTAATTTCTTTTTTTTTTCTTTAATTTTATTTACAATGTACATATGGTATGAATGATTTATTCTATCTCTAATACTCATTGCCCCAGAATGTATTATCTCTTAATAAAACAAATTTAAAAAAAAAAAATAAAAAATATTTTCAACTGTAAGGAGAAATACTAAAGCCGCATTTTTATACTGAAAGTGAGAATGTATTCATATAATATAACCGTTACCCTAACCTTACATGACCTTATTTTACCTTCAAAGCTTCGAGTTTTTTAAATATTTATAAAAAAAAAAAAAAAAAGGGTAAAGAAAAGTTTTTCCTAAGTCTCAGCTTATTTCGTTTAATTTTTTGATGCTGGAGTTACAAAATTAATTTATATTAATTAACCAAACAACCATTCAACAGTTAATCCATGCTATACCTAACAATCAAATTTAGAACGATGAAACTAAAATTTTATCAAATAACCTTGCTTTCAAACCATGAAAACTATTATAATTTTTCGCTATAATTGAATTAAAATATTTTTCTCGAATTTTGTTATAATTTCTATAATTTAACCTAAAACCACTAGTGGAATTAAGAGAATTAACTGCTTTGTAGATTTTCTCCGATTTCAGCAATAGAAATGCTATTGTGTCTATTTCCTTTTTGTTATATATTCACATGATTGGATTCGATCCTCACGACTACGTTTATCACATGTTTCACTCTTCTTTGGCCATCAAAATTTACACAAATTGCAGCTTTAAGCTCTTGTAATATGTAATATGTCACGTGCCCAACACCTTTCTATGTAGTCTTTCTGACGTTTTCCATTAGGAGATTTTCTTTGTTCCAAATCGTCTTGTTACGTATATTAACTATCTTATGTAACCCAATATCATTGATTTATATTGTTATGCTTACAGTTTAATTATTTCCAAAAATGCCTTGCATGAATCCTCGCGACATACTGCATAAACTTGTGGCGGTATCACCACATAAATAACATTGATAATGAATTATATCTTTATTACAACACACATTTAACATTGTTTTAAACACACAGGTATTTTTGTAACACAAAACACGTGAAGGTTACGTCTCCATGGCAACCCCATGTGTTGACGCCACAGTGACGTCAACACATGGGGTTATAACAATGTTAAATGTGTGTTGTAATAAAGATATAATTCATTATCAATGTTATTTATGTGGTGATACCGCCACAAACTCATCCAATAATTGGAGCTCAGTGTTCTTAATGGATTTTAATTGCTATAAATAATCATTTCATGACGTTATAACTAATGCATACATGCATGGAATACAATATCGATAAAAAAGTATGCGTAACGCACTCATTTCCTAATCGCCTTTTCTGAAGGAGTCCTGATGATGCCCCTCAATATTGGTCGAGACGTTGGCAACACATCAAATAATTTAGGATGCTTCATCGTTTCTATTTCTCTGGCCGCTACCAGGAAAAAAAATGTATATATAATAAGATTTCTGCTCACGTCATCTGCGAATTTATGGAAGTCACAAAACGATTGCCAGTGCACAAACAATTATGCAGCTGTTTCTGAGACCGCAGACTTTCTTGAAGGACTGTCACATTGTAGCCGAAGAGACCCAGGTGAGCCATAAAGGAAGTGGGAGGATACCATTTGTCGCAAGGAGCGGTGGGACATGAAATTAGAAGCAGCCGGCTTCGGGTCCAGGAAGTCACATTACAATAGAGGAATCACAGTTCGGTATTTTTTTTCTTTTGCCTCGGCATAGCGGCAGGGTGTGGCGTCACACCTGTTATGTGACACAATGGAGCAATTAGTGACGTCATAACTCCATGTCTGTCTGTCATATCGGTAACAGCGGAGGATCTGTCCGGTGTTTACGGGATGTGTACTCGGAATGAGGAGTTCGGATTTAATAAAAAACAGAAGATATAGTTATTATCTCTGGAAAAACCGGTGCATATATACTTCATTCAACTTACAAAACTAACTCATTAGTGAAGCATACTAATGCATAGCACCATTCATTCCCATCCAATATCTTTAGTTCATAATTTTTTCATAAAATGGCAACATATCAATATTCTTAGGCTTTATGTTATACTTTAGCCCGTTTATATCCAGAACTTTGTTGATTGAGGAAAAGGATTCCCAGATGTTTCATTTTTGGAACACTTGGTTTAAATGGATTTATTTATTTATTATAATTATTACTATTATTGTTTCTTTTTTGCACTTCGTAGTAGTATTTCATGAAACACCACAGCTAGGCAGGAGCATAACTATTTTTTTTCCTTCACTTCTTGTCGGAAAGAGTTTTTATTTGGGAGTTAACCCAATGATCACCCCTGAATGAATCGGCTAAAATGGAATGAAAGGAAAAGAAATATAATTTAAAAAAAAGTCAATGTTTCGGATTCGAAAAGTAAGGGTAAACATCGGTAGCAAACAAAACGTCACTGATAAAAAAAAGTATGATATTCCTTTTGTTTCTTCAATAACAAGAAAAAAGGAAATCCAAGAAGAAATGAAGTCCCGGTTAAAGGTGGGAAATGCGTGTTATTATTCATTTGCTAAGTTACTTAGCTCGCGGCTTCTATCTAAAAACTTAAAGGTTAGAATTTATAAAAATATTACTCTTCCGACGGTTCTTTACGGATGTGAAACGTGGCCGCTACTTTGAAGGATGAACAACGGCATAAGGTTTTCGAAAATAAAGTACTACGTAAAATATTTGGTCCGAAGAGATTTGAGGCCACTGGTAAGTTTAGAAAGTTGCACAACGCGGAATCGTGGAACTTGTATACTGTGAATATAATTGAGTTGATAACATCGCGGAGACTCAAAGGGGCGAGTAAAGTTGTTGCCTAGGTGAGGAACGGATTCCGAGAAAGTTGGTATTCGCTGATCCGACTATTAGGCGTCCGAAAGGTAGGCCGAAGCGTCGATGGGAGGATTGCGTTAAGGCTGATATCGGGGACTTGGGCTTGAACGGTGAGCATTGGACGAATCTGTGCAGGCGAAATTTGGTGGTATCGGCATCGAACCTTCGGGTTCGGTAAGCCTATTATTATTATTATTATTCATTTTGTTTCAAGAGATCGGAACTATAGCTTTTATATTTAGAACTGGATTATAACAGGATTATCTACCTGGACCAGTCATTTGTACTACCTAACTGTTGTAAACATACAGTATAGAGTTGTGTTATGTTTCAGAAGAATATCCATTTTTTTTAATATGTTTTATAAAGGGCTTTTAAACGTCTTTTTTTTCTTTTATTTTTGTTCCAGCATTAGATCGGTTCAGCCATCAACCTACTAGGGAAGCAAGAAATAGGATGAACTATTCAGGTTTCGAAGAAGAACCTCTGTTGCAAACCTCGAATTAAGAATAATGTCTAGATTATTTACGAGCACTAACTGGATTGGATCCTCAAAGGAGCAATAAAAATTAGGCATAAACCCGATGATTCCGGGCCGTGAAGTAGAGGGGAAAATAACAGAGTAGAGTAAGGAAGGCCCAGAACAGGTACCTACTGAGGTACTGATGTACTAAACAACAGTTCGGAAACACCAGCTAATTGATAACTGGGGTACTTGTCAAGGATTGTGTTAGCGTTTCATCGTTCTACCGCAATGCTAACAATGCTAATTTATTTTCATTATAATGTGAATATCTTATTATATAAAAATGTTAATTGTTACTTGATATTCCAAATACTTTTACGACGGTTTGTCGTTCTTACTAAGGCCTACCAACTTTATAGATAGCACAATCAATATATACTGTAAAAACATTAGTTTTGATTTGATTTTATTGAATTGGTTCTTATAGATATTAGACAGTTCATTTTTTGATCAACCTTCTCTCAAAAGATTCTTTATAGCATTTAATTATGTTAAGTTTTTAACCAAGTTTTAAAAATACTGGGTATCCCCAACAGTCTTATTAAGGTCGAATAAATTTAAATTCAGTATTTAGGGCTTTTGATTTAATCTGATGGCAAAAGGATTAAGGCTATATTTCACTCACCAGTTCTTTAAGTTTACTGACTCTTTTTTAAAACTTTTCCTAGAACAGTATTAAATTTTAAATAAATTTCCTTTACAAGGACTAAAATTATTTCCCCTCAACGCTCTTTACTTTGTCACAAATAAAATCATCTATAAAGATCTAAATGCTTAATATGTTTTTGATTTGGCCCGAGCCAGATACCAATCCTTCTATGACAAACTCCATTCCCACCATAATTCACTAACTTCAACTTTTTGCTTCCTCTTCTATTCTTGATAATGCTCCGAGGCATCTGAAAAAGAGACGGTCAAGAGACCTTCTAGTTTAAAATAGTTACTGTAGTGCTATCGTAGGGTAGTTCCTCTACCAGTCTGCTTCATGTCATTTTCTTTTAGCATATTTCCTTGTTGTATTATGAAGTAAAGTTGTAAATTTCAATCAATAAATTAAAAAAATAAATAAATTTCCTTTAATCCAATAGATTTTTTTATAATTTTAAAAGTTTTTACGCACTTTCAAAGGTATTCTGATTTTAATATAACCTTAGAAAGAACATCAGTGTATGGCTCAAAGGTCTCCTTAAGGTCGAATCAGCTTTAATCTCAAGCGAATCTCCTCAATCTTAAAGCAGTGTTCAGTATTTAGGGCTTTTTTTAAGAGATGAGGAAATTATTGGTGCAAAATAGGTATAATTCACTCACGATTTCAATGTGTTTGCAGCAAGTTCACCCTTTCAATGCTTTGCACCGCAGATATTAAGCGTCGGTGAACCCTTTAAGACCCCCAAATTTATTTTAAATATGAAATCTTTTTGAAAGGGATTTAAATTCTTGAATTGTTTTAAATTATATTTATTTACCAAAATGGCGAAACGCTGAATGACTAAATTGATATATTTTTTTTTTTTTTTGACATCAAGTAGTTTAAAACTGATGATATAAGGTAATACATTATCAACTACAAAAAATGATTTATAATCAACCAAAAATTTCATTTTATAGTAACAATTACTGATTTATTCTACTAACTACAGCTTATTACTCATCATAAACTATATCAAGCCTATTTTCTTCTTGTTACAAACAGTTTAAAGACTGCGATTTCATTCTGTAAGTAACAGATACTCTTATTACATATATTTTTGATATAGAAAGATGGGTCCTTTACTCAAGTTACATTTTAAACATCATTTAATAGATACTATGCCTAAGAAATACCCCTTTCACTCCATCTCCTCAGTTACACCTCACACCTTGCTTCCTCTCTGCAGGTAGGGAAGGTTCTCCGATAATCCAGCGAAGACTGGAGGTGACGGATGCAGACTGTACGGCAGAAACGTGCCGAAGGAGGTAGAGAACGGATAGACGGACACAATGCGCCACCTGGGTGTTGCGTGGAACGTGGGGGGAGGCGCTTTTATTTCGCTTCAACGGATTTCCTCTCGATCGGGTTTAACCTTTCTGCCTCAATGATGTTGTATTTGCATATTTAATGTAGCATTATTGCCTTGGGTCGATTGGGATGGAGGCGGAAGTTGACCGAGGGAAACATATATTTAGTTCTTTATTATTACATAGGCTTAGGGTTATGGTAATTAGAGACCAATAATGGATTCGGAAGGAATTAAAATGAGCTTACTCAGTTTTCGTGAAAGAAAAAAAAATTATATTACATTTTTTTTTTTTTTTTTTTTTTAGTTCAACAACAATTTTTATTGAGTAAAATTACAATCTGTCCCAATTGGACATCAATAGTAGTGGTGAAAGATGTCATACATATTACATTCAAACAATATTTACACAGCATAAAATTACAATAAAATACATACAAAATAATGAATAAATACAATAAAGTCAAGAATTCACTTATACCTATATTATACATAACATCATAAATTGAGTGGAGAATCTAGCCAGTGCTAGAACTCCAATATATTTACAAAACGTCGCGGGGCCACTGCCGTTTCATCCTTCTATGTGGGTTGTCTGGATGAGTGGAGCTGGATAGGGATTGAGCTAGAGGATTAGGATGATGAATGAGGTTCTGGTGGAATTAGGAAAATTTGGGTGGAATTAGGTCTGAAATGGATGTAACATTAAGGTCGTGGTAAAAGGTATAGTTGGAGACATAATAAGGAGCATTTACTATTGTACGGAGGACTTTGGATTGAATGCGTTTGTTGTTAATACGTTTAGCTGTTCCCCACAGTTCAAGTCCGTAGGTCCAGATGGGCTTTAGTATTGTCTTGTTGATTAATAATTTTTTATCAACTGTAAGTTCAGATTTTCTGTTGAGTTATATTACATTAGAAAAAAAACTGATAAAATTGGAAAATTCTATTAAATCATGACTAGTCAAAGTAGTAAGCAAGTCTGAACTTGCCCACCAAATTTTATCGGCGACAACCAAATTTCTCAGACTAACGTTGTACATTACCTAGCATTAACAACACTCGATCAAAGCACCTGATACTGAAATTACCATACTCTCTTTTATCATAATCATCAAAACTGACCCATATGGATTTATGACTCAGCACAAAATACTCACATACAAAACTTGCTATCGATTCAATTAAAAAAAAGGTGCAAAATGCATGGTTTAAAGTAGTTCTTTTGGTTATCCGATTTTGATGAAAAAGTTGTCGCATCATCTAGGGCGTATAGTTGTCATAAATATGGTATTTAAATTTTGTGCGACTCTTCGTTTTCGCTCTACACTTACCACATACACAAACCTTTTTTAGGGACTTGGTCATTTGGACTCAGGAGACCCTAAAACGTGTATTTCCGTCCGAAACTGGAATTTAAAAATTTTCAATACTTTCCCTGACTATGTATTTCTTTTATATGTAAATGAAAGTAATATGACGCATACATGCAGACTTACAACAACTAACAATTGTCCAGCACATAAGAAACTCTCTATTCACGTTTTCACATTAAACTGCACGGACAAGACAATATAATTATAAACGACAAATCTTAAATTCCTGTTAAAAGAAGGCTGAATGAGAGACCTCCTCAGCAAAATTAAAGATTGGTAGGGTGCTGCTTGACACTTCCTTTCCCCAAGCATATCATGTCTACTGCTAAATATAGCACATTTGCTGATTGTCAGTTAGCTTCTATGCTAATAAAATATTACTTCAATAAAAACATATTGAAATTAATTCATTCATAAACAAGAAAGTTTGTATTAATATTGTTGTAGCGCATCGTAATGGATTGAGAAGAAACATAATAATGACTTTAAAAAACTGCTTTTTCATTCACTTCGAATGATGATCTAAGATCATAGGGTGATAAATTCAAAAAAATTAAACTTGTGTGAGCCGGCAAATTCGGAATTGAGAAAGAGAGTATATCTGTTCGAGAAATTTTTTCCATTTTCTGTTGTTTTGAATACTTAATTTATGGCTTATTCCATTAACATTTCTACCCTTATTTAATTAATCTTTTTGAGAAAACTCCCTAAAATCCTCTCTCCTGAATACTTCTATATTACACACCCTACCTTACCGACAGATCCTTTTATAATCAATTACATAGTACCTATTCGTCCTTTTTTTTTTTAGTCTTGAAATATTGAATCCAAATTACTCATCACTACAGACATGTCGTCAATGCCAGCCTGCGTGACTCATTCTGATATTTATCCTGTATACAAGTATGTGTATTCTTTATTGACTTTTGATTTTGTCAATTTCTTACTGTGTACTATGTTATGTATCTTTATATTGCTTGTCACGTAATTCAATCTTGTATTTACTTGCTTAATTTTATATCTTGAATATATGAATTTGTATTCCTTATTGCTTTTGGCTTAGTCAATTACAGTCTATTTCTGTATACTGTTTAACTGTTTCATATAATTGTTTTTTGTATAAATTAGGGATTATGTAATTCAATTTTATATTTGCATGCCTTAATTTTATATCTTGTATATATGTATATGTATTCCTTATAGCTTTTAAGCTTAGTCAATTACTGCTTCATACTGTGTACTGTGTTACTTTTTATTTATAATTATATTTTATATTCCTTATGTATTATATTGTTTTTGCTGTATAGTGTGTTACTGTTTCTTTATAAAATTGTGTTATATTATTTAAGTATTGTATTGTATTATCCAATTGTAAAAAATCCTAAAATCCTCTCTCCTGAATACTTCTATATTACACACTCCTACCTCACCGACAGATCCTTTATAATCAATTACAATAGTACCTATTCGTCCTTTTTTTTCTAGTCTGCTTTTGTTTCTTAAGGCGACACCCTAGAACCAAGAGCTAATATACCAACACATTCTAACACCTCCTTCCTAGGATGCTGATGATACTGGTGTCTTATCAGTCATAAACGATGCTGTTATTGCCTCCTTCAAACTTTTTAAACCATGACGGCAGAATTGAAGGATAAAATAGGTCAGCACTACAATAACTTTTAATAGTATTCTAATTGTCTTTATTGAACAGATCCGATATCTAGGAATCCGTCTTGACAAACGTCTTACTTAGGATCCTCATACGAAACTGAAGCGACCATAAAGTTCCAAACGTTTTCGTCTACCTCATCATTTACAGTGCAAACTCTAATCAAAAGGCTTATCTACTTGACTATCATAAGGCCGATACAAACTTTCGGAATATACGTGTATATGTACGAGGCTGTATTAAACCATCGAATTATTTTTGTTTCCAATAACTACAACCCAAAATCATCCATGCTCTATAATTTGTATTGACCTTAATATTCCATATGTTACTGATTTGGCCTAAACCACGTTCCCTTCCTTTTATGACGAGCTCCATCCCCCCTCTGACCCTTTAGTTTTGATCCTGACTTCCTGCGTCTGAAAAAAAAGATGGCCCTTCTAATTTAGAATATTTTTGGAGGTAGTTCTAATTACTTTTCAATTGCAATATATATCCCCAAATCTCCCGAAGAACAATCAGTACTCTTAAATTTTTCCTTCTCTCCTGTCATCTCCTCGTATACTCACTTATTTTACCCCACTTTGACTATTGTTGTGCGGTGAATGACTGTCTCCCGGCTGTGCTTGAAGACAGACCAAAGTGTATTATGAACATTTTCTAAAGATTTGTCTTCGGTACATCAAGGAGGTTTCATGTTACCCACTTATACGGTGAATTAAAGTGGCTCCTCCCCTCAACCCGCAGACAATATTTCCTTGGTTCATACTCTACCAAACTATTAACTCCCAACTATTAACTATTAACTCCCAGCATCCTTCCTACATCTACAGTCTCCTTCAATTTAAATCCTCAATCCATTCACTTGAAACTAGATCGCGACATTCTGACCTTTATCTTCCTACCCACACAACCAAAACTTTTGATCGTTCCTTTATTGTTCGCTCTACCACAATCTGAAAGTCTCTACCAATCCACATCCGCCATGCTGCCTCTTTATCCTCATTCAAATCCCAACTTTTCCTATACTTCTGTCATCCCAAATAGACGATTAGCTAATGTAATGTCAATTCTATCTAGAAATCTACATTGAATGAATGAAGATTACTGTTTACCGCCCAAACTTTATTTGATTTTGTTTAAATAAAATTTTTATTTTCTCATAAGATAAAATTTATTTATTTATTTGCTATTCCGCATCTACCTTTCGGGTCATTAGCGGGTCTTGATTCTCTACGTTTATATTGAGTTTAACAGACCAATGTCTCTAAAAAACTCAAAAAGTCTTAGAATTATGTCTTCATCATTTCCTAATGCTTCTTTTAAGTTTGAAGGTATGTTATGTCTTGTTCTGTTGTCAGTGTACAGTGTGCATGATGTTACAATGTGTTTTATGGTCAGTGTTGTGTTACATGTATCACAGAATGGCGGATCCAGGCCTCCATTAATATCCGTGTGTAAAGGCTGTATGGCCTATCCTCAGCCTTGCTAACACTACCTCTTCCTTTCTACTTTTTCTGCATGATGTGGTCCAAGGAGATACATCTTGCTTTATCTCTGTCAGTTTAGTACTGGAAGTAGCCCATTTAGTTTTCCACTTGTTAATAATGGTCTTCCTGCAATGCCTCTTCCACTCTTCTGCTGTGGTTATGTTTACATTTTCAGTCGCGGGTTCATTCAGCCTCGCCCTGTTTGCTTCTCTGTCGGCTACAGCATTTCCCACAATACCGCAATGCGACGGGACCCATGCAAGTACAACTTTTTTGTTGAAATTTCTTGCAATCGCCAAATACAATTAGTCATTTCCCTTACTAGGGAATTGTTTGATTTTGTATCAGCGATTGCTTTAAGTGAACTTAATGAGTCCGACACTATGAGCAAGTAATTGTCATTCATTGTCTTGAGTAGCTCCAAGGCTTTATACATTGCAAACAGTTCTCCAGTAAATATGCTGTTCATTCCGGATAATATGAACCTGAGATTAATTGTATCACTTACCACAGCACTAGATTTATAAGATAAAATTTAGAAGATATATATTTTTATTAATTTCTTTGTTATTTTTTATGTATATAACTCCTCATTGTAAATAATAGTAATTTTAATAATCGTTGTAAATAATAATTAATCATGTTTTGATTGTCTGTTTGGCAGACATATTATATATTCAAATTGTTCATAACTGTTATTCTTAGGAGACCTAGTTTCAGAATAATTTATTTTTTCTATTCTATTCTATATAATTTTTTTTTAAATAATAGAAATATCCCTGAACTATTTACTTGCATTTTTAGCACAGTTCCCTACTATGTGTGCTAGAGACAAGACTACTAATTCCCGATAGAGTAGCAGGACCGTGACGGACGGGCAGTGGAGATAGGAGGGCCCTAAGGGACACTTAAACTCCAGCAGTTGCGCTTAATCAAAGCGCTATCGCGGATCTGCGCCTCTTATCGCGACACAACCCCTTCCTAGGGAGCTCGTTAGATTCAATCTAAGCGCCTAGTATCTCGCGCTTAAATCGCACTCTATTCATATTTTATTTGGTCATTTCAATTATGAACAAATTAGGAGAAGTGCCATTACTGTCTCTTTGTATGAACATTACTTCCTTACAGCTAGGTCAAAAAATTAGTAAGCGCATCTCACTTATTCATAAGTCTTTAAATAAATCTACTTTTCTCATAATGTAAGTAGATAAAATGTGTTGATGTTATAATCACTCAACTCTAAACTTCTTTCAGTTTATATGCCATCTAAGCTATTGGGTTCTTTCACATGAAATGTCCGTTTATATAGTTTCTGAAATACATAAAGAATTTTGCAGGTCTCTGTTGTTTTCTTCCGAATGTTTACATATTTAAAGTAAACAGTTATTAATCCTCTACCTTTGTATTATAAACATTAGCTTCCCAATCAATTACCCACTTTTTAGTATACCTCCAAATATGAGGTGAGACCGCTAGAAATATTTGCAAGGCGTTTGGGGAAGGTAGTGTTAATGAACGGACCATTCGCCGTTGGTTTGCTAAATTTTCAGCAACCGACTTGGAAAACTTGCCCCTAGGAAGACCTCCGTCCGTAATAGACGACGATGTCCTAAAACATACACTGGAACAAAACCTCTACCAAACAGTTAAAGGACTCTCAGCACCACTAAATGCAAGTGGATCTATCATTTCCAGACATTTAAAGTGTATTGAGAAAGTAAAAAAGCTCAATACATGGGGTACCTCATGATCTCACTGAGCGGCAGCAAGACCTCATGTTTCAAAACATACCGTGGAAAAAGAAAGAACTGGACTACGAAGTTCTTCCGCGCCCGCCATATTCTCCCAAGTTGTCTCCAACAGATTACCACCTGTTCAGGAATTTAGATAACTTCGTCAAGGAAAACTTTTTGAAAATGATGATCATGTGAAAAGTGCGTTTTTAGATTTTGTTAATAAAAAGATTGGGTCACGTCGTGAAAAATGTGTACAAAAAGAAGGTAAATACTTCGAATAAAATTATCTTGTTTTCATATCGTATTTTCAATAAAAATCCTTCACCTCGCTTTTCTTTAACTTATCTTTTTTTATCTTCAATTCTTATCTCATTATTTATTTATTATTATTATTTCCTTAATCGATGAGATATTTTCATCAAGTCATGTCCTCAAAGTCTGCAAGTAAAAGATCTAGATCTGCCGGTTCTAACTCGTCTCCCACAAAACAGAGACCCCGCCGTGAACAAAATAAAAAAATAATTCCACCAGCGACCGCGTCAGCTACCTCATTAGGATCTGAACCACAGCCCAGCACATCATCACAAGGAATAACTGATGAATCCCCGTTTTTTACACCGAATCCATTTGAGATCCTCCAAAATGAAAAAGAAATCATGGAATCTTCTCCTATACCCAGGGAACCACTACCTCCACCAATATTTGTTAAAAATATTAAAAATTTTAAACTGATGTGTGCGCATTTAAACAAAGTAACTGATCCTAATAGTTATTATTGCATAAGTAGAACCAATGATACTAAAATATCTCCGACTACTGCTGAAACCTACAGAAAGATTGTAAAATATCTGACTGAGACCAAAGCTGACTTTCATACTTATCAGCTGCGCCAGGAGAGAGCATTAAGGGTTGTAATCAGAAACCTACATTCCTCAACACCCGTTGAAGCTATCAAAGAAGAACTGACAGAATTAGGATTCCAAGTGAGGCAAGTCACCAACGTTCTAAAAGATAAAAGTCCACTGCCTCTATTCTTCGTGGACTTGGAACCATCAGCAGGAGTCGAAAAAATCTATGACCTCAGTAGACTGTACTATACCCGTGTAAAAGTTGAAAAACCTTACACAAAGAAAGAAATAGTTCAGTGTCATAACTGTCAGGCATATGGTCATACCAAAAGTTATTGCCATCACATACCACGCTGTGTGAAATGCGGTGAACAGCATAAATCAGAAGAATGTACCAGATCTAGATCAACACCCGCTGTATGTGCCCTGTGCCTCAAGGACCACCCGGCTAACTACAAGGGATGCGAAATCTACAAGAAACTCAGAACCAGATACCAAAAACCTCAGGATCCGAATGAAACATCTATACCTATCAGAAGCAGAAGAGAACCATCTAAACTTGTAAACTCTAATGTATCATTTGCCCACTTGCTTGGAGGTGGAAACCAGAGTCATGAAGTCGAGGCACTGCCGGAACAACTTTTTCCTCAACTATCTCAATCTATTGTACAACAATCTATCCCTCAAAGTTTACCTAATCTTCAAAAAACTCCTCAACATCAAATTTCTCATATCCCTCCACCATCAAACGTCACAGATCTTACCAGTCTAATGACATCGTTCATCTCCGAAATCAAATCTCTTGTTATGCCGCTTATATCACTCCTTACAAATCTAGTATCAAATCTAATCCCTGCCTTGAAACATCCTTAAATGAATTCACCTAACTCCTTATCCATTCTCCTTTGGAATGCGAATGGTGTTAGAAATCATACTGACGAACTGACAGTGTTGTTGCAAGACAAAACAATCGATGTTGCACTTATAACTGAAACAAGACTAACGACTAAACAGTACTTCAAAATACCGCAATACATGACATACCGTACTGACCACCCAGACGGCAAAGCCCATGCCGGTTCTGCTATCATTGTCCACCAATCCCTCTCTCATCATTTACTCCCACTTCCCACCTATGATTTCCTACAAGCCACGGCTATAGTAATCAAGACTTTTTCCTTTCCGGTAACCCTCACATCTGCATATTGCCCTCCTAAACATTCCATTTCCAATTCCGAATTTGTATCCTTCCTGGATTCCTTAGAAAATCGTTTCATTCTGGGTGCAGACTTAAACGCCAAGCATCAGCAGTGGGGTTCCAGAACCACGAATTCTCGGGGACGAAATTTGCTGTCTGCACTCAACTCCCGAAATTTTAATATCCTGCCTCCTGACTCCCCTACCTACTGGCCAACCGATCCTAACCGCAATCCTGACATCCTCGACTTCTTTATCCACAGCGGATTAGGCTCCCTCAACTTGTCTGTAACTCGCCTTGATGAACTATCCTCAGACCATAGTCCACTGATCCTAAAAGTATCTCTCACTCCGATTCCAAAACCCATTCCACCATCATTCATCCGAGGCCCAGTCAACTGGAACCTTTTCCGCCAAATCCTGACCGATAATATTGACCTCAGAGTAACCCTCAAAACCCCAGATGACCTAGATAATTCCGTCTATTCCTTTACCACCGCCATCCAACAAGCTGTCTGGACTGCCTCCTCTCCTAAACACTCCAATATAAATCCTCACCAAAATCATTTTCCACAACATATTATAGACCTCATCCATACCAAACGCCGAGCAAGATCATTATGGCAGCGCACCCGACACCCAACAGATCGCCGCTCCTATAACTTCTATTGTAGACAATTGAAGAGGGAGTTGGCGACCTTCCGTTCTCAGTCGTTTAATTCCTACCTCTCCTCTCTATCAGCTCGTGATAATTCCCTGTGGAATGTCACGAAAAAGATCCTAAAATACCATCAGGTTTCCCATCCTCTCCGACGTGGTGATGACTCCTGGGCTGCGTCTAATGAAGATAAAGCCGAGGAATTCGCCACACACCTCTCCAAAGTATTCACTCCTCACCCGGAATCCCACGCCAATCACACCGCAACAGTGCAAGACTTTCTTATGTCACCAATTCAACTTTCCCTACCTCCTAAAGCTATTAATCCCTCTGAGGTCAAATCACTTCTCCAAAAACTGACCCTCCGTAAATCTCCTGGACACGATCTCCTTACTCCCCAGATCCTCCGACAACTTCCGCAGAAAGCTATTATATTCCTTACTTATATTTACAACTGCATCCTACGAACCACCTATTTTCCTCTGTTATGGAAACATTCCACTATCATTCTTTTTCTAAAACCAGGCAAACCTTCCAACAACACTTCATCCTACAGACCTATTAGTCTACTCCCCATCCTCTCAAAAATCTTCGAAAGGCTTCTTCTTAAACGTATCCTACCCATATTAGAATCTCAAAATCTTCCTTCCCATCAGTTTGGATTCCGTCCTCAGCATTCCACAGTTCAACAGGGGCTCCGAGTTGTAGACCATATTTCCTCAGCTATTGAATGCAAAGAGTATTGTTCTGGTGCGTTTCTGGACATTGCGCAAGCTTTTGACCGGGTATGGCACACTGGATTACTCTTCAAGCTGAAAACCCATTTACCCCAGTCTCTATACCTCATCCTCCGATCCTATCTCTCAAACCGTTCCTTCCGCGTTCGCTGTGGTGTAGAATTTTCTAACCTTTATCCCGTTGAGGCCGGTGTTCCTCAAGGCAGCGTCTTGGGACCCGTCCTCTACATCCTTTACACTGCTGATATTCCTACACATCCTGATACCTTTCTGGCAACTTTTGCAGACGACACCGCCATCTTATCATCCAGTTCCAATCCTGAAACTGCATCCTTAAACCTGCAAAGACACCTTTCTCTTATCGAAGACTGGTGTAATGCTTGGCGCATAAAGGTGAACGAAGCCAAATGCAAACACGTTACTTTCACTCTTCGACGAAACTCCTGTCCGCCAGTTTACTTCAATTCCATTCCAATTCCTCCTTCAGATACAGTCCGGTATCTTGGCTTACTGTTAGACAAAAGATTGACTTGGAACCCACATACAAGACTTAAAAGACAAGAACTCAACCGACGATTCGGACAGTTATACCGACTACTCAACAGAAAATCTGAACTTACAGTTGACAACAAATTATTAATCTACAGGACAATACTGAAGCCCATCTGGACCTACGGACTTGAACTGTGGGGGACAGCTAAACGTACTAACATCAAACGCATTCAATCCTTTCAATCCAAAGTCCTCCGTACAATAGTAAATGCTCCTTATTATGTTTCCAACTATACCTTGCACCACGACCTTAATGTTCCTTTTATTTCAGACCTGATTCCATCCAAATTTTCCAAATTCCACCAGAATCTCATTCATCATCCTAATCCTCTAGCTCAATCCCTATCCAGCTCCACTCATCCGTACAACCCACCTAGAAGGTTGAAACGGCAGTGGCCTCGTGACCTCTTGTAACATGTATATTGGAGTTCTAGCATTGGCTAGATTCTCCACTCACGTGCTGTATGCTTGTGAATTGTATATAGGTATGAGTGACTATTGTATATATTTTTATTGATTTTATTTTGTATATATGTATATTTTATTATTATTATATAAATTTATTGTTTTGTATATATCGTGTGAATGTAGTACGAATGTTGTAATTTATCACTATTAAAAATGTCCTAGATTGGACAGATTGTGATATTACTCAATAAAGAATTGTTTCTAAAAAAAAAAAAAAAAAAAAAAAATTACATCAGCCGATTATTAACCCTAAGAACATGAGAATCTTCTGCGGGTCACCTAGGCTCTATAAAGTGCTATATGGATGTTGAGAAATTAATTGTAATTCAAGAAATAATACCATGTTGAAGAAACTAAGACACTAACTACATTTTCCTAGAATATAAATACAAAAACCTCAACAAATTGGTTTATTATCTCTTAATTATTTTGGTATTCCTAAATTCGTCAGAGACAAGATCGCTCTCCCATTGCACATAATCACGAAAATGCGCATAGGAATGAAGTATATAAATTGTGATTCTAAATTGTATTGGCCTTTGACCGAGTCTGGCATCCGGGACTGCTTTACAAACTCCGAAAATTCCTCCCTCCAACATACTTCCTCATCATCCAGTCCTATCTCACTGACAGATCCTTCAAAATAAATCACAATAGTTCCTATTCATCACTTTTTGTACAGTCCGCTGGCGTTCCACAAGGCAGTATCCTCGGACCCATTCTCTTCACAGTCTATACAGCTGACATCCCAACCAATCCTAACACTTTCCTTTCCACGTATGCTGATGACACTTGTGTGTTATCAATCAATAACGATCCTACTATTGCCTCTCAAACCCTACAACCCCACATCAGAGACTTCCAGATATGGTTTTAGAATTGGAGAATGAAAATAAATTCAGACAAATCCCACCAAATTACCTTTACTCTCCGCCGTAAACCAATGACATCCTGTCCTACTGTATCCTTTAATAATATTGTCCCGGCTGAACAGATCAGCTACCTAGGTCTCCTCCTTGACAAACGTCTCACTTGGAATCCGCATACAAGACTGAAACAACATGAAACTCCTCGCCGATTTCGATTACTTCAACACTAACTTGACAAACGCTCTAACATCTCACTTAACTACAAAAGACTCCTCTACATGACTATCATAAGGCCTATATGAACTAACGGAGTTGAGTTTTGGGGCTCGACTAAACCATCAAATTCTTCTCGTATCCAATTCTTACAATCCGAAATCCTTCGTAAAATCCTCAACGCTCCTTACTTTATCACAAATAAACTTACCCATAAAGACATAAATGTTCCATTTGTAACTGATCTGGCTCTAACCAGATTTCACTCCTTCCATGAAAAACTCCACTCCCACTCTAACCCACTAGTTTCAATCCTAGCTTACTCTTCGATTCCTGACAATTCTCCAAAGCGTCTGAAAAGAAGATGGCCTCGAGACCTTCTAGTTTAGAATAGTTACAGTAGTGCTACCATTGGGTAGTTCTTCTACAAGTCTTTTTCATGTCATTTTTCTTTTATCATATTTACTTGCTAAATTTGTAAATTTCAATAAATTATGTTTAAAAAAAAATTATTGATTCACTAAGTACAGTTTTTCGCGTTTTATTTTGGTTTATTATATTCATTGTTAAATCCTTGTTATTAAATGCTTCTATAAAATTGTTGAACGCATTTTCGTGAGTACGTGCAATGGGTGAGTTATCTTGTCCCTGCCCAATATTTGTTTTGATAATTAAAAATAATTGTCCAATGACTTTTCGCTGACCTCTTTGTTGGGATCTACTGGTGGAATGTATAGGTATAGGGCCGAGTCTGGCATCCGGGACTGCTTTACAAACTGCCTTACGTTTTTCCATATGACTTCATATACCATTTCAATATTTCTAATCGAAGTGTTTACCTATAAATGTAAAATAGCATCGTTGAATAAACCGTTTCTATTATCGGAATCATTTCATTACACAAAGTCATTTGAATGAAGTCATTCTAAGTGCAACATTGTTATTTTGATGACTCCATCCGTTGCGCTGTAGGAAGTCCATCCCCCCGACAACCCCCCAATTACCCGAGAGGTCTGGAGCAGTTACTGCCGACAACTCTTTCGCCCCTTTCTCGGAGGTGGATATTCTGCGAGCCGTATTAAAATATCAGCCTCTCAAGACACCCCTTCCCTTCTCAGAGTTAATAAACAACTCGGCATTAATTGAACGGGTTTCCAACCCTTCGCCTTATTAAGCTCTAATGGAGCAGGGTGACTATTTCCTGTTTTTTTTCCCATTATTTTTTTTTTCTCTCGAAACCCTTCTTTCTTTTTACCGGAGTGAGAAATTAATCCGTGGCAGGCTAGGGTTTATTGCGCCGGTTGGATTAACGTGTTTCGTCTTGATTCGTTAATTGAGCAGTAAATAGGGGGGGGGGTTTAAAAAAAAGGGCCACTAAGGGCGAAACCTTGTCCCCTTGGATTTATGTGAAGGCGCGGGTCGCCCGAGGTATTTGTACTGATTGCTAGAGCTTGGGAACAACTGCTGCAAGCGCTCAACTAATACTGTAAATTGCTTTTCTTTAGTCAGTTGGTCCTCAAAGTATTTACTAACTGTTGTTGAGTCGTACCAAAAGTACAAGTATTAAACATTAAAGAGGGACGTAGAGTTCCCCAACGATCATTTTAAGTTTTCTTTCTCCAGGAATTTATCGAGGAAGGCTATAGGCTATATAACATCACGCTGCGACCAAGAAGAACTGCGAAGAATCAGTGGAAAATCTGGGGAAAAACGGGGAAAATTTGGGAGAAAAAAAAAATCTCGCATCCCAATGATTCCAAATGATTTACCTTTTATTTTTAAATAATTCAATTTCCCGTTAATTTATATTTTTCCGTAACAATTAATCACAGAGGTAAACATTTAAAAACGTAGAAATAGATTTACGTCAGGATCGGGTTGCAGAGGAAATCAGTATGTTCTTCTGCCACAAGGAAATAAAACTAAAAATGTAATTTACTTTAATTATTAAGTACTTTAAAATATATTATTTTAAAAACTACTTAATAGCGATCATAATAACATAAATTGATTCAGACGAAGTCGCTTTAGAATATATGAAAGAAAAGGTGACATGTACTAAGAAGGTTTAATGTGGTTGATAAAATTCCGGTTCTGGGAAACGCCGATGATTTGGTACTGCTAGGGGAAGACACGGAAACTATACAACTAAATACAGCTGTGTTAATAAAAACCGGTAAAGAAATAGGACTAGAATTAAATTCCGATAAGACGAAATATATGATTAGTAGCAGAAACGGTGTCGATCTTGGTGATATTGATGTATCAGGGCTTACTTTTGAACACGTAGAGAAATTCAAGTATTTAGGTTCAATGATAACAAGAACAAATGAAATCCAGGAAGAAATAAAGTCACGGTATAAGGTGGGAAATGCGTGTTATTATTCAGTTGCTAAGTTACTTAGCTCACGGCTTCTATCTAAAAACTTAAAGGTTAGAATTTATAAAACTATTATTCTTCCAACGGTTCTTCACAGATGTGAAACGTGGCCGCTTACTTTAAAGGATGAACGGTTTTCGAAAATAAGGTACTGCGTAAAATATTTAGTTCGAAGAGAGATGAGGCTACTAGGGAGTTTAGTAGGTTGCACAACGCGGAATTGCGGAACTTGTATCCTGTGAATATAATTGAGTTGATTGCATCGCGGAGACTCAAATGAGAGTAAAATCGTTGGGCTCGATGAGGAGCGGATTCCGAGAAAGTTGTTATTCGCTGATCCGACTGGTAAGCGTCCGAAAGGTAGGCCGAAGCGTAGATGGGAGGATTGCGTTAAGGCTGATCTCGGGGGCTTGGGCTTGAACGGTGGACATTGGCCGAGTCTGTGTAGGCGGAATTTGCTGGAATCGGCATCGAACCTCCGGGTTCGCCAAGCCTATTATTATTATAAGTTTTCTTTATTTTTTTGTTTACTTTTCCATAAATTAGTGCATGATTCAATTTATCATATTGTGAAAATTTTGTTTTATTATTTTCAATGATGATCCTTTGTAATCACCAAAAAAAAAAAAAATTTATATATATATAAAAAAATATTCTCTTCCTCGCATCCTTACGGCCCAATAAAAGTAGGTGAATATTTTAATGGACTAATATGATGTAGGTTTTTATTCAGGTTGAAATAGTCTGTTAAGGCCTAAATGCCGTTAGTTTAATTTTTTTTTTTTTAATGTAACTTTTAATTTGGTTGGTAAGAAAAAAAAAAAAAATCATTTGTAAATCTGTCTAGATTAAAATAGATTTTTTTTCCTAAGCACATAAAATGTTACGAAGTGAACTAAAATTAAGGTTTTGTTTCGATGCCGATACCACTAAACTTCGCCTGCACAGACTCGTCCAATGTTCACCGGTCAAGCCCAAGCCCCCGAGATCAGCCTTAATGCAATCCTCCCACCGACGCTTCGGCCTACCTTTCGGACGCCTACCAGTCGGTTCAGGAAATACCAACTTTCTCGGAATCCGTTCCTCACCGGGCCCAACAACTTTACGCGGCCATTTGAGTCTCCGCGATGCTATCGTTGTGCAACCTTCTAAACTCCCCAGTGGCCTCATCTCTCTTCGGACCAAATATTTTACGCAGTACCTTATTTTCGAAAACCTTAAGCAGTGGTTTATCCTTCAAAGTAAGCGGCCACGTTTCACATCCGTAAAAAAACCGTCGAAAGAATAATAATTGTATAAATTCTTACCTTTAAGTTTTAAGACAGAAGTCGCGAGCTAAGTAACTTAGCACCTGAATAATAACATTCATTTCCCACCTTTAGCCGGGACTTTATTTCTTCCTGGATTTCATTTTTTCTTGTAATCATTGAACCTAAGTACTTGAATTTCTCTACATGATCAAAAGTATGCCCTGATATATCAATAATACCAAGATCGCCACCGTTTCTGCTACTAATCATATATTTCGTCTTATCGGTATTTAATTCAAGACCTATTTCTTTACCGGTTTTCATTAACACACTTGTATTTAGTTGCATTGTTTCCGTGTCATCAGCTAGCAGTACCAAATCATCTTTCAATCATTATCAAATTATTTTGGTTAACGGTCAGTCAAAGAAGAACAATAAAATAGTTTGGGCTCGAGTGGCCATTGTCGGGGATCGCTGGGGCGCCACATGCCCACCAGAATTTGTTTGCTCCGAGGATCGGAGAGGCTTTGGACTTTCCCAGGTGAAGGTAACGAAACTGCAAACATTAGTGGTCTGTACTAATGTAAATTGTGTACATGGTGGACAGCGTAGTTTTTATCCACATCTTCGCGATTCAGCTTCGCATCCTAAACAATGATAGTACAATATATAGTTCCGCCTCTTTCGACCCAGGATAAGTGGGTACCCAAAATCCTACTTGATATTACACAAACAACGGGTCTAGTAGAATGTTGACTTCGTAGTTGAACGCTCAAATAAACAATAAAATAATTTTATCAACTTACTGTCTAACCAACGTTTCGACTCCCATTGTACGTCATCATGAGGACTCCACTCATTACGGTAGCTGGGATAGGACTGGACTAGATAAATTTAATTTAATTTAAAATATCCACAGATATTTTAGGGTATTAATTTGGCTAAAAACGAATTTTGAGCCTTTTCCAGTTTTGACACAAATATTTTGTCTTTTTTCATCTTCTATAATTCTTTTTGTTACCACCTAAATCAATGTAAAAAATAACTAGACATTAAATGATATTATTCTTTTTCTTTTTTTATTGAATTATCATAAGAAAAAATCTGGTGCGGGTAGCACACGACTTTCACTTACCTTCATTTCTAAAATCAATGAAAGAATTTTCAAATACAGTTAGAGATAAAAATACGTGAAACTATTAAAGAATTAATTAAATCGAATTTATATAGAAACATGTGTTTTATTAAAAACTCTATTATATTATTATCTAAAATAATCAGCTAGTTTTATCTTCTTTTCATCACTCTCTATTAACTTTTAAAAGCTTGAGTATGAGATAATATTTTTTCTAAAATTTTCAGCTTTCCAACGGTATATCATACATGTATATTACTGTTCTTATGTTCAAAAATAAAAAAAAAAATATTTTTTCTGTTTTCTCCTTTAGTTGGGTATCGAATTCGTTCAATTTATATATTTACCTGTTTTTATCAGTGGTAACAAGATAATACAGTTATTTTTATAGATTCAACAAAATTAAAGGTACTTTGGGGGAATAAAATTTAAAATATCGGCATTTAAGCCTTGTCAGACCATTTTAAACCTAAATTATATTGAAGCCCATTAAATTTTACATCGATATAGCTAGTTTAATCAAAATCGTCGGAACCGTTTTCGAGAAAATCAAAAAAAGGTGCAAAATGCTTAGTAAAAATTGCCTCTTCTGGTTAGCTCATTTTGATGAAAAAGGATTTGTTACGTCTCGGGCGTATATTTGTCTTAAATATGAAAATTCAGTTCCATAGGACTTATCGTTTCCGCCCAAGACAAAATATATATGCCAAAATTGAAAAAAGCTCAAATTTTGTTTTAAGCCAAATTAATACCCTAAAATATCTGTGGATATTTTAAATTAAATTTAATTTATCTAGTCCAGTCCTATCTCAGTTGCCGTAACGAGTGGAGTCCTCATGACAATGGGACGTACAATGGGAGTGGAAACGTTGGTTAGACAGTAAATAGATAAAACTATTTTATTGTTTATTTGAGCGTTCAACTACTAATTCAACATTCTACTAGGCCCGTTGGTTTGTGTAATATCAAATCCGGTTTTGGGTACCCATTAAGACAAAAAAAATACTGATGCACTAACCGATTTTAATACGCATCATAACAAGCCATAAAGGGAATACCTCCCTGTCTTGTGAAGTCATCGATGCTCTTCGGACTTAGCAATTACGGGCAGCGGTTGACACGATCACGTAATTCGTTTCCGGCCAGGCGGGTCAATTACTACCATAACAATAATTCCATATAATTGCAAATAATTTACGACGCGGCCCTATTAGTACTTAAGGCCTAATTGCATCGCAAGGAGCCTTGTTTTTATTTTATTTTGCAAGATTGTTGCGAGTGATAAGGTTGGTGCTCTCCCAATTAGAGCAAACCGAGGTACTTGACGAAGAAGCGATGACAAGATCATAACAAACATGATCTAGTACTTGTAATTGTAATTGCATTAATGCGATGCAAATCATGAGACGTGGTTGTACTGAAAAGTAAGAGAAAGGGGAAATAAAGACACATTTTACTTAACTGTTTAAACAAGAACTTTGAGTAAGTATGATAATCAATTATGTTTCTAATTTTCGATGACAAAGTTTATAAAATGTTTTTAGTTGGTAGTCAGTAGTCTATATTCTCCGTGGTTCGAATCCCGCTGTTGCAGAATATTATTATTTTTAATTCAGCCGGAAAGCAATGGTATAAATACCATCCTGGGCTAGACCCAGCCTCTATAAATTAGGTACCAAAAAATGGGGAAAAAAAAACTGACTGCTAATCCTGATATCGGCGTAATCACCTCATCGCACTACCGTTGGCCTAAAACAAATCGAATCTTTTTAAGGAATTGAGAACAAGACCTTTCATAGATTGTATTGGTACATGTTTTTTTTAAAGTGTTCTGGATTAATATACCCCCAATGAGCGAAGAATATTATTAACTAATTATACTAAATGTTTTGGTCATATTAGGAATATTTTTTCTCTAAGCGGTATAAAAAAATCTCCAAACTCGCAGATCTTTATTTTATTTTTCCACTATTCTGTTTGTTTGTTTATTTAACTTCCCTTTATGCTACTTTGGCCAATCGGACGATGCTGCAGTGGGAGTCCTAAATTTGTCCAATCCAGGATTTATTAGGATAGGGATCTTTAAAGAGTAATTATAGAGATAAAATTTTTTTTTTTTTTAATAATAAGCTTCGCAATATTATATCACACTACATAACGATTCTGATGTTTAAAAAAAACAAAAAAAAATTAATACTTAAAATCATAAAAAATACTTTTAATTTTTTATTTTACAAAATTACAGGTTCTTTAGGTGAAGCAAAGTTAAAATATAGACATTTAAATCTTGTTAGAGTGTAGCAATCGGATTGAAACCTACACGATATTAAAACCCATACAATTTTACATCGATATAGTGAGTTTAATCAAAGATGTTACAGCTTTTTTTTTTTTAAATCATAATATAGTACAAAATGCATGGTAACAAGTGGCTATTCTGTTTCGCCAATTTTTTTTTTTTTTTTTTCAGTCTTGTACGACTTATAGTTTCTGTGTTAAACTTACACAATAGTCTGTTTTGGAGAACTTGATAATTTAGAGTCAGAGTACCCTAAAACGGTTCGTCCGATTAGCCATAGTAGCATAAAGTGACGTTAAATAAATAAACAAACAAACAATACTCTAAAACGTTAATTTCCTATATGTTTATGTTTATTTATTTAACGTCACTTTTATGCTGCTATGGTTAATCGTACGAAGCTACAGTGGGAGACCTAAATTTTGCCTATCCGTGTTTTATTAGGATAGGGATCTTTAAAGAGTACCTGACAATGCACAGGCTCGAGTCCACTTTTTAACGTCCCCTCCGAAGGACGGTATAACTAAGGATTTTTTACACCCATCAAAAAATCCTAGGTCAAACTGCGGGTTTGAACCCGTTACGTTTGGCATAGGAGGCTGTTATGCTAGTTACTCGTATTTCCAAAAAAACCTATATCCGAAAATGTTTACGATCACAAAACCTTTTTTTTTTTTTTAACGATAAAAAAAAAAAAATATATATATATATATATATATATATATATATATTATATATATATATATATATATATATATATATAATGATAAACTACCTATGCCAATCGTTTTTATATCTAAGGAATTATGATGAACTCTTTTCCTTTTAATTACAATATAATCTTTTAAACTTTTATATTTATTTATGTTTTTACCATCTTGGCCCCATTTGCAGAAAAGACTATAGGCTATAACCTTTCAGGTGCTATTACTGTAGGTATTCTGGATCACTTCCATATTCCAGACCCCATCAGAAGAAGACGGTTCCCTCCACCCTGGACTCCAGCCAGAGACTCCTCAGACAGGATGTTTTGGCCCGAAGACGATCCTACAACAGTGGAGTATTGATCTTAACTTTTTTACCACCCCAGAGCCGGTAGCCGGGGGAGCGACCCCAACGTGAAATTGTTGTGTCCTGCATACAAATAAGGAGCCCCCCCTCCCGTGTACGGCAAGAACAAATTCTTCCGATGCTCTTAGCCCCGGATCGATAGCTCTATACTCCTGGATCGGGCTATCATCGGCCCAGTATTAGGGCTTATCTCCTTGCCCTATATGGCCGCTGTGTGTAGTCAGGAGGGTAGTTACGAAACTTTCCATAAAAGTTGCTAGTTTTTTTTTTCTTTGTTCACAAACTTTCTAGTGAAGTTTTGTAATAGCAAAGATTTAGAAATTTTTTAAAAATTTATTTGAAAAAATGTAATTAAGATATTTTTTTTTTTTTTTTTATTCATATTTTATTGAATTTTACAACTGTATTAACATAAATACAATAAGTAAAACTGTTGAGTTAGAATAAAGGGCGTGAAAGGCTTGTGAAGAAACTACCCAGTGGTAGAACTTCGATGTTTATTTAAGTAAGTAGATCCCGAGGCCATCTTCTTTTCAATCGCCTAGGAGGGTTGTCAGGAATATGTGAGGTTGATAGGTTGCGGACAAGAGGGTTTATATGGGCTGGGAGTTTGGAATTAAAAGTGGTATATCTGGTACGAGAAAGGTCTGTAACAAATGGGATATTAAGGTCGTTATGGATTATTTTATTTGTGACGAAATAAGGAGCATTTAGGATTTTGCGAAGGATTTTGGATTGTAAGGATTGGATACGGGAGGAATTAGATGGCTTCGTAGAGCCCCATAGCTCGATTCCATATGTCCAGATGGGTCTGATGACGGTAATATAAATGAGCTTTTTGTAATGAATTGGAAGTTTTGAACGTTTGTCGAGTAAGTGTTGTAGTAATCGGTATCTACGGGCAGTCTCTTGTCGTTTTAGTCTCGTGTGAGGATTCCATGTAAGACGTTTATCAAGATGGAGTCCTAGGTATCGGATTTGTTCAACAGGAATGAGTGGGGTATTGTTGAAGGATACTGTGGGGCAGGAGGTCATCGGTTTGCGACGAAGGGTAAAGGTAATTTGGTGGGATTTATTAGGATTTATTTTAATCCTCCAGTTCTGACACCATTTCTCAATGGCTGTGATGTGGGACTGAAGGGTTTGGGATGCAGCGGTTGGATCATTATGGACGGATAACACACAAGTGTCATCCGCGTAAGTTGTGAGGACAGTGCTAGGATGGAGTGGAATATCAGCTGTATATACCGTATAAAGGATGGGACCTAGGATACTACCCTGAGGTACACCTGCAGACTGAGAAAATGTGGAAGAATAGGAAAGATTATGATTTACTTTGAACGTTCTATCAGTAAGGTAGGAACGGATTATCAGGAAGTATGTAGCGGGAAGGAATTGACGGAGTTTATAAAGGAGTCCTGGGTGCCAGACTCGGTCGAACGCTTGTTCTACGTCAAGAAAAGCACCCGTGCAATACATTCCACGCTCCAATGTAGAGGATATAACATCCACCACACGGTGACATTGCTGAATTGTAGAATGGGATGTCCGAAATCCAAACTGATGGTCAGGAATTACGTGATTCATTTCTAGGATCGGATACAGGCGTTTCAAAATGAGTTTTTCTAGGATCTTTCCCATGATGGGTAAAAGGGAGATCGGACGGTATGAGGATGGATGTTCAGGAGGCTTTTGGGGTTTTGGGATCATTTTGATTATTGACAGTTTCCATGGTTCAGGGAAATAGGTGGTTCGGAGAGTAGCGTTGAATATATAAGTGAGGTAGAGGATTGCTTTTCGAGGTAGCTGTTTTAGGATATAGGATGTGATGAGATCATGACCAGGTGCTTTTTTAAAACGTAATTGATGGATAACATTAATTATTTCAGAAGGATGAAAGGCTTTAGGAGGAGGGGACATTTGGAGTGGAATAGTTAGTTCTGCTTCAATATGGTCAATATGGGTTGGATTAAGGATATCAGGATGTGGATTAAATATTTTGGAAAGGTGTTCACCAAATATTTGAGTCTTTTCTTCATCTGATCGAGACCAGGTAGAAGATTCGGTAAGGAGTGGGTGATTAAAGGTTTTGAATTTGAGCAAATTTTTGGTAGTTGTCCATAAAGATTTGTCAGTTGGTCTTAGGTTTTCTGTGAAGTCCCGAAATGTTTGTATTTTGAATTTTCTAATTTCAGTTTTGAGTTTGTTAGTTAGATGAGTATAGTATGTTTTGTCGGACGGGTATCTGGACCTATGCCACTTAGCCCTTGCTCGCCGTTTCTCTGCTAATAAGTTTCGAATGTGATATGGTAAGTTAGTGTCGCGGGAGTAATTATTTTTGGGATGTGATGAGTTGTTATTAATTGCAGTACCTATTGTTCTTGTTAGTTTTTCGATAGCAAAGTTAATTTGTTGTTCTGTTTTTAGTGGAATCGTTAAGTCAAGTTCGTTTTCTAATTCAGAGCGAAAGTTGTCCCAGTCAACATGTCCTGTAATTAAAGAAGGAGGGAAGGATTTAGGAATAGGGTCTGAATGAAGAAGCAGCAGAACTGGGCTATGGTCTGAGGAGAGGTCTTCTAAGGATGTTACTGTAGATTGAAAGGTGGGAATTTGGGATGTGACGAATATATCAAGAATATCTGGGCGCTTTTTAAGGGAAGTAGGCCAGTAAGTAGGATCTTTGGGTGATAAGACGGAATAGCTGTTGGAAGTGGTGACTTGGGAGAGAATCCTGCCACGAGTGTTGGATGTTCGGCATCCCCACCGTTGATCTTTGGCGTTGTAATCTCCCCCGGCAATGAAGCGCGGACCAAAGGACTGAAATAAGGAATTAAATTGGTGAGAGGAGAGGGAATTGCCAGGAGGGCAATATACAGCTGAGATGGTAATATTAAATGGACGGCAGGATAAGGTAATAGAAGTCGATTGGATGGCGTCAGTTGGAGTAGAAGGAATCAGGGAGTGAGTTAAGGAATTGTGAATAAGGATACAAGAGCCAGCGTGGGATGTTTTGTCAGGGTGATCTGATCTGTGTGTGATGTAGTCACGTATGTAAAAGTGTGAATGAGGAGTGAAATGGGTTTCAGTCACAAGGGCAATGTCTATGTTATTGTCGTGAATAAATAAGTCAAGCTCGTCTCGGTGATTAAGCAGTCCATTAGCGTTCCATAATAGAATAGCCAGGGTTCTCCTACTCATCGTGGGAGATTGAAGGGGATTTCTGAAAGGAGTCTAGTAAGGAGAGTAATAAGGGGCTTGATGGTATTTTGGAGATCTAGGAGAAAAGATGAAAGAATAGGAATAATATCAGATGAATGTTGGTAGGAATAGGAGTAGGAGGGGGTGTCTTTAGGCAGAGGATTCATAGGTCTTGGAGGAGGTTGAACCCTTCTCTGAGGTTGTTGACAAGGGATCATGTTTAATGGAGCTTCTGGTGAGTGGTTTTCAGGAGCTGATGATATAGATGGAAGAGGCTGGTTGGAAATGGTCTGAGGAGGTATCAGTGGTGGTAACTTCACTCTTAGGGATGAGTTTTGAGGATCACTTTTAGGGACTTTGAACACTGGATGGGAATTCTGAGATTGAGGATGCGATTTTTGGGGTTGTGGATGGATAGTCTGGGGAGGACCATAGGAAGTCTGGGAATGATGATGGGGTGGCTGAGGCTGTTTTGAGGTTTGAGGCGATTGAGGTCGTGGTGTATGGTGAGAAGCTATTGCAGAAATGGTTGTGGTCTTGGAGTTGAAGCTCGGAGTGTGTTGATTCTCATCGATGACGGTAGGGTGCTGGAACACAGGTGTACTCTTGATGGACCGGCATGGTTTTTCGTTAACTGGCTCTGAGTTTCTTTGAGTAAAAGCTGCTGCATATAAACCTTTTTGTCTTAGCAGGTTTTTATATACAATGCATCCTTTATAGTTAGCAGGATGTGCTTCACTACACAAAGCACATTTTGCAGGGGTGTCTCTAGATTTTTGGCAGGTGCTGGAAGCGTGAGATCCTGCACATTTGACACATCTGGGAGGATGGTGGCAATAGGTTTTCGTGTGCCCTAGAGTTTGGCAGTTTGCGCATTGTACAATTTCAGGTCTCATCTTGGGCTCCTCAAATCTAATGCAGGAGTATACTAGCCTATTGACTTTGAAGATTTCATGATTACCAGGTGCTGGTTCAAGGTCTACAAAGAATAAGGGCAGAGGATACTTTTGAACAGGATGAGTGATGCATGATATGTGTCTAACATTAAATCCTAATTCGTCTAGGTCTTTCTTGATGGCCTCTGTGGGGGTGGTGCTGTGAAGACCTCGTAAAACCACTCTATAAGGTTTCTCTTCTTTCAGCTGATAACAGTGAAAGTCGTACTTTTTCTGTGTTAAGTGGTAAACTAATTTTTTATAAATGTCTTTATTTGGAGTGTTAATCTTGATGTCTTGTAATCTTGAAAAACATTGAAAATTTTGTTGTCCAATCAGAGCTGAGATTTCCTGGCCAAACTTCATGAAGTCACGAATGTTACTGACATATATAGGTGGCGGCTCGGGTTCGTTTGATTCTCGGGGTGCTAAAGGAGCATTAGACGAATTATTGGTGGCTGCAATGTTATTGCTGGAAGGTAGGTCGTGAGAAGTAGTTTGAGATGGAGTTGTGTTGGCTGAGTTTGAACTCTGATTTTCGTTTTCGGCTGGAAGTGCTTGTTTAGACTTGGCTTTCTTTTTTTTTTTTCTTGTTGGGTGAGTTCCCTGCGGAACCCGGTAGTACATTCCTATCACGTTTCTGGAGCGTTCGACGTTTTAAATACTGCGAATCCGTTTCGCTAACTTCACTAAAGGCTGTGTCATCGTCCGTATCCATGATTGAATTTTTGTCAGTGGACATAATAATGATATAAAATTAAAAAAGAAAAAAATAATTAAATTAAAAAATAATACATGGATCAAAAAATAAATGGATTGATAATATTTAACTAATATCGTATTTACAATGATTTACATAGGTATTTAAATTAAAAAAAAAATAAAAAACATTTTCTAAAATATTTTTATACAAAATTAAATAAAGAAATTAAAAGAAAAAATGTCTTATACAAAATGAAAGAAGAAAATGATATTTGAAAAAAAGAAAAAAAATTGGAAAAAAAAAAAAAAAAAAATTAAACGTCTCTTGAGCTACGAACTCAGTTCTATTCGAGCGGAGTGAGGAGCGCTACCTCCGAGCCACTGGTGATCTGATAAGAATTAGTCCTAGTGAGTGATAGCCTATGACAGCCTGTACAGGCAGCAGCCTGCTTACCACGTGGCGCACCTTTAGGCTATTAACACTACTCCAAAAGTTAACTAATAATCACTCACCTCGCTGAATTACAGTATAAACTTAATTACTGTCGTAAAAAGACGATGTTTATAAACGTTGGCAATAATCCGTGAGTTAATACCACAGTTATAAAGATGCTAGTGCAGAGCGATAACTAAGCGTGACATTAGTTTCGGCCATGACACTGGTACTCCAATTAAGATATTTAAATTCACATCTCTATTTTGTAACGGAGTAGAGCTTACTAAACCATCAAATTCTTCCGGTATCCAATCCCTACAATACAAAACCCTTCGTAAAATCCTCAATGCTCCTAACTTTGTAACTAATTAACTGATCCATTAAGACCTTAATATTACTTATGTTGCTGATTTGGCCTGACCTAGACACCATTCCTTTCATGACAAACTTCATTCCCACCCTTATCCTTCAGTTTCAATCCTTTCTTCCTCTTCAATTCCTGATAATCCCCTGAGGCGTCTGAAAAGGGGATGGTCCCCGAGACCTTCTAGCTTAGAATATTTTTAGGTTGCTTCCACTGGGAAGCTTCTCTACTTGTGTTTTATACCTTTTTATATTTTACTTAAATTTACTTGTAGTATTCCATTATAGAGTTGTGAATTTCAATAAATAAAAAAAAAAAAATATTTCATGACAAGAAATAAATATAAGCAAATATTAATTGACTTGAAACAAAGTTGTAGAGATACTACCAGACAGTAATACACATTTAGGAAGAGGTCAAATAAGATTAATTATAAGCTGTTAATTTCTGGAGAGGATAGCAGAATCATCTATTATTTTTATATATCATTCCACACCTGTTCGCAAATAAAAACATTAACATAGGAGAATGTAGCAGTAGAATAGAAAACAGAAGAACTTTTTTAAAACATAGAGAACTCATGTACTTTATGTTTGTGGCTATTGCGCCCTAAATCAGCCTCTACTGGCTAAGACCAGTGATGCGGCTGAGAGAGAGGCGCTGCGATCTCTTGGATTCGGTTTCTCCTTCTACTCGTGAAGGGGGAGGTCCAGTCTGGGGTCCCCTTAGCAGATTGTATATATTGTATATAGTTAAGTATGTTTGTTTGATGTTTATTTATTTCTCAACTTTGTATTTATCTGTACTACAGGTTGTTTTGATTTGTTTGTTGTTTCTTTTCTTTATTATTAATTGTTATTGTTTTGTTTATATTTGAATTTATTCATTTCCGATTTTATGTAATTTTACTTTATAATTATTATCTGTATATTGTATTTTATAATTGACATGTGTATTTGAATGTGTATCACATCACTATTAATACTGTTCACTATGTAAAAAATTGTAATATATTTCAATAAACAAAGCAAAATAAATAAATAAAAAACTGAGGGCACCAAATCAATAAAGAAAAACAACAAAAGCTGATGAGATGTTACAGTGGAGTTGCAACTAAAAAGTTAAATAATGCATGTACAATAATAATATGCGGAAAATAACAAATTAAAAAATCTGGTGCGGGCAACACACGACTTTCACTTACATCAATTTGTAAAGTGAATGAAAGAATTTTCAAATAGAGTAAGAGCTAAAAATACGTTAAACTATCAAATAATTAAATAAATTAAATTTCTATAGAAACATGTGTTTGATTCGAAAATCTATTATATTATTATCTAAAATAATCAGTTAGTTTCATGTTCATTTCATCATTCTCTATTAACTTTTAAAAGCTTGTGTATGAGATGATAATTTTTCTAAAATCTTTAGCTTTCCAACGGTATATCATACATGTATATTACTGCTCTTATGTTAAAAAACGAAAAATTGCATTAAAAAAATATTTGTTCTGTTTTCTCCTTTAGTTGGGTATCGAATTTATTCAATTTATATATTTACCAGTTTTTCATCAGTGGTAACAAGATAATCTAGTTATTATTATTGAATCTACAAAATTAAAATATCGGCATTTAAGCCCTGTCAGACCATATTTATGTAAATAAAACCTACATGATATTAAAGCCCATTAAATTTTACATCGATATAGCGAGTTTAATCAAAATCGTCGGAACCGTTTTTGAGAAAATCGAAAAAAGGTGCAAAATGCATGGTATAAAGTGCCTCTTCTGGTAAGCTCATTTAGATGAAAAAAGTTTTGTCACGTCTCGGGCGTATAGTTGTCTTAAATATGAAATTTCAGTTTCATAGGACTTACCGTTTCCGCCCGGGAGTTACCACACACACACAGACACACACACACACACACACACACACACACAGACCTTTTTGCGGGACTTGGTTATTTGGACTCAGGGGACCCTAAAACGTGTATTTCCGTTGAAAACTGGAATTCGAAAATTTTCACGATCGCAATACTTCCCCTTAATATATATAGTAAGTGAAAGTAAAAGTGCTTCAAATAAATATAAAAAGGAACATAAACATAAATATGTTTGAAGAAGTGACAAATCCATGTCACATAACCTCAGTGCTCCCACCTGATACGTGTTAGTAACCTAATTCCATCAAAAAAAAAAGTACCTCTACAACCTATGAAGGGTCTTGGTCTCAGTACATATAGAGATTCGACTGTTCGACTGTTTCTAGGCCAACGGCAGTGCAATGAGGTGATTATGCCATCACCAGGTAAAGCACTGGGCTGTCCATCTCCGATTCCCGAATTTGATCTTTCGATTCAGATAGAGATCCTCCTGGAATTCACCTAGCCTCTAAAAAATGGTTACTTTTTAGTCAAGGAGTCAGATGCATGGTTGCTTACCACATTGAACATACAACCAGAAATATTTAAAAAAAAAATAGTTTGTAACACATTTATAATCAAATGCATTTCTTGCTGTCCTAAAACTGTTTATAGGACAGGCGTTATAATCTAGAAATTTATCGCCCTAAAACACCTTACCTACCTACTATTTATAGGAAGCTAATTAATTTGATATAGTTATCAATTACATCCGATTTACTAGTCTATCGAACTTACAAATAACCTTTGTTATAACTGCTGTAACGTCTCTATTTACGTTATATAATTATGTATCTATATTAATGCAAGCCTATTGGAGGAGGATTGAAAAGTAACCATTTATTTCACTTGAATCTTCCTTATTTACAAAAAACACCGGGTAATTAAACCTAAAAAGTAACAATACAATTTTCTAATAAATCAAATATAGAACGTTTACTGTGAACAAAAAACTAAATATCAGAAATAAACTTACCCCTACGGGTTCAATATTTGTTAATAAAACAACACATTTTTCTATAATGAAAATTTTTTCATTGATTTTAAAAATGGAGGTAAGTGAGAGTCGTGTGCTGCCCGCACCAGATTTTTCAATTAGTTAAAAGGATTTTGATATAAACTTTATTTCATTCGTTCCATTTTATCATTATTGGACCCTTTCCAAGAGACCCTAATGCCGTTGAGATGGTAATACCCTACAGAAGACCTAGTGTGTAGGAATCCCTCGCTTCTGGAGGGCTGTTATTTTTGCCTACTGGAATTGTAGGGCTCCAGTGGCAGCCCAAGAAGCTAAGGAATGCGACAATTCCTGTCCCTTTGGACAAATAGCCACCAGTAAATAATGCATTGTCAATTAGTTTACCGACACTCTCTTTCAACACTACGCATCAAATAACCGTTTCTTTTCCCTCCTTTTTTTTTCTTCTCTTTTTCTCTTCCTCCCTGTCTTAGTGTTGTTTTGTCTTCGGCAGGACCTCTCTTCCTGAGGACATTTATTATTAGGACACTGAAGGGTCTCCTGCTAAACGAATTTTCACCCCACAGTTATTTACTAAGTTGTAGACCTTTGACTAATATCTTCTCTGTTATGAAAGACATTATTAAGTTTAAGTTTCCGCTGCTGCTTTATTTAAAAAAAAAAAAAAAAAAAAAAAAAAAATAGTACTATTTACATATGAAAAATGTAAGGCAAGAAAAAAATGAACAAGATTCTATTGATATTACAAAATGGGATGAAGCCGGGAACTTCTCAAAGGTATTTATATTTATAACAATATTTGAAAGATTTTTTTTTAGTCTACTAAATGTTTTATTGTTACGGGCTACGGGTTGTGAGAAATGAACTACTTCAGTTTACAAGTTACAAATATTTATTAAATAATTGGTGTACAAATACAAAGGAATTATTAACTACGATACTTACAATAATAATTAAATTACTAGCTTAACTAAATGTACAATAATAAAATCAGGTACTTCTAATAGCTAAACTACTTACGTAGATTTATAAAATCTGCTAGAGTTATTCTAAAACTTACAACTATAAATTATATATAACCTACAGTCTTCTAATTTCCCTCCGACCGGTTCTCACAAGACTGACACACACAGTTTTACTACTCTTTCACACTATCACGAATTGTTAACTGTCACTGTTCACTGATACATCCACTTGAACAAGATCAAGACTGCCCTCTCAGGCGTAGTTGACCGGTATTTGTACCATTACAGAAGAGCCTAGACACGGCAGGTAAACCCAGGGAGGTGGATGGGTCGTTCTAGGTACTTCAAGGACCGTCCAGGTCCAGAAGTCTCTAGCCAAACCCGAACCCCCTTAGGCGTTATTTACCTGTCATTGTCTTGACCATAACAGTATTTAGCTCAACGTAAAAAAATCCAAAATGTTAAAAAAAAAATACCTGTACCTGGAGTTACCTGTTGCATAGTGGTTAGCACAATAGCCTCCGATGCCCAATGTCTCGGTTCAAACCCGCAGGGGGCTCTATGGGAGTAAAAAATTCTCAGTTATGCCGTCCTTCGGAGAGGACGTTAAAAGGTGGTCTAGAGCCTGTGCGATGTCTGGTAATCGTTAAAGAACGTTATCATAATTAAGCCTGGATAGACAAAATTTAGGACTCCCACTGTAGCATCGTCCGATTAGCCACTGAAGTATAATAGGAACGTTAAATAAATATACAAACAAGACCTTTACTTGACAATCCTTGAGGGTCTTGGGCACAGTACATATAGAGATTCTTACTCTTTTAAGGCCAATGGCTGTGCAATGAGGTGATTAGGCCTTAATCACACTCAGCCGCCAGGTTTTTTCCCCAATTTTGGGTACACTCTTTGTAGAGACTGGGTGTGCCCCAGGAGGGTTCCATACCTTAGGGTCGCTACACAGCTGAAATAACAGAGTAAATATCTGCCTCAGCCGGTGTTCGAACTGGGACCCGAAGAACAGTAGCCTCTTGCTCTATCCACTAGATCATGCTAATATATTATAATAATCTACAAATCTAATTTAGTAAATTATTAATATTTTTAAAATCAATTTCTTTATCAACACTACCGTTCGTGGGTATGCAAAGTTGGTGATCCAGGCCAATTATTAAATTGCACATCAGTTGGTCTATATCCAAAACAAATCCTTACATGCACTGAATTTAAAATATTCCACATTAGAACACGTGTTTTTATTTCTTCATTATATACAGTAGATTGATGTTCACGACCTTAAATAATGACGAATCAATGCGACAATTTTCTCTTTTCGTCCCTTTTGTCCTAAAAAATAAATGATTATTTCATCTTTACCCTTTTAGTAGTAGCTTATATTATTTTTCCTGGATACTTTAAAGCAGTAAATATCTATAAATAATTCTAAATGACACTGAAGAACATTTTATGGAATATTGGTACTGTGATATATTAGTATTCTAATTGTTATGCAGCATCTAAATCTTTCAACCGAAGAAAAATGAGAACCAACTCCCTTTGAAAACGTGTTTGAGAAATACAGTTATTTCCAAAAGGTGCTAACTATTGGCGTATTAGTGTACTTATTAGTAAGCATTATATTTCGTTCTAAATTATATTATAACGGAAAAGCTATTAATATAGTAAAAAAATAATTCTATGTTTTAATTTGAAGAAAATGAAATAAATTGATTCAATAGAAAAATAAATTAGACATTTTTCGGTTTACCGTGACATTTCCTATATCTATTAAGTTATTCAAATAAATTGTTTTTACCTCAAAACTACACTGAAAGGGGTAACTGTTTACCCGTCCACATCAGATATACTTATATCGAAACTAGCGGCCAGCCTTAATACATAGTATCCTGATTTTCGTACATATCAACTTCCCAAGGACAAAGAAAATAGATTATTCGTTAAAAACCCTTCCTCACACTACTCCAATTTCTGACATCGAAAAATGTGGCTATAAATTAATGAAGCGATGTGTTTTCACGGTTGTAAAACCAACTTACAATGATAAAATCGACGAAATTCAATCTATATTCCATACAAAAATAAAATTAGAAAAGTCCACCACAGTGTATCAGATACCAGGTGTACTGTCACACGATGTCGTTCTGTAACCATTCTCTACGTTGTGTAAGATATTTTGTTAACCACGGAAACATACCTTGTACCAAGGCAAGTGAAACACCAGCGACATGCGCCAACTACCAAGGAGGACATCCAGCGAACTATCGTAGGTTCCAAGTAATGAAGGACTTGATGATTCAACGAACTTCACGAATATACCGGTCCGAACTACCTCATCCTCCACCACCAAAGGAGAAACCTCCTAAAAAAAATCAATCCAGCTCTGAAAAATGCTTCGCAAATAAGGTTGCAAATTCAGCAGCTGAGAGCTTCGACTCAAACCAACACTCCTGAAATTAAAACCAACACTCCAGCTATCGTCCGTCTTCCCACAAAGAACCACCAGGCTTCGGTGAGATGAGGGAAATTCCTCATCAGCCATCTTCAGGTGCAAATTCATCGCAAATTTCGCAAATAATTAGAGGGACGAATAATCTTATCCAACCCATTTTGACTCTTCTTCAAGACCTCCCTCAGTTAACTAAAGCTATGAGCCCTCCAAATGATCCCTAATCAAATAACTATAGGCTCATGCACACAATATAAAATTCTTCAATTAAAATAAATTAGTGCTAGACAACATACATAAAAAAAAAACCTGACGAGAAGACGTGCAGCTGGGTACTGCCATTCCTCATGCTCATATTTTATTCATTATTTTATCCCATTTGCTGGTTGTCACAATACTGCTGACAGATTAATAAATTAAGTGAAAAACAAAACTCTTAAATAAGAAAATTTCAAATTAAATTGTTTAATCAAATTACCTAATGATTAAATTAAATTAATTATTAATTTTTGATGAGTCACCTTTGGCTTAGTGACTAGCTAACAGCTATCACCTCCTTGCACGCCCGTTGGCAATACGAATCTATTTAAGTACTGAACTAGAGACCCTTCATAAACTGAAGAGGGAATTTTTTTTTTTTTTTCTCATCATTGTCTTTGTGTTCTTTTGGTTGAATATCAGGCCGCTCTACAAAAGAAGCCTGGGATACATTTTTAAAATTTGTTTATTTAATTTCCAGACATTGCAACGTTTCAGCCTCTAGGGCCATTTTCAAGCCTCTGTAATCAAAATTAAAAGTTTTTATGGCATTTATACTGTTTTAACATCTAATATCAACACGTAATAAATTGTTTTTAATAAATACGTTACCTACCATGCATATCCATGTTATTATCATTTCATTTCACCGCTTATTAGCAGTGTCGTCATAATTTTTAAAAGTATCATTTTTAAAAAACCTGTTTTAAAAAATAACATAGTATATTTCACGATTAAATCAAAAAAGACCTATGCTGATGACACCTGCGTGTTATCAGTTCATAAAGATCCATTTTGTTGCTTCAAATACCCTTCAAGCCCACATCAAAGACCTAGAGGTATGGTGTCAGAACTGGAGAATAAAAATAAATTCCAACAAATCCCATCAAATAACCTTTACCCTTCGCCGTAAACCTTTGACTTCCTGCCCTAAAGTATCCTTCAATAACACTCAACTAGTTCCTGTTGAACAGATCCGACACCTAGGACTTCTTCTTGACAAACGCCTAACTTGGAATCCACATACACGACTAAAACGACAAGAAACTGCTCGCCGCTTTAGGCTACTTCAACACTTACTAGACAAACGATCAAACCTTCCTATTAACTACAAAAGGCTCATCTACATGACTATTATAAGACCAATCTGGACTTACGGAGTAGAGCTTTGGGGCTCTACTAAACCATCAAATTCTTCCCGCATCCAATCCTTACAATCCAAAATCCTTCGTAAAATCCTCAACGCTCCTTACTTTGTCACGAATAAACTTATCCATAAAGACCTTAATGTTCCCTATGTTACTGATTTGGCCCGGACCAGGTATCAATCCTTTCATGACAAACTCCATTCTCACTCTAACCCACTAGTTTTAATCCTTTCTTCCTCTTCAACTCCGGACAATCCTCCGAGGCGCCTGAAAAGGAAATGGCCCCGAGACCTTCTAGTTTAAAATATTTTTAGAGTGCTGCCACTGGGTAGTGTCTCTACATGTTTTTCATGACAGTTTTGTATATTACCATCACATTTACTAGATGTATTTTTACTTAATACAGTTGTAAATATCAATAAATATGTAAAAAAAAAATCAAAAAAGGAATTCTATTTATTCAAAAAGAAAATTTTGTATTATTTTTCTTTTTTTTTTTTAGCACCTACTCGCATTACGCTTAAACGAGGTACACTGACTGCACCCATGATATGTTATTTATAGGCGCATGTGTACAAATTGTAACTAACCGTTGATTGTAATGTTAATAATTTGATACAAGGGTACAGGGTAGCTGTGAAAGTGATGAGTGCATCCAATTTTTTATTCCTAACGTAAAGCACCGACACAAGACTATCTACATCCGGGCACTCAGCTCAGTATCGGGAGTAGTATAATATAAATGACATCCCATATCGCAGACGTACCGGAATCGATATGACGATGTGAATTCTCCATATCCTGGGAGGGAGGGGGAGAAAAGGGGGGTAACAAGTCAATCTGCGGCGGGCGGGAGCCACTTAGCCGGGGGACGTGATACCCAACTTCGCCGAAATAAAAAATAGCTCTTGAGTCACTGGGGGTGGCTCCACGGTCACGTAAGTCTGCTCTGGAGGCGGTCGCTGTTTGCTGAAGTGTGCTGGGGTCGTGTGCTTGAGTGGTCATCGACTTCATCCGAGTCTAGCGGGAAGCAATAATATTTTAACTGTGTTTGACAAATTTCGAATAACATAACAGTCGCCCATTGCTTGCTTTAAACAACTGCTGTGTTTAAACTAGCCCTGAAAAAAATCTGTAGCACAACGACCGATGAAGTGAGCTGCTATGTGTCAAGGAATTTGAATTTTTAAAATTTTAAAAGCATAAAATAGAATGGGCTTGGCTAATTGGAAGAGGTACTATGCTCTGTGGATAAAGAAACTATAAGTTAGTTTTCTCAGAGTTGTAGAAAACTTTTTTTTAATATATTTTTGGTATTTACAACTGTATAATAAAATACATTTAGTAAATGTGATACAAGATAAGTTAACATGATTCATATGTAGGGATACTACCCATTGGCAGCTCCCCAAAGACTATGTTAAACTAGAAGGTCTCGGGGCCATCTTCTTTTCAGACGCCTCGGAGGATTATCAGGGATTGTAGAGGAAGCAAGGATTGAAACTAGTGGGTTAGAGTGGAAATGGGGTTTGTCATGAAAGGAGTGGTACCTGGTTCGGACCAAGTCAGCAACAAAGGGAATATTAAGGTCTTCATGGATGAGTTTATTTGTGACAAAATAAGGAGCATTGAGGATTTTTCAAAGGATTTTGGGTTGTAAGGATTGGATACGAGGTGAATTTGATGGTTTATATTGGTCTTATGATAGTCATGTAGATGAGTCTTTTGTACTTAAGTAGAAGGGTTGAGCGTTTTTCCAGTAAGTGTTGAAGTAGTTGAAATCATCCAGCAGTTTCTTGTCTTTTATGAGGGTTCCAAGTGAGACAATTGTCCAGGTGCAGTCCTAGGTATCGGATCTGTTCAACCGGGACAAGAGGAGTGTTATTGAAGGATACTGTTGGGCAGGATATCATAGGTTTACGACGAAGGGTAAAGGTTATTTGGTGGGATTTATCGGAATTTATTTTTATTCTCCAATTTTGACACCAAACTTCAAGGTCTCTGATAAGGGATTGAAGGGTTTGGGAGGCAATAGTTGGATCGTTGTTGACTGATAACACACAAGTGTCATCAGCATAGGTAGAAATGTAGAAAACTTACCTTCTAACGAATGAACTACCAAGAGACTTTTAAATAATATCCAGTAGGAAGTGTAAACTCTTGTGAAGGGCATCGATTTGAATCTGCACTAACAACACTGACTCTAATTAATTTTTCTTTGGCAACCCATATCCCATATACATATTCCGTCAGAACCTCATTCATCATCCTAATTCTCTAGCATAATCGATATCCATCTTCACTCATCCATACCACCTTTGAGGTTTAAACGGCAGTGACCCGAAGACATCATTGTGGAGTTCTCGCATTGGTAAGATTCTGAGTAAAAAGTAGAAACTCTTTGATTTGGTACCAATAATTTACAAAGAACTAAAGCCACCATTAGACCCTGTAAGCCCATGGGAAACTACATGTTTCATAGAAACTCAAGGGAAACATATTTGGGTGATAACTAATATTTACATGAGATAAGATTACATACTAAAATTATAAAATTGTAATGGAAGGAATTAGTCCAGGTGGCGGTCAGTTAATGAAATAACTAAATACTTTCAACTATTAAGTTGTTTCATGTACTGACCGCCATCCGGACTAATTCCTTCCAGTAATTCTCAATGGTCAACTAATTATATACACTATGATAAAATATTAATATTCATTCGGGAAATCCTAAAAGTATGTAGAATTATGTATATGTTTAAATATCACGGTTTATGTTCATTGATTTCGTATGTCCTTATTGATGGACCAGATTACTTTAAGCCAGAAACAGAAATTCTGTACTTAAAAAAATATTAATAAATTTTCTACTTCTTTACTAAAGTCCTTTAAACGCTACTATACAAAGATACAAATACTCCTACATCATAATAGATTCTGGAGATCTCCGACAAGCGGGTACCCTCCGAGGCGAACCTCCACGGAAGACGCTCTCCCCTAAGGCGACGATAAATTATTAAGAACAATAGAACAATTGAACCCAGAGGCTTGGGGTAACTGGATTATGAAGCCCTCACTGGATCCTCCAGCCTGTTAATTGGAGAGCTGGAGTTTAAACAGGCAAGTTGGAGTTGGGAAGTTATCGGGATATGAGACCCCCCTTCGGAGCAAAATCGAATTTGGGGACATGTCGGCTCCGGACTTTCTTAGACAACTTAGACTACTCCACGCTAGCGCTTCCATAACTTCCTGCATAATCGCCAACTTCCTCATTTACCCCTTCGTCTACGTTTACACCTGAAATGTCGGCTTCTAAGAGGGGCGAAACGTCATTGTAATACAATATTAATTTACGATATCACAGAACTGAAAATAAAATATAATTTATAGCACTGCCGTCTTAAAAACAATACTCGACTTTTCCAAAAATGCGTTTTTAAAACCAATTCAAGCTTAACTAAAGCTATTGTAAAAAAAAATAAATAAAAAGAATTAAGTTGAATTTCGATAGAAACATTTATTTTAGATAATATAATCTAACAATATAAATAATTATTGAGAAAACATAGTTTTTTTTGTTTATTTATTTATCGTCACTTTATGCTACTACGGCTTATCGGGCGATGCTACAGTGGGAGTCCTAAATTTTGCCTATCCAGGTTTTATTAGGATAGGGATCTTTAACGAGTACCTGACATCGCACAGGCTCGGGACCACCTTTTAACGTCCCCTCCGAAGGACGGCATAACTAAGGATTTTTTACTCCCATTAAAAAAATCCTTGGACCACCTGCGGGTTTGAATCCGTGACCTTTGGCATAGGAGACTGTTATGCGAGCCACCCAGCTACAAGTGATCCCCAATCTAGGTTTAATCAGGGTAAGGATATTTTAGGAGTACGTGACATCGCATTTCCTCAAGACTATACGTTCCCTGCGAAGGACGGCATGACCATGGATATTTTTTAACTCATTAATCTATAGGGGTTCAAGCCCGCGATTTTTGGCGTAGAAGGCTATTATGTTAGCCACTACACCACAGGTGAATATCAAAGTCGTTTTCAACATAACACTACCCTGTACTACCTTCCATATAAGCTAACATTATATTCTCAAGTCTTTACTTTTCCAATGGTATATTATACATCTATATTACTATCCTCGTAATCGATAAAAAAAAATATGTTCCTAAAAAAATATTTTTGTTCTTTTTTCCTTCAGTTGATTATCAAATTCTCTCATATTTCATACTACAACATCTTTCATCAATGCTACAAAATTAAAGGTTCATATGAGTAAAAAAAATTCCATGATTCGTTTATTGTTTTGTTGTGAATTTAATTCACTATCGAGTATTTCTAAAACCGTAAGGAGAAAGACGGATTTTGTTATTCGATATTTGGATTCTACGTTCCTAAAGCCGTAATACCTTGAGTTTTAAGGAGGGGGAGGGTAATTTATTTATTTTTATTATTATTTTTTTTTAAGTCCATTACAAGTAGTGATGATTGAAAATAATATACCGAAATAACTTACAGGAGGTTCCAAACAGTATAATCAGTTTTTTTTTAATTTTACTCAAAACGGTATCAGAAATTTCGATTAAACCTTGATATCTTAAACGTTCTTTCATATATACAGTTTTTATCTTAAGTTTCGTAACGCCTACTCAGCAGGATTCAACCATCTTGCTCAAGACAACTTGGTGAAGTCCCACTTGTAAGTTTTTCCAGGTCCTTCATCCTCCAGAGTACTCACCGCGGCAGCCGCGTATCCTGGATATCGTGCTGGGAGGTCCTTTTTCTGCTTCGTAATGCCTTTTTCTGGTAACCTCTCCAGCCAGGGGTCAAAGCCTTCAGGATCAACACTAGAACCGTTTTTTTTACTACCAGACCTCTTTTCGAGTCCGGTGAAGTCAATATAAATAATTTGTTTGTACTTCCTTCTGGGTAAGGTAATAGCTTTTATAACCTAGAAGAATAGTGTCATTGTGATAACTTTTTTGTTTTTTTTTAATCTTTTTTTTTGGATTTGATGTAATTTTGATATTGTTGTTTGGAAGTCATATATAAAAAGAAGTAAATTATTACTAAATAATATAAAAAAAATTATTTTTACAAAGAAAGTATAGGGATAGCGAACATTTTAAAATTCAAGTTTTAGGGTCGTCAGAGTTCAAAAGACCTACAAATTGGCCTGTGTGCGTATGCAGAAAGTCGACCTGGAAAACGATAAGTTCTATGAAACCGAATTTTTGTATTTTAGAAAGAAATATGCCTGAGATTTAGCAGCAACTTTTTCAACAAAATCCAGAAGAGCGATTTTATACGATGCATTTTGCACATTTTTGGGATTTTCTCATTAAAGAAATTGAATACCAACGATTTTGATAAAACTTAGTTTATTTATGTAATATTTAATGAGGTTTACTATCATGCATATTTCATTCAGATTAAAATATTCTGACAGGGCTTAATGTACCTTTGACAAAAAAAAAAAAAATCTTGTTTTATATTGACCAAAAATGGCTGAACATTAAAGGAATTTGATAAACAGCTAAAAGAGAAAAAGATGAACAAATAATTATATTATAGTTTAATATTGGATTGTTTCACATGAAATGTCCGTTTTTATAGTTTCTGAAATACATAAAGGATTTTGCAGGTCTCTGTTGTTTTCTTCCGAATGTTTACATATTTAAAGTAAACAGTTACTAATCCTCTACCTTTGTATTATAAACATTAGCTTACCAATCAATTACCAACTTTTTAGTAAACCTCCAAATATGAACACAGAAACACGCGATATTTTTATAGTAATATTTTTGTACGAGTTTAAACTCGGCCATTCAGCAGCTGAGGCCGCTAGAAATATTTGCAAGGCGTTTTGGGAAGGGAGTGTTAATGAACGGACCATTCGCCGTTGGTTTGCTAAGTTATCAGCTGGGGATACCGACTTGAAAAACTTGCCCCGAGGAAGACCTACGTCCGTAATAGACAACGATGTCCTCAAACATACAGTAGAAGTAAACCAAACAGTTAAAGGACTCTCAGCACAACTAAATGCAAGTGGTTCTGCCGTTTCCAGATACTAAAAGTGTATTGGGAAAGTAAAAAAGCTCGATAAATGGGTACCTCATGATCTTACTGAGCGGCGGCAAGACCCCATGTTTCAAAACATAGAGTGCAAAAATTGAAAAAACTAGGCTACGAAGTTCTTCCGTACCCACCCGGGTTGTCTTCAATTCTCCCGACTTGTCTCCAACAGATTACTACCTGTTCAGGAATTTAGACAACTTCGTCAAAGGAAAACTTTTTGAAAATGATGATCAAGTGAAAAGTGCGTTTTCAGATTTTGTTTCACTTCAAAGCTCAGAGTTTTTCAGTTTGTGGATAAAAAAGTTGGTGTCACGTTGAAAAAAATGTGTAGAAAAAGAAGGTAAATACTTCGAATAAAATTATCTTGTTTTCATATCGTATTTTTAATAAAAATCCTTTACCTCGAAAACGGACATTTCATGTGACACAACCCAATATATCACTTCTAAGCTAAAGATTGTAGAAACAAGTGTTATCTTACATAAAAGGTATAAAACGTAGTACAGAAACATAAAAAGGGCATAACCTTTAGTGATTATTGTAGATTACTGTTTGTATTGTAAGATTATTTAATCTGAAACACATTGCCTTTAAAACTCAAGATAATTCTGTAACCTTAAAAAAAAAAAAAAAAAAAGTTTGTTTTTTGTTGGAATGTAATGATGTAATTATTACAAGTTAATATAATTATTACAATCGCTGGTCCTTTCCCCGTTAATGTCAGAAAGTATAGTTAGATGACGCAACTAAAAGATCTGTTAATTACTTTAGGTTTCATAAATATCTGGAAAAAAATAGAAATGAAAATTGTAAAATAAATAAATAAACAACCCATGAAGGGTCTTGGGCTCAGTACATAAAGAGATTCGTACTGTTTCTAGGCCAACGGCAGTGCAATGAGGTGATTAGGCCTAGATCACGCTCAGCCTTCACTTTTTTCCCCCAATATTTTGAGTACTCACTTTATACACGCTTGGTCTGCCCCAGGAGGGTCTCCATATCGCCCCGCAGGACCCGAAGAACAGTAGACTTAGGGATTGCAATCCGGTGTCATTTCCAATCCGGCCGGATCCGGTCCCAAATTTCATCAATCCGGACGGATCCGGCCGGATCCGTATGGTATAACTAAATCAGGTTATAATTTTACTCATAATAGAAAGTTTATAAAATAAAAGTTATGTTAGGATTAGATATGGAGCAAAAAAATTAAAGTTTAGTAGTTTAGGTAACTAGTAAAATTTTAATGGCTATTAAAAGAGTCGGCTATTAATTACAATTTGCTGAAAATAAAGACTATTTGTTTTCTTCCACCCTTTTTACAAAATCAAAATTGATTTTTGATAATATATACTAAAGTTATTAGTACTTACGTACTATTTAAAAAACAAATATTGTCAGTAGAATAATTTAAAGATTTATACTCATATTACAAACTCATTATTGTGAAAATTATGACACTCATGAGACATATATATCAAAATGTGATTGTGCCCATCATTAATGTAAGAGTTTTTTGTAATTGTTAGCATTCTCAAACAATTTAAAATTATTGTTATCACAATTCCCATCTGAGTTAATCACGCAAGGATAATTATATAGGATTTAATAAAGTAACTTAATAAATTAATTGAGCTATCTGAGAAAGTAAATTATAGGAAGACGTGAGCAGTAACGTAGCTCAGTCTTCCTAGATTTCAATAGATTTGTAAGCAATTTATCATATAATTCAGTACAAATTCTCTAAAAAAAACTTAGAAACAGAAGTTCCTCTACAGACAACTTATAGGATGCTATAGCTCGCGTATATCCAAGATAATAATATCTGTTAACTTACATTTAGGTGAAGCACCGACCAAACAAAAGCTCATGTACTGTCTCGTGAAAAACGAACGAATGATGCTGGACTGAACTGATGACGTGATGTAATTTGGCGTCGAACGACACTACCATACAACTACACCAAATGTGACGCATTTAAAGTACTTTTTTTTATTAAACTGCACTATTTTGGCCAAAAATTGCTATAATCGGATCCGGTTACCGGATCCGGTATATTGTTGTCGGATCCGGTTAACTTATAATGATGCCGGATCCGCCGGATTGCCGGATCCGGTTTTCTGGATTGCAATCCCTAAGTAGACTAGTGCTCCATCCACTAGACCACGCTGCTCCCTAACCTTTTTTAAACTAACTTTATTTAAACTTTCTTAAATTAATTTTATCAACAAAGTTACTTAAAAGTCTTGTTTTGCGTGTATAACATTATCATTTTAAATTTTGTATCATTATTTTTTTTTTTTTTTAATAACGTAGAAAGAATGATTTCACTAATTATTTCGATAATTTGAAAATATATACAAAATTCTTCTTCTATCAAAGACCACCCAGTATTGATATATTCCACTCTTGACAATGCAATAGTAATTCTCACTTAAACGCCCCTTTAATAACAATTCTCCAAGTGGCAGTAATAATCATTTGATTGCCATCAGTGATGATTGATGGCAGAGGTCCTCCAGCACTTCTTCTTGAGCCCTGATGCAGTGAATCACCTTCTGCTCGAAAGGTCCCATGCATCACCGAGCAATAAGTGTCAGCTGATAGGAATGTAAGTTTCGTAACAGAATGCCTCTCTGTCTTATAGTTGCCATTCCGCTTCTCCAGTCTTTTCAGTCAAAGGTTAAACTTTTATGATTATTATGTGATTATGACACGCAACGGCTTTTATATATTTGCTTTTGAATAACGAGATATATATTAACAACAATGAATTTTACTACCTTAAGTGCGTTTTTTTATTGGCTCACGCCATATATTATATCCATTAAATTATAATCGATGATGAGATGATTCAGGTACATGTTTTTGGTTTTTACATTCACTTACTATATATAGTAAGGAAAAGTATTGCGATCGTGAAAATGTTCGAACTCCAGTTTTTCGAACATCCTCCATACTTTTTTTTTTTTAATTCAAAAATTTATGTAAACAAATCCATGAAAAATAGTTACAACCAGCACATATGCATATATTTTGTTGTGTTTCACAATTTTCAATAAAACGGAAATTAATTATTATTTGGAAACTGTCCATTATAAAAATGATCCCTAAGCCTAAAAAGCCACTTGGGTACCCATCCTCTTACTATCTCTAGTCCTATATCTCTTTTGCACATTATGAGCAAAATTCTTGAAAAACTTCTCCTTAAAAGGTTGTACCCCATCCTAGATTCAAATCATGTCATTCCTGACCATCAGTTTGGATTTCGATCATCCCACTCTACTATTCAGCAGTGCCATCGTGTGGTGGATGTGGTATCCTCTACATTGGAGCGCGGAATGTACTGCACTGGAGCCTTTCTAGACGTGGAACAGGCTTTTGATCGAGTTTGGCATCCAGGACTGCTCTAAAAACTCCGCTAATTCCTCTTTCCGACATATTTCCTAATAATCCGCTCCTACCTGACAGGTAGAACCTTTAAAGTTAATCATAACCTCTCCTACTCCTCAGTATTCAATCAGTCAGCCGGTGTACCTCAAGGTAGAGTATCCTAGGCCCAATCCTCTACACGGTGTATACAGCTGATATCCCTATCCACCCAAGCACTTTCCTCTCTACTTACGCTGATGACACATGTGTGCTATCCGTAAATAATGATCCTATTGTTGCATCCAAAGTCCTACAGAACCATTTATCCGCCATTGCAGAATGGTGTCACAATTGGAGAATCAAAATAAATCCTAATAAATCCCACCAAATCACCTTCACTATACTACGTAAACCTATGACTTCCTGTCCAGTTGTTTCCTTTAATCATACCCCACTCATCACTGTAGAACAAATACGATACCTTGGACTTCATCTTGACAAACGTCGTACATGGAATCCTCATACAAGACTTAAACGACAGGAAACTGCTCGTAGATATCGACTATTAAAACACTTACTTGACAAACGATCAAAACTCCCTCTTTACTTCAAAAAACTCATTTACACAACCATTATTAGACCTATCTGGACTTATGGCATAGAGCTATGGGGCTCCACTAAACCATCGAATTCCTCCCGCATCCAATCCTTGCAATCCAAAATCCTTCGTCAAATCCTAGACGCTCCTTACTTTGTTACCAACAAACTCATCCATAGAGACCTGAATATCTCACTAGTTACAGAAATCGATCAAAAAAGATACACCTCCATTCATTCCAAATTACCAGCCCATACAAACCCGCTTGTCCGCATCCTCTCATCGGCAAATATTCCCGATAATCCTCCGAGGCGTCTGAAAAGACGGTGGCCTCGAGACCTGCTGAACAAATAATCATTGAAGTACTACCGCTGGATAGATTCTTCTCATGTCTTTTTCTAGCCAATTGTCTGTTTTTAGCACATTTACTTATTGTACTATGTAAATTGTACAGTTGTAAATATCAATAAAAGAAAAAAAAAAAAAAATTATTATTGACGCCACTCTTCAGTTTGTCTGCTTTTTCTCACTCATCGCTTCCTTCGACAAGATAAAGTTTTTTTTTTAAATAAACAAAACTGAAGACACTTTAAGTTTAACATCTTAATGCCAGAATATATTCCACGTATAAGGTACTGTAAAAAAAAAAAAAAAAAAAATCTGATCAGATATCATATGTAAGAATAAATACATTAATTAAATAATATTAACTATTAAACAATTAAATCTAAACACATTTGTTGTAGAGTCTTAGTGATTTTAGTTTTAATTATGTTCATTTATAGCTTTTTTGATAGTGTCACAAAGCGTCTCAGCAAAATGTATTATGGAACGTAGGAAAGAAAAAGAGATGTGCAAAAATGGCCAGTCCATCAGGTGTCAATAAATTTGTAGGCAAATAAATTCATAATTGGACGGCGATTAATTATGTTAAGCGAGAAACATTAGCGACTTTTAAGTGGAACCGAAGCGTAGGCAAAACCCAACAGTAAATAGCCACTAATGATACACATTAGTTGGAAAAATCTATATTTAGCGGAATAGGGAATTATCAGCGTGACCAAATTCGGTTAACGGGTGACACAGTTGGAACGCCGTGAATGGCAGATAGGTCTTAAGTATCTGTTTTATGGAGCTATGAATAAAGATGTTGGATGCATATTCATTGGCGGCATCCAGCGTCCCACACAGCCAATAGCGTTCCTTATTTCTGTCAACGGCTTTGCCTAGCTATTTCCTCCGTTTTTGGGAGTTGTATGTCGACATCCCCAGGTCACGACGTTCATCAAATGGCCAGTCGGAGGTTCGCGTTCGGATATCATGTCTTGTGAAAATCTAGCTGAAGCCTAACTTGATAGTGAAAGAATTGGCAACGTTTTCGCCAATTCTTTTCTATATGGCTGGATTTTTTTTAATGTTTAATTTTGCTAATTAAATGTCATGAGCCTGGAATCTAGTCGTTTTGTTCACTTCTGCGAATCCTCTTTGTACCCTTCAAAATGTTACATTTAAAAAAATATATTTAGAATAACCAGTGGTTTGATAAAAAATGATCTAATACTTGATACATATCGTTCAATATCCTTCCCTTAATGACTTGATCGATTAAAACAAATTCAAATACATTTAGGGATAAAAATTATTAAAACTAATAAGGAATTAAATTAAATAGAATTCCCATAGAAACATGTGTTTTATTAAAAAATCGATTATATTATTATCTAAAATAATCAGTTAGTTTTATCGGCTTTTCATCACTGTTTATTAACTTTTACAAGCTCTTGTGTATTAGATAATATATTTTTTCTAAAATCTTTAGCTTTCCAACGATATATCATACGTGTATATTACTGCTCTTATGTTCAAAAACAAAAAATTGCATTAAATAAATAGTTTTTCTCCTTTAGTTGTTTTTTTAATTCGCACAACTTACATACTTAGCTGTTATTTATCAATTCTAACTAGATAATATGGTTATTTTTATAGAATCTACAAAATTAAAGGTACTTTAGAGGGAAAACATTTATAATATCGGCATTTAAGCCCTGTCACACCATTTTAATTAGAATGAAAACTACTTGATATTAAAGCCTATTAAAATTTACATCGATATAGCGAGTTTAATCAAAATCGTCGGAACCATTTTTGAGAAAATCGAAAAAGGTGCAAAATGCATGGTATAAATTGGCTCTTCTGGTAAGCTAATTTTGATGAAAAAGGTTTTGTAACGTCTCGGGCGTATATTTGTCTGAAATATGAAATTTCGGTTTCATAGGATTTACCATTTCCGCCCGGGAGTTACCACACACACACACACACACACACACAGACCTTTTTGCGGGACTTGGTTATTTGGACTCAGGGGACCCTAAAAAGTGTATTTCCGTTGAAAACTGGAATTCGAAAATTTTCTCGATCGCAATACTTCCCTTGCTATATATAGTAAGTGAAAGTAAAAAATCGTTATATTTATTACAACAACCGAGGTAAGTGAAGGTCGTGTGTTTCCCGCACCAATTTTTTTTTTTAATTACAAACCGATTTTATTAAAATATATTTCAAAATTTTAAAATATTTACTTTTATCTTCTTTAAACGTAAATAATCCAGATGTTTTCTTCCCCCCAAAAAAATACATTCCAGCCAATATCTTCCAGAGGGAGGTAGGCGTGAATATTTAAACAAGAGAGGGCAGCACCGACTACAATTATCATGGCCGTGCGATGAAGGAGCCGGGCCCGTGTAGAAAGCGTTAGTGGAAATTACATTTCCCTCCGCGGGGTTTTCTTCTTCCCAATTTCCCTCCTCTTAGAGATATTTCTAAGGGAGAACTCCTTCCTGCAACACAGCCTCAAGTTCCTTGTGTTACACGTTGTATGGCCTGTGAGGTAAAACCATTTCATCGTGTCACACATCGCATGGCCATGTAACACAGCACAAACCTGGTTAGCACATATTTAACAAGTTTATAAATGAAGCGGGCGGACGTACAGAAGTTTATCGACTTTATAACAGGGGCGGTAGAAAGTATTGGGTTGTATTACATGAAATGCCCGTTTTCAAAGTAAAAGATTATTTTATCAAAAATACGATATTAAAACAAGATAATTTTATTCGAAGTATTTAACTTCTTTTTCTACACATTTTTCCCAACGTGACATCAACTCTTTTATCCCCGAACTGAAAAACTCTTTGAGCTTTAAAGTGAAACAAAATCTGAAAACGCACTTTTCACTTGATCATCATTTTCAAAAAGTTTTCCTTTTTCCAGGTTGTAATCTGTTAGAGACAAGTCGAGAGAATATGGTGGATGCGGAAGAACTTCGTAGCCCAGTTCTTTCAATTTTGGCACGGTATGTTTTGAAACATGGGGTCTTGCTGCCGCTCAGTGAGATCATGAGGTACCCATGTATCGAGCTTTTTTACTTTCCCAATACATTTTAAATGTCTGGAAACGGTAGATGAACTTGCATTTAGTTGTGCTGAGAGTCCTTTAACTGTTTGGTAGGGGTTTCCTTCTACTGTATGTTTGAAGATATCTTTGTCTATTACGGACGGAGGTCTTCCTCAGGGCTAGTTTTCCAAGTCGGTATCCCCAGCTGAAAACTTGCAAACCAACGGCCATGCAAACCAATGGTCCGTTCATTAACACTCTCTTCCCCAAACACCTTACAAATATTTCTAGCGGCCTCAGCTGCTGAATGGCCGAGTTTAGACTCGTACACAAATATTACTCGAAAATCGCGTGTTTCCATGTTCATAGTTGGAGGTATACTAAAAAATGGGTAATTGATTGGGAAGCTAATGTTTATAATACAAAGGTAGAGGATTAGTAACTGTTTACTTTAAATATGTAAACATTCGGAAGAAAACAATAGAGACCTGCAAAATCCTTTATGTATTTCAGAAACTATAGAAACGGACATTTCATGTGAAACAACCCATAACAAGTTAATACGGAACGTAATTAGATGATAGTTGGGTGTTTAATTCTAAAATAATATTATATTATTTTTAAAAATGTAATTTTTATTCTGGGACATTTAGTCCCCTAAGAAGAATGTACAATCAAAAGTATAAAGAAATCTCAAAATGTGTGATTTCTTTAATTATTGGGTTGATGCAAAATTTTTTTTTTTTTTTTTTTTTTTTAGAAACAATTCTTTATTGAACAATATTACAATCTGTCCAATTTAGGACATTTTTAATAGGGATAAAGTACAACATTCATACTGCATTCACACGATATATACAAAACAATAAATTAATATAATAATAAAACAATATAAATAAATACAAAACAAAATCAATAAAAATATATACAAAAGTCACTCATACCTATATACAATTCACAAGCATACACCACGTGAGTGGAGAATCTAGCCAATGCTAGAACTCCAATATACATTTTACAAGAGGTCTCGAGGCCACTGCCGTTTCAACCTTCTAGGAGGATGGTAAGGATGTGTGGAGCTGGATAAGGATTGAGCTAGGGGATTAGGGTGATGGATAAGGTTCTGATGGAATTTAGAGAATTTTAATGGTATAAGGTCTAAAATAAATGGAATATTTAGGTCGCGGTGTAAGGTATGGTTGGATACATAATAAGGAGCATTAACTATTGTTCGGAGGACTTTTGATTGGAAGGATTGAATGCGTTTGATGTTAGAAAATTTGGCTGTCCCCCACAGTTCAAGTCCGTAGGTCCAGATAGGTTTCAGTACCGTCTTGTATATTAGCAGTTTGTTCTCGATAGATAATTTAGAATTTCTGTTCAGTAGTCTGTATAATTGTCCAAATCGTCGATTAAGTTCTTGTCGTTTAAGTCTAGTATGTGGGTTCCAAGTTAGTCTTTTGTCCAGAAGGAAGCCAAGATATCGGACTGTGTCGGAGAAAGGAAGCGGAACGGAGTCAAAGAGAACTGAAGGGCAGGATTGTCTTCGAAGGGTAAAGGTGACATGTCTGCATTTGGATTGATTGACTTTGATTCTCCAGTTGTTACACCAGTCTTCAATTTGAGAAAGGTGTGTTTGGAGGCCTGTAGATGCAATTTCGGGATCTAAGTGAGAGGATAGGATAGCTGTGTCATCAGCGTACGTTGCCAGGAAGGTATCAGGGCAGAGAGGAATATCAGCCGTGTATATATTATAGAGGATAGGACCAAGGACACTGCCCTGAGGAACACCGGATTCGACTGGATAATAATTGGAATATTCTGCACCACAACGAACTCGGAAGGAGCGGTTTGATAGATAGGATCGGAGGACTAGGTATAAGGATAGGGGTAAATGGTTTTTGAGCTTAAAGAGCAATCCCGGGTGCCACACCCGGTCAAATGCTTGCGTTATGTCCAGAAATGCACCCGAGCAGTACTCCTTGTTCTCAAGGGCAGAGGAAATATGGTCAACGACTCGGAGCCCTTGCTGAACGGTTGAATGTTGGGAACGGAATCCAAACTGATGGGAAGGAATAGTGTGGGGTTCTAATAACGGTAATATTCGTTTGAGGAGGATTTTTTCAAAGATTTTTGAAAGGATTGGGAGTAGGCTGATAGGTCTATATGATGTCGTAGTGTTAGGAGGTTTACCTGGTTTTAGGAAGAGAATTATTGTGGAATGTTTCCATAAGAGAGGAAAATGAGTAGTGCGTAGAATGGAGTTGTAAATATATGTAAGAAATATAACGGCTTTAGATGGAAGCTGTCTGAGAATCTGAGGAGTGAGGAGATCGTATCCAGGAGATTTACGGAGTGCAAGTTTTCGGAGAAGATATTTGACCTCAGAGGGATTAACTGCTTTAGGAGGTAATGAAAGCGGGATTGGAGACTGAAGGAACTGTTCCACTACTGCAGTGTGGTTTGGATTGGATTCTGGATGAGGTGTGAAGACTTGGGAAACGTATTTGGCAAGTTCCTCGGCTTTGTCTTCATCAGACGCAGCCCAGGAACCATTACTACGACGGAGGGGATGGGAAATATGGTGGGATTTTAGAATTTTCTTGGTGACATTCCACAGGGAATTGTCACAAGCCGAAAGAGAAGAAAGGAAGGAACTAAAGGATTGGGAACGGAAGGTCGCCAGCTCCCTCTTTAATTGTCTAGAATAAAAGTTATAGGAGCGGCGATCTGTGGGGTGACGGGTGCGTTGCCATAAGGATCTGGATCGGCGTTTGGTGCGGATGAGGTCTATGAGGTGTTGTGGTAAATGATTTTGGTTATGAGTTATCTGGGAATGCTTGGGAGAGGAGGCAGTCCAAACAGCTTGTTGAATAGCGATGGTGAAGGAGTTTACGGCATCGTCAAGGTCATCTGGAGTTTTGAGTTTCACTCTGAGGTCAATATCACTGGTCAGGATTTGGCGAAAAAGGTCCCAGTTTACTGGTCCTCTGATAAATGACGGTGGGGTGGGTTTAGGAATAGGAATTAGGGATACTTTAAGGAGCAATGGACTATGGTCAGAGGACAGTTCATCAAGGCGAGTCACCGACATGTTTAGGGAGCCTAATCCGCTGTGAATGAAGAAGTCAAGGATGTCAGGATTACGGTTAGGATCAGTTGGCCAGTAGGTAGGGGAGTCAGGAGGCAGGAGGTTGAAACGTCTAGAGCTGAGTGCAGACTGTAAATTCCGCCCACGACAATTCGTGGATCTGCAACCCCATTGTTGGTTCTTAGCATTCATGTCTGCACCCAGAATGAAGTGGTTTCCTAAGGAATTAAGGAAGGATTCGAATAGAATGTTGGAGATGGAATGTTTAGGAGGGCAGTACGCTGATGCGAGGGTGATCGGAAAAGAAAAAGTCTTGATTACTATGGCGGTGCATTGTAGGAAATCATAGGAGGGAACTGGGAGTATATGGTGGGAGAGGGACTGGTGCACAATGACAGCAGTACCGGCATGGGCTTTTCCGTCTGGGTGTTCTGTACGGTATGTTACGTATTGAGGTATTTTAAAGAGTTGTTTAGTGGTTAGTCTAGTTTCAGTAATAAGTGCTACATCAACGTTTTTGTCTTGCAATAAAGCTGTAAGTTCGTCAGTGTGATTTCTAACACCATTCGCATTCCAAAGGAGAATGGACAAGGAATTAGGTGTAGTCATTTAAGGATTTTTTAAGGAAGGGATTAAATTTGATACGAGATTAGTAAGTAGTGATATTAGCGGCATGACAAGGGATTTGATTTCAGTGATGAAGGATGTCATCAAACTTGTAAGGTCTGTGACATTTGATGGAGGAGGAATATGAGAAATTTGATGCGGATGAGGTTTTTGAGGGTTGGGTAAATTTTGAGGAATAGGTGGTTGTGGAAGGGGTTCAGGATGTATGCGTTGTTCCGGCAGGGCCTCTTTGTTCTGGTTCCCACCTCCAAGTAGATGGGCAAATGTTACATTGGAATCAATTGTTTTTGAAGGTTGTCTTCTGCTTCTGATCGGTTCAGCTGTTTTATCCAGATTCTGAGGTTTTTGGTATCTGCTTTTGAGGTTCTTGTAGATTTGACATCCCTTGTAGTTAGCCGGGTGGTCCTCGAGGCACAGAGCACATACAGCGGGTGTTGATCTTGATCTTGTGCATTCTTCTGATTTATGTTGCTCACCGCATTTCACACAGCGTGGTGTGTGGTGGCAGTAAGTTCTCGTATGACCATATGCCTGACAATTATGGCACTGAACTATTTCTTTCTTAGTGTAAGGTTTCTCAACTCTTACACTAGTATAGTACAACCTATTGAGGTCGTAAATTTTTTCAACTCCTGCTGATGGTTCCAAGTCCACGAAGAATAGAGGCAGTGGAATTTTATCTTTTAGGACATTGGTCACTTGCCGCACTTTGTAGCCTATCTCCGTCAGTTCTTCTTTGATAGCTGTAACTGGTGTCGAAGGGTGTAGGTTTCTAATTACAACCCTTAAAGCTCTCTCCTGGCGCAACTGATAGGTATGAAAATCAGCTTTGGTCTCAGTCAGATATTTCACTATTTTTCTGTAGCTTTCGGCGGTAGTCGGGGATATTTTAGTATCACTGGTTCTGCTTATACAAGAATAACTATTAGGATCAGTTACTTTGTTTAAATGCGCACACATCAGTTGAAAATTTTTAATATTTTTAACAAATATTGGTGGAGGTAGTGGTTCCCTGGGTATAGGAGAAGATTCCATGGCTTCTTTTTCATTTTGGAGGATCTGAAATGGATTCGGTGTAAAAAACGGCGATTCATCAGTTAATCCTTGTGATGATGTGCTAGGCTGTTGTTCAGATCCTAAAGGAAGCTGAAGCGGTAGCTGGTGGAATCATTTTTTTATTATTTTAACGGCGAGGTCTCTGTTTTGTAGGAGATGAGTTTGAACCTGCAGATCTAGATCTTTTACTTGTAGCTTTTGAGGACATAACTTGATGAAAATATCTCATTGATTAAAAAAAAAAAATAAAAAAAAAATAAATAAATAAAATAATAAAATAAAAAATAAATAAATAATGAGATGAGAATGAGAAGGAAAGATAATAAAAGAAAGATAAGTTAAAGAAAAGCAAGCCCGAGCTTGCCGAGCTAGCGGCAATCAGCTGATCAGTGACCCTCCTTTCACTTTTCGCGATTCTACAAAGTAAATTATAACTTTGCTTACCGATATTTCTCCAATATTCACTGCTGTGGTTTTCTTGAAGTCTAGTGATGTTTTCCAGACTGAACTCAAGCGAATTCCTACTGAAAAGAGCGAAAATCTGAGAGACGAAGTAACGTATGACTGTTATCATCGAGCGCATCAGCTGTTATGATGCAAAATTAATGCAGGTTTCCTCTATTGCAATATCTTAATTCCAATTTTGTAAACAAAGCTAATCCTAACATTGATCATTATTATACCAAAACAAACCTTATCTAATACCCTCTCTTTCACCATGAATTTGTTTAGTAAAATCGTTTTGTTCAGTGTGTTCAAAGGTCTTGAATCGAAAATGTCAAAGTGCGATTTTCGTCAAATTTATTTTTTCGAATTTAAATTAGGGCGCAGCGCTGCGCAAACGGCTCGTAATATTAATGAAGTGTGGGGTCAGGGGGCTATTAATGAGTGCACGGTGCAGCGTTGGTTCCAGAAGTTTCGCAGAGGAGATTTCGACCTCGAAGACAAGGAAGGTCGGGGCCGTCATCTTGCTTTGGACAACGACCAGCTGAGGTCAAAAATGGAAGAAGACCCAACCAAAACCACACGAGAAACGGCGGCGGAACTCGGAACTCAAAAATTGCAACGTCTTTGCCCAGCATTGATGAATCGGAAGGGGCCGATCCTGCTCCACGATAACGTCAGACCACACGTTGCACAACCAACGCTTCGACGACTGCACGAGTTGGGCTACGAAGTTCTCCAACATCCGCCTTATTCACCTGACCTCTCTCCTACAGACTTCCACTTTTTCAGGCATCTGGACGACTTTTTGAGGGAGAAAAATTTTCAAAACCAGGACGACATTGAAAATTCTTTTCGTGATTTCATTGAGTCCAGGGATTCGGATTTTTTTTCAGGTGGAATAAGAAAGCTTGTTGAACGTTGGCAAAAGTGCATTGATTCAGATGGAAATTATTTTGATTAAATATATATGGTTAAAGTAAAGATATGGCGTATTTACAATACCTACTAAAAACCTGCATTAATTTTGCATCAACCCAATACTTCATTATTTAGTCAAACAGAAAATCATATAAAGCCAATTTTTTTTATTTTTAAATGTGATGGACATTGTAAACTGACATGAAATACATATAGAGACGCCATCCATCGGCAGCACTCTAAAAATATTCTTAACTAGAAGGTCTTGGGGCCATATTTTTTTCATAAGTCTCGGAATATTACCAAGAATGGAAGAGGAAGATAGGATAGAAAATAGTGGGTTAGAGAAGAAATGGGTTTTTTCATGAAAATGATTGATACCTGTTCGGCTATTCAGTTAACATATGGAACATAGGTCTTATGGATGAGCGTTGTGTTTATTTATTTAACGTCACTTTATGCTACTATGACTAATCGGACGATGCTACAGTGGGAGTCTAAATTTTCTATCAGTTTATTGAGGGATCTTTAGAGTAGCCGACATCGCACAGGCTCGGGACCACCTTCTTTTAACGTCCCATCCGAAGGACGGCGTAATTAAGGTTTTTTTACTACCATTAAAAAATCCTAGGACCACCACGGGTTTGAACCCGTGACCTTTTGCATAGGAGGCTGTTACGCTAACCACCCAGCTACAAGTGATCCCTTATGGATGAGCGGTTCATTGAAATAACAGTCATCAACCAATATTTAATTAGAAGCCCATGGAGTCATATTTTCTTAAATAGTAATAGTAATAATGATAAATAGAAATTTTCACGCCTACGTCTACGTATGTTTTCGGATTTTTAATCATAAGTTAAGCGACAAATTAACAAAAAATTATAAATTAAATTATTGTTGGAGAATTAATTTCGTGTCTCTTGTTGAAGTAAAAAGGGGATTTTCGCAGTAATAATAAAAAAAAACAAAAAAATATTTACGACCTCCGTAAAAAAAAAAAAAAAAAAAAAAAAAAAAAAAAAAAAAAAAAAAAAAAAAAAAAAGAGGCCGCCCGAAATAAAATAACTATGAGAGGCAGAGGTGCAGTTGTAAGAGCAATAGAAGAGAGCGATAGAGCACAGCAGAGTACGATACTACCTAGTGCTGCGTACGCAAGACGAATTACCGAAGAGTAACTCGCTGGTAGCGTCCGAATACCTACGCTTATCGTCACCTGAGAACTCGGAGGTATCGACTGTCAAGAGCCTTATGCGTCCGGAACATTACATCTATTCATAACTTAAAAATGATGGTATTGCTGTGAAATAACTATGTAAGAATAATTATCACTCTACCATATAAAACGAATAAATTAAAGAAAAAACATGAAGTGACAAGGTTGACTGTGGTCATATATAAATAATATAATATATATATATATAAAATTGAAGTATCAATGTATGACTTTGTATATATATATATATATATATATATATGAGAGAAGTTGGTTCAGGGTGCAGTCAATATAACACACAATCAAGCGTAAACTTAATTTATTGGTGACGACGTTTCGGCCTAAATTATAGGCCTTCTTCAGGGAGATTGTGTGAACTGAGAAGATTGTTTAAAAAAAAAAATTGTTGGTGACGCCTTCTCAGCTCACATAATCACCCTGAAGTAGGCCTATAATTTAGGCCGAAACGTCGTCACTAATAAATTAAGTTTACGCTTAATTGTGTGTTATATTAGCTGCACCCTGAACCAACTTCTCACATAAAGAAAAAAAAACTTGAGGTACAAGGTCCCTTAAGGTTAACATAAATGTATAAAAAAAAAAAAAAAAAAAAAAAAAAAAAAAAAAAAAACTGAACAAAGAAAACACACAAAAAAATATACAATTGTCTTCTAAATTATCAAAAGAGAACGAAAAAGCTGCAAACTATTGCACAATGGTTTATTTTTTCGAAATAACTATATTAAGGTATAACTGTTTATATAAGTGTTAATAGGCAGTTAACTAAAATGAAAAGCAAAGAATAATCCAAAGGATAATGTTATACTTCGGAACCAATTTCAATGATTCTTGTTCATTTTGCAGGAAATTTAATTTTCTATGACATAGCACTAAGGCTATTGGTATTTATTTATTAGGAAAAGCAAGGTTTTTCTCCTATTTTGTTTTCGTTTATCGCACTTTACTGATTCCACAAAATCTATACATATTTTTCTCTATCTTTGAAGATAAATGAGTTATTCAATTAAATCACTTTTAGTTGGTCGCCATTTTAAAAATGAGCAGCTGATACCAACGTCTAAGTGTTAGAATCATCGTTAAATGCCCTAGTATTTTTGTGGAGAATTAAAAAAAAAAAAAAATAGTCCTGTATTCTGTTCGAAAAAATTGTTCGAAGAATTGCCGTGGACGGCGGACAAAAGATTTTTTTTTAATTGTTTATAATTTAAGGATTATCGGAAACTACCAATGTGGTTTTAGGCGGAATCGCTGGACTATTGATCAAATATTTTCCTTCGTCAAATACGTAACTCAACGCGGAGACTCATCAAATGGGCGCGTAAAGTTGTTGGGCTCGGTGAGGAACGGATTCCGAGAAAGTTGGTATTCGCTGAACCGATTGGCAGGCGTCCGAAAGGTAGGCCGAAGCGTCGATAGGAAGATTGCATTAGGGCTGATCTCGGGGGATTGGGCTTGACCGGTGAACATTGGACGAGTCTGTGCAGGCGAAGTTTGGTGGTATCGGCATCGAACCTTCGGGTTCGGTAAGCCTATTATTATTATTATAATTTAAGGGAAGGGGGTAAATTTTTGTATTTTTTTTTTTTTTTTTGATCTATTACAAAGGTTCATTATTGAAAATAATAAAAAAGAAACTACAATAATATAATATAAAATGATTCCAATGAACTCCTAAGCAAAACAACGGATTATGAAACAGTTTTCATTATCATTTAGCGAATTTTTCCTGAAGGTTTATAAGTAAAATACATTTCAATTAAGTTTAGTTTTTTAATGTGAAAATTAAATTCTTTGTCAACAAGGCATCAAAAAATCTTTCCTGAAGTATGGGTAATAATATAGACGTATAACATATCGTTGGAAAGCTCAACTTCTTAGAAATGTTAATATCCAATAATATAAGTTGTAGTAGTTAACATAATTTCGTTTCTAAGCCCATAAAATTGTAAACATGTGATATTTTTAATGTCTGGAAAGTTCTAAAAAATTCATAAGCTTAGTAGTTCTAATAAATTTGAGAAAATACTGAAAGGGCTATATGTATATTGACGAATGACGATATAAAACCTAACATTATTACAAAATTACGATTACTCACGGAAAACACTACAATCCACCACATAAGGAGGTGTTGGATTGCGTTGCATCGGTCCTAGATCAGATATTTCTATGTCGCTAAAGCGTTCAATGGAGTCTGAATCAGGTATTGCTTTCCAGCCTTCAGATGACCTTCCGTTTTATAATTCGCTTTATTTTCTACATACCTTTTATATTTGGAAGCTTGCAAATATTCAGAATTAATATTATGAAATACCTCAGAAGTAGGAATGCCTCAGGGATCAGTGCTTGTTCAGTTACAGCACAACCTAAATAAATAGACCCCTGGTGGTCCGCAGACGATGTCCAGTGGGTCCACGAGTGATCGGGAAATAATTCCAATTCTATTATTACCCAAAAAAATCTGGTGCGGGAAACACATGACTTCCACTAACCTCCGTTTTTAAAATCGATTAAAGAATTTTCAAATACAGAAAAATATGTTTTATTAAAATATCTATAAAATTATTATCTAAAATAATGAGTTAGTTTTATCGTCTTTCCAGCATTCTTTATCAACTTTTACAAGCGTGTGTATAAGATGACATTTTTTTTTAAGTATTTAGCTTTCCAACGGTATATTATACGTGTATATTACTGTTCTTTTTTTTTTATTTTTTATTTATTATAGAGATATTTACAACTGTATTAACACAAAAATACATCAAGTAAGTGTGACTGTACACACATGAGATATGGACATTAGAGGCTTGAGAAGAATCTATCCATTGGTAGCACTTCAAAGATTTTTCAGACAAGGAGGTCTCGAGGCATCGTCGTTTCAGACGCCTCGGAGGATGATCAGGAATAGAAGGAGAAGAGAGATTGCGGACTAGTGGGTTTGGGTGTAGTGGTAATTTGGAGTGAATGGAAGTATATCTAATTCGGGCTAAGTCTGCAACTAATGGGATATTCAGGTCTTAGTGGATTATTTTATTGGTGACAAAGTAAGGGGCATTTAGGATCGTTCGGAGGATTTTGGATTGCAAGGATTGGATGCGAGAGGAATTTGATGGCTTGGTGGATCCCATAGTTCAATTCCATACCTCCAAATAGGCCCAAGTATGGTAATATAAATTAGTTTTTTGTAGTAGGTGGGAAGTTTTGAACGTTTGTCAAGAAATGATGTAATAAGCGATATCTGCGAGCTGTTTCTTGTCGTTTCAGTCTAGTGTGAGGATTACAATTAAGTCGTCTGTCAAGATGCAGTCCAAGGTATCGGATCTGTTCAGCTGAGGTGAGTGGAATATTGCCAAAGGATATAGTGGGACAAGCAGACATAGGTTTGCGGCACAGGGTAAAGGTAATTTGATGGGATTTAGTAGGATTTATTTTGATCCTTCACTTTTGACACCATTCTTCAATGGAAACAATGTGAGACTGAAGGGTTTGGGAAGCAATAGTTGGGTCATTGTTTACAACACACATGTGTCATCGGCGTATGTAGTGAGGACAGTGCAATTACTGTTCTTATGCTCAAAAACAAAAAAAGTGCATTAAAAAAATATTTTTTAAGTTTTCTCTTTCAGTTGTTTATCAAATTCGCTTAACCTGCATATTTAGCTGTTAATTATCAAATCTTACAAGATAATATGGTTATGTTTATATAATCTACAAAATTAAAAGTACTTTGGAGGAAGAAAATTTTAAATATTAAGAAAATTAAAACCGTTCTTTAATTTAATTCTTTAATGCTGTTAAGTGGCTCTTCTGGTAAGCTGATTTTGATGAACATTTTTTAGTAACATCTCGAGCGTATATTTGTCTTAAATATGAAATTTCAGTTTCATAGGACTTTTTGTTTACGCGTTGGAGTTACCACACACACACACACACACACACAGACCTTTTTGCGGAACTTGGTAAGTATATGTAAGTGAAAGTAAAAAAGACAGATATATCTTGGCATAATATAATGGGCAATATTTGGCTTTGTTACTAGTGTTTGAATAAATATATGTAGTTTACTTTTAAATTTTAATAATTGAATGTTTTGTGGTTTGAAGTAAACTTAATGCTGGTGCTACACCATTCTGATTATCCGTCTTTGTTCCTGGAGCTTAGCGTCTCGCTTAGGCTTGTCTCCTAATGTGACACTACCCTTCTCTGTGTTTGGAAGTGAACAGGAGATGTCGAAGTCTCAAGTTGGAATCCCCCCTTAGTCACTTGCCAAGCCTATCATATATATATATGTCCGTTTTTATGGTTTCTGAAATATATAAAGGATTTTGCAGGTCTCTGTTGTTTTCTTCCGAATGTTTGCATATTTATAGTAAACATCTACTAATCCTCAACCTTTGTATTATAAACATTAGCTTCCCAATCAATCACCCACTCTTTAGTATACCACCAAATATGAACCTGGAAACACGCGATTTTCGAGTAATATTTTTGTAAGAGTTTAAACTCGGCCGTTCAGCAGCTGAGGCCGCTAGAAATATTTGCACGGCGTTTGAGGAAGGAAGTGTTAATGAACGGACCATTCGCCGTTGGTTTGCTAAGTTTTCAGCTGGGGATACCGACTTGGAAACTTGCCCCGAGGAAGACCTCCGTCCGTAATAGACAACAACGACCTCAAACATACAGTAGAAGGAAACCCCTACCAAACAGTTAAAGGACTCTCAGCACAACTAAATGCAAGTGCATCTACCGTTTCCAGAAATTAGAAGTATTTTTATAAAAAATCCTTTACATTTAAAACGGACATTTCATGTGACACAACCGAATAGAAGCTTGTCGAGGTGGTGTTCCTGTCTGATTGAATGACATGATTGTAACATTATGAAAGAAAAACTTAAAGCAGGATATTTTTGCTATAAAGAAGAAAAAAAAAATATAATCGATAACTAGCTTATATAGAGGACTTTTCCACTTTAATGGTTTAGAGACAGATTTCGTGAGGGGTGCTCAGGAATCCGACTCCTTATTCCTCCTCGGAGCTCTCAAGTATTGTGGGATATCCTCCACAGCTATTAGACAATCCCCAGTCGAGGAGCGTTAATTCCCGCTCAAGAAGACAGAGGCAAAAACAACAATGGCTCTCCGCGAACGTGATTGGCTGGCTAATGGACCTACCTCTACGTGAGTTCCTTCTTCTCGTCCTAGAACTGACCTCAGAGTAACTACCGCTTTGTACCCACTTCCATATTTTATAACTAATTGATGATGTATTGTAAAAACCATATATATTATTTCCTTAAAGTATTTATTAATACTGCCTCGAAAACACAAAACAAAGTTGGTTTAGATACCATCAGCCTAACGCTTCCCTCTCGTGTGAAAACGTAAAAGGATGAATGTCCTAGTGAACCACTAGGTTTGATTCCGAAACGCACCCTTTTTAATTTTTTTTAATCATTTTATTGGTATTTACAGCTGTATTAACAAAAATACATCAAGTAAATGTGATGTGTTATATAATATAATTACATGATATACATGTAGAGAAGCTTCCCATTGGAAACACTCAAAAAATATTTTAAACTCGAAGGTCCCGGGGCCATTTCCTTTTCAGGCGCCTCGGAGGATTATCCGGAATTGAAGAGAAAGAAAGGATTAAAATTAGTGGGTTAGAGTGCGAATGGAGTTTGTCGTGAAAGGATTGATACCTGGACCGGGCCAAATCAGTAACAAAGGGAACATTAAGGTCTTTATGGATAAGTTTATTCGTGACAAAGTAAGGAGCGTTGAGGATTTTACGAAGGATTTTGGATTGAAGTATTGGATGCGGAAAGAATTTAATGGTTTAGTAGAGCCCCAAGCTCTACTCCGTATGTCCAGATTGGTCTTATAATAGTCATGTAGATGAGCCTTTTGTAGTTCAGAGGAAGGTTTGGCCGTTTGTCTAGTAAGTGTTGAAGCAGTCTAAAGCGGCGAGCAGTTTCTTGTCGTTTTAGTCGTGTATGTGGATTCCATGTAAGGCGTTTGTCAAGAAGAAGTCCTATGTATCGGATAAGTTCAACAGGATCTAGTTGTGTGTTATTATAGGATACTGTAGGGCAGGAAGTTAAAGGTTTACGACGAAGGGTACTAAGGGGGACGAAGGGGGAAACTTCTGACACCATACTTCTAGGTCTTTGATGTGGGCTTGAAGGGTATTTGAGGCAACAAATGGATCTTTATGAACTGATAACACGCAGGTGTCATCAGCATAGATAGAAAAAAAAGTGTTAGGACGGGTTGGGATATCAGCTGCATATACTGTGTATAGAATGGGTCCTAGGATACTGCCATGAGGAACACCAGCATTCTGTGTGAAAAGGGATGAATAGGAACTATTGTGATTTATTTTGAAGGATCTATCAGAGAGGTAGGAGTGAAGAATCAGGAAATATGTGGGAGGAAGGAATTTACGGATTTTGTACAACAGTCCTGGGTGCCAGACTCTATCAAAGGTCCAATTAATTTAATAAATTTATTTTTAACCGAGATACACTGAACCCTCATCCGGAAGATACCTAGCCCTATTTTTTTATATTTTTTTTTCACAAGAATTTACAAGTGGCCTAAAGCCTCGGAATTTATACATGTTGTGGCACTGCACTAATTACTCTAGCTAGTATGTATAAGTGGGGTTAATGGGTTATCACTATTACTAATGTTCATATTGAAACGAATTGTTATATATCTCAAAAAATAAATATTAAATTAATGGTAAAAATAGCCTAAGTAGGAAAAACGTCTTAAAAAAAGATTTAAAGTTAAATAAAAAAAATAAAAAAATTGTAAACAAAACAAATTATAACATCATAAAAAGACAAGTAATCAACATAAAAATAAACAAACTGATGGTGTTATGAATATATAGTAATCCAATAAATTTTTAAACTACACAATTAATGAAGTATGACGTGTTTCGTACGTTTGTGTGTATAAAGTTTTAGAGTAGTCTATTTTTTCGAATGATTGGGTTTTCACAGTGAGAATTAAGGGAAAGTAAGTTTGCCACACACTTTTAAGCCTATCCCCGGGGATCTAATCCTTGCTAAGGTTTATAAAATTATGAAAATAAAATTATAGTTTCATTGTTCACCCTTATATCTACTAGAAAATTTATAAGTATTTTTAAACTAAATTTCGTATTCATTCGTGCTGTTCAATGATGTATAAGTATGACAGATGGACTAAGAGTAACGATAATATACGTACAGGTAATTCCGAAATTTTCACCAGAGCCAGTTCGTAGGGGTCGATCTAACGTCACATTTATGCCACTGTGGCTAACCGGACGATGCTTTGCCAATCTAGGTTTAATCAGGGTAATAATATTTAACGAGTACCTGATATCGCATTACCTCAAGACTTTACGTTACCTGCGAAGGACGGCATAACCATGGATCTTTTAACCCTTTATCTATCTCCCTTATCGATAGGGGTTTGAATCCGCGACCAGGGCCATCTTAGCCACTACACCACAGGTGAATATCAGAGTCGTTTCCAACACACCTTTCCGACCTAGTCTAAATTTATTAAAATAAACACAAAATATCTAGATTTGTAAAAAGTACTTGTGAAGTCTTTCAATTAGCCTTCTTATCCTAGAAATTCCAGCTGTAGCTTTATCGTTTATAAGTATAATGTGATGTTCACTAACGATATTATTAAAGCGCCTATATTGATTTATATTTTAAATTTCTTAACAAGGCCTTACTTGGAATCCTCACTCAAGACTGAAACGACAAGAAACTGCTCGAAGATATCGATTACTACAACACTTACTAGACAAACGTTCAAAACTTCCAGTATATTACAAAAGACTCATTTACATCACTATTATCAGACCTATTTGGACGTATGGAATCGAGCTTTGGGGCTCTACGAAACCATCTAATTCCTCCCGCATCCAGTCCTTACAATCCAAATTCCTTCGAAAAATCCTGAATGCTCCTTATTTTGTTACAAATCAACTCATTCATAATGACCTTAACATCCCATTTGTTGCAGACATAGCCCGTGATAGATACTCCTCTTTTCATTCTAAACTCCCTGCCCATACAAATCCACTTGTCCGTAATTTATCTTCCTTAGATATCCCAGATAATCCTCCAAGGCGACTGAAAAGAAGGTGGCCTCGGGACCTACTGAGTTAAAATAGTTAGTGAAGTGCTACCACTGGGTTGTTCTTTCTCATTTGTTTTTTCATTCCTCATATTTACTTATTGTGTTCTTTAATACAGTTGTAAATTACAATAAATAAATAAAAAAAAAAAAAATTCTTAAACTATATAATAAAACCCCTAGGTAGGTAAGTGACCCTACGGTATAGAGAAGCTCCTGGGGCAGACTAGCTTCTGTAAAGTAGGTACCAAAAAATGAGGAAAACCTATAGGGGCTGAGAAGATATTGGCATTATCTGCTTATTGCACGGCCGTTGGCCTAGATGCAGTACGAATCTGTATATATACTGAACCCAAAACGCCTCAGGGGCGTTTTTTTATTTTTTTATTAATATTAAATAATCCTAAATAAATAGAACTATTCAATTTCATATGAATGAGTTAAATTTAAAAATATTTGACCCGATTCGATATTGTGTGTACATCCAAAATTATTTTATACCTTTTTAAAAATAAAAATCCCATAAGATAAAGAATACATTTTTCACAATAACAAGAAAAAAAAAAGAGACTTATTTTATAGTTATTTAAAAATATTTACAATTTTCAAGTTTTTACAAGGTCGATATTATAAGTGACTTCTATGACAAACAGAGAACTAGGACCAGCTATCAAAAAGATAGAACTAATTACAGGTGTCCTAACCAAGGCATTCTTCTCTTATCGGCTTGGGCTGAAGTATGGCCATTCTATCGATAGCGTTAATTATAGCTCCTCTAAGATAGGATATTAATATGGATAAGTAGCCATTGAATTGATATGGCCACGGTTTTTTTAGCAAAATTACATAATAACATTAATATAATACTCTACTTCGGAAAACACTTTTGTCTCCAGGGCTCCATGATCTTTTAGAGGGGAAAAAAATAAATAAATCAGTGATGAGTGGTGGTAAAAACCTGTAAATAGTTAAGAACAGGTCATAGGTTCAACCTGACCCGATTACCCGTGCATTTCAGGTAATGATTAAAATAAACTGACGTAAATAAAAAAAATTGTAAGGTGCTCTTGATTCTGAATGAAAATGAATTACTTGAATAAAAATTAAAAGAAAAGAAATTTGTAAAAACGTCTAGAATGTAAGATTAATTAAAATGTTTTTAGTTTATTATTTTCAATAATAAGCCTTGGCTTTGTTATCAACTAAAAAACCATTACCCTCAAAATATTAGGGCTTATGTTTCACGAAAATTAGAAGCCGAATAAATAATTTTAAAACTCCGTCTGTCCGTCGTACATATTAATAAATAAAAATTTGTTGGTGCTATTCAATAGAGAATTAAATTTCCTATATATATATAAAAAAAAAAAAAAAATTGATATCTTCTCAGCCCCTATAGGTTTTCCTCATTTTTTGGTACCTACTTTACAGAGGCTAGGTCTGCCCCAGGAGTTTCTCTATACCATAGGGTCACCTACCTACCTAGGGGTTTTATTATATAGTTGAAGATATTTAAAATATTAATCATTATAGGCGCTTTCTAGTGAACACCACATTATACTTATAAACGATAAAGCTACAGCTGGAATTTCTAGGATAAGAAGGCTAATTGGAAGCTTGAAAGACCTCCCAAGTACATATTATAAATAAAAATTTGTTGGTGCTATTCAATAGAGAATTAAATTTCCTATATATACATATAAAAAAAAAAAAAAAAAAAAAAAAAAAAAACAATTTATAAAGGTTAAGAAATAGCGTTTTGAACTTAGCAGTTGTGACGAACTACTTCTCTATAAATTATTTATTGCTTGTAAACATATAGATGAACAGTTATATTTGCAGCGTTTTGCCTTCACACACATATATATATATGAAATATATAGTAAGAGAAAGTATTACGAAACGTGAACATTTTCGCATTCCAATTTTCAACGGACATACACGTTTTAGGGTCCCCTGCGTCTAAAGAACCAAATCCCATAAAAATGTGTGTGTGTGTTTGTGGTAAGTCTAGCGAAAGAACGAAAAGTCGTACGAAACTGAAATTTTATATTTAGACAACTATAGGCCCGAAATATAACAGCAACATTTTCTTCGAAATCGGCAGACTGAAAGATCCACTTTATATCATGCATTTTTCTTCTTTCTACGACTTTCTCAAAAACGACTCTGACGATTTTGATCAAAGTCACTGTGTCGATGTCAAATTTAATGTGCTATAATAATACGATGGATGTTTCAATAAGATTGAAATAGTCTGACTTTGCTTAAATGGTGATATTTTAAATTTTTCTTCCTCAATTAACCAGATCATTTTGTTGGCATCGATAAAAAACGGAATAAGAAATAAGCTGAACGAATTGGATATCCAACGGAAGGAGAAAATATTTGTGTTTTGGAACATACAAATAATAATAATAATAATAATATATATATATATATATATATATATATATATATATATATATATATATATATATATATATCAGTGTTCTTTCAAAGCTTGTAGGCTAAACATGTCTAATTAAGACACTATTTTGTCCAAAATTGCATGATTATGAGAACAATAAATTCTCGAAACGTCGCATAGATAAAATTGTTTATTCATTGACTGAAACCCAAGAACAACACAAACTTAAATATCAACAGTCGAGAACTGATAATATATATAATATATATATATATATATATATAATATATATATATATATATATATATATATATATATATATATATATGCGAGTGTGTATGTATGTATGTATAATAGGTATATTATAAAGGTAGTTAGAAAAACGTTATCTTATACACAAAATTGTAAAAGGTAATGGAGAGTGACGTGAAGCCGATAAAACTAATTGATTGTGGGGTCACCCATAGCGTAGTTGCTAGCATAACAGCTTTCTATGCCAAAGGTCGCGGGTTCAAACCCGCGGGTGGCCCTAGGATTTTTTAATGGGAGTAAAAAATCCTTAGTTATGCAGTCCTTCGGAGGGGACGTTAAAAGGTGGTCCCGAGCCTGTGCGATGTCAGGTACTCGTTAAAGATCCCTTTCCTAATAAAACCTGGATAGGCAAAATTTAGGACTCCCACTGTAGCATCGTCCGATTAGCCATAGCAGCATAAAGTGACGTTAAACGAATAAACAAACAAACTAATTGATTGTCGTAGATAATAATTTAATAGATTATTAAATAAATCAAATGTTTCTACTTAAATTCAATGTAATAATTCTTTAACAATATTTTTTTTTTTTTGATTGCTCTAACTGGAGTTTAGACCTGACTTTTACTTAGTTGTGCACTTTACCCTACAATACTTCGGTTAGAAACACATGATTAATAGTGATAATGTAATACCATGGTAAGTTAATTCGGAATTTAATAATATGAACATCGAATGTCGCATTGAGTTATAAATGCGGAATATCCCTTATTATCAGGAAAGTGTCAGTCAGCCTGAATATTAGTTCTAATTAACACCGTTAATTGACAAGTTACAGTCGGTTTTAGCGATTTGACTGCCTAAGGCTAACTTCTCCATTTAGTTGCGATGTCAGAGTTTGTAATGTTTCAGTATTATCATTGCAGGAAACCTATAGGCAGGTAGGACATTTTGTAACTTTAAGCATTGAAGTTGATTCATTATTAACTTGAAATAATTAAAATCAAGATATTTTTCAACATTTTATTATTTAAAAATATTTTTTATACAACCCGAAACTTCTAAAAAAAAAATCTGGTGCGGGCAACACACGACTTTCACTTACCTCCATTTTTAAAATCGATGAAAGAATTTTCAAATACAGTTAGAGATAAAAATACGTGAAACTATTAAAGAATTAGTTAAATGGAATCTCTATAGAAACATGTGTTTCATTAAATTTATTTATTATATCATTATCTTAAATAATCAGTTAGTTTTATGTTCATTTCATCACTCTCTATTAACTTTTTAAAGCTTGTGTATGAGATGATATTTTTTCTAAAATCTTTAGCTTTCCAACGGTACATGTATATTACTGCTCTTATGTTCAAAAACGAAAAATTGCATTAAACAAATATTTTTTCTGTTTTCTCCTTTAGTTGGGTATCGAATTCATTCAATTTATATATTTACCTGTTTTTAATCAGCGTTAACAAGATAATCTAGTTATTATTATTGAATCTACAAAATTAAAGGTACTTTAGGGGAAGAAAATTTAAAATATCGGCATTTAAGCCCTGTCAAACCATCTTTATCCAAATAAAACCTACATGATATTAAAGCCCATTAAATTTTACATCGATATAGCGAATTTAATCAAAATCGTCGTAACCGTTTTCGAGAAAATCGAAAAAAGGTGCAAAATGCATGGTATAAAGTGCCTCTTCTGGTAAGCTCATTTTGATGAAAAAAGTTTTGTCACGTCTCAGGCGTATAGTTGTCTTAAATATGAAATTTCAGTTTCATAGGACTTACCGTTTCCGCCCGGGAGTTACCACACACACACACACACACACACACACACACACACACACACACAGACCTTTTTGCGGGACTTGGTTATTTGGACTCAGGAGACCCTAAAACTTGTATTTCCGTTGAAAACTGGAATTCCAAATTTTTTAAAATCTATATATAGTAAGTGAAAGTAATAATATATAATATATATATATATATATATATATATATATATATATATATATATATATATTTTTTTTAATACAATATTCACTTCGAAAGTTAAGATTAAGTTATTTTTATTTATATATTAACTTTTTGGTTACTTTTGCGTTGTAATAACCTTTCGGCTACTTCTGGGTCGTCATTTCTAGTTTTTAATAAATATGAATTAAATCTTATATAAATTATAGTGAGTAAGAGAGCTCCCTTACTGATGCTGTATTAGAACAAAGAAAATTAGAGAGTCACTCGTGATGTAGTTTCTATCGTAGCATCCTTCTATTCGCAAGGTTAAGGGGTTCAAACCAGGGAGGTGGACGGTTTAGGGAAAAACTAAATGAAATAGCTTTAAGTCTTAGGATTTTTTGACAGCAGTTAGAAATCCCTGGTCATGGCAGAAAGAAAATTATGTAATATTCTTTTCTCCCAGTGGCGCGACAGGCCTGTAGATCCCACGAGATTACACTAACGTTCCTTGATGCATTTTGTAGAGTAGGGTTATCACTCCGCACACCTAATTTTGTGACTGGCCACCATTTGGCTGACGGGTCTCACATACCCGAAGGAGAGGCTAGAGTGAATCCCCATTTAATTATATTCTAATAAAATCCCCGCTGGGACTGGGATTCGAACTCACAACATATAGCATGAGAGACTAGAGCGCTAGTCACTCAGCCACAGGGTCCCCTTTTATGTAATATAAAAGAAAGAATTAAAAATGTCAAAATGGCCTCAGAAGAAGTCTTTTCTAATTCCAACTTAATCAACATACACCTTTCCTAATCTATTAATTCATTTCAAAGCGTTTTGGAGTGAAGAATCTATAAAACCTTAACATCATTGAAAAAAAAAAAAATCTGGTGCGGGCAACACACGACTTTCACTTACCTCGATTTTTAAAATCAATGAAAGAATTTTCAAATACAGTTAGAGATAAAAATACGTGAAACTATTAAGGAATTAATCAAATTGAATTTATATATAAACATGTGTTTTATTAAAAAATCTATTATATTATTATCTAAAATAATCAGTTAGTTTTATCTTCTTCTCATCACTCTCTATTAACTTCTAAAAGCTTGTGTATGAGATGATATTTTTTATAAAATCTTTAGCTTTCCAACGGTATATCATACATGTATATTACTGCTCTTATGTTCAAAAACGAAAAATTTCATTAAAAATATATTTTTTCTGTTTTCTCCTTTAGTTGGATATCGAATTTATTCAATTTATATATTTACCTGTTTTTCATCAGCGCTAACAAGATAATCTAGTTATTATTATTGAATCTAAAAAATTAAAGGTACTTTAGAGAAAGACAATTTAAAATATCGGCATTTAAGCCCCGTCAGACCATTTTTATCCAAATAAAACCTACATGATATTAAAGCCCATTTAATTTTACATCGATATAGCGAGTTTAATCAAAATCGTCGGAACCGTTTTTGAGAAAATCGAAAAAAGGTGCATAATGCATGGTATAAAGTGCCTCTTCTGGTAAGCTCATTTTGATGAAAAAAGTTTTGTCACGTCTCGGGCGTATAGTTGTCTTAAATATGAAATTTCAGTTTCATAGGACTTACCGTTTCCGCCCGGGAGTTACCACAGACACACACACACACAGACCTTTTTGCGGGACTTGGTTATTTGGACTCAGGGGACCCTAAAACGTGTATTTCCGTTGAAAACTGGAATTCGAAAATTTTCACGATCGCAATGCTTTCCTTACTATATATAGTAAGTGAAAGTAAAAAGATAAACTTATTCAAAAGTTGAAATCTACATCGGAGGATTAAACATTAAAACAGGCATAAAATGGAAACAAACTCGTTTTGGATATTACTCGGTATATCATTACTGAGTTAGAGACCAAAACCAAAGAAAAAACAATTATCATTCCTTCATTCATTTTTTTATTATAAATAAATTGATATAATATACATCTTAAGAATTTTACAGATGAAGATGGCCAATTAAACGTAAGCTTCATTAATAAAATAATTAGTAAAATTTATTACGCATAAACTTTAAATGTGTAATAAACTGATTTTGGAAGATTAATGAACCTACTAATTACTTATTATCAAATTGCATTCTTCCGATTAACCCATTTTTACTTTCACTTACTATATATAGTAAGGGAAAGTATTGCAATCGTTTTTAATGGGCTTTAATGGCATGTAGGTTTCATTCTGATTAAAATGTTCTGACAGGGCTTAAATGCCCATATTTTAAATTTTCTTTCTCTAAAGTACCTTTGATTTTGTTGATTCTATAAAAATAACCAAATTATCTTGTTACCACTGATAAAAAAACAGGTAAATATGTAAGTTATGCGAATTTAAAAAAACAAATAAAGGAGAAAACTGAAAAAAAAAAAAAAAATTTAGTGCATTTTTTTGTTTTTGAACATAAAACAGTAATAAACACGTATGATTTACCGTTGGAAAGCTAAAGATTTTAGAAAATTTTTCATCTCATACACAAGCTTTTAAAAGTTAATAGAGAGTGATGAAAAGAAGATAAAACTAAATGATTACTTTAGATAATGATATTATAGACTTTTAATAAAACACATGTATCTATCGAAATTCAATTGAATTAATTCTTTAATAGTTTCACGAATTTTTATCCCTAACTGTATTTGAAAATTCTTTCATTGATTTTAAAAATGGAGATAAGGTTGCCCGCACCAGATTTTTATTATAAGTTTCATTAAAATAAAAGAAGTAACATGAACTAATGAATATTATTCGCTTACACACGGCCACATTTTTCGAATAGGTAATGCATGTTTCTCGGATGTTTTTATTAGTGATTTAGACCCTCCAAAATATAAAATTTACCTATCATTAATTATATTTGTGATAATATATAGAAATCGTAATAAAAAAAAAATCACCCAGAACTTATGAAATAGCCAGCGCATCCCGCTCACCTCTGATGTATCTGTTGAGACAGCCGAAAAAATATTTCTTTATAGGTTCAATTTATTCCTAGATAGGATGTTGTCGACTCAGTGGGAGCTGCCGATTTACGAAGCCCACTAACAGATTTGTGGAGCAGCCCCTCGCCCCGGGCAGGGTACACAACTATAATAAATATAGATATATATATTCCGGGGATTTTTTGTCGTTCGTTAGTCGCCGGCCGTAAACGGGTGATTAAGACGTCCGAGCGGAGTTATGTCTTTGTTTTCTGCCCTCTGTCAGGGTGGACAAGGGAGCCCGCCGTCTTTTAAATATTCCTAGGGCCAATTATGTATTATTTATTGTATTTGTACCCGATGGAATGGGTTGTATTTAATGTTTTCCATTTTGAAACGTCTTGGAGATGATTAAGCCATTAACCGGTCACTCCGCTTTGTAAGTTTGATGGGGAAGAAATACAACGTGGAGGCTAATAGTGAGAACACTTTGGATCCCATATGGCATAATTTTAATCGGAAGATGGCTTTATTTTTCGACTGATATTATACATCAATCGGCTTAACCGATATTTAATTTAAAAAAAAGTGATTAACCTCAATATCCTATAACTACATTATTACTTACCACAACAATTAATTTACATCAATCATTTCATCCATTAAATGGTTGAAGGAGAACACCATTGAGCAAAACAACTTGCCGATAAGCGAAAAGTATTTTTTTCTTAATAAAATATCCAATCCAAAGTACAAGATCACAAATATTCAGGGATCACCTGTAGCAGTGTGGCTAGCGTAACAGCCTTATACGCCAAAGGTCACGGGTTCAAACCCACAGGTAGACCTAGGATTTTTAATAGGAGTAGAAAATCCTCAATTATGCCGTCTTTCGGTAGGGACTTAAAAAGGTGGTCTCGAGCCTGTGCGATGTCAAGTACTTGTAAAAGATCCCTATCCTTATTAAACCTGGATCGGGAAAAATTAGAACTCCCACTGTACCATAGTCCGATTAGTAACAGTAGTATAAAGTGACTTTGAATAAACAAACAAACAAAAATATTTAGAAATGTTAATACCCTGCGGTTTACTAGTTTTAATGTTCATATTTCCATGAATTCTCAACATAATTTTATGTTCTAAACTATTACCCAACCATAAAAGAACAAAAGTTTTAAAATGACTTAAAAATAAAATGTTAGCGATCAAACGGTGGCTTTGAATATTTTGTTTAAGATAAATATTTAAAACGCTTAGAAAAAAAAAACAAAAAAACCCGAGTACAGTTTGGGCTTATACAAATAAATTATTGAAGGAAAAAGTATCCGTCCAAAAAAAAATTAATGTAATTTTTAAAATACGAAAAAAGAAAAAGCTTATCGTTAAAAGAAGTCCGGAAAAAGCCTTTCAATCAGTGAATTGGCTGGATGTTTGCAACGTTTCTTTTCAATATAAGGTCAATGTATATAAATATTTATAAATGAACCTTTCTTTTTATTATGGTTCTTATAGAAGAATTATGGTATGGATGAAACTAAATCTTAATTCAATCTATTTTGTGAATGAATCTTCAACACTATACGATACAAAAAAATATTTTGAGAGTGATTTTTGGTTTTAAATATTGTATGCTATTTTTTAACCTTAATGTTTAGTATTAATACTTTAAAAACATGTAAATTATAAAATGACATTGAGTATTTGACACTCACTGTTGGTCTCTATTTGAATCTTTTTGCCAGGTATCTTAAAATTTTATCAATTTTTTTCTAGGATATTCGATAATTATTTTAATTGAATATGAAAAAACTCAAAAACTTCAATTTATTAAGAATTAAAGGGATTATGTGTGGCTGGCATAACAGCCTTGTATGCCCATGGAGAGGGTTCAAACCCAGCTAGTGGCCGGTTTATAATAGAAGTTATCTCATTAATATAGATTTTCAGACTTCATCAGTATGATGTTAAAGTAATTTAATTAAAATAAATTATTTATTAAACGCTGCTTGTATTAATTTTCTTTTTATTTAATTGCTTATTTAACAGAGCTAAGATATTTAGAATATTAGCTTTCGTTATTTCTATCCTTTTCCTCGTCTTCTTCTTCCTTTTTTTTTTTTTTTTTCTTTTGAGTGAAACAATACCTTGTTGATCGTAAATTAACATTCCCCCTTAAGACAAAGGTAAGAGGACGATCCTTGACCCTTAGGTCCCCGGTGGATATCCGCTCCCGTGAGTCGGCACAAAATACAAAGGAGACCTTCCCAGCAACCGTCTCGGCATACCAAATCGATATCTCTAAATATAGGATCACGGAGGTGGAAAAGGTGTCCTTCTATATTCTTCGACATGTCATCCTGGATGAGGAGGTAGGTCTTCATGAGGATAAATGTCTCGTCGAAGGGGAACGGAAGTTTTATCTGACATCATTACTTAGTCTGTTTATAATATAAGCTTGCATAGATATATGAAATAAAAAATAGAAGTATTAGATAATGTTCTATTTATATTGTAATGAAGCAATATGTTTGTATAATACTAAATGAAGGAATAAATTGTGTTACATTTACCATTCATATCTTATTAGGCTGTCCGGAAAATAATGGAATATTATTTTTATTTACACCTCTGTATAAAAAAGTTGTTAACGTTAACTGAAATATTCATTTGCAATCTTGTCGACACTTATTAATCATCTTCCAAAAGAAAATCTTTGCTTACCTAAGTAGTATTTCGATAAATAATTGGGTTAAAACGTAATTCAGTCTTTAGTAAGATGCCAAAGTGAAATTTTAGTACTTATGGCAGGAACGGGGTCCAAACAGCCAGTTGTATTAATGAAGTGTGAGGAAAGAGCAGTATTAGGGATAGTGCAAAAAAGAAAAAAAAAAAAAAAAAGAAATCAGTGCGTGTAAAAGTAAAAACTTCTTTCATATAGCGGCATATAAAAAAAAAAAAAAAAAAAAAAAACCCTGTAGCACTACAACCCCTGGAGGGTCTTGGGCTCAAGTAAATATAGATATTTGTACTGTTTCTAGTCCAACTGCTGTGCAATGAGGTGACGCTCATTCCCCAGGTTTTTCCCCCAATTTTTACTTTCACTTACTATATATACATTTTGCACCTTTTTTCGATTTTCTCAAAAACGGTTCCGACGATTTTGATTAAACTCGCTATATCGATGTAAAACTTAATGGGCTTTAATATCATGTAGGTTTTATTTGGATACAAATGGTCTGACAGGGCTTAAATGCCGATATTTTAAATTTTCTTCTCCTAAAGTACCTTTAATCTTGTAGATTCAATAATAATAACTAGATTATCTTGTCAACGCTGATGAAAAACAGGTAAATATATAAATTGAATAAATTCGATACCCAACTAAAGGAGAAAACAGAAAAAATATATTTTTAATGCAATTTTTCGTTTTTGAACATAAGAGCAGTAATATACATGTATGATATACCGTTGGAAAGCTAAAGATTTTAGAAATATTATCATCTCATACACAAGCTTTTAAAAGTTAATAGAGAGTGATGAAATGAACATAAAACTAACTGATTATTTTAGATAATAATATAATAGATTTTGTAATAAAACACATGTTTCTATAGAAATTTAATTTGATAAATTCCTTAATAGTTTCACGTATTTTTATCTCTAACTGTATTTGAAAATTCTTTCATTGATTTTAAAAATCGAGGTAAGTGAAAATCGTGTGTTGCCCGCACCAGATTTTTTGGGTACCCACTTTGTAGAGGCTTGGTCTGCCTCAGGAGGTCTCCATACCCTAGGGTCACCCAACGACTGAATTAACAGTATAGAAATATAAATAGAAAATAATGTTTATTATAGTCCCTTTAGAACAACAAATATGTACAATTAAAGTATACAGTGTATCTGGCCAAAAGACCAAATGATCATGATTAATTCTTATTTACAATACACCAGTAAGAAGTAATAAAATAAAAAAAAGGAATATATCTATACAAATGAGTAAAATAAATGAACTTCTTCAGATGCATACATTTGCTGAACAAAATTAAATTAAAAAAGATTAATAAATTAAGTTAGGTATGATCAATAAATAATATTTCCTTTTTACATTCAAAATCTGATGTTTGATATAAAACGTCATTGCTGTTGAGCGTCGGTTTGGGAATACAGGAGATATTGGAACAGTTGGGACTTGATAGAGATGAAGCATGGCGGATATGAGTAGGTAGGGAATTCCTGAGATATGCAGAGCGGACAAGAAAGGAATGATCAAAAGTTGTTGTTCTATGGGTAGGAATGTAAAGGTCAGAATGGCGAGACCTTGTTTCGAGGGAGTGGATTGACGATTTAAATTGCAGAAGACTGTGGATGTAGGGAGTTGGCTGGGAGTGGATGGTTTGGTAAAGGAATGATTCTGGGAAATATTGTCTACGAATTGGAGGGAGGAGCCACTTTAACTCGTCGTATAAATGGGTCAACTGTGTCGTATAAACTGTCGGGAGGCCGACATATACTGAGCAGCAATAGTCATAGTGGGGGGAAACAAGTGAGGAAATAAGGAGGTTACGGATGGATAGTGGAAGATGATGACGGGAACAATGAAAGTATTTGAGGGTACTTATTGTTCTGCGTAAAATTTATTATATTGCGTGAAAGAATAAATAATATTCTGCTACAGCCGGGATTCGAACCCAGGACCCGACAACTGTAGTCTAGTGCTGTATCCACTAGACCACGCCGCTCCCTAGCGACAGATAAAGATTAAAATAATTTAATCATGTCAGAATTTAAAAATGGATTAATTATTAATATAATAATAATAACAGATACACTTATTTGTATCTTATTTTATACATAATAAATACATGAATTGAAATATTATTCGGTTATTTACGCCCCAAGGGCCAGCTAGTAAACAGTAAATACATTAGATACTTCTATATATAATTAATAAATTATAACCAATTCTGTAACTAATTATTTTATTATCTACATTTATAAAAGAAAGTGAGATTTCACTCGATTTTCTTGTCAACGCAGTATTTTTAAAAAATGTCTATGGTTGTGAGTATGAAATTTTTCTTGAAGCTTCGCTTTACAGTCTATGATGTGTAACAAGGCTGGGTTTGGAAAAATCCCTCCTCTAAGTGGTTAATAACAATATTTTTCTAAAACGTAAAACAAAATGGGTTTTCGAATAACTCAAAAACTATACGTCTTCTGAAAAACTATAAGTACTCATTTCAATAACAATAAAATTCCTAACTGGATAAAAGCAATGTTATCTTAACATGACCAAGCTCAGGAAAGATAATATGTAATAGATTTAGGCACTAGATGTTGCTCGCGACTACTTCTGTGTCAATTTCTGTTAATTATGATCGCGATTAAGAAGATTTTAAAAGAATATATTTTAAGGTACTTCTGCGTAAATGATATTTTTAGTTTTATTTTCTTGTGGCAGAAGAACATTAAGATTTTCTCCGCTACCCGATCACGACAATGCGACATATACAGTGAGTTTCAAAAGAATTCGGAATTCACTATCATTGTGTAATTTACTTGCTATATAACGGTTTCAACGTTCATTTACAAAAAAATAAATAAATAAATAAAAATAAGGGTGTCAAAAGTATTCGGAATTACGTTGTTTCCGATTTATATTAACTTTGAAAACTTAGCTGAGAACTTTTTAAAATTGCACAGCAACCAAAACTAAATAAAAAACATATAGATTTCTTTAAAAAAATAAACATTTCGGTTATATGGTTAGTGATTTTGTTAATAGTTGTGAAATATACTTATTAAATGAAAAGAAATACGAATTCGGAATATTTTGACACTCACTGTAGTTGGCCATGTAAAAACCAGTCTTGGCGTAAATCGTTTGTTTGTTTGTTTATTTATTTAACGTCACTTTATGCTACTATGGCTAATCGGACGATACTACAGTGGGAGTCCTAAATTTCGCCTATCCAGGTTTTATTAGGATAGGGATCTTTAACGAGTACCTGACATCGCACAGGCTCGGGACCACCTTTTAACGTCCCCTCCGAAGGACGGCGTAACTAAGGACTTTTTACTCCCATTAAAAAATCCTAGGACCACCTACGGGTTTGAACCCGTGACCTTTAGCATTGGAGGCTGTTACGCTAGCCACCCAGCTACAAGTGATCCCGTATTTAAATGTTTGCCCCCATGATTTATTAATGTTACGACAAAAGATAACTTAACGGGAAATTGAATTATTTTAAAATTAAAAGGTAAACCATTTGGAATCATTGGGATGAAAGGTTTAATTTCACCCGTTTTTTCCCACATTTTCTACTGATTCTTCACTGCTAGTATTCACAGCGGGATGTCATAAATAAATCCTATAGCCTTCCTCGATAAAAGTTCCTCGACTATTTAACACAAAAAGATTTTTTTCAATTTGAATCAGTAGTTTCTGAGATTAGCGCGTTCAAACTCTTCAGCTTTATAATATTAGTATAGATAAGTATTATCCATGTTTCGTGTGTAGGGTCCTTTAGAAATTTTTTCAATCTTTATTTGTTTTTTTAAACATTATTCAAGATGACTAAAAAACGTTTCATTTCAAGAACATAATACGACTTATTTTTCAATTCTATAAAAACACGGGTTATTTACAGGGATTTTTTTTTTTTTTTTGTATTCAAGTGACCATCAAGACGACACCAAATCCTATTACGAGGAAAGCTTCACTCACAATTAGAGAAAATACGCAGTTAGGTTATGTTGATATACAAAGCTTATGTTTAAAAGATAAAACAATGTTATTAAATAATTTTTAAGCGGCTACAATGTACTGGTATGTTATTGTAACCCAGAGTGAATAAAATTGATATCTGACATGAAACAATAATCACCCTTCTTCAAGGGGCCCAACAATATGTGAGGTGGGATGATTGTTGTTCCCTGTGCAATATAATTTTATTTTAAAGACTTTTTTGACATTTTTAAATTTAAAAAAATGGATTTTTAACTTGTTAGACAACTCAGTGAGTCCTGATGATGGGGAAGGCCCCCGAAACGTTGATTCGGTAATATTTTTCTATAAAAACGTTTTTTGGAAGATTATAGAAACCTACTATTTTAATTATATCAATTGCAATCTTCCTTTAGACCATACACAGATTAACACATTGCTATTTCAGGTGTATGTTTTAGTATAACCCCACTGAACATAGTCCCTATCAACATTTTTTTTAATATGAACCAATTTCACAACTCTATTGTTTTATTTATCACATTAATCTTGCCAAACAGCAAACAAAAACACGAAAGAAACACTGCTAGATAATGCAATATCAGACTACTTTAAGCTATCTAAAAACATTTCGCCATTAGACAACAGAAGTTGTCCGTGATATGCTGTTATTAGCGATAAGGAACTAAGTCACACTCCGAGGAGATCTTTGCGACGTACCGTTCTCCTGTTAAAACGTTTGAGAAAGGCTTGGTCCAACTTTAACCTGAAATGTTCTTTTTTGGAGGAATTTGTTAATAAACATCTACTAACTCCCCGTGTGGACAAATGAATGATTAAATCATTTTATTAAAGTGTGAGTGTTATAATAACCAATGTTTGTCGCTTATAATTTATACAAAAATAACTTTCTGCTGTCATTTTACAAATATAAATATAATAACCGTGTTATCTGATATATGAATCATGAGAGAATGTTGTGAAGATATCAGCTCATTAGTAGCACTTCAATGAAGAATCCATGGCAGAAGGTACCGAGGCCATATTCTTCACACGTCTCCTAGTATCAAAAGGTATGCAAGGTTAAGAGGATTCATGTAGCTATGGAAATCTGGGGAGAAGAATCATTATGGTTTCCAGGACTCATCTAGGATAAATGTAGAGCTATAGATAATATAATTTATATTTAATAATAAGAAGACGTATTAAGATTTTGCAAGATTGGAAGTTTAGAAGTACAAAAAATCCCATATTGTTGTACGGAACCAAGTGATTATGCCTTATGTCCACGCAGGTTTGATATTGGGTTTTTCAGTCATATACAGAGATCCTTAGAGAGCCAGAGTTTGAATTAGAGGCGAATCTGTTTGAAAAATCGAATTCTGAATAATCGAAAAAAGGGATTAATAGAATAATATTAAGTATCTAAAAATATTTCATTGACTTATTAGGTACTTAAGGTTGTTCATGAAATTTATATAATAAGATATTTGGTGTCAAAAGCTGTCTTCTAATATCATCTGGAAAACAGAGGTGATGTTCAAACGCTTACTAATATATTTCCTTTGATTACGAAAAGGTCATTAAAAATTCTAGATTTTTATGCGAAAGGAATAATAACGAAAAATCTGGTGCGCGCAACACACGACTTTTACTTACCCCCGTCATTTATATCAATTTAAGGATATTTAAAGAAATTTAGAAACGATGTTAAAATTGTTAAAGAATTATTTACATTGGATTTTAATAGAAACATGTGTTTTATTAAATAATCTATTATACTATTATATACGACAATCAGTTTTTTTTATCGGCTTATCATCACTTTCCGTTAAATTTTACAATAGTATGTATATGATAATATTTTTTCTAAAATCTTTAGCTTTCCAACGGTATATCATACTATATATATATATATATATATATATATATATATATATAAATATATATATATATATATATATATATATATATATATATATATAGAATAGAATAGAATAGAATAGAAAAAAAAAATTTATTCTGGGACTAGGTCCCCTAAGAATAACAGGTTTGTACAGTATATGGAAATATACATGTCTGGCCAACAGACAGAAGAAACGTAATTAATAGATAATTACAATTATGGGTTAATATATGTGTGCATATCACAAACGCATATACACACATATATCCAAAAAAATAAATACAATGATAAAATTAAAATAAAAACAATTCTTAGAAAGTATTTTGTTGTACGGAATTAAAAATTAATTAGTAGATAACAGCATTTAAATATAGACAATGAACACAATTATTCTTCATTCAAAGTGTGATTTCAGAAATAAAAATTTTACAGTTTCTGAGCGTCTTTTTGGGATAATAAAAGGTATTGGAAAAGTTGGGATTTGAATGAGGAGAGGGAAGCAGCTTGGCGGATATGAGTAGGTAGAGAATTCCAGAAATTAGAGGAGCGGACAAGGAAGGAACGATCAAATGTTTTAGTCCTATGGATAGGCAAAAAAAGGTCGGAATGGCGCGATCTTGTTTCAAGTGAGTGGACTGAGGATTTAAATTGTAGGAGACTATGGTTGTATGGAGGGTGTTGAGAGTTAATGATTTGGTAAAGGTATGATCCTAGGAAATATTGTCTGCGGATTGGGGGGAGGAGCCACGTTAACTCACCGTAAAAATGGGTCACATGAGACCTCTTCGGAGTACTGAGGACAAATCTTAAAAATATGTTCATGATTCGTTTAAGCCTGTCCTCAAGCACAGTCGAGAGGCCACCATATACTAAGCAGCAATAGTCAAAGTGGGGGAAAATAAGTGCGGATACAAGGAGGATACGGGTGGATAGTGGAAGAAGATGGCTGGAGCGATGGAAATATTTGAGGGTACTTATTGTTCTTCGGGAAATTTGGGCAATATGGGGTTTCCAGGAAAGAGTTTGGTCAACGGTAATACCCAGGTTTTTGACAGAGGAAGTGAAGGTGATTGGATGTTCATTTAAGGTGAGACTCGGAAATGTGGTATAGGATCTGAGGAGGGAATTGGAACCAATTAGAATGGCCTGAGTTTTTGTAGGATTTAGCATTAGTTTATTCAGGTTTGCCCAGGCACAGATTCCATCAAGGTCTTCCTGAATATTGGCAAATGCTACTAGTGAATTGGAGGGAGAGAAGGATAAATAGATCTGGAAATCGTCAGCGTATAGGTGGTGGGAACAGTGATGGATAGAGTTGGGAAGGTCATTGATATAACAATTAAAAAGAAGGGGAGAGATGCTTGAGCCTTGGGCCACACCTGCCGAAAGGGCTCGAAAGGAAGATAGAGGATGATTAGGAATAGTGACAGCTTGAGTTCTGTCAGAAAGAAATGATTGAAACCACATGATAGTGTTGTTTGAAAAAGATAGAGACTTTAGTTTAGAGAAAAGGATGGAGTGATCCAGGGAGTCAAATGCTTTTGAGAAGTCCAGCAGTATTAGCACGGTCAGTTTCGTTTCGTCCATAGCAGTGTGTATGTCGTTGGTGATTTTGAGGAGAGCGGATTGTGTGGAAAAGCCAGGTCGGAAGCCAGATTGGAAAGGATCAAGAAGTTTAGAATTATCAAGGAAATTTGATAATTGTTTCTGAACTATTCTTTCTAAAGGTTTGGAGAGGTTCGAGAGGATGGAAATAGGGCGATAGCCTTTAGGGGATGTAGGGTTGGAACATTTACTGATAGGATGGACTATTGCTTTTTTCCAATTAGTGGGAAATACGGAATTTTGGAGGGAAAAGTTATAAATAAATAGCAGAACTGGTAGGATTTCAGGAAGGCATAATTTTAACAGTTTTACGGGAATTGCATCAAATCCAATAGAGTTGGTATGAGATTTCAGTACAGCAATATATATACATACATTACTGTTCTTATGTTCAAAAACAAAAAATTACATTAAAAACATATTTTGGCAGTTATCTACTTTAGTTGGATATCGAATTCGTTCAACTTATAAATTTACCTGTTTTTTTTGCAATGCTAATCAGATGAAATGGTTAATTTTATAAAAACTACAAAAGTAAAGGTACCTTAGCGGAAGAAATTTTGAAATATCGGCATTTAAGCCCTGCCAGACTATTTCAAGATGAATGAAACCTAGATAAATTTAAAGCCCATCAAATTATACATCGATAATGTTTAATCAGAATCGTTAGAGCCTATTTTGAGAAAATCATTAACAGGTGCGAAATGCAAAGTATAAAGTAGATCTTTCGGTCACCTGATTTTGATAAAAAAAACTGTCTGTAACATCTCGGGTGTCCAGGGGACCGTAAAGCGTGTATTTCCTTTGAAAACTAGAATTCGAAAATTTTAACGATCGCAATACTTTCCCTAACTATATATTCCATATATAGGTAAGTGAAAGTAAAAACAAATGTTTATACGCATGTTGTGGTTAGAATGTTATTTTACCTGTGAATTATTTATTTTCAAATATAAGTTATTATTTATGGATTTTCAATTATTCCATAAAATGTCCGTTTTTATAGTTTCTGAAATACATAAAGGATTTTGCATGTCTCTGTTGTTTTCTTCCGAATGTTTACATATTTAAAGTAAACAGTTACTAATCCTCTACCTTTCTATTATAAACATTAGCTTCCCAATCAATTACCCACATTTTAGTATACCTCCATATTTAGTATACATGGAAACAAGCGATTTACGAGTAATATTTTTGTACGAGTTTAAACTCGGTTATTCAGCAGCCGAGGCCGCTAGAAATATTTGGAAGGCGTTTGGGGAAGGGAGTGTTAATGAACGGACCATTCGCCGTTGGTTTGCTAAGTTTTCAGCTGGGGATACCCACTTGGAAAACTTGCCCCGAGGAAGACCTCCGTCCTTAATAGACAACAATGTCCTCAAACATAAAGCAGAAGGAAACCCTTACCAAACAGTTAAAGGACTCTCAGCACAACTAAATGCAAGTGCATCTACCGTTTCCAGGCATTTATAGTGTATTGGGAAAGTAAAAAAGCTCGATACATTGGTACCTCATGATCTCACTGAGCGGCAGCAAGACCCCATGTTTCAAAACATACCGTGCAAAAATAGAAAGAACTGGGCTACGAAGTTCTTCCGCACCCACCATATTCTACCGACTTGTCTCCAACAGATTACCACCTGTTAAGGAATTTAGACAACTTTGTCAAAGGAAAAATTTTTGAAAATGATGATCAAGTGAAAAGGGCGTTTTCAGATTTTGTTTCACTTCAGAGCTCAGAGTTTTTCAGTTCGAGGATAAAAAATTTGGTGTCAGGTTAGGAAAAATGTATACATAAAGAAGGTAAATACTTGGAATAAAATTATCTTGTTTTCATATCGTATTTTTAATAAAAATAATTTACCTTGAAAACGGACATTTCATGTGACACAACCCAATACTATGAAATACGGTTGTAAATTTTAATAAATAATGGTATAAAGTAGATATTCGGGTTTGAAACAGAGTGACTCCCTTTCACCTGTTTTGTTTAATATAGCTTTAGAATATGTTATAGAAAAGGTGATGTGTACCGAGAAACGCTTAAATATGGGTGACAAGATTCCGGTTTTGGGGTATGCCGATGATTTGGTACTACTAGGTGAAGACACGGAAACTATACAACTAAATACAAGTGTGTTAATAAAAACCGGTAAACAAATAGGTCTCGAATTAAATACCGATAAGACGAAATATATGATTAGTTGCAGAAATGGTGGCGATCTTTATGATATTAATATTTCAGGTCATACTTTTGAACACGTAGAGAAATTCAAGTATTTAGGTTCAATGATAACAAGAAAAAATGAAATCCAGGAAGAAATAAAGTCCCGGTTAAAGGTGGGAAATGCGTGTTATTATTCAGTTGCTAAATTACTTAGCTCGCGACTTCTGTCTAAAAACTTAAAGGTTAGAATTTATAAAACTATTATTCTTCCAACGGTTCTTTACGGATGCGTAACGTGGCTTCTTACTTTGAAGGATGAAGAACGGCTTAAGGTCTTCGAGAATAAGGTACTGCGTAAAATATTTGGTCCAAAGAGAGATGAGGCCACTGGGGAGTTTAGAAGGTTGCACAACGCGGAATTGCGGAGTTTGTACCCTGTGAATATAATTGAGTTGATAGCATTGCGGAGACTCAAATGGGCGCGTAAAGTTGTTGGGCTTAGTGAGGAACGGATTCCGAGAAAGTTGGAATTCGCTGAACCGACTGGTAGGCGTCCGAAAGGTAGGCCAAAGCGTCGATGGGAGGATTGCATTAAGGCTGATCTCGAGGGGTTGGGCTTGACCGGTGAACATTGGACGAGTCTGTGCAGGCGAAGTTTGGTGGTATCGGCATCGAACCTTCGGGTTCGGTAAGCCTATTATTATTATAAAGTAGATATTCCGGTAAGCTGATTTTGATGGATTTGGGTTAGTTGAATGCTATTTCGGTCATCTTTTCTTACTTTTTACATCACTACAATAGTTAGCTATCCTCTGGTACTTATAATTAAACAATCCACTGTACATGTTTGTTCATACCTTTCTGGATTACGTGCTACCTACTCTTTGAAAGACTTTTTACATTTTTTTTTTACTGTTTGAATTTTATTACAAGGAAGTACTTGAATCGAACATGAATTCCGCCCATGAGACAGGATTCGTCACACCCAGGCAAGATGGCCGCTCCCGTGTGAGATATGTTTATGCCAATCCCTGCAACAAATGCAACAACACAACAACACTGTTGAGCTGATCGTAAAGATGTCCGCGCCTACGTCTCCTTTGTTTACTCTCATGGAGGAAATGGAAAAGCGCACTCTGCATTCTGATGCCGCCATTATCAATATAAATCATAGATAATTGAAATCCCTTTCTGATTCCAATCGTTCCGTGTACCATACCATATCAAGCTGTAGCTTGAATATTTTTTGAACAGTGAATGTAATTAGTTGACCGTTGAGAATTACTGGAAGGAATTAGTCCGGGTGGCGGTCAATTAATGAACAACTATGTAGTTTAAACTATTTATTGTTTGCCAACGTTTTGACCCCCCTTTGTGGGTCATCATCACGGCTAAAAAGATACAAAATAAATACAATTTCAATGACATTACATATAACATTATATAACCTATTGAGCTAGAGAACGTCGGTATTAAAATATAAAAGAAGAACTAAAAATGTAAAAAAATTGCTGCGGACAACACACGACTTTCACTTACCTCCATTTTTAAAATAAATGTAAGAATTTTCAAATACAGTTAGAAATTAAAATACGTGAAACTATTAAAGAATTAATTAAATTGAATTTCTATAGAAACATGTGTTTTATTAAAAAAATCTATTATATTATTATCTAAAACAATCACTTAGTTTTATCGGCTTTTTATCACTCTCGATTAACTTTTAAAAGCTTGTGTACGAGATAATATTTTTTCTCAAATCTTTAGCTTTCCAACGGTATATCATACATGTATATTACTGTTCTTATGTTCAAAAACGAAAAATTGCATTAAACAAATATTTTTTCTGTTTTCTCCTTTAGTTGGGTATCGAATTTCATCAATTTAAATATATTTAACTGTTTTTCATCAGTGGTAACAAGAAATTTAATATTTTTTTTTATAGAATCAACAAAATTAAGGGTACTTTAGAGGAAGAAAATTTTAAATATCGGCATTTAAGCTCTGTCAGACCATTTTAATCATAATGAAACCTACATGATATGAAAGCCAATTAAATTTTACATTAATATAGCGAGTTTATTCAAAATCGCCGGAACCGTTTTTGAAAAACTCGAAAAAAGGTGCAAAATGCATGGTATAAAGTAGCACTTCTAAAAAACTCATTTTGATGAAAAAGGTTTTGTAACGTCTCGGGCGTATATTTGTCTTAAATATGAAATCTCAGTTTCATAGGACTTACCATTTCCACCCGGCAATTGCCACACACAGACCTCCTTGCGGGATTTGGTTATTTGGACTCAGGGGTCCCTAAAATGTGTATTTCCATTGAGAACTGGAATTCGAAGATTTCGAAAAATTGTTGAGATTTGAAGTACTAATTTAAAAGGCAATGCGGTTTCTTTGTTAATTTTTGAATATTAGAACGATAAACCGTGAATATATATTCACAAAAACGTATACTTCGTATGGACTATAGGATATTAATTTAGTAAAAAAAAAAAAAAAAAAAATTATAATAAAAACCCTTAATTAGTACCTTCAAGACCACACATAGAATATAAATCCCATAGAGGAGACAGAGACACGTAGAAACTTTCATCGGTTATTTTATTTACGACGTGCGCAAACCGAAAAGTCTTCTCTTTTTTTCTACGGCTAAACACACAAACACTCGGGCACGAATCGACAAAAGAAATAAAGACTTCCGACGTTATCTCTGAGGATCATTCGAAAAAGACAGAATAATATTTAATAATAACCATGAAGAAGAAATTCTCTATGCGAAGATAGCAGAGTGAAAAAAATATAAAATAAAATAAAAAAATTGTTATTTCCTATTGGAGTGTGTGTTTGTGGGATAACAGTTATTATACCGTAGCTGTTGTGCGTGGTGAGGCAGGACAGGGTATAATAACACGGCATCCAGCCTGATACAGAATCGATAATTACCTCTTGTCCGATTCTCAGATCGATATCCCGATAAGAGTGTAACCATCACTTATTGAATTTATTTTAGTCCTTCTTAATACGTTTCCTTTCTTCCTTGAGGGGTGTCATTCGGTACCGGTCATAGGAGGCAAAACGACAATGAATAAAATGATTACATAACTTATGTCATACTAAAATTTCTAATAAATATATCAATAAATCTATTTTTTTAAATATGTGAAAATAATTGTAAAAAATCACACAACTTTCCCATACTTTCTTCCACTGATTCTAAATTAATAGTAAAGGTTTTCATTAAAATTCTATTTAGTCAGGTATTATTAATTACAAGAATAGCTCATTAGATTTTTTAAGTCACCATTTACATTTATGACTTAATTTGTTACATAGCAAAAATTCATTATTATAATAATAGGCTTAGCGAACCCGAAGGTTCGATGCCGAAACCACCAAACTCCGCCTGCACAGACTCGTCCAATGTTCACCGTTCAAGCCCAAGCCCCCGAGATCAGCCTTAACGCAAACCTCCCATCGACGTTTTGGCCTAACTTTCGGACGCCTACCAGTCGGATCAGCGAATACCAACTTTCTAGGAATCCGATCCTCACCGAGCCCAACAACTTTACTCGCCCATTTGAGTCTCCGCGATGCAATCAACTCAATTATATTCACATATTACAAGCTCCGCAATTCTGCGTTGTGCAACCTTCTAAAGTCCCTAGTGGCCTCATCTATATATAATAAATATATATATATATATATATATATATATATATATATATATATATAGATAAAAGCGACAACAGAAGTAAAAAATTAAATACAATAAAATGAGAAAATAATTTTTTTTTTTTATTTTATATCAATATTTGTATGAGGAAAAGACAATTACGCTGTGTAAAGGCAGCCCAATTAAGTTAAATAAAGTGCAAAATGATTATTTTGGATAAATATTTGCATCTAATCGAAACTAAATCTACTTTTTTTCAACTCTAACTTTATTTTAGGCTACAGCGCCCTAACTCGGCCTCCACTGGCTCACACCAGTGATGTGGCTAAGATATAGGCGTTGGGATCTCTTGGATTCCGCATTTTCCTCCACGAGTGGAGAGAAGAGCGCAGTCTAGAGACCATTTAGCAGTTGTATATGTATATAGTTATGATTGTATGATGTTTATTTATTTGCCAACTTTTTATTTTTCTTAATTATAGGTTTTTGTTTTGTTTTGTTATTTATTATTATTTTATTGTATATATATGAATTTATTTATTTTATTTTTTTTTGTAATTTGACTATTATTGCTATTTTCTGTATATATTGTATGAATGTGGTCTCATATCACTACTATTATTGTTCTTTTTGTAACAGATTATAATATATCTCAATAAAAAAAAACAAAAAATAAAAAACATTATTTAAAAAGTTCTGAAAATGATTTAAGTGAAAGTCGTATGTTGCGCACAAAATTTCTTTTAAGTTTTTATCTGTTTACAGACAATTTTTAATTATAACTTGATTGTAACATCTTTTTGGATTGATTGTGTTTATTTTTCTGAATGTGTTTAGCTCAGAATACAAACTTTTCCTTATTTTTTCCTTTTCTGTTTGTCCTTTAGCCGTGAACTGAACTCGGTGAATGGCTGAGAATGACTGATCGAGTTAGGCCATCGGGGAGATGTTTGCCCTGGGTAGGTGGCAGTTTGCTCGGTAACTATATTCTGAGGGGGGCAAGCCCTGGGGACACCGCCCCCACCTCCTCAAGAACTGAATCTATTTTTCAATAAGATTTGAGCCTTTGGTCTGATTCGCAGGGGACTTCCTTCTGAGTCCCAACAATTTGCACCTATAGTCCGGCTTTGACACTCTTCTGTTCCTGACGACTTAGATTTTAAGGAAAAGTCCTTCCTTTTCATCCTATTATTCATTTTCAACTCATACTAACCTTATGTAGATATTTGAGAACTATGTATATGAATCATTAATATACATCGATTGCTAATATAAACAGTTTGTACAAAATTAAGCAACACATCATGGAGGCATTAGGTTGCTAGATAATGGCATTGCATGGCTTCCTTTTCTCAGACACAGTCCGGTACCTTGGCTTTTTACTAGACAAAAGACTGACGTGGAACCCACATACAAGACTTAAAAGGATAGAACTCAACCGCAGATTCGGCCGGTTATACAAACTACTAAACAGAAAATCTCATCTTATCGTAGACAACAAATTACTAATATATAAGACAGTACTGAAACCTATATGGACCTACGGACTTGAACTGTGGGGGACAGTTAAACATTTTTACATCAAACGCATCCAATTCTTCCAATCCAAGGTCCTCCGAACAATCGTTAATGCTCCTTATTACGTTACCAACTGTACCCTACACCACGACCTTTATACTCAATTTTTTTTAGACCTGGTACCATCCCCTGGTACCCTCTAGCACAATCCCTATCCAGCACCACCCATCCGTACAATCCTTCTTGAAGATTGAAACGGTAGTGGCCGCGAGACGTATTGTAAACATTTAAATTGGAGTTCTGACACTGGTCAGATCCTCCACTCATGTACGGTATGTTTGTGGCCACAGCGCCCAAACTCAGCCTCCACTGGCTCACACCATTGTTATGATTGTTTGTATGATGTTTATTTACTTGCCAACTTTTTATTTATCTCAATTATAGGTTGTTGAGTATATGAATTTATTTATTTTATATTTTATGTAATTTGACTATTATTGTTATTTTCTGTATATATTGTATTAATGCGGTCTCATATCACTATTACCATTGTTCATTTTGTAACAAATTGTTATATATCTCAATAATAAATAAAAAAAAAAAAATAATGGCATTAAATCATGCATGTCCTACAGACTTATTCATTATACCCTACCTCAGTTTACATGAAATGCATAGGAAGGGAAAGTATTTTGATCGCAAATGTTTTCGAATTGGAGTTTTCACCGGAAAAAAACTTGAGTCCATAACTCTCGCAAAAAGGTCTATCCGAGTATATGTGGTAAGTCTATTCAATAAACGAAATTTTTAATTTTAGGAAAATATATCTTCTTGTTGTTAGGGTGAATTTTACAGCAAAATGAACAAATCGGAAGAGCTACAATTCATTAACTTTTCACCTTTCTACGACTTTCTCGAAAACGGTTTAAGCGATTTTAATGAAACTTGCTATATCGATGCACTAGTTATTAAACTTTAATATCATGAAGGTTTCATTTCGATTGAAATCGTCTGGCAGGGTATAAATGCCAAATTTTCTTATTTTTGTTTTTTTGGGGATATTGACTATTTCATGTTGTCATCAATGATAAAAATCGCATAAGTACAACAACTTGAAATGATTCGATGACCATCTAAGGAAGAAAACTGCAGAAATATTTTTTAAAATATTGTTTACATACAAAATTGTATAGTGTAAAGGAGAGTCTTGAAAAGGGAATAAGCAAATTTTTTTTTTTTTTTTTTTTTCTTTTTGAAACACATTTTTATCAGGAAGGTTGATGCTGGCCATGTCCTGAGTGAATTTATGTTAGTGTTAGTTATCAAAGAATCATAGTTGTAAGAGTGTGGTACTTAACTGATGCCAGTAAGTAATATTGCAGAAGGAAAATTTTTATTATAATTCGAATACTTATTTTCGTTCCACATAGCCTCGTGCAAGATTTTCGTCAAGAAAAGGTCCAAGATGGTTGATAACGGTCACCGCTATGACAAGTGGGTCGAAATATTGTTTTTTCCAAAAATTGTCTATAATCCATACGAAATGTTTTCATTTATTTTTTTCAAGTCCAATTAGTTGTATTATCTCTCATATCTACTCATGAGCTCCGCTGTCTTGTCCATGCTCTTATATATGTGAAGGGAATATCCTTCTTCTTCTTTAGCTTTCTTCTTGTGCCTTTCAGCGTGGAGATAGTCCAACCCAGGATCTCCATCTCTCTCTGTCTTCTGCAAGAGTCTTCATCTCCTGCAATGTCTTGCCTCTCACATGCCCCAACTTGGTAATGTAGCATCGTAGCCAAGCCTAGGCCTTCCTCTAGGTCTGGTGCCAACTGGTTTTGCCTCCATAAATTTGCGTGGGTCACAATCCTGGCTCATCCTACATACATGCCCGTACCTCCCCAACTGTCTCTTCTCCAGGGTCTCCTTCATTGCAGGAATGTTTAATTCTTCCCTTATTGTTTCATTCCTGATCCTATCCCTGCGGGTTTTGGAAGCCACTCTATGAGCAAGTATTTCATTTCTGCTGCTGTTATACTGCTCCATTTGTTGTCCGAGAGTACCCAGCTCTCTGCTCCAGATCGTAGAACAGGCATGTATACGGCCTTAAATATGTGGAGCTTGACATCTTTTTTGACCTCTCTCTTTCCTACTACTGTGTTGCTGATGGAATAGTATATATTATTTTATTTTCCTATCCTGTGGGATATCTCGGATTGTATTTTTCCATTTCCGCTTATCACAGTTCCAAGGTAGGAGAACTCATTTACCACTTCAAGCTCTTCGTCGTTGCAGATAATGTGGATTTGTTCGGGCTGTCGTCCCACTTGTAAGATTTAGCTTTTAATATCCTAAGGTGCATAATCAGATAAATATTAGTGTAGAATCAACATTTAAGCTTCAATTTTAAAAGTACTGAAAGCAGTTATGATCATAGTTTTGGTTTCGCTTTTTTCGTTTGTTCTTGAATTTAAATTCATTTTTCAGCTCTAGGATGCTAGAACTCCTTTGATAGTTAAAAGCGCTAACTAGTGAGCCCCATTACACGCACTAACGTCCCTAAAAGGTCATTAGCTAAACGAAACCTGCCATTCCATTAGGGCGATATCATCGGCATCGACATATGGGCTAATAACAGGAAAAAAAAAAAAAAAATCTATCATAACGATTAATGACGACAGTAGCTGTAAGCACTTGTTAGGATGTTACACGTCCATTAGATGACGAAATAGCTCGCGACTTGGACAAAAAAGTTGGATCCAAGAAGACTTCCTGCCCTGATAAGGACGACCTAATGTACTATTGACAGATATCGCTGATAAGGACTGGCGGGAAGTGGGCAGCAGGTGGACGCTACATCTGGTTCTTATTCCCTCGTTATCTATTCTGTCCTCTCAGAGGTGATAACATTTTTTTTTAATGTACTAAACACTGAAATTATTGTTGATCGTAAAACGTTACCTCACATCCTCTCGTTACTTGTGCTGAAAATAATCATGTTAAGGATGACCAGTCTTGAGTACCAGGGTTCATAATCAATGCTACGCTCCATATTTCGTAAATAAGCGTTCTCTAATATTTGAAATGGTCCTATTTATCTCCATCAATACTTCTTTATTTATTTATTTTATTGATACAGGCAATCCACAACATAGGTGATGTTTGCCGACGTAAAATATTGCTATTTCAAATATATTACCAATAACAGTTCATAGTTATATAGATTGAGAAGGTAGATGTATGAAAGGTAGGTAGGCATATGGAGAAGGCTAATTAATGGAGTGATAAACATAATTTAATTGCAATGAAAATACAACTGGAAGAAAAAATCAAAATATTAAGCATAAATTATTCATGATAAAATAAAAATCAGTATACTTCGGGGCATTAGATGGATTCATATAATTTTTTTTCTTTTTAAATGATCAAATAAATGTGGGATGTGTGTACTGTTGTCATTTAATTGAGTATTTAAATGATATGGAAGGTCGACACCTATCAGTTGCCTGCAGTTTGTCAGTAAGTGTTTTATAGTGATGGGTACGTTACACTGTTCACAGTAAAGTCTTGGTGTTCTAGTCAGTAAATGTTGGTGCGTTAGTCGTGAGTGTCCTATTCTGAGTCTTGTTAATATCACTTCCTCTCTTCTATTGTTTTGGATAGATGATTTCCACGGAAATACTGTTTCTTTTATTTGCCTGAGTCTGTTATTCCTTTCTTTGGTCTAATTAAACTACCATTTGTCCATGATTAATAAGTTTATAAGCCTATAGAGATCATTATGTGGAGTGTCTAAGCAATCGGATGGAGGAATCAATGACGCCGCTTTCTCCGCCTCATCTACTTGGCAATTGCCATATCAATACTTCTTTAGTTTTATTAATATAGTAAAAAAATAAAATAAAATAAAAACACAATGATTAGTATTTTACTTTGCTTTTAGATTTTTTATATATCCTAATTTTTATTATTAACCATACCCTTTCTTATCATTGGTCAGTGTAGAATACATTATTTATATATAAAATAGAAATATAATTTTTGGTTGAAAAACTTGAATTTTCTTATTGTGCTGTTTATAAAATTGCAATATGCTGCAGCAATGTTTAACAGACCAGCAACTTGGCCTGAAGGAAGTTCAAGAACCAAGGAGTCGGTTGCCTTAGAGAAGACAAACATAGCTCGAACATTATTCAGAGAGATGATGAAAACGGCAAGGAGTCGAGTGCTGAGAACATAAGCCACGGTTTGGAATTAATTGAACAGCACAATATCTGCACCTTGTAAATTGGACTGACCTAACTGGTCTATGGCAGGCACTATTAGTTGGTCAGCCTTAATCCGAAGGGTCCCTATTAGGCCCTAACCGTGAAATATGGCGCCAATATACACCAGATCATAACCCGGGGGTCGATTCATCTTACAACTCTAAGTCGCCATGGCAACTATCTAAGATATTTCTCATCTATTTTATTTATATTAAAACTTAACCGACTAGAGAAGGTTAACCTGAAAGTCTCTTGGAAGTAGGCTAATTGACTCGACAGAATAATTTAAGAAAAAATGTTGTTTTGTTTTTTTTTAAACATATTTATTGATATTTACAACTGTATTATTATGTACAACAAGTAAATGTGATGGACATAGTAAACTGACATGAGATACATGTAGAGATGCTACCCATTGGCAGCACTCTAAAAGTATTTTAAACTAGAAGGTCTCGAGGCCATCTTCTTTTCAGACGCCTCGGGGGATTGTCAGGAATGGAAGAGGACGACAGAATAGAAACTAGTGGATTAGAGTGGAAATGGAGTTTTTCATGGTATGATTGATACCTGGTTCGGGCTAATTCAGAAACATATGGGATATTGAGGTCTTTATGGATGAACTTATTCATGACAAAGTAAGGAGCGTTAAGGATTTTACTGAAGTATTTATTGGATACGAGAAGAATTCGATGGTTTAGTAGAGCCCCATAGGTCTATTCCGTAAGTCCATATCGGTCTTATGATGGTCATATAAATAAGTCTCTTGTAATTAAGTGGTAGGTTGGAACGTTTGTCCAGTAAGTGTTGAAGTAGTCGTGCAGTTTCTTGTCATTTCAGTCTTGTGTGGGGATTCCAAGATAGACGTTTGTCAAGGTGGAGTCCTAGATATCGAATCTTTTCAACAGGGGCTAGTGGAGTGTCATTAAAGGATGCTGTAGGGCAGGAAATCATTGGTTTACGACGATGGGTAAATGTTATCTGGTGGGATTTGTTTTGTAAGAGTGTGGGAGGCTGTAACAGGATCATTATCTACTGATAGCACACACGTGTCATCAGCATAGGTAGAAAGGAGAAAAAATGTTAAATATCAACAAAACTCATTCGAAATTCATTTATAAATGTCATACGAATTCGTAATTTCTGAAAATCCTTATTATAAATATGCAATTATTCACATACCATTTCTTAACGTATGTATATATGTATGTATGTACTGGGTTATAAAAAAGTTTGTAGCGTTTTTTGCTGGTTATTTCAATAAAAACTTCATATTCATGTAAATATTTTAAATTAATTATATATGACCAAGTTTCTGCGATACCCCTTGTCGTAGAGTGAGGGTTATCCGTGACCAAGACTTGAAGTTTGTAACCATCCAAAGTTGGAGGACGACCTGAGCGCCTTCCAAGTCAAAATTTCCGTTTCTAAACCGAGCAAATGGTGGAGCCCTTGGCTAAGTGGCTAGCGCGCTAGTCTTTCATGCTACAGGCTCTGAGTTCGACTCCTAGTACCGGTGGGGATTTTATAAGGATGTAAAAAATGGGGATTCACTCACAACCTCTCCCCGGGTATGTGAGACCCGTCAGCCAAAGGGTGGTCACTCACAAAATTAGTCGTAGGGAGTGATGACTCTACACTAAAAAAATGCATCGTGAAACTTGAGTGTAAACTCGCAGGAGTTTACACCGCAAGGTCCAGGGTCTACACGGCCACTGTGTCTGTCGCGCCACTGGAAAAAAATAAATAAATAAACCGAGCAAATCACTTACTGCCGTAGACACTGCGAATTTTTTCAACCCACAAATCAATGACGAAAATGAAATTTTTCGTCTTCTATTTTTAGCTTGCAAAATACCACTCAAAAATAAGAATACTTGTTTGAAACTGATGCAAAAAACTACCTTAACTAATTCTTTTTTAGAATATGAAAACATTAGTGACCAAGTAAAAATTATGTTTTTAACACAAAGAGAATTATTTTTTTATTTATTAATCTATTGAAATTTACAACTGTATTAGTAAATATGGAATCGAGAATTTTGATTTAGTTAAATTGAACAACCTCGAAATTAGAAAACAATTCGCGATAGAAGTAAAAAATCGGTTCGAAGCTTTGGAATCTTCAGACGAGGAACACAAAGATGTAAACAAACTATGGGAAGGGATCAGGGATAATATTAAAGAGGTCGGTAATTTATGTCTTGGAAAAATTGAAAATAAAAAGAACAAACCTTGGTTCGACAGGGATTGTCAAAATATGTGCGAAAAAAGAAAAACCGCTAAACTGAATTCCTTAAATAATCCAAGCGATAATAATGTGGCTTATTTTCGGTTAGTAAAGAATGAAACTTCAAAACTCTTAAAAAATAAGAAAAGAGAGTATCTTAAAGGCAAAATAATAGAAATAGAAAAACACAGAAACGAAAATGACGTAAGAGAGATGTACAAAGGTATAAACAAATCGCGTAAAAGATTTGAACCTCTATTGAATGCGATTAAAGATGCAAATAACAATATAATTGCGGATCCTTCTGAGATATTAAATAAATTTAAACAATACTTTGACGGCATCTTAAGTACGGAAAATAATAATCAATCTCCTCTCTCTGAATATCAGAGCGCTGAACCATGGATAGACGCACCGAGTAAAGAGGAAGTCGAAATGGCGATAGGAAAATTAAAACGTTATAAGGCCGCAGGAAATGATAATATCACGAGTGAATTAATCAAGGCGTGTGGAGAAGCGGGCGTTTCCAAAATACATTTTTTAGTTAAAAAGATCTGGGAAACTGAAAAAATGCCCGAGGAATGGAAAGAATCAATACTTATTCCGATTCACAAAAAAGGACCGAGGTCGGATTGTAACAACTATCGTGGGATCTCTCTTCTCCCAGTATGCTATAAAATATTCTCGTCAATTCTAACTAGTCGAATCACGGAATACGCTGAGGAAATTATCGGAGATTACCAATGTGGTTTTAGGCGGAATCGCTCGACTATTGACCAAATATTTTCCCTACGTCAAATATTAGAGAAAAAATTGGAATACAACGGTGTAGTCCATCAACTTTATATCGATTTTAAAAAGGCTTATGATTCAATAGACCGTCAGAAGCTATATAACATCATGATTGAACAGGGAATACCTAGAAAGTTAGTAAAGTTTGTCGGAAACATTCCATAAAGTTAGAATCGGTCATAATTACTCCGAGAGATTTGAGGTGCGATCGGGTTTAAAACAGGGTGACTCCCTTTCACCTGTGTTATTTAATATAGCTTTAGAATATGTCATAGAAAAGGTGATGTGTACCGAGAAAGGCTTAAATATGGGTGACAAGATTCCGGTTTTGGGGTATGCCGATGATCTGGTACTGCTAGGTGAAGACACGGAAACGATACAACTAGATACAAGTGTGTTAATGAAAACCGGTAAAGAAATAGGACTCGAATTAAATACCGATAAAACGAAGTATATGATTAGTAGCAGAAACGGTGTCGATCTTGGAGATATTGATGTATCAGGTCATACTTTTGAACACGTAGAGAAATTCAAGTATTTAGGTTCAATTATAACTAGAAAAAATGAAATCCAGGAAGAAATAAAGTCCCGGTTAAAGGTGGGAAATGCGTGTTATTATTCAGTTGCTAAGTTACTTAGTTCGCGGCTTCTATCTAAAAACTGAAAGATTAGAATTTATAAAACTATTATTCTTCCAACGGTTCTTTACGGATGTGAAACGTGGCCGCTTACTTTAAAGGATGAACAGCGGCTTAAGGTTTTCGAAAATAAAGTATTGCGTAAAATATTTGGTCCAAAGAGAGATGAGGCCACTGGGGAGTTTAGAAGGTTGCATAACGCGGAATTGTGGAACTTGCATCCTGTGAATATAATTGAGCTGATTGCATCGCGGAGACTAAAATGGGCGAGTAAAGTTGTTGGGCTCGATGACGAACGGATTCCGAGAAAGTTGGTATTTGCTGATCCGACTGGTAGGCGTCCGAAAGGTAGGCCGAAGCGGAGATGGGAGGATTGCGTTAAGGCTGATCTCGGGAGCTTGGGCTTGAATGGTGAGCATTGGACGAGTCTGTGTAGGCGGAATTTGGTGGTATCGGCATCGAACCTTCGGGTTCGCTAAGCCTATTATTATTATTATTATTATTAGTAAATATATCAAGTAAATTGGCTCATAATATACACGAAAGGACATGAAGATAATATGCCCATTGGCAACACTCCACCTGGTAATTTACACTAGAAGGTCTCGAGGCCAACTTCTTTTCAGACGCCTCGGAGGATTGTCAGGAATGGAAGAGGAAGCAAGGATTGAAACTAGAGGGTTAATGTGGGAGTGGAATTTGTCATGGAAGGAACGATACATCGTACGGGCCAAATCAGCAACATATGGGACATTAAGGTCTTTATGGATGAGTTTGTTGGTGAAGAAGTCAGGAGCATTGAGGATTTTTCGAACAAATAGAATAAAATGTGAAAAATGTAAAATATAAACCACGATATGAGAGCAGATACTGGACCCCAAGAATAGTCCAATCCTTAACGGTTTGGAAGGAAAAGAAAATTTTGTTTATTTGCAGTTATCCACAGTTTTCATCAGAAAATCTTTAATATATCCAAGTTTTAAGTACACACAGATAAATGAGTGGTACCAAATGAAAGAAGAAACTATTTTCAGAAGTTTCGAATACTTCTAGGAGTATTTGGACATTTCAAGCGTCTAAAAACGATTATTTGAGTCGCCGAGATGCTATCATCTCTATTATACCGACAAGGTACAAGGCTTTAAGAGTCCCCTACAAAGTGATGGCTCCACTGCGGTATAGTTGGCAATGAACTCGCAGATCGTGCAGCCAATGAAGCAATAACAGATGGCTTTCCGTTTATTGGGGTGCCTGTTGGCAACTATGTTTCTGTAATCAAGCATCGGATTCGGTCGAAATGGGGACAAAGTTGGCACTACACTACAGAAAACAAGTTAAGGGAAATAAGAAGGGACATCTCCCATTGGCATTCGGCCCTACGACATAAGCGAAGGGAAGAGGTTATTCTGGCCCGCCTGCGCATTGGACACACCCGACTAACTCACGGACATCTCATGGCACGGGAACCTCCTATTGACCGCCCAATATGCGGTTGCCCGGTTACTGTTAAACACTTTTTGACAGAGTGTAGGGCTTATGATACACAGAGAGCTCATATTGCAATTGACACTGACTTACCAACCGTTTTAAAAGACAATATACAGACAACTGCAAAACTTTTTGACTTCCCACGACAGACAGACTTGTACAATAAACTATAATATTTAATCCTTGATTTAAGGCGAAAATGACCCAAGTGGTTTAAGCCTAGGGAAAAAAAAACAAAAAAAAAAAAACGTTCGAGCTCCTAAATTCGGCGTAGTGTTTGGATTCCCCAGTGACCTTATCTAGCTTTTGATAAAATATTTTTTTTATTTTCGAAAACTTTAAGGCGTTTTACATCTTTCAACTTAGGCCACATGCTTTATATCCGTATAGAACCTTGGGTTTATAATAGTTTTATAGATTTTAACCCTTAAGTATAATTAGTTTGTACGGAACATTTTTTTCTTACTCCTACTACTACTAGGCTCTTTTAAATAGTTAGAAAATTTAATAATAATAACCCATTCTATATTTATTTTTATTATGTTGTAGTTATTATATTATTATTGCCGATATTCGGATACTTTCCAATGACCGATGAAGAAAGGACCTCCCTTCCGGACGTGAAGAAAGCCATTAGCCACGGCGGAGTGTATTATTTAGGAATCGAGGATTTCTTTTCGGCCTAAGAGCCACTTGGGATTCAGAAGGGGCTACTTAGCACAGCGCACCACCCCTTTACATAAAAACCCCCGAGCTTTGGGGAAATTATATCCGCGATTCGGGACACACCTCGCCATCTATCAAGCCCTGGACCATCTGGAGCGCTCATGGAAAAAAATTAATTAAATAGCTTTTCTTGTTCGGATCTCGAAGGAAGGAGGGGAGGGCGCCCTTACACGGTCCGTTGCTCCGGAGCGCCCTTTAATTTTTACGAGGCGACTCGTTCACTTTGAACGCCTCATTTGCGAAAGGAGAAGACTCTTATTAGTGCAACGGGAGTCATCATTTTTTTTTTTACTTTTGGTAACAGTTCTCTAGGGATCCTTGAAAAATGGAAGAACTTCTTTAAAACTGATTCAGACCTTTGAACAAACGAGACAGTTATTTAGTTACAGATTGCCTGGAACTCTGACATAGTGCTACTTTTATTTCCGTGATTGGAAATCATGGTGTAATCATTTGTCTTCCTACACTTTTTTTTTTAACTTAATTCTTCTTACAATTACTAATTATAAAACAGAAAAACCTTCCAGTCAAATAGTGAAAACCAGTCTGTATGTTGAGATATAAAAATAAATAATTACTAAAATAAAATAATAATAACAGGCCTACGGAACCTGAAGATTCAATACCGATACCACTCAATACTTCCTACACAGATTCTTCCAATCACCATTCAAGTCCAAACCCCCGAGATCAGTCTTAACACAATCCTCCCATCGACGCTTCGGCCTACCTTTCAGATGCCTACCAGTCGGTTTAGCGAATACCAAGTTTATGGGAATCCGTTCTTGCGAAGAATTTTACATGCACATTTGAGTCACCACGATGCTATCACCTCAATTATATTCACATGGAACAAGTTCCGCATCTCTCTCAAGCTCTCCAGCAGCTTCATCTCTCTTTCATATTTTACGCAGTACCTTATTTTCGAAAACCTTTGTTCATCCTTCAAAGTAATCGGCCAAGTTTCACATCCGTAAAAAACCGTCGGAAGAATAATAGTTTTATAAATTCTAACCTTTAAGTTTTTAAGCAGACGCCAAAGTCACCGAGATCAGTTTTAATACAGTCCTCCCATCGACGCTTCAACCTACCAGTCGGTTCAGCGAATACCAATTCACCGAATATCAACTTGATTTCTTAATGAGTATTTGAATAAAAAAAAAGTAAATCTTTTATCATTTTTTTTGTTTTACTAAATTTGTCATTTTATGCTGCTGTGGCTAATCGGACGATGGTACTGTGACAGTCCTTAATTTTTCTTTTACAGATTTCAATAGGATAGGGATCTTTAACGAGTACATAACATTGCATAGGCTCGGAACCGCCATATTACATTCCCTCCAAAGGGCGGCATAAGTAAGGAATTTTAGTATTAAATTATATTGCACAGATTGTAGTAAACTTCTATCATGCAATGAAATAAAATGTGCAGAATCATGAAAATCTGATCTCTAATAACAATACTTATTCCTCATTTGGTTTGTCGACAGATTTCATCTAAGAATGTTTCGCATGTTTTGGCTTTACAGAGTATTTCTTCCCAACTTGGGTTGTTAGAATATGCAAAATGGAAAGTGGAATTTCGCCAGGACAATATTGGCCTAGGAATGTGTGGCATACATTGTTGTACAGGGTATGGAAAGTGTCATTGGAAAACACGTTACAATGCGCCCTGGCCATGTAAACTGTCTGGTAAAAACAATGGAGGCGAGTCATTGTGTGTTAATCGGAGGACAGCTGTCCTACAGGAACTCCGGGTGTCAAAGGTGCCTCCCGGTCCTTGTGGCGACACCGGGTTCGATCTATTAGCTATGCGTTGATCCCGTTAATCCAGTGGCGTGAGAACACAGGCGAATTATAGCACCTCAGTCAGGAAATATCTTGTAATATTTCCTGCTTCTTCAGTTGGCACGTGTGGACAAAAGGATGTGAAAAAATTGTGTCAGTAATGTCTGTGAAGAACCTTGGAAGACAATAGGTTGATATATAAAACACTATAATATCATATAAAATGCGCAATAGATTTTATTCCATATAAAATTCCCCATACTCTTCCAGCCTACGTCAAAGAACTAAGAGTATGGGGTCAGAACTGAAAATAAAAAGAAATTCCAATCTTTCCCTTTTTTCGTAAACCTAAGACGTTCTGTCGTACAATATCCTTTGATAAGACTCACCTAGTTCCTTTTGAACAGATCCAATACCTAGTAGTCATTCTTCACAAACGCCTAACTTGGAATGCTTATACAAGACATACATAAACTGCTCATAGCTGCCGATTACTACAAAACTCACCCGTCAAATGTTCAAAACTGCCTATTTACAACAAAAAACTCATTTATACAACCATTATCAGGCCTAAATGTACCTATGGCATTGAACTTTGGAGGTTCGCTAAATCAACAGAATCCTCTCACATACAATCCTTACTTGGAAAAATCCTTACTGCTCCTTACTTAGTTCCTAATAAAATCATCTATAAAGACCTAAATACCCCATTAGTTAAAGACAGTCAGACATAGATATTCCTTTTTTCATTAAAAAATCTCTGCTCACACAAAACCGCTTATCAGTGACCTCTCCTCCATATTTATGACAAACCACCGAGGCGAATTCAAAGAACATAGCCCAGAGACCTCCTATCATAAGTTAGACATTAGAGTGCTACCAATGGGTAGTTATTTTCACAGGACTACCACGGGTTTTAACCATATATTTATTAAATTTACGTACCGTATTGAATCATTACAGTTGTAAATCTCTTTAAATAATTTTGGTCAAATAGCGGAACCTTCCTTATAATTAAAAAATGGTCATTTACATGACTAAAATATGATCAATCTGGACTTAATGATTTGAGCTCTTTGGCTCTACTAAAGCAACGTATCCATTCCTCTCAATTTAAAATTTTTCGTAAAATCCTCTACGCTCTTTACTCCGTTATGCATTACCCATTCATAATGACCTTAATGTTACACATGTAGATGATTTAGCTCAAACCAGTTACCATTCCTTTCATGAAAAATTCCATTACTATTCTAACCCACTAATTTCTGTCTTAGCATCCTTTTCGATTTCTTCCAAGGAGTCAAAAAAGATGTCCCCGAGACCTTCTATTTTAGTAAATTTTTTAAGTGCTGCCAATGAGTAGTTTCTGTACCAGTGTTTTATGTCGTTATTTAACCCATTCGAGACGACGATTTTTTTTTTTTAAATACGGTCCCCAGTAGCGAAATGTTTTTTCTTTGTATTGTTTATTTAAAAAAAAAAAAAATGTTAACTATTAATTAATATCACCCAATTCGTAAGTGAATTCAAAAAAATAGGATCATTGCACGCCGATTGTGCAGCTCGATCCTCCGAAAAAAATTATTACATCTTACACATTGTGTACAATGTAAGAAAAAATGAAAATGTATTAAAATTTATTTCAAAAATGGTTAGATAATATAAAATCGTTATTTTGCTTTCAGTAATAAATAACAAAATATAATGCGAAGCCAATTATTAAAAGAAGTATAAAGCTAGAAAAAAAAGTTAAATAACAAAAAAAATAACATAAACGAGAAATAAATTTTTAGGAAAATGTCAGAAGATAATACAGTGATGTAACTCATAGTACCACATAGTATCTTTCATGTAAGAAAGGCTTCAGATAATTTTTAGATTTTTTGGAACACAGTAAAACCAATGCCAAATTTTGTTTATCTGTACTTTACAGATTTCATTAGTTCCAGAAAAATCTTATTTCGACGACAGTTTACTCAGAATAACTGATAATTGCCCATCACTGTATTTGCACACACTGTGTCTTATAGCCTTCGAAATCCATTGCACACGCGGTGTGCAATCGGTCTCGAATGGTTTAATATTCTCCTATAATTTACTTGATGCATTTAATAATGCACTTGTAAATTCAAATAAACATGATTTTTAAAACATATGATAAAATACAATATTTCAGTTTTGTCAATATTAATGAGATTTATAATGCAATTTTTTCGAGAGGAGTCGGTAGCTTTGAGGTTAGCACGCTAGGGTAGTAGTCAAAGTTTGTGAGTTGGAACCCCAGCCCAGTATGGGAATTTTTCCACCAAAATTGTTAAAAGTAAACTCATTTAGAGACTTACCATAAGTATGTGAAACTCATCAGTCAACTGGTGCAACAAACATTGACGAAGAAGACGCTATTATAAAATTCAATCACCATGTCTTCTCCTAATAGACTACTACATACTGCGGACAAGGATATACACAGAATGACGTGTCAAGGAGGAAAAATAAAATCCATTAGTAGTTCAATTACATATTTACTCCTGCCCTTCAGGTAAATCCGTAGAGGATATCAGTTCTCATCAATTAAAAGATTCATAGTATTGTAGATTCGTTATGAAACATTGTCTTTACTGCGTTATTAAATGCATTAAGTGAATATAAGGAGAATATTAAATAATGGTATAATACACTGGTAGAGAAACTACCCTTTGGAAGCACTTAAAAAATATACTTAACGAGAAGGACTCGGGGACATCTTTTTAAGCTCCTTAGAGGATATTCAGAAATCGGAAAGTATGCTTGGAGAGAAATTATTGGGTTAGAATTGGGATGGAGTTTTTCATGAAAGGACTGGTACCTTGTTTGAGCTAAATCATCAACATATTTAACATTATGTCGGTGTGGATGGGTTTATGCAAAACGCAGTTGGGCGCAAAGAGGATTTTACGAAAAATTTCAAGTTGAGAGGGTAGTATGCAAAAGCCATAAAGCTCAATGTATTCTTATATATAAAACAACATATTCTACTAAAATTACTTAAAAAATCCTTATATCAATATGTTCTAAGCTACGGAAGATCTCATTTAATTATTGAGGTTGATTTTGGGCTGAATAAATTCAAGAGTATTGCTCAGATCTGATGTATTTAAATATTGACTTCATTTTACTATTTTACCTAGCTGAATGTGTGTATTAGTGAAAATATTGGGTGTTCTGAATATATAACAAGACTTCTGAAGATGGGAGAATATCCCGAAACGTCATACTTATGAAATAAAAAATTAAGTATTTATGGAAGAATTTATTCAGCCCAAAATCAACCTTAATAATTAAAAAATCCTTTGCAAAGATCATCGGCGGCTATCCAAAACCACAACGATCGCAAACTGCTTGGTCTACCAGATAGAAAAATACAACAAAAAACTGCATATTGTTACACAATGGTATATTATTTCCAAAATTTAACAATATTTTCTGAAACAATTTAAATGATTCTTTTTTCATTTTTGAGTTTCTCTCCAATGCTTTAAAGTGATTCTATTTCCAACCTCTACTTATGAAATGCGCCATTTAGAAGTTTACTGCCCAGATTTAAGCAGGACACTATTGGAGAGGTGGTGAGGCTAGCTATAAAGGTTAAGGAACTATAACTCTCTTCCATGTGACTGGCGACCCCTGCTGACCTGCGTGCTTGTGGTGATAAATGTCAGCGACAAGAAGTACTGTCACCTCGAGACTCACGATGGACAATCTGTTCCAAGCAGCTAGGAATTCGTACTGAAGGATATTTCTTACACCTTCCGGAGCTTGATCAGATGTGGTCTATGTACATGTTTAAAAAATGAAAGATATCATATGGTTGGATTTGTCGAGAATGATATAACGTCTAAAGGAAATATTGATGTGTGTTTTTTTGTTGTTAAATTTATTCTTTTAGGTATCACATTATTTGCTGAAAAAGTTTTGACTCAAAATAACCTTCAAAAATCTGGTGCGCGCAACACACGAATTTCACTTAACTCAATCATTTATATAAATTTAAGAATTTAAAAAAAAAATTAGAAAAGAAAATAAAATGTTGAAACATAAATAAAATTTGAATAGAAACATGTGTGTGTGTGTGACAGTTTGTTTTATCGGCTTATCATCACTCTCCGTTAACTTTTACAATAGTATGTTTAAGATAATATTTTTTCTAAAATCTTTAGCATTTCAAGGGCATATTATACATGTATATTGCTCTTCAATACAAGTTCAAAGACAAAGAATTGCATTAAATAAACATTTTTGCAGTTTTATGCTTTAAGTTGGATATCGAATTCGTTCAACATATATATTTACCTGTTTTTTTAGCAATGCTAATCAGTTGATACAGTAAATTTCATAAAAACTACAAAATTAAAGCTACTTTAGTGAAAGAAATTTTAAAATATCGGCATTTAAGCCCTGTCAGACTATTTCAATCTGAACGAAACCTACATGATATTAAAGCCCGTTCAATTTTACATTGATATAGCGAGATTAATCAAAGTCGTTAGAGAATTGAGAGATTTGAGAAAATCGTACCTAGTTGCGAACTGCATTGTATAAAATGGCTCTTCTGATCAGCTGATTTTCATGAAAAAGTCGCTGTAACATCTCGGGCGTATAGTTGGCTTAAATATGAAATTTCAGTTTCATAGGTTTTATTATTTATTGATATTTACAACTGTATTACATAACACAATTAATAAATATGCTAAAAGAAAGTAGACATGAACTAGACTTTTAAAAAAGCTATACAAAGGCAGTAAAATAATTGTGAAGCCTCGACTTTTGATTATACATGCTCAAAAAAGAGAAATTATATATTTTATGTCATAAAATTGCTAGCTATCGTCGAAGATCACAATCACAATCTTAAAATTGGACATTTTTTACATGCCGAAAATAATCAGGTCAAAGAACAGATGTAACTTCGCACAAGATAATGAAAAATACTAGATTTCTTTCTCATTGTATAATTTACACCTTCGTTTCATTAGTTTTAAATTTTACTAATTCAATTTTTTTTTTTTTAATAGATTTATTGCTATTTACAACTGTATAATGATATACATCTAGTAAATGAGATACAAGATACAAATGTCATGGATTCACTTGTGGGGATACTACCCATTGGCAGCTCTCCAAAGACTATGTTAAACTAGAAGGTCTCGTGGCCATCTTCTTTTCAGACGCCTCGGAGGATTATCAGGTATTGTATAGGAAGCGAGGATTGAAACAAGTGGATTAGAGTGGGAATGGAGTTTGTCATGAAAGGAGTGGTACCTGGTACGCGCCAAGTTAGCAACATAGGGAACGTTAAGGTCTTTATGGATGAGTTTATTTGTGGCAAAATAAGGAGCGTTGACGATTTTTCGAAGGATTTTTGATTGCAAGGATTGGGGACGGGAAGAATTTGATGGTTTAGTAGAGCCCCAAATCTCTACTCCGACTTATTCAATTTAACAATGAAGTAAACTTCTAGATCATTGTTCCTTTTTTTTCTCTTTTCTTTTCCGTCCAGTGGTACTTCGCATGGAATTTGCATAATATATATACATATTATATGATTGGATGAAGATGTCCATGAAAAATTTTTGTAGGGACCACTAGCCTAAAGGATGAATTATAGTATTTTTGAAGACTTGGTGTTCTAAATACTGCAGTTAAAACTAATAATAATCATAGCTGAAGATGTTAATAGATCCAATCCTAAGGACTTTATTTTCTCCTATAAAAGTGTTTAATTGTTCAATTAAAAGAACATAATATTTTATGACGGACATTAAAGGTCCATTTGGTTTCGTACTGGGATAGATTTATAATAATTATATAGTATATTGTCTATCAGGTAAAAATAAACGTAATTAACAATGTGTGATATAAATATTATTTTAATAATTTCATTATTTTCTGAGACAAGTCTCTTTAGAATAATACAGAGGAAAGTTAATCTAGTATAAAAAGTAAGTACACGGTGTAAAAAATAATAAAAATACATTAATAAAGTAAAAAAAAATATTCACTATTGGAATACTTTACTCCACACTATTGGTGGAGTGGGCCTCACAACAAACATTGTGAGGCCCACTCCATCAATCGCTCTGAAGAAGGCCTATAATTTAGGCAGAAACGTCGGCACAAATAAATTAAGTTCATACATAAATTAATTGTGTGTTCTTTTAACTGTTTCCTGAACTAACTTCTGCCATATATATGTGTATATTTCTTTTTTTTTTTCTTCTTTTCCTCCTATGGCAACCCCAAAAAAGGAGAATTTATTTAATTAACAGTTACATTTTCCATGCCTATTACGAAGTACACCACATGTAATACTATGTCATATTTATAAATATTATTAGGTTTGTAGCATTTTACAACGTTTTAAACAATAAATAACACATTGAAAATATCATAACTAAGTTAAATACCTAAAATATGTTACTTATGTAAATAAATAAACATTTAAACAAAAACAAAATAAAATGAAATTAAGCACAAGATTACAAAACCTTAACTGCCTTCCTACGTGTACAATCTATGTTAAGTCTATTGAAGTCTATTGATTTTATGAAACATATAAAATATTTTTCAAATTTTGTCATCAGTCTCTGTTCTTTTCTGGCCAAGTCTCGTGTTCTAGTATAATGTTCTGTATTAGTTTTGCTCGTATGTGGTCTAATTGTTTACATTCGTATATTAAGTGTCGAAAATTGTGTATGTCTTCATCCTATGGGCATTTGTCGTCTTGTAGCATGTTAAAGCGTTTTAAGTATTGTTTTGTTTGTCCATGTTCAGTCAGGAATTATATATATATATATATATATATATATATATATATATATATATATATATATAATATATATATATATATATACTAGATTTTAATAATTTTTTATATATATTATAAATGTAGACAACAATAGATATTAAATGGAATTAATATTATGTGTTATACAATATACAACAATAAATATAATAATGTATGTGTACATAATATAATTATAAATATAATAATATATACTGTGTAGAAAATAATATATGTGTATAATATAATAATCTGTATATAATGCGTATGTGTAAAAAAAAAATAGTATTCATCACAAACGAAAAAATCATATTAGATTAAAGGATACAATTATAAAAAAGAAATTATGATATTTTGAAGAAAACGTATTTTGAGAACGATATTATAATCATTAATTTTAAATAAACATATGCAATAAATATTATGAAAGGAATAATTTTTCGAAGTAAATAATTCAAGGTTTAGTAGCCTGTGAGCAAACAAGCCCTTACTCTCATTTCGTAGTAACCCTTCTGAAGGACAATAAAAGGGCATGATATAGTGACACAGGAAGCTATAACAGTCTGCCAGTCTGCCGGTACATCTTCCGTATAATTTATAATGCAACCTTAATTAAATTCCATATTTTTTCGATAGATATAACTAAAAAAAATAAAGCGTGTATTAACTTTCGTTGGAAACATATGATTTAGATTAGATAATATAATTATATTAAATTGTTAATCAGTAATAAGTTACATCCTCATTCGTCACTTTCTATTACCCTTTACAACTTTGTGAATCAGATAATATTGTTCTTATTATCAAAAAATCAAAAATTAAATTTAAAAAATAAGTTTGCACTTTTCTCCTTTAGTTGTTTATCAAATTCGCTCAACTTGCATATTTAGCCGTTATTTACCAATTGATAATAAGATAATGTGCTTAATTTTTTTAAATCTACATAATAAAAGGTATTTCAGAGGAAGAAAATTTAAAATATCGGCATTTATGCCCTATCAGACTATTTCAATCAGAATGAAACCTAGATTATATTAAAGTTCACTAAATTTTACATCCAAATAGCGATTTTAATCAAAATCGTTGAAGTCGTTTTTGAGAAAATTGTAAAAAGGTGCAAAATGCAACCAAGTAAACATAATTTTATTAACTCAGAAAGGATTGAATTGAAATATTGAAAAACCCTACGAACTTTATTTGCAACCCAGTACATAAAAAACTGTTAAAAAGTCTTGGGCAAAGTTAAATGGTAGGGAGACTTATGTTACTGTCATTGTAAATAATAAATTCTAAATATTAATATACCCTTATATTAATATATCTATACATAATAGGGCGACCTTAGGGTATGGAGACCCTCCTGGGGCAGACCCCAAATTCGGGAAAACCTTGCAGCTCTGCGTGATCAAGGCTTAATCACCTCATTGCAAGCCGTTTGCCTAGAAACAGTATGTATGCCTCAGTATAAATAGTACCTCATACAAGCCTTCATGGATTGTAGAGGAACAGGTTTTTAGATAATAATATAGACAGAACCAAGTAAATTTGATTTAATGAGAGATTTACCATATCCTGTAAAAATTCCTAAAATGAATAATATCTATACATACACTTAATATAGTTACTTTTCAGTCAGTAATCAGCACCTCAATTATTAATAGAGAAAGCGGAAGTGATGTCCCGTAACCTTTCGGCGGACAGGAAGTCCTCGACGAAGACACAAGAAGGGCATTAGGGATATCGAAAATAGACCAAGAGAGACCAACAAGAGGTCTTCTGTAATCTTTCGGGGCCGCGATGCCCATTCACAATCCGCGAGCTTCTTATCGTCGGGAGGGACAGCTTTACGACGAACGGGGGTTGTTCGCCACCCACCTCCGGCCTCCGCTCCTCCTCCTCTATCTTATCTTCTGCCCCGGAGGTCGCCTATGACTTACGCTCTCTCGTTAGGATATTGTCTTCCTCGGCTCCTATTATCCGATAGCAAATCCTACTAAAGGCCATTTCAGATTTAAATTTGCTGCTCCTCATAATAGTCTGAAAAGATAAGAAACTGCAAGTTGATACCGATTAATATAACACTTACTCGCAAATGTTCTGAGCTTTTCATTTCGCTATCATTCGACTATCTGGCCTAGTTCAGGATGTATTATTGAGCGTTCGCGCTATAAAAAAACATTAAATTCATTTATTTTTTTCCCATTGGCGTGACAGGCCGTATTTTTTTCATTCACACCTGTCAATATATGTTGACAATCAGCGAATGTGATGATGAAGGAATGATAGTTGGCGTGGTAGGCATGATGGAGAGAAGATGCCCAGCGGCACCTCTTTCTTGCGTGTTTCCTGTTACGGATTTAGCTTAGAAGGTCCCTCATCCACCTTCTTTTCAGTCTTCTGCGAATATTGTCCGGTATGTTACTGTTCTGTATATTAAATTGATACAACGCATCGGGAATAGGCTTTAATGAAGTCATCTTTGGTCAATCAGGTGCATGGCAATGTCCACCCAAATGTCTCACAAAATATGTTAGAGCTTTTATATATATATATATATATATATATATATATATATATGTATTTACATACTCTACATACATACTCTCCAGACACCTCGCCTACGGATTGGCCTTTTTTTAGACCCAGATCTCTACTTACTTGACAAACCTAGAACCTAAAGTTTTTCGAATGAACAAGATTTGTATATTTTTTTTTATTTATTCTTTTGTTTATTGATATTTACAACTGTATTGATTAATACATCTAGTAAATTAGCTGTTAGATAAACCACATGAAAAAGACATGAAGAGAAAAAAGCACTCTAATAGGTAATCTAAATTAGGTCTCGAGGCAATCTTCTTTTCAGACGCTTCAGAGGATTGTCAGGAATGGAAGAGGAAGCTAGGATTGAAACTAGTGGGTTGGAGTGGGTGTGGTATTTGTAAAACTATTAATCCTGACATCATATTCATCAGAAAATTTTATAAATATTGAAACATTAAGAAAAATAAAGCGGAATAGGACTTAGCACACTAATGAAACAAAAAAAAGAAAATTGTAATTAGCCAGCCTCATAGCGGGCATTTATTTTAATATACATCTTTACATATGTACCTCAAAGGTTTTGTAGATATTTAATTTTTTTAAAACAAGCTTTTTTTTAGATATATAAGAATGAATAAAGGTTTCATGAAAACTAAACTTTCTCTTTACAATTAAAATAAAATTTATATATAGTAAAACAATTAGAGACCTGTATTTTTCTGGCAATATGAGAAAGAGCTGGTCCTGAAATGCTTCCACTAGCACCACCACCGACATGTACTGTTCCATAGAATTTATTTTCACGTGCATCAGATACCAAAAACTGATCATATCTTACTCCATCCTCAGTTCCTTCAGTCATTGTATCAACTGAATCAGGTGAGCTAAAATGATATATAGTCATTTATTTGTATTTTTGTTTGCAAATTATTTATTTATTTATAGATAGCCAACAAACAGGCAAGTTGTCCAATGACAGGTGGTCATATTACAAACATAGTATTTACATTGCAATATTATGGACATAATGATGTACATGAAGGTTATAAGCTACCCATCAGCAGCACTCTAAAAATATTCCAAACTAGGTCTTGAGGCCATCATCTTTTCAGAGGCCTCGGAAGATTATCAGGTATTGTAGATGAAGAAATGATTGAAAATAATGGGTTAGAGTGGGAATGGAATTTGTCATGCAATGATTGATACCTGGTTCGGACCAAATAATCTACATATAGAATATTAAGGTCCTTAAGGATGAGCTTGTTTGTGACAAAGTATGGAGCGTTGAGGATTTAAATTTGTATCTAACCTTTTATTTAATCAAGTAAAACCCCAGGAGTATCTCAGCGATGGCAGAACCTCAATGAATAAATAATTTAGTATAAGTTTTAGTTGTGAGGCCGAAACAAACTAGAAGTTGAGCCCCATCACATGAGTTATTATTCATAATGTTATTACTCTCCAGCAGTTACCTTGAAGAGATGTAGTCTAAGATTCGAACTTGAAACGTTCTACATCGAGCTGATAATAGAATGAAACATATTTTATAACAAATTTAGTATATTAGGAAATATGTTAAGAATGGGTTGCCTAAAAAAAATCCTGGACAGATTATTTTTAATTATTTTTCAAAAAATGATTTTTAATTAAATGTTGCAACATCATGATGATAAGAAAACTTTTACCCTGACTTGAAGCATCAAAGGTATAGAAGGTGCAGCCGTTGTGTTGCCTAATATTTGTCTGGACAAACTAATGGTTGTCAGGTAAAAGCGGGTATGTCGATATCAGATCGTTTCAAGTTCGAATCTTCTACTAATGTAACTCTTCTAAAATGCACGATTGTGGAAAAGGGAGTACCTTCCATCATTGCAGCTTTTAGAAGAGAAAATAAGGGACTAAGGAAGAAAAAAATATCAGAGACATCATCAATCATCATCTTCTCATGTAATAGTAATAGTTCTAGGGTTAGGGTATTGAAATAGGTGCTCAACCTCTTAGTTATAAGCACCGAAAATATATATATATATATATATATATATATATATATATATATATATATATATATATATTAACAGATTTTTCTTAAGAAGGTTTATTTATCTATTGTTAAAAATTTAATTTATTACTATTCTTCTTCTTCTTTCTTATTTTTTTTTCTCTCTACTTTTTTCAGTTATTTATTTTATTTTTATTTTTCCTCCGAGGCGTCTGAAAAGAAGATGGCCTCGAGACCTTCTTGTTTAAAATAGTTACTGGAGTGCTTCCATTGGGTTGCTCCTCAACAAGTCTGTCTCATGTGATTTTTCTTTTAGCATATTTACTTGTTGTAATATAAATGACAGTTGTAAATTTCAATAAATAAATAAAAAAATAAAAAAAATATTTTATTTTATGTATTGCATATAGTTTAGTTTGTTTGTATGATTTTTATTTATTTCCCAACTTGTATTTATCTCTACTACAGGTTGTTGTTTTGATTGGTTTTTGTTTTTTTTATTAATTGTTATTTTTTTTGTATATATTTGAATTTATTTATTTCCGATTTTATGTAATTTGACTTTATCATTATTTTCTGTATATATTGTATAAATGTGTATCACATCACTATTACTAATGTTCATTATGTAACATATTTTAATATTTCTCAATAAATAATATATTTTATTTTAATATTATTGTTTTTTTATTACTTTTCTTTTCCTTATAGTTCCTGGAGCAGATGACTCTCTTTTATGGACCTCAGTAGTGAACTAATTGTTTCACTAAAGTCCTTCAAACTCTCACACAGAGATCTTGCTAGATTGAATTTATCCATTAGTACATGGAATTTGGGGCAATTCTCAATTATATGTTTTATTGAGAGAGGCACTCTACAAAAACCACAGCGTCAAGTCATCAGCGTAGAGGTAGCAATAGTTATATTTGCGACATTCTGCCCTAGGGAAACAGCTGATGCGCTCGATGATAACAGTCATACGTTACATTGTCTCTCAGATTTTTGCTTTTTTCGGTAGGAATTCCCTTGAGTTCAGTCTGGAAAACATCACTAGACTTCAGGAATACCACAACAGTGAATATTGGAGAAATCTCGGTAAGCAAAGTTATAATTTACTTTGTACAATCACGAAAAAGCGAAAGGAGGGTCACTGATCAGCTGATTGCCGCTAGCTCGGCAAGCTCGGGCTTGCTTTTCTTTAACTTATCTTTCTTTTATATTTAATTCTTATCTCATTATTTATTTATTGTTATTATTATTTTCTTAACCAAAGAGATATTTCCAATTAGGTCATTTCATCAAAGGCTACAAGTAAAAGATCTAGATCTGCAGTTTCAAAATCGTCTCCCACAAAACAGAGACCCCGCCGTGAACAAAATAAAAAATTGATTCCACCAACGACCGCCTCAGCTACCTCATTAGGATCTGAACCACAGCCCAGCACATCATCGCAAGGAATAACTGATGTATCCCTGTTTTTTACACCGAATCCATTTCAGATCCTCCAAAATGAAAAAGAAACCATGGAATCTTCTCCTATACCCTGGGAACCACAACCTCCACCAATATTTGTTAAACATTTTAAACTGCTGTGTGCGCATTTAAACAAAGTAACTGATCTTATTAGTTATTCTTGTATAAGTAGAACCAATGATACTACTCTCCGACTACTGCTGAAACCTACAGAAAGATTGTAAAATATCTGACTGAGATCAAAGCTGATTTTCATACCTATCAGCTGCGCCAAGAGAGAGCTTTAAGGGTTGTAATCAGAAACCTACATTCCTCAACATCTAGCCTCGTGAAATTTTATCCCGTGTAAATATTGCATGAATGTAGTATGTATTATATCTTTCACATCTACTTTTGATGACCAAATTGGGGCAGATTGTAATTTTACTCAATAATATTGTTGTTGATTGAAAAAAAAAAAAGTATATTTGCATTCTTGTAATAGTTTTATTTGTGCTAGTGAGTGTTTGTTAAGCTTCATATAACTATTTTAACCTTAAATTAAGCTCCTAAATGATGCCAAACTCTGTAAATGTTACATCAACATACCCTTATACCGTTCTAAATCGATTCGTGATAATCGAAGAGCGAGTATCGACGCGAGAAGAGACAGGGCGAGCGCGATGGATCCGGCGTGGGCAGTAATGTATGCCCCACACCCACTTCCACCATTGTTAACCATACCTGTAATTATATTCCGGCCTTATATTTATATCGTGTCACACGGGGACAAATTGTTTATCTCTCCACTTCTTGTCAGCTTGTAATTTCCTCGGGAACCACCCCCGCACGATGGAGCCGCATTCAATTAGTAATAAGAGGAATACCAATGAGGGGGTGCGATATGCGGGTAGGAACCGATAACCATCTTCGGTGAGGAGAACGCAACTCATCGGGCAACAGTTCCTAGCTCGGCGACAGCAACAATTACAGCTATGAATAAACATACTTTAAATATAGCATTGTGCGTATTCAATTCATAGTTATAGTTTATTGACTTATTGCTTAGTATCTAGCGGAAATTTAAGACAACTATACGCCCGAGACGTGACAAAACTTTTTTCATCAAAATGAGCTTACCAGAAGAGCCATTTTATACCATGCATTTTGCACCTTTTTTCGATTTCCTCGAAAACAGTTAAGACGTTTTTGATTAAACTCGCCATCTCACTGTAAAATTTAATAAGCTTTAATATCATGTTCGTTTTATTTTGATTAAAATGGTCTGACAGGGCTTAAATGCCGATATTTTAAATTTTCTTCCCCTAAAGTACCTTTAATTTTTTAGATTCAATAAAAATAACTATATTATCTTGTTAACGCTGATGAAAAACAGGTAAATATATAAATTGAATAAATTCGATACCCAACTAAAGGAGAAAACAGAAAAAATATTTTTTTAATGCAATTTTATCGTTTTTGATCATAAGAGCAGTAATATACATGCATGATATACCGTTGGAAAGCTAAAGATTTTAGAAAAAAATATTATCTCATACACAAGCTTTTAAAAGTTAATAGAGAGTGATGAAATGAAGATAAAACTAACTGATTATTTTAAATAATAATATAATAAATTTTTTAATGAAACACGCGTTTCTATATAAATTCAATTAAATTAATTCCTTAATACTTTCACGTATTTTTATCTCTAACTGTTTTTCTAAAAATTCTTTCATTGATTTAAAAAATGGAGGTAAGTGAAAGTCGTGTGTTGCCCGCACCAGATTTTTTTTTAAACAAATTAAGTTTACATGTTCATTTCATGAGGGACCATTTGGATCTCAACTGCTGAGTTGCAATGAGAACACAGTATACTGGATCAATCCTGAAGACCAATTTAACGAAAAAAATTGAGGGATATACCGCTAAAAAGAAATACATAGACATTTCTGGCTTCGAAACCGCTCATGGATATATATATATATATATATATATATATATATTATATATATATATATATATATATATATATATATATATAAATCCAGCCGAGTCTCAATATATGGGATGATGTAAGATTCCCAGTGAGTCCAGGATTATGGTCTTTGCTATGTTTTGCAACTGACTTATTTTCAGTACATACTTCGCCAAAAATGATCTAGTAGCTACTGGGATGGTCTCCCTGCTTCCGGAACAAAGTCCTACGACTGTAAATTCTTTTTCGCCGAACTCTTCACGAAACGTTTCTTGAAGGTATGAAATACATTTCTTCTAAATATTTTATTTTTCCTCATGAATTTTATTTGTCTTGTTCCCGGTCCTTTGTTATACACCTGATAGTGGGATCTATTATCAGTATTTTGTCTCGAAAAAGCTCATTATTAATTACCTTAATATTCCTTATTCTGCAACATCATGATAATAAGAAAACTTTTACCTTGACTTAAAGTAACAAAGGTATAGAATGAGCAGACGTTGGGTTGTCTAATCCTTTTCTGGACAAACTATCGGTTGTCAAGTAAAATCGGGTATGTCGACATCGGTTATCTGCATCGACTTGATAATAGAAAAAAAATATATACCAATATAACGTTAGTGGAAATGCGTGACAGAGAGATCGAATTGAGTATAGCGTGTAATAATAAAGGACCCAACATTGCAGCCGCACAAAATCGGACATTGAATATAAGAAAGTTTGATATCCCATATAAAATTATAGGACCTCAACAAATCAGAACCAAAGATTTTGGGCAAAGCCATAAAAATTATCGTTTCAAAGATGCTTTAGGACACTTCTTGACTAATTAATTTACTGTCGAAATAGCCAAATATAAACACATAACCTTTACTCTTAGACGAAAATCCTGTCCGCCAGTTTATTTCAACTCATTACCAATTCCTCTCTCAGATACAGTCCGGTATCTTGGCTTACTGTTAGACAAAAGATTGACTTGGAACCCACATACAAGACTTAAAAGACCAGAACTCAGCCGACGACTCGGACAGTTATACAGACTACTCAACAGAAAATCTGAACTTACAGTTGACAACAAATTATTAATCTACAAGACAATACTGAAGCCCACCTGGACCTACGGACTTGAACTGTGGGGGACAGCTAAACGTACCAACATCAAACGCATTCAATCCAAAGTCCTCCGTACAATAGTAAATGCTCTTTATTATGTCTCCAACTATACCTTGCACCACGACCTTAATGTTCCATTTATTTCTGACCTAATTCCATCCAAATTTTCTAAATTCCACCAGAACCTCATTCATCATCCTAATCCTCAAGCTCAATCCCTATCCAGCTCCACTCATCCCTACAACCCACCTAGAAGGTTGAAACGGCAGTGGCCCCGCGACCTTTTGTAAATATATTGGAGTTCTAGCACTGGCTAGATTCTCCACTCAATCTGATGTATGTATGTGTGTGTGTATGTGTATATAGGTATAAGTGAATTCTTGACTTTATTGTTTTGATTCACCATTGTGTATATATTTTATTGTAATTTTATGCCGTGTAATATTGTATGAATGTAGTATGTTTGATATCTTTCAGCACTACTATCGATGTCCAAATTGGGACAGATTGTAATTTTACTCAATAAAAATTGTTGAAAAAAAAACAAAAAAAACTGTCGAAATACCCGCTTTTGCCTCAAGTCAGGGTAAAAGTTTTCTTATCATCATAATGTTGAAACATTTAATTAGAAATTAATTTTTTTTAAATAATTAAAAATAATCTGTCCAGGATTATTTGTTAGGCAACCCATTCTTAACATATTTCCTAACATACTAAATTTGTTATTAAATATGTTTCATTCTATTATCAGCTCGGTGCAGATCGTTTAAGTTCGAATCTTAGACTACATCTCTTCAAGGTAACTGCTGGAGAGTAATAACATTATGAATAATAACTCATGTGATAGGGCTCAACTTCTAGTTTGTCTCGGCCTCACAACTAAAACTTATACTAATTTATTTATTCATTGAGTTTCTGCCATCGCTGAGATACTCCTGTGGTTTCATTTGATTAAATAAAGGGTTAGATATAAATTTAAATCCTCAACGCTCCATACTTTGTCACAAACAAGCTCATCCTTAAGGACCTTAATGAACCCGGTATCAATCCTTCCATGACCAACTCCACTCCCACCTTAACCTACTAGTTTCAAGCCTTCCTTCAATGCTTCCTCTTTCATTCCTGACAATCCTCCGAGGCGTCTGAAAAGAAGATGATCTCGAGACCTTCTAGTTTAGTTACCAACTAGAGTGCTGCCAATGGGAAGCCTTTTTCATGTATTTTATCTCATAGCTCATTTACTTGATGTACTAGCCAACACAGTTTTCAATAAAAAATAATACCTATTTTGAAACATAAGACCTCAAATTTTAAGGACAATCAATTTAGTTATTCATTTTTATTACAAAGATCATTATTGAAAAAAAACAACTAAAATAATTAGTACTTTGAAAATGATTTTCTTTCTCTCGTTTTTTATTAATGACATTTTATGAGGTAACAATCAGTAAGGCTTTAACAGATTTTTAGTTCCTCATTCAAAATTGTTTTTCTTCCTAACCTTCAATTTTTACTTTAAATTAATTGACCCTCCTACATACTACCTCATCATTCAGTCCTACCTCTCTGGAAGATCCTTCAAAATAAACCACAATAGTTCCTATTCCTCCCTATTTACTCAGTCTGCTGGCGTTCCACAAGGCAGTATCCTAGGACCCCTTCTTTACACAGTTTTTACAGCTGATATCCCAACCCATCCTAACACCTTCCTTTCTACCTATGCTGATGACACTTGTGTGTTATCAGTCAATAATGATCCTACTATTGCCTCTCAAACTCTTATATCCCACATCCGAGACCTTGAAGTATGGTGTCAGAATTGGAGAATCAAAATCAATTCCAACAAATCCCACCAAATTACCTTTACCCTTCGTCGTAAACCTACAACATCCTGTCCTACAGTGTCCTTTAATAATATTCCGCTAGTCCCGGTTGAACAGATTCGCTATCTAGGACTCTTACTTGACAAACGACTAACTTGGAATCCGCACACAAGACTGAAACGACAGGAAACTGCCCAACGCTTTCGCTTACTTCAACACATACTGGACAGACGCTCTAACCTTCCACTTAACTACAAAAGGCTCATATATATTACCATCATAAGGCCTATCTGGACGTACGGAGTTGAGCTTTGGGGCTCTACTAAACCATCAAATTCTTCCCGTATTCAATCCCTACAATCCAAAATCCTTCGAAAAATCCTCAAAGCTCCTTATTTTGTCACCAACAAACTCATCCATAAAGACCTTAATGTCCCATATGTTGCTGATTTGGCCCGTACGAGGTATCATTCCTTCCATGACAAACTCCACTCTCACATTAACCCACTAGTTTCAATCCTAGCTTCCTCTACCATTCCTGACAATCCTCCGAGGCGTCTGAAAAGAAGATGGCCTCGAGACCTTCTAGTGTAGATTACCTAGTGGAGTGTTGCCAATGGGCATATTCACTTCATGTCTTTTCATGTATATTAGCTATATTATGAGCCAATTTTCTTGATGTATTCACTAATACAGTTGTAAATTTCAATAAATTAATAAATAAAAAAAAAAAAAAATTAATTGTTCTTGACTTTATTGTATTGATTCATTATTGAGTATATATTTCATTGTAATTGTATGCCGTGTAAATATTGTATGAATGTAGTATGTATGATATCTTTCAGCACTACTATTGATGTCCAAACTGGGACAGTTTGTAATTTTCTCAATAAAAATTGTTGTTGTTGTTGAAAAAAAAAAATTAATTGTTGATAAATTAGTGTGATCGTAAACTGTTTTAAAAAGGGAGTAGAAATTTGTTTGTTTATTTATTTAACGTCACTTTATGCTACTATGGCTAATCGGACGATGCTACAGTGGGAGTCCTAAATTTTGCCTATCCAGGTTTTATTAGGATAGGGATCTTTAACGAGTACCTGACATCGCACAGGCTCAGGACCACCTTTTAACGTCCCCTCCGAAGGACGGCGTAAATAAGGATTTTTTACTCCCATTAAAAAACCCTAGGACCAGTAGAAATTTGTTGTTTATGCTTTACTTCAGAGAGGACTTAAAACTGTGGTTCCGAGCCAATGTATACTCGTCAAAAATTTAGTATACTAATCGCAGCATCATCCGATTAGCCACAGAAGCAGAAAGTGACATTAAATAAATAAAAATTATCTTGGTCTTAGAGTTTTTTTTTTTCGTTTTTTTTTTAAATAACAATGAAGTACTTTTACTAATGCTATATTTAAGTTAAGTCTTGATTATCTTAATACGAAATCGAAATTTATGCCATCATTATTGTAAATAAACATATTTTAATGGTGGATGTTGTCGAAGAAAGGCCCGAAGAGAGCGGACATATCTATCAATTTATCTGTGTTCCCCTCCGCAGATATTGCCCCCGGTGAAGAATCTTCCACTTAATTCGATAGCGAAGAAAATGGTATCGATTCCTCTTTCTTTTCTTTTTTTTCTTCTGCGGGGGAAGATAGTGTCCCAGATCTTATCTGTCCAATAGCCTCCCTAAAAGTTGGGATATGAGGGGTAGAATATGGAATCGAGATTATTTTGCTGTAAATATTGTATTAATCTAGGAACAATTTCGTATATATATATATATTTTTTTTCTTCAAATATTTAAAAAATGAGTTTATTTTCAATAATGAACCTTTGTAATCGACCAAAAAAAAAAAAAAAGAAAGGTCTTTATCGTTGAGGTCTTATGTTCCAAGATAAGTAAAACCCGATAGAAATGTTTCTTTTTTATTGGCAATGATGCCCACATATAACGGCTTCGTTGTTACCTACTACTTGTCAATCCCTGTAGGACATATTGCAAAATCATTTTTATTTTTTTTTATATGTTTCTAATAGAGAATGAAATTTTCAAACAATAAAAAAATAGAATAATTGAAATAGATGAAAATGTAGCGGAGATGTAGCGTTTTGATCTTAGCAATCGTGATTAACCATTTTCAATTTCAAATTTATTTTGAATTTCGGGTATTGACAAAAATATCACGTTTCGACCACACTTTTTAACCAACCCTACAATATTTAATCCAATTTAATCAATTGCATGTATATCACATGTTTTTATTATTTTACATGGAAGAAAAATGGCACAATACGAAAACTGTTATTTATAGAGGTTTTTAAGCAGTATATATATTTCATCGAGAATAAGTACCATAGTTTTAGTTTAAATATTAACCGCGAAAAAAAAAAATATATATATATATACATATATATGAGACAATATTGGGCCAAAAGAAAGCAGTAGTTGCATTTTCATAAGTTGGCGGTAACGAATAAAAAAATTTAAATAAAATATATAATAATATTTTTCTAAGTGACAAAAAAATGTGAAAATATTCTTCAAAATAGTACAAATTTATTGGTTTATATCACTCATAACGTTCCTTCATACATCATCTCATTTATTTAATTAATTTTAACTGTTCTATTGTTCGCTAACCATATTATTATTATTTTTATTATGTTTTTTCAGCCATCATGCAATTCTCAAGGACAACACTAATTAGTAGGGGTGGGCATAATCGAATGACGATTATCGGATAGTTCGATTATGTCAATTACTTGAATTAATCGATTATCGGATTAATCGGTTTGGAGAAATGAATGATCATTTGAAACTGAATCGTTTAAGTTTAATCGAGGGATTACAACGAGTTCGGGTAATCGAAGGACATATTTTTTTTTTTTTTTTTTTGCTTATCACATGACTTATATGCGCATTTGCACCTAGGCTCAGCCAGCCCAGCCATCATAGAGGCCTCTTAGAAAGCATATTGATCATTCGATTATGAAATCATTCGATTATTTAAATTATCGAAGTCCGATCATCCGATTATTACGATCATTCGATTATGTCCACCCCTACTAATTAGCAATTTACTCTAATAACTTATAGACCGATGTGCTTAACTCTGATACTCTTAATTAATTTTTAGAAACGTAAGCAAATTTTAATTCAATTAAATAAATGAGTTAAGTTGTAAAGGTTCTCTAAGAATTCATCTGCCTTGAAAATAAAAATCTGGTGCGCGCAACACACGACATTCACTTACCTCTGTTATTTATATCAATTTAATAATGTTTAAACAAATTTAGAAACGAAAATATATTGTTAATGAATTATTTACATTGGATTTAAAAAGAAACATGTGTTTTATTAAATAATTTATAATATTATTATCCACGACACTCAGTTTGTTTTATCGGCTTTTTATCCCTCTCCGTTAACTTTTACATTAGTATGTATAAGATAATATTATCTTTAGCATTTCAACGGTATATTATTCATGTATATTACTGTTCTTAAGTTAAAAACAAAAAATTGCATTAAAAAAATATGTTTGCAGTTATCTCCTTTAGTTGGTTATCGAATTCGTTCAACTTATATATTCACCTCTTTTTCAGATATTCCAATCCGATGATATATTCAAAACTAAAAAAATTATAAGTACTGTTAAGGAAGAAATATTATAAAAAATATCGCATTATCAAGCCCTGTCAAACTATTTTAAATCAGAATGAAGACATAAAACATATTAAAAGCACGTTTAATTTTTATCTCGATATAGCGAGTTAAATCAAAATCGTAAAAAAGTGCAAAAATCAATGGTATAAAAGTGGCTCTTCTGGTTAGCTGATTTTGGTAAAAAGATGCTGTAACATCTCGGTTGTATATATCAGTTTTATTAAATATGAAATATCAGTTTCATAGGACTTTTCGTTTACGCGCTGGACTTGCCCACCACTCCTTTTACAGGAACTTGGTCATTTGGACTCAAACAAGTATATTTCCGTTGAAAACTGGAATCCGAAAATTTCACGTTCTCAATACTTTCCCTTACATGGACCACTTGTAGCTGGGTGGCTAGCATAACAGCTTCCTATGCCAAAGGTCACGGGTTCAATCCCGCAGGTGGTCCAAGGATTTTTTAATGGGAGTAAAAAATCCTTAGTTATGCCGTCCTTCGGAGGGGACGTTAAAAGGTGGTGCCGAGCCTGTGCGATGTCTGGTACTCGTTAAATGACTCCCACTGTAGCATCGATTAGTCATAGTAGCATAAAGTGACGTTAAATAAATAAACAAACTTTCCCTTACCATGTATCGCATATTAATAGGTAAGTGAAAGTAAAAATGATTATTTTTTTTTTTGTTAAAAGTATCTTGATCATTTGCTGAATCGCTTTATTCTATACGTTATGCATCTTTTTACGAAATTATCAAAAAGGATCCTACGATTTATTTATTTTACACGCTATATTAATATAAAATTAAAATGATTTTAATTTCATGAAGATTTAATTACGATCTTAATATTACTTTAGGGCTTTAATGACGATTAGAAGAAAAATACAAAATAAAATCAGTCTAAAGAACTTTTGATTTTGTCAACAAGAAATGATTAACAATTCCTTATAGTTAGGATTAATAAAATGTAGATGATTATGAAATTTTTATGTGTTTGAAAACCGAATTAAGTATAAGACTAGATTTTTTTTTTTTTTTCGAAAAGTAATTAGTATAAAGTACCTCTGGAAAGCTAAAATTTTAGTGATATCGTTATCAATCATATACAGTTGTAAAAGATAATACACAGATAAAATGAAAATACATTAGAGTAAGGGATTGCAGCATATTATAATTTCTATAATTATATTATTTTATCTAAAATAAATGTCTGCATACAAAAAAAATAATTATGTTTTTTACTTTATGTTTATTGTTTTGTTTTTTTTAACTTCATTTAACGAAGAAGTGAATGATGTTTTGAGCACACCAAATTTTCATAGAATGTAGTCGAAGACAATTGTTTCCATATAAACTCGGTATAGTTCGTTTTATTTTTAACTTTATTTTTGTTCAAAACGTTTAAAATATATTTTAAGATTTGTTCGTTGAAACGACAAAAAACTGCACGAAGTTTTCGACTTCTTCAACACTTACTAGACAAACGTTCTAATCGTCCACTTAACTACAAAAGACTCATCTACATGACTATCATAAGACCGATATGGACTTACGGAGTGGAGCTTTGGGGCTATACTAAACTCGAATTCTTCCAATCCCTACAATCTAAAATCCTTCGTAAAATCCTCAATGCTCCTTACTTTGTCACGATAAAGACCTCAACGTTCCGTATGTTGCTGATTTGGCCCGATCTAGATACCACCATTCCTTTCATGACAAACTCCATTTCCACCCTAATCCTCTTGTTTCAATATTTTCTTCCTCTTCAATTCCTGACAATCCTCCGAGGCGTCTGAAAAGAAGATGGCCTCGAGACCTTCTAGTGTAGAAAAGTTACAGGAGTGCTGCCATAGGGTAGTTCTTCTTCAAGTTTGTTTCACGCCATTTAAATTTTGTCACATTTACTTGTTGTACCTTGACGTACAGTTGTAAATTTTAATAAATGATGTTAAAAAAAAAAAAAAAAAGATTTGTTCGTTAAAGATGTGCGCAAAGTGTTTCTTTTAATTATTCTCGTGTTTGTTTTTTTTCAGCTTCAGTTTCGAAGGATGTTTTTACAGAAATACGAAAATCTTGCGCCCCCCAAATACCAATACAAGACAAACTGTTGCTATAAATCAGGGGAATATACCCCCTCTAAACCACAGCGACATCTTATCAAAACAGTTAATGGTGTCGTTTGTTCCAGATATGTGAAATATCATCATCGAGTAGCATCTGTAAGACACAGAGATATTTCTCTGGGTGTCTATAAATATTCAATACCAGTGAACATTAAAATAACCAAAACCTCAAAACAGAAAAAGCAATGTTGACGTATCAGGATTGCTCTAAAAGCCAAGTTGTCTCAAATATCAGAAAATAACTGACCAAGTTATTCAATTCCAAGTTTTTAACTGACCATGACTTCAACAATCCTAGTATCATGACGTCAGAGAAAAGTTTATAAAAAATGCAAAGTAGAAACATAATATCCCTCCAACACATCTAATAACATAATTGAATATTAATTTACAAATATAAATCAATGTTTTACAAAAGTCTAAAAAACTTATATGTTCACTGTTTTATTGGTGCAATGGTTACGGATGTTTTGTAGTCTTTTTTTTTATATTTATTTATAGTAATTTTCAACTGTACTAAAGAATACAATAAGTAAATGTGTTGTTTGAAAATAAAAAGTCATGAAAATATCTTGAGAAAGAACTACCCAGTGGTATCACTTCACTATTTTAAGACAGTAGGTCCCCTTCTTTTCAGTCGCCTTGGAGGGTTATCAGGGATATGTGAGAAAGATAAGTTACGGACAATTGGGTTTGTATGGGCAGGGAGTTTAGAATGGAAAGAGGAGTATCTATCACGGGCTATGTCTGCAACAAATGGGATGTTTAGGTCATTATGGAGTAGTTGATTTGTGACAAAATAAGGAGCATTCAGGATTTTGCGATGGATTTTTGATTGTAAGGACTGGATGCGGGAGGAATTAGATGGTTTCGTAGAGCCCCAAAACTCGATTCCACATGTCCAAATAGGTCTGATAATTGTGATGTAGATGAGTCTTTTGAAATATACTGGAAGTTTTAAACTTTTGTCTAGTAAGTGTTGTATTAATTAATCGATATCGTCGAGCAGTTTCTTGTCGTTTCAGTCTTGTATGAGGATTCCAAGTAAGGCGCTTGTCAAGATGGAGACCTAGTTATCGGATTTGTTCTACAGAAGTAAGGGTGATGTTATTAAAGGAAATTCGGGCAGGAAGTCATCGGTTTGCGACGAAGGGTAAAGGTGATTTGGTGGGAGTTTTTAGGATTTATTTGAATCCTCCAATTTTGACACCATTATTCAATGGCTGTGATGTGGGACTGAAGGGTTTGGGATGCAGTAATTGGATAATTATGGACGGATAAGGCACACGTGTCATCAGCATAAGTATTGAGGACAGAGCGTGGATGGAGTGGAATGTCAGCTGTATAAAGGGTGTAGAGGATAGGACCTAAGATACTACCTTGAGGCACTCCAGCAGATAGGGAAAATGTGGATGAGTAGAAAAAGTTATAGTTTACCTTAAAGGTTCTGCCAGTAAGGTAGGAACGGTAGTCATACTGAATGACAATTTACTTGCATTTTAAATATAATTAATAATACCTACGATCAAAAATGTTTAACAATCAAATTAGGTCTGAATGCCCTCGAAAAATCATATTTGTTGGTTTTTTTGAGTAAATATTACTTAAAGAGAAAAAATAAAATTATGTTGCCCCTTCAATATCTTTGCAATAATTCATTTTAGCCACTTGCTTGTTATGTTTATTTTATGATATTTGTGATGTTGGATAATGGTAATATTATATATATAATCATTTTTAAAGATATTTTAATGTTTTGATTAATTTCCCTTTGCGAAAATTCTAATTCTTCCTTTCCCTTGTGTGTGTTAATATAAAAATAGATATTAATAATAATAATAGGCTTACCGAACCCGAAGGTTAGATGCCGATACCACCAAACTTCGCCTGCACAGACTCGTCCAATGTTCACCGGTCAAGCCAAGGCCCCCGAGATCAGCCTTAATGCAATCCTCCCATCGACGCTTCGGCCTACCTTTCGGACGCCTACCATCGGTTGAGCGAATACCAACATTCTCGGAATCCGTTCCTCACCGAGCCCAACAACTTTACGCGCCCATTTGAGTCTCCTCGATGCTATCAACTCAATTATATTCACAGGGTACAAACTCTGCAGTTCTGCGTTGTGCAATCTTCTAAACTCCCCAGTGGCCTCATCTGTCTTCGGACCAAATATTTTATGCAGTACCCTATTTTCGAAAACCTTAAGCCGTTGTTCATCCTTCAAAGTAAGCGGCCACGTTTCACATCTGTATAGAATAAAATAGATTTTCTTAATAATATATATTCTATTTTCTCACAAAAATATAAACACGAATTAAAAAAAAACAAGCATGATATGGTAATAGTCTATCGAAATATCTCTAGCGCACTGTATATTGTAAATAGGTAATAATGTTATTTTTTCCCTAATCTCTATGCCATATATTTTTTAAATGTTGTTTTTTGATATTTTAAAATCTTATTTTTTTTTAATTTATATTTTATTTTGTTAATATTTAATGAATATTTTCTTATGGGCTAACTATTATTGATTTTGACGGATGTGGTGGTGTTTGTGTGTAGCAGTTTACATTGTTTTTAAATAGAATAATTTTTTTATGTTTTAAGATATAAATCCAGTCCTACCTCACTGACAGATCCTTCAAAGTCAGTCATAATAATTCCTATTCATCCATTTTTAGTCAGTTTGCTGGTGTTCCTCAAGGCAGTATCATAGGACCCATTCTTTACACAGTTTATACAGCTGATATCCCTTCCCATCCTAACACTTTCCTTTCTACCTATGCTGATGACACTTGTGTGTTATCAGTCAATATTGATCCAACTATTGCCTCTCAAACTCTCCAATCCCACCTCAGAGACCTTGAGGTATGGTGTCAGAACTGGAGAATTAAAATTAATGCCAACAAATCCAACCAAATTACCTTTACCCTTCGTCGTAAACCTATGACATCCTGCCCTACTGTCTCCTTCAATAATACTCCTCTTGTTCCGGTTGAAGAGATCCGATATCTAGGACTGCACCTTGACAAACGCCTTACTTGGAACCCTCACACTAGACTGAAACGACAAGAAACTGCACGACGTTTTCGACTTCTTCAACACTTACTAGACAAACGTTCTAATCTTCCACTTAACTACAAAAGACTCATCTACATGACTATCATAAGGCCGATATGGACTTACGGAGTGGAGCTTTGGGGCTCTACTAAACCATCGAATTCTTCCCGTATCCAATCTCTACAATCCAAAATCCTTCGTAAAATCCTAAATGCTCCTTATTTGTAACGAACAAACTTATCCATAAAGACCTCAACGTTCCGTATGTTGCTGATTTGGCCCGATCTAGATACCATTCCTTTCATGAAAAACTCCATTCCCACCCTAATCCCCTTGTTTCAATACTTTCTTCCTCCTCAATTCCTGACAATCCTCCGAGGCGTCTGAAAAGAAGATGGCCTCGAGACCTTCTAGTGTAGAAAAGTTACAGGAGTGCTGCCATTGGGTAGTTCTTCTTCAAGTTTGTATCACGCCATTTAACTTTTGTCACATTTACTTGTTGTACCTTGAAGTACAGTTGTAAATTTCAATAAATGATGTTAAAAAAAAAAAAAAAAAAAAGATATAAATCTTTTAACAAGATGCTCTTACCTGAAAGATTATATGCACGAATTTTAAATAATATTTTTTTAATAACATACTCATATGAAAGCTCATTGTATATTGTTTTGTATTTTTAATTTAACAAAAAAATTTTAAACTAAAACCATATTCTAAAAATTTATTATTATTTTAATATATTATAAAACTATGTAAAAGATGATTAAATGTAAGATAATATTGCACTTGTAGAGTAAGGTTGGTTGTGTTGGACAAAGAAGAATGAACTTAAATATTTTTTCAGTTTAAGTGGAATTTTTAGACACAACGTGTTGATTAATTTGATCAGCGAAATTATTATTATACCATTTTTTAACTTTTTTGACCGCAAACTCAACCAACTACATACAACTATAATTCCACCAATAAGTACCAAATTTCGTTTGACAGCTAATTATAAATATACTACATAATTGGTACCATGGATTTATAATTAAGTGTAGACCTCCGGTCGTCCCCAGCCACACAGGAAGAGAAAATAGGATAAAAAAATAAAAATTAAGAAGGACCAAGGAAGACAAAAAGAAGAAGATGGACGCCCACACCCAGCAATCAGGAACTCTTAATTGTGAGTTCCCTCTTTAACATGGCTTTGTCTAGTTGTTTCTCTCCAGTCTCAGACCCCTGAAAAAAAAGAAACAAAAATTAAAAATTAATTTTATTTTATTAATTAAAATTAAAATTCTCCAGTAATTAAATCGAATTATGGATATACCTATTTATGCCGCTTCATGATCCGCGGTGCTACAGACCGATCAGGTCCTTGGTCTCCTTATTTATACCATTATTCTTATTCATTGATATTATTCTTAGTGGCGCTAATAGGATTATGCCCGTAATTCAGAAAAATTTAAAAAAAAAAAAAAGGTTTCACTAAAAATATAGTATTTAATATTTTTCATAATACTATTATCACTAAAATTGTAGATTAATGATCTTAGAAACGAAATCGTGGAATATAATGTGAAGTGACGATCAGGGAATAAACTTTGGTATAATGTTATATCAATTAATATAAAATTTACGTTTTCAACGAAAATGAATGCAATCCTTTAATTTTTTTTTAAATCCAGCTTTATTTAAAAGTTCTTATATTGATTTTAACTACCGAGGTAAATTAAATTCGTGTTTTGCGCACATCGGATTTTCTCATTGAAATTTTAAGAGATCAAACAATGGATAAGTCTGTTCCTTCAATAAAATACATTATATTGATAAAATAAATAGCTACCATTTTTCTTTCTGCCATAGATCTGTTTCCCTCACTTACAATACATTCGTTTTAGTATATTATTTTCAAAATGAACCTACCTAACCGACCTAAAAAAAACCAACGTTTCAAAATATGTAGAATCCATCCAATGATAATCATACCACCTAGAGTTTGATATTCGCCTATCAGTTTTAAAATGACAGCCGATTAATTATGTTTTAATTAAAAAACTCAGTTATTTTTGAAGGTAGAGAAAAAATGTATAAAAGTTCTATAACTATGAAAACGATTTGGCCCGTACCAGGTATCACACCTTCCATGAAAAACTCCACTCCCACTCTAATACATTAGTTTAAATCCTTGCAATTCCTGATAATACTCCGAGGCGTCTGAAAAGAAAATGGCCTCGAGACCTTCTTGTTTAGACTCACTACCAAAGAGTGCTGCCAATGGACAGTTTCTCTTCATGTGTTATAACATTTCAGCATATTTACTTGATGTATTTTTTGTACAGTTGTAAATTTCAATAAAAATATATTTAAAAAAAAAAACTATGAAAACGCAAATAATTGTTTGAAAAAAAAATCAATACGCCTATAACTAAGTTATTTTGAAAGGCAGAGAATAAATTGTATTATGTTTTAAGATAAGAACACTTCGACGAAAAAAAAAAAAAATTAAAGTTTTGCCTATATACGCTTGTAACTGCGTTATTTACGAAGATAAAGAAAAAAACTCTATAGTTTATTTGAATCAGTACACCGTTATTAATTAAAAAGCAGAAAAAAAGAAATGTTCTGATCGAATAAATAAATGCCAAACATTTCAATAGAGAATTTAATTTTCTACAAAACGAAAAAAGAATCATTAAAATCGGTTCAGAAATAACAGTGGTGATAGACTATTTTCCTTAAAATTTTTTATTGCCTATAAACAGCTGTATAAATAGTTATTCCCTGATATAAGGAAATAATAAACCATTGTGTAATAATTTGCAGCGTTTTTTTTTTTAATTTGACAACCAAAATATTCAATAGAAATTAGTTGTATGACATAACAACGTTTGCAAGGTCGGCTAGTTATATTGGGTTGTGTCACATGAAATGTCCGTTTTCAAGGTAAAGAAGGATGTTTATTAAAATACGATATGAAAACGTGATAATTTTATTCGAAGTATTTACATTCTTTTTCTACATATTTTTCCCAACGTGACACCAACTTTTTTTTATCCCCGAGCTGAAAAACTCTGAGCTTTGAAGTGAAACGAAATCTAAAAACGCACTTTTCACTTGATCAAAAAGTTTTCCTTTGACGAAGTTGTCTAAATTCCTGAAAAGGTGGTAATCTGTTGGAGACAAGTAGGGAGAATATGGTGGGTGCGGATGAACTTCGTAGCCCAGTTCTTTCAATTTTCGCAAGGTATGTTTTGACACATGGGGTCTTGCAGCCGCTCAGTGAGATCAGAGAGATACACTTTAAATGTCTGGAAACGGTAGATGCACTTGCATTTAGTTGTACTGAGAGTCCTTTAACTGTTTGGTTGGGGTTTCCTTCTACTGTATGTTTGAGGATATCGTTGTCTATAACGGACGGAGGTCTTCCTCGGGGCAAGTTTTCCAAGTCGTTATCCCCAGCTGAAATCTTAGCAAACCAACGGCGAATGGTCCATTCATTAACACTCCCTTCCCCAAACCCCTTGCAAATATTTCTAGCGGCCTTAGCTGCTGAATGGCTGAGTTTAAACTCGTACAAGAATATTACTCGAAAATCGCGTGTTTTCATGTTCATATTTGGAGGTATACTAAAAAGTGGATTGGGAAACTAATGTTTATAATACAAAGGTAGAGGATTAGTAACTATTTACTTTAAATATCGAAAGAAAACAACAGAGACCTGCCAAATCCTTAATGTATTTCAGAAACTATAAAAACGAACATTTCACGTGAAACAACCAAATATATATATATATATATATATATATATATATATATATATATATATATGAATGAATGAATGAATGAATGAATGAATAATTTTATTTGCTTTCGGGGTAACCCCTATACAAATAGAGCTGGCTACATAACAAATATAGAATAAAAAACATACTTCAATAAATGAGTTAACAAGACACTAATTCACTACGTTATCAGCTCTAGGTACATTGTATTACAATAAAACTTATAACAAAATAACACAAATACAATATACGAATAATATAATAGTTTAAAATATAATAAATATATAAATATATGTTTGACATAATATGGCGAAACACGATAAATAATATGATATTGTTAACAAACATGTTTATTCATTTATTATAAATGATCTGATTTGGCAACATTGCCTTGCATAATAATAAATATTTTTTAATTCATCAATATCATCGGTGGTAAAGAGGGCGATAAAATTTGTAATGTTCATATTTAAGGCCCTAGGGATGTAATGGGTTCGGTACGGTGCGTATATGGGACATCGAATAAAAATGTGGAATAAGTCCTCTCTTTCGTTGAGGTTACATAGCGTGCAGTTTTCCTTGGGTTTAAATTGGTAGTATATATTGTTAAATGTTAATTTAATATTGTAATTTCCAGAGAGTCTTAATTGTGCAAATATTTTTAAAACTCGTACAAAAATATTACTCGAAAATTGCGTGTTTTCGTGTTCATATTTGGAGGTATACTAAAAAGTGGATTGGGAAACTAATGTTTATAATACAAAGGTAGAGGATTAGTAACTATTTACTTTAAATATCGAAAGAAAACAACAGAGACCTGCCAAATCCTTAATGTATTTCAGAAACTATAAAAACGAACATTTCACGTGAAACAACCAAATATATATATATATATATATATATATATATATATATATATATATATATATATATATATATATATATGTATTTTATATTTTACAGAATTAGATAAAACAAGATACATTCATTTTACATACTTACTAAAGGCGATGAAAAATAAAATCTCTTGACGGACGTGGCCTTTAGCTCTTGGACTAACTCGATTCCTCCACTTCCTGCCCAGAGGGAACCTTGCTGATTCCAAAGACGATTGGCTAATGAACCAGGTCGAAGGAATGCAGCGGATTGGACCTAGGTTTGTTTCCGGTGGGTCGGCCAATCAGAAAAGGCCTTACACCCGTGGGCGTGAGGTAGGTGTGACAGCAAGCAATTAACTTTTTAATAGTTGCAATCAATCTGACGGATCTAATCAAACACAAGCTTTGTCCCTAGTTCTCTTATTGCTCAGGTTTCTTGTTAACGGCAAACAGCTCCAGGCTACCTGTTAATTTTACATGTTTAAATAAGTTGTGATGAAAAATAAATAAGACTAAAGTGAAAGGATATGATGCTTTGAAATAATTATTTTATGGTATGTGTTTTGGTAGGAATGTAATTATATAATTATTACAAGTTAAAAACGCTGGACTTTTCCTCGTTAATGTCAGAAAGTATAATTAGATGACGCAACTAAAAGATCTCTTAATTACTTCAAGTTTCATAAATATCTGGACAAAAATAGAAATGGCAATTTTATAATAAATAAAAAACCTTTCACTCTACAAGGTCTTGGGCTCAGTGCATATAGAAACTCGTACTGTTTCTAGGCCAATGGCCAAGCATTGAGGTGATTATGCCTTGATCACGCTCAGCCGCCAGGTTTTTACCCCAATTTCGGGTACCCACTTTAAAAGGCTGGGTCTGCCCCAGGAGGGTCTCCATATCCTAGCATCGACCCCCGACTGAATCAAAAGAACAATATTCTGCCATAGCCGGAATTCGAACCCAGGATCAGGAGAACAGTATACTAGTGCTCTATCCACTAGACAACGCCGCTCCCTGAAAATTTTATTTTCAGTCAATCAAATTTTCTACATTCGAAAGAAATTTACTACTAAATGTTATAAAATCTCTGGCATATAGTTGTGTTAAATATGAAATTTCAGTTTTTTAGGACTTTTTTCGTTGACTTACTACACACACAGAGACTCACAGACAATTACCACCCCCCCCCCTCTAGAAGTTTAAAACGGCAGAGGCCCCGAGGCCTATCGTAAACATTTATAGTAGAGTTCTTTCTAGCAATGGCTATATTCTCAAGTCGCTGAATGTTTGTAGCTTTTATGTAGGTGTGAGTGATTTTTAGACTTTATGTATATTTTATTAATTCTTTATTTCATATAAGTATTTAATATATATATAATTTTATTTGAAATGATTCGGGTTTTAGCTCATTAAACTATCACTCCTTCTTAATTTTCTTTATTTGGACGTTTCGATCCTCCGTCTATGTTTATACATAGGATCGAAACTGCAATTAAACATAATTGGTTACATTTTCCATAAACCATATATCTATAGCCAGGTACAATATATTATAAAAACATCTTACCAAAGAATTCCATTGAGCACCGGCACACCACTCAGGCTCTTCACAGGGCACTGGGATCTCCAAGCCCTCTCCCTCCAGCCTTGGCGGCCGAAGCTCAACTTATTAATAAATAAATTTAATAAAATTATTCTGGTGAACATAAAAGGTCAACAACGCTTAAAAAATATATCACAAAAACAACAATAAAACAAACCAAACTATTACATAAACCAATAACTATGAAACAATCTTAAATACAAATATTTTATATAAATAATGGTGATAAAAACTATTAACAATAAACAACTTATACATTAACAGTAATAAACTTTTTTAATTTTGTCTACCTATTCTTCCTAATTCATTTAAAATATTATTGTATACGTTGCTCAGCTTATATATATATATATATATATATATATATATATATATATATATATATATATATATATATATATATATATAATATATATATTGTATTATAATTTTATTGCTTCGTGAATGTTGGTAGGAATGTAGTAAGTAATCACCGTTATAAATGTCCTTCCGCTTTTCAATTTGTAAAAATTGTATAAAGTTATGATTTTTGTGTATGATGTTAATGTATTTATTACTTCTATATTTAATTTATTTGTATTTATCTCAATTATGGTTAGTTGTTTTTTTTTTTGTATATATATATTATATTTTATGTAATTTGACCTTATCATTTTATGCTGTATATATTGTGTGAATGGGATCTCATATAGAAACAAATTGTAATATATCTCAATAAAAAAAAAATAATAATAAATAAATAATAAATGTCCTAAATATAAAATTTATTTTAAAAAAATATTATTAAGTAAGTATATATGATCTCCAAATATTTTCATACCAAAGTATCATCTAATATTTCTGTGTGTTATCATATTTCATTACTGTTACCTTACTATTATGATGTTAAATTATTATTATTTTTACTTCTAATTGTATTGGTTGATATCTTGTTTTTTCATTACCCTGATCTTGGAAGTTTGGCCTATTATTTAGACCGAAATATACGCACACTAATATAATAAGTTCTTATTGGTGTGTTCTTCCTTGAATGACCGCACCTCCAAGCAAGGTTCTTCATGAAGAAAACCTTTAGATCTTAGATTGACACATTAGAACGTTGCAAGAGTATCAGTTAATCGATACTTGCAGTCATTAATGATTAACTATAGACGATGAAGATATATATGCATATATATAAAGCGTAGTGACTGCGGAATGAGGACTCGGGTGCACAACAGTACACGAAGATAAATCAACGACTGGGTAGGATTCGCGTGAGTCTCCGTCAATGTTGTTATTGCCATCGCTTCAACAAGTGGTTATTTATATCTCAGTTTAATGGCCTGTCCTTTTGGAAAAGTTTAACCAACACCTGAAGGGGTGTCCTCTCAGCCCATATTTCAGGCGAGTCTTTTGTCTGTCCCTTATTCTTTTTTCTTCATAGTGAAACTTCATATTTATGGCTGACTAACTGGGCTTAACTACCCACAATCTCCATATTTAGTCATTGTAACGAGATGGTATGCCGGTATTAATCTTAAGTGATAAATTAATATGGTTTGATAGTATTGACCGAACTCAAGATTTGCTCCTCAACTTATAAAATCAATACGAAATCGGTTTATCATGTTCCATTGGAAAACCGAAATATTATTTAATTCTGCATCATATTCATGAATATTTATTTTAGTCTAAAAGCCATTTTTTTTTTTTTTTTTTTTTAAGAAAAGTCCTATGAAACTAAAATTTTATATTTAAGACAATTATACGCCCTAGACATTACAAAACCTTATTCATCAAAATGAGCTTACTAGAAGTGCAACTTTATACATTGCATTTTGCTCCTTTTTTTGATTTTCTGGAAAACGGTTCCGACGATTTTGATTAAACTCGCTATATCGATGTTAAAGTTAATAGGCTTAAACGTCATGTAGATTTCATTCTGTTTAAAATGGTCTGACAGGGTTTAAATGCCGATATTTTAAATGTTCTTCCCCTAAAGTACCTTTAATTTCGCAGATTTTATAAAAATAAAATAAAATAAATATTATCTTGTTACCCACCGATGAAAAACACATAAATATATAAGTTGAACCAAATCAATACGAAACCGGTTTATCAAGTTCCATATGAAAACCGAAATATTATTTAATTCCGCATCATATTCATGAATATTTATTTTAGTTTTATTTTAGTCTAAAAGCCATTATTTTATTTTATTTTTTTTATTTTATTTTTTTTATTTTTTTTATTTTTTTTTTTTTACAAGTCTTTTACATGTGGCAACAAGTAAGAAAAGTCCTATGAAACTAAAATTTTATATTTAAGACAATTATACGCCCTAGACATTACAAAACCTTATTCATCAAAATGAGCTTACTAGAAGTGCAACTTTATACATTACATTTTGCTCCTTTTTTTGATTTTCTCGAAAACGGTTCCGACGATTTTGATTAAACTCGCTATATCGATGTTAAAGTTAATAGGCTTAAACGTCATGTAGATTTCATTCTGTGTAAAATGGTCTGACAGGGTTTAAATGCCGATATTTTAAATGTTCTTCCCCTAAAGTACCTTTAATTTCCCAGATTTTATAAAAATAAAATAAAATAAATATTATCTTGTTACCACCGATGAAAAACACATAAATATATAAGTTGAACCAAATCAATACGAAACCGGTTTAACATGTTCCATATGAAAACCGAAATATTATTTAATTCTGCATCATATTCATGAACATTTATTTTAGTCTAAAAGCCATTTATAAACATTTTTTTTTTTACAAGACTTTTACATGTGGTAACAAGCCTCAGAATGTAATCATGTAGTATTACACCTATTACATGCTACACTTAATTAATATTTACAATAGTGGTTAACAGTTATGGTAGCCTAGGCTACTTTCAAAACAGAAAGAAAAATCTATTTTAAAAAAACTACACAGTAAAAATATTTATAGTAAAGAACAAAACAAAACAAATTATTAATTAACAATATGTAGATAAGGCAGATAATTAACATAAAAATAAAATGTTTATTTCTTTTGCGTATACTAAACTAATACATTTTTTCATTCCACCGTTAATTATATTTGTTTATTGTATTATTTATTTATTGTTAATATTTTTACTTTCACTTACTATATATAGTAAGGGAAAGTATTGCGATCGTGAATATTTTCGAATTCCAGTATTCAACAGAAATACAAGTTTTAAGGTCCATTTCATATTTAAGACAAATCTACGTTACAAAACCTTTTTCATCAAAATGAGCTCATTAGAAGAGCCACTTTATACTATGCATATTGCACCTTCTTATGATTATATCAAAAACGGTTTATTACGATTTTGATTAAACTCGCTATATCGATGTAAAATTTAATGGGCATTAATATCGTTTAGGTTTCATTCGGATTAAAATGGTCTGACAGGGCTTAAATGCGATATTTTAAATTTTCTTTCTCTAAAGAACCTTTAATTTTTTTTGATTCTATAAAAATAACTATATTATCTTGTTACCACTTATGAAAAACAGCTAAATATATAAATTGAATGAATTCGATACCCGACTAAAGGGGGAAACATAAAAAATATTTTTTTAATACAATTTTTCGTTCTTGAACATAAGAACAGTAATATATATGTATGATACACCGTTGGAAACCTAAAGATTTTAGAAAAAAACATTATCTCATACACAAGCTTTCAAAGGTTAATAGAGAGTGATAAAAAGCCATACAACCAAGTAATTGTTTCAGATAATAATATAATAGATTTTTTAATAAAATACACGTTTCTATAAAAATTCAATTTAATTAATTCTTTAATAGTTTCACGTATTTTTATCTCTAACTGTATTTGAAAATTCTTTTATTGATTTTAAAAATGGAGGTAATTGAAAGTCGTGCGTTGGCCGCACCAGATTTTTTCTAGTAGATAAATAGGTATGATTTCAGCAAAATATTCCTTAACTTATGACATCTGTACGTTTAATTAATCCCAAAGGATAAATTTTTACATATACAACAATAATATGCCTTTATTTAAGTGTCTCAATGTCTGTCTTAATACAAAATCAAATTAGGTTCTTAATTATTACGTTAATGTAAATAACGAATTATCACGCCAATTAGAGGAAAAGCCCTATTTAACAGTTCGGATAGAGGAGTCAATGGCATTTCACCAGTAAACCGCTGCCAAGGGTAATTAGCTGCTTCAACACCTGATTGACGCACCTGTTAATTAGCTGACCGTAATGTCAGATTTTCGGTCATTTTTTTAGAGCGTTAATTATTGATAATTATATAAACATGACAAAATTCCAGCGGTCTGCTGGTAGTAAAAAAAAAAAATGTTGAAGTTTTTAAATTATTATCTTTTTTAAGTTTTAGTTATTATTTTATAGATGTAATATATATGACATGTTTCCCTTGTTTTTTTTTTATCTGTTTAACCATTTAAATATATTCTAGTAATTGTTAGAATATTATAATAGTAAGATGGCAGACTGATCATATACTGTTCCTTTTTTTATCCCTAAATTCCAAAAAGTCCTACAAACTAGATATTTATTTTTTTTAGGGTCCTCCATAATGAATATATTACAGCGATGTCATGTTAATATGTAGAAAATTAAAAAAATAAAAAAAAAAAAAAGTCATTTATAACAGTATACTGTATCGGATATTTGTATTTTGATGCATGTTTATAATTGTTAGCTTGCAAACTATGGCTTCGAAGATTTTTATTTATATTCCATCTATAATTGCAGCTCAATGGATTTGGAATATTTTTTATATTTATTTATTTTTTTAAAATTTTTATTCTACAATTTCTGTTATTTTTAACTTACCTAAATATGAAGTCTAGCTCAAAATGGATAAGTCTAAAAAACTGAAATTTCATATTAAGTCAATTGTACACCCGAAATGTTACAGCTACTTTTTTTTTTTTTTTTAGTCAAGACGGGCCAAGCAGAAAAGCCCTTTTATACTATCAATTTTGAACCTTTTTGCCATTTTCTAAAAAAACTGCTGTAACTATGTAGATTAAATTCGCCGTATTGATGTAAACATTGATGGGCTTATATCTTGATATCTTGTAGGTTTTATTCTGATTAAAATAGCGTGACAGGGCGTAAATGCAGATTTTTTTTTTACAAATGTTTTTTCATTATATCACCTCTAATTTTCTAAAAAGGTATGAGTGATTTCTTGACTTTATTGTATTGATTCATTATTGTATATATATTTTATTGTAATTCTATGCCGTGTAAATATTGTATGAATGTAGTATGTATGATATCATTCACCACTACTATTGATATCTGAATTGGAACAGATTGTAATTTTACTCAATAAAAATCGTTGTTGATTGATTAAAACATTTTCTAGAAAAAACCTGTACCACTACAACCCATGATGAGTCTTAGGCTCAGTACATGTAGAGATTTGTACTGTTTCTAGGCCAACGGCCGTGCAATGAGGTGATTCGGCCGAGATCACGCTTAGCCGCTAGGTATTTTTTCCCATTTTTGGGTACCCACTAGATTGAGGCTGGGTGTGCCCAAGAAGGGTCTCCATACCCAGGATCGCCCCCCGGCTGAAATAACAGAATAAATAATATTCCGCCACAGCCGGGATTCGAACCTAGGACCCAGAGCACAGTAGACTAGCGCTCTACCCACTAGACCACGCCGCTACCTGAAAATTTAAATTTCATTCAATCTAATTTTCTAGATTCGAAAGAAATTAACTATATAATTTTATTATAATTGATAAAAAATGGTTAAATAGATAAGTCGAACGAATTTGAAAACTAACTTGAGGAGAAAATATAAATATTAAAGACAAGATTTTTCTTTATATTGATATTTGTAGAATAGTTATGGACAAAAACAATAACTTCTCTAAGATCAATAATTAGAGGTTTTCAATAATAGTTACAGGTTTTCTTAAAAACACATTCCATTGTCATTGCTTAAAAAAAAAAAAAAATTGTAGTATAGTCGATAAATAAACAAAATATATAATAAATAAATAAATAAACACTGTGATGTGATTTTAGTTTCACATTGATTACTTTTCTATATTTCAATTTGTGGTACTTTATTGTTAACATATTGGTAACCAAGTAAAATACACGAGGATATACCAAGTGCTCAAGTACCACCCAGAGAGCTGCGGCCGGTTGAAATGATTTGCGGTCACTAGACAAATATCCACTCAATACAATGACAGGTCATCAACTTCTTTTATAGACCATCGTCTTCGGTCGTCTGATATTTATGGTAGTGTATGATTGGTGGTTTCAGCCTTATATCATATCTTTTTCTCTCAAATCGCCAACTAAATAAATATACCTGCAGTGCAAACAAGACTTCAGCAAGTACACTGTAAAAATCATCAATCATATACATGTGGAATAAATCATATAATATATTGGTATAGTTAGAGATATGTTCTGGTTTTATGATATATCACCACAGTTATGGTTTATAATTTTCAATAATGAACATTTGTTACCGACCAAAAACAAAATTACTCTCCCTCAAAATTTGAAGACATGCGTTTCAAGATGCGTTGAATTCAACTAACAAATAAAAAATAAAATCAGTTTGTTCGCCGTCCGCCGTTCATAAAACAACGGGGTCAATATTTTGGAGATTTGCTACAAAAATACTAGTCCATGGAACGATGATCTTAACACCTAGACGTTGATATCAGCTGGTTATTTTTTAAATGGCGGACGATTAACCGTGATTTAATTCAATAAATCAGTTATTTTTGAAGATAGAGAAAAAATTTATCAGTGCTTTCTGACCAAAAACCGCGAATAATCTATTTTAAAAAAATGAAATTTTACACATATATACGCTCATAACTGAGTTATTTTTTGACGATAGAGTAAGGTATGTATAGAGTTTTTGACGATAGAGTAAGGTATGTATAGAGTTTTTGACGATAGAGTAAGGTATGTATAGAGTTTTTGACGATAGAGTAAGGTATGTATAGAGTTTTTGACGATAGAGTAAGGTATGTATAGAGTTTTTGACGATAGAGTAAGGTATGTATAGAGTTTTTGACGATAGAGTAAGGTATGTATAGAGTTTTAGAATAAAAAAGCGCATTAAACTAAAAAAAAAAAAAATCCTTATGTATATTCAATTAACAAATTATAATAGATTTAATTCTACCAAAAATCGGTTATTCTTATACCAATTATCGGGTTATAAAATATTTTCGAGATCAAGGCAATGAACGATATGAACAAAGAACAACAAAAAATTTAAAAAATCATCTTATATGATCAAGCACAACTTATAAGAGTTCTGATTTCCTGATAACTCGGCTATTATTGATGGTAAAGATAAAATTTAAGAATTACGTAAAAGAAAATAAAAAAAATTGAATTGCAATTTTACACGTAAATACCCTCATAACTCAGTTATTTTTGACAATAAAGAAAAGTATGTATAGAGTTTTGGAATCAGTAGCTTTTAGCTTTGCAATTCGATAAAGAAATTAAAATTTCGACAAAACGAAAAAAAAAATCATTTAAATTGCTTACCAAATAGCTGAGATATAGCGTTTTGAAACTAGCACTAGTGGTATGATATTATCCTTTGAATTATTGCTATTTATATTACTTAATTGCCTATTAACAGCCATATAAAAAGTTATACCCTAATATTGTTATTTAGAAATAATAAACCATTGTGTAATAATTTGCAGCGTTTTATATATTCTGATATTCATTAAAAATAAAAGTACTGAACATTGATGAGATTGATTTCTATATAGATATTTATTGATTTGTTATATATAAAATGTCAAAAGAACGTTAAAAAAAAACAATAACTTGTTTAAGACACAATATAAATAAATTAAGTAGAAAAAAAGAGTACATATGGAATATGAAAAGATAATTTATATACTAAAATATTAATTAATATAATATTGCTTGCCAAAATAAATCATGGATTCATTTCTAATAAACTGTATTACTATTTAAAACTATAAACGGATAATATAAAAAAAAATGTATACAATATAAGTAAAAATCTGCTGCGGGCAACATACGACTTTCACTTACCTCGTTTATAGATATCTATTAAAGAAGTATTTTATAAAAACTAAAAAAAAACAAAAGAACGAGTTTCTAAGAAGACCTATACACGAAACGTGATTATTGATTATTTTTCAAATCAGAACTTATAATTTTTCAGGTCTATTGAGATGGGAGGATTGCGTTAAGGCTGATCTCAGGGACTTGGGCTTGATGGAACATTGGATGAGTGTGTTTTGGTGGAATTTGGTGGTATCGGCATCGAACCTCCGGGTTCGGTAAGTCTATTATTATTAATAAGGTGGTTTAAGACTATAGGCATTATAAGCGGAAGTTCATTGGGCCAACATACTTATCATGTTTGGAATATTGTTCATTAAGGGTTATTTCAGATTGGTCTGGCAGTTAGAGTTGGAACACATGTATTTCAAAAGTTTCTGGCTTTTGAAAAACTGATACTCTACAGCAAAATGCTGTAATATGTATAAGTATGGATCATTTTTACATTAAATTAGTATTGAGCTGTTTCACATGAAATGTCCGTTTTTATAGTTTATGAAATACTTAAAGGCTTTTGCAGGTCTCTGTTGTTTTCTTCCAAATGTTTACATATTTAAAGTAAACAGTTACTAATCCTCTACCTTAGTATTATAAACATTAGCTTCTCAATCAATTACTCACTTTTTAGTATACCTCCAAATATGATCATGGAAACACGTGATTTTTGAGTAATATTTTTGTACGATTTTAAACTCGGCCATTCAGCAGCTGAAGCCTCTAGAAATATTTGCAAGGCGTTCGGGGAAGGGAGTGTTAATGAACGGACCATTCGCCATTGGTTTGCTAAGTTTTCAGCTGAGGATATCGACTTGGAAAACTTGCCCCGAGGAAGACCTCCGTCCGTAATAGACAACGATGTCCTCAAACATACAGTAGAAGGAAAACCCTACCAAACAGTTAAAGGACTCTCAGCACAACTAAATGCAAGTGCATCTACCGTTTCCAGACATTTAAAGTGTATTGGGAAAGTAAAAAAGCTCGATACATGGGTACCTCATGATCCCACCGAGCGGCTAATGACCCCATGTTTCAAAACATACCGTGCAAAAATTGAAAGAACTGGGCTACGAAGTTCTTCTGCACCCACCATATTCTCCCGACTTGTTTCTTCCACCTGTTCAGGAATTTAGACAACTTCGTCAAAGGAAAACTTTTGAATATGATTAAGTGAAAAGTGCGTTTTCAGATTTGTTTCACTTCAAAGCTCAGATTTTTTCAGTTCGGGGATAAAAAAGTTTGGTGTCACGTTAGGAAAAATGTGTAGAAAAAGAATGTAAATACTTCGAATACAATTTTTTTTTTTTATATCGTATTTTTAATAAAAACCCTTTACCTTGAAAACGGACATTTCACGTGACATAACCCAATAAATAGAAGTCTATTTATTGCCAAAAATTAAAAAGCTATTAATTGATTACTATTCAAACAGTAGCGCTGAGGTAACTGAGGAATAATAACAGTTCCCACAGTCAATCAGTTTTCATTTCCAGACAATAATTCTCGAATAGTGAAGAGCCCTCCCGATATAAATATAATGCTAATCATGGGAGACCCCATTAGGCCGACAGTGGCTCCGCAATTAATATAACCATCGGACCTAATAGTCAGTTATATCCTAATTGTTCGGTAGCTACCGCCGTCCGGAGGCGAACCATTGGCTCCCGAGATGACGGTCATTAGGTAATAGAATGCCGCTAATGAAGGACTGCCGGGAGGATGGTGGACAGTCGTGAGAAAATCCTATTCTTGTAGCAGCCATTTTCGGAATCGACAAAACGAAAATATCGAAATCGATTATCGGTTGGCTGAGTACGGATGTTCAGTGGGAGTCAGATTATTCATTAAAGATATACAAAAAATAAAATAAATTAATTTTTATTACAATTAAAAGTTGTTTGAATGAATAATTTCATTGTTAGGTTTCCTTTAATTAAAATGATCCATTTTCATTCAACTCATTTTATTTTTTATTTTTTTCTCCCTACGTTTCGGCTTTTGCCATTTCCAAGGGATTTTTAATATTCCATCATGCACTAATATAAATATATATTTTGTCACAATTTAAAAAAAAAAATTATAAAACTATTATAGGCTGACCAGCCCTGCCTGGTTGTTATGATAACAGGTATTTTAATGAAAACTTGTTAAGAGATTTGACTCATCTGAAAATGTATGGTTAGTAATAGAAACGGTGATTGTCTCCAGTAATTTCACAAAATTCAAGCACATGTTAACTGCTAGAGCATTCAATCCAAAGTCCTCCGAACAATAGTTACTGCTCCTTATTATGTCTCCAACCGTACCTTGCACCACGACCTTAATGTTTCATTTATTTCAGACCTGATTCCGTTCAAATTTTCCTAATTCCACCAGAACCTCATTCATCATCCTAATCCTCTAGCACAATCCCTAGCACCACTCTTCCATACACCCCACCTAGAAGGATGAAACGGCAGTGGCCCCGCGACCTCTTGTAAATATGTGTACGAGTATATTGCAGTTCTAGCACAGGTTAGATTCTCCACTTAATGTGCTGTATGTTTAACGTGTATAGCTTTTTTAAGTCAAATTCATAATTTTTACAGTCAAATTCATAATTTTTTCTGCCAAATTTATAATTTTTTCAGTCAAATTCATAATTTCTTCAGTTAATTTCATAATCTCTTGTACCCATTTTATACAGTTAATTTAATGAGGTTTCGCTACCAAGAACTTAACGTTTTTATTAAATCTTGTTGTTTTTTATCCATTTAACGTCGCTTTATGTTACTGTGCTTAATCCGACGGTGGTGCGGGAGTCCTAAGTTTGGATGCATAATAATACGTCCAAGTGACAAACCCGGCAGAATCAAACACCTTGTTGAATGCATTGAGGGTCACCTGTGGGGTAGTGGCTAGCATAACATCATTCTATGCTTAAGGTCGCAAGTCTAAAACCAGCAGATCGTCCTATATTTGTGCACCACAGATGACTCTTAAAAGATTTAATAAGTTGAACTCGTAAAAGATCCCTATCTTAAGTAAACCTGGGTAGGCAAAACTTAAGACTCCCGCTGCACCGTCGGATTAAGCACAGTAACATAAAGCGACGTTAAATGGATAAACAACAACAAGATTTAATAAAAATGTTAAGTTCTTGGTAGCAAAACATCATTAAATTAACTGTATAAAATGGGTACAAGAAATTATGAAATTGACTGAAAAAAGCTATATTTATTCATTATTGTATATATATTTTATTATAATTGTATTGCTACGCAAATATTGTATGAATGTTATCTTCCACCTCTATTATTAATGTTCAAATTAGGACGGATTATAATATTACTCAATAAAAATTGTTATGAACAACAAAAAAATTAAGAAGTACCAAACTCTCATTTATAATAATAATAATAAATAAAAAATTTTTTTTTACCTGGGAATGTCCCTTTAGAATAAAAATATACAGAATGTACAAAAATGCTTTGGAGTCTTAAAACATATTAGTACATAAACAAGTTATTAATTACTTATATAAAAAAGGCAATAATTCAACTATGATAAGGAAACAAAAAAACAAAGTGAGGAATGGGAAGGAGGGAATGGAATTCCATAGGATCGTGGATCGAATGAGAAAGGATCTGTCGAAATGTGGTTTTCGGTGGCCCTCTGTATAAATCTGAAGGTCTGGAGCGTGTACAACGAGGATGGACAGAGGATTTGAATTGTAGGAGGTCAAAAATGTATGATGGACGACGGGAATTGATAAGCTGGTAAAGGAATGACGCAAGGAAATACTTGCGACGATTGTGAAGGGTAAAGCCACTTCAACTCGCCACTAAAATTGAGATACGGAGGCGTACCTAGGGACCCCGAAGATGAATCGGACAAAGCAATTAATTAAACGTTTAATTTTTATCTCGAGATCCCCAGAAACACCATCGTATACCGCACAGCAATAGTCAAAGTGGAGAAAAACTTAGAGAGGTAAAGGAGTTTTCGGGTTTCAAGCGGGAATAGGTGACGGAGGGAATACAGTCGCTTTAAGGTTGAAAAGGTACGATGGGAGATTTCGGAAATATGATTTTTGAAGGATAGAATTTGTCGAAGGTTACTCCCAGATTCCTGACATTTATTAAATACCTTATCGAAAGAAGAGAAAGTATATGTTGGAGACACAAAGTGAATTCTCTGTATACATATTTTCCGATGAAATATGGTTCTCCTACTGTCGGGTAACTCAATAAAATATCAAAAATACCAACAAACGGAATTATGGGCGTATAAGGAGCAAACAATAGTCCGGTCCGAAGACACAGCCTGCTAGCTCTATCGTATTCTGGTTGTAAATAAGGCAGCTCTGATTTACTATATAGAAGGCACAACTCTATTTATGTTCCGCTACCAGGTATTATGGCCTACACTAACCTACCAGTTTTGTAGTCCGCTGTCCGCCCGGCAACATATTTTAACAGGGCAGAGAGTGAGAGATCAAAAGAAAAAAAGGAAAAGAAAAAAGTGAAAACCTAAATACATTGAGGGACCGGTCGGTAGCTGTAAATTATAAAGCATTTTTTTTATTCTCCTGGCGGCCATTCATAGCCCGGGTACGTAGTGCTCCGATAAAATAAAAACCACCGCTTCGATAAAAAAAGATATTTTACTGGAGGCTGCGAGGTGCCCCCACTGGGCAGGTCCTTTCTCATCGGAAGGTGCTTCTTCACTTCACTCTTACATATACATAAAAGCATAAATTAACACACACCCACACATAGAATGAGAGGGAGAGAGAATGAGGGATATAATTTACGAATAAGGAATTTTAGAATAGAATAGAAAAATGAACTTTATTCTGGGACATAGTCCCTTAAGAAAACATTGATGTTACAAATAAATATAGCTCTTCTGGCAAGAATACATTAACCAAAAATAAAAAATAAAATAAGTAAATAAATAAAATGAAAAATATATACATTCACTCACACATACACTCATACACAAATCACAACGAATGATCATAATAATAATGATAATAAGTACAATAGAATGATCACCTAAAAACAACTAATTTACAACTAAAAAATAAATAAATGAAAAATATTTACCTAGGTAGAGAAGATTAACATACACGAGTCACAAAGTAATAATCATAAAAATAGTGATAATAATTACATACTTAGCTGGTCCACTCATCCATACAACCCTCCTAGAAGGTTAAAACGGCAGTGGCCCCGAGACATATTGTAAACATCTATTCTGGAGTTCTGACACTGGTCAAATTCTCCTCTCATGTGCGGTGTGATTGTGGCTATGGCGCCCTCACTTAGCTTCCGCTGGCTCTCACCAGTGATGCGGCTGAGAGGGAGGCGCTGGGATCCTTTGGCTCTGCTTGTCCTTCCACAAGTGGGGGGACAAGCCCCGTCCGGGGTTCCCAAACTGATTGTAAATATTGTACATAGGTATGAATGTGACATGTTTTGTTTATTTATTTGTTAACTTCATTTATTTGTATTTATTTTGTCTATAAATTTTGTTATTGTATACGTTTATTTATTTTGATTTTATTTTATGTAATTTGACTTTCCTTTTGTTTATATTGTAAATATTGTATGAATGAGATCCTGTAGCACTATTATTATTGTCTATTATGACAAATTGTAATATATACGAATAAAAAAAAAAAAAAAAATTACATTAGCATAAGAAAATAAAAACAACAATTTTGAGAAAAAAAATAAGTAAAATAAAGTAAGCATTTAGTCATTATAATGATTAAATTATATCATCAAATATCATATTTAAGGTCAGCAAGCGTCTGTGAGGGATAATAGATACTGGAAAAGGAGATATTTAAATGTGGATAAGGAATAAATTTTATACTATTTATACAAAAATTACAGCTGATGCGCTCGATATAACAGTCATACGTTACATCGTCTCTCAGATTTTTGCTTTTTTCAGTAGGAATTCGCTAGAATTCAGTCTGGAGAACATCACTAGACCTCAGGAATATTACGGCAGTGAATATTGGAGAAGTTTCGGTAAGCAAAGTTATAATTTACTTTGTACAATCACGAAAAAGTGAAAGAAGGGTCACTGATCAGCTGATTGCTGCTAGCTCGGCAAGCTCGGGCTTGCTTTTCTTTTAATTATCTTTCTTTTATCTTTAATTCTTATCTCATTATTTATTTATTATTATTATTTTCTTAAGCAATGAGATATTTTCATCAAGTCATGTCCTCAAAGTCTGCAAGTAAAAGATCTAGATCTGCAGGTTCTAACTCGTCTCCCACAAAACAGAGACCCCGCCGTGAACAAAATAAAAAAATGATTCCACCAGCGACCGCGTCAGCTACCTCATTAGGTTCTGAACCACAGCCCAGCACATCATCACAAGGAATAACTGATGAATCTCCGTTTTTTACACCGAATCCATTTCAGATCCTCCAAAATGAAAAAGAAACCATGGAATCTTCTCCTATACCCAGAGAACCACTACCTCCACCAATATTTGTTAAAAATATTAAAAATTTTAAACTGATGTGTGCGCATTTAAACAAAGTAACAGATCCTAATAGTTATTATTGTATAAGTAGAATCAATGATACTAAAATATCTCCGACTACTGCTGAAACCTACAGAAAGATTGTAAAATATCTGACTGAGACCAAAGCTGACTTTCATACTTATCAGCTGCGCCAAGAAAGAGCATTAAGGGTCGTAATCAGAAACCTACATTCCTCAACACCCGTTGAAGCAATCAAAGAAGAACTGACAGAATTAGGATTCCAAGTGAGGCAAGTCACCAACGTTCTAAAAGATAAAAGTCCACTGCCTCTATTCTTCGTGGACTTGGAACCATCAGCAGGAGTCGAAAAAATCTATGACCTCAGTAGACTGTACTATACCCGTGTAAAAGTTGAAAAACCTTACACAAAGAAAGAAATAGTCCAGTGCCATAACTGTCAGGCATATGTTCATACTAAAAGTTATTGCCATCACATACCACGCTGTGTGAAATGCGGTGAACAGCATAAAACAGAAGAATGTACAAGATAAAGATCAGCACCCGCTGTATGTGCTCTGTGCCTCAAGGACCACCCGGCTAACTACAAGGGATGTGAAATCTACAAGAAACTCAGAACCAGATACCAAAAACCTCAGGATCCGAATGAAACAGCTGTACCAACCAGAAGCAGAAGAGAACCATCTAAACTTGTAAATTCTAACGTGTCAATTGCCCACTTGCTTGGAGGTGGTAACCAGAATCATGAAGTCGAGGCACTGCCGGAACAACATTTTCCTCAACATTCTCAATCTATTGTACAAGAATCTATCCCTGAAAGTTTACCTAATCTTCAAAAAACTCCTCAACATCAAATCTCTCATATCCCTCCACCATCAAACGTCACAGATCTTACCAGTCTAATGACATCGTTCATCTTCGAAATCAAATCTCTTGTTATGCCGCTTATATCACTCCTTACAAATCTAATATCGAATCTAATCCCTGCCTTGAAAAATCCTTAAATGACTTCACCTAACTCCTTATCCATTCTCCTTTGGAATGCGAATGGTGTTAGAAATCATACTGACGAACTGACAGCGTTGTTGCAAGACAAAACAATCGATGTTGCACTTATAACTGAAACAAGACTAACGACTAAACAGTACTTCAAAATACCGCAATACATGACATACCGTACTGACCACCCAGACGGTAAAGCCCATGCCGGTTCTGCTATCATTGTCCACCAATCCCTCTCTCATCATTTACTCCCACTTCCCACCTATGATTTCCTACAAGCCACAGCCATAGTAATCAAGACTTTTTCCTTTCCGGTAACCCTCACATCTGCATATTGCCCTCCTAAACATTCCATTTCCAATTCTGAATTTGTGTCCTTCCTGGATTCCTTAGGAAATCGTTTCATTCTGGGTGCAGACTTAAACGCCAAGCATCAGCAGTGGGGTTCCAGAACCACAAATTCTCGGGGACGAAATTTGCTGTCTGCACTCAACTCCCGAAATTTTAATATCCTGCCTCCTGACTCCCCTACCTACTGGCCGACCGATCCTAACCGCAATCCGGACATCCTCGACTTCTTTATCCACAGCGGATTAGGCTCTCTCAACTTGTCTTTAACTCGCCTTGATGAACTATCCTCAGACCATAGTCCACTGATCCTAAAAGTATCTCTCACTCCAATTCCAAAACCCATTCCACCATCATTCATCCGAGGCCCTGTCAACTGGAACCTTTTCCGCCAAATCCTGACCGATAATATTGACCTCAGAGTAACCCTCAAAACCCAAGATGACCTAGGTAATTCCGTCTATTCCTTTACCTCCGCCATCCAACAAGCTGTCTGGACTGCTTCCTCTCCTAAACACTCCAATATAAATCCAGACCAAAATCATTTTCCACAACCTATTATAGACCTTATCCACACCAAACGCCGAGCAAGATCATTATGGTAGCGCACCCGACACCCAACAGATCGCCGCTCCTATAACTTCTATTGTAGACAATTGAAGAGGGAGTTGGCGAACTTCCGATCCCAGTCCTTTAATTCCTACCTCTCCTCTCTAACAGCTCGTGATAATTCCCTGTGGAATGTCACGAAAAAGATCCTAAAATACCATCATGTTTCCCATCCTCTCCGACGTGGTGATGACTCCTGGGCTGCGTCTGATGAAGATAAAGCCGAGGAATTCGCCACACATCTCTCCAAAGTATTCACTCCTCACCCGGAATCCCACATCAATCACACCGCAAAAGTGCAAGACTTTCTTATGTCACCGATTCCACTTTCCCTACCTCCTAAAGCTATTAACCCCTCTGAGGTCAAATATCTTCTCCAAAAACTGACTCTCCGTAAATCTCCTGGACACGATCTCCTTACTCCCCAGATCCTCCGACAACTTCCGCAGAAAGCTATTATATTCCTTACTTATATTTACAACTGCATCCTCCGCACCACCTATTTTCCACTGTTATGGAAACATTCCACCATCATCCTTTTTTTAAAACCAGGTAAACCTTCCAACAACACTTCATCCTACAGGCCTATTAGTCTACTCCCCATTCTCTCAAAAATCTTCGAAAGGCTTCTTCTAAAACGTATCCTACCCATATTAGAATCTCAAAATCTTCCTTCCCATCAGTTTGGATTCCGTCCTCAGCATTCCACAGTTCAACAGGGGCTCCGAGTTGTAGACCATATTTCCTCAGCTCTTGAATGCAAAGAGTATTGTTCTGGTGCGTTTCTGGACATTGCGCAAGCTTTTGACCGGGTATGGCACACTGGATTACTCTTCAAGCTGAAAACCCATTTACCCCAGTCCCTATACCTCATTCTCCGATCCTATCTCTCGAACCGTTCCTTCCGAGTTCGCTGTGGTGAAGAATTTTCTAACCTTTATCCCGTTGAGGCCGGTGTTCCTCAAGGCAGCGTCTTGGGACCCATCCTCTACATCCTTTACACTGCTGATATTCCTACACATCCTGATACCTTTCTGGCAACTTTTGCAGACGACACCGCCATCCTATCATCCAGTTCCAATCCTGAAACAGCATCCTTAAACCTTCAGAGACACCTTTTCCTTATCGAACACTGGTGTAATAACTGGCGTGTAAAGGTGAACGAAGCCAAATGTAAATACATAACCTTTACTCTTAGACGAAAATCCTGTCCGCCAGTTTATTTCAACTCATTACCGATTCCTCTCTCAGATACAGTCCGGTATCTTGGCTTACTGTTAGACAAAAGATTGACTTGGAACCCACATACAAGACTTAAAAGACAAGAACTCAACCGACGATTCGGACAGTTATACCGACTACTTAACAGAAAATCTGAACTTACAGTTGACAACAAATTATTAATCTACAAGACAATACTGAAGCCCATCTGGACCTACGGACTTGAACTGTGGGGGACAGCTAAACGTTCTAACATCATTCAATCCTTTCAATCCAAAGTCCTCCGTACAATAGTAAATGCTCCTTATTATGTCTCCAATTATACCTTGCACCACGACCTTAATGTTCCATTTATTTCAGACCTAATTCCATCCAAATTTTCCAAATTCCACCAGAACCTCATTCATCATCCTAATCCTTTAGCTCAATCCCTATCCAGCTCCACTCATCCATACAACCCACCTAGAAGGTTGAAACGGCAGTGGCCCCGCGACCTTTTGTAAATATATTGGAGTTCTAGCACTGGCTAGATTCTCCACTCAATGTGATGTATGTATGAGTGTGTGTATGTGTATATAGGTATAAGTGAATTATTGACTTTTGTATTGATTCATTATTGTGTATATATTTTATTGTAATTTTATGTTGTGTAAATATTGTATGAATGTTAATGTGAATAGTATGTTTGATATCATTCAGCACTACTATTAATGTTCAAATTGGGACAGATTGTAAAATTTTCTCAATAAAAATTGTTATTGATATATTGATATTATACTATTTATACAAACGGAAATCATTTTAAATGTTTGTTTTTTCTCGCACTTGCCTAAGCAATAATTGAATATATAGTAAGGGACAATATTGCGATATTTTTTTTTCAAATTGGAGTTATCATCGGAAATTCATGTTTTATGGTCCTTTATGTCCAAATGACCAAGTCCCGGAAAAAGTTCTGTGAGAGTGTGCAAGAAGCTTATCTCGAACACTCATATAAAACAGTTATAAAAAAGAAAATAAAACCATTTTTTTTTTTTAATGCGTATACACCTTAGATTTCTTAGCACCTTTTTCAAAATTAAAGTCGTCTAATTAGAAGACCCACTTTATATCTTTCATTTTATGACTTCTTCAAAAAAAGTCACTAAAAATTTTGATTAAAGCGTCTAAAGACATGTCAAGTTTAATAGGCTTTATTATCATGCAGGTTTTATTCCGAATGAAATATTCCAGCATGGCTTAGATTTCGGTAGTTTCGATTTCGTTCGACTAAAGTATCTTTAATTTTGGATGAATTAATAACAAGCTAAAGAGCAAACATGTTATTTAGGTTTTCGCCAGAACACAAGAGTTGTATTCGTAAGAATAGTATAACATACCTTGAAGTTGAAGGTTTTAGAAAAATCAGGAAGAGGAGGGAGTGTCGAAGTAGGTATAAGGTTTAAAACTATAATTTAGTAATTTTATTAAAACCACAAAAAATTATAGATGTTTGTTGATCATCAGATGGCTAATTTATTTTATATATTATTTATTGTTTTGCTGGAATCGGCCTGCTAGGACCACGCGAATACCATTACTAATTCCTTCTCACACCTTAAACCTTCCTTCTACACCAATACTCTCTCATTCTCCTGGACTGCTCCTCTCTCTTCTCCTTAGTGTTTCAATATTTTTAATATTTTATTAATTTAATCAATGAATTTATTTTATTAACGTTATGAGCCATTTTGGGTTTGTGGCAATTCCAAACTTACTTCTGCTGTCGGTAGTTGCTTCTTGACTCTTGTCTTGACGAAGTCCTGCACCAAGGTTCGAAACGTTGGTTAAATAAATAGATTTTATTTAACTATTTTACAAATTTTTTTTTGGTCGCCATAAAATTCTTCGTATTGTGCTAAACACACCGTCAAAGATTTATTGATTTACTCTTCGACATGACACGAGTCCTCCCGTTCTCTTAGACACCACACAAATTCCACAGACGGACACTGTACATTATCTTGGTTTGTCGTTTGACAGAAGAATGACTTGGGGCCCGCATATTAACAAAAAAAAAGAAAACCCTTAACCAAGGACTGAGACTTCTTTACTCACTCTTTTTAACACACTCTTAACTAAAACTTTGAAAGAAATTAAACACCTATACTTGCCTACTGAAATATATTTGGACTTATGCATCACAGATATATGGGACAGCTAAAAAGACTCACAATAACAAACTTCAAATCTTTCAGGCTAAAATGTTTAGATCAATTACAAAAGCACCGTGGTACGTTAGCAACATAACTTTACATACTGACCTTAAGATGCCAACTGTCAATAAGCACATACGGACACACTACAAACTACAAGGTCACCCTAACACACTAATCAATGACATGGCCACAACACTCATGCCAGGAAATGCCTACAGAAGGCTGAAGAGGAGTTGGATGAGAGACCTTCTCCTTTAGTAATTCACTCTAATTTCATGCCAGGAGTAGGTACCGCTGGGTGCTGCTCTCCCTCATGCCTTTCACGCCATGTTTCTTAAAATTGACCGCACATTCACTGATTGTTCATTGTATTATTTACAGGTTTGAATAAAGATTTTAAGTTAAAAAAAAAAAATATATATAGAGTAGTGGAATGAATATGCAGTATTAATTTATCTCCTTTTAAATAAATAAAATATATTGTTTGAGTAATATTTTATCTATAGGAAACATATTTTAGGAAATAAGAAAACAAGAGGCATAAGGACACCCCGCAGCGGTATAAATCATCCGCTCGGCATGGAGAGAAATGCTGACGAAGCTATCAATCCTAGGACTCCATCTGCTGAGACAAAGGGACCGGGAAGTGACTCTGCAGGATCTGTCTCTGTGTGGGTGTACTTGCCTCGCTGTGTGTGGGTACACAATGCTTCCTCTAGTTGCAGCAAGTTGCGGGGTAGGGGGGTATGGAGAATGGATGAAGCATGGATGGTAAGCCGATGGAAGTGGAATGGTTTGATGGTATGTAAGAGCTGAAGATGCCAAGTTAAAAGTAGTACTTGAAAATTACAAATCAAAGGGAAAGTATTCCGATTGATTACATTTTCGAATTCCGATTTTCAACAGAAACACACGTCTAGCTTATAACAAAGTCTCGCAAAAAGGTGTGTGTTTGTGTGAAACTGTTGTTCGAATTTGGATTACTGGATGATCTACTTTACACCGTGTATTTTTCTACTTTTTTATTTTATTTTTCTCCACAATTGTTTGTATGATGTTTATTTATTTGCGAACTTTGTATTTATCTCAATTATAGGTTGTTGTTTGTTTGTTTTTAATTTTAGAGAGAAGAAAGAAAATAAACTTTATTTACATTTTTACATATTGACAAAAAATTTATAAATGATTTCGGATGAGACATCCTTACAATCATCAAATGTTTGGTTCATTTGGTAGTTATAATCTAATTGTCTAATCCATAACTAGTGGTAAAATTAAATTGATATTAACTATGGTAGTAGGAAAAACTAAATAAAAAACCTACATATAAAAAAACGAACAAAAAAAACAAACAGATAACACAATTGATAATATAAACTTAGAAATTAAAATAAACTAGTTTAAGTTAGCAACACATGTTTAAGTTCTTTTATGAGTGTAGCGTTTTAGAAATGCTTTATTATAGTTACCGATTTCCTTTATTAAAGGATTTTTGGAGACTGGTGTTTTGTTTTTAATTTGTTTTATTTTATTGTACATATAAATGATTTTTTTATATTTTATGTAATTTTTTATCATTATTTTCTGTATATATTGTATGAATATGGTCCTATATCTCTATTACTATTGTCCATTCTGAAACAGATTGTAATATTTCTCAATAAATAAATATTTAAAAAAAAAAAAAAAAAAAATTCTCCAAAACACTCTAAAGTACTCCCCTATTTTGTAAATTCAAAAAAAAAAAAAAAACATATCATCTAATTAGCATTGATAAGAAACGGATAAATGTACAAGTTCAACGAATTTGACTGAAGGATAAACGAGCAATAATAATTTAAAATGTAATTTTTGGTTGTCTGAAGATAACAATAATAATGTAGATGTACAATATACCGCTAGAAAGCGAATGATTGTAGAAAAAAAATTTTTTTCTTACCTCTGGTTTTATTTTCGAACAAAATACAAATACAAATGTAATATGTATAGATGTCACATTTGTCCTTCTGTTACCCGGAGGTATTCTAAAGAGGATTGCTATATGCGCATCCAGCACTAGTAATCTTTCAAGGGCTTCTTCTATGCCTTTATTTATCCATTGCAACTTGTAGCTAAGGATCACTTGTAGCTGGGTGGCTAGCGTAACAGCCTCTCATGCTAAAGGTCACGGGTTCAAACCCGCAGGTGTTCCTAGGATTTTTTAATGGGAGTAAAAAATGCTTAGTTACGCCGTCCTTCGGAGGGGACGTTAAGAGGTGGTCCCGAGCCTGTGCGATGTCAGGTACTCGTTAAAGATCCCTATCCTAATAAAACCTGGATAGGCAAAATTTAGGACTCCCACTGTAGCTTCGTCCGATTAGCTATAGTAGAAAAAAATATTTTTTTAGACACAAAGTTATAAAATGTAATGGAGTAAGATTAAAAGTGGATAAAACTAACTAGTTGCTGTTGATAACAATTTTATGTTTATTAAATGTAAAGCATATGTTTGTAACGAAACTATGTGTATTTCATTAAACCTTTTGAAATACATTTACTGTTTCTTAAATTAACTTTAACTACCGTTAATATGTTAAAGTCGTGTGTTGCCCGCACTAGATTTTTACTTCCACTTACCTATATATAAATAGTTGATTTTGTTACCCTTTTAACGTTGCACAACGAATACAGTTATTATTAATTATCAGATCGTTATATTATTTTGTGAGATTTACAATAGCACACTAGTAGAAGTAGGCATATCCAAAATTTCTCACTATATTTTAGCTTATAAACGTTATATTTGTATGTCGTCCATTTCGTTTGAAACATAAATATGAATTAATTGTAAGAAAGAAGCCTGGTTGGCGGTCAGTAAAAGAAGCAATAAAATGATTTTAACTAGATTTTGCCTGTATACGTTTCGACTTACCAATTTTATATCATCATCATGTCTAAAAAGATACAAAAGGAATAAAATGAGTGTGTAGTATAATATAAACAATGAAAGATAATATTAAAAACAGGGGGGAGGGGGTATTATAATAACTATAATAAAATTATAATAATAAAAAAAAAAAAAAAAACCTGTACCACTACATCCCATGAAGGGTCTTGGGCTCAGTACATATAGAGATTCGTACTGTTTCTAGGCCAACGGCAGTGCAATGAGGTGATTAGACCTTAATCACGCTCAGCCGCCAGGTTTTTCCCCAATTAATTTGGGTACCCACTTTATAGAGGCTGGGTCTGCCCCAGGAGGGTCTCCATACCCTAGGGTCGCCTCCCGACTGAATTAACAGAATAAATAATATTCTGCCACAGTCGGGATTCGAACCCAGGACCCGGAGCACAGCAGACTAGTGCTCTATCCACTAGACCACGCCGCTCCCTAAAATTATGATAACATTAAAAATGTTTTACGTAATATTGAACTGGAGGATGTCAATATGTAATTAATAAATTTGTAAAAAGTAATCGAGTAATTAATACAAATTTAACAAACCAAGTAATTAATACAAAATACAAATTCTTTATCCTATTCATTTCCTTAAACACTATTAAAACAATTAAATATATAAAACTGTTTAATTGTTTCTTTTGCTGACCGTCACCCGGAATAATTCCTTAATTGTGTTTCTCAACGGTAAAATAATTATATCTATTATGAATTAATCCCATCCGGGAGTGAAGCATTTCCCAAAAATATCTGGGTTTTTTGGGTTCCTGAAACAGTTTCATCTGTTTGCTAATAGGGAAATTTTTTTAGTCGCTCTAAAACATTTTAAAATTCATTAACGTGTTTCTTGTTAACGTGTTTTTTAAGAGGATGCATACGAAGCGTATTCAAATGTTATTAGATTTTTAAAAATATTTTAATCTCCTAAAAAACATTCATTTATAAGAATAATAAATAATAATTTATGAAATAAAAACAAAAAAAATACTTGTCATTGAGGTGGAAGATTTAACCCATAATCATGTGTCCAAAAAAGCTATGATGACACATAAGTATTATGCTTAAATAGAAACTAAAACGTATTCAGTAATTATGGATTATTCTTCTTCTACTAATATGGCATCTTAACTTTGTTTCACATACATATGGTTAAAAGTGTTACGGATCGACTGAAGTGTTATGTGTTATAGTTACTATTGCCACAGAGGTACATAAACTAACAAAATATTAATATAAAAAAAAAAAAATTCGTAGTCGCTCAAAAACATTTTAAGATCCAATAACAATGTAACGTGTTCCCATGGGGACTGCGTACGAAACGTGAATGATGGTATTTAATATGCTTAAATATATGAGTCAGATTAATTATATTTTATTTTCATGTAGTTAGAATTTCGATTTCCTTTCAAAAAAGTGCTTATACTTTTTTAGGAAATGTACAGTTTTTGACTTATTAGAAAATAATATTTTTTTTAATTTTAGAAATATATTTTTTTCGAGCCCAGTCTTATTGCACACTAACACGACAAGTGACATCCATGAATGATTTAACTTTTTCAACCATGGTCATTTTTGAGTTACTGCGATGATCTGAAATATGAGAGAAATGGTACTTTCATTTTTAAATATAGATAAGCAGAAACGTTAACGTCACCAGAGAATAACACGTGCAAATAAAATATTAATAATAACATGCTAAAAACATAAATTATAATGAATTTATACAATTATGTTTAAATAATAATAAGAGAGCAGAAAGAAATACAAAAAATATAAATATAAATCAAATTTTACTCACCGTTTTTCATGTAAACACTTTTCAGCTCACATTTATTGGCATAATCAAATTAGCTAAATAGCTAAATTCTGATTAAGAAGCAATAAGGCAGCGAAAGAAGAGGGATTTAAATATTTAAATAGCACTGTGTATGTTTGGAAGGAGGATATTCCAGAATACAGTGGATTAGCATAAAAAGGAGCGTTTGTATTAATTGATTTATAACAAGATGTACCGAGGTCAGAATGGTAGGATTTTACTTCCTTTGAATGGATTAAAGGTTCAAAGTGCAGGAGGCAATATATTTGAGAAAATAGAGCTATCTTGAAAATATTTGAATTATAGTTATCAACGGAAATACATGTTTTATGGTCCCATGAGTTCAAATAAACGAGATCATAAGAACGAATTGAATCTGACTAGAATCAACCAAAAGTCGCCTGAAACTAAATTTTCGTATGTATGTCTTTCACACTCTCTTGAGTTCTCAACACAATGTTGTGATTAAAATCGACTTACATTAAATGTCACACAATTTCACCGGTTTACATTTTTCACATAAACACTTCAAACAATTATAATAACAAGATGATGAAAATAAAGCCAATATCCTCTTAAAGTATTTAAAAAGAAGTTTATATTATAAAAGAGTATAAAATGTAAGTGTGAACGCCAATGACCCACAAGGGTAGAGGCGTCATAAATAAATTATAATTAAATTAAATTTATACTTTAATTGTCTTTTAGTTTGTTTGTTTAGGTTTTAAGGCGTAAAACCCTATGGTCATCAACGCCTAGACACTATATGCATATTCAACCTTTATAAGAAAGAACTATTAGGTAATGAGTGATTGAGAGAAAGAAAGAAAAAAAAAATAAATAAATAAATAATAAAAGCGGAAGCTGTAGAGGTATCTGATTTAGAACCGTCGGTGTAAATTAAAAATGGTTCAGGAATGGTTTGTCTTTTAGTAGTTCAATCGAAATATTTAAATACTGTTCCTTAAAATGCCCTTAATTTTATTTAGTGTATAAACTATACAATTATAAAATATTTGCCCATTTCGCATTATTATTAGATATTAGTAGGAAAGATATTAATATATATATATATATATATATATATATATATATATATATATATATATATATATATATATATATATATATAAATATGATAATTTAATAAACATTAGATTATAGTATGCTAATGAATGAATAAGTTTATTAAATTACATGACTATTCTAAATCTGAACATAGCCTGTATAATATGTTTTAATAATTTCAACCAACAACAATTTTATTGAGTAAAATTACAATCTGTCCCAATTCGGACATCAATAGTAGAGGTGAAAGATAACATACATCCTACAATATTTACACAGCATAAAATTACAATAAAATATATATACAATATGTTTTAAAAATTAGTATTTATTTTTGTATTTAACCCGTCTCTTAGTAAAAAAACACTCATTTACTAAACCGAGGTAGGTTATTCATTAGATTTGTTTTCGATATGTTTTTATTATCTGGAGAAATGCACTATTTTTTTTTTATTTAGCTGGTTGTGTTTTTTTTTTTATTTAGCTGGTGTCACACAATTTCACCGGTTTACATTTTTCACATAAACACTTCAAACAATTTTAATTACAAGATGATGAAAACAAAGCCAATATCCTCTTTAAGTATTTAAAAAGAAGTTTATATTATAAAAGAGTATAAAATGTAAGTGTGAACGCCAATGACCCACAAGGATAGAGGCGTCATAAATAAATAAATAAATTATAATTAAATTAAATTTATACTTTAAAAAAAAATTCATTTACTAAACCGAGGTAGGATATTCATTAGATTTGTTTTCGATATTTTTTTATTATCTGGAGAAATGCACTATTGTTTTTTTATTTAGCTGGTTAGCGGAAAGCCGATCACAGAGTTAAATGAAATGAAATATTATAAACCATCAGAAAAATTTTCTAATAGTTAATACATAACAGAAATGATTATTTTGAACATTATATATATATATATATATATATATATATATATATATATATATATATATATATTTTTTTTTTTTTTTTTTTTTTTTTTTTTTCTAATCGTTCATCTTGACATTTATCAGATGGTTAGATCTATCATCTATTTGCGGATGTTTCTTTCTCCTCTCCTTTCGGACCCATATCTCTTCATTCCTTCATATATTTTTTTGTTATGTCCTTCTGAAAGATTCGGACTGTTGTTTTAGCGCTTCGGTGCTTCTCGGAATATTTTAATTTCGACATCGCTTGTTCGTTTATTTATTTAACATCACTTTAGGGTGATGTGGCTTTATGAATCGGATGATGACAGTGAGAATGCTAAATTTTGCTTATCCAGATTGAGTTGAGATCACATTTTTACGACGTCTGGGAATACCATAACTAAGAATTTTTTTATTCCCATTTAAAAAACATAGGGTCACCAGTCAGATTTGAACCCGCGACCTTTGGTATAAAAGGCTCTTTGCTAAACACTAAGCCCCTTAAGTTACCCCAGTTTCGTCAATTAATGAGTTTCCTCGGTTTTCTCTGTCTTCTGATAACCTCTGATTTTTCAGGTCTGTAGGGGTAGCAATTATGAAAGACATTTGCTTCTTACTTAATCTTTAAAAAAATTGCTTGTTTATTGGACTTTCATAAACTATAAACAAGTGTGGGTAACTCAATTTCGTATTACTCAAAAAAAAAAATTTTTTTTTTAAGTATGAGTATTTTCATTAAAATTTTTGGGTCTAAAACGTAACTTGTATCCTTTCATTCTTTCTAAATTTTTCAGTATACCTTTATTTCACAGTTTCAATCTTAATGATTTTTATTATTATTAAGGTCAAAAATAAATCATCTACTTCTCGAATGTTATAGTGCTTTAATTCTACGCAGGTATTCCACCTATTCCAGTTATATCGATTTATTGCCAGCCGAATGCCACAACTATAATTGTCAATTAACAAGGAATGCGGTTACCGTTTGTAAATTTTAATTGCGACATAGATAACTAACTCCTTGAACGTTTAGGAACGGAAGGGGAAAAAAATATTCTCTTAATAGGACTGCTATAAAAAAGTGTTAGCCGTCCCTCTGTCAGCCATAATGACCAAAGATGGACGAGACAAAAGGAAATCAACGACGGGGTTCGAACCCATTCGGATCTCCGAAGGCTATAAATGGCCCAAGCGAGAAGAATCCCATCTGTGACATGTGCATAAAAAAAAAAAAAAATACCGACTAGCCGAACCCATAATTAACACCATATTTACCGGAGCGGCCGAAGAGATTGATGCCCGATTCAGGGGACCGCAAAAAACCCGGGGCACAAGAATGCGGGGCCCCCTCTCCGAAAGAGAAAAAAAAAAACGATAACAATTGGCTCTTGTTCTTGTTTTCAAGTAGCAGAAATTGTCCCGATGAGAAGAGTGGACTAAACACTATAATTAGAGAGGCGAGGGGTAGCTCCTGGGCTTCTCTTGGTCACGACGGCCATTAGCTTTTGATAAGCCATCATTACTGGGACCGATTACCCCGGGGCGTTCGCTACGTCGGGAACCCGGCCCTGTCTCGATGACGGGGGTTACCGAGAGGTTATCTTCTCGCTGGATTGCAGAAGTTGTCTCGATGAAAGACACAGAGTTCCATGAATAAGCGGGATAACTCAGTGAATCAATAATAATGAAACATTTAAATGAGAATGAATATCTCTTGAAACGGCTGTTAACATAGGGAAAAATCTGGTACGCGCAACCACGACTATCACTTGCCTTGGTTGATAAATTAGTTTAAGAACTATGAAAAAAATATAGAGTTAAACATATTTTAAAGAATAATATTCAATTTTGTTGGAAATGTTTGTTTTAGATTAAATAATATGACGATATAAAAGTTTTATGTAAAATAATCACCTTTTCGTCATTTTACTTTATCATTTACAATTATTTTTTTAATGTAATATTTTTTTTTTAAATCTACAGCTTTCAAACGGGATATTTTAGTTAACAACTTAGAACATAGAAATTTTATTTTGTCTTTGGGGCTTCCCCATACAAATAGAGCCTAGCTTGGCTATAAATTACAATATTATGATTTTTGAACTTTATATACATATCATTTAAATTTTTTTTTTTTTAAACATAATTTATTGAAATTTACAACTGTACTCAAAAAAATACATCAAGTAAATATGATATTAGAAAAATGACATGGAAGAGACTTGTAGAAGAACTACCCAATGGTTGCACTCCTGTCATTTAAAAATAAATAAAATAATAGTGAAAATTTACTAAAACAATTTGACTTTCAAAAATAAATTACAGATTAAAGAATAAACAGTTACTGGTGATATAACAGAAACAATACATAAGCAAAATATTACTTTGAAGATAAAATAAAAATAAACTCTGAATAGAAAATGTTCTAAGATAAAGAATTGAGCACTTTTTGAACTCCTATCATGTAATAGTACACTTTATGTAACTTATCTACACTATCGATACTCAGTATAGCATGGATACTTTGGATGTCGGAAGATTCTAAGATGAAGTTTTGAAGAAATTGTCGTCTATTTTCATTGTGTGCCGGGCCGTGAAGGAGAATGTGATGTAGACTGCTGTAGATAAATCGATTGCATAATATTATACAGCTTTCTTGTAGATTGAACAAAAAATCTGAGTTTTTTCCATAGATTCTAATATGTTCTGGATTTGCAACTCTTAATTGACTGACACATCTCAATTTCTTTATATGTACTTTAAATGTGAGGTACGTTTCAGGGTCGGGAGCATTTTAATTGCATAGTAATCTATATAAAGGATAGTTAGTTGAATTTAGGGTCCTTTGTATGTCAGCTGAGCGATATTTTAGTTATATATTACTATTCTTAGGTTTATAAAACCAAAATTAACCTAAAATATCTCTCTCCTCTATTTGGTTATCAATTTCGTTCAACTTGTATATTTAGCTGTTTTTTTATCAATAACTTTGAAATGATATGGGTAATATCTTGGAATCTACAGAATCAAAAGTACTTTGGACGAAGAAAATTCGAAAATTTGGCTTTACGTCCAGTCAGACTATTTCAATCAGAATGAAACTTATATGAGATTAAAGCCTATTAAATTTTACATTGATATAGCTAATTTAGATCTATATATAGCTATATATATTGATATAGCTAATTTAGGTGCGATCGGGTTTAAAACAGGGTAAATCCCTTTCACCTGTTTTGTTTAATATAGCCTTAGAATATGTTATAGAAAAGGTGATGTGTACCGAGAAAGGCTTAAATATGGGTGATAAGATTCCGGTTTTGGGTTATGCCGATGATTTGGTACTACTAGGTGAAGACACCGAAACTATACAACTAAATACCAGTGTGTTAATAAAAACCGGTAAACAAATAGGTCTCGAATTAAATACCGATAAGACGAAATATATGATTAGTTGCAGAAATGGTGGCGATCTTGATGATATTAATATTTCAGGTCATACTTTTGAACACGTAGTGAAATTCAAGTATTTAGGTTCAATGATAACAAGAAAAAATGAAATCCAGGAAGAAATAAAGTCCAGGTTAAAGGTGGGAAATGCATTCTATTATTCAGTTGCTAAATTACTTAGCTCGCGGCTTCTATCTAAAAACTTAAAGGTTAGAATTTATAAAACTATTATTATCCCAACGGTTCTTTACGGATGCGAAACGTGGCCGCTTACTTTGAAGGATGAACAACGGCTTAAGGTTTTCGAGAATAAGGTACTGCGTAAAATATTTGGTCCTAAGAGAGATGAGGCCACTGGGGAGTTTAGAAGGTTGCACAACGCGGAATTGCGGAGTTTGTACCCTCAGAATATAATTGAGTTGATAGCATCGCGGTGACTCAAATGGGCGCGTAAAGTTGTTGGGCTTAGTGAGGAACAGATTCCGAGAAAGTTGGTATTCGCTGAACCGACTGGTAGGCGTCCGAAAGGTAGGCCGAAGCGTCGATGGGAGGATTGCATTAAGGCTGATCTCGGGGGCTTGGGCTTGACCGGTGAACAATGGACGAGTCTGTGCAGGCGAAGTTTGGTGGTATCGGCATCGAACCTTCGGGTTCGGTAAGCCTATTATTATTATTATAGCTAATTTAGTCAAAATCATTTGAGCCGTTTTTGAGAAAATCTTAAAAAAGTTCAAAGTGCACGATAGCGATTCTGGTGGGCCGATTTCGATGAAAAATTTGCTGTTACATCTCAGGCATAATCACCATTTTAATATGAAATTTCAGTTGTATACAACTTATCATTTTCGTGCAGGGCTTAGCACTTAACACGTAACACGGACCTTTCTGCGGGACTTTGAAAATTTTTGCTATCACCATACCTTTCCTTATTATATATTTCATAAATAAATGAAATCATTACATAATAAATAAGTCTTTTATTTTTTTAATTTAAATTTTTCTAAAGAAAAATTCCAGATCGGCTACGTGAGCCATACATGGGTTTATATAAAAAAAAAAGTTATTACAATTACTAGCTTTAGACAAAGGAGGGGTGTAGTCTCATGCAAAGACACCCCTAACTATTTTATGTTTATAATATACAAAACAGTTAAATAAAATTGTTGATATAAATCAAAACAAACACTTGAAATAATATTGAAACACAAGAGTGAAATGAAACTAAAAGTAAATAAGTTCATGTGAGATAATACATTAATACATGTACAAGGTAATTAAAAAAAAAAGAAAGAAGATAAAGTAAATGAAGCTTAAAAAGAATCAATGAATAAGTAATTAACTTTAAAAAAAAGTAAAAATAAAAATTACATTAAAATAATAATAATAATAAATAAATGGAACATAATAGATTGGATAAATGCTAATTTAGTAATTTATAGATAATAAATAGTAATTTAGGAAAGATAATTTAGTAATAATTAGTTAGGAAATTAAAGATTATGGACAAAAAAAAAGATTAATAGGAAGATCACAGAAGAACGTCTTGCAGAAGTCTGGGTTTGAGCCGGCGAGTTGTCGTTTGAACTCCGATGTTGTAGGCTACAGCACCTCTTACTGCTGGGAGCTGTGAGTGGTATTTAGTGAATGTGTTCTTTGATGAAGTTATCGATAGGTTCAATTTGAAGTTCACGGTGCATTTTTTTTTACTGTTTCTAATGAACCAAGGAGCATCAACTGATATACGAAGAATTTTGTTTTGAAAAGTTTGGAGCTTTTTTCTTTTAGTTGAGGAAGCTGCGCCCCACACTTCACAACCATACATAAGTAGTGGCCGAAGTACAGTTTTATAGATAAGTAATGTTGTAGCAGGTTTCAGATTTGATTTTCTATTTACGATAGGGGATATTTACGATAAGTCTAATGTAATGAGATTTCCCTTGGACAGAAAATTAACGGTAAACAAAAATCTGAAATCGAAAAACAATTTGATTTCCAATTCAGAGCGATGATAAAAGGGACGATTTTAATGAATTTCATAATTTCCATTAATCCGGTTCAATTAGTGACGGTAGGCGAGCGGCCTAATGAGCAAGGGAAAAATGATCGGTTTTCCCGCCCCCGCCTTTTTCCACGAGGGAATTAATAGCGACACATGTAGCCTGCGGTTATCGGGAAAACTGTACGGCGGTAGAAAATATTTTCGAAAATGGACATTGTCCTGGCTAATTGAAACATTAAAAGGGATTTATTCCGGCGGAATTATTAATATTTTCCGATTCCTGCGGGCGTAGATGTCAATTTAGATAAGGGCGGAGGTGGTTGATTTAGCGCCAATTATATAGGAAGCAGTGGCAGCTACCCTGGCCCATATGTCCGCCACAATTTGTCTTGTGCCGGGGGCCCTCAGATATATCGCTTAGTGGGGGGGCACTCTCGCTTCCGATGGGGCACTATGGTCAGTATCAGTATCTGGTCATTGCTTATGTCATTTTGTTTTTAAATTTTATATAAAACTTATAACGTGTGTGACATATTTTTACCTTAATATACCTGCAGTAAGTATTCGGGCGTGTTACATGAAATGTCCGTTTTCAAGGTAAAGGATTTTTATTAAAAATACGATATGAAAACAAGTACTATATATTTATATATACTATATACTATATTTTTGAGGACATCGTTGTGTATTACTGACGGCAAGTTTCCGAGTCGGTATCCCCAGCTGAAAATTTAGAACTGAATGGTCCGTTCATTAACACTTCCTTCCCCAAACGCCTTGCAAATATTTCTAGCGGCCTCAGCTGCTGAATGGCCGAGTTTAAACTCGTACAAAAATATTACTCGAAAATCGCGTGTTTCCATGTTCATATTTGGAGGTATACAAAAAAGTGGGTAATTGAGTTGGAAGCTAATGTTTATAATACAAAGGTAGATAAATATGTAAACATTCGGAAGAAAACAACAGAGACCTGCAAAATCCTTTATGTATTCCAGAAACTATAAAAACGGACATTTCATGTGAAACAACCCAATAAAAACTGAATTCTTAAAATGTGAATTGTTAACGTTTAAAGTAAATTGTATATTGCGTTAGCGAAAAAATAATTTGGCAAATAAGCCCCAAAATCCTTTCTTTAAAAAGGTTGTTAATGAATCACCTATTATTATATATGTCATTACTTTTTCATTTCAAAATTTAATAAAACTAATAAGTTTTCGTAATTTCTGTTCATTAAAAAAAATAATAATAAAATAAAGAACTTCAACTATCGGACATTTTCTGCGATGTAAATTCATTAATGTGTAACCGTCCATTTCAAAGATACTTTTTACTAAATCTAAATAACCATTATATTCTAGTAAATCAACGGCGAATGGTCCGTTCATTAACACTCCCCTTCCCAAACGCCTTGCAAATATTTCTACCGGCCTCAGCTGCTGAATGGCGTGTTTCCATGTTCATGGTTGGAGGTATACTAAAAAGTGGGTAATTGATTGGGAAGCTAATGTTTATAATTCAAAGGTAGAGGATTAGTAACTGTTTACTTTCAATATGTAACCATTCGGAAGAAAACAACAGAGACCTGCAAAATCCTTTATGTATTTCATTAAATATAAAAACGGACATTTCATGTGAAACAACCCAATAGTAAGAGAAAGTACTGCGATAGTGAAAATTCACGAATGAGAGAGAACTTTCAAAGGAAATTTAGGGACGTTTAAGGATCTCCTAGCTCCAAAATTGGAGAAGTTCTCCCCAGAAACGAAAATTTAAATTTTAAAATTACAAATAAGTTGCTTGCTTGTTTATTTATTATTTATTAAAATTTATTAACATAAAATTTATTTTATGTTTTTCAGGGATGATTAGAATAGAGATCTTTAATGAGAACCTAACATCGGAGGGATTCGGAACCACCATTTTACGACCTCTGCAAAGGAAAACGTAACCAAGAATATTTTACTTCCTTCAAAAAAAAACCTACGATCTGCAGCGTTTTAAATCAGCGATCATGGCATAGACACTACACCAAAGGTGACCCATATTAGAAACAACATATACCTGCGACGTTATACTAACATTTTGCACTAAAATCGACAATTTCACGAAAATCGATCATTTTTTACCTTTTTACGATTATTTCAAAAACGCCTCAAACAATTTTAATTAAATTCGCTAAATGGGCTAATATATCTAATTTTTATCCTGTTTTATCCACACACCCTTACCATCCTCCTGTAAGGCTGAAACGGCAGTGGCCCCCAGACCTTTTGTCAACATGTATAATGGAATTGTAGCATTGGCTAGATTCTCCACTCAATGTGTTGTATGTTTGAAGCTTCTATATCTGCATGAATGACTTTTAAACGTTGTGCCTATTTTATTGATTCTATATATATTTATATTGTATTCTTATTTTATGAATTTATTGTTTTGTAAATATTGTATGAATGTTGTAAATGATCACTATTATAAAATTTCTAATTAGGAAAGATTGTAACACACTCAATAAAAAATTGTTTAAATATAATATATTTTTATTTCTCTTGGAAGGATATTATTAAAAAAATACTAATGCTATAAGTATATAAAAATTAATTTGTACATACGTGATAGGACAAAGATTAGTTAGTTTTATTTGATTTTTGTAATGAGAAGTGTTTGTTGTAGATAAGTTCATACATTGATACATCGTCTCCAAGTCCATTTAAGTTAATAATTTAAAAAATAAGATAGTAATTAAAATAAGCAAGTACTCACACGTCACATTCACCCTTAGACGCAAATCCTGTCCAACGGTTTATTTCAATTCCATACCGCTTCCTTCCTCTGACACAATCCGGTATCTTGGCTTTTTACTAGACAAAAGACTGACGTGGAACCCACACACAAGACTTAAAAGAAAAGAACTCAACCTCAGATTCGGCCAGTTATACAGACTACAAAACAGAAAATCTCATCTTACAGTCGACAACAAATTTCTAATTTACAAGACAGTAATGAAACCTATATGGACTTGAACTGTGGGGGACAGCTAAACATTCTAACATCAAACGCATCCAATCCTTCCAATCCAAAGTCCTCCGAACAATAGTTAATGCTCCTTATTACGTTACCAACTGCACCCTACACCGCGACCTTAAAATTGCCGTTTATTTTAGACCTGGTACCAATTTTCCAAATTTCATCAGAACCTTAGTTATCATCCTAATCCTCTAGCACAATCCCTATCCAGTACCACTCATCCCTACAATCCTCATCGAATATTGAAACGGCAGTGGCTGCGAGACGTATTGTAAACATTTAAATTGGAGTTCTGACACTGGCCAGATCCTCCACTCATGTGATGTATGTTTGTGGCTATTACGCCCTAGTTCGGCCTCCACTGAGTCACACCAGTGACGCGGCTGAGAGCGAGGCGCTAGGATCACTGTGATTCCGCTTTTTTCCACCACAAGTGGAGGGAAAAGCCCAGTCTGGGGTCCCTATAGCAGTTGTATATATTGTATATAGTTATGTTTGTTTTATGATGTTTATTTATTTGCCAACTTTTTATTTATCTCAAATATAGATTGATGTTTTGTTTTTATATTTATTTTTTAATTCTATATATATATATATACATATATATATATATATATATATATATATATATATATATATATATATATATATGTATATATCATTTATCTCATGTATAGGTTGTTGTTTGTTTTTTTATTTTGTAAATATATTATATTTTATTTAATTTGACTTAATCATTGTATACTGTATATATTGTGTGAATGAGATCTTATATCACTATTACTAATGTTCACATGGAAACAAATTGTAATATATCTCAATAAAAAAAAAATAAAAAATGTAATTAAAATCATTCATAATAGACTTCTAGTCCGCAGTATTGCACCTATATTTGCTGAAATAGTCTTGAAATACTTTTACTTAAACAGACATTAAAAATTTCCAAATTCCTCAACCCCTTATTTAGACACATGGTAGCAACACTCCTGGCAAATCTTGAGGTATCTGGAGTGGGCACTTCTTGCACGCTATTTACCAGCCCTCGTCACTGGAGAGACTAGTAAACAAAAAGCCTGGAAAGTAAGATAATGGTCGCTCTAGTGGCATGAGTCAGTTTTCCTTGAGAGGCCGAAGCGTGGGTGGGAGGATGACAACATCTTCGTTGTGAAATCTGGCATTTAGGGGCACGCCCCTGGTACTGACATCATGAGCCCTATAGGTTAGCACTGTCCCACACTGTCCTATACAGCCGATTGTATCTATGAGTCCCGATCGTGGAATAGTTTAAAGATATATTGATATTTAATAACAGTGACTGACAATTAAGATCATAAAAATAAAATTTAATAAATAAAAAAAAAAAGAAGAAACTTGCGAAAAACGGCTTATAAGTTAAAAATAAAATGAGATTGACATCGACAACTTCTAGTTTATCCAAACCTAAAAAATAATTCTGTATAGTGTCAACTAAAAGTAAATAATTCTTAATGTTTTTTGATACAAAGATCGATTATAAAATCAAAAAACCCTCATCGAAATTTCAAAAAATGTTTAAAAATAGAACGTGAATAACGATTTTAAAAAGTCCGTCTGTCTGTCGTACGCCATCTACGGCTTTTCTCTGAAAATCCTAGACAATTTTTTTTCGAACTTTGGCACAAAAATATACCAATGCATCCGACGAAGATTCTAACACTTCGATGTTGATATCAATCGATTAGTTTTAAAGTATACAATTATGTTTAATCTTATTTAGTCAAGCCACAACTTATCCTTGCATAACTCTGTAATTTTTAAGATTGATAAAATTATATACAAAGCTTTAGAATCAGTAAACCACGATAAATCCACTAATATTTCACCTATATATGACCATAACTCTTTTAGAGATATCCGATAGAGAATTGTATTCCACACAAAAGAAAAAAAGAATAATTTAAATCAGTTAAAATATAGCAGAGATTTAGATTTCAATAGAAATTAAGTGAATTTCACAAATAACGGCCTTGATTTATAAATCAAGTACCTAACTCGTATGCTGAGTAACACTATTAGACTAATTCGGTCTAGTGGTTATTTTTCTCCCTTAAATGGTTTATTTGCACCTGTAAAAATATATACTTATATTATGGATTTTGTTTCTAGGAACGTTAATTACTAGTTTATTGGGTCCTGTGCATTTTACATCGTAATTATTTATGTCTTCTACACGATATTCATAATAAATCGTTATTTTTTTCCCCAAATGTTCTTCTAAAGGATGCAATGAGGTCAACTCTTACTTCGTGTTTCGCTCCAAAATGGGTACTAATGGGTTAACATTAGCAGTTTTTTTTTAATTTTCCAAAATTAATTTGATAATCGCTTCCCGTCTATATGATATTCGATTTTACACGAAGTCGGTTTCCATAATGTTTCCTAAAATTACATATAATTTGCATTAATAGGGGTGTGTTTATCGGGCGCGTTAAGTGCTATTCCGGTTTTACGGTTTAGTATTTTCAGTTATTGCACTGCCTAATTTAATCAGCACAATTAAAACATGCATATATGGAAGCCGATAATTAGGGAAGAGTCATGAGTTGATTTTTCATGGAGAAGTGCGAGGGGGATATCCTATGCCACCCATATTGCTCGGGTGGACACCAATTTTACACCACATTCCTAACCCTAACTTCCTATCTATTGGTTAGGAATGTTATTAATTAATAAGCTTAAGAATTTTTAACGATAGCAATAAATTTATTTAAATACTTTAATCATCAGGTATATTTACAGTATAGGGTGATACCACAAAATAAATATGCTACATTTCCAAGATTATTTTACATGATTTTCTAATGTGGTTTACAACAAAAAACTGCAAATTATTACACAATAGTTTATTATTTAAAAAAAAACAAAAAAATAAAACTTTTAATAGACAGTTAACCACTATGAAAAGCAATTAAAAAATCGAAGGTAAATGGTCTACTACCACTGCTAATTTCTATACGCTTTATCTCTGATATTTCTCAACTGTTTAAAATTATTCTTTTTTTAGGAAATTTAATTCTCTATCGAGCAATAAATTTGTATTTATTTATTTATCAACTCCGCCAAACGGGATATATATTTGGCCGCTCTACAAATGAAGTTTTTGAAACATTTTTTATTTATTTAATTTTTACAACGCTTCAGCCTCTGGGGCGTTTTCAAGCATCTGTAAACAGTTAAAAGTTTTTTTTTATGGCATTTATACATTTTTTTATAAAAAATATAAATCAAGGCCATTATTTGTGAAATTTACTCAATTTTAATAGAAATTATTATCTTCTATGAGTAATTAGTTTTATCTGTTTTTCATCATACGAAATTGTATCAAAGTTAAAAAAAAAATAAAATATTTAGCTTTCTAACAGAATATTAAACATCTATATTACTTTTCTTTTGTCAGAAAAAAAAAAATGAAAAAATATATTTCCTTTTTTCTATTCAGCTGTTGTCAAATTCTATCAATTATATAATTAACCTTTGTTTGTCAATGCTTATTATTTGAAATAGTTCGAGTCTTCTTCTTCTTTAGCATTCTCCTTGTGCCTTTCAGCGTGGAGATAGTCCAACCCAGGATCTCCATCTCTCTCTGTCTCTTGCAAGAGTCTTCATCTCCTGCAATGTCTTGTCTCTCGCTTGCCCCAACTTGGTAATGTAGCCATCGTAGCTAAGCCTAGGCCTTCCTCTACGTCTGGTGCCAACTGGTTTTGCCTCCATAAAGTTGCGTGGGTCACAATCCTGGCTCATCCTACATACATGCCCTAACTGTCTCTTCTCCAGGGTCTCCTTCTTTGCAGGAATGTTTAGTTCTTCCCTTATTGTTTCATTCCTGATCCTATCCCTGCGGGTTATGAAAGCCACCTTGCGCAAGTATTTCATTTCTGCTGCTGTTATACGGCTCCATTTGTTGTCCGGGAGTACCCAGCTCTCTGCTCCGTACAGTAGAACAGGCATATATACGAGCTTAAATATATAAAACTTGACATATTTTTTTACCTCTCTCTTTCCTAGTACTGTATTGCTGATGGGATAGTGTATATCATTTGCTTTTACTATCCTGTGGGATAATTCAGGGTGTACTTTTCCATATCCGCCGATCACAGTTCCAAGGTAGGAGAACTCTTCCCACTTCAATCTCCTCGTCTTTGCACATGATGTGGATTTTTTCGGGCTCCATCGTGTCTAGAAAACAAAAGGTACTCCAGAGGAAGAACATTTAAATTATCGTAATTCATTGATATTAAAATGCAATAAATTTCAAATTTAATCGAAGCATTTTAGCAGTTTTTAAGGAAACCTTAATAAGGCGCAAAAGGTGTGGTAAAAAGTTGGAAAAAAATTCTAAAATCTTTATCTTTCCAACGGAATACTACACAACCACACTACTTTTCCTATGTCACAAAAATATATATAAAAACTGAGAAAAAAAAGTTTTTGTTTTTCTTATTCAATTGTCACAATCCTCATAATCGCGTAATTAATCTTTCTTCATCAAAGAAAAAAAAGTGAAATAGTTCCTTCCTTTGAATATAGAAAATAAAAGGTACTTCAGAGGAGGAACTTTTAAATTATCGTCATTTAAGCCCTGTCAGATTATTTCAATCAAAAAAAAATCTACATGGTATTCAAATCAGTTAAATTTCAAATTTAATCAAAGCGTTTTAGCAGTTTTTGAGAAAATCGTAAAAAGGTAAAAAAATGCGTGGTAAAAAGTGGCTCTTCACCGATTTAGCTGAAAAAGATGCTGGAAAAAAGGCATTTTAAAATTTGAAATTTCAGCTTCATAGAACTTAGTGTAAGTGAAAGTGAAAATTATCAAAATAAGGGTATGAAATCATTTAAAAAATATTCTGAATGAATATTACCAACAAATTTTTAAAAAATTGAACATTTTTTAGATTTACAAATATTAACTATCGAGAAATTGTTATTATTTCATCAAATATTACATAGTTGTCCGTGTCTCATGAATCTTTTAAAACTGACTTATACACAAACACACACACACACACACACACACACACACACATATATAAATATATAATATATATATATATATATATATATTTTTTTTTTTTTTTTTTTTTTTTTAAATTTTTATTTATTATCCGCCTCTACCCTACAGGGTCATTGGCGTCATCACATTACATTATACTCTGTTGTAATACCCTACAATCTTTAAATATTAAAACAGTTTGGATATATGTTTTTCTTTGTCGCAGACTACTTGGTTAAGCGTGAGTGGCAATCCAATAGCTTTTCTCAAGTTTTTGTATTTTTTGCATTCTAATAACAAACGGTTCACACTCTGTATGACGTCACACTTTGTGCAAGTGGGTGCTTTTAGCTGTTTTAGGAGGTACCCATGGGTAAATTGGCAATGACCAATTCTACACCTATTACTTTCACTTACTATATATAATAAGAGAAAGTATTGCGATCGTGAAAATTTTCGAATTCCAGTTTTCAACGGAAATACACATTTTAGGGTCTCCTGAGTCCAAATAACCAAGTCCCGCAAAAAGGTCTGTGTGTGTGTGTGTGTGTGTGTGTGTGTGTGTGTGTGTGTGTGTGTGTGTGTGTGTGTGTGTGTGGTAACTCCCGGGTGGAAACCAAAAGTCCTATGAAACTGAAATTTCATATTTAAAACAAATATAAACAAATTATACAAAAATACAAAATATACGCCCGAGACGTGACAAAACCTTTTTCATTAAAATGAGCGTACTAGAAGCCACATTATACATTGCATTTTCTCCTTTTTTCGATTTTCTCCAAAACGGTTCCGACGATTTTGATTAAATTCGCTATATCGATGTAAAATTAAATAGGCATAATCGTCATGTAGGTTCCATTCTGATTAAAATTGTCTGACAGGGCTTAAATGCCGATAATTAAATTTTCTTTCTCTAAAGTACCTTTAATTTTGTAGATTCTATAAAAATAACTTAATTGAATGAATTCGATACCCAACTAATGGAAAAAACTGAAAAATTATTTTTTTAATGTAATTTTTCGTTTTTGAACATAAGAACAGTAATACACTTGTGTAATATACCGTTGGAAAGCTAAAGATTTTAGAAAAAATATTACCTCATACATAAGCTTTTAAAAGTTAATAGAGAGCGATGAAAAACCGATAAAACTAAGTGATTATTTTTGATAATTATATAATAGATTTTTTGATAAAACACATGTTTCTATAGAAATTCTATTTAACTAATTATTTAATGGTTTCACTCATTTTTATCTCTTACTGTATTCGAAAACTCTTTAATCGATTCTAAAAAACGGAGGTAAGTGGAAGTCGTGTGTTTCCCGCACCAGATTTTTTTCATGGTTAAGCTAAATCGAAAATATTTGTATTCTGTCGAGATGATTTCTATTCGGCTGAATAATTTGAAAACTGTTGAATAATATTTCTTACTACATACCGATCATTTATGTAGGCGTTTTGAAAATCTATGCTATGCCTAAAGGCTGAGAAAACCAATGCAAAACAAATAATATTGAAGACCACTTGAGTACACAGCATCGGTAAAGTCATCTGATGACCATCGGCTTTGTCTTAGCGAGGCGGTTCAACATGATGACTTGCTCTCTTAAGCTGTTCGCTCCTGACATTTTAGCCTAACATAGTGTCCTCTTATAGATTTGTTTATTAGTAAAAAAATATGACCTATAGCATTTTAGTAATATTGAGTCATATTTCTAGTTCGTGGAGAACTTTAAAAGGTTCTGGACTAAATATACAAATATTGAGTCCTTCAATTACAAGTTATTTAATTAAAATAATTATTAATCTTTGATATGTTCGTACTGTTTATTAAAACTGAGTTAAATCTTCAAATAACAGAACAAGTAATAAAACATATAGCATTAAATCATTTATATAAGTACTAGTGAGTCCGTGCTCTTTGAATGTGGTGTCGTTTATGCTTTCAAAATGCACTGTTTGACTGATTCGGATATTTTTTTTTTTTAGAAACAATTCTTTATTGAGCAATATTACAATCTGTCCAATTTAGGAATTTTTAATAGTGATGAAGTACAACATTCATACTACATTCACACGATATATACAAAACAATAAATTTATATAATAATAATACAATATACATATATACAAAACAAAATCAATAAAATATATACAAAAGTCACTCATACCTATATACAATTCACAAGCATACAGCACGTGAGTGGAAAATCTAGCCAATGCTAGAACTCCAATATACATTTTACAAGAGGTCTCGAGGCCACTGCCGTTTCAACCTTCTAGAAGGATGGTAAGGATGTGTGGAGCTGGATAAGGATTGAGCTAGGGAATTAGGGTGATGGATAAGGTTCTGATGGAATTTAGAGAATTTTAATGGTATAAGGTCTAAAATAAATGGAATATTTAGGTCGCGGTGTAAGGTATGGTTGGATACATAATAAGAAGCATTAACTATTGTTCGGAGGACTTTTGATTGAAGGATTGAATGCGTTTGATGTTAGAAAATTTGGCTGTCCCCCACAGTTCAAGTCCGTAGGTCCAGATAGGTTTCAGTACTGTCTTGTATATTAGCAATTTGTTCTCGATAGATAATTTAGAATTTCTGTTCAGTAGTCTGTATAATTGTCCAAATCGTCGATTAAGTTCTTGTCGTTTAAGTCTAGTATACGGGTTCCAAGTTAGTCTTTTGTCCAGAAGGAAGCCAAGATACCGGACTGTGTTGGAGAAAGGAAGCGGAACGGAGTTAAAGAGAACTGGAGGGCAGGATTGTCTTCGAAGGGTAAAGGTGACATGTTTGCATTTGGATTGATTGACTTTGATTCTCCAGTTGTTAAACCAGTCTTCAATTTGAGAAAGGTACGTTTGGAGGCCTATAGATGCAATTACGGGATCTAAGTGAGAGGATAGGATAGGTGTGTCATCAGCGTACGTTGCTTGGAAGGTATTACGGCAAACAGGAATATCAGCCGTGTAAAAATTGTAGAGGAAAGGACCAAGGAAATTTCCCTGAGGAACACCGGATTTGACTGGATAATAATTGGAATATAAAGTATGGTCAGATTCGGATATTACTGCGGAAAACTAAGAATTGTGAGATTATTTTACACATAGATAAAGAAGAGAAAAAGTTTCCAAAAAAAAAACAGGTTTATTTTCATATCAAAAGTATTTTTTTACATTATTGTTTGTTTTCATATTTTTATTACTTGGTTTGACTCGTTGACCGATGAGGCCTACTCCCTCCTAGGTTTTCCTTTTGATTGCCTTTTTTAATTTCACCTACCTATATATGAAATATTGGATCTTGGAAATTTTTTCAGCAAAAATAGAAGTTTCAGGGTCCGTCCAAATGACCAAGTCCCGAAAAAAAGGTCTGCGTCTGTAGGTAGACTAGAGCGAAAACGAAAAAAGTACGAGAAAATCCTTTAGAGCTGGGAAATACTTTTCCGACATATCCAGCATCAATAAAATGGGCACATGAAAATTGGGGGGAAAACCACGAATAATAGCTTGACTTCAAAATTAGATTTTTCTCCATAGCAATCAAATAGTTCATCATATAGTAAGGGGAAGTATTGCGATCGTGAAAATTTTCGAATTCCAATTTTCAACGGAAATACACGTTTTAGGGTTCCCTGAGTCCAAATAACAAAGTCCCGCAAAAAGGTCTGTGTGTGTGGTAACTTCCGGGCAGAAACGGTATGTCCTATGAAACTAAAATTTCATATTTAAGACAACTAAACGCCCGAGACGTTACAAAACTTTTTTCATCAAAATGAGCTTACCAGAAGAGGCACTTTATACAATGCATTTTGCACCTTTTTTCGATTTTCTCGAAAATAGTTTCGACGATTTTGATTAAACTTGCCATATCGATGCAAAATTTAATGGGCTTTAATATCATGTAGGTTTTATTATGATTAAAATGGTCTGACAGGACTTAAATGCCGATATTTTGAATTTTCTTCTTCTAAAGTACCTTTAATTATGTAGATTCAATAAAAATAACTATATTATCTTGTTAGCGCTGATGAAAAACAGGTAAATATATAAATTGAATAAATTTGATACCCAACTAAAGGAGAAAACAGAAAAAATATTTGTTTAATGCAATTTTTCGTTTTTGAACATAAGAGCAGTAATATACATGTATGATATAACGTTGGAAAGCTAAAGATTTTAGAAAAAATATTATCTCATACGCAAGCTTTTAAAAGTTAATAGAGAGTGATGATAAGCCGATAAAACTAACTGATATTTTAGATAATAATATAATAGATTTTTTAATAAAACACATGTTTCTATATAAATTCAATTTAATTAATTCCTTAATAGTTTCACGTGTTTTTATCTCTAGCTGTTTTTAAAAATTCTTTCATTGATTTTAAAAATGGAGGTAAGTGAAAATCGTGTGTTGCCCGCACCAGATTTTTTTTTTTTTTTTTTTGTGGGACACATATTTAAAACATATTTTAATTTGCTGTTCTCTTTTTTTTTTTTCTGTCAAAAATGGATAACAGCAAAAAATTAAATATTTGATTGTCCTTCCAAACCGTTGAGATTCAAACTATGAATAATATGAACTATGAGTTCTGTTCCCCTTTAGGTATTATATCCGATATCATACAGGACACCCTGTATAACTTTTGCCAAAATAATTAAATCGAAATGTAATATTTTCTCTGACGAAGATATGTTATGGATGCGTTAAAGAAAATTGTACCGTTAAAAGTTAGATTCCTAGTTCTGTTTCGGAATAGGCCGCCAGTTCTGAGGAACGCTCAACCTTAAAAAGGCTTGGGCAATAAATTAAACAAACATCAGGATGATGTATACGGCAATAGCGATAGGTTAATTAAAAACCGAAATAGAAAGTAGAAGATGATTGCTAGAGAGAAGAGATTAGTAAGTTATAAATACACAAAAGATGGTAGGGGAAAATAGAAGAGTGTTTAATGAAGGCGCGCTTAAAAACAAAATGATTTCCCCGGACTTGGCCTGAGGCCATTCACAAATTGACATCGCCTTGAAGGATGGTCGGATGGCTGAGGGTAGAAGAGAGGAGGGAGATATAATAGCGGTTACCGGCTACCTGATACCGCTCTGTGACAGCTTAATAGTCACCGGTTATAGCTTTCATTACTGGGCAATTGCCATTCGTCGGGGGGAATTCGTCAGTGGATTTGGATTTCGGTTTAGGCAAAAAGAAAGGAACTCACACCCTGCTTCTTCGTCTCTAACCTTCTCCTTTCTCATTCTGAAGAAATATATTACGCTTCTAACAATATCTTATACAATTCAGACCTGTGTGTGTCATATATTGCTATGTTTTTGACCGCCTGCTTTTCTAAGACAGCGGTAGCTACCAAAATAGTATTAATTAATATATTTAATGTATGTATAGACTAATATTTAATGAAACCATTGGATTTCGTACCGATCCCAGTAGGCGGCATTCAGTGTAAGATAAAATAGACAGATTTCAAAAGATTACATTATTTTTTTTTTTTTTTTTTAATAGATGTATTGCTATTTACAACTGTCTAATGATATACATCTAGTAAATGAGATACAAGATACAAATGTCATGGATTCTAATGTGGGGATACTACCCATTGGCAGCTCTCCAAAGACTATGTTAAACTAGAAGGTCTCGGGGCCATCTTCTTTTCAGAAGCCTCGGAGGATTATCAGGAATTCTAAAGGAAGCAAGGATTGAAACAAGTGGATTAGAGTGGGAATGGAGTTTGTCATGAAACCACTCCATAGGCAATGTTAAGGTCTTTATGGATGAGTTTATTTGTGACAAAATAAGGAGCATTGAGGATTTTACGAAGGATTTTGGATTGTAGGGATTGGATACGGGAAGAATTTGATGATTTAGTATAGCCCCAAATCTCTAATCCGTCCATGTATGATAGTCATGTAGATGAGCCTCTTGTACTTAAGTGGAAGGTTAGAGCGTTTGTCCAGTAAGTGTTGAAGTAGTCAAAAACGTCGGGCAGTTTCTTGTCTTTTTAGTGTTGTATGAAGGTTCCAAGTAAGACGTTTGTCCAGGTGCAGTCCTAGGGATCGGATCTGTTTAACCGGAACAAGAGGAGTGTTATTCTAGGAGACAGTAGGGCAGGATGTCATAGGTTTACGACGAAGGGTAGAGGTTATTTTGTGGGGTTTCTTGGAATTTATTTTTATTATCTAATTCTGTCACCATACTTCAAGACATTATTATATTAAAATTAACATACACATATACAATATATTTAAAGTATGCTGGAGAATACTGAAGGACTTATTATAGTTAATCTTAATTAACAATATCACAATACAAGAACCCGAAGGACTTTTCAATAATGTAATCTTTAAAATGGGGATTCACTCACAAACTCTCTCTGGGTATGTGGGGCCCGTCCAACCAAAGAGTGGCCACTCACAAAAATAAGTGTAGGAAATGATGTACGTATCCGAAAAAATATCATCGAGAATAGGATGTGAATTCTTCGGAAACCACACTGCGCGGCGTGAATTCTTCAAGACCAGTTGCGCCAACACTAAAGACAAAATTAAATAAATAAAAAATATGTTGCAAGTGAAACTTCTAAATGCTTTGGATGACGTCAACGCAACTGTAATGCGTTACGGCAACGACGAGTTAATAATTAGAAAAATATCTGAATAAATCTAGGTATAATCACTTTCTTGATGTACTTAGGTTTTGCAGTAGTCTTTAATGAACCCGAAACCCTATATATATATATATATATATATATATATAATATATATATATATATATATATATATATATAATATATATATAAACTACCTTTGAGAATCGGATAATAATGAATTAATATAATTTAAATGAAACTAGGAATATATTTGAACAATTTGTATTCGAAGGTGTCAAAAGATTCTGTAATCCTTACCTTACTTTCCTTTAGCCGACCTACTAAAAATCTGAATTTAAATTTTCCTATAAAGGTACTATTTAAATTCAGGTTGTGTGGTATAGCTTAGTCCAAGGGCAAGGCTTTCTTCTAAGGTTATTGCTTGTTTTGAGATAGACTCATTTTATTTGTCTTAAGTGTGAATTTATTTTAAACTAGTCTTGTTAATATTTCTCTAATAATATATGTTATTATTAGAGATGAAATTTAATTATACATTCTCTAATAAAGATGTAGTTGTAACTTGGAATATTGGTTTAATGATATGGTAATGAGAGATTTTTGAGCTTCCTGTTATTTTTTTAACTTTTGACGTGACAAAACTGTTTTCATCAAAATGAGTTACCATAAGAGGCACTTTTTACCATGCATTTTGCACCTTTTTTCGATTTTCTCAAAAACGGTTCCGACGATATTGATTAAACTCGTTATATCGATGTGAAATTTAATGGACTTTAATATCATTTAGATTTCATTCGGATTAAAATGGTCTGACAGGGCTTAATTGCCGATATTTTAAATTTTTTTCTCCCAAAGTACATTTAATTTTGTCGATTCTATAATAATAACCATATTATCTTGTTAGCACTGATAAAAAACAGGTAAATATGTAAATTGAATTAATTCGATAGCCAACTAAAGGAGAAAACTAAAAAAGAATATTTTTATGCAATTTTTTGTTTTTGAACATAAGAATAGTAATATACAGGTATGATATACCGTTGGAAAGCTAAAGATTTTAGAAAAAAAATTATCTCATATACAAGCTTTTATAAGTTAATAGAGAGTGGTGAAAAGCCGATAAAACTAAGTGATTATTTTAGATAATAATATAATAGATTTTTTAATAAAACACATGTTTCTATAGAAATTTAATTTAATTAATTTTTAATAGATTCACGTATTTTTTCATCTTTAACTGTATTTAATACAGATGTTCTAACCATTAGATAGTATTAATACTAGGAATATATATATTGTAAACACTGACTTAAAAGACCTGACTCAAGATAAAATATAAATGTATATACAATTCTTGTTCATTGTAAGAGAGGACCAGTTTGGTCCTAATTGTAACAGGTCAATAATAAACTCTATTCTATTATATTCTATTAGGTTGCCAGTGTAACGGGATAATGGATTTGAGATAGTTAAAATAACTCTCAGTTCGAATCTCGTGCCAGGGGGCGCTTTTATTTCGACATTAATTCCCCGCCCTCATCATCCCCAGGCCCGAGAAAACTACGAATCCTACGAACGCAAGGAAGATAACAGTTGGACCGAAAATTCGAGAAACCGACGTATCGACTCACATCGAAAATTCTCATGATAAAAGCAGTATTTTAATATCTTCACTGTGTGTGATTCATTAACTCTTGAAGACGGAGAAAATTCTCACATATCAGAGTAAATATGAAGCACTTTTCTTATAAAGAATGGAATACTTAGAACAGACAATGTGAAAGGTCGAGTTTTAATCCAGAACCAAGGAAGGCATAAAAAAAAATTAGATACTCCTTTTTTTCGTTGTGGAGAGGATATTGGTGGAAAATATTTTTCAATTATTTTTAACATTTCCTTGCTGAAAATTTAAAATATGAAATCGTTATCGTTCATTGGATATCTGGAAGGAATTAGTCCGGGTGGCGGTCATTAAATGAAACAACTAAATAGTTTCAACTATTTTATTGTTTGCCAACGTTTCGACCCCCATTATGGGTCATCATCAGGGCTAAAAAGATACAAAAAGGAATAGATTTAAAATAAGATTAAAAATACTATTTTAAAAAAAAACTATTGGGCTAGGGAATGTCAATATTATAAAATAAAATGAACTAGATGTGTAAAGAAATCAATTAATTAAAATACAATGATAAAGGTATACTAATGAGAGCTATACAGACCAGATAATGACTATCATTATAATTTAATTAATTGATTTCTTTACACATCTAGTTCCTTTTATGTTATAATATTGACATTCTCTAGCGCAATAGTTATTTTTTTTAAATAGTATTTTTAATCTTATTTTAAATGTATCCTTTTTGTATCTTTTTAGCCCTGATGATGACCCACAATGGGGGTCAAAACGTTGGCAAACAATAAAATAGTTGAAACTATTTAGTTGTTTCATTTAATGACCGCCACCCGGACTAATTCTTTCCAGTAATTCTCAACGGTCAACTAATTATATCCACAACGTTATTGAATATCGCATCCCATGAGGACTGTGCAGGAAAATATTGGGGATATTGGCATCAAACCTGTGGGTTCCCTAAGTCTAGAATCATTATTATTATACCATTGAAAGTTGCGTGATGCGCGCATCTGATTTTTTCCCCGAAATTAATATAAAATTGTGACAAAGTACCTAATTAATAAATAACTTAAAATAAAATAAAGTTAAAACACGACATAGTGTGCGTTAAAAGCGACTTAATTGTAACTAAGCCCGCATTATCATTTTTCCCGACTCTTGCTCATGTATTATTAATGAAGAAAATTTAATATAATTTCGGCCTTCTGTTATAGATATGATTACATAATTATGTAATTACCAACATTATTTATACGACGACGACACTTTGCAATTACCATATGTGTAATATGTCCTTCACCTCCGGTCTGTGATATGATGTTCGCAAGTAAGCACGGTAAATATCTAATTTATTATTCCAACACAGCCAAATTGTGTCGCTTTGTAATAATTATCAATTCATTACAGCTAACTAAAATCGACACGTCTGTTCAAAACGGATTCTATTATTCGAAATGGACTTTTAAAACTTGTATTAAATGCATATGTAAAATGTTGCCTTTGGATTGTAATTGTATGAAACATTTATAAGTGATAAATTTTGTATTTTTTACCAATATCTAAAAAATTTCTAAGCAATCCTATTCATATAACTTTTTATTTACATTCACTTACCTGTATATGAAATATTGGGTTGTGTCACTTGAAATATCCGTTTACAAGGTAAAGGATTTTTATTAAAAATACGATATGAAAACAAGATAATTTTATTCGAAGTATTTACCTTCTTTTTCTACGCATTTTTCCCATCGTGGCACCAACTTTTTCATCCCCAAACTAAAAAACTCTGAGCTTTGAAGTGAAACAAAATCTGAAAACGCACTTTTCACTTTATCATCATTTTCAAAAAGTTTTCCTTTGAGGAAATTGTCTAAATTCCTGAACTGGCGGTAATCTGTTGGAGATAAGTCGGGAGAATATGGTCGGTGCGAAAGAACTCCGTAGCCCAGTTCTTTCAATTTTTGTACGGTATGTTTTGAAACATGGGGTCTTACTGCCTCTCAATGAGAACATGAGGTACCTATGTATCGAGCTTTTTTACTTTCCCAATACACTTTAAGTGTCTCGAAACGGTAGATGCACTTGCATTTAGTTGTGCTGAGAGTCCTTTAACTGTTTGGTAGGGGTTTCCTTCTACTGTATGTTTGAGGACATCGTTGTCTATTACGGACGGAGGTCTTCCTCGGGGCAAGTTTCCAAGTCGGTATCCCCAGCTGAAAACTTAGCAAACCAACGGCGAATAGTCCGTTCATTAACACCCCCCTCGCAAATATTTCTACCGGCCTCAGCTGCTGAATGGCGTGTTTCCATGTTCATATTTGGAGGTATACTTAAAAGTGGGTAATTGAGCGGGAAGCTAATGTTTATAATACAAAGGTAGATGATTAGTAACTGTTTACTTTAAATATGTAAACATTCGGAAGAAAACAACAGAGACCTGCAAAATCCTTTATGTATCTCAGAAACTATAAAAACACACATTTCATGTGAAACAACCCAATAAATAGTAGGGAAATGTAATACGATCGTAAACATTTTCGGATTCCAGTTTTCGACGGTATTACACGTTTTAAGCTTCCCTGAGTCCAAATAATCAAGTTCCGCAAATAGATCATTATGTGTAGCAATTTCAGCAGTAAGACGTACGAACTGAAATTTCATTTTCAAGAAAACTATAGGACCGAGATGTTACACCAATTTTTTCAATAAAATCGGCTGACAGAAAAAGGTTTTATGAGATGCATTTTACATCATTTTTCGATTTTCTCAAAAATGGCTCCATCGATTTTGATAAACTCGCTATATCGATGTTACATTTAATCGACTTTAATATCATATATGTATACTTTTGGTTGAAATAGTCTGACAGGTCTTAAATGCCGAATTATTTTAAGTATTTCCAAAGTACTTAATTAATTCTTTGACCTTTTCAATTTTTTAAGTATATAAAAATCTTTAAATGATTTAAAAAACGAAGGTGGTGGAGGACGCAGCAGATTTTTTTTTTTGAATGATTGTAACAAGCAAAAATTTAACTTCTTTATTTAAATCAAAATACAGACATATTACAGTGCAAGTCGAAGTCACTATCCCACTAAGGCCAGCCCGTGTGTGGGAAAGGAGTTTACCTGCGGCAATTCAATAAAAGTACAATAACAAACAGTAACAGTACACAGTATGATACAATAAAATGCTTAAATGATATAACACAATTTTTATAAAGAAACAGTAATACACTACACTCCAAAAAACAATATTATACATAAGGAATATAAAAATACAATAATATGAAACAGTAACGCAGTACACAGTATGAAGCAGTAATTGTCTAAACATAAAAGCTACAAGCAATACATATACGTGTATATATATATATATATATATATATATATATATATATATATATATATATATATATATATATATACAAGATTTAAAATAAAGGCATGTAAATATAAAATTTAATTACATAATACCTAATTAATCAATTCTGGTTGAAATAGTCTGACAGGTCTTAAATGCCGAATTATCTTAAGTATGTTATCCTTCTATTTTTTAAATATATAATAACCTAACTTAAAAAAATAATAATTAAAATATAAATAAATAAACAGAAATAACTTGCATTAGAGAACGAATGAAAGTACAACATGTTAATTTTTTTTTTTTTTTAAATTGCACAATAATTGAAATTCAATAATTTAAATTGAAATAAAAAATAGAAAAATTTAGGTAACCTAAACATAGTGTCCGAAACGTAGTTTTATAATTTAGTGTATTTATAAAACATATAGATCATATTTTATATAAATATATTATTATCGTATTGATACAAGTGTTATATATATATTATAATATATAACAAATAATTAAAAAATTAGTTAGAAAGGAAATATTATAAATTATGTATATAATCTGCTTTTCCTTTTTTATTATTTTTATGACTAAAAATTATCCATGATTTTTATTTAGTGTCATTGTTTTAATTCATTGAATAGTGTATGCTCTTTAATTCAGGCTACGATCCATGGTAATCAGTATGTTTCGTATATAAGATAGACTTTTTATTATGACATTTTTTTATTATTTTATCATACACGTAATTTATTGTTATACTTTTATTATCTGCTCAAACAACATTGTCAATACATTTTTACACTCAAACATATTTTTTTGATGAACTCACTATATTTGAGCAATTACTAGTATAGTAGTGTCCTTTAAATACACCGACAATTAACTACTGTATAAATATATATATATATATATATATATATATATATATATATATATATATATATATACATAATAAATAGTTTAATAACAATTTTTCAAAAATGTTGTTTTATTTATAATATATCCTTTATTTTAATATTTTTTTTTTTTTGTGTGTTTTTGTAAGGGGAAGGATTTAGATGGATTTTTGGAAGAGTAATTAGATTATAAGTATATTCGAGTACCAAATCATTGGTGTTCTTGATTTTTTTGTTTCTGATATTTTTCATGTGAGCCCTAATTTTCACATTTTCAGGTCGATTTTTAGGCTTCTATTAATCATATTTCGTATTTCTATCATTGTATAATAACGTTTACCATATTCGAAATCAAAAATTTTAATTTTAATTTCTTATTCCATCTACATCCAACGGATGTATAGTACTGAATAACTTAATTATTCAATCAAAAACATCTATATTAATGAACTAACGCCGATCGAGATGCTAGATTATTTTCTTTTTCTTGTATTTGTTTACTTTAGAAGAATTTTGTAGCCTTCATTACCTACATCAACACCGTTTTACAGCTCTAGGCGACCAGACAGTATCGAAATCAGCATCGCTATCTAAGACTTGGATATTAACACTGTTGCTCGGTAGAATGAGTTGAGCAGGTATATGAGAGGCCCAGCAACTTTTACAAAAAAAGGTTCCACTCCTGCCAAGACTTGACAAAGAGAAAGGAGAGATCCCTATCTGGCTAATCCTCCAAGTGTGGGAGGTTCTTCTCCGGTCATTGTCGTCCCATCTTGGGGTTGTCTTTCATTCGCGCCTCTTTTCGTCTCTATATATAACTTGGATTATATAAATGATAATCTTACCATTTAGTGCACTGGGTAACTGGATATTATTTTACATAAACATTAATTACTCTCAGATTGTCTAGCAACAGAGAAAATCGGGAAAAGTCAGGGGCTTTAGATAGATAATTAGATAGATAGAAAAGTCTGTTTTTATATTTCAAAATTACATCAAATAGAAAATAAACAAATAAAAAATAAACAATTTACAAAATACAATAACAAAAATCAGACACATTACATGGTCTATTGACCGTCCGTGGAGTCTGTGTTTATTAACAAAATTAATCTTTAATCTATCAATATAAATAATTGATAACAAAATAACAAACAAACACTTCATTAATTAGTTAAATTAGTTAATTAAGTGTAATAATTAGTTAATACAATTCACAATTAGTTAAATTTAATTTTACAAATTCACTAACAGTTAAATTCTTTCGTTAGTAACATTCTATAAGAGAAAGCCGATCTGAGCCAAGTTAAATTTTTAAAATTAAAATATTTTTTTCTAAACTCAGTAAGTATCGGACAGGCGGCCAAAAAGGGAAAAAGATCTTCTGTTTCATTTGTATTACACAAACTACATTTATTATTTGTTTTCATAAATTTTTATAATTCAGGTTTAAAACATCACCCCTGATTTTAATTACCCATCTAATCACCTCCAGTGAATATTTGTCAGTAATGTAATTTATTTTGGTTAAATGTGGATAAAAGGGAGAAGTTTTATAATTTCTAACTTTTATAATATTTTGGGTATAAATATCTTTTTGCATTTGAACCCTTAATGTGCTAGACTATTTTCCATAATTTAATATCATCACAGTAGATTTAAGTTAAATTTAATCAGTTAAGATAAAATGTTTTTGAAACCATGTATTTTTTTTTTAACATATGTAATGCGAATATCTTTGGATATCTATGTGGTCGTAAATTCAAAATTCTAAAATATAATCGAAATACATCTTTAGGATGAACATAAATATTGGATTATTGTTGTATCAAAATGGAGAAAATGAGTTGGAGTATATTTTGCAATTTAAATAGTTTTTTTAAGAAAAAATCTTCCGTATTTTTCCACGGCATCATGACAACCCCACCCCAGACTTATGCTCCATAGCACATCACTGCCCTACTAATGGAGTTAAATATCTGCAACTTTTTTTATAGAACTACGTCTTTGTTTTCAAAACAAATGCCCGGGTTTTAAAAACATATGAAAAAGTCAGGAAATTTGTTCTTTGGTCAGAGAAAATGGTCCCTAAATAACATCGTTTCTTCTTCACTCAGACAAAAGTTCCAATATGCCAATATTGCAAATATCATAGAGCGTGTTCAATATTTAATATTATAAAGGACAGAGAGTTTGGAAAAGAGAAAAGCCAACCTTCAGGTGAAGGAATTGTAGACAAAAATAAAAGGCAAAACTGCTCCAAGAAGCTCTTTAGAAAGCTGAAAATTTGGCCGCTGAGTTCATACAATAAAAAAAGCTCTTAAAGTTTATATAGATATATTGATTCTAATAATTTGTAAATAAATATGTAGTCAGATTTGCAAATATTGATTATTACAAACAGGATTATTTGAATTCATCAAAATCATTGCTAGTCACTTAAACAACTACAATTCGGTGGTCGGTAGATATAGTTGAATCTTATCGTAAAGTAATTAGTCATTATATATATTTTTAATTTTAGTATACCATTATTAATAAGATATTATCTTGTGGTGTTAGTTCGGTATTTTCAACCGCGTATTGGACAGTAAAAGACTTTCTGTTAAATATGTAAAAGTAATGAAAATGTTAAACTCTATTGGAGTATTTCGTAAACTACGCTCTTCCTGGATGAAAATTGGACTAACCACATTATTATACGAGGCCGCCAGATAAAACAAGAAAATAGTTTTATCAAAAACAAGTTAACTCCACGTATTGCTCCCTCAGACCGTCTTCCACGTCGTGTTAAATTGGTTAAAGAAAACTGTATGTTAATTACTCTATTTTGAGTATTTCGTAAAACTTTAAGTCGCTCTCCTGTAAATGAAAGATTTTGACTTAACCACTTATTTACGACCGCCACAGATATTATACAAGGAAATAGTAAATAAGCCAGTTTTTTGGAATTATAAAATTAATTTCAAAACTTTATATTTATTTACCTAAGTACATAATATTATGTAAAATAAATGAAAATAAAATGGTTACTTTAGTAAGTTGCTCAATATGATAATATACTCATACTCTTTTGCCACTTTGACTATTGCTGTACTGTACTCATAGACTCAAGCGGGTCATGAACATGCTCATAAGATTTATCTTCGATACCTTAAAAAGGCAAGTTTAAGTGGCTTCCATTTTCCATACAGAGACAATATTTTCTCGAACCATACCTTTGCCAAATCGTCAAATCTCCAAAAAGCTTCATGAATCCACCGTACCCTACAAATTGAATCCTCGGTCCATCCACTTGAAACTAGATCATGCCGTTCTGACCTTTTAGATTCCTGCTCACAAAACTAAAAATTTTGATTATTCCTTTAACGCATGCTTTACACCCTTCTGGTATTCTCTACCTACTCATATTCGTTGTGCTTCTTCCCTTCTCTTATTTAAATCCTACATTTTCCAACATCTGACATCCCATAGAAACGCACGCCTAACGGGAAATTTTATTTGAATTATCCCAATTTTGGTGTAAGACACAATTATTTATTTTTCCCAAATCTTAGCGTTGTTAAATAATTTATTTATTTAAAATTTGTCCAACTCTAGTATCTTTCAGAAGATTTTTATTATTTCCTTTTTTGTTTATATTCCATATCATTATATTTATTTTACATAAGAGAGAGAGAGAGGGATACACTTTATTCAACAAGTGGTGCTGCCTAACTTAATTGGGTTGATAATTACACAGCTTACTTTCGTTTTTCCTTAATGGATAATTTTTGATATAAACATATTTACATCTTAAAAACCTTAACATGCAATACGCATAAAAATAGATTAATATTTTTTTTTCCTTAATTTTTTTTCTTTTAACACTTTTTTTTTCCTTTTAACATTTTTTTTCCTAAATTATTTTCTCATTTTCTTTTTTTTTTTTCTTTTCTATTTTACCTCTCAAATTTATTCAAATATATCTTATAAGAAAAAAACGATTATTTATTATTAATGATCATAAAAATTAGTTTTATTGGTCTCTCGGCAAATATTTTATATTAAATTGCCTATCTACTGCAAAACCTTGTTATTCTCAAGGGGCATAGTCCCAGAATAAAGTTATTTATTATTAATATATAAACTAACCAAAATATTTTTTTAAATTCTTATTATTCATTGACGCTACATCAAAATGATATTATGAACCACATGCAATACGTAAACTTATTATATACGTGTAGGTGACGTATCCGCCTTAATATTAGACTTTATCAGTGCCATAAAAAAAAATGAAACGTCGGCACACAAAAATAATAAGTTTACTTATTCAGTGTGGTTTTTATTAGTAAGGTGATTCCTGGTAAGTTTACTTATTTGATGACCGCATCGCCAACCAACTTCTTTAACAAAATAAAAAATAAACAAAATTAGGAAAAAATCAATACATAATAATAACAATCTATATGAATCATGTAAGATTCCATACTTATGTTTTCCAGCTTCTATGATTGAAAAATTTATAATTTTTTTTTTTTTTTACATTTTTATTTTAATATATGTTTATTGAAATTTCAACTGTATGTTATAATACAAGTGAATATGCTGCTAAAAGATAGTGTACATGAAAAACATGAAAAGAAACTGCCCATTGGCAGCATTCTAGTAGTGAATCTACACAAGAAGGTCTAGAGGCCATCTTCTTTTCAGACGCCTAAGCGGATTGTCAGAAATTGAAGAGGAAGCAAGGGTTGAAACTAGTGGATTAGAGTAGAAATGGAGTTTGTCATTGAAGGATTGATACCTGGTACAGGACAAATTAGCACAATATGGAACATGGAGATCTTTGTAGATGATTTTATTCGTGAGAAAGTATGAAGCGCTGAAGATTAATTCTTTAACAAGAATTCACTTTTTGTTCATTTATTCTAATTAATAATTATTTTCACTCGTTTTTATACCAACACTTTTGACCACCCGATCAGGATATTACGACAAGAAATGGAGAAGTTCAAAGCCTAATGGCAGCTGAACCCAGACAACAGAGAGCTGCTTAAGAAGGAGAAAAATTGTGGGAAATATAAATCATGGGAGAGCTGGTTTATTGTTATTAATAACTGTACCCATCGCGTGAACACTTTGGGAATGTCCGTCGCCCGAGCGACTGATGGTATACAATGCCAGTTCCCACTTCCCGTTCCCACAGCGGTCATCGGGTGCGAACCCCTGGCTCAGGGTCCATCTTTTCTCTCAGAATACATTATCTTCTTATATCATCTAAGTGTCTATCCCAATCTCTTCATTTTAAATTTTTTTTTTGTCACCATAGTTTTATTTAACGATAATATTATTCTATAAACAAGTCACTTATTTAAGTTATTTAGTTTAATTTAAGTCATTATATTTATTTATTGAGATACATAACAATTTGTTTCAAAATGAATAATAGTAATAGTGATATGACACAACATTAATACAATATATACAAAAAAATAATCATAAAGTCAAATTACATAAAATAGAACATAAATAAATTCATATATAATAATAAAATAATAATAAATAAAAACAAACAACCTATAATTGAGATAAATACAAAGTTAGCAAATAAATAAACATCGTACAAACAAACATAACTATATACAACTGCTATAGGGACCCCAGACTGGTCTTTTCCCTCTACTTGTGGAGGAAAAAACGGAATCCAAGGTGTAAGCCAGTGGAGGCTGATTTAGGGCGCAATAGCCACAAACATACAGTACATGAATGGAGGATCTCCAGTATAAATGTTTACAGAACGTCGCGAGCCACTGCTGTTTCAATCTTCGCGGAGGATTGTGGGGGTGGATGGGGCTGGAGAGGGATTGACAAGTCTTAAATTAATGAAATAAAACAAAGTTTTTAAAATCCTATTTGTTCTTTCATTGGCACGAAACGCAGTGTAAGATCTCGACTACGCAGTAAAGTCTGTCAACTTCGCGATTTGAGATGCACTATTCTGTAGGACCATCACACTTTTTTTTCCTTTTCTTTTTTTTTTTTTTTTTTTTTTGTATGTTTGTGCCAGTTGTCTGACAGGCCTTAAATAACCTAGGGTTTTGTGTGAATTAACCACCTTTTAACTATATACCTAAAAATTCCCAAGGATTTATAATCGCTACGTTTCACTTGGTATACTAACCACCCTTTGTCTACACAATCACTAACAGCAAAGAAAGTTTTTTTTTTAAGCTAGTGCCTCTATAAATATTATTTAGTTACAATATTTTCCAATCTTTACAATCCAAAATCCTTCATAAAATCCTCAACGCTCCTTACTTTGTCACGAATTAGCTCATCCATAAAGACCTAAATGTTCCATATGTTGCTGATTTGGCCCGAACCAAATATCAATCCATCCATGACAAACTCCTTCCCACCCCAAATAATTAGTTTCAACCCTGGCTTCCTGTTCGATCCCTGATAATCCTCTGAGGCGTCTGAAAAGAAGATGGCCTCGAGACCTTCTAGTTTAAAATAGTTACTGGAGTGCTACCGTTGGGTTGTTCCTCTACAAGTCTGTCTCATGTGATTTTTCTTTTAGCATATTTACTTGTTGTAATATAAATTACAGTTGTAAATTTTAATAGATAAATAAAAAAAGTTACAATATTTTAAATATTTCTAAAAGTATCTCGTACTACGATTGAATATATGTTTAAAAGGTAAGAATAGGCCCTAAAATGCACCACAGTACATTTCAACTAGTCGAAGATTGTGGTGGGGTGATATGACTGACATTTTTTTTTCATCTAGCCACAACCTAGTCACATTCTTTTTCTTCGTTATAGTATATTTATTTTTATCAATATATTATTTATTTATAGATGAATGAGAATAATCACCACTAATGTATATGATTGTAGGAGATTGTGACTTTTTAAAGATCTTCTATTGATCAACTTGGGATTGAAATCGAAATTCCTAAAAGCTTTCTCCGATCACCTAAAGCATGGTTGCAACAGAATAATAACGAAAATATATCCCGAATAAGGCTGTAAGTCATGAAGATGTCATCTTGACCTTCACATACATCGTAGGTCGTAATAGACGAACTATATTGAGATTTATTTATTTTACAACAGATTATTTACATACATATAAATATGTCATGCCGCCATTACCGTAAGTAGCAGTACATGTTATTACGAAAGCACGGCAAGACTACTATAGATATAGAAGGCAGTGGCGAGGAGGTAGCCGAACGCAAACATTGGCTGCCGAGAAGAAAGAGCTAGGCTAATATTGACTGAGCCAGTCCTCCAGTGTGGACCAATAGTGGCCCTTGTTTGTTTTGGGCACGTCTACAGCCAATCAGATATCTCCTCTTATAGGACTTAGCCATCAGCAGAATCCGAACAACTGTCGAATTGAAGTAATAATTATACGGTGAATTTTTATATATTTTTGGATACCTTAAAATCAAATATGAAACCTTTGAAGCAATATTTTACATAACACATATTTAATTATTAGATATGAGTTATAGTGGTGTATTAGTATCAGTTGTTAGAAACTCGGGCATGAAGATATTTCAACATTTATGCTAAAATTATGAGAGAAATGAAAGTTCTAGGTACATGTTTTTGCTGTAAAACTCTATTTATCATTTTAATATATCAAAGAATATATTAGAGGTAAAATCTTCCTGTGTTGTAGTGACTAGCATAACAGCCTTCTATGCCCAAAGTAGCTGGTTCAAACCCGGCAGATGGCCCTTTAATTTTTTAAACGGAGAACTTGGTTATGCCATCCTTCGTAAGGAACGTAAAATGGTAGTCCCGTAGCTTAATGTGCAAAATGATGTTGACGGCGTAACAATGATGTTGATAAAAATAATAGTTGAAACGTCTTCCACGTTCATATAGAAATTAATATCAGAATATTTGTATATCAGTATACATATTTTCAAATCAAATAGCTATTTGATATCATTCTCCAGCTATACTTAGAGAATGATTTTATATGAATTTTGTTGTTGTTTTGATACACAACTTTTTTTTGTGTGTGATAAAAGTAATGGAAGATTGATGTATCAACTACCAAAGAAACTTATTATCCAATAAATAAAAAGAAAACATTTTCTTTGGTTAAATAAATCGAAAAAAGCATAATATTATAATAAACAATATATTTTTTAGATTATAATAATTACTAACGTATAAGGTTCCGGGAATAATAGTAAATGACTATAAACACAAAAAACTTGAAAATGAAGAGATTCTCTGAAAGGCTTTAAGATTATGTAATTTTCTGAGGATTAGTTTAAAAAATTGTTTACAGACACCTTTGATATAATAATATAATAACAATAAAAATATAATAAGCCTTAGTAGCCAATGACCCTTCAGGGTAGAGACAAACTAACAAAATAAAAAAAATATATTTTTTGTTGATGTTGAATATATAAATAAATAAATATCATTGAAACAAAATGGGAGATTGTAAAAATTCATTTCTGAATAAATTAGTAAGTAGGTTTTGTAAAAAACATACAGTATGATTTCTAAAGAGCTCAGTTTGTTATTTTTTTAAAATTTATATTGTCATCTAACCTTTCGAATCAGAAAATGATTTAATTTAATTATATCATTGTTATCGAATAGGAGAATAGTTTTCTCAATAATTATTGTATATATCTTAATAATAATAATACGAATAAAAATAATGTCTGAAATATAGTACTCCAATAATATAGATTATTAAATATGTATAATTATATGTGAGAGTCTGATGACGAGAAACATATAATTAAGTACATTTTTTTCATGTACACATAAAAATAATAAATGTACATAAAAAAATTATTATTATTATTATGTTTATAAATCCCTTGAACTTTTATTAGATAATATCCTAGCATCTTACATTAAATGTATTCATTGATAGTACTTGAGGAAGTAGTAGTGTATGCCAAGGATGTAGCTCCATGGCGACACACCCTCAGTAAGAATGAATGAACCTTCTTGAATGAACGCTAATGACGTAGCCATTGTCTGATAGGGCGGCTATAATCAAGGCTGAGAAGATTTTAGAGATAGCCGGGACATGGCCCTATACCTCCCCGAAGGCGGTCCTATATCAGCCACTACGGCGGTACGTGAAAAGGAATTGGACGAGAGATCTCAGGCGACCGACAAGTTCCAGGATTCAAGGCCTGTAATTAAGAAGTATAATAATCAACGCAGGAAACATCTGTTATCCTTAATATAGATGAAACATTTTTTGAACCTGTATATTATACGTCATTTTACAAGTCTTATGTTTGAAAAAAATACATAATATTTCAGAAATAATTTATTAATGACTTGGTTACAAAAAAATTATTTTTGCTGTTAAATTGCTATTTATTTTACTTATGAATCTTCAAGAAAGAATGTCCTAAATGATGGTGAATACCTAGTTGCCGAAAAACAAAATTGCGACATCACTTTATATTGGGATTTTTCAGGTCTCTCTTGTTTTCTTCCGAATGTTTACATATTTAAAGTAAGCAGTTACTAAACCTCTACCTTTGAATTATAAACATTAGCTTCCCAATCAATTACCCACTTTTTAGTATACCTCCAAATATGAACATGGAAACACGCGATTTTCGAGTAATATTTTTGTACGAGTTTAAACTCGGCCATTCAGCAGCTGATATCGCTAGAAATATTTGCTAGGCGTTTGGTGAAGGGAGTGTTAAGGAATGTTAATACCGACTTGGAAAACTTGCCCTGAGGAAGACCTCCGTCCGTAATAGACAACGATGTCCTCAAACATACAGTAGAAGGAAACCCCTACCAAAAAGTTAAAGGACTCTTAGCACAACTAAATGCAAGTGCATCTACCGTTTCCAGACACTTAAAGTGTATTGGGAAAGTAAAAAAGCTCGATACATGGGTACCTCATGATCTCACTGAGCGGCTGCAAGACCCCATGTTTCAAAACATTCCGTGCAAAAATTGAAAGAACTGGGTTACGAAGTTCTTCCGCACCCACCATATTCTCCCGACTTGTCTCCAACAGATTACCACCTGTTCAGGAATTAAGACAACTTTGGTCAAAGGAAAGCTTTTTGAAAATGATGATCAAGTGAAAAGTGCGTTTTCAGGTTTTGTTACACTTCAAAGCTCAGAGTTTTTCGGTTGGGGAATAAAAAAGTTGGCGTCAAGTTGGGAAAAATGTGTAGAAAAAAGAAGGTAAATACTTCGAATAAAATTATCTTGTTTTCATATCGTATTTTCATATCGTATTCTTTACTTTCAAAACGGACATTTCATGTGACACCACCCAATATATGTAGAATAACTAACAGTCAACGTACAGGTTCAGGCTCAGGTATTCACAACTTACACGGACATACCAACTTATTAATACAGAACATGATTCATAACACCAGCAGAAGTTTGAAAAGAAGTTGAATGAGGGACCTGCTGACATGGCTGCGTAAAAATAATTAAACACCCCATGATCAAACCCTTACTCCATCACATTCACTGATTGTCGACTGAAAGTATAAAAAAAATAATTGTTCCATTTTGTTTGTCAAATATTCAATAAAAAATGAGATATTCATATATATTTTCATTCAGAGACACAGAAGCTACTTAAAGACCTAATAAAAAACCCTAAACGTTGACAAATTATTAAATAGGACACGCGACGAGAAGACAGATGCGACATGGGCGATAGCATCAGAGGCGATTAGAATGGCGTGCCAGAGACAGAAACGTTTAATGACACGTTCCTATAAAAAGGAAGGTAACAATCGCGGTTGACGAAGCCCACCCCTGATTAGGCTACTTTCTACGCCCGCCCCCGCTAAACTGATTCTCCAATTAGTGTCAATTTGCGGGGGGGCGCCTACTATTGTGCCTTTATAATATTATTCAACCCCCCCTTCTCAGGGCTAGTGTGAGGTTCCAGGGAATGCACTGGATGCTTATTATTTTTACTTTCACTTACTATATATAGTAAGGGAAAGTATTGCGATCGTGAAAATTTTCCAATTCCAGTTTTCAACGGAAATACACATTTTAGAATCCCATAAGGTCTGTGTGTGTGTGTGTGTCCGTGTGTGGTAACTCCCGGGCGGAAACGGTAAGTCCTATAAAACTGAAATTTCATATCCCGAGACGTTACAAAACCTTTCTATATCAAAATGAGCTTACCAGAAGCGCCACTTTATACCATGCATTTTGCACATTTTTTCGATTTTCTCAAAGACGGTTCCTTCGATTTTAATTAAACTTGCGATATCGATGTAAAATTTAAGAAGCTTAAACGTCATGTAGGTTTCATTCTGATTAAAATGGTTTGACAGGACTTAAATGCCGATATTTTAAATTTTCATCCCCTAAAGTGCCTTTAATTTTCTAGATTCTATAAAAATAACCAAATTACCTTGTTAGCAATAATAAATAACAGCTAAATATGAAAGTTGTATGAATTTAAAAAACAACTAAAGGAGAAAACTGAAAACATATATTTTTAATGCAATTTTCTTGACTTTGAATATAGAAACAGTAATATAAACTTATAATATACCGTTGGAAAGCTAAAGATTTTAGAAAAAAAATATTATCTAATACGCAAGAGCTTGTAAAAGTTAATAAAGAGTGATGAAAAGCAGATAGAACTAATTATTTTAGATAATAATACAATAGATTTTTTAATAAAACACATGTTCCTATATAAATTTAATTAATTCTTTAATAGTTTCACGTATTTTTATCTCTAACTGTTTTTGAAAATTCTTTCATTGATTTTAAAAATGGAGGTAAGTGAAAGTCGTGTGTTGCCCGCACCAGATTTTTAAATATAGTGGTAAAGTAAAAAATTAAAAATGTGAGATTACTTAATAATTAATCGGTATGGCACTTCCGAACGAATTTAACACTACTAATTCTAAGACTACTAATTCTAAGACACTAAGACAGTGGAACAAAGCAGATCTCTGGAGAAAAATAGAATAATCTCATAAAAAAGAATGTCCTTGAAAAAAAAAAAATGTAATATATATCTGAAACTCAAAAATATTCAATAACAGAATATCTTTTTTTTCCAGTGGCGCGATAGGCCGTGTAGGATCAGACCTCGGAGATTACGCTCTCGATGCATTTTGTAGTGTAGGGTCATCACTACTCACAGCAAATTTTGTGAGTGGTCACCATTTGGCTGACGGGTCTCACATACCCGAGGAAAAGGCTGTGAGTGAATTCCCATATAATTACATCCTTATAAAAGTCCTGTCGGGACTGGGATTCGTACTGACAACCTTTAGCATGAGAGACGAGCGCGCTAACCACTCAGCCACGGGCTCCTCAAATATACAGGAAATATATAATAATAATAATAATAGGCCTACCGAACCCGAAGGTTCGATGCCGATACCACCAAACTTCGCCTGCATAGACTCGTCCAATGTTCACCGGTCAAGCCCAAGCCCCCGAGATCAGCCTTAATGCAATCCTCCCATCGACGCTTCGGCCTACCTTTCGGACGCCTACCAGTCGGTTCAGCGAATACCAACTTTCTCGGAATCCGTTCCTCACTAAGCCCAACAACTTTACGCGCCCATTTGAGTCTCCGCGATGCTATCAACTCAATTATATTCACAGGGTACAAACTCCGCAATTCCGCGTTATGCAACCTTCTAAACTCTCCAGTGGCCTCATCCCTCTTTGGACCAAATATTTTACGCAATACCTTATTTTCGAAAACCTTAAGCCGCTGTTCATCCTTTAAAGTAAGCGGCCACGTTTCACATCCGTAAAGAACCGTCGGAAGAATAATAGTTTTATAAATTCTAATCTTTAAGTTTTTAGATAGAAGCCGCGAACTAAGTAACTTAGCAACTGAATAATAACACGCGTTTCCCACCTTTAACCGGGACTTTATTTCTTCCTGGATTTCATTTTTTCTAGTTATAATCGAACCTAAATACTTGAATTTCTCTACGTGTTCAAAAGTATGACCTGATACATCAATATCACCAAGATCGACACCGTTTCTGCTACTGATCATATACTTCGTCTTATCGGTATTTAATTCGAGTCCTATTTCTTTACCGGTTTTTATTAACACACTTGTATTTAGTTGTATGGTATCCGTGTCTTCACCTAGCAGTACCAGATCATCGGCAAACCCCAAAACCGGAATCTTGTCACCCATATTTAAGCCTTTCTCGGTATACATCACTTTTTCTATGACATGTCCTAAAGCTATATTAAATAACACAGGTGAAAGGGAGTCACCCTGTTTCAAACCCGATCGCACCTCAAATCTCTCGGAGTAATTATGACCGATTCTAACTTTATGGAATGTTTCCGACAAACACATCTCTACTAGGTTGACTAACTTTTTAGGTATTCCCTGTTCAATCATGATGTTATATAGCTTCTGACGGTCTATTGAATCATAAGCCTTTTTAAAATCGATATAAAGTTGATGGACTACACCGTTGTATTCCAATTTTTTCTCTAATATTTGACGTAAGGAAAATATTTGGTCAATAGTCGAGCGATTCCGCCTAAAACCACATTGGTAATCTCCGATAATTTCCTCAGCGTATTCCGTGATTCGACTAGTTAGAATTGACGAGAATATTTTATAGCATACTGGGAGAAGAGAGATCCCACGATAGTTGTTACAATCCGACCTCGGTCCTTTTTTGTGAATCGGAATAAGTATTGATTCTTTCCATTCTTCGGGCATTTTTTCAGTTTCCCAGATCTTTTTAACTAAAATATGTATTTTGGAAACGCCCGCTTCTCCACACGCCTTGATTAATTCACTCGTGATATTATCATTTCCTGCGGCCTTATATCGTTTTAATTTTCCTATCGCCATTTCGACTTCCTCTTTACTCGGTGCGTCTATCCATGGTTCAGCGCTCTGATATTCAGAGAGAGGAGATTGATTATTATTTTCCGTATTTAAGATGCCGTCAAAGTGTTGTTTAAATTTATTTAATATCTCAGAAGGATCCGCAATTATATTGTTATTTGCATCTTTAACCGCATTCAATAGAGGTTCAAATCTTTTACGCGATTTGTTTATACCTTTGTACATCTAATACAGGAAATATATCAAAAAAAAAAAAAAAAAAAATGCAGTCATCGTTTTAGATGATTAGCCGAATATTAGTCACAATAGATATATTTTTAGTCAAATAACCATTTTATAGAGGTTAAGTAAGGCTTGGGATCATCTCCTGACACCAAGATTCATACATGTTTCATCTTATAGTTTATTATTTTCTAAAATGAACCTTTGTATTTTGAAAAAAAAAAAAAGTATTTATTTCGATTATAGGTTGTTGCGTTTTTTAAATTATGAATTTATGAAATTATTTATTTTCTGTTTTTATATAATATGGCTTAAAATTGTTTTCTGTAAATATTGTGTATGTGGTCTAATATCATATATATATATATATATATTGAATGTCTCATTTACCAGTACTAACTTATTTTACAACGTTATACATTCTCCGCTTAAGAACTTCAGCATGTGGATCCAAGGCAGGGCTCCAGGGGATCTCAAAGTCTACTTCCTCACCAATGTTGAAACCAAAATACAATTTTCACTAATATTACAAGTCTGTCTGATTTGTCTAGATCTGAAATTTAGTACATGTGAAGCAAATAGTAGTAGGACCTGGATAATTTTTAAATTTTCTTATTCATGTTGAGCCAATTGCGATGTCAGCTAATTACCACATCCGATCTTTTCCATAAACATTCAGCTTCCAAACAGACAATACCTCCGGAAATCATGGAGCTGCCGAAGACCCAAAAAGACGAAGACATCAAGAAGAGGCCACACACCGAAGAGGAATTAAGACAGATCGCAGGTAGCATGAGACATTAATTAAGGAACGGACAGACGGACAAGCGCAGAGGTACATGCAAATGCAGGGGCTGGCAGGTGAATGGATGGATCTAATCAGGCTGTTATCTCTGTAATTGAGACTGTCCACTCGCCTCAACCCCTCTCCATCACTCCCTATCACTCCTTACCACCCTCCATCCCTCCCTATGGTCCTCCAGTGCCTGCTAATGGTGAGGTTGTCCACTGCTACCTGTTGTTGCCAGGCCTATCTATTGCCCTCCGGCCACTTACTTCTTCTCTTAATGCAGTGCTTGTTGGATCCTGGAAATGTTTCTTTCGCCGGTAATTGGTAGCTTAATGTTGCTATTTAGACACTCAGGTGATATAATGGCACTCCTTTACAAAATAACGAAAGGCATTTCTTTTTTTTTGTTTTGGATCAGACCTTTATGTTAAAGGATACTATACCATACCATATCGACCTTGTTGATTCATTAACCGTCACTTAATGCTGCTATGGCTAATCCTGAATTCTGCCTTTCCGGGTTTAATTAAGACAGGAATATTTAATGAGTACCTGACATCGCACAGACTCGGGTCGACCTTCTTACGGCCCTTCCAAACAATAGGCTGTTATACTAACCACTACACCAAAGGTGACCCCACTATGCCAAGTAGCAACCTTAATTATGTCATTTAATTTTTTCTCATGAGTGATGAAATCTGTTTGTTAAAATTATGAGTACTGACATTTATTTTCCTGTGAAATCACAACATCCCGTTCCTGATTGTAAATTAGAATGAGGAATTTATTATTTTAAGACACAATAATAATCATAAACTTATGCTTATAATCCTCAATAAGAGTTCCTCCCTATTATAAATTTGTATAAATCTGTAAGGATCCGTATAGACGCCAAAATGGTACATCACATTTCATTAGAACTGAGAGTCTTAACATTCTTGAAAATACAACATAAATTGAAAGTACAACAATTATGAAAATTGTCCTCCTTCTGAACGTAAACGAATGAAAACTCTATAATGTGAAAACTCTCATTTATTTAAAAAGTGATTTATAACATTTTGCAATCTAAGCACAGAGTTTGGACAAGAATTCCTAAATTTAAAAGGCAGATAAAGCGTACAATTTTATATTTTCCTTTTATGTGGCGCAGAATTTTTTGGGGAGGGTATTCAAAAACTGGTGCCGCGTTATAACAAGTGCCTCAAAATTGGTGGAAATTGTGTAGAAAAGTAGATTAAGGTACAGGCTTTCATGTAAAAATAAAATTATTGCGATATCTCTGCACGTCTTTTTTTAATTCCAAAACGGTACTTACTTAAAAAACATGCCTTGTATATATATATATTTTATAACGGAATTTCAATAATTACTTGAACTTGCAGTATTTAGATAATGTTGGAATCGTACCCAGTAAAACTACTTTCCTGCAACGACTGCGCAGGACTAGCTAGTTTCTCTTCCTTTATTATTAGTCTGTGTTATGAGTATTTATGGCTTAGTGGCTAGTATACGTAATTGTAAGATGAAACTTTAACAAAACAAAAAAAAAATTCTTAAGATAGGTGAGTAAATCCTGAAATGATATATAGACAAAAATAAATATTTGAAAAGTAGTAGTGATCTTAGTATTAATAGTTGTCATCGCAAAAGCTTAGGACCATCTTTTTACGCCTCCTCAGAAAAATGGCATGACTAAGGATATTTTACTCTCACGAAAAAATTCATAGGACCACCAGCCATGTTTGAATCCGCGAATCTGGGTACAGAAGGCTATTATACTATTGAAAAATCTTAGGGCCATCTTCCGGGTTTGAAGCCATGACTTTGGGCATAAAATGCTGTTATGCTAGCCACTACACCACAAGGAATTGTATTGTATATTTTATTTATCGGTAAATGAAGTTTTAGCTGTAATTATAAGACAAAGATAACATAATGCGTTATATACGAGATACAATAATAGCTGGTAGCGGTCTGAGAAGATATTTTTTACTTACTATCACAAGAGCCAACGACCTTTTGTACAGGGTGATAAGGTGTTGTTAAGCCATTACTATAAGGAAAAAGGCGGAGAGATTACTGAATGGAAACCTATTCATAAGGTATAGCTCCCAAGTCGCAACGTCACGAAGATTAAGGCGGGCCCTTCATCTTAGCGGAATGGGAAAAAAAAAAAAATTATAATGAGGTTCGAAAGACACAATAATACCAGATTTTGCCAACATTAAAAATGACCTAAGCTGTTCCCTTCTTAAAGATATATATTAAAGTAATGTTCTGTTGTGGAAGCAAGATTGCTTCACACGATAGCATTATTTTAGTTCCCTGAGTAATTTGGCTGTCGCATTAGGAATGTAAACTTGCCGTACACTAAAACTGTTTTGTGTAGTATAACTATATAAAAAAGCAAAATGTAGCTTAAAATGAACAAAAGTTTCTTATGAAAAAGTAAAACTCTGAAATAAAATAAATATTTATTAAACTGTAGAACATTTTTTTTTCTTATTTCCTTCTTTTTTTACATAAGAAAACAATTTAAAAAATCAGATATGGGTATAGTCACAGGTCTTAAAGAAGTTTGACAAGGGTTCGAGGTATCTTAAGATACAGTATAACATTTTTGGATATATCTATTTATTATTCATGGCCAGATTTAGATCTTCTATTATGAAAAATCTAATGTTATTTGTAGACACATTTCTAGAATAAAACTGTTTTTTTTTTTTTTTCTTCTTCTTCTTCTGTTATATATAATCACGAAAAAGTTATAGAAACAAAAGTTTAATCTAGAGCACATAATTTGATAAACATTTTTTTATATCTAACTAATCCCTTCCCCAAGTAGGTAAGCACGCACAGCTTGATCATCACAACATATGGACAATAAATAAAAATATTTAAAAAAAATAGACTACCTCTTATGAAACAATTCAAAAATTCTAGCTAATAGATTATTTTCACATTTATTTATAACGTTTCTTTTCCAAATTTTTACTAAACTAATAATAATATTGCTTTTGAGAAATAATACAATCTGCCACTATCTTGGGCAATAAGTATTAGGGCTAAAAGAAGTCATACATTCCATATGTACAGAGTAAAAACAAAACAAAAGAGACATAACAATATAATAAAAAAAAAAAAAAAAATATATTTATATATATATATATATATATATATATATATATATATAATAACATAAGATGAAATTGGATAAGTAAACTTAACTAACAAATGAAAATAAAAAGAAAATATAAAGTAAATAAAATCTTTACTAAACTAGAGGAGCCTTGACAAATAATTTATGATAGCATCACGAACTCATGTGAATACTTTTTTTTTTTTATTTTGGACATAACGGCTGTTCAATGGATATACACTAATACCATAATTTATTTAACTGTACCTTCTAGACAGTTTCTTTTTCTTGTTTTTGCTTTTTTCTTCAATATTTAAGAGAAAGAAATAAAATAAAAAATTATGTATATATAGAAGAAGAGGAAGGAAACTTTATTCTTAGACTAAGTCGCCTAAGAATAACATGAAATTTAACATAGTAAAATATTCACATCTGGCCAAGATACAAAGTTTATGAGGTTTTTAAAAACAGCAAACAAAGAAAATTAATTTAACATAAGAAAAATAAAATAAATAAATAAAGAGAATGATAAGAAATAAATAGATTCAGTGCCAATATAATTAACTAATTTTTAACGTTTTTGATAAAAAAAAGAAGTAAATAATATATATATATATGTATGTGTGTGTGTGTTTGTGTGTGTGTAATTTGAATTGTGTACGCAACTTAAATGTAATGTTTTAATTTAGTGTATATGAAACCAACGAAGTCCAGAGATGGTATATATAAATTACCATTATATTGTAAATATTGTCTGAATGAGATCCCGTAGCACTATTATTATTGTCTATTATGACAAATTGTAATATATACGAATAAAAATAAAAAAATTATGTAGATTGTCTGTTGTAAATCATTTATTTAAACCACTTAATAGACCCTTCGATACTTCTTAAAATATTTATATTTTATATATATTATATTTATATTATTTATATGTTTAGTTAAATGGCTTAATTCAGTCATTTCATACTTAGAAGGCAACATACTCGTATATGAATTTGATCTTTAGAGAAAGAATTTACAAAAAGCATGGTCTCCTTCATGAAATAAGGATTGAAAAAATATTTGAATAAAATTTATTACATTAACTTGGCTTTCTATTTAATAATGCATATATGAAACATTGGCAAATTGAATTCTTCGTGTGAGTTCTCACCTTTAAGGAGTCATAATGTTGCCTTTGTTTTTGCTTCCTCATCCCAACTATAACCAATGCGTTTATGAGCTTGCTAACAGTGAAGAATCGACCATAGAATCGATTCCAAGCTAGTTATCGAACAAACCTACAATCTTTTAAGCCCCCCTAAGAACTGTTATTACTGACTGTAACTGGTGATTGCGTGTGCAGCTAATCATTTCCCAGTCAATTATCGGTCCAAAAGGCGAAGAGCATGGAGTTCCAAATTAAGCGCAAGGAGCAACAAGAGCGTGAAGAGTTAACAGCTCAGAGATATCGATAATTATCCAGCGCTTAAGAGCAACGTCCCCGAACGTTTGCTCAAATCCGAAAGCGTGGTCTGTAATTACTCGATCCACTATCTTAATAACAGTACGTACTTTGTTTGAGCTGTGAGCTCATTACTTTGCTGCTTCCAGGGTCATCTAATTGTGGGAGGTGGTCCAGGCTCCGGAATATATTTCGGTGTCATCGGTCTGCTGGGTATCAAGGGGTGGTCTGGAAGAGTAGAGTAGTGAGAAATCGGTCTGACTAAAATACAGCACTGTAAAAAAAAATCTAGTGCGCGCAACGCACGACATTCACATTTCTCCGTTGTTAAATTCAATATAATAATAATAATAGGCTTAGCGAACCCGAAGGTTCAATGCCGATACCACCAAATTCCGCCTACACAGACTCGTCCAATGTTCACCATACAAGCCCAAGCCCCCGAGATCAACCTTAACGCAATCTTCCCATCTACGCTTCGGCCTACCTTTCGGACGCCTACCAGTCGGATCAAATTTCAATTTAAGTATTTTTAAATATATTTAGAGGTAAAAATAAATTGTTTTAGAATCAAATAAACAGTAACCTAAAAAAAAAAAAAAAAAAAAGAATATCATCTTATATTGAGGATGTATAGCCGACTGTAGAAACTATTATAGGTGGAATAATCAGGAGTCAGTCTTTTTTGTAAAATATATTTAAATTTGCCAACGTTTCGGCTCAAGCTTGTGAGCCATCATCAGGGCATTACTGAGCCATGTCCAAGCATAAACCCTTTATGCTTTATTCTTGGACATGGCTCAGTAATGTCCTGATTGATGTCTCACAAGCTTGAGCCCAAACTTTGGCAAATTTAAAAAAAAAGACTAACTCCTGATTGTTCCACCTAGATTATCATCTTAAAATACAATAATAATAATCTGAATTAACTAAATTATATGATAACACTATATTGGTGTATGGTAATATAGTATATAAGGTATTTAGAGTTGTAAACGCTGACACTAAAACCAATTAAATTCTATTTAGATTTTGTAGGCTGCTGGTTTAAAGTGTTTGATCACCGTGTGTAAAAATTCTTTTAAATTTTTTCTCTGTCTTCTATTAGTTTTTCACAGGAGAGAAGATTGTGAGACAGGATATTAGAAATAAATTCGCAGCAAAAAGACACTTTTCCTGAGAACTGTTATAGTATATTTTGTTTCATATCAAGTTTAAAACATTATTAATGACAGAGAAGTGGCGTGGTCTAGTGGGTAGAGCACTAGTCTACTGTGCTCCGGGTTCTAGGTTCGAATCCCAGCTGTGGCGGAATATTATTTATTTTGTTATTTCGGGCGATGGGCGATCCTGGGGTATGGAGAACCTCCTGGGGGACCCCCAGCCTCCTTAAAGTGAGTATCCAAAAATGGGGGAAAACCCTGGCGTCTGAGCGTGATTTCGGTTGAATCACCTGATTGCACGTCAGTTGGCCTAGAAACAGTACATATCGCTCATGTACTGAGCCCAAAACTCTTCATTGGTTGTAGTGGTACAAAATAAAAAAAATATATAAATTAATGACAAAGAGAAGACCACATAGATTGGTCAAATGACATAAATATCTGGGACTAGTCATGAATAAAAGACTGGCTTTAGCTCAGCACACAAATTTTGTTTATAATAAAGACAAAGAGGTCTGCGAACTATATAAATCGTTATTTTAACAAACAATCTAACTTGAATCTATCAGATACGTTATTGTCATACGGAGCTTGTCTACGACCGATTCTTACTAACACATGGCAAGTATTTAGATATATAAAACAAAATATATAAAAAGGACAAATGAATGTTTTAAAATTAGTGAATATTATACATCCAATAATTAAATAAAAACCATACATTAATAATTGAATTTACTTCTTATGGAAGAATTAATAGCCATGCTTAGTAAGCAATTCTTATTAAAATGTATAAGTAACAATAATGCATTAATTTCGGAAATTATACCAAAAACAGTACAAGACTATATGTCCATAAACGATCTTTACATGTTTTATATATTTTTTTAAATTTCACTTACTATATATAGTAAGGGGAAGTATTGCGATCGTGAAAATTTTCGAATTCCAGTTTTCAACGGAAATACACATTTTAGGGTCCCCTGAGTGCAAATAACCAAGTCCCGCAAAAAGGTCTGTGTGTGTGTGGTAACTCCCGGGTGGAAACGGTAAGTCCTATGAAACTGAAATTTCATATTTAAGACGCCCGAGACGAGACAAAACTTTTTTCATCAAAATGAGCTTACCAGAGGAGGCACTTTATACCATGCATTATGCACCTTTTTTCGAAAACTGTTCCTACGATTTTGATTAAACTCGCTATATCGATATAAAATTTAATGGGCTTTAATATCATGTAGGTTTTATTCTGATTAAAATGGTCTGACAGAGCTCAAATGCCGATAATTTTCGATAATTAAATTTTTCTTCTCTAAAGTACCTTTAATTTTGTAGATTCAATAAAAATAACTATATTATCCTGTTAACGCTGGTGAAAAACAGGTAAATATATAAATTGGATAAATTCGATACCCAGCTAAAGGAGAAAACAGAAAAAATATATTTTAAAGTAATTTTTCGTTTTTGAACATAAGATCAGTAATATACATGTATGATATACCGTTGGAAAGCTAAAGATTTTAGAAAAAATATTATATCATACACAAGCTTTTAAAAGTTAATAGAGAGTGATGAAATGAACATAAAACTAACTGATTATTTTAGATGATAATATAATAGATTTATTAATAAAACACATGTTTCTATTGAAATTTAATTTAATTAATTTCTTAATAGTTTCACGTATTTTTATCTCTAACTGTTTTTGAAAATCCATTCATTTATTTTAAAAATGGAGGTAAGTCGTGTGTTGCCCGCAGCACATTTTCTTTTATTTGTTAATGTGAAATGCCAAATGTTTATGTAGTCATGTTGTTACTTAAGGGACGTTCCTGCTTTAGTGAGGAATTATGTATGTATAGTGTATTTTTTTTTATATACTGTAGTAACGATTAAAAAAAATATTACATATATTTTTCAGAAATTTGGCCTCTTACCAAGCCCCAAAAATGTTCAACCTATTTGGCTATCCCTTCGTCTTGTTCATGAGGATAATTCACTGCTACCTTGTATATTTATGTAGACTTAGAAAAACGTTTTGTATTAACAAATTTACACAACTTTTCCCACCACCACCACAACTTTTTTGAACCTAACCCCCTTCCTTCACCTAACAATCCTTCGTCCGTCCTTGACTGTAACGCCATACCTTGTCATGGATTATTTTTCCATTAGGCCCGAAGGTGACCCGGATAGGTGAGGATACGAGCAGTCTTCACGGGACTAACCTGGCGATCACGACTCCCTGTTGGGGGCAGCCTGGAGGAGGATACTCCGTAAAATCGACCTTTCGCCGTCGCACTGCTCCCCCCCCCCCCTCAGAGAATTAATATAGAAGGCAGGGCGTGGGCGAGATCACGACCGCCCCCGGCCATCGCCCACGCAGGACCAACGGCCGCGGAGGTCCTCTTCGGGGTCCGCAGGAGAAGGAGTGAGGTCCTTCATGGAAGACCTTGCAGGGTATCACATCCAAGCATCTTTTATATGAAATGTCTGTGGTTTAAATGTTAACTACCTTTAAATTTAATAATAATAATACTTTCTCTAAGGTGTAGATTCTTTTAGGTGAAGGTCAAATTTTTTATAAATAAAATTGGAGGCTGATGTCTACTTCACCACTATTTTATTGAAACAAAATATTCGCACTACGTTTCGGCTAACAATGCCATCTTCTGGTGCAGTGGAACAACTTAGATTTAGTGTGGGTAGCTGCTTCCTAGTCAAAACCCTAGGAAGCAGCTACCCACACTAAATCTAAGTTGTTCCACTGCACCAGAAGATGGCATTGTTAGCCGAAACGTAGTGCGAATATTTTTTTTCAATAAAATAGTGGTGAAGTAGACATCAGCCTCCAATTTTATTTATATAATACTTTCTCTATTAATTCTGTGACAATTCCCTTAAGAACAGTACAAAATACAATAATGTGAGATTTACTGTCTTAGAGTAAGATAAAAAAAAAAAATATATATATATATATATATATATATATATGAACAAGCCATATATATATGGCCAATATGAACAAGAACTATTGACAGCTTAAATTGAATTTAAAATTAAACAAATTAAAAATATTTGTTGAAGAACATATTTATCTTCTTGACATTCACTGTGTCCATTTTTTTTTAAAATGGAGTCTCTTCCTCCGGTGTGAAGTCGCGTTCTCACTCATATGTTTTGCATCTAAATATATATATATATATATATATATATATAATATATGGGGTGCCCGTGGCTGAGTGGCTAACGCGCTAGTCCCTCATGATATGGTTGTGAGTTCGAATCCCAGTCCCGGCGGGGCTTTTATTAGGATGTAAAAAAATTGGGATTCACTCACAGCCTCTCCCCCGTGTTGGTGAGACTCGTCAGCCAAATGGTGGCCACTCACAAAATTAGGCTTAGGGAGTGATGACCCTACACTTAAAATTGCATCGTGAAACGTGAGTGTTAAACTCACAGGAGTTTACACCGCGAGGCCCAGGGCCTACACGGCCTGTCGCGCCACTGAGAAAAAAAAAAATAAAAAAAAAAAAAATAAATAAAAAAATAAAAAAATAAAAAAATAATATATATATATATATATATATATATATATATATATATATATATATATATATCTGTGTGTGTGTGTGTGTGTGTGTGTGTGTATGCAGTGAATAATAATAAGTAAACTTAATACTCATCTTCTTAAACTAATGACTCTGAAAATATTTGTAAAAAATATAAGTGACTAAAGAACATAATATGATTAAATAATTATCATTTTCCCATACATAATCTACAATAAAAAATAAAATACAATTCTTACTTAGTTAAAAAAATTAAGAAATGTTTCTAAAACTTTTTTCTATTTACATATTTTCATGGAAACTGGATTCAGTCAGGATTGTTTGGAAATCGTAATGGAATAAACGAGATTTAGTAGTCGGAAGGGTATAGATTAAGAACAGAGAAGGATAGAGTTCCTTATGGAAGAGGATCGGATTATGAAAGGTCTGTCGAAAGCAGCGGTTCGATGGGGCGTAATATACAAATCATAAGGCCGCATACGGTTGTACGGGAATGGATAGAGGATTTGAAATTATAAGAGATCAGAGATGTATGATCGAACGACTGGATCTGATAACTTGATAGATGAAGAAAGCCAGGAAGAATTTGAGAGGTAGGAAGGATAAAGCCATTTTAACTCTCGTAGAATCGAGTGACATAAGTGTCCCCGGAGATCCCAAAGATGAATCGAATGAAGCAATTAAATAACCGTTTTAGTTTTTCTTCAAGATCTCCAGTGACACCCCGTAAACCGTACAGCTATAGTCAAAGTGGGGAAATTTCAGGGAGGAGATCGCTTACGGGTTTCAAGAGGAAAGAGGTTACGGATTCCCACTTAATCGCTTGAAGTGATGAAGGAGCGAGATTTTCATTTGTGTGTATTATTTTATTTTTATTTTTCCATTTGCTATTAAAATTCTGGTTAGTATAGTTAGGACTCAATTTGTCTCTAAATATTGCATGAATGGATATCAGAGTTCAAGATTAATGTCTCTCTCTGAAGACGGAATTAATATAAATGATGTATTACATTATATAATATATTATATATATATATATATATATATATATATATATATATATATATATACTTAATTTTTGGGAATGTGATGTCCTGAGAAAATTTACAAAGCCGTTACGTCCTGTTGCTTAATAAGTACCTCCAATAACAGACGTTACAAGACTACACTAGGAGATGGAGAAAACACACAAAGACGAAACACAATAATTAAGAAGAGAATATTAAAAGGTAAGTCGTTGCAGGCGGCTTAGTGGAACCGTGGACTGGTTAGCATAATATGTTCCATAAGCCCCGTGTGCTAAGCAGCCATTCGAGACGGTGAGAGCGCTGTCGCGAGTACCGTATACAGGGCACTTGTGCGTTCTAAATGCGTTATAGCTGCGTTCTCTATATGCTCTAATGCGTTTAGGAATATCCAGGATATCCCTATATTAAAAATGAAATATGTAACTGCTGATTCCAAAGAAGTATTGATGACATAGAGATTAATATTTAAAATTAACAACAAAGAAACAGTCAAAGTTTGATGGATAAAAAGGAATCTTTTTCCTGAGTGGATCAACTGCTTTTCCCAGTCATGGTAAAGTTTGCGTTTGCATACCGACGGAAGGGTGAGATTAAAGATAAATAATGGAAAGATATAATATACAAATAAATAATCTATACGCATTTAATAATAATAATAATTGCTTTATTTATTCTGGGACAGTCCCTTTAGAATAATACAATATACAATAATGAGAGAATTACTGTCTTAGAGTAAGATTAAAAAATAAAATAAAAACATAAATATACATTGAATAATAAGTAAAAAAGAAACCATGAGAGAAATGACAAAAATAAAAAAATTATAAAACAGTATATATCTTCGAAAACTTATGGCTGTAAAAATATTTGTAAAAAAAATATATAAGTGTGTTGAATAAATAATTAATAATTATCATATTTCCATACATACCTAGCCTAAAAAATAAAATAAAATTCTTACTTAGTTAAAAAAATAAAAAACACTTCTTTAACTTTTTCTATTTACATATTTTCATGGAACTGGATCACTCAGGATTGTTTGGAAATTGAATTTACCGGAGGTAATGGAATAGAGAGATTTAAATGTGGGAAGGGTAGTAGAATTACGGATATCAGAAGAAATAGAGTTCCATACGGAAGAGGATCGGATTATGAAAGATCTGTAGAAAGCTGCGGTTCCATGGGGCGCAATAGACAAATCAAAAGGCTGCTTAAAAGTGTTGCGGGAATGGATTGAGGATTTGAATAATAATAGATCGGAGTTGTATGATGGATTCATACATTCATTAGTCATTGGTTCATTAGTAAATGATTGTTTTAAAATTAATATAGCTCCAAAATGGTAGGGCCTAGTGACAAATGTGACGTACAAAACACTTGACATATTTTTGACCCGAGCAACGCCAACAGATAAAGAGCGTGTCTTGAAAGAGTTACATTAAAAACTCTTCAACCAAACTTCAACACTTACTCGACAGACGCTCTAACCTTCCACTTAAATACAAAAGGCTTATCTACATGACTTTTCATTAGGCCTGTCTGGACTTACGGAGTTGAGCTTGTGGGGCTCTATTAAACCTCTAAAATTCTTCTCATATTCAAATCCTTACAATCCATATCCTTCAATAAAAGTCCTCAATTATTTACCAATTTAGCAGTGAATCTTAACTAATAATTACACAGTGATTGTGGTAAGTATTTTTTTTTATTTATTCAGATATATTACAATTTGTTACAAAATGAACAATAATAATAGTGATATGGAGACCACATTCATACAATATATACAGAAAATAATAATAATAGTCAAATTACATAAAATAGAAAATAATAAATTCATATATACAATAAAATAATAATAAATAAAAAAACAAAACAAATCAAAACAACAACCTATAATTAAGATAAATAAAAATATGGCAAATAAATAAACATCATACAAACAATCATAACTACATACAATATATCAACTGCTAAAGGGTCTCTAGACTGCGCTCTTCTCTCTACTTGTGGAGGAAAAAGCGAAATCCAAGAGATCCCAACGCCTCTATCTCAGCCGCATCACTAGGTGTGAGCCAGTGGAGGCCGAGTTAGAGCGCTGTAGTGTAGTAAGTATTAGAGAAGTAAGCTATACTTACTTTAACCAGAAGAACTTGATTGGTTAACACAAAAGCAACAAAAAAGAAAACTGATTTATCAAGTTTACTCTCCAAGCAGTAGAGAGATGAAAGAAATATTATTTTTCTTTTAAGTTAAAAAAAATGAGAAAGAGAAAAAAAATAGGAAGAAAACAATTTTCATAAAGAGGGCCAGTGTCGTTGTTAGAGGGGGCACCATATTTCCTAGGTAACACGCAAAAATTTCATTAGAGTGGGAGGGATGAAGGGGTGAGGCCGCCGCCATGGCAACCGATAGATACAGAATGAACTCCCGCCGGCGGCAAATGAAAGAGGTGACATCATTAGGAAAAATGGCGGGAGGAGGACCCCTCCGATATAAAAAAAGGAAAAAAAGCCCTTTCCTTTCTACGGCCTTCGAAAATATAGCTTCAACTTTTCTCTTCCCCGGGAAAAAACGGAGTTTTGGTGGTTATTCTTCCATAAAGTTCTGGCCAAAATATAAGATTAAGTGTGATTTTTTTATGTTCAGTTGTTTTTTTCCATCAGATACATTAGTGCTACATCATTTGAACATTACATAGCGAATGTATGTTCTATATGATTAAACAGACAAATAATAAATAACCGTTGGCGTAATTAAATACTATAATAACTCATCTAAACAATAGCTAACTTCGAGATAACAACTAATTCGAAATAGTTCTTAAATACATAGGCTGAGCCACGATTTTAATTTTATTAATAATATTTTAACAAAAAAATAATATTGATCTGCAAAATTTATTGTAATTGCTTAAGAAATCACACATATTTCATTCATTTACACCAAATTTGACATGTCAAGAATATTTAATTCCAAAATAAAAATAAAAAATAATAATAAACAAGAAATTTTCTCATTTTTCCTATTCATGAAGTTTTAATTTTTTGAAGCTATTCTGGGTTTAGCGATTAGTGTGTAATCTTGAGGATTACAAATAGAGATAAAAATCTATTTAATAAATAAATCTTATTAAATAAATAAATCTTATCAAATAAATAAATTAGTGTTTTATTGCACGAAAAATTAAAAGTTAGTTTTTTACTAAAGTATATTCTACATTAATACTGCTGAGGTTTGCCAATTATAAATTTCAATAAGAACCTTTGAATGTAAGTAATTCTAGGACTGTAAATATAATATATGAAGGTTATTAACCATGCATTGGAGATAAAAAGGGGTTACGAATATAGTATTTATGACAATAAACTATTTAATTTAATTATATACAATGCATTAATACATTAAAAAATTATTAAAACAAAAGATAATTGACTTCAAAAACAGTTACCGCTGGTGAAAATAATTATATATACACCACTGTTCAATGCTCAGTATAGATCTTGAATCATCTTAGTTTCTTCGTATTATAATTTATTTGGTTAAAAATCATTAATTCATAGCCTTAATTCCAAAACAATCATATACATTAAAATATGATTAAAACAAAGACTTTGGTCGGGTGTTTAACCAAACGCTTATCAATTTGACGTACTTACGCCAAATAATTGCTAATAAAAAGGTTTATTGATGTTTCATCCCTTAGTTCTACAGTATATTGTATAAACGTCTTAACATTTATTCAATAAATAAACAATTGTGTTTAGGCTACGTTTCGAGGATTTGTCGTTCTCATTGAACAAAAAAACAGAACAGTATACGATAATTAGTAGCTGATGTTAATGTTACAAAGACAAAAACATTTTTTAATACAATTCAGAATGGATTGAATCCTCTTTGAACGGATATATCGTAGTTAAATTACATCCTAATTTCAATTTCAATTATATTTCTAACCTTACAAATACATATAAAAAAAATATTACAAATTTACTTACAATTTGAAATAATTTTGAGTCTTACATAGAACTGTGTGGATATTACTAATTTGAAGGAACACTAAAACCAAGATGCAGAGGAACGGTTCAGAGAGAGGCAGGAAGAGACTTTCCACATAAATTTCGTTCGAGAATCGGTATTTTTTAGTACGTGATATATGACATTATTATTATTGATATGTATTGGTAATATGAGTTCATAAAATTTCCATAAAACGAATTAAGATTTTTCAATGGTGATCATTTCTTTATTTACGTAGTTTAAAGCTTTTTTTTTTAATGTATTTTTCTGGTTGAATGGAATTAGAATGCATGTCCTGTTTTTTTTTCTGAAATGAGTGATGAGAAACGACGCCATAATACAATGGTTTATTTATTGACTGAACCTTGAAAAACAAAAATATAATATCATGTCATTAAGCCTAAAAAACATATTAAGTTTAAACTTCCTAAAATTTTTAAAGTCAGTGAAATCGATTTTGTGGTGACTAGGTGAACCCCTAGGACCTTGGAGCTAAACTGGTCGGGAGTCACCACAAGGGTGAATAATAATGGAAAGAGGGTGTGTTGTGGGGTCTCGCTTCATCAACCTTAGCAAGTGTATCTTCAACTCGTGCAAGTTGTCCTCGTCGAATAAGCTCTTGTTATCGTATCATTACTACCTTAATGTAAATTATATATACTTAAAACAACCATGAAAACTCTAAAGCAAACACTACAAATTATACATTTTTAAAGCAATGTATAATATTATGATATACGTTTTACTATTTCCAAATATTTAAAAACCTAAAAAACATTATGTGTCCACAATAATCTTACATAAGTTTATCATAAATATCAAGTAAACTGTTTTGAAGGGCTACCTGTTGCATGGTGGTTAGCATAACAGACTCCTATGCCAAAGGTCCCGGGTTCAAACCGTAGGTGGCCTTTGTTATGCCGTGACGTTAAAAGGTGGTCCCGAGGCTGTGCGATGTCAAGTACTCGTTAACGATTCCTATCCTAATTAAACCTAGATAGGCAAAATTTAGGACTCCTACTGTAACATCGTCCGATTAGCCATAGCAGCATAAAGGGACGTTAAATAAATAAACTAACAATTTTGATTTTTATAATTTTTTTTGAGGAAAGAGATTTTTATATATTCTAAATAATATTTTTTAAATTAAATAGATAATTATTTCCAGCTAAATTAAACCGACTATCGAACATTCTTTATTCTAATGAACGCTAATGATAACCTACAATTTAGGCCGAAACCTTGTCAAAACAATAAACAGCTAAAGAAAATATAATAAATCAATAGTTTATTTTTTTTTACCATCAAATTAACAATGTTTTTTATTAATTTTCTTGCAACAAACTACTGATATTACTTTAAAACTCTATCAGGTAGGGCTGATTCTTATCGTTTGACGGACCATAAGTTATCAAAATATTAAGTTATTCTTTTCGATACTCACATCGAATAAAATTATATTTGTTGCTAGAAGGAATTAGTCCGGGTGGCGGTCATTAAATGAAACAACTAAATAGTTTTAACTATTTATTGTTTGCCAACGTTTCGACCCCATTTGTTGGTCATCATCAGGGCTAAAAAGATACCAAAGAATACAATTTACATGAAAAATGAGATGCGGTACGTATCTCCACTTTACTTCATATTTTTATGTTTCATATTTCATGTAAATTATTGATACCTGTGTAAATTTTGTTTAGTGAACATTTTTTTCTGTATAACACTTTCATTATTGTACTACAGTCATTGTATTTTAATTAAGTTTTTTTACATATACAGTTCTTCTGTTATATTTTAATACCGACGTTCTCTAGCTAAATAGGTTATATAATATTGTATGTAATGTCATTGAAATTGTATTCTTTTGTATCTGTTTAGCCCTACAAAGGGGGTCGAAACGTTGGCAAACAATAAATAGTTGAAACTATTTAGTTGTTTCATTTAATGAACGCCACCCGGGCTAATTCCTTCCAGTAATTCTCAACGGTCAACTAATTACATCCACAATGACAAAATTATATTTGTTTTCAATACTATATTTTTAACCTTTAAATAACTTGATATGTACACAGATGAGTGTTGAAATATATGCTCATTGAAGGCTTTAGAATTGGCTTGATTATAAATTATTCAATATGTTTATATTATCCCAACAGAAGACTCAAACGATAAGAAACTGCTCTCCGCTGTCAGCTACTATACTACTATATCCGCATCATAAGGCCTATCTCGACGTTCGGAGTTGAGCTTTGAGGCTCTATTAAACCTCTAACTTATTTTCATATTCAATCCATACAATTCAACATCCTTCGAAAAGTCCTCAACGCTCGTTACTTTGTCACGAATTAACTCATCCCTAGAAACCTTAATGCTCCATATGTAGCTGATTGAGCCCGACTGAGGTATCAATCCTTCCATGACAAACTTTACTCCCACTCCAGCCGACTAGTCCATTTCTGACAATTCTCTAAGGCGTCTGAAAAGGAGATGGCCTCGAGACCTTCTAGTTTAGGCTGCCTATTGGAGTGCTGCCAACGGGCAGTTTCTTTACATGTATTTCATCTTACGGCTTATTTACTAGATATATTAAAGAATACATTTGTATATATATTTGTTTAATGTATACCATAAAATGAAGCATATTTTAGTTGCTACATTTTAAAGGTATGTAAGAAGGCATCGTTGTTGTTTTTGTTTGGGTTTTTGAGGCGTAAAACCCAGTGGTCATAAACGCCTATAGTTCTCTTTATGTATAAATAAATCAAAAATAATAAACTAGGCGTATAATAATTAGATAAAATAGTAAAAAATAAATAAATAAATAATTAAAAAAATAAATAAAATAAAAATAAGTTAAATTAAAGACTATATTTTATTAAATAGTAGGTGACTCTTAAGAAACCTGAACAGCGCCGAGATGTTGTTTTCATTATCGGAGAGTATGAAGGATATATTAGGTATAAGCCCAAATTTGTTTAAACCTGTCCTATAAGAAAGGCATTCTTCTAAAATGTGGCCTACAGTCAGGATATTGTTACAATGTGGGCACTTAGGAGGCGGCTGCTTGGTAATGAGATGAAGATGGGTCATGTTAGTGTGGCCAATCCTTAATCTGGCCAGGATAACTTCCTCTCTGCGGCTTGAGCGAAATGATGAGGACCAAGGCCCCACTTTTGTTTTGACGACTTTCAGTTTGCTAGCAGGACTCTCGTCCCACATGGACTGCCAGGCAGCCGATATTTCCTTTCGGAGCGGCTGAGACATATCTCGCGGTGTAACTAGGCATCGTTTCATGCTGTTTCATTAAATAGAATAATTGAAACGCATTTTTCTTTCTTCTTACCTATACTCCCTGTAACGGCCGGCCTTCCCCAAGGATCGATACCATAGTTAACAGGTTACAGCTTAACATAAAAAAAATCAGTAAATATTGCAATATGTGGAAATTAAAAAAAAATGCGAACAAGTCAGAGGCTATAATCTTTACTAAACGCAGACCGAACATAAACCATCACCTTATATTAAACTCAGCCCACATTAACTGGTCTAAATCAGTTAAATACTTTGGCACAACTTTAGACAAATCGTTAACTTATACCGGACATATCAATAGAAAATCCGAAAAAACAAAAAAACAAAAAAAATGTTCCCATATTTTAATAAAAAATTCAGTTTAAGCACTCAGAACAAACTACTACTATATAAAACAGTCATACGTCCCCAGATCTGTTATGCATTGCCCGTCTAGAGCTCGACTTGCAATACAATTATAAAAAAAATAGAAACAATACAAAATACATGTATGCGAATCATCAATAACTTCCCAAGATATACTAAAATTTCTAAAATGCTCTTTGAACTAAATCTTCCAACATTAAAACAGTATATCTACACAGTAACCAAAAACTATTTTGATAAAACCACAGCTTCTGAAAACCCATTAAAACTAGAAATAGGTAATTACAACAAAACATTACTAAAGCGCTACACGCACAAAAGAACCAAACATGTACTTTAAAATTAATATTGTAATTTATATTGTGTAGGTTTTTTTCGTGTTACTTTTCCTACTGTCTTAAACTATAATTAGTAAATTCAAAGGATGATTGAAACTCTGTTATCATGAAAAATGGTCCACTGAAATCATGAAACCACACATTGTATTGAGTATACATTGTAAATATTATGTAAATACATAAAGTTTCTTTCTTTCTTTCTTCTTCTCACCTTTCATTCAAATTATCTTTTGGTGTTATTTGAATTAACGTGACTTTTTAGAATAAAAAATTAAATTTCACAATTTCTGTCTGTTTTGTAAGTTGGATATCAGCGTAATTGTCTATTGCTCAATTTCCAACTTCGTGATGAAATAGTACCTCGACTGCGCATTTTATGTTTCTCCGGCTCGCCCTTCGTGATTCGGATAGGAGATCTCACGCCCGCGCTATTTTCTCTCCTTTTTCCACTCATTGTTTATTTAGCCACTCAGCGGAGCAAGACCTCAGCTTCCCACAAGTAATGGAGAACTATCGATACGGAACTACACCACACCGGCGAGGTAGTCGTGAATATCTGCCCCGAGATCAACCGACCCCAGATCCATGACGCCTTCAATGCTACCGCCGCTCGAAGGGATAGATAAGGCTACGGTAGCCTCACTCTCTAGATAGGATCGGGGTAATAACATAGCGGCCCGGATTTCTCAACACCTACCCTAACATATATTTATTATATCTTGGGATATGTTATTATATGCTGAGTGATGTATGGAGCCTGTAGTGTGATCCCCTTTGAGGTAAAATATCCCGCCTGGGGTACGAGGTGATTCGGTGGTTACGGTTTTAACATGTTACTAGCATTATAAATATACACTTTGAAATGAACATTGTTCTTTAGCTATGATAAGAATTTTCCTTGGGTCGAAACACTATACTTACTTTATTTTTTTAAATTTAAGTCACCCGCTCATACAAACCCGCTTGTCCGTATCCTCTCATCGGCATCTATTCCCGACAATCCTCCGAGGCGTCTGAAAAGACGGTGGCCTCGAGACCTGAGAAGTGCTTCCACTGGGTAGATTCTTCGCAAGACTTTTCCAAGCCAATATTCTGTAAATACCTCATTTACTTGTTGTACTGTGTACAGTTGTAAATATCAATAAAACAATTAAAAAAAAAAAAAAATAAAAATTAAGTCCTATAAAAACAATGTCAATAACAATACCTTACACCACGATCTTAATATCCCATATATTTTAGACCTGATACCATCCAAATCACCTGGGAAAGCAGTACATTATAGATAGATAGAAGATATCCACGATCTACAGTTTTTTTTCAGTCAGAGAGAATTTCAATTTTTTTTTTTTTTATGAATAACATTTTTTGAAATTTGATTTTATTTTTATGTAAGTTTCAATTTTAATCTTAAAATATAATGGTTATTTAGTTTTAGTAAAATGTATCTTTGAAATTAACGGTTACACATTAATGAATTTACATCGCAGAAAAAGTCCCATAGTTGAAAGTTCTTTATTTTATTATTATTTTTTTTAATGAACAGAAATTACGAAAACTTATTAGTTTTATTAAATTTTGAAATGAAAAAGTAATGACATATATAATAATAGGTGATTCATTAACAACCTTTTTAAAGAAAGCTTATTTGCCAAATTATTTTTTCGCTAACGCAATATACAATTTACTTTAAACGTTAACAATTCACATTTTAAGAATTCAGTTTTTATTGGGTTGTTTCACATGAAATGTCCGTTTTTATAGTTTCTGGAATAAATAAAGGATTTTGCAGGTCTCTGTTGTTTTCTTCCGAATGTTTACATATTTATCTACCTTTGTATTATAAACATTAGCTTCCAACTCAATTACCCACTTTTTTGTATACCTCCAAATATGAACATGGAAACACGCTATTTTCGAGTAATATTTTTGTACGAGTTTAAACTTGGACATTCAGCAGTTGAGGCCGCTAGAAATATTTGCAAGGCGTTTGGGGAAGGAGTGACCATTCGCCGTTGGTTTGCCAAGTTTTCAGCTGGGGATACCGACTTGGAAAACTTGCCCCGAGGAAGACCTCTGTCCGTAATAGAATACGATGTCCTCAAACATACAGTCGAAGGAAACCCCTACCAAACAATTAAAGGAGTCTCAGCACCACTAAATGCAAGTGCATCTACCGTTTCCAGACACTTAAAGTGTATTGGGAAAGTAAAAAAGCTCGATACATGGGTACCTCATGATCTCACTGAGCGGCAGCAAGACCCCATGTTTCAAAACATACCTTGCAAAAACTAAAAGAACTGGGCTACGAAGTTATTCCGCACCCACCATATTCTCCCGACTTGTCTCCAACAGATTACCACCTGTTCAGGAATTTAGACAACTTCGTCAAAGGAAAACTTTTTGAAAATGATGATCAATTGAAAAGTGCGTTTTCAGATTTCGTTTCACTTCAAAGCACAGAGTTTTTCAGTTCGGGGATAAAAAAGTCGGTATCACTTTGGGAAAAATGTGTAGAAAAATAAGATAAATACTTCAAATAAAATTATCCTGTTTTCATATCGTATTTTTAATAAAAATCATTTACATTGAAAACGGACAATTCATGTGACACAACCCAATACATGAAAAATAAATACCTACTTTTATTTTTAATTTGAAACTGTCAACTGAATAAAAAAATGTTTATTTACAACAACAATACATATCAAATAAACTATTTTTATTGTGTTTTCTATTTAATATTACCACTAAAATATATATATTTAATAACAGAAACGCCATCAGTCCACCATACTATATCAAAAGTAGACATCAGTCTCGGTTACACATTCTTGAGTAAGTCAGGTGGCGTCGAAACTAAAACCCAGGTAAACAAAGGAATGAAAAAAAAAATGGATCTATTAATTCGACTGGGAACATTAATATTAATGGGACGGTCTAGAAGATGATAAGACTGGCCAATTATCATTACACGCTAATTTGAGCAAGGTATTATCGTCGATATTGATAACGAACCGAAATTAATTGAAGGTAATTGGGCGGTTTTGGATAATTAGTTCGCTTTTAAACGGATAACCGAGGCAATAACTTTTAATTTAACCCTCTTCAATTATAACTGTTCAAAATAATTTCACTAGACAAATAATGTTAGTCGGTATTTCAAAACAGATGCGACGGACTGCAATCGAATTAAGCAAATTGAACAGTTATAATTCACACTATTATCATTCCTGGGTATATAAATGAAGATAGACTGAAAAAGTAAATCATCGCTCCCCCTAATTTTTAATAACAAATGTAAAACCGCAAATTATGATAATTAAATAATATTAAATACACCATAGTATGTAAAAAAAAAAAAAAAAAAAATTGAAAATCAAATCTTACATACATGTTCAAAAAAGGATAATTTCCCAAACATGAAATTAAAAATCTGGTGCGGGCAGCACACGACTTTCACTTACCCCCATTTTTGAAATAAATGAAAGGATTATCTAATACAGTTAGAGATTAACCATTAAAGAAATAATTAAATTGAATTTATATAGAAAAATGTGTTTTATTAAAAAATCTATTATATTACTATCTAAAATAATCAAATTTATCGGTTTTTCATCACTCTTTATTAACTTTTACAATTTTGTTCGTTAGATAATATTTAATCTAAAACTTTAGCTTTCCAACGGTATAGTATACGTGTATATTACTGTTGCTATGTTCAAAATAAAAAAATTGCATTAAAAAAATATTTTTTTAATTTTTTTCTCCTTTAGTTAGATATTGAATTCGTTCAACTTATATATTTATGTGTTTTTCATCGGTGGTGACAAGATAATATATTTATTTTTACAAAATCTACAAAATTAAAAGTAGATTTTCCTGTAGATTTAAAGGGAAAAAATGTAAAATATCGGCATTTAAGCCATGTCTGAACATTTTAATCAGAATGAAACCTACATGATATTAAAGCCCATTAAATTCTACATCGATATAGCGAGTTTAATCAAAATCGTCGTGCAGAATGCATGATATAAAGTGGCTCTTCTGGCAAGTTCATTTCGATGAAAAAGGTTTTGTAACGTCTCGGGCGTATATTTGTCTTAAATATGAAATTTCAGTTTCTTAGGACTTACTGCTTCCGCCGGGGATTACCACACACACACACACACACACAGACACACACACACACACACAGACCTTTTTGCGGGACTTGGTTATGTGGACTCAGGGGACCCTAAAACGTGTATTTCCGTTGAAAACAGGAATTCGAAAATTTTCAAGATCGCAATACTTTCCCTTGCTATATTTAGTAAGTGAAAGTAAAAATATAATGGATTTTTTTTTTTAATGTTTCTCGAATGTATCGATATATTTTGAGAATTTCGTTAATAGTGAAGGCTTTAAAGTAATTATGCTAAAAATTGAACCGAACCACAAAATTACAATTATTCTCCCATAACATCCTTAAATTTCGATTTCTAGCAGTACAATACATTGGATAATTTCGGGAAAACAGTTTTTCTTTCATGAAATTTGCTCATCATGGAACCCAAAATCAGTTTTTCAATCTTTTTTGCCGGAATCAAGAGTTTATAGTTTTCTTTTAAAAGCCATATAGCCATTTCGAAAAAGAAATTTAGGTTATTGTGAATCCATAGACAAGACTTAAACGAAAAGAAACTGCTCGTAGATACCGATTACTACAACACTTACTTGAAAAACGTTCAAAACTTCCACTCTATTACAAAAAGCTCATATATGTTACCATTATTAGACCCATCTGGACATATGGGATCGAGCTTTGAGACTCCACTAAACCATCTCATTCCTGCCGCATCCAATCCTTACCATCCAAAATCTTTCGCAAAATCTTAAATGCTCCTTACTTCGTCACAAATAAAATCATCCATAACGACCTTAATATCCCATTTGTTGCAGATCTTTCTCGTACCAGATATACCACATTCAATTCCAAACTCCCAACCCACATAAACCCTCTTGTCCGCAACCTATCAACCTCACATATCCCTGATAACCCTCCGAGGCGATTGAAAAGAAGATGGCCTCGGAACCTACTAACTTCAATAGACATCGAAGTTCTACCACTGGGTAGTTTCTTCACAAGCCTGTTCACGCCCTTTATTGTATTTAAACACTTTTACTTGTTGTATTTATTTTTTATACAGTTGTAAAATATAAATAAAAAAAAAAAAGGTTATTGTGCTTTATGCATTTTTCCTATAACTTGTTTATATTTGGATAAAAAGTAGAATACACGGCGTACGTTCTTTAAATCTCTGAGTATCCTTCTTGATACAAAGAAATGGGGTGTAATGTCAAATATACTAATTTTTGTTTCTTTAGAATGTTACTTGAACATAATAAAAGTTATTGCGATATCTTTGCACGTTGTTTTTTAAAAATTCCAAAACGGTACTTACTGAAAAAACATGCCTCGTATATAAATTGTAAAACACGCTTAACAGGAGATTCTCCCGCCTTAATTACCTTAATGTCATAATTGTCATTTTATTGTTAACAGGCTCGAATTAAAATTAAACAAGATAATTAATTATAACTCCAAATATAAAAAGAATTGTAATTTATTATAATTATTATTTCATGTTTTTTTATTTATTATAATGTCTCCGGAGAAGCCACAGCCATACTGAGAGCTCTCAAATGGATTAGAAGCTCAAAAAAATGACATGGACTATCGTTACAGACTCGTGGAGTGTTCTTGCAGCCATTGACAGCCAAACATCTTCTAACGCCATAATTAGAGGCATAATAAATGAATGGTGGAAAAAAACATAATGTCTAAAGTCGTGATTATGATTTGGGTACCATCTCACTGTGGAATTATTGGGAACGAGAGAGCCGATCAAGCAGCTGGTTCAGCCAGAAAAGGAGAAGCCGAAGAGATTACTCAAATAAAAGAAACCACAATGGAGGATTGGGTGAGTAACTACAAAAAAGTTCTTCTGAAAGTGTGGGAGGATGGTTGGAGAGAAGAGATATCGAAATTGAGAACAATTAAATGAGATTGTCAGAAATGGAGAACTAGTGCAAGATCTTCAAGGAGAGAGGAAATTGTTATATGCAGGCTAAGAATTGGGCACTGCCAATTTACGCATGGTTACCTCTTGAGACGCCTGGAAGCGCCAACCTACGAAAAATGCAACAATTCTCCTCTAACTGTAGAACACTTGCTGATTGAGTGCCCGCTTTATGAGCTGTATAGAAATAGGGTTGAATCTAAAGAAAGACATGAATGAAATCCTTAAAGATGAGGAAGAAAGTATTAACAAATTAATAGAATTCACGATAGGATTCTACCATAAAATATAATTATTTCGATCACGCCAATGACCCTCAAGGGTAGAGGCGGATAAGCAAATAAAAAAAAGAAAATGTCAAGTTTTAAGTACAATGAGACCTTAGGTTTAGTAGCAGTAGTTTAAAACGTTGTTGAATGCAGAAAAATTTGAAAGTCTCACAAATTGGACTGTGTGCATGTGGTAAGTCTAGCTCGAAAATTAATTAGATTTCATATTTCAGAAGCTTATATACCGGAGATATTATTGCAAATTTTCAACAAAATCAGAAAACCAGGAGAGCCATTTTATACCATATATTTTGCAAGCTTCTACGATTTTCTCAAAAACGGCTGAAACGATTTTGACTTATCTTCCTATACCGATGCAAAATTTAATGGATTTTACTATCATATAGCTTTTATTATGTTTAAATAGTATGATAGAATGCTGAAATTTTTAATCATTAAAACATACAGTTTTATGAGAAGGGAGTAAACTCCAATTTTGAAAGCATTGAAGCATATAAAACAAACAGTGAAACCCTGGTCTACATCTAGCCGTAGCAGCCGGAGGGAGGAGGTCGCGTTGACCCGGCTAAGGATTGGACACTCGCGGCTGACGCACTCTTATATTTTTGCTAGGCAGCCGGCACTGTGATGGAACTCTTACCATTCGGCATATTTTTCAAGAATGCCCATTATTATTCATCACACCTGAATAAAATTGGACTAAGCCCGAATATTTCAGCGGTGCTGGGTGATAGAGAGGAAACCATTGAATTAGTTTTTGATTTTCTTAAGGAGCAGTCATTATTACCGAAATTATAAAGACCATTCCTAGTCAGTTAGCATTACTAGTATTAGCTTTTTAAACTATTGTTTACATAAAAATATTTTTTTCTTTCTTTATTTTTTTTATTTATTATTTATTTATTTATTTTATTTATTTATTTTTTTTTTATTTTTTTTTTCTTTCTTTCTCTCAATCACTCATTACCTAATAGTTCTTTCTTATAAAGGTTGAATATGCATATAGTGTCTAGGCGTTGATGACCTTAGGGTTTTACGCCTTAAAACCTAAACAAACAAACAAACAATGAGAAGGGTGTACACATTTATTTATTTTCCGAAATTAATGAAAATGATAAATCAAATTCTCTTATATTATTGGTTATACCTGTTTTTTTAAAATTTAGATATTTACTTCGCCTACATTTCATACTTGCGGAAAAAAAAAAAAAAAAACGTGCCCCTGCAACCAATAAAGGGTCTCGGGCTTAGTATATATAGAGATTCGTACTGTTACCACCGTACAGGGAGGTGAATCACGCTCGGCAGCAAGGTTTTCCCCCAATTTTGGATACCCACTTCATGAATTGTTTATGAATTATTTTAATCTAGTAAAATAAAAAAAAAAGAAGTGTATAATACCCAAGGACAGGAAATGGCAAACAATTTAGAAATCCTATCATAGGATGATTCATAGAAGAAAGAATTTCATCATGAAACACCTCCAGCAATAGATACGGACAAATAAAAAAAAAAAATAATCAAACAGAAAAAGAAATAACGAAATGCGGAGATGCTGTCATCTATAACTGCCCCGTTGTTAAATCTCCTCTTGGAGCAATCTTCTCGAGGCAGACAATCTCGGACAGGCTAATTCCGATTCTCAATTCCAGTAGCTGAAAACCATTCCACGGATATAGATTCAGATTGAGGGAGTGGATGGTAATTGGCAGAAATTTGGGGACCAGCAACCTTAATAACCCGCCATTAGTCGAGCTTCTCTGTGGTTGGCTAATAGCTCATCTCCGAGCTTGTACCGAATCCTTGTGCGTCGGTGGCTCCGGATCTAGTAGTCAGGGTCTTGAGTAGGAGCTCTCAACCATAAAATATCGTGTAAAATTATATTTTTGTTAAAATCGTTAATTTTTTATTTATTTATTTTATTTTTTTAAATGGACAGATAAGTAGTAATAGCAACAGTGTCACGAAGCTTAAACGAAGTCAAGACTAGTTGGTCAGCCAAAGCGAAAACGGTTTTTATTTTTATTTAAATTGTCACTTTATTATTACTTATTAATAAAGTAATTTACGGCCGCGCTAAACAGGGAGAGAAGAGATATAATAGAATAGGAAAAGATTTTTATTCTGGAACAAGGTCCAATTGTTATGTACAATTAAGATATATATTGGTTGTTTCACATGAAATGTCCGTTTTTATAATTTCTGAAATACATAAAGGATTTTGCAGGTCTCTGTTGTTTTCTTCCGAATGTTTACATATTTAATGTAAACAGTTACTAAACATCTACCTTTGTATTATAAACATTAGCTTCCCAATCAATTACCCACTTTTTAGTATACCTCCAAATATGAACATGGAAACACGGGATTTTCGAGTAATATTTTTGTACGAGTTTAAACTCGGTTATTCAGCAGCTGAGGCCGCTAGGAATATTTGACTTGGAAAACTTGCCCCGAGGAAGACCTCCGTCCGTAATAGACAACGATGTCCTCAAACATACAGTAGAAGGAAACCCCTACCAAACAGTTAAGGGACTCTCAGCACAACTAAATGCAAGTGCATCTACCGTTTCCAGACATTCAAAGTGGATTGAGAAAGTAAAAAAGATACATACATCGATACATGGGTACCTCATGACAACGCTAGACCCCATGTTTCAAAACATACCGTGCAAAAGTTGAAAGAACTGGACTACGAAGTTCTTTCGCACTTTAGCACACCATATTCTCCCGACTTGTATATTACCACCTGTTCAGGAATTTAGACAACTTCGTCAAAGGAAAACTTTTTGAAAATGATGATCAAGTGAAAAGTGTGTTTTCAGATTTTGTTTCAATTCAAAGCTCAGAGTTTTCAGTTCTGGTATAAAAAAGTTGGGAAAAGTGTGTAGAAAAAGGAGGTAAATACTTCGAATAAAATTATCTTGTTTTCATATCGTATTTTTACTAAAAATCCTTTACCTTGAAAACGGACATTTCATGTGACACAACTCAATATTTCTGAGCTAGCGTTTTCTGTAAAATTTCCTATAAAGTTCATAGTGCCTTTTGGGATTCATCATTTAAACTGATACGTTTGAATAAAAGTTGGCTATACGACAATGGAGTATCATTAAGTTTAGAATGTCTTTTTTGTCATGGAATTTATACCTCTTAGAAAAGTTTAATATAGAAGCTATTAAGGCAGGCAAGTGGCTAAAAGTTGATGCACAGAGACCTCCCCAGGGCACAACGCACCGGGAAATTGTCCGAGCCTACCGATTCAGGGGTAGCCACAATAGCCGCTGATTACTCCTTAGTCAGACTTTAAAGCCGAATTTTAATGGAGGGTCTTCTGATTAAGGCATTCTCTACGGCCCTGCCATTTGTGGGGCCCGCCCTGTGGGGTATCGTCTCTGCTCTCGGGCAATTTGGGCTTAGCATGGCCCGTTAGGCGTTAATTGCGGATTAGCGGGTGGAGGATAGTTAGCTGGCGGGCCGGCGGTGGTCTCTTAATACCCGGGTACAGGCTGTTCAGCATTACGCTCTGCCGGCTGTGCTAAAGTAAGCGATAGAATTAGGGAGGAAGGCTCAATGGTTAGCCTTATTCCTTTATAGGACCTACCAAGGTAATGGTTTCATTAAGAACAAAAGAAAACTAAAATTGAAATTTTGGGAAATAGATATATTTCAGAACAATAGGTTGATGTTCATATGATGTTTGCTCAGAGGTTGCCACTTTGAACTAACGAAAGGAGTATCAATAATTTAATAGTGTCGCCCAAAATATAATTCAGGATTACGTTTTAAAAGAAAAGTAATATATATTTATCTAGTTAGCGTGTATATTTGTTTATTGTCACTTTATTTTGCTGTGGCTAATCTGAAGATTCTACAGTGGGAATCCTAAATTTTTCTTGTACGCATTTAATTCTGACATTTATAAGTGACATTTAATGCGTACCTGACATTGCACAGAGTTTTCAATAAAGTTATAGAAATGTATTTGCAGCATGTCTATACTCTGAATAGTATTTGGAATCCTCAGAATTTCCATATTCAGAAAACCCATTTTCCAAGTTTCAATCAACCATTTATCAAGCAATGTTTTACATCTGTTACAATACATAAATCTAATGTAATATTGACCAAAATAGCGTCAAACGTTTCATATAGCTTTCTGCCTATTTGTTAGCAGTTTTTCTGTACCTGTTGCTTATAATTTAGAACCCTTGAAATTTAAAAAGTCAGAAAACCCATCGTCTGATGATCTTCGAAGAATAAATTTTTCAGTTTTAAAAAGTACCATATTTTTAGACCAATAATTAATTATTATAATTATTTCTAATCAGTTGGCAAGAGATCAATAGAATAGGGTGGGATTGGTAGAAATGCATATCTGTTGTTTCGGCATAGAAGTGAGGCACATATTCTATAACGCTGATTGTTTTTAGGCCATTTTATGAATGAGGACTTTATCTTTCGAGTCCTATTAACTTTGCAATCACCTTAAAGTGGTGGTTTGCCTACTATAGGTTGTCGGACACTTGTTCTAGGATTTTCCAGTTTCTACTAAAGCTTGAAAACCTTTTAGAGTATTGTGTCCCTCTGAAACTTTCGTTCCATCATAATGATCATTAATTAGAGTTAAAAAGATCCCTACCCTATTTATAACTGGATAGGCAAAATTTAGGACTCCCATAGTAGTTTCATCCGTTAAACTACATTAGCATAAAGTAACGTTAAATAAATAAACTTTATTTCAAAACCTTTCAAATATAATCGCAGGATCATCTGTGGTATAATGACTAGCATAACAGCCTTCTATTACCATAATCGTTGGTTCATACCCGGTAGATGATCCTTGGATATTTTAAAGGAAGTTAAAAATCCCGGGTTTGCAGTTCCTGTGGAGACATAAAATAATGATCCATAGCCTTTGAGATATCAGGTACTCTGTTTCTTCAGCAAAGAAGTGAGACACTAATTTCATAACGTTAATTTTGAGACTGAGGCCATTTTATGAATGAGGAATTCATCTTTCGAGTCCTATTAACTTTGCAATCACCTTAAGGTGGTCGATTTGCCTACATCAAGTTTCTCTATAAGTTGTCGAACTCATATTTTGGGATGTGTTGGAACGTAAAAGTTGGTCCCGAGCCTGTGTAATATCAGGTAATCTTTAAAGATCTTTATCCTATTTATACCTGGATAGGCAGAATTTAGGACTCCCATCATCCGTTAAACCACATTAGCATAAAGTAATGTCAAATGAATAAACTTAGCTAAATGATCCTTGGATATTTTAAAGGAAGTAAAAACCCCGAGTATGCAGTCCCTGTGGAAACATAAGATAGTGGTCCAAAGTCACGTGAGATGTCAGGTACACTTTAAATATCCCATCCTAATTAAACCTGGATAGGCAAACTTCCAGCTTAGCATCGTTCAATTAGCCTCAGGTGCATAAAGTTGTGTTAAATGAATAAATTGTATTGAATTCTTATTTAAATATTCCGAAACTCCTAGACTAAAGCAGAGAGGTCGATGACAGAAGAGAATCGATAAGTTGGCATGCTGACCTCGCGGCAATGTCGGACTAATTGTTTTTTCATCGAGATCAATTAACGACCGTTTTCTTTTTGTCATTATATCGGGACATAAAAACACCTATAACGACCGTAATTTGCCGATGTGTTCACCAGATGCAGCGGAGAGATAAAGGTGGAGCGAGCGACCGAGGTGCGAACTACAGCGTACAATTAGTTGGAACTAACTGGGTTCGAGTTCACCTGCTAGGCACCTGCTGTAGATCCACATCCTATCCAGAAACTGCGATCAAGGTAAACAAGAAAGTCTTGGATATGGCTATTAACATTCATAATCACTTTATGACAAACTAAAATAAACACAATCTACTATACAAGAAACTAAAAACTGCAAGGAATTATTCCGGGTGGCGGTCGTTAAATGAAAAAAACTAAATAGTTTCAACTATTTTATTGTCAACGTTTCGACCTCAATTGTGGGTCATCACAAGGGCTAAAAAGATCCAAAAAGGATACGTTCAAAATAAGATTAAATGTACTATTTTATAAACTATGGATCTAGAAAATGTCAATATTATAACATAAAAGGAACTAGATGTGTAAAGAAATGAATTAATTAAATTACAATGACAAAGGTATACTAATGAGAGCTATACAGAACAGATAATGACTAAAGATAATGTACAAATATATAAGAAAAAATTACATGAAAAAAAAACATTGAAAAATGGAGTTCAGTGGAGATACGTACCGTGTTGTAGGCGCTACTAGGTACAATTTGGTAGTATGGAATATAGGCAGGTAGATAGGAAAGTACGTACAAAAGGTTGGGTAAAATGGAAAAAACGTACCACATTTTTTGACGGGATCTGACAACAATGAGTAAAGTTGTAATATTAACATAAACAGAAGCAATCAGATTAAACCTATAATAGTAATTACATCATAATGGTATTAGAAAATGTTTTAACATGATTGTTAAAGTAAAAACAATATAATTATATCCTATTTTATATTATATCCATAATTATATCCACAATGAAGAAACTAAAAACTACAATACATTTCCAAACACAAAACTGTCTAAAAAAGAAGTTTCAGGAGATTAAGTTGTATTTACTTTCACTTACTATATATAGTAAGGGAAACTATTGCGATCGTGAAAATTTTCGAATTCCAGTTTTCAACGGAAATACACGTTTTAGGGTCTCCTGAGTCCAAATAACCAAGTCCCGCAAAAAGGTGTGTGTGTGTGTGGTAACTCCCGGGCGGAAACGGTAGGTCCTATGAAACTGAAATTTCATATTTAAGACAACTATACGCCCGAGGCATGACAAAACTTTTTTCATCAAAATGAGCTTACCAGAAGAGGCACTTTATACCATGCATTTTGCACATTTTTTCGATTTTCTCGAAAACGGTTCCGACGATTTTGATTAAACTCGCAATATCGATGTAAAATTTAATGGCCTTTAATATTATGTAGGTTTTATTTGGATAAAAATGGTCTGACAGGGCTTAAATGCCGATATTTTAAATATTCTTCTCCTAAAGTACCTTTAATTTTGTAGATTCAATAATAATAACTAGATTACCTTGTTAACGCTGATGAAATACAGGTAAATATATAAATTGAATAAATTCGATACCCAACTAAAGGAGAAAACAAAAAAATATTTTTTTAATGCAATTTTTCGTTTTTGAACATAAGAGCAGTAATATACATGTATGATATACCGTTGGAAAGGTTTTAAAAAACACATGTTTCTATAAAAATTCAATTTAATTAATTTCTTAATAGTTTCACGTATTTTTATCTCTAACTGTATTTGAAAATTCTTTCATTGATTTTAAAAATGGAGGTAAGTGAAAGTCGTGTGTTGCCCGCACCAGATTTTTTTCTTATTATTTTTTATTTGCCCGTATTTATTTCTGAAGATATTTTACTATGAAATCATTTCTTCTTTGAATCATTGTTTGATAGAGTTTCAAATGTTTTTTTTCCGTCCTTGGGCCTTTTTTGTTTATTTATTGTTATAATTTTTTTTTTTTTTTTACTAAAATATGTTCGAGCGAGGTAGAAAGGAACAAAAAGTATTTCATATAATGACTTCACACTCCCTTTTTTTTGTATCAAGAAGGCAATACGAACATCTATGGCATAATAAGTTTTTTTTTTTTAATTTTTCATTACAAATAAAACTTGAAAAAGAGAATATGATTGTATCTATATTGGTTTTATTTTAGTATAGCTAAAATATGAATATTAAAAAATAATACATACAAAGACTACCTGAAAGAAGACTGACACGACAAATACACGAAGCAACTGCAACACTCAAAAGCACTACGAACTGGGTCAAACAGACACGAGAAGACTTACGAAGAGGAGACATAAGGCAAGATGAAATCCAACACAGAAACCATACAGACCCAAATGGTCTGCAGAAAGAAAAGAGAAGTTCAGCCAAAGAATGAGACAATACTGGCAAGACAAAAAGAACAAGAAATAAGAAAATTGTGTCATAAGTGCTTAGCGCCTTCCTTTTCGGGAGATATCCCACTAATAATAATAATATTAAAAAATAATTCAAATAAATTAAGAAAGTATCATATAAAAAATTTTGAGAGATTTTTACTTGCACTTTTCTTAATTTTTTATTTATCCAATAGATATATACTGTGGAGTTTCATGATAAAATTCGTTCTTCCTTAAATCATCCTATGATTGTACGGCTGTTGGCTCGGAAACGCTACGAATTTCTATATAAGCGGAGCCCACATTTTTTTTTTTTTATTTAGTCAGCAATTTATGTTTCTAATTTCTGATGATAATTAAATATAATAATGAATAAACGTTATAAAAAAATAAAATAAATAAAAATCATATTTTCTTGCTGAGTGCACGTTCTTTACGATGAACTATTAATACCAAAGTGATAAACTCTTGATTTGCCAAGCTGTGTGTGACTTTTTTATAATACAAATAATCATTAAAATATTTTAATTAATTTTAACAACACCCCCCGCACTGTGGAAAATATGACCGATTTAGGTGGACGAAATTCTAAAACTTTTCCATATTTAACCTTTAATGTCCTAGATTACGGAAAAAAATATGAAAAAAAAATATAAGAATAAATCATAAAAACTAATATTATTTTTTGACACGATCGGCGAGCGTACAGTGGTCAAACATCAAATCTATTTGCTAAAATCTAAAACTTCCCTACATTTTACGCTTTAAGTCCCAGAATTCGGGAAAAAAAATTACAAAAAATCTAATTATGGCTCGGATTGCTAAAACCTGCTAATAGATGTACTTTTATATCATTAGAAATCCTTGAAATTATATATTGTAAACCTTATGATTCGGAGTGTTGTGTCTGAAAAAAATTTATGTAACACCGAAAACGCAAAAAATCGCAAAATTTTTTGTAATATTTAAAGACTAGAAGATTGATGAACAATCTAGATAACTTGTGTTAAATGTTTTCATTATTGAATGGGGACAAACATTTAAAAATTGCTAAATTAACTCTACAGATGAGATTGCAATGTATATTCAATAACGAGTGTGGAAATATAATGTCTTACCTGTCACAGCAATGTCCATAGTTAAATAAAAGGAAAAAGACTTTGCTCTAAATACATCTTGAACACAATAAATGACCATCGAATAAAGATATTAGGCAAATGTGAGAATAGGGATGATTCACTCATTTACTACTTATTTGTAAACACGGTATGGTGGGAAATATTAGTATTAAGGGTCATGCCAACTAATAATAAAAAGGTGAAGCACTGTAAAATTTAAAATTTTGACTTGACTTTTGTCCATAAATTGTTGATTTTGCCTACTGTGCGTCGGAAGCAAACAGGTCACTTGTAAAATATATATTAAATTAATATAAACACTTAAAAGAGTACACATTGACTTCCATTTCTCACTTAATCACTTTATTTCATATTTTCCATATTTGTCGACGTTTCGGGGCTATTTCCTCATTTGATGAACACCAACAAGGACAAATTGCAGTGTGCTATGAAATAAGATGATGGGTGATATATGAAACAGCAATTATATAATGAAAAAAATAAGTCTTGAAAATGGGGAAACAGTCCTGAAAAGTCGACAAATATGAAAAATATGAAATAAAGTGATTAAGTGAGAAATGGAAGTCAATGTGTACTCTTTTAAGTGTTTATATTTTAAGAAAAACTTCCAAAAAAATAAAAAAATAAAATAAAATATTAAATTAATTGATCTATTTGTTTTTCTAGGTCGGTTACAAAGGTTATTAATGAACCGCAGATTCTTCATCGCCTAACTTGGTACGGACCTCCTTCAGCTTTCCATTTCTATAACGGCTAGTTACCTGTAACCGATACGGACGACAGATACGGATCGGTGACGGGTCCGGTCGATGAGTGTGGGAGTACCGAGACCTCGTTAGCGACGTGACCGCGGGACGTGAGCCAGATCCGAGATGTTGCCATGGCGATGGAAATCCGCTGTGGCGGGGCGACTGCAGCGGCAGCGCGTGGAGAGGACGGCGCTAATCTGCCGCGAATTGGCCCAGCAGGAAGGCACGTCTGCCGCTTCCTTCTTGGACCTCCTCCAGCCCAGCTTTAACTCTCTCCGGGAAACCACAATACGTCTCCAGAAGTACTGTCATCTAGGATACTACAGGAGGCGTCTAAGTGAGCTGTCTAGACTGTTGAGTCTGATTAGCGAGAAGACTATGAAACTAGAACAACGAAGGCTTTGTCTCTATCTTGTTGAATACGAAGCAAGTTCATAAATTAAGTTCATACGCAGAATTCATAACAGATTGGTAATTAAAAAATAATTAAACACCAATTAAGTTCCATATTTCACTGACGAATGTGTAAAGAAAAAAAAAATCTTCTTTACTGGTTAAACAACAGATCATGAAAATGTACATCTATAACCTGATGATATCTTTAGGCCGGAAGAAATTGAGTTGGCGGTCAAATAAATTGATGGTTGATGGCGGTATTGATGATTAATTTAAATGAACAAAGTTAAAAGATAATAAGATTTTTAAACGTTACTTTGTTCATTCATCAATGTGGATAATTAATAATTTCCCCTGCTACACTAAAATATCATCTATGCTCCAAGACTTGCAGCTTCCTGCAATCAAACAACTTGTCCATACACAAACGGCTTCTTACTTCAGTAAAACACCAGTCTCCAAAATTCTATTAATAGAGGAAATCAGTAATACTCATCAAATAACGAAACATGTGTTATTAAATTAATTTAGTTTATTTTCTAAATTTTATAATTTTTAATTATATTGTATTTTCAATTATTTTTTGTATTTTCAATTATTTTATGTATTTTCAATTATTTTATGTATTTTTAATTATTTTATGTATTTTCAATTTTTTTATGTGCAGTTTTTATGTTTAGGTTTTTTGTAGAATTTTTCCCACAATCGTAATATAACCTTCATTTAATTTTATCATATGTTAATCATTAAGGCTAGTGGAATATAATTACCAAAAACAAAAATGTTTTATCGATTGTAAGGATGGCTCATCCGAAATCATTTGTAAACATTTTGTCAATTTGTAAATATTTGAAAAAAGTTTATTTTTGTATTATTATTTTCATTTAAACCAATATAACTGTAGGTTTTAGCGACGAAGGTTACATAACAAATAATATTCTTCATTAAATTTCTTATAAAGAAATATGATTTTATAACTACAATTTCGTTTAATTTTTTATTTTTATTTTTATTTATATCTCATCATTTCTTTTTAGTTTCTCTTTTTTTGTTTTATTTTCTTAGTTTTTTTTTTTTTTAATTTTTACCAACAATAAAACAATCGATATACAAAATAAATTTTAGCAAATAAGTAGCGCATTGTAATGGATTTCCAATCAATGTTTTTAAAACTGTGCACATGTATTTTATACAAATAAAGATTGATATTGTTGTAAAAAAAAAAAAAGATAGGTCTTAGCGACATATATTTATGCATCAAAAAAATTATCCTGTAATTTCGAGATTATTGTCCCAAATTTTTATTTGAGCAGCACCAAAAGTCTCAAACTGAGGGTAAATGAAACTCACGCTAACGACTTCAGATTTCTAATAATATTCCTAAAAAAAAAAAATAATTTGAATAAGAATATTATTTGGGTCACCAGTGGTGTACTGGTCAGACCTTAAACGCCTCATATTACCAACATCGTAGTTTCGAGTGTGGCAGATGGTCTTAACATTTTCCAAAGTGTGTAAAATTTCATTGGCATAGAAAGAGTTGACGTGAAATAGTGGTTCCTAGCCTGTGCGAATGTAAGGTACTCGATAAAATTCACTGGAAAGCAAAAATTAAGACTCCAATTGTAGCATCTTTCGATTAGCCACATAAATTAAAAGGCATAAATTATCACCTACAGGATAGACAAACAATAATTTTTTTTTTCAATTATTTTAATTTCGGCCTAACTTTTTGCATACATTAGCGTTAAATGTATGAATAATACGTTACTGTGACTAAAAACGCATAAATAATTAAACAATGTAGGATTAGTATTGAAGGAGCAAAATGAAAAAAAAAAAAAAAATACCTATTTAAAGATTTCCAGTTTAAGAATAATTTCACTAACTTTAATGCGAGAATCCTGAAAAATTTGTCATTTAGATTATTTTAAGATAAATTTTATACCAAGTAAGAAAAGCAATCATATATATAATATTTGTAAATAATGTTTTATCAGACCATGTGATGTGGCATTTAATGAAATTGAAATAAATGGTTAAAAAGAGTGAGGCTTGGTCAGTTACCTAGCATAAAGGGAGTTGAAAAGAGTAGTTAAGAATTAATTCATTATTATGTCAAAGTTTATACGACAGAAATAAACTTACACACTTCCTTTGCATTTAGTATTCATTCGAAACTTAATTTTTTTTTTTTTCAGTTTTGTCCCAAAGAGAACAAAATGTATTATTATCCTATATAACAAAAAAAAAAAAAAAATCTGGTGCGGGCAACACACGACTTTCACTTAAGTCTCGACTTTTAAATCAATTTAAAAACTATTAAATATAGTTCAATTTTAAAAATATTTGAATTTGATTTTAATAAAACGTGTATTCATTTTCGTTTGAATCATATGATTTAGATTAAATAATATAACTACATTAACATGTTAATCAGTAATAAGTCTATTTCCCATTCATTACTTTTTATTACCTTTTACAGCTTTCTGTATCAGATAATATTTTTTCTAAAATCTTTCTCTTTCTAACGGTATATTATACGTCATTTTACTGTTCTTATTATCAAAAAACATAAAAAATATGTTGGCACTTTTCTCTTTTAGTTGTTTATCAAATTCGCTCAACTTGCATATTTAGCCGTTACTTATGAATGCTAATATGATGATGTGCCTATTTTTTTAAAAATATACTAAATCAAAGGTACTCCAGAGGAAGAAAATTTAAATATCGGCATTTATGCCCTGTCAAACTATTTCAATCAGAGCAAAACCTACATTATATTAAAGCCCATTAAATTTTACATCGATATAGCGATTTTAATCCAAAACTCTAGAACTGTTTTTGAGAAAATTTTAAAAAGGTGCAAAATGCATGGTATAAAATGGCTCTCCTGGTCAGCCGATTTTGATGAAAAAGTTGCTGTAACATCTCGGACGTATAATTGCCTTAAATATGAAATTTCAGTTTCGTACGACTGTTTTACCACGCACACACTCAGACTTTTTTTCGGAACTTGGTAATATAGACTCAGGAGACCCTAAAAAGTGTATTTCCGTCGAAAACTGGAAATCTAAAATTTTTACGATCTCAATACTTTCACTTACTATATATTTGTTTAAGTCTTTTATTTGTTTAATTTTCTCTTTATGATATATCTACATTTCCGCACTGTGATGTATACAGCATGATGTATACTGTATAATATAGACAGTCTCCCCCTAAGTGTGTTAGGAGCAATAACAGTTAATTTTGGACGGCCTGGTATCCATCGCAGAGCCCTCCTGAATCCTGTGGTCTGGTTCCCTAGTTAGGACCCATTTGTGGTGGAATCCCACGTGGGGAATGGTGGGTGGGATATTAGTGGTTAGTGTGTTGGTGGGTCGTGTCTATTAATGTTCAACTAACTTGTGGTTTAATATTACCATGAAATTTCTTGAAAAACAGAACAATCTGTAATATACAAGAACGATGATTATCAACGCCGCACAGAGGGCAAAATCACAAATTTAGATAGACAAATTTTCCAGTGCTTCACCTTTTTATTATTAGTTGGCAAGACCCTTTATACTAATATTTCCCGCCATACTTTGTTTACAAATAAATAGAAAATGAATGAATTATTCCTCTTCATACGACATTATCTTCACATGCATTATCTTTATTCGATGGTCATTTATTGTGTTCAAGGTGTATTTAGAGCAAAGTCTTTTTGCTTTTATTTAACAATGGACATTGCTGAGACAGGTAAGACATTATATTTCCAAACTCGTTATTGAATATACATTGTAATCTCATCTGTTGAGTTAATTTAGCAATTTTTAAATGTATGCCTTTATTCAATAACGAAAAACTATATAACTCCCAAGTTACCCCAAGGATTTGTTTGTAGGATTTGTTTTACTAATCCTTCTAGTCTTTAGATATTACAAAGAATTTTTGCGATTATAAATAGTTTTTTTCATAAACAACACTCCAAATCAAGAGTTTTACAATCTATATTTCCAAAATTTCCTAAACCATTTAAAATATATCTATTAGCAGGTTTTAGCAACTCCGAGCCATAATTATATATTTAGTATAATTTTTCTCCTATTCTGGGACTTCAAACGTAAAATATAGGGAAGTTTTAGATTTTAGCTAATAAAATTTATGTTTGACCACTGTGCGCTCGCCAATCGTGTCAAAAAATTAATTAGTTTTTAATATTTTTTCTCATATTTTTTTTAAAAACAATTTTCCGTAATCTTTTTTTTTATATATTTTTTTATTGTTATATATTACAATTTGTTACAAAATGAACAATAATAATAGTGATATGAGACCACATTCATACTATATATACAGAAAATGATAATAATAGTCAAATTACAGAAAATAGAAAATAAATAAATTCATATATATATATATATATATATATATATATATATATATATATATATATATATATATACAATAAAATAATAATAAATAAAAAAACAAAACAACAACCTATAATTGAGATAAATAATAAGTTGGCAAATAAATAAACATCATACAAATTATCATAATTATATACAATATATAAAACTGCTAAAGGGACCCCAGCACGCGCTTTTCCCTCCACTTGTGGAGAAAAAAGCGGAATCCAAGAGATCCCAGCGCCTCTAATTCAGCCGCGCCACTGGTCGGAGGCCGAGTTAGGGCCACAAACATACCGTACATGAGTGAAGGATCTGACCAGTGTCAGAACTCCAATTTACAGGTTTACAACACGTCTCGCGGCCACTGCCGTTTCAATCTTCGAGGTTTTCCGTAATCTGGGACCCCAAAGGTTAAATATAGACAAATTTCAGAATTCTGTCCACCTAAATCGGTCATATTGCCCACTGTGCTCCGTGAGAGTACATTTCTAATATAATATTATGCTTTATTTTACAAATAATTAGTTAAACATATATCCATCTTCATATATGTACTAATAATAAATATATGCTGTGGCTTTTTGGATTTATATTCATAAATTGTATTTTTCGCAAACATACTTTCCGATTTACTTACGCGACTCCTGGGAAGCGTTGGCCTTTAATAATTTGCTGAGTCGATTGGTTTAATTTCTAGATGAGGAAGATGGTTGGGGGTGCGGTCATAAATTAAAACACACATTTAAAATAAGTGTTATTTTAATTATGTGCCGACGTTTCGGCCTACAATGTGGGCCTTCATCAGGGCTAAAAGAAACAAGATTACAACCAATGTAATTATAGACTTAATAATGCGTTAGGTATATAATAATAATATGACAGTAATAAGTTATGGGAACATAAATAAAATTAAATGTAAAATGATAATAAGATGACAGTTACGAAGTATGGAAATAAGGTGACAGTTATAAAGTATGGAAATAAACAAAATTAAAATGATAGTTATAAAGTATGGAAGTAAACATAATTGAGATAATAATATTGTAATCAGAATATATGAAGAGAGACTAAGCAAATGAAAAAATGACAAAGGAAAATATGTGAACAATTAAAATTTTAAATATTAACAATTTTGAGTTGATATATGACGGTAATATATTAAAAACATAGTTAAGAGTATAGGTAATATATAAAAAAATATAGTCATTACAAAAGAGAAACAGTATGAATAAAAAATAATAATTTAAATTTTAAAATAATGTAATATTAAACTAATAATTATATGTCAGGATATGTAACGGAGAAAGATATGAGTATGGAAAGAGGGAGAAAGAAATGGGCGATGAAAAAAGATCCTTATCAATAAGAAAAAATACATACTTGACTCGACCTGAAGACGCTGCCTAAAGGAGTGATGTTTCCCAGTTTAAAAAACGCTCATTGCGTGGAACGGAAAATATGAGAACTAGAATGTCCGTTAAGACTATTCCAAGAAGCTAAGTTATGTTTACTGATTCGATTGTTAAAAATAGCCAAAAGTTATTACTTGAGAGTACTTGAGTTATTACTTATGAGTATCTGATAAAATTTTAAGAAATAGTGACGAGGTAAAGATTAAAAGATATTAAGTAATAACGGATGACGATGATAAATGACGATTAGGTAATAACGAATGACGATAATAAGTTTAATTTCTAGTCTTACATGAGCAAAGTTCATCGAAATCACAGAGACATATTTGGGATCCTCTCCTTATAAGATCCAATAGTGCGAGTCCGTCATTTATAATGTAATGCAGAACCTCTAAGACCCGTAGTAACTTGTTAAAAAAAAAAAAACGCTGTAACGGAACCAAAAGGCATATAGAATAAAATTACAAACGAACCATATCGAACAAATAAGACTGAGCAAATAATAAGAGAAAGAAAGAGACGCAGGCGCAGAACCAATTAGAAGATAGTGCCCGGAGCTAATTAAAAATAATTAGAGGTAGAAGGAGAGTGAGATCTAGATAAGGGCTGAGACCCGGGGGTGGCTTCGCTCTTGTAGAGGGTGTTCCAGGACAAGGAGGATAGCGCCCGATAAGGAAACGGCCAGTCGGGGAACTACCCAGATAGTTAATTATTTAGTCTACTCATCATTTTACTTTCACTTACATATATTGGGTTGTTTCACATGGAACGTGATAGTTTCTGAAATACATAAAGGATTTTGCAGGTCTCTGTTGTTTTCTTCCGAATGTTTACATATTTAAAGTAAACAGTTACTAAGCCACTACTTTTGTATTACAAACATTAGCTTCCCAATCAATTACCCAATTTTTAGTATAACTCCAGATATGAACATGGAAACACGCGATTTTCGAGTAATATTTTTGTACGAGTTTAAACTCGGCCATTCGGCACCTAAGGGGAAGGGAGTGTTAATGAACGGACCATTCGCCGTTGGTTTGCTAAGTTTTCAGCTGGGGATACCGACTTGGAAAACTTGCCCCGAGATAGACCTCCGTCCGTAATAGACAACGATGTCCTCAAACATACAGTAGAAGGAAACCCCTACCAAACAGTTAAAGGACTCTCAGCACAACTAAATGCAAGTGCATATACCGTTTTCAGACCTTTAAAATGTATTGGGAAAGTAAAAAAGCTTGATACGTGGGTACCTCAGGTTATCACTTAGCGGCAGCAAGACCCCATGTTTTAAAACATACCGTGCAAAAATTGAAAGAACTGGGCTACGAAGTTCTTCCTCACCCACCATATCCTCCCGACTTGTCTCCAACAGATTACCACATGTTCAGGAATTATACAACTTCGTCAAAGGAAAACTTTTTGAAAATGATGATCAAGTGAAAAGTGCGTTTTCAGATTTTGTTTCACTTCGAACCTCAGAGTTTTTCAGTTCGGGGATAAAAAAGTTGGTGTCACGTTGGAAAAAATGTGTAGAAAAAGAAGGTAAATACTTGGAATAAAATTATCTTGTTTTCATATCGTATTTTTAATAAAAATCCTTTACCTTGAAAAACGGACAATTTTCAGGACCCTTCAAAAGTTATGAATTCGACTTTTCAGAGAAAATACACGTTTTTTTGTCCCCAAGCCCAAATGACCAAGTCCTGCAAAAAAATCTGTGAGTGAGTGTGCGAGATAAGTCAAGCACGAAAACGAAATGTCCTAAGAAACTGAAATTTCATTTTTATCCTCGAGATGGTTCAGCTAGTTTTTCATCGAAATCGTCGAATCAGAAGGGCTACTCTACACTATGCATTTCGCAACTTCTACGATTTTCTCCCAAAAGGGGTCCGATGAATAATATCGATATAAAATTTGATAGGATTTAACATCATGTAGGTTTTATTCATTGTGTGTATGTGTGCGGTAAAATGAACAGTTGGTCGAAACGGAAATTTTGCATTCAAGACTACTATACGTCCGAGATACTACAGTAACTGAAATCAGCGAACCTGAGCAGCCATATCATATCTTGCATTTTGCACCTTTCTGTGATTTTCTCAAAAACATCTCTAACAATTTTGCTTAAACTCGCTACATCGATGTAAAATTTAATCGTATTTGATATAATTTGGGTTTCATATTCATAAAAAGGCTTAAATGTCAAGTTTTTAAAAGTTTTTTCTCTAAACGACCCTTGATATTCCAAGTAATTAACTTCTTCTTTCTTCTTCTTCCAGTGGCGCAACAGGCAGTGTAGGCCCTGGGCCTCGCGGTATAAACTCCTGCGAGTTTACACTCACGTTTCTCGATGCAATTTCTGTGTAGGGTCATCACTCCCTACGACTAATTTTGTAAGTGGCCACCCTTTTGGCTCACGGATCTCACATACCCGGGGGAGAGGTTGTGAGCGAATCCACATTTTTTTACATCCTTATAAAAGCCCCGCCGGGACTTGGATTCGAACTCAGAACTTGTAGCATGAGAGACTAGCGCGCTAGCCACTCAGCCACGGGCTCCCCACAAGTAATTAACTATATTTCTTTATTACCATTGTTAAAAGACGGCTTAATATACATTTTGAACGAATTTTATTAACAGCTGAAGGAGAAAAGAGCAAACATATTTTTTAGTCAATTTTTCACTCTGCCGTGAATATTCGGTACACAAGTTGTGAAACCTAGTTTAACGAGACGGAAAGGGATTAATGAACATAATTTTATATTGTTGCTAGCTGAATCGGAAAACGTTGTTTTTCCCTATAAATTATTTCTAGGGAATTTCCAGTGTAGAAAAAAAAAAAAAAATAACTGACTTATTGTAAGTGTGTAACTTTAAAAAAATATTGTAGATAATAATAGATATTTTCATACTTTAAGCTGTTAAAAAAAAAAAAAAAGATGATGGGATATGAGAAAGGTTTTAAAAAAATAAACAAAATCAAAAAATCTATATGTCACATTATTGTGTATCTGGAAGGCAATACGGAAATTTCCTGAACTTTTTTTGTGCGGAAATTAATAGAAAGGTACCATATCGATACAAATATATTGAGAATATATGAAACTTTATGATTAATTCATAAAAACGAACATCAAAGATACAAGTCTGCCGAAATGTGTTTTGGTGGAGGACACGAACGAAGCCTGATACAAATGGATTTGTCGTGTGTGGACAGGGGACTGACGAGGGAGAAGAGATACGAAACGACACGACCATTTCACACCCCGTGACCACCCCGTGACCGCTCCCGGATTTTCATTACTGGCGCCATATTATAAAACTCCACTGCCTCCTGAATATTCAGTCCTGTTACTGTCAATCAAACCCCGCCGATCACGACCCCATCTTCTGCTATCTGGTAATGCCCCATCTCCCAGCAGCAGATGTAATAGGACAGCATAGGAAGGTCCCACCGAGCTCCTTCATTCATTATAAACAAAACTTATCAATGAAAAATAAAACTTCAACTATTTGTAATCGGAGAATATCAGTCTGAGTAAGCCCTAGTGTATTTAAATAAGCTTTGACGTAATATATATAAAAATAAATAATTACAAAAATAAAATAATAATAACAGGACTACGGAACCTGAAGATTCAATGCCGATACCACCAAATTCTGTCTACGCAGACTCGTCAAATCTTCACCGTTCAAGCCCAAGCCCCCGAGATCAGCCTTAACGCAATCCTCCCTTCGTCGCTTCGGCCTACCTTTCGGACGTCTACCAGTTGGATCAGCGAATACCAACTTTCTTGGAATCCGCTCCTCATCGAGCCTAACAACTTTACTCGCCCATTTGAGTCTCTGCGAAGCTATCAACTCATAACAGGATACAAGTTCCGCAATTCCGCGTTCTGCAACCTTCTAAACTCCCCAGTGGGCTCATCTCTCTTCTGACCAAATATTTTACGCAGTACCTTATTTTCGAAAACCTTAAGCCTTTTTTCATCCTTCAAAGTAAGCGGTCACGTTTCACATCCGTAAAGAACCGTCGGAAGAATAATAGTTTTATAAATTCTAACCTTTAAGATTTTAGATGAAGTCGCGAACTAAGTAACTTAGCAACTGAATAATAACACGCATTTCTTACCTTTAATCGGGACTTTATTTTTTTCTGGATTTAATTTTTTCTTGTTATCATTGAACCTAAATACTTGAATTTCTCTACGTGTTCAAAAGTATGCCCTGACATATCAATATCACCAAGATCGCCAACGTTTCTGCTACTAATCATATATATCGTCTTATCGGTATTAAATTCGAGTACTATTTCTTATATGCTTGGAAATGGCTCAGTAATGCCCTGATGATGGCTCACAAGCTTGGGCCTAAACGTTGGCAAAAATAAAAACTTTTCAAAAAATGACTGATTCCTGACTATTCCACCTATAAAAAAAAAAAAAAAAAAAACCTGTACCACTGCAACCCATGAAGAGTTTTGGGCTCAGTACATGTAGAGATTCGTACTGTTTCTAGGCCAACGGCCGTGCAATGACGTGATTCAGCCAAGATCACGCTCAGCCGCCAGGTTTTTCCCCTGTTTTGGGTACCCATTTTATAGAGGCTGGGTGTGCCCCAGGAGGATCTCCATGCCTCAGGATCGCCCCTCCCCCGGCTGAAATAACAGAATAAACAATATTCCGCCGCAGCCGGGATTCGAACCCAGGACCCGGAGCATGGTAGACTAGCGCTGTACCCACTTGACCACGCCGCTCCCTACTAATTATGGATAATCTGTCTCTAAATAAACCATTCATTCTATTCTTTAATGTATCGCAATAAATTAGATAACACATCCCCTTTGAAATGGTTTCCAATTATAATCCCTCAGGAAAGTAAATAAGTCTGGATAATTATCTGAAATAATTACCCATGGTGTCCTCTTGGTTTAAACAAGTACAATCATAGGACATGAAATACACTTACCTTATTTACGAAATTTCAGTTTCGTACAACATTTTGTTTTTAGACATGTCTTACCACAGAAACTACACTATTTTATAAGAATTAGTTCTTTGCTATAAGGGCATCATATAACAAAAGTGTGTTGAAAATAAGTAAAAAATCTCAAAAATGTTATCTTCGATATAAATAAATTGCATGCAGTAGTAAAAGAGAGTAAGAAATCATTCATGATTACGTATGATGTACTGTATACACAATGAACACATCGTCACTATGCCTCAGTAAGAACCCAGATCCGGTTAAGCACTACCGGATATGCGACTCCAGGTTCCCAAATTACCATCTAAACCCTAATTAATTCACCCAAACCCGAAACTTTCAAGGATCCCGTTAAGAGAGCGCCTCTATATTACTACATGTATATATTGAGCCGGTCGCTGTGAATGGAAACGAATTTCCTCCCCGGCGGTGGTTCGTGTTTTGGCGGGGGCGGGTGTGGGCGGCTCTTTTTCTAATGACATTTAATACCGTCACGACAGTGCCGCATTGATCCTTTCCAAGCCACTGCCACGACAATTATCTATTCCTCCGACAGGGTACTTTTCCAAGGCCTTTTTTACACCTACTGATTGCCTGTCGCATTAATGCTGCATGTCCAATATATTCCAGGGTCGGTATGGTTCTTTTGCAAATGGCAAGAGTACAATATGTATTCGAAAGTTCACCTTTTGTCCCACTCGCATTCCGTTGTCGACTTCAGCAAGAGACAATGCAAATAGTCTCATTATTTTTTTCTGTTTTTTTTCCATCACGAATAATTCAAAAAGGATGTAACGGTGCATGTGGATAGCTGCTCAACATGAGATAGGTTGCGACTAGGATAGCCGGAGATTTCGCTTGTATATATTCTATATTAAGATAGTCCATTCCATTGTCATTGTAAGGATTTTTCCTACGCAGGTTTAATTAGGATGGGGGTCTTTAATAAGTACCTGACATAGTTTAGGCAATTGACCACTGTTTTACGTATCCTCTGAAGAACAGATTATAGAATTTTAGTAATTCCCTTCAAAACTCTTGAGCCTGGTTCTTTTTTTTTTTTTCATTTTCATCTTCCCAACTAGGCTGTTATTAGAATATTGAGTTTCGTTAGAAGTATTTTGCATGCAATATTAAGTGAAATGGTATAGCCCACTGAAAATCTAAATATTATATATGTATGAATCAATATGGCTAATTAGACGATGCTACAGTGGGAGTCCTAAATTTTGCCTATCCAGCTTTTATTAGGATAGGGATCTTTAACGAGGACCTGACATCGTACAGTCTCGGGACCACCTTTAAACGTCCCCTCCGAAGAACGCATAACTAAGGATTTTTTACTCCCATTAAAAAATCCTCGGACCACCTGCGGGTTTGAACCCGTTACCTTTGGCATAGGAGGCTGTTATGGTAACCACCCTGCTACAAGTGATCCCCTATTGCCATAGGTAATAATAAAATAATACATTCTAAGAAAAGTGGCACATTATTCTATAAACGTAAACACGTTTCATACGACTTTGATTCAACTCGTTATTTCGAAGAATAATTATATGTTTTTTATTGAATATTAAATGGTTTACAGTGAAATGAATATGAAGATAGTGGTGGTCCACTATAGATGAGTAAATAGTGAAAAACTATTTACTTATCCCACGTGTCTGACAGACATTGATAGACATGAAATATTTATAGTAGTAAAAAAAATATTAAAAGATAACTGAAAAGCTATTTTATTGCCCAATGTTTCAATTCAGTTGTTATTTTATTTAAGTCAAACTTTCAGCCCAACGTTTCATTGAAACTTTTCTTTTTATCTTTATTTCAATTTTATTGGCGTCCGATATTTGTTTTCTTCACTTTACTAAGTTAAGTTTCAATGAAACGTTTGATTTAAAGTTTGACATAAATGAAATAATCTCATCTAAATTAAAACAGTGGCCAATAAAATAGCTTTTCATTTTGTTTTTCATATTTTTTTTACTACCAGCAACTCATCCTTCATATATGTTTTTAAATAACGAAACCGCCATTTTACGTCACCTCCTAAGGACGGCATAACCCAGAATAAATTACTCCCTTTGAAATATCACACAGCCATCAGCCGAGTTTGAAAGCACGACGTTGGGCATAGAAGGCTGTAATGCCAGCCACTATATTACAAGCGATTCCGCCATTTTATCTTGTTAACATCGAACCCCTATATCGAATTCCACATAAAACTCTCCAAAAAAAAAAATGTAATGATACTATTAAAGAAAATATTTAAAACTTGATACAAGTAAAGAATAAATATTTTTTCTATTGATGTGAGCTGTCCAAATATATTGAAAACCTGTAATAATAGAAATTGACTCTTTTGAGTTTAAATGCTTAAGAAATCATACCCTATCCTAAAAATCTTTAGATCAAAAATAAATAAATACTTTTTATTACTAAATATGGCTAGGTATTTATAAATAAACAATTTATTTAAAAAACTAATATTTTGTTTAATAGATCATAAAATTGAAGAAAGGTCTTAGGTATATGTATGGGAGAAGTGCGGATAGGAGATGATGACATTTATTATTTTATCACTTCGAAGGTATTGAATATTAAACTTTATTTTTTGTGTGCTTAAGTATAAAACGAATGTAAATTGAAAATATTTATTTTCCTGCTCTTCTGATCCTAGAACTTAGACATCCTCTAAAGAACAGGACACCTCTATCCCGCGAATGGGCTGGCTACGATCGGGTTAAAGGTCACGGAGCTACGGTTCCTGGTTCTTGGCTGGGGCAATAAATATAAAACTATATGAATTATTGCCTCATGTTGAAAAGGTTAGCAGCCAACACCTCATTAGGCGTACTTATGTTCTACAGGAACCAAATTACACGGCTGGTATATCAGCGGAGTACGCATGCGTCGTGTAAATGCTACGGATTCCTGGAGGTCGAATGGAGTTGGAACAGGTCGGTCGTCACCCTGATAGAGTCGCTCGATAGCTAGGTCGCACGCAAGACCAACATCTAGGTCTGCCTTGGGTTTGGAGGCACTGCATGTCCTAAAGAACTAAGCATTTGGAGGTCAATCTTACCTCGGGTAATTGTATTGTATGCTTGAAAAGTAGACTGTAGAGATGATGAAATATAAACATGCTACGATTTTTTTCTCTGTTAATTTAGGTTTACTTAAGTCATGAATAGAATTATGTGCCCACCAAAAGGTACTAATATCTTTAAAATCAATTTAATTCACAGAGACCATTTACTCCCGTGATAGGGAGGCTGTAGATATGCAAAAAACATAAATTGCGTTATTATATCCTATTTACTCGGGATCACTTGTAGCTGGGTGGTTAGCATAACATCCTTCTATGCAAAAGTTCACGGTTTCAAACCGCTGGTGGTCCTAGGATTTGTTAATGGGAGTAAAAATTCCTTTGTTATGCCGTCCTTCGGAGGGGACGTTAAAAGGTGGTCCCGAGCCTGTACGATGTCAGGTACTCGTTAAAGATAAATATCCTAATAAAACCTGGATAGGCAAAATTTAGGACTCCCACTGTAGCAACGTCCGATTAGCGTGAATAAAGTGAATTTAAATAAATATACAAACAAACAATCCTATTTACTACCTACCGCATTCAACTCGCGTCCCCTAGAAAACAATGATGCATACAGCATTCGAAAAAAAGGAGGTATTGGAAGCGTCTAAACATACCAGCATATATCGGTTTATATGACTAGTTGTGTTTGAATGGAATATAGATTACAAAATTCAGCATATTTCGCATAAATTTTAGGAATAAGGGATTACAGGGTATTTTTTTTTACTTTCATTCCAAGGAAAGCCCTTTATTCAGGAATCAGAGGAAAATCTAATGAATTAATAAAATAAAAAGATAAATTAAATCAAATTACGTCAAAATCTAATCATGGTAATAGTTCCCGACTCGTGAAAATGTTGGTTAATTTGTATAGATAAGTTATAGATGAATTACTTTATAACGTTTATGTCACTTTATTTTTTTTATTATTATTATTATTTTTTTTTTACGACTTTTACTAATAAAAGCTGGCAAAATTTAGGACTCCCACTGTAGCATCGTCCGATTAGCCACAGTAGCCTAAAGTGACGTTAAATAAATAAACAAACAAACAAAACATACTTCTTTTATTTTTTTAATTTACCTGTATATTTTATTTATTATTATTATTATTTTTAATTTTTTGGTATGAATGCCTATTACCATTGGGTAATGCAGGTTGTATTACTTTTAGAAGTAATAATGATAATAATAATAGGCTTAGCGAACCCAAAGGTTCGATGCCGATACCACCAAATTCCGCCTGCACAGACTCGTCCAATGTTCACCATTCAAGCCCAAGCTCCCGAGATCAGCCTTAACGCAATCCTCCCATCTCCGCTTCGGCCTACCTTTCGGACGCCTACCAGTCGGATCAGCAAATACCAACTTTCTCGGAATCCGCTCGTCATCGAGCCTAACAACTTTACTCGCCCATTTGAGTCTCCGCGATGCAATCAGCTCAATTATATTCACAGGATGCAAGATTCCGCAATTCCACGTTGTGCAACCTTGTAAACTCCCCAATGGCCTCATCTCTCTTTGGACCAAATATTTTACGCAATACCTTATTTTCGAAAACCTTAAGCGTTGTTCATCCTTCAAAGTAAGCGGCCACGTTTCACATCTGTAAAGAACCGTTGGAAGAATAATAGTTTTATAAATTCTAATCTTTAAGTTTTTAGATAGAAGCCGCGAACTAAGTAACTTAGCAACTGAATAATAACACGCATTTCCCACCTTTAACCGGGACTTTTAGAAGTAGACGTCATATATTGTTAGAATTGACTGAAAAAGTTAATCACAGGTGATCATAAAACACAAACGGGTTAACTATAATATAATGACAATGTGGTGAAACTAGGTTATATATCTTTCATCATATTTTTTAACTGCATAAAAATATTATTTTTACGTCACATTCTAGAGTATTAAAGATTCCTATCTTAGTTTAATTAGTGGAGGTTTAGTTTAACGAGCACCTAACATCACACAGCCTTAGGACCACCATTTTAGGTCTCCTCTATAATACAACATCAACAAAGATTTTTAGGCCATTTAAAATTATAGAGCCGTCTGCTTTATTGGAACCCGATATCTGAGGCATAAGTAAGTAGATATTCTCTATTCCAGTGATTCTCGAAAGAATACAATATACGCAGTAGGCGATGGAAGTGCCTGAGGTGAGTCAAAGGTAGGCGCTAAACAAACAACAAAATCTGGCGGGTTCGAACCCATGACCATGGCAATATAACGCTGTTACGTAAGCCACTACACCACAGGTGAACCTCTTGAAAATAATATTATTTCTGAATCGCGTTTTCGAAGGGCTCGATTCCCGTTTCGTAAGAAAGTACCCTTACGTACCATTTGGAAATCAACCTATCAATATTTATAGTGGCTGGATATCCCTTAAGAAATTTCTTTACCTAAATTATTCTGCTATAGTTCTGCTATCGAACACGAGATCCGAAGATTACTATCGCAGCGACCTCAGCACTTATGAGTCTCGTTCTTTGAAATATTTCATTTTATAGGGGAAAAATAAGAAGATTTCGAAAGTATCTTTACTTCACTCCATTCTTTTGAATATCAGAACTTGAATTCCTTCACATTATTCCTTGTTTGCGTTGGAGGAGGTAAACAAGAAGAAATTGGAGGAGGCAGCCTAAGTGCTCCATCCCCGACAGTCTATCTCAAGAAATTGACAGAAACAAAGTATAGCTAGTGCATCTGCCGGGTTAGAACCCAGACCTTGGCACTATAACGCTCTTTGAAATATTTTATTTTATATTATTGGTGGAATAATCAGGAATCAGTCATTTTTTGAAAATTTTTAATTTTGCCAACGTTTCGGCTCAAGCTTGTGAGCCATCAACAGGGCTACTAACATCAGAACAAAAGAGATACATATTAATATGATAATGAAAATTTTCTTTTGAATGTAGTGACAATTATAACATTTGAAATAAAACAGAAAATATACCAACATACTTACATATTATAGATACAAATAATGATAATATGATACATAATCTGATGATGATAAACATAAAAACATTTCTACAAAACTTTAGACTTTAATATAGAAGTAAAAAAAAAAAATATATATATATATATATATATATATATATATATTTACCATTACTAAACCATGTCCAAGCATAAAATGAGGAAAACCATAAACATAGGTAGCATGGGGAGGGGTTCATGTAAAAACCCTGAAGGTTTTCCCCTCTAAGTGTAAATACTACAGCTTATCTTTGTTTTTAAAAAGTTTTACAAAATTATACAATGAAAAAAAAAAAAAAAACAATATACTCGTATGTACAATAAGGCTCAACATTTTTAACAGAAAATTATAAAAACTAGAATCTGAGGTATGTAAAAGATCCATGAGGTATATAATAAAAAATAAAATAAAATAAATAAATAATATAAACAAAAACCTGAGGTGTTATAAACGAAAAGATAAATATACAGTTAATAAAATATAAATTACACAAGAAAGTTATAACTTAAGGAGACGGAAGATGTTGGCATACGAGGGAGAGATTATTTATTTGTCTGTTTTATGATTGACGGGTACTCGATCTTTCTCCATATAGATTTGTATAGATTCGGAGAGGAGTCGCTTTTAGTAGTTAGGTACGGTGGCTAGGATTTCAGGATTGAAGATGGCTCACAAGCTTGAGCCAAAACGTTGCCAAAATTAAAAAGTTTAAAAAAATGACTGATTCCTGATTATTCCACTTATAATAGTTTCTACAGTCGACTATACGTCCTCAATATAATTTTATTTTATAGGGGAAAAACTCAAAAGATTTCGAAAGTATCTTTACTTCACTCCAATCTTTTGAATATCAGAACTTAAATTCCTTCTTGTTTTGTCGGCGTTGGAGGAGGTAAACAAGAAGAAATTGGGGAGGCAGCCTAAGAGCTCCATCTCCGACAGTCTATCGCAAGAAATTGACAGATAACATCAACCGCCGATGTGAAACCGCTCACCGTTCGCAGCCGCACTGCGTTCTCTCGCCAATAAATCCAGGCCGCACTGCGCCTCAATAAAAGAGCAACAAACACCCCAAGTTTGGTAGTTAGTGGGCCGTCTTCACTGGGAATCCTATATCATCCCAGGGAACGTGTTTCTTGGCTTGAAGTCGAAAATAAAAATTTCTTAGAACATATAGAATTTTTCGTAAAATAAAACACAACATTAGGTGTTTTAAATAAGCAACGTATACAGAAACAATAGACTTTATTTGGAAATTGTTGTGAAAGGAGGAAAAAGAGGGAAACTTTGACAATTTAAAAAGCAAATCTAAAGTGCGTTTTTGTTTATTATTTTTTGTATTATTTGGTTTATTTTACCAAATAACAAAACAAATTACCTCCCCCCTCAAAACATGAGAGCTTAATTTCAAGATGCGTAGAATCCTTAATAATTATTTTTAAAAATCATTAGTTTCTCCTTATTTATAAATTAATAAATACCCCCAAAAAAATCATAGAAATTGGTTCAAAACCAGCAAAGATATAACATTTTGAAATTGGCAGTGTTGATATGCCATTTTTCTTTGAATTATTAATTGCTTTTCATATTACTTAATTGTCTATTAGCAGCTACAATATACAATATACCCTCTAATATTGTTATTTGGAAATTATTAACCATGGTGTAATAATTTGGAGCGTTCTTTTGTTACTTTCTTCATCATTCTTATAGTCCGGGAGGCCGCGTCAGTATTTTGTGACTGATTTCGCTAGCGTAGCGTCTTTAGCTTGACAGACGGCTTTAGCTGCACGGAAATCTTGGCAGACTGTCATTACGTTTTTTCTTGTGTAAAAAATAACATTATTTAGTATTTTCAAGTATAGCGGTATGAGTCCATTTTCTAAAAAAAAATTCAGTTTATAAGAGTGGCAGACGCTCGGGGTTGTACTATGCGACTGTTATTTTTAGTCCTTACAAATTACAAATAATCTTTACACAAAGTTTTATTCATAGTGAAATTAGTGTCTTAGCTTCCGAATTTTTTCCGGGTTTCCTGAAAGTCACTGTTGTAATTTCTGGTTGGCAGACGCTTATTTTGCTCATTTAAACAAGTAGCAAAATTGAAAAAAAATTATTAGGATCGTAGCGGAGATCAGTCCACAAAACTGTCACGGCCTCCCGGACTATTAGAACAAAAAATGTATTAAAATAGTTGTTTAATGTGATAATTATCTTCACTTATCTATATTTGAGATATAAAGTTATTGAGCAGATTGAGGTATAAGGGAAAGCATTACGATCGTGAAAATTTACGAATTCCAGTTTTCACTAATCTGAATATTTTAATTAACTCTCTATATGAATGTAAAATTTAATGTTTTAATATAATGTAGATTTCATACTGATTTATATAGTCTGACAAAGCACATTTTCTTTTCCATTTTGTAAATTTGAAAAAAATTAAATATATCTTCTTACTAGTACTGATGATAATGGCTAAATATACATATATGTGTATACATTGCACGGATTTAATAAGCGACTAAAGGAGAAAAGAGCAAACAAAAGAATAATAAAATAGATGTACAACATACCATTAAAAGGCTAAATATTTTAGAAAAAAAAGTTATTTTATATAAAACTTCGTAGAATGGAACGTAAAGTGACGAATACGGCAAAAACGTGGGTGGTTATTGTATATAACAATTTTATATCGCCGAACTTTATGCAATAGTATCAGCACTCCAATTCTGTATACCTTTAACCCATAAATCTATTGTCATATTATCAGATTCTCTAAGCTCCCTACAAGCTTTAAAAGTTATGTATCCAGAACATCCAATCGTCATTTCAAATTCAGTCTTATCTTTCGACACTCGTAGGCCAGGGGAAGTCCGTCAGCTTCATATGGATTCCGAGCCACATTGGCATTGTCGGCAACGAGCTCGCGGATTGGGTAGAGGTATCGCCGTCCTTACTCCATCGGAATTAAGTCGGCCCCTAAAATTTGAAGTTTGGAATAATGCTCCTCCCCTAGCAAACTTAAACAGATCAAGAGAACAGTAAAGCCGTGGTCGACATCCTGCCGTAGTAACCGTAGGGAGAAGGGTAGCCTTAGCTCGTCTAAGAATTGGTCACACTGCGCTAACTCATTCATACTTCATGAAAAACAGGCCCCGCCAAAATGCACCTACTGCAGCTGCATAAAGCACATCTTTAAGGAGTGCACTAATTATATAGAAATTATTAATAAAATAATTTAAATATAAGGCCTGACTTCAAAATTAAGCAGTATTTTGAGAGGCTTTCCTAATGATTAGTTTCTTTAAGTCAAAATAGAACTCCACTCTCACAAATTTCTTTAATTTAAGTGGATTTATAGGCGCTGATGACCTCGGAGTTTTACGCCTTTAAGCATAAACAAACAAACAGTTATACTGTTCTATTATTTAATCTAAAACATAGGTATTCGACGAAAACGTTTGTAATTCTGAAAACCTTTTTTAACTCCAGCTTTACGTAAAAGTTCTTAAGTTGAATTTAACAGGTAAGTGAAAGTCGTGAGATTTGGTTATATAAAGGAAAATAACTAATTTTATCTCTCCTTTTTTATTTTTTTTTATTTATTTTTTTTATTTTATTTATTTATTATTTTTTTTTTTTAAAAAGAAATGAATGAAAATTCCTTGGTATTTCTTCCGCTTTATTTTTAAAAGCTTCAATATAAAATATTTTCATGTAAAGTTCTATATTACCTTTTCTTAGAATCCTTGCCTATAGGAAGGACGTTTTCCACCTTCTTGGGCGACAGTTCCGCAAAAGATCAATGCCTTGAAGGATAACAGCGAGCCTTTGAGGACGAACAAAGAAAATTCTAAGCTTGAAAGGCATTCTTCAGAAAGTCGTTGCCGACTTAGAGCTGGTCGTAGCCTCTTGTCGAGTTCGCACTAACCACACGCAGTGCAATGTCCCGTAGCCCATCTTGAGATAACAAACATCGTGCGGTAGGTGCAGCGTATGTGCTTTACACCTATCCGTGAATTTCCCCATGACAAATGATATTTTCTTGGATTATAAAAGTGTATTTTAGGATCGTATATACATATCACATGATGCAAACCCTATAATCTTATTCGGAAAATAATGTAGGATTATAGATTTTTTTTTTTAATTTATTCTATTTTTAATTATTTTTTACCCTCCGGCATCTCTTCATGGCTTGATTTATATTTGCTATTTATGACAGGAGGTCCCACATTCAGCCCCTTTTCAGTCTTCGTCCGATATTTCAGGCATGTCAGTAGTGGCCATGTTTTATATGAAGGTATGTCCGTGTAAGTTGTCGCGGAAACGTTTCTAGAGGATCCTAACCTGTTCTTTGACTGTTGGTATGTGGAAGTCTAAATGTAGAGTAATATTATTAACGTACTAAGGAGCTTTAGCCTTTTGTTTAACGTTACCTGTCTGTTCTTCATGTGTGGACCCATTTCATTCTTCTGTCGAACGTCAACCACGATATCTGATTGGGTATGTCTGTGGAATTTGGATGTTATCAAGATATACTGAAGGACATGTTTCTATACAGGCTAACGTCCGACCCGCACGAAAAGAAAAAGGCTCAGAGGTAGGCCTCGTATCTCCTGGGAGGACGGTGTAAAGGAAGCATACAGGAGGCGCGGAATAGACTGGAATAGAAGAATGGAGCTAGCACAAGCAAGAGACATGTGGGCCAAACTCTACAGGCAGGATCCTGACACCGAACTGCAGTAGAAGGGGAAACGATTATGATGATGTTGATTTGTTTTTGTTAAGTCAAATTTCGCAAAGTTTGCGTGAAGTTCTGTTGCGTGGTGTCGTAACGTCTGTGAGGCGTGTGTAAAACATAAAGTTATTTATAATTGTTTTTATTTATTAAATAGTCTCCATTGCTTTTTGCCAACAGGTAGGCAGCTTTTCCATACCCTCTTCATAGAATTTGGAATCCTTTGAATATATAAATTCAGGAAGCCCATTTTTTAAGTCCTTTTGATCAATAAATTATTGTGCTGCTTCTTCTTTGTCGGGCAACTGTCCAGAACATCTTCTGTTATCGTAAAAGAGCCGCTTTTAATCACAAAACAAAAAAATGACCAGAAATGGGCCATTTTTGTTTCGGCAAAGAAGTGAGACACAAATTTAAAACTCTAATTTTTCGGCTGTCGTTTAATGAGTAAGGAACTCATCTATCAAGATTATTGATTGAGCTACCATAAAATTGAGATTCTCTGCAAGTTCTCGTACATCATCTGCCAAAGCACGCACATCATCATCATCAAGGGAAAATGTTCTAACACGAACTTCTTTATCTTCAACGCTGATATCTTTCTTTCTAGATTACGATTAATTTTATTTTATTCTTTAGCTTTTTAAAAATATACAAAAATCTCTCTTCGAAATCATAGTAATGAATGATTTATTTCCTAGTTGCAAAATACTATAGATTTAAAGAAACATCTTCTTTTGGCAGACGATTAAAACTGCTGACATACATACAAATAAATAACCCTGCAAAAGAAAAAGTAATGGAAAAAATGAAGAGTACTTATTGTTCTTCGAAAGATTTGGGTTCGAGGAGATTTATTTATTATTAAAAGTCTTTAGTACTCTAATACATCTTTCTTTTTACTTTCACTTACTATATATAGTAAGGGAAAGTATTGCGATCGTGAAAATTTTCGAATTCTAGTTTTCAACTGAAATACACGTTTTAGGATCCCCTAAGTCCAAACAACCAAGTCCCGCAAAAAGGTCTGTGTGTGTGTGGTAACTCCCGGGCGGAAACGAAAAGTCATATGAATCTAAAATATTATGTAGGTTTCATTCTCATTAAAATGCCGATATTTTAAACATTCTTCCCCTAAAGTACCTTTAATTTTGTTTATTCTATAAAAATAACTATATTATCTTGTTACCACTGATGAAAAACAGGTAAATATATAAATTGAACGAATTCGATACCCAACGATAGGAGAAGGCAGAAAAAATATGTTTTTAATGCAATTTTTCGTTTTTGAACATAAGAACAGTAATATACATGTATAATATACCGTTGGAAAGCTAAAGATTTTAGAAAGAATATTATCACACACATAAGCTTTAAAAAGTTAATAGATAGTGATGAAAAGCCGATATAACTAAGTGATTATTTTTAATAAAACACATGTTTCTATAGAAATTCTATTTAATTAATTCTTTAATGGTTTCAAACATTTTTATCTTTTACTGAATTCGAAAATTCTTCAATCGATTCTAAAAATGGTGGTAAGTGAAAGTCGTGTGTTGCCCGCACCAGATTTTTTTTCTTGCATTGGTTTTAATGTCAAGTCTGAAAATAAATCTTTCCAACATAAATGATATATGTAATTGTCATTATTATGTTTTAAGTAATGAATTTAAATACAGCAATGAATAAATAACCAGATAAATTATGAACTGTCAATATAAATTACGTATTATGTCCTGTATGGACAAAATAATTGACTTGATTTATTTGGTAATACACTGGGTTATGGGAACTTACCAATCGACGTCCATTAAGTCTATTGATATCTATTTATATAAATAGAAGGTGAGGATATTTCATCGAGTCAAAAACTGGTTAAACAGCCATTAGAAGGAACCGAGCCATCATCCGGAGAAGAAGATTGAACTAGACAGATGTACCCTGATGGTTTGACATATCGGTTCCAATCTCCCAGGCAGGCAAGAATATTAATTATCCACCTCTCAGCGCAGTTAGATTTGTCTCAATTTGTTAACCCCGGACCGCTTTGAGAGCGCATGCGCTTCACCTTAAAACGGCATTCGTCATATCTTTTGTCCGTCCGTTCGTCTCGTGACGCATTGCTTCCTCCCTGCTCGAGATTTATCCTTCTTTCTTTCCACGTCTTCTTTTCCATCTTTTCGTTTTTGGTCTTATTTTACGTCTCAGTTATTTATAATCTTACTAAGGTTAAAATAGGATATCGACCAGTTGAATTCACATGTTTATTCATTTATCGTCACTGTATGCTGCTATGGCTAATCGGACGATGATGAAGTGGGATTCCTTAATTACGCCTATCAAGTTTAATTAAAATAGGATTCTTCAATGTTCACCTGACATTGCAAGGGTTTGGAACCACGTTTTTACGTCCACTCGGAAGAAGGGCATAACTAAGTCTATTTTTCTCCCATTAAAAAGTTCTAGGACCACCTGCCAGGATTGAACCTTCGACCTTAAGTATAGAAGAATGCTATGCCAACCAGTACACCACAGTTGACCCCAGAGTTATTTATGAGTATGATTTATTTTGTTGTCAAATTAGTACCTGCGATGTTTGATATTACCTTACGTTTTGAGGCACTAAATGTTAATTTAAGTGGCGTAGCTCAGTTCACACTGAATTTAGTTGTACTGATACTTTACTGTTTGAGTTGTAGTGATAACTTAAGTGAAAAAAAATCATATATTTATTGAACTTAACAACTGTATTTACACTTATTCTTTATCCAATGGCGTGACAGACCGTGTAAGCCCTTGGCAGCGCGGTGTATTATGCTCCCCACTGTATTTACATTAACACACCCATTAATTTTTTTCTGTAAATTAAACTCTCTAAACAAATCAGACGTTCTCGAAGTTTACTTAGTTCTTGATAGTTAGTTTTTAATATTTTCCGATTTCGTGTTAAAGCGTGCATTATTATTTCCACTGTGTTGTTCAAGAAGCATTACAGTTACGCTCATTGTTACCTGTTCGATTAATCATATCATAATTTCCCTCATAACTACCGACCAATCACAACAATCTTACCTGCACGATATCACCAATAAAAATACCGGGCCACTAACGAGGGTACCACCTACTTCCGGGCCGCGGGAAAACCTCTGCGATTATATCGCCACAGCCTTCTTTATTACCCGCCAATTTGAGTCCACTGCTACTAAAATAATAGCGGTTATCTCGTTCAAGTTGTGGCGCGATTTGGACAATTCATGCTTTGGGAAGATATCTAATATTTTATTAATTAACACAACGAAGCTGGTTTAGCTTAGCTATAAAATAATAATATTCTTAACATCATAGGAACCAAATAAATATAGATAAATTAAAAGCCTTCAGATTATTATTTTTTTTTTTAATCCACTAAACATTTACTGATTATTATTTTTTGTATTTTTGAATAATTAACATTTTATTAAACAACTATATTTTACTACGATTTTATTTAAACTAGGTACATTCAAAATCCATTTAGGTTCTATATTTTAAAAAATCTAAATAATAATAAGAGTGTATATAAGAAAATACAATTTAGAAGATTTGTTTTCACATAAATAGAAGATTTTTAACAAAGAATTTCTTTGTTAGTTTTTGTCGTTCATTTTTTACCTTATTTTGTTTTATTATTTTCAATAATCAACCTTTGTAATCGACCAAATAAAAAAAATAAAAAAAATTACCACTCAAAATTTGAGAGATTACATTTCAAGATGCATAGAATCCGAATAACTAATTTAAAAAATCTGTTTGTCCGCCGTATGCACAGTGGGCAATATGACCGATCTAGGTGGACAAAATTCTGAAACTTGTCCATATTTAACCTTTGGGGTCCCAGATTACGTAATAATTTTTTTTTTTTAATTATAAGAAAATTAATGATTAATTTTTTGACACGATCGGCGAGCGCAATGTGGTCAAACATTAAATTTATTTGCTAAAATCTAAAACATCCCTATATTTTACGTTTGAAGTCCCAAATTACGGGAAAAATAATACAAAAAATCTAATTATGGTTCAGAGTTGCTAAAACCTGCTAATAAATGTATTTTATATCATTTCGGAAATTCTTGAAATCATAGATTGTAAAACTTTAACGCAAAAAAATACAAAAATTCTTTGTAATATCTAAATACTAGAAGGATTGATGAAACAAATCCTTGGGGTAGCTTGGGGATTATATAGTTTTTCGTTATTGAATAGGTGCATACATTTAGCAATTGCTAAATTAAAACTACAGGTGAGATTGTAATGTATATTCAATAACGAGTTTGGAAATATAATGTCTTACCTGTTTCAGCAATGTCCATTGTTAAATAAAAACAAAAAAGACATTGTTCTAAATACACCTTGAACACAATAAATGACCATCGAATAAAGATAGTCACTCTGCCGGTTATTAGGCAGTTGTTTGAATAAGAATTATTCATTCATTTACTAATTATTTATAAACACGGTACGGCGGGAAATATTAGTATAAAGGGTCTTGCCAACTAATAATAAAAAGGTGAAGCACTGGAAAATTCCAACTTTTGACTTGACTTTGTCCATTTAAATTGGTGATTTGGCCCACTGTGCGCGTCCGCCGTCCGCGAATTTCTCCGAAACTGCTGGACCAATTTTTTTTTTAATTCGCCACAAAAATACTATTTCATTCAACGATGATCCTAACACCTAGACGTTAATATCAGCGGGATTAGTTTTAAAATTATTTTATTTAATAACTCAGTTATTTTTGAAGTGTTTTTTAACCAAAAAAAAAAAAAACCGCGAATAATTTTATAAAAGTGAAAAGAGAAAATAAAAAAAATTGAAATTTTACACATAAATAGGCTCATAACTCATTTATTTTTGACGATAGAGAAAAGTATGTATAGAGTTTTAGAATCAGTAAAGCGCGATAAAGAAAAAAATAAATAAAGAAACGAAAAAGAAAAAAAAATGAATCCTCGCCTATATATACGCTTGTAACTACGTTGTTTTCGAAGATAGAAAAAAAAAATTAATAATTGTTTTTTAACCAAAACCGCGAATAATTATATAAAAGAAAAAAAGAAAAGAATAGAAACCAATAATTGAATATAGATAGAGAAAATGTGTATAGCGTTTTAGAAATCAGTAAAGCGCGATAAATAAAAAAAAAAAAAAAAAATCATAGGTATAAATAAGTGAAAGATTATAATATATGTAATTACACCAAAATCGGTTATTATTAAAGATAGAGAATAATCGAAAAAAATTCGTGATCAAGACAACGCGATGAACAAAGTGAAAAAAAAAAAAAAAAAAATCATCTTATATGGTCAAGCCACGCTTATTTGAGATGTGATTTCCTGATAACTCGGTTATTATTGATGATAAAGATAAAATGTTTTATAAAGGTTTTATGGAATCAGGAAATTTTATTTGAATTTGAATGAAAATTGAAAGAAAAGAAAAGGAAATAGTAACGCAGTCCTGTATAAATGCTTTTGGTTTATTATTTTCAAGAATCAACCTTTGTAATCCACCAAACAAAAGAAAAGAATAGCCCTTCTCAAAATTTGAGGGCTTACGTTTCAAGATGCGTAGAATCGAATAACGAATAACGAATTTTTGGGGATCACTGAAAGCTGGGTGGCTAGCGTAACAGCCTCCCAGCTAAAATGTCACGGGTTTCGAACCCGCAGGTGGTCTAGGATTTTTTAATGGGAGTAAAAAATCCTTAGTTACGCCGTCCTTCGGAGGGGACGTTAAAAGGTGGTCCCGAGCCTGTGCGATGTCAAGTACTCGTTAAAGATAACTATCCTAATAAAATCTGGATAGGCAAAATTTAGGACTCCCACTGTAGCATCGTCCGATTAGCCATAGTAGCATAAAGTGACGTTAAATAAATAAACAAAAACGAATAAAAAAAATCCGTTTTTCTTAATTAATAAATGAAAATACCAAAAAATTATGATGCTTTGAATTAGCGCTTTTCATATTACTTAATTGTCTATCAACAGCCATATAAACAGTTATACCCTAATATTGTAATTTGAAAATAATAAACGATTGTGTTATAATTTGCAGGTTTTTACTATTGTAAATATTAATTAATTATGTTAATTTGCCTGTTGGCCAAACATATTTTATATTTTATTTGTACAAAACATTATTCTCAGATGAATCAATCACAGAATATCTGGGTTTTTTTTCTTTTATTCTATTCTACATCCTCAACGTGGCATTGTTTGGGCTGAAAGATGAATATCGCACCCCAGGTATGAGAACTCTTTGTGGTTCAATAGGAAGATGTTGACGTTGAACATTAGTTTTCAACAAGATAGTACCAGCCATCTTACAGCCCATTAAACAATCCAACTACTCCAAGAAGCATTTGATATGTACTATCTCGTTTCGGTAATAAGGATTGGCATCCTAGATCGTTCGATTCAACATTACTGGATTTGTTTTTATGGAATTATTTAATGCCAATCGTCTGTCAAGCCCACGAACACGCATGCTTTAAAATACACAATCAAGCCGCGTATCAATGAAATCCAGCCACATTTAAGCGATATAGTCAAAGAAAATTACAAAAATAAAAACAACGAAGACTACATATCTAAAAACCCCTGGAGGTCATTTGGTCGATGTGTAATAAATAAATCATTAAAAAAACTAAATTAATGAGACGGAACTGTGGTTTCATTACTTTCACTTACTAAGTATATATAGTAAGGGAAGTATTGCGATCGTGAAAATTTTCTAATTCCAGTTTTCAACGGAAATACACATTTTAGGGCCTCTTGAGTCCAAATAACCAAGTCCCGCAAAAGGTCTCTGAGTGTGTGTGTGGTAACTCCCGGGGGGAAACGGTAAGTCCTATAAAACTAAAATTTCATATTTAAGACAAATATAGAGACTTTACAAAACCTTTTTCATCAAAATGAGCTTACCAGAAGAGCCATTTTATACCATGCATTTTGCACCTTTTTTCGAATTTCTTTAAAACGGTTCCGACAATTTTGATTAAACTCACTATATCAATGTAAAATTTAATGGGCTTTAATATCATGTAGTTTTCATTCTGATTAAAATGGTCTGACAAGGCTTAAAAGCCGATATTTTAAATTTTCTGTCTGTAAAGTACATTTAATTTCGTTGATTCTATAAAAATAACTATATTATCTTATTACCACTGATGAAAAACAGCTAAATATGCAAGTTGAGCGAATTTGAAAAGCAACTAAAGGAGAAAACTGGAAAAATATTTTTTTAATGCAATTTTTTGTTTTTGAACGTAAGAACAGTAATATAGATGTATGATATACCGTTGGAAAGCTAAAGATTTTAGAAAAAATATTATCTTATACTCAAGCTTTTAAAAGATAATAAAGAATGATGAAAATAAGATAAAACTGATTATTTTAGATGATAATATAACTGATTTTTTAATAAAATACATGTTTCCATAGAAATTTAATGGTTTCACTTATTTTTATCTCTTACTGTATTCGAAAATTCTTTAATCGATTCTAAAAACGGAGGTAAGTGAAAGTCGTGTGTTGCCCGCACCAGATTGTTGTATTTATAGATTGCTAATTTTCGGTTATCCTTTATTTTGAATATATTTTGTTTTATTTTAGTTAGTTGTTTTATTAAATAACTTTTTCTGTGAAAACCAACATTTCGCACAAAAGGATTTCATAGTCTGTGGACTGTTTTCTGATCTTTTCATCGTACCTTAACATATATATATATAGGATAGAAAGATACTGATGGAATCAAGATGTCATTGTCATTACTAAATAGAACAACAAATTAGCTCGTTCAACAGCAAAGATATCCTTCTGCCGGACAAACAAGATATCGAATTATCCTTCCTCGGACGGAAGTGACCCACAAGAGCAGGCGAGGTGTGACGCATGGCCCCGAGGGACTCCGCCCCTGGGGCCACATTCAATTAGCAGATAGGGACCCCCTGACGTCACGATATATTCAGTTAACATAAATACATAATAAATCGTCTAACGCCTCCTGTGTTTTGGCGACAAATTAGATGTGCCTAGGGTCATGGGTCTTTGTTTCTTGTTGTGATAGGGGATGGTCCAAGATGGCTATCGACTGGGGTCCGTCCTATATCATCCCCCATAGCCTCTTACTCTTTTGATGTATGAGATGTGATTAATAATGCCGTTTTAGGAGCTGTATATTATGTGATAGTTAATACTATCTCAAGATCATATCGGGTATTCGTTTTCTTTATGGTGTAGAGTCTAATTTTGTCAGCCATTTCGGTTATTTTTTAATGTTTTTTATTGCTGATAACCAAAATGATCCGCACATTTTACGAAAGTTTGTTCATCCACAGTTTTTTTATAATCTTATAATTTATTCAAGGCCAGCGTAAGATATCATTTTTCTGAAGAGTTAAATTGCCCTTAGTCGATCTTAGTTTCAACTAGATTATAAGGCGTTTAATTTTCTTCTCAAAGGTATCGAGAAGTCGCTCATTTGCAGCAGAATTTTCGTCCATTCTTTGAGTTTAAACAATATCCTAGTTGTTTTCGACTTACTTAAGCTCCAATTTGGGACCAGATAGTTAAATTCGGTTATCTCATTCGTGATCAGGTTTATAACGAGCTGATCTCCGGCCAGAAAAAAAAAAAAAGTACCCCTGCTAAAAATTTGAGAGCTTACGTTTCAAGATGCGTAAAATCCGAATAACGAATTTTTTAAAAAATCCGTTTGTCCGACGTCCGCCGTACGCCGAAATTTCTCCGAAACTACTGGACCAATATTTTTGAAACTCGTCTCAAAAATACTAGTCCATTCAACGATGATCCTAACACCTAGACGTTGATATCAGCTGGTTAGTTTTAAAATGGTGGTCGATTAAAATGAATTCATTCAATAACTCGGTTATTTTTTACGATAGAGAAAAGTATGTATTGAGCTTTATAATCAGTAAAAAAAAAAAAAAAAAAAAAAAAAAAAAAAAAGAAATGAATCCTCGCTTATATATACGCTTGTGACTACATTTTTTTCGAAAATAGAAAAAAAATTCATGACGTTTTTTTAACCAAAAAACCGCGAATAATTATATAAACGAGAAAAAAGAAAATAAAATAAACCAAAAATTGAAATTTTTCACATAAATACGCTTATAACTCAGTTATTTTTGAAGATAGAGAAAAAAAAAATCAGAAATTAGATTAAATTTCATTTAAAAGCCTTCACAGATCATTACTCTAACATAATAGTTATAGTAGTTTTGATCCTGCTGTTATACTATACTATTGCCGAACATTTTTTTTTATTTTCATAGCCATATTTTTTAATTGTATTGATAGTATTTATATTTTATGTAACCAGTTATCTTAGAAGTTATTCAGTTATCATTGAAAACAACTATTATAGATAATGGGGAAAAAATGGATATTGAGTTTTGTACATTTCTCCCCTGCTTCACCTAAGAATCCCGATAAACTTTTACATTGAAGTATTAGTAATGGATCGTCTATTCACAAGCCATTATAATAATTAGACATGCTTATTTCCTTAATTTAATGCAAAAATGCAGTTGTAAATTTCAAGAAAATTTTGACTATTAATATTTTGAAGGATATGACCGATTATATTTAAAGGACTGTTTTAATTTTTTATTAATTCTGGGTTTAAGTTTCGTTTCACTTTGAATGTGTTTTAATTAATAGACATGTCTGGTAAATAGTTTACGATTAGAAATGAAAGAGAGCCACCACTTTTGGCTCAATTTTGGGGGTAAATAGGTCACCACGCAAAAAAAATCTGGTGCGGGCAAAACACGACTTTCGCTTACCTCCATTTTTAAAATCAATGAAAGAATTTTCAAATATAGTTAGAGATAAAAATACGTGAAACTATTATAGAATTAATTAAATCGAATTTATATAGAAATATGTATTTTATTAAAAAATCTATTATATTATTATCTAAAATAATCAGTTAGTGTTATCTTCTTTTCATCACTCTCTATTAACTTTTAAAAGCTCGAGTATAAGATAATATATTTTCTAAAATCTTTAGCTTTCCAACGGTATATCATACATGTATATTACTGCTTCTATGTTCAAAAACGAATAATTGCATTAAAAAAATATTTTTTCTGTTTTCTCCTTCAGTTGGGAATCGAATTTATTCAATTTATATATTGACCTGTTTTTCATCAGCGTTAACAAGATAATTTAGTTATTATTATTGAATCTACAAAATTAAAGATCATTTAGGGGAAGAAGATTTAAAATATCGGCATTTAAGCCCTGTCAGACCATTTTTATCCAAATAAAACCTACATGCCCATTAAATTTTACATCGATATAGCGAGTTTAATCAAAATCGTCCGACCCGTTTTTGAGAAAATCGAAAAAAGGTGTAAAATACATGGTATAAAGTGGCTCTTCTAGTAAGCTCATTTTGATGAAAAAAGTTTTTTAACGTCTCGGGCGTATAGTTGTCTTAATTATGAAATTTCAGTACACAGACCTTTTTGCGGGACTTGGTTATTTGGACTCAGGGGACTCTAAAATGTGTATTTCCGTTGAAAACTGGAATTCGAAAATTTTCGGGATCTCAATACTTTCCCTTACTATATATAGTACGTTAAAGTAAAAAGACAGTTTTTTATATGTTATATCTTTTCCCTTTTAATGAATCTGTTGAAAATAACATAAAGGTAACTGTCTATATTAGGTTTGGAGGTTTGATTACGCAAGAAAAGTGTGATTTTTTCTATGAAGAAGGATTGGCGTGATCTTAAAAATAAGAAAATAATTGTGTACCTGTATGAATAAAGGATTTGAGATTACAATCTAAATTGATCAAAGTAGAACTGTATTTTTTTTTTACACAAATATATAACAGAATCAGTATTTGTATGCAAATATATAAGCTCTCTGAATCATGTACGTCTTTTAATGCAGAATAATTTATGATTTTCTTGTCGATGTTAAGAACCACTTGTCTGGTCATCTCGCTGGACTTGACTGAGAAGAAAATCATGAGTCTCTCACATCAGTGGCCAGGTGTAAGTGGTAATAAAAGACCGAGTTTGCCAGAATGCAGCTGCACTTGCCTCTATTAAGTGGGACGTGTCCGTGTAAACACCTGCGCGAAGAACTTGGCAGGATCGAAATCGAACTGATGATAGGGTTCCACATCGGAGCGTGGAATCTTAAACCTTCCAAAGTCTGAAACGCATTTATTAATCCGAAAGGTCGTCACGTCGCGGTTTTATTCAAAATTTCTCGATCGTATTCCGAATTCTCTTTCATTTTTTTTTTTCGTTCGGATTATGAGCGAGCGAACTGGAACGTGGTCTACCCACGCATGGAATAAAATTTGGAAGGAAAGGAGGTATTCAGAAACAGTTATTAAATATAATTAGGGGCTTTCCCAAGAGGATTTATTTAATCCATGTCGTATTTTTTAAAATATTAGGGAAACCTATATGTGGTCTTTATAAATCCCTTGTATAATAATAGATGTCATTTCATTTTATGAACGGAGGTAAGTGAAAGTCGTGTGTTACGCGAACAAGATTTTTTTTTTAGATCAATAACGAAAATAACTAACGATTTGTATACCTTAGTAACAACTACTCTATTTTTAAACAAAGCCTAAAAACTAACTTTCAAGAGATTTGCTCTTAACAAAAATATTTGAGCAACATGGTGCGGGCAACCCACGATTTTCAATTACCCCCATTTTAAAAATCAATGAAAGAATTTTCAAATACAGTTCGAGATAAAAATACGTGAAGCTATTAAAGAATTAAATGGAATTTCTATAGAAACATGTGTTTTATTAAAAAATCTATTATATTATTATCTAAAATAATCAGTTTTATATGCTCTTCATCACTCTTTATTAACTTTTACAAGTTTGTGCATTAGACAATATTTATTCTAAAATCTTTAGCTTTCCAACAGTATATTATACGTGTATATGACTGTTGCTCAAAATGTTCAAAATCAAAAAATTGCATTAAAAAAATATTTTTTCAGTTTTCTCCTTTCGTTACATATCGAATTCGTTCAACATAGTTATTTATTTGTTTTTCATCGGTGGTAACAAGATAAAATATTTATTTTTATAAAATCTACGAAATTAAAGGTACTTTACAGGAAAAAAATGTAAAATATCGCCATTTAAGCCCTGTCAGATTATTTTAATCAGAATGAAAACTACATGATATTAAAGCCTATTAAATTTTACATCGATATAGCGAGGTTAATCAAAACCGTCGGAACCGTATTCTGGAAAATCGAAAAAAAAGTGCAAAATGCATTGTATAAAGTGGATCTTCTGGTAAGCTCATTTTGATGAAAAAGGTTTTGTAACTTCTCGGGCGTATATTTGTCTTAAATATGAAATTTCAGTTTTATAGGACTTATCGTTTCCGCCCGGGAGTTACACACACACACACACACACACACAACCCTTTTTGCGGGACTTAGTTATTTGGACTCAGGGGACCCTAAAATGTGTATTTCCGTTGAAAACTGGAATTAGAAAATTTTCCTGATCGCAATACTTCCCCTTACTATATGTAGTAATTGAAAGTAAAAAGAATGTAATATAAATATTTTGATTTATGTGCTTTGAAGGAGGAACTTTTTAATTATATGATTGTTTATTTATTTACCGTCATTTCATGCTCCTGCGGCTAATCAAATGATGCTACAGTGGGAATTCTAAATTTTGCCTATCCAGATTTTATCAGTATCAGGATTGGTCATTGGATTGAATAGTGTAAACAAATGTGTATAGTCTCTTTGAGTACGCTAAGTCTATTATTATTATTAAAGTTGTAATAACAATGACCGATACATGCCTTTTTGCAGTCTAAAACCTAAGTCTGTTGGCCTCAATATGCAATAAATTACTAAAATTGTTGCGATCAGAAGCTTTTTTATATACTTTCTTGCAGGAATTTTATTCCGGGAGGCCGTGACAGTTTTGTGGACTGATCTCCGCTACGATCCTAATAATATTTTTTCAATTTTGCTAATTTTTTAAATGAGCAAATTAAGCGTCTGCCAACCAGAAACTACAACAGTGACTTTCATGAAACCCGGAATTATGACCCACAATGGGGGTCGAAATGTTGGCAAACAATAAAATAGTTGAAACTGTTTAGTTGTTTCATTTAATGACTGCCACCCGGACTAATTCCTTCCAGTAAATGAATAGCAGTTCTCTCAATAAATAAAATGTTTTCGTTATGTATATTTAGAATCTCATCCGAGAGGTAACTATCCTAAGAGATAAAATCGAATCTTCTACAATAATAATAAAGAAGCTTATCGTTTCCGTTTAGCCAGCGATGGAGGGGGCATTAAGAGACTCAAGAAGGGGATAAAGACGTAGACGGGACGATATCATTAAGTTGAACGACGCGACACATACACACACGCTAGGAGTCCACGTCAGAGGCCGGCATCAGATAACGCTCGGCAACTGGCACGAATGAACATTCAAGCCTCAATTACAGCAGTTTAAAACTTTATCTCTTATCTCCTGTCCTCGTTACAATATATGTATATCGCTATAAGGGCTGCTTTCCCACAGTTGGTCCTCTCCCAGGATTCGGCTGAGGCTGGTCTTCTGCTCCCGTTGGAGGTACTCAACGGAAATAGAATAAGAAAGGAAATAGAAAACGTTTTAATATTATAATGTAAAGGAAATTCATTGGTGATAAAAAATCTAAATCTTGGGCAAGGATTCCTATGTCAATTAATATTGGCTCTTGACTTCAATAGTATTTTGTAACAACTCATAGTTTATGTTTTAACGCTATTGGGATAAAATTAAGCCAATTTAAATTTACATTTTTCACTAAATTTACACATTTTTACTTTCACTTACTACATATAGTAAGGGGAAGTATTGCGATCGTGAAAATTTTCGAATTCCAGTTTTTAACGGAAATACACTTTTATGGATCCCTGAGTCTAAATAACCAAGTCCCGCAAAAAGGTCTGTGTGTGTGGTAACTCCCGGGCGGAAACGATAAGTCCTATGAAACTAAAATTTCATATTTAAGACAAATATACGCCCGAGACGTGACAAAACCTTTTTCATCGAAATGAGCTTACCAGAAGATCCACTTTATCCACTATGCATTTTGCACTTTTTTTCGATTTTCTCGAAAACGATTCCGATGATTTTGATTAAACTTGCTCTATTGATGTAGAATTTAATGGCCTTTAATATCATGTAGTTCTCATTCTGATTAAAATGGTCTTACAGGGCTTAAATGCCGATATTTTATGTTGATTCTATAAAAATAGCTATATTATCTTGTTACCACTGATGAAAAACAGGTAAATATATAAATTGAACGAATTCGATACCCAACGAAAAGAGAAAACAGAAAAAATATTTGTTTAATGCAATTTTTCGTTTTTTAACATAAGAACAGTAATATACATGTATAATATATCGTTGGAAAGCTAAAGATTCTAGAAAAAAATATTATCTCATACATAAGCTTTTAAAAGTTAATAGAAAGTGATGAAAAGCCAATAAAACTAAGTGATTATTTTAGATAATAATATAATAGATTTTTAAATAAAACACGTGTTTCTATAGAAATTCAATTTAATTAATTCTTCAATAATTTCACGTAATTTAATCTCTAACTGTATTAAATTGTTTTTTTTATTTAACGTTATTTTATGCTACTATGGCTAATCGGACGATGCTACAGCGTGAGTCCTAAATTTTGCCTATCCAGGTTTTATTAGGATAGGGATCTTTAACGAGTACCTGCCATCGCACAGGCTCGGGACCACCTTTCAACGTCCCCTCCGAAGGACGGCATAACTAAGGATTTTTTACTCCCATCAATAAATCCTGAACCACCTGCGGGTTTGAGCCCGTGACCTTTGGCATAGGAGGCTGATATACTAGCCACCCAGCTACAAGTGATATCTAACTGTATTAGAAAATCCTTTCATTGATTTAAAAAATGGAGGTTAGTGAGAGTCGTGTGTTGCCCGCACCAGATTTTTTACATACTTTTCGAATTTTTACATATTTTACTCCATATTTGTTTATTTTAAAATTTTCATGTGTCTTTTGAGAACCAAGCCCTACAAAATTGCATTAAAAAAATATGTTTTCAGTTTTCTTCTTTAGTTGGATATCGAATTCCTTCAACTTATATATTTACCTGTTGTTTGTCTATGGTAGGGAGCGGCGTGGTCTAGTGGATAGAGCAGTAGTCTGCTGTGCTCCGGGTCCTGGGTTCGAATCCCGGCTGTGGCAGAAATATTATTTATTCTGTTAATTCAGTCGGGGGGCGACCCTAGGGTATGGATACCCTCCTGGGGCAGACCCAGCCTCTATAAAGTGGGTACCCAAATTAATTGGAGAAAAAACTGGCGGCTGAGCGTGATTAAGGCCTAATCACCTCATTGCACTGCCGTTGGCCTAGAAACAGTACGAATCTCTATATGTACTGAGCCCAAGACCCTTCATGGGTTGTAGTGGTACAGGTTTTTTTTTTTTTTTTTTTTTCTCTATGGTAGTAAGATGATATAGTTATTTTTTAGAATCTATAAAATTAAAGGTAGTTTAGAGGAATACAATTTAAAACATCGGCATTTAAGCCCCATCAGACTATTTAAATAAAAATGAAACCTACGTGATATTAAAGCCCATTAAATCTTACATCGATATTGTGAGTTTAATCAAAATCGTTTGTGCTGCTTTGGAGAAAATCGTAAAAAGCTGCAAATTGCTTGGTATAAAGTATCTCTTCCGGGTAGATGAATTTAATGAAAAAGTTGCTTTAACATCTCGGGCATATAGTTGTCTGAAATATGAAATTATGAAATGAAATAGACACACACAGAACCTTTTGCAGGACTTGGTCATTTGGACTCAGAAGACCCTAAAACGTGTATTTCCGTTGAAAACTGGAATTTGAAAAATTTCACGATCGCAGTACTTTCTCTTACTATTTATTTCATATATAGGCAAGTGAAAGTAATTAAATAGGTAAACAAAAAAATAAATAATCATTTAATGTACAATATGCTTCTTTGATAAATATTTTGTTTACGGTTTACTTCAGTGTTCCTACGGAAAATTCCAGTTCGCGGCCACAAAAAGGCGCTCATGACCGCTCTAAGTGTTGCCGTCCAGAACAAGGGCGAACAAGACGCTATAAATAAAAGATAGAGACTATCAGAAGGCGATCGAACGTCTTAATGCCAGGTAATTACAGGCTCCTGAATTATGTAAAGAGAGAGGTGGAGGAATCTTAGGCAGGTAGCCGATGCTAATGCCGCCAACCGATATCTCCCAGGGCAGCTTCTTGCGTCCAAGGAGCCTCTCGGAGGATATTACACCTCAGGAATCCCGATTATCTTAATGGAATAAAATCTAATTTCCTCCTCTACACCTGCTTCGGTTTTTTTTTTGCTGATTATTTTCCTGAGCTAGACCTGCCCAAGATCTCATTTCCCTCATATTATATCATAGCCTTCGGAGTCTGATATCCTTGCCAGCAGATCTAGAGATGTCAGCTGCAATCGTCCAGTCTGCAGGTGGCTCTTCAAGGAGTCCGAAAGAGGATCCATCATAAGGAAAACGCACATAAACCGGCTTGTTGCCCTTTAGTGATGTCCTGGCTTAAGGAACAACTTATATATTTATATATTTTTTTTTTACAAATTACCACTAATATATCAGCATATTTAATTTCATAAGGAGGGATCTGGAATATTAACAATAGCTGTGCAAGGAGATGATTTTTCTGAAATAACAATAAACTTAAAATAGTTTACCTTTTTTTTTTTTTTTTTTTTTTTTTAAGCTTACTTCTAGGATACTATTCAAAGTCCAAGTTCTCCGGGTCCGACCACAGTTCATAAAATAATAAAAAATAAATATCCAGAAACAGCAGAAATTCATTTCACCACCAGAAGCTTAGTGGGACAATATCTCTTTAACTATTTGTTGTTGTTTTGGTTTTAAGGGCATATAACTGCGAGTGGTTATTATTGCCCAAAACATCTTCAGAAGACGATTAACTTACCTGTGATGAAGAGAAAAAAAATAAATAAAAAAATAATAATAAATAGAAAAATAAAAAATAAACAAATAATAAAAAAAAAAAAATAAATAAAAATTGTGAGTAAAATATCAAAAATTGCGTAAAATAGCCTGAATGTGTTAAATGAGGTGATATAAACGAATGTTCTTCACCAATTGAATGACACCATCGACGGCCCGATCACTATCGATCAATGCCTCCGAGACTTTACGTGGTACGCAACATTTTACAAATTCCCTACTATAACGAGGACACTCTTCAAAAATATGACTTACTGTGAGAGCCACTTTACACAGTTGACATCGAGGGGGATCCCTTCGTGCCATGAGGTGCTCATGAGTGAGGCGGCAGTGTCCTATCCTCAGGCGGGCGATAACTACCTCCTCACGCCTGCACTTTCTTGATGATGAGACCCAGCAGCTGATGGTCGGTTTGACATTTTTCAATTTGTTGTTTTCAAGAGCGGTCCAAGACTGTTGCCATTCATCTATGATCTTCGCGTTTATTGGCTGAAACAGCTCAGATGATGAAATAAAAGAGGGCGTTATTTCTTCTAGTGAATGTGCCTCTGTAGCTGCTCTGTCGACTTCCTCATTCCCTGATATTCCGGAATGACTGGGAATCCAAAATAAATTTATTTTTTTTTGAAGAGTCCTCCAACTGTTTGATTGTGAAGTGGACCTCCTGTACAATAGGGTTTGCTGAGAATGGATTGAAAACTATAACTATTTGTTACGGTCCCTAATAAACTAATGATTTGACCCAACATAGTATCTAAATTGGCTTAATACCTGAACTTCTACAACCCATGAAGGGTCTTGCGCTCAGTACATATAGAGATTCGTACTGTTTCTGGGCCAACAGCCGTGCAATGAGGTGATTAGGTCTTGATCACGCTCCGCCGCCAGGTTTTTCCCCAGTGTTTTTGGCTAACCACTTTATAGAGGCTGGTGTTAACGCCACTTATATAAGTATATTTCTTTATACTAAATTCCTCACAAACTTTGAACAAATATTTTTATCAAGTATTCATTGAGTAGGCTAATAAGAGAAAATACATATGGTTTTTTATAACAGTTGGAACAGTGTGGATCCAAAAGTGTTTATTACCTAATATTAATATTGTGTTTGATATTATCTTACCATTTTTACCTTTGTACCTTTACCTTTTATCTTGTACCAGATATACCTTATTATACCAATTACTCATTTATTTGTTTATTCAATCACCAATTTATCAGTTCTGCGAAACATAAATAATTATCAAATAACAAGTCCTGTGAATCAGTTTAGCTACCAGGCACAGCGTAAGGAAATCCTTAGGACGACCCCGCTGGCCCCAACTGGGTCTGCACACCAGGGTCGTCCCCCGGACTGAAGTAACGGAATAAATTATATTCTGCCACAGCCGGGATTCGAACCCAGGACCCGGAGCACAATAGACTAGTGAAATTGGCCTAATACATCCATTTAATAACTAATTAGTTGATAAATAAAATCTACATTCTAGCATGAAACACTCTTAACTTATTCCATTACTATGCTAATTAAAATTCTAGTTTTCCAAATAAAAAAAAATATTTAAAAAACTTTGAAACACTGGCAAAATATTTTTAAAATATAGAAAATGACAAAATGAAAAAAAATGCATTTTTTTTTTTTTTTTTTTTTAATACACAGAATACCGAGCTCCGTTATTTGGTTTATCATGGAAAATTTTATTTTCCAAAAGATATGTAGTGACTTAAAATGTAATTATGAAGTGGCCAGACTGTGCTTAAGTATTTTCCTTTTAACACTAGTCCTTTTGGCCCAGTCTAATATAAAATCTAGTCTAACATTAATTGAATCGTATGCATCTAAAACGATTTCAGGTATATCCTTTATTTTTTTAAAAAAAATATAGCAAACACAAAAATACCTTCATATTGTTGAACAGCTAAGTACTTATACCAAAAAATGGATCTTTCTACCAGAAATAAATTTAAAATACTCATAATAGCAGATTTTTTTTTTCAACTTACGACATACACTGGGCGAAAAAGAAAAAAAATGTATTCGTATATATAATTTTTGGAAAAAGAATCCTGCGGGCCAAGTCTGCACCCAGTGGGATATTTAGGTCACTATGGATGAGTTTATTAGTTACAAAGTAAGAAGCATTGAGGATTTTTTGTAGGATTTTGGATTGCTAGGATTGGATGCGGAAGGAGTTTGATAGTTCAGTGGACCCATAGCTCAATGCCATAGGTCTAAATAGGTCGGATAATCGCGATGTAAATGAGTCTTTAGTAGTAATTGGAGAGTTTTGAACGTTTGTCTAGTAAGTGTTGTAGTAAGCTGTATCTGCAGGCAGTTTCTTGTCGTTTCAGTCTAGTGTGAGGATTCCAAGTACGGCGCTTGTCTAGATGGAGTCCAAGGTAGCGGATCTGTTCAACGGGGATTAATGGAATGTTGCCAAAGGATACAGTAGGACAGGTATTCATAGCCTTGCGGCGAAGAGTAAAGGTAATTTGACGGGATTTATTGGGATTGATTTTAATTCTCCAGTTATGACACCATTCCTCAATGGATTGGATGTGAGACTGTAGGAATTGTGATGCGACCGTTGTGTCACTACTTACGGATAACACACATGTGTCATCAGCGTAAGTAGTGAGAACAGTGCTAGGATGGTTAGGGATGTCAGCTGTATAAACGGAATAAAGGATTGGGCCTAAGATGCTAACCTGAGGTACATCTGCGGACTGAGAAAATATGGATGAGTATGAAAGGTTATGGTTGACTTTGAAAGTTCTACCTGAGAGGTAAGAATGAATAATTAGGAAGTATGTAGGTAAACTGTACTTAAATTCATTTTAAGAATTTTACAGGAAACTCAAAAATATACTAGGAACTGATTGTCGAACCAATTTATTATGTTACCTTTACTATTAAAATTTAGATTTATTTTAACTATTCTTTTATTTTTTTTTTAACAACAATTTTTATTGAGAAAAAATACAATCTGTCCCAATTTGGACATCAATAGTAGTGCTTAAAGGTATCATACATACTAAATTCATACAATATTTACACAACATAAAATTACAAAAAATATATACACAATAATGAATCAATACAATAAAGTCAAGAATTCACTTATACTTACATACACCTTTTACGGTTTTCCTCATTACAGTAACCCTGCAATGGGTGCATTTATTTCTACGCGTACCATCTTGCGATACAACGCGTATTTTTATTACATAATATAAATTATGTTACAGAACATTAAGTTACATAAAAAATTAAATAAGTCAAATAAAACTAATAAATATAAACTTATAAATTAATCGTTTGTTGTAACAAATTAACAAAATAATACTAACTAATTGACTAAACAAAGAAACCAGTAACAAATAATAAATAATTCATTTGTTATAAATACTTAACGAAATAATAAAAACTAACTAACCAATTGATTAGTGTTAGTAACAGTGAAATTAAATTAAATAAAATTAATAACGAGTTATTGCCTGTTTCTATTTCTCTAATTCTGCATAGTCCACCCGGTCCACAAATTCATAAAATTTTGAAAAATATATTTTGTAAGGAGGTCACACTTCGAAGGCGGCCATTGGTCTCCGTTTAGTAGGACTGTTGAGATCAGTTTGTGTCTATGTTTGTCCAGTTTACTGCAATCGAATAAAAGATGGTCGTATGTCTGTTCGCTTTTACCGTCACATTTACAGATTTTGTCGTCAGTTAGTTTGAATCGAAATAAATAGCTTCTGGCTCCTCCATGTCCCGTCAGGAATTGTGTCAGTTTGTAGGAAATTTTTTTAAGTTTAGTTCGATCGTCAATTGTTTTTATGTAGTCATAGGTGTGTCTACCTTTTGTTGAGATGGCCCATTTCGTATTCCATTTCTGCCTTGTTTTCATTGACAGAAAGTGTTTGATGGCGCTGATCGGTGCCTTGTCGTATGCTATCGGGAGAGCGGTGTCTCTTGCCGCCGCTTTAGCCGCTTCATCCGCTAGTTCGTTCCCAACAACGCCAACATGGGCTTTAACCCACTTAAAGCTGATGTTCATACCTTCATTATGACAAACTATTAGTCCATGTCTGATTTCCTCTAAGAGCCCTTCGTGTATGTTCATGTTCCTTAATTTCGATAGTGTTGTTTGACTGTCTGTCTGGATACAGAAGTTAGAGGTATAATGAGAATTTTTTATGTAGAGTACAGCCTGTAATAGTGCATACATTTCTGCCTGATTGTTTGAGCAATAAGGGCCTAACCTAAATCGCGCTGAATGCACCAGCTGCTGTCCTTCAAAAGCAAGGAAGGCAGCTCCTACCTTGTCTTGATCCTTGCTACCGTCAGTGTAAATGTTGATGCCGCTATTCGGGCTGGTGTCTGTAATGTTAGGCTTCGAAATATCTTTTTGGTGAATCCAAAGTTTACACGGAATTTTGTGTTCAAATTCATGAATCGGAAAGCTTAATAGATTTTTGCCTAATGTTATAATTTCGAATTTATTTAGTATTTCATCGGAAAGTATGGAAATAGGGGTAATGTTAGCGAGAAGGCAAGATGCGTCATATGAAATAGTTTTGTATCCTTTAATAATTTTGATAGCTATCATTCTTTGAACTGATTCTAGTTTTTTTAAGTTCTTTTTGTGAGAAAGTCCTTTATGCCAAACTTCTATTGCGTATGTCATAGTTGGCTGAATAGCAGCTTTGTAAATTGTTGACAATACTTCGGAGTTCAAACCCCAAGTTAGTGCTGCGGAGTTTGATAAGCCATGGACTATTTTTAACAGCCTATTTTTTAGGTTATTAATATGTTGGTCCCAATTTAGCTTTCTCTCCAATGTCAATCCCAAATATTTTATTTGATTAACTTGAATGATGGGTTTATTGTTTAATACAATATGTAGATCTGGTACTCGATGTTTTCTACTAAATACAATAAATTTTGATTTTTCAGGTTGAAAAGTGAGTTTGTTATTATGTGCCCAAATAGTTAGTTTGCGTAGAACTTCATTGCATTGTACTTGTAGGTGAAAGAATAGATTTGATTTGAAGAGGAGAAGAATGTCATCGGCGAATACGATAATCTCAGCTTCCTCCGGAGAAACTACACTGAAAATTCCATCCATTATTAGATTCCAAAGCAACGGGGAACAACATGAGCCTTGTGGCGTGCCTCTACTTTGCCATTTACTAGAAACTGTGTGACCAACCTGAATCTGGCTTCTTCTATCGGATAAGTAATTTCTTATAATCAAATAAATGTTTCGAGGGCATGACTTCTCATGCAAAGCTTTAAGAATCGAAGGCCACCAGGCATGATCAAAAGCTCCTTTAATGTCTAGCGAGACGGCTAGGATTTTTGATTTCAATTGTAACGAAGTCTCAACGAAATTGACGAGTTTATATAACGCCCCTACTGTGTTTTTTTGAGGAATGAACCCAAATTGATTTTCATTGAGAGGAAAATTTCTTGTTAGATGTAATAATAATCGAGATCCAACGAGTTTTTCCATAATTTTACCTGCAACAGGAATGAGTGATATTGGCCTAAACTGGTTGCAACTAGAACCTTTAGGTATTAGAACTATTTTAGAGACTTTCCATGGTTTTGGAAAAGCACCTGTATCGAAACATTTTTTGAATAATTCTGAAATAAATTTAGGATAAATGTTGTATACTTTTTTGAAAATCAAGGGTGAAATTCCATCTATCCCTGATGCTTTGTTTTCGATTAATTGGTTAATGGCAGTTTCAATTTCCAATTTTGTTAATGGATCGTCTAAATCAGTTTCCGGGATTGAATTGGCTATTGTTCTTGCAGTTTCGTGGTAGTCTGTTTCTGTTTCTCGATCATCAGTTGGCAGGAATTTTTCGATTAAGTAATTTAGAGTATCTTGCAAATTTTCTGTAAAGGAACCGTCTGGTTTTTCAATCGTTTGTAGCATTGTGGGTAACCTTATTTTACCGGAAGCATATTTATAAGGAAAAGACCATGGTTTTTCTTTACCAATGCTGCTGCAGAACTCTTTCCAAGAACTTAATTTCTGTAACTTTATTGTTTTTTTATATAGGTTTCTTTGCTGTAGATAGGCGTCCCGCCTAGCGTTTCTTAAAGTATTGTCTTTCGTTTTTTGGTAGAGTTTCCTAAGATTCCTGGTTGTTTTCCGTAAGTGGCTCAGGTCCTCATTCCACCATGGAACTATTCTTTGAGACGTTTTATGTAAATTTTTGCAAAATAAAATATTACAAGTCTTACGGAGACATCTATTGAACATAATTACTGTCTTCTCTATGCCTAAGGTGTCGAGACACTTTATCAATATGTCTTCGTGTGGGATGTTCAAATTTTTTTCATTTTCGAAATGTAAGTCGACGTATTTTACCAATAATTCTCTGAATTTTTCCCAATCCGCGTTTTTAGTACAGTATTTTATATCAGGCTTAAAAATCTTATGAGAATAAACATCTGCGTTAATATTGTAACAAATAGTTCTGTGATCCGATAGGTTTTCTTCATCCAGTATGAGCCAATCTTGGACTAACCGAAACATAGATTGGTTGCAAAGGGTCAGGTCAATGTTACTCTCACCAATGGTGGATGAGAAAGTGGACAGTTTCTGATTTTTATTTATTATGAAGAGTTTAGAGCTAGTGATTAGGGCCTCTAAAGTTTCACCTCGTTTATTAGTGATGTTATCATACCATAGTTTGGATCGCGAATTCGAATCAACAGCTATTAAAATGTATTTGTGTTTAAATCGTGTCAGAATGGTTTCAGTCAGAATGTTACATACACCTTTAACTATTCTAAAAACTTCATTTTTATCTCATGGATTGAAATGTTTTAGTTTAATTTGGTATAACATTATTTTTTTCTTTTAATAGATTAAATAGGATGGACAATAAAACAAAGAAATTAGAAGAGCAATGTGACTATATATCAATTTTTAACAATTTCATTCAGTACCTAATAGCAATAACGTCGCAGTGTGATGGATTCGATCACACAAAATATTTCCTATGCTTGTTTACAATTTATAAATATTAACAGCTTTTACAATTAAAAGAAATCATAAACATATAAATAATTATCTATACTAATATTATAAAACTGAAGAGTTTGTTTGAACGCGCTAACCTCAGAAACTACTGGTTCGAATTGAAAAATTCTTTTTGTGTTGGATAGTCCATTTATCGAGGAAGGCTATAGGCTATATAACATCACGCTGCGACCAAGAAGAACTGCGAAGAACCAGTGGAAAATCTGGGGAAAACGGGGAAAATTTGGGAGAAAAAAAAACCTCGCATCCCAATGATTCCAAATGATTTACCTTTTATTTTTTAATAATTCAATTTCCCGTTAATTTATATTTTTCTGTAACAATTAAAAACATTGCGGAGAAAATCAGTATGTTCTTCTGCCACAAGAAAATAAAACTAAAAATGTCATTTACGCGGAAGTACTTTAAAATATATTCTTTTAAAAACTTCTTAATAGCAATCATAATAACAGAAATTGATGCAGACGAAGTCGCTTTAGAATATGTCAAAGGAAAGGTGACATGTACTAAGAAGGTTTAAATTTGGGTGATAAAATTCCGATTATGGGTAACGCCGTTGATTTGGTACTGCTAGGGGAAGACACGGAAACTATACAACTAAATACAAGTGCGTTAATAAAAAACGGAAAAGAAATAGGACTCGAAATATATACCGAAAAGACAAAATATATGATTTGTAGCAGAGACGGTGGCGATCATAGTGATATTGATATATCAAGGCATACTTTTAAACACATAGAGAAATTTAAGTATTTAGACTCAATGATACGAGAAAAAAATAAATCCAGGAGGAAATAAAGTCCTAGTTAAAGGCGGGATATATTCCTATGAAAATATATTCAATTGTTATTTATTTTTTAGAAATTATTTCAATTGTCTAAAAAACTATTAATTTCAAGAACATAATTTCTGAATTCTAAAAAAATGGGAGTGATTCAGAGGTAACGTCTTACCGATGAATATCATTAATTCATATTTAGGTTGTCAACGGTTTGTGACGATTATTTTTTACATATTAAGTGATTATGGGTATAACCACTTCTACTGGTTTGCTATTGTAAATTTGACAGTAAGAAGTCAAGATCGGGCTTTAAATGATAACAAAGAGTAGCTGATAGTTGATATTTATTATAGCCAATCTTACCATAAACGCACATAAATTAATACGAAATGCAATATTCGCGAGCAAAGCTGCGTGTAACAGCTAGTTTCAAATAAAAATAGAACGTTTATCCAATAAAAAATATTGAATGAAAATGTCCGCAGAATTGGTTAAAACAGCGTAAGAGCTTATTAGCTCAAACTTTTCATCCATTAAAGAAGTTCTTATTCATAAAGACCCAATGAGCAATATGGTAAAATTTGACAGATAATACTTTCGAAATTGATCGTTAATCTAAAGAATTAAGTTTAAAAAGTCAAGTTCAGAAGGTATAATTCAGCATGTTAATTTTGCAATACTAGCAATCAATAGCAATACTTTGATCAATTTTGATAGTGTTATCTTTCATTTCGGTAGGCGTACAAATACTTTTTTTTGTGCTCTGCGGTTTTATCGATGTAGATAAAGGCAGTAGAGTGAGAGTGGTAATGACCAGACTAAGACCTTATCCGCTGCCATCCTATGATCAAGTTGGCACCCTCCTACGTAGTCGTTGCCTTCGATTCTCACCACCGTTTTCCTAGAGCAGTTACGAGATCCCAGGATCGTTCTGGGTCCTTAACCACCTCCTTATCCAGCCGTACGAATTCTGTCCCAACTTGGAAGAGATTTCCGTCATTCGGGGCATAAATTCGAGAGGCCGGAGCTCTTGTAAAAGACACTCCGGCACGATTTAACGTCCCGTGAATGGGTAATGAGATCCTCTTTTTTTCTTTTTTTTTTATTCCCTTCTCTCTCACTCTTCCTCTGTCTTACTTTCTCGCCTGAGGATTTTCTCATGGCTCGCGACGCCTACGCGGCGAAGATGTCTTGGTAATGAACTCCGTCTTCCTATTGATTGCAGAGAGTGCCGCACTCTGGAGGATAAGATCAGGGGACTTGACTGATTTTATCTAAGCAAATCCTCTCCCTGCCTGTAATGAGATTTAAACTTAGGCACATACGAATGGTCTGGGCTCGCTGATAGTTTTGTCCCAGGGCGAAGTTATGCAATCTCCTCAGTGTTTTCTCTGTAGCGGCGGTAATTGCTGGATGGGTAGATAAAGATTTATTTCTACAAGACGAAAAACACATTATTAACAGGTTAAATAAGTCAGTCCTATCAATCGACATACAATTAAATGTCAACAAAATCTGATGCGGGCAACACACGACTTTCACTTATTTCTATTTTTTAAATGGATTAAAGAATTTTCAAGTACAGTAAGAGATCAAAATGAGTAAAACCATTAAAAGAATTTCTATAGAAACATGTGTCTTATTAAAAAATCTATTGTATTATTATCTAAATATAATCAGTTAGTTTTATCGGCTTTTCCTCACTCTCTATTAGCTTTTAAAAGCTTGAGTATGTGATAATATATTTTCTAAAATCTTTAGCTGCAACGGAATATCATACATGTATATTACTGCTCTTATGTTAAAAAACTAAAAATTGCATCAAAAAAATATTTTTTAATTTTCTCCTTTAGTTGTTTTTCAAATTCGCTCAACATGCATATTTATCTGTTATTTATCAATGCTAACAAGATAATATGGTTATTTTTTATAGAATCTACAAAATTAAAGTACTTTAGGGGAAGAAAATTATTCGGCATATAAGCCCTGCCAGACTATTTTATTCAGAATAAAACCTACATGACGTTTAAGCCTATTAAATTTACATCGATATAGCGAGTTTAATCAAAATTCGTCGAACCATTTTTGTGAAAATCGGAAAAAAGTGCATAGGTAAAAAGAAGCTCTTTGGTAAGCTCATTTTGATGAAAAAGGTTTTGTAACGCTCGGGCGTATATTTGTCATAAATATGAAATTTCAGTTTCATAGACTTACCGTTTCCGCCCAGGAGTTACCACACACACACACACACACACACAACCTTTTTGCGGGACTTGGTTATTTGGAACTCGGGGACCCTAAAGTGTATTTCCGTTGAAAACTGGAATTAGAAATTTTCACGATCGCAATATTTCCCTTACTACTATATTAAGTGAAAGTAAAAATTTATTCTATTTACTATATAATATTCGTAATATGGCTGTAGTTAGTAAAATTGTGATCACATATTTTATATCAAATTACTTTTTCTTATTAGGGAAAAAAAGCTCAGCTTGAATGTATAGGATTCACTTCACATTCTTAATAATTGTTGTTTAAGTAATACAGAAGGACATATTATTAAGTGATAATTGTAAATAATAATTTATATTGTTTTTTTTATTTAATCTAAATTAATGGAGAGAAAGCCCCCGCCTGAGCGTATCTCGTGTGGAGTAGATATTATCCACTGAATGCTATGCGTAAGAGAATGAACAACAAAAACATTTGTCTGGAAATGCACATGAAGAATTATTCCAGGTAGAAGACCATATTATGAAGTCAATGTTATTTTTAAAATCTACAAACATGTATTAAAAAATTTAAGTTACAACTTTCAGCTAGGAATGGAAATTGTAAAATGGGGCACAAATGATCCTTGTGATTGAAAAGCACTAATATATAAATACAAATAAAAATGAAGAAAATAACGAAACTGAAAATAAATTCCCTAAAATTTTCTTCAACTCTGACTTAATTTAACAGTTCATAATAAATTTTAACAACCAAGGAAAGGAAAATTCGTGTGTTGCCTACATTTGTTTTTTAATTTATTAATAGTTTATGCTACTGTGACTAATTGGACGATGCTACAGTGGAATTCTTAATTTTTGCCTATGCAGGCTTAATTAGGACAAGGATCTTTAACGAGTACCTGACATCGCACAGGCTTGGGACCACCTTTTTACGTCCCCTTCGAAGGAAGACTTAACTATGAATTTATCACTCTTACTAAAAAATCCTAGGACTACCTGCGGGTTCGAACCATAGAAGGCTGATATGCTACAGGTGATTTGTAGCACCCTCTTTTTGAATAGTTAAATTGGAACGGAATGAAGCATATTTAAATATCATGATTAAATGTAGATTGATTAATACTTTATTAAAACTGCGAATCAATTAAGCATTTCTCTCTCCTTCTTCTTTATATATATATATACATATATATATATATGCGGGGATGTGTGTGTGTTTTTTTTTTGTTTGTTTTTTTTATCGAAAATATAATCCAACCCTAGCTAGAAATATTGAGCAAAAACAAGGAAATCTCTTTCTTCTTATAGCCCACATGCTGGGAAAATGCCCCAACAACTCCCTCCTAGTTACTCGCCGGCTACCATCGAGTTAAGCATGCGTTAATAAGGCTTCTTAGGGAAAAGGAATATACCTGCTTTGACGAGGTCTACTGTGTCGACACGGACGGTTCTGCGAGGTATGCTGACATTGTAGCATTCCCCAAGAACGGGAAAACAGCATCGATCCTCGACCCGACCGTCAGGTATGAAACAAACGACCTCGATCTGGCAGATGAAGTGGATAGGGAAAAGAGAGAGATCTACAATAAGTGTATGTCTTTCCTAAAAGAGAAGTTCCGCGAGACCTTCCGAGAGAGAGAGTTTTGTGTGAGGAGAGAGGTTTTGGTTCGGATCTCGCGGGACTATCCCCGGCAGAACAAGGGCCTTCTAGAAGAACTCGGTGTTGGTAATAGTCCAATAATTGTCCACGATGGCCGAGAATATAATATTGGACTCCCTGGGGATTATTCATCATCACCTCTATGGATATTAGTTGGGTTAAGATTTTCCTTATAAGACTTATATTTATGTTTTTCTTTATTCGTCTTATCTTTTTGCTTGAATTTTGTCATTGATTCTTTGATACTGTTGGTCCTTTAGGTGTGCATTTTCAAATCTGTTTCTTTTTTTTTGTTTTGTTTTTATGCTTGGATTTTGCTTTGGATTATAGACTATATTACATTTAGAAGATATAACATAGAAATCTGTTGATAAAGAAAGTAATAGTATTGTAAATTTATATCTTCTCAGGTCAATATCACATGTCATCAAGATTGATAAGTACGCTGTGTGTGATAGCAACCCAATACAGTTGGGCAGCACGGTTTTGTTTTAATGTAATTTTGATAAAATAAGGCATTTCTCCTTTTTTTTTTTTTTTTTGCTTCATAAAAGAGGGTATATATATATGATGTTATATATTGGAGATTGAGATACATTTGGCTTATTTTAAATGTTCATATTTGTCACGCCCATTAACCCTGTTCCGATAGGTAACCTCGTCGAGCGATGAAATCCTGAGAGATGGGACAGGCGAAGTGGACGCCTGTATTTAATAGCGCTGACACTGCTGTAAAAGCTGTTCGCTGTAGCGCGGAGCCAGTGGCAGGCTGTCAGGGATCATGCAAGGGCTCCTAGTGTGTCCCATCCACTTCACTTTACAAGAGTATCATTGGTGTACTGGGGCCGGTTCGTTGGTCAGCAGCCAGAATTTGTGGAATTAAATGCTGAAAACAATCCGTTTTCATATCTACTTCAATTATGTTACTTACTATAACAAGAAACAAAAAATATATACCATATATTTCAGTCGATGGATATACTTTGTGAATTCCTCTAGAAATTAAAACTTAAATGCATAAAAATAAGTTACAAAGTACGTTATCCTACACCCGATTTGTGTTCGTTGCCTCCACTAGACATAAGAGGAAGGGTGACATTAGGGTAATTTCAGATAAATCCATTGATATTTTGCCAACATTCTAGTTATAATTTGGAACACATCGCTATTAATAGCTTTAAAGTTATATAGAGAAATGTGAATAAAAAAAGCATAAATAACGAAATGATTTTTTTTTGTGTTTTTTTAATTTATAAAAATACATTTTTTTTTAAACAAAGAAGAATGTTTGTCACTACTCCACCATATGTCAATACATATATTTATGTGTGAGCGAAAAATTTGCGATGTGCAATAAAAATCGGAAATGAGGTATCACAAGAATTCACTTCAAATAAGGGCTTGAGACAAGGAGATGCACTGGTCTGCCTTCTTTTTAACCTCGTGCTTGAGAAGGTTATAAGAGAGGCTGGGATCCAGATTGGAGGAACAATATTCAACCGAACTGCTATGATCCTCGCATACGCTGATGACCTCGACATAGTTGGTCGCTCCTACAATGCAGTATTAGAAGCTTTTAAAGCCCTGACTGGCCCAGTAAGGAAACTTGGGCTTGAGATTAATGCTTCGAAAACTAAATGCACGGTAGCAGAGGAAGCCCCAAATCCAGGTGAAATGGTTACCTTCTGAGATTACAAGTTTAAGAAGGTATCTGAATTTGTCTACCTGGGGTCACTGGTCTCAAACAATAATGAGACTCAACTAGAGGTGAAAAAAAAGATCCAAACAGCTAATAGTGCATATTTATGATCGCTGCGTTACTTGAGGAGTAAAGCTCTCTCCAGAGAAACCAAAATGAGCCTCTACAGGACTTTGATCAGGCCAGTTTTGTTGTACGCATCGGAGTCCTGGGCAACCACCAAATCGATGGAGCAGGAACTTGGCATTTTGGAAAGGAAAGTCTTGCGTCGGATATTGGGTGGACGTCAGGCTGGAGATCAATGGAGAAGACGTACGAATCAGGAGCTATATAAGCTATGTTTAATGAACCGAATATCGTTCTGTTTTATAAAGTGAATCGCTTGAGATGGGCGGGCCATCTGGTCAGAATGGAGGATAGTGAAATCCCCAAGAAAATAATGAAAGAGCTTACCCCACTCTCCTCTGTCCACTCCATTAACACAAGATCCCAACCCTTGAACCTGCTCATTCCATCCCACAGAACTGCTTCCTTTAAGAGATCTTTCGTCATACGTGGATCCTCATTTTGGAATTCCTTGCCCATGTCGATTCGTACATGCCAATCCTTAACTTCCTTCAAACATCACCTATTTATCCATCTCCTCGAACATCAATCTGCCGTGTCTTTATAAACTTAACTATCTGGCCTCTTTATTTTTATCTCAATTTTCTTTATTTTATTTTTTGTTTTGTTTTAATATATTTTATTATTTGGATTTATTTACGGTTGTAATATGACTTTGTACTTGTATATATTTGTGTATATGTGTGTGTTTGTATATATTTATATATATGCAGATCCATATATATCATAATGTGTAATCCATAAAATGCTGTATATAATCTGATAAATTCTACATAGCCAGAAGTAAAATCTTATATTGTACATTTATATTATTCTTAGGGGACTAGCTGTCCCAGAATAATTTTTTTTTTAATTTCATTTCAAAAGATCAAATTAATGGTAAAATATGGAGGAAGACTGAGATCAAGATGGGTCGATGGAGTCGCTGCTGATACCTGGAGTATTTTAGGTGTCAATGATTGGATGGTGGCTGCGCAAGATCGTGACAATTGGAAGAGATTGTTACAGGAGGTCAAGACTCGGCAACGAGTTGTAATACCAGTTTAGTTATACATATATTTATCAGGTTGTTGGGACAAGAATTAATTAATATTTTACGATTATTTATGTATTGTTTTTTTTTCTTTTTGAATATATTGACTATTCATGTGTTTGAGGAAGATAATTACACCATTTTTCTTTAAATATTAAGTTGGTAAGGGATGCAATCATTAAAAAAAAATTAAAAGATGCTATATAAAGAATAAAATTTAAATCTCACATTTCGGCCTCAACGTAAGACCTATCGTAAGGCCTTTCTGATCGTATGCGTATCATATTTTGTTATTCATCCAACCCCCTTACATATGTTATACTTAAGTATTTTTTTAAACAATTTTTAAAGTATTAAAATTGTTCGTCTATCTTAGTAATTTTATTACTATTCATTTAATATATTAGAGACACCCAATATTTCTTCACTTGCACGCATTAATTATTACAGTAATCAATTATAATTAATTAACCGATTAGTGCAATAGTACACAAACTGCGCTTAACCTGTTAAATACTAATTAATCAAAATTATCCTGATCTCTGCTTTCGAACGATATCAAGAATAAATATCTTGATGAAGTATTAATAGAGTTAGACCACTAAAAATAAGCGTCACATAAAATATAAGTGGTTTTTATTTTTATATGAAATATATAGTAAGGGAATGTATTGCGATAGTGAAAATTTTCGAATTCAAATTTTCTTCGGAAATACACGTTTTAGGGTCCTCTACGTCTAATGACCAATGACAAGTTGTGACAAGTCTAGCTCAAAAATGGATTTATTTCAATGAAACTGAAATTTCATATTTAAAGCTCATATTCCTGATTTCTTTCGGCAAATGTTTCATTAATATAAACCTACTAAAAAAGTAGATTTCGGCAAACTAGCTATATCTGTGTAAAATTTAATTGACTTTAATAATTCTTAGTTTTTATTCTGATTAAAATATTCTGGCAGAGCTGAAATGCTGAATATTCAAAATTTTCTCTTTTAATAATTGTACCCCCAAAGACATACCTACTGAAACGAAAAAAAATATATTTTTTCCAACTGATACGGTACTATGAAATGCCACTTTATACCATGCATTTTGCTCCTTTTTACGATATTCTACAGTTCTAACGATTTTGATATAACTCGCTATCTCCATGTACAATTTAATGGGATTTAATATCGTGTGTTTCATTCTGATTGAAATAGTCTTACAGTGTTTAAATGCCGATAGTTTAAATTGTCTTCCTCTAAGTAACTTTAATTTTGTAGACTATAAAAATAACCATATCATCTTGTTATCATTGCTCAAAAATATGTAAATATATAAGTTTAACGAATTCGATATCCAACTAAAGTAGAAAACTGCAAAACTATTTTTTAATCTAATTTTTGTTTTTGAACAAAAAAAAACATGTACCACTGCAACCCATAAAGAGTTTTGGATTCAGTACATATAGAGATTCCTACTGTTTCAAGGCCAACGGCCGGGCAATGAGGTGATTCGGCCGAGACCACGCTCAGACTTTATTTTTTATGCAATTTTTAGTTTTTTAACTTAAGAACAGTAATATACATGTATGATATACCGTTGGAAAGCTAAAGATTTTTGAAAGTATATTATCTCATACGCAAGCTTTTAAAAGCTAATAGAGAGTGATGAAAAGCCGATAAAACTAATTGATTATTTTAGATAATAATATAATAGATTTTTTAATATTTAATATAAATTCTTTATTAGTTTCACTTATTTTTATCTCTAACTGTATTAGAAAATTCTTTAATCGCTTTAAAAAATGAAGGTAATTGAAAGTCGTATGTTGCTCACACTAGTATTGATTCTAAATGCAGTAGTAAGTAAAATTCGTGTTTTTCCCGCGCAAGATTTTTATTTTTAATGATCGCACTCCCAAACAACTTCTCGAATAATTAATACTGTGGTCAACAATCGATCCATCATTATCATATTATAGTTTCTAATAGAATGTCAGATCTTCAGATTCAGCCTCCTCATTCCTTCCTCGGTTCTAGTACCTTCCCGATGATTACCAGCTTCTCTCGCAGGTACCTCCTTACCTTCCAGAAGGTACTCCGAACCCTCCGCCCGCCGTGACGGACCAGGAAGACGGCCGGTAGATCGATATAGGCGAGCAAGAAGTGACCCGGATTTTATACAGGCTGGAGGGAACCTTATTACAATTGCTAATGCCCCAGTATCTCATTCATACTTTTGCATACACAAGTCCCTTTTTAACATGCAAAGGGCGTCCTCGCTCGGAGGCGGGGAGCCCGTAGCCTCAGTGGTCCCCAGGCATCGGCCCCGACCACACCGCCCCCGCCGTCCGTCCGTCTGTCGCTGTGCGCCTCTTCATGTCACTTCCTGCCTCTGTGAGTATGCTCCTGCTATATGTGTTAGTGTGATGTCGGTGTGGGTGTGTGATGTGTGCGTGTGAGAGCGTGTTTTACTTGCACCCCCACTCTACCTGTGTCGTCACGGTTCGGCAGATGACGTCATCGGCATGACGTACTGGTCAGCTGATTTTTGCCGTACCTATGCGCTATCTGTACAATCTTTTAACACCACATTTTTTCATATTATTCATATTACATATTCTGTTAAACACTCTATTGGAGTATTTTATATCCTGCTTTAATTAAACTACATAATTTGTAGTCAATCAAATATTTCTGTACATTTTATTAATGCTAGTCCAATTATTATCTGATCTGAAATAATTAATTTTACAACTAAATAAAAATTTTAAGACCATGACTCAGTTAAAGACTGACTATACTAGCGACGCTGCTGGATAAGAGGCGCTGGGATCTCCTTGTGCCCTGCCTTGTCATTCACATACTGGCTTTTTCGTAAATCCTGAGTGGTTTTTATATTAGTTTCATATTACTTTAGTGTTATATGTGTGTGTGTGTGTGTGTGTGTGTGTGTGTGTGTATAATATATGTATACGCATATTTATATTTATGTGTGTGTGTATTTTTGTTCAAATCTTGATTTGTATAGGTAATATATTTTAGGTGTTTCATTTATTTATGATATTTTAAATGTGTTATTTCTCTTCTCTTTTTGTTTTATTTATTGCTTAAAACATTTTAATATTCTGAAAACCTAATAATATCTATAAATATAACATAGTTATTACGTGTAGTGTGCCTACGTAATAGGCATGGAACATGTAACTCATTTAAAAATTATATATATATATATATATATATATATATATATATATATATATATATATATATATATAAAGATATATATCTTTATGTTTCTTAAATGTGGTCATATGTTTAGTGTTAATTCATAAAACTCTAATTACAATGGTCTTAGATGTGGCATATTCCATATTTCTTTCAACGAAAAAAAACAAACATATTTTATCAATATTTGAAACAGAATAATTACAGCTCATTATTAATCGTTCATCTTCTTCTTCTTCATCAGTTGGCGCCCCAAACCTTGGTCCTGAATGGCGCCTCTCGATGATAGGGTAGGGTAGGGTGATCACTCCCTAGCCTATTTTTGTATGTTGTCACCAGTTGGCCAACGGGTCTGACATACCAAGGGAGGAGGGGAGTAGAGAGTAAATTCCTGTTCAATTGTATTTTTGAAAAAGGCCTTCTGTGATTGGAATTCGGCCTAGTTGACTAGGGACCTTCCCCATCCTTTATAAAAAATCATATTAACCCCTGACACATCACAGACTTCAGTATTAGTATATTACACCATAATATAGACATAATGAAGAAGTTGGTTAAATATGCGAAAATTAAGAAAAACACTCTAAAAAAATAGAAATAAAGATATTCAATTGAGCGCCGACGTTTCGACCAAAATTGTTGACCATCATCAGGGTCAACCCTGAGAGAATAACTCAAAAAGTCACTTTTTTCACGAATACAATCCTGGTGAGGACCACAATGTAGATCGAGACGTCGCCAGGCAATATAATATGTATATTTTTTTGTAAACTATACTAATACTGAAGGCTGTGATATTTCAAGGATTAATATTGTTTTGTATAAAAGATGGGGGGAGCCAGTTGCATTTTCACAAGCGCGCTAGTCTACCACACCGAAGGTTGAGCCCCGGAAGAACTTTTTCTCGCATATAATTAAATGGGGATTCGCTCACAACCTTTCCGTGGTTATGTGAGGCCCTTCAGCCAACTGGTGACGACACACAAAAATATACGTTTTGGGAATAAATATCGAACCCCATAACATATCATCGAGAACAGCGAAGGGGCCTGCACGGCTTGTCGCACCAACCGAACGAGAAGAAAAATATGAACGATTAATATTGAGTTGTAATTATTTTGTTGCAAATATTGATAAAATGTGTGTTTCTATTTTTATTTTTTAGAAGAATGATGCAATGTGCCACACTTCTTCATCATATATTCTCAACGGTCAACTCAACTATACCTCTAATATTATAAATAATCATCAGTATGTTTTTTGATCTCTTAATTCATGCATGATTTCTTTGTAATCAGAAGCAGTTTCATACATATTGAAGTAATCTCATAACAATAAATCATATATGAACCATTAATACAGTAATTTTATTCAATAAACTAAACCATCCACATTGAGCTTCCACTGACTCTCTGATCTGTGATGCTATTGAACAAGAATCACCTCAATTCTGCTTTTCCTTCCGCAAGTAGGGAACAAGCCTGTTACCAAGATCAGCAGAAAGAGGCGGGCATTAGTCGTTTATACGAGCATTTATTATCACTTTTATGCAATTGTGGCTGATCCGACGATGCTACTGTGGGAGTCTTAAGTTTTGCCTTTCAAGGTTTCATTATAATAATAATAGGCTTATCGAACCCTATAGGTTAGGTACCACAAAACTCCGCCTACACAGACTCGTCCAATGTTCACCGTTCAAGGCCAAGTCCCCGAGATCTGCCTTAACGCAATCCTCCCATCGACGCTTCAGCCTAATTTTAGGACGCCTACCAGTCCCTTCAGCGAATACCAACTTTCTCGGAGTCAGTTCTTCACCGAGCCCAACTACTTTACTCGCGATGCTATAAATTCAATTATATTCACAGGGTACTAGCTCCGCAATCCCACGTTGTGCAACCGTCTAAACTCCCCAATGGCCTCATCTCTCTTCGGACCAAATATTTTACGCAATAACTTATTTTCAAAAACCTTTAGCCGTTGTTCATCCTTTAAAGTAAGCTACCATGTTTCACATCCGTAAAGGACCATCGGAAGAATAATCATTTCATAAATTCTAACCGTAAAGTTTTTTGACAAAAGCATTTCCCGCCTTTATCCGGGACTTTATTTCCTCCTGGATTTAATTTTTTCTTGTTGTCATTCAACCTAAGTACATGAATTTCCTAAGTGTTCAAAAGTATGTCCTGATATATCATTATCACCAAGATCGCCACCGTTTCTGTTACTAATCATATTTTCATTATAATATGCAACTTTAATGAAGGGAATGGAAGTCCCCTCCGAAGGACAATACTACCGTGTATATTTTACACACTTTAAAATATGCTAGAATGAACTGTTGGTTCGAATACTAGACTATGGGCACAGCAGGGTGTCATGCTAGCCCCTGCAACACAGGTTATCTTATACATCGGATTTTATTCACAATAGCAAGTCCTATAGCTATTTTGAATTTAAACAATTTAATATTATTTTATTAAAACCAGAATTGCGCCGAAGTTCTCCAACTCAAATAATATTTTTTTAAATAAAATGGGCCCACATAAAAATTCGTACCTTATAGGTACGAAGGTACCTTATTCGTACCTTATATAAATTCGTAACTTTATAGGATAAGTAGTCGGAGGTTCTCCCGATCACAATGTCACCCCCAGTTGAAATGACACAACAAATAATTATCCTGCCGTAGCTCCAATAATATTCCAAGAACAATTATTAATAATGTCACCATAAAATATTAATAATCTCTATTCAGGTTTTCGTTTTATTGATATTTACTGTGTACTTGTGTGTTATCAGTCAATACTGATCCAACTATTGCCTCTCAAACTCTCCAATCCCACCTCAGAGACCTTGAGGTATGGTGTCAGAACTGGAGAATTAAAATTAATGCCAACAAATCCAACCAAATTACCTTTACCCTTCGTCGTAAACCTATGACATCCTGCCCTACTGTCTCCTTCAATAATACTCCTCTTGCTCCTCCGGTTGAACAGATCCGATATCTAGGACTGCACCTTGACAAACGCCTTACTTGGAACCCTCACACAAGACTGAAACGACAAGAAACTGCACGACGTTTTCGACTTCTTCAACACTTACTAGACAAACGTTCTAATCTTCCACTTAACTACAAAAGACTCATCTACATGACTATCATAAGGCCGATATGGACTTACGGAGTGGAGCTTTGGGGCTCTACTAAACCATCGAATTCTTCCCGTATCCAATCCCTACAATCCAAAATCCTTCGTAAAATCCTAAATGCTCCTTATTTTGTCACGAACAAACTTATCCATAAAGACCTCAACGTTCCGTATGTTGCTGATTTGGCCCGATCTAGATACCATTCCTTTCATGACAAACTCCATTCCCACCCTAATCCTCTTGTTTCAATACTTTCTTCCTCTTCAATTCCTGACAATCCTCCGAGGCGTCTGAAAAGAAGATGGCCTCGAGACCTTCTAGTGTAGAAAAGTTACAGGAGTGCTGCCATTGGGTAGTTCTTCTTCAAGTTTGTATCACACCATTTAACTTTTGTCACATTTACTTGTTGTACCTTGAAGTACAGTTGTAAATTTCAATAAATGATGTTAAAAAAAAAAAAAAATTACTGTGTGTTTAGGAGTGGAGAACAGACAATAAACGTTCCTATATTTATCGTTTACTATGCAGCGTGAAGAGTAGGGTGTTTGTAAATGAATGGTGGTTTTAATTAATTTTTACAATCAGTTAAACCATGCTATTAATTTCTCTTAAGCCGTTTGCTGATAAGGAATGGTACAAGAGCGTTGCGCTGTATGAGATAACGTGGCCGTAGGCTAGAATCGATACGGTTAGGGAATATTAATGTATGCTAATGAGATATCATATCGAAATAAAAAATCGATAAAGGCGTGAAGTGTAACGCCAGTAGTGCCAGACCACAACCCCCCCAGAGCAGATCCGTCACAGTCAATCTGCATCCCAATGGACAGGCAGACTGACACATCCACTGATTGGATTGTGGTGTGGAAAGCCTGTCCGCAGATCTGCCAACTGTTATGTTTTTTCATTCTGTTTCTTATAAAAACCGGGATATGTAGATAATAATGTCGGTTATAATCTTCTTGTCTTAGTCGGTCTTGAAATATTAGGTAGATAGAATTTAAATGATGTAAGTAAATGATCTAAGTATATTAATTTATAATTAATAAATATGTTTCTACGACTCAATGATCTGATGATGTGAATATAAAACAGACAACTAAGTGATAACAGATCAGCAGTGAATAATCAATATACAAACATTTTCTATGGCGCGACAGGCCGTGTAGGCCATTGGCCGCTTGGTGTTATCTCCTGGAAAATATACTCACGATTCTCAATGAGATTTTATAGGGTAGGATCTCATTTGGCTGACGGGTCTCGCATACACGGGGGAGAGGCTGTGAGTGAGTTCCCATTTTATAAATGCTTGAAAAATTCCCTCTGGAACTGGGATTCGAACTCACGACGTTTAGCATGAGAGACTAGCTTGCTATCAGATTCAGTAAGAATTCGTGCTGTTCTTGTACAAACTGTTGTGTAAGGAGGGGAAAGTCAAATTGTTTTATTCTTTTGTCTACACCTACTACGCCTTTGTAGAGTATATGGGAATATTAGGGCATAACTATTTACTTTCCTTTCGATAGGAAATTAAGTAATATGAAAAACACTAATTCAAAGCATTGTATCATAACACTACCACTGATTTCAAAACGCAATATCTAAGCTAGTTTTTAATCAAATTCAATGATTCTTTTTTCAGTTGGTCCAAAATTCAATTCTCTATCAAATGGAACTAAAATCAAATTAACATAATTAATTAATATTTGCAATAGTAAAAACTCTGCAAATTATAACACACTGGTTTATTATTTCCAAATAACAATATTAGTGTATAATTGTTTATATGGCTGTTGATAGGCAATTAAATAATATAGCAAAAAAAAAATTAAGTAATATGAAAAGCACTAATTCAAAGCATCATAAGTTTTTGGTATTTATTCATTTATTTATTAAGAGAAACAGATTTTTTTTTTATTCGTTATTCGGATTCTCTGCGTCTTGAAACGTAAGCTCTCAAATTTTGAGAAGGGGTATTTTTTTTTTTTTTTTGGTCGATTACAAAGGTTGATTATTGAAAATAATAAACCCAAAAAATAAATAAAGTAAAGCTTTTAAGAGACAATGTTGAGGTCCGGCTAATTTTGAATGGATTGGCGAAAGGTAATTATTTCTAAGGTATTATAATCAAGCAGTTGCAACATCGCCTAAGCCGCTCCAAGATCGCGAAGAACGCGAACAGATCGCCCTTAATGGACTCCTACAAAGCAAAAGGATCCCAATGAGTGAGTCCTGTAAGTGCAACTTTGAAGAAATGAAGCCATTCAACGACGGCTATGTAGAGGTAATGCAAGAGCCTTCCTTATCTTGTCCAAGGCCCGCAAGAACAGGACACGATAGCGAGTCCATTGCGAATTATCTCTAACGGCACGCCGGCCGAGCGCCGAGCGTTCCTCCCATTCCTCCTGATGTAAACACGCCGGACCACGCGACGGCATACCGCCCTCTTCTTATAAGGATGCCATCTACGGGGGCCCTTCCACTTCTTTCTGGGCGTCTCTTATAGAGGACCGTTAGAGGATTATCTTCTCTCTCAGGCAAAAAGAGAAGTGTAACGTTATGAATGCGATTTTATTCAGGGAAAGGATACGTTCACAATACTTCCTCGAGTCGAGAGATGGCATCAGTTATAGGGAACTACAAAATGATAGACATTTATTTATTATTATTGAAGGCGGTGTTATGTAAATGCGGTGATTAAAGTATGGTATATAAGTGAACTGATTAATTGGGTTGACGCATCATTCATGAGCTCTAAGAAAAAAACACAATAAAATCCAGTTTTAACTATACAATCGTAAAATCCTCAACGCTCCTTACTTTGTCCCAAATAAAATCATTCATAGAGACCTAAATGTTCCATATGTTATATTTGGCCCGAACTAGATATCAATCCTTCTATGACAAACTCCATTCCCACCCCAACCCACTAGTTTCAACCCTTGCTTCCTCTTCGATTCCTGATAATCCTCCAAGGCGTCTGAGAAGAAGATGGCCTCGAGACCTTCTAGTTTAGAATATTTTTAGAGTGCTTCCAATAGGAAGCTTCTCTACAAGTCTGTCTCATGTGATTTTTCTTTTAGCTTATTTACTTGTTGTAATATAAATTACAGTTGTAAATTTCAATAAATAAATATTTTAAAAAAATATATACAAACCTTATTTATTTATTTATTCCTAGAAGTTTTGACATTACAATGGTATTTGCTCTGTGCTTATGCTATAAGCAAATATACTAACAAATGACATAAGTGCAAAACCCCATAAGATGGATTAAAAAAACAAATAAAATAAAAAAAAACCTGTACCATTACAACCCATGAAGAGTTTTGGGCTCAGTACATATGTAGCCTTTATAAACGTTGGGAAAAATTTGTAGAAAAAAAAGGTAAATACTTCGAATAAAATTATCTTTTTTTCATATCGTATTTTTAATAAAAATGTTTTATCTTGAAAACGGAAACTTCATGCGACACAGCCCAATATTATTATTATGTTAAAGTGATAGAAAGTATACAAAAATAAAAATTCAAATTTTACACTTTTATCATACCTAAACTGAATCTTACATAAGTTGAATTGGAGATTTACTTTAAATTCCATCAAAGTAACACTTAAAAGTAATTTTTTAAGATAACGGAAGTAGAACATGAAAAAGTATCATTAACGGATATTAACGAATCCCCATTTCCTGGCGTCCATTGAGGATCTTGGAGAGGCAGCGGCAGAACCTTTTGTTGCGGAGCGGGAGGACTCGCCGACAGGAGCGGACAATGCACCGGCGGCTTCTCTGAGGTAATCCGTGCCTTGGAGGCCCGAGCAGGCGGGGAGCTAATCCATTCTCCACTCCAAGGATTGCAGGCAGCTGCGGATTTGGGTCGTTAGTGGAGGATCGCAAGGGATAGCAGCGGCATGTCTTAGCAAATTGGATAAGGGTTTAGAGCGATCGTTATGGATTTTGCGGTTCAAAAGTTATGATTGCGAATCAGAAGACGATACTTTTCCCACAAAACATAAAAGGAATGTCAACATCCGATTCCGAAAAAAGTAATAGGGAATTAACTTCTACTGCAACACTTTTTTCACATTCCACAAAATGTAGATATAGCCTTGTAACCATGCAGCAATTAGGAAAATAGATATTCTCTAAGCAAAACAATCCAGCTCATATTTTAAGTTTCGAGCTATAAAGGACAAATTAGCTCTGGAGTTAAATCGATGTGTCAAATTAACCTGACAACCCGATCATTAAGGCAATTTGCAGAGATTCTTGTAATTAGAATCTGGATGGTACAATATCGTTTAACCTAAATTTTATTCCCTACTTACGGGTATATATCAAAAATCACAGTTCCATTTTGACCCGAACTTGGAGGGCCGTTGCTTATTAAAAAACGCTACAAATTATTACACAATGGTTTATCATTTCCAAATAACAATATTATGGAATAATTGTTAATATAGGTATTAGTTAAGTAATATGAACAGCAATAATTCAAAGGATAATATCATATCACTACCACTGATTTCAAAACGCAATATCCTAGATATTTCTTAACTAATTTCAATGATCCTTTTTTTCATATGGTCAAAAATTTAATTCTCTATCAAACGGCAAATTGGAATTTATTGATTATCACAAACGGATTTTTTTTTATATATTTATTCGGATTCTACACATCTTGAAACGTAAGCTCTCATATTTTGAGCAGGGGTCATTTTTTTTTTTTTTGTCGATTACAAACGTAGTTAAAAGCGTTTATAAAAGTAAGATTTCAATTTTGTTTAAATAATTCGTTGGAAGTACTATTTGAAGGTTTTAGCAAGAGCAGTACTTCCCCCAACCCGGTGGTACATGAACCAGGCACGTATTCTGGGGGAGCTTCACCCCTCTTTACCCCTCTATCTTTCTTCTTTTGAATAATAATCAGTAGGATGACTCCTTCTTTGAAATAAACAAAAAAGAAAAATAACGGTGATTGAGAAATAATTTGTTTTCTCCAAAAATAATTATCGTGCTTGCCTTGAACAACGTCGTGTCACGGATCCCCGTTGTCTCGTTGTTATAACCAGGAAATTTAGAATAAAATTAACACAATACAATTCAAGTAAAATATTTTCATCATTTCGTATTAATGCATCACTAAAGAGGAGAGGGTCCCAAAGGGTATAGCCGAGTAAGTAAGGTAAATCTGCCCTTGTGGCTTATTTGACTCAAACTTGGAGGACCAGTTTGGTGTCCAACCTTCTCCGCAAGAGAAAACCATAGAGAATACCTGAACAAGCAAAATCTTAGAAGAAATTATTTATAATGGCTAAATAGCCTGACACGCGTTTTAAAAAACAGCATTTATCCAATCATTTTGTAGTAAAATGATTAAAAATGTTTCATAAGTAATGTCATTCTGATTTTTTTTTAGAAATATTTGTTTAAAAATGATTCAACAATAATAAGAAACATTAGTTAAATGCAAGATTTAAAAAAAAACGAGTTTTTAATTTTTTCATATCGTTCCACCACTTCGAAAAATTCGAAAAAATGCCTGTGTATAAAAGAAATTTTCAGGAAAGAATTGTCCTCGATCTACTTCCATCAAAATTCCTAAACTTCCACCTGAGGCTTACTCACCTTCCTAATCCCTTATCCCAATTCCTATCTAGCTCCAGCCATCCCTATAACCCTCCGCGTAAGTTGAAGAGGCAGTGGCCTAGAGACCTCTTATAATAAGCAATGCTGAGTGTTGGCAATGGCCAGCTTCTCCACTTATGCCTGAGAGTCTGTGGCTCTAGCGCCTCTCTCAGTCTCCACTGGCTTATTAGACCGGTGACGCGACTGACTGAGAGGCGCTGGACCTGGTTTGATTCGGAGTTCCCAGGGGCAGCATGTAAATATTGTGTATATATATATATATATATATATATATATATATATATATATGTGTATGAATGTGACCAAGATTATGATTATTTATTTATTTTATTTTATTTTTTATCATTATTTATTCTTCTTTGTAATGTTTATTTTATTTTAGTATTTACTGTACAGAAGGAATGAATGACTTCTTATAGCATTAACACTCATTGCCCAAGATTGTGGTAGATTGTATTATTTCTAAATAAAATAATAATAAAAAAAAAAAGAAACAAAGTGGTGGATTGACACCTTTCGAAAAGGTTAAAAAAGTATATATTTCGGATTTTTTTAAAGAATCGTGGTCATGTAATTTTTTCACGTATTTAATCTAGGAAAAAATCATCATTAATTACAATTTGCTATTAAAGAAATAATAAAAGGGGTACTCACTACGTTTGCTATAGCATACTATTTGTATTATTTTGCTAAACCCGTCGAGTTTCTACAGTTATTTCCTGTATAAAATTGATGGGTTTAGCACAATAGCACAAATAGCAGGCTATAGCAAACGTAGTGAGTACCCCTAAAATCGAAAAAAGAGTTTTTTTTAAATCTGGAAACCGTTATATAATTAAAATGTTTTACATTTAGGTGAATAATTTTTATTTGATTCCAAACTGATCCTCCAAGTTTGAGTAAAAAAAGCCACAAGAGCAGATTTACCTGGCTTTACTCTTTGTCACACCGATTTTGATGAAATTGTTTTAGGTAAAACAAGAAACTAAATCTTTAGAATTTGCTAAATATTAGAGGCTGACGCTCCCCAGGAGTCGAATAAAAAATTGGAAATTTTGCGCGCGAAAAACACACTTTTTCGATACCTCTGTTTCTTGAGATGGTAGAAAAATAATTTCGGTGCCAAGATTACCCTCTTCCGAATTGGAATAAGTAAAAAAATAATTGATTAAAATATATGAGTTTTATGCTTGGTAATCACCCTAAAAATATAAATAATCTCGTCAAAACAGTACTTTTAATAAGGTTTCTTAAAAACTGTGCTCAAATTGAAATTTCTTTTTAGGATTAAGGAAAAACGTTTTTATGAAGAGAGATACACTTTATTCATAAATAAACAAACAAAATGATGCTGCCCAACTTAATTGGGTTGCTATGACACAGCATACCGATTTTTTTTCCTACAGGAATATTCTTAACATTTTATTTAACTATAAATACAATATTTTTTTTTTATTTTTTACTCTTTTAAATTTTTTTTCCTACTTATTTTTCCTTTTTTTTTTTGTTTTTTTTTTCTCTTTTCCTTCTCCACTGTTTCACATTTTCTTACAAATACTTAGATATATCTATACATATACACCAAAGATTAAATTAAAAAAACAAAACAAAAAAAAACAACAAATTATATATACATTAAACAACTACATACTAAAAAATCACACTATCATCAATAAAAACACTCAGCACCCAAAATCAATATCTTTATATTAAAATAATCTTAGGTATCTTAGTATTTACTAATACTGAATCTTAGTACTTTTTTTGACAAGATTGTTTGTATTTTTAGGGTCATTATCAAGCATAAAACTTAAATATTTAAATGGTTTGTTATTTTAATCATTTCGCTATTAAATAGGGTGATTCTGATCTCAAACCTATTTTTCTACCTTTAAAACCAGAGATATGGAATAAAATGTTTTTTTTTTAGACTCCTCGTTGGCTCCTAATATTTTGCTTAGTCTAATGGTTTAATGTATATTTTTCCTCAATGCTCCTTACTTTGTCACAAATAAACTCATCCATAAAGACCTTAACATCCCATATGTTGCTGATTTCGCCCAAACCAGGTATCAATCCTTGCATGACAAACTCCACTCCCACTCTAATCCTCTAGTTTCAATCCTTGTTTCCTCTTCAATACCTGACAATCCTCCGAGGTGTCTGAAAAGAAGATGGCCTCGAGACCTTCTAGTTTAGTTACCTAGCAGAGTGATGCCAATGGGCATTTTCTCTTCATGTATTTTATCATTACCAACACATTTACTTGTTGTATTACAAAATACAGTTGTAAATTTCAATAAAAATATTTAAAAAAAAAAATGTCTATTTTACCTAAAAAAAATTATAAAATCGGTGAGACCTATTTGGAATCCTCTCCATTTAAGTAAGAATTACTAATGTAAGAAATCGTTACCTATATATTGGAAAGTCCTTCGAGGAAATGGCTGTTAAAAAACATAGAGAAAGAATGTTTTAAGAAAGTAATAACAGGACTTATTACTTAATTGTATATATGTATATTGTATCATTATTTTATAAATTTATTGTTTTGTATATATTGTGTGAATTTAGTATGAATGTTCTGCTTTATTACTATTAAAAATGTCCTAATTAAGACAGATTTTAATATTACTTAATAAAAAATGGCTTCTGGATACAGAGAATAACAGGAAGCTGTATTAGGACACTGTGCTTTAAAAACAGCCCCATTTGCTGCTTATGCGATTTCTTAAGTTGAGTTTCTTAGCATTTAAGTGTAAATAAACAGAGTATTTTCACATTGGATTAAAATGTTATTATTTAATTATCAAGCAAGTAGTGATTTTTATTTTGTACGATCTCTTTCAATCTACAATATTTTATTCAAACTCTTTTTAAGTTTACATTTCCTTTAATACACTTAGCTAGAACTATATTCAGTTTCGTTGCAAAGATATGCTTCAGATTAAATGATATAACAATATAAAGAAGTTATGTACAATAATCGTGTATAGGCGCTTTTTTTTTATACTTTACAATACGTTCCATAACTTGGCATATCAGATGCCATTTTTCCACAAATAATTAGTTTTCCAACGGTATAATATACGCGTATATCAATCCTTATGTTTGGAAGAAAAAATTTACAAACAAAAAAAAACGTTTGTCTCTTTTCCCCTTAAGTTGGTTATCGAATTCCTTCAATTGTATATTTAGCCGTTAGGAACAAAAATTTGGCATTTAGGCCTTATCTAACAATTTCAATCAGAATGAAACCTTCATGATATTAAATTCCATTAAATTGTACATAGATATCTAGAATTTAATCAAAATCATTTAGGGTTATTTTTTATAAAATCGTAAAAAGTTGCATATAATTGCATTATACAATACATACCATTTGTAGGTAACACAATGGTTTGTTTTTTTGAGTGGTTATGTCAAGACTTTCATGGGTATGAAGCCATTGTTATAAAAAGTACGTAAATTAGATAATGAAATAAGATTTATTATTTTATCTATATTATATAAAAATACTTTTTTTTTTTTGGTTTTCTAGGTTAAATACATTGTACTCTACTGAGCTTCTGACGATTTGATAATGCATTCAAGACCATTACTAAAATGATTATTGGTTCAGCTAATCAATCTTACTACATTGTTTACATTATGACGATTTTGTTTGCCTCTTACCTTTCCTCATATGGAAATGGTGTATTTCAGAATTTTTTTTTTTTTTTTTTTTTTTGTAACGCTGAAGGCGACATACTTCATATTCGAAGACGTGCAGAGAGCGAGTTAAAAAAAAAAAAAAAAATGAAAAAAAAAAAAAATATATATATATAATATATATAATATATTATATATATATATATATATATATATATATAAATATATAAATAGGTTTTTCATTTATAATATATATATATATATATATATATATATATATATATATATATATATATATATATATATATATATTATATATATATTGTTTGATCAGTTCTCGACTGTTGAGAATTTAAGTTTATGTTGTTCTCAGGTTTCAGTCAATGAATAAACAATTTTATCTATGCGACGTTTCGAGAATTTATTGTTCTTATAATCATGCAATTTTGGACAAAATAGTGTCTTAATTAGACATGTTTAGCTTACAAACTTTGAAAGAACACTTTGTAGGCTAAATAAACGTATATAAATATATATATATATATATATATATATATATATATATATATATATATATATATATATACATATTATTTTTCTAATTCTCTCTCTCTCTCTCTCTCTCTCTCTCTCTCTCTATATATATATATATATATATATATATATATATATATATATATATAATATATATATATATATATATATGTATATACATAAAATTAAACATTAAGTGATTGTTTAGAAGTAGAGACAATATATGTTTCTAACCATATATAAAATTAACTCTAGCATTGATTAAATATATACTTCAAACTCCCTTGTTTATGAACTCTACAATAACAAATAAAGATCAACTGAGATAAGATAACACACTGAGAAGGCTGAAGAGATGTTGAATGAGTAGCTTAATTAGTTAAATCAATTAACTTCACGCCAGGTGAAAATGAAGTTCCTCACTGAGCTCCCTGAAGCCTAGCACGCCAAATTACTGTCAAATGGTCTCATAATTATTTTTTTAATACGTATACATTATCTTTTTAATTATTACCTACCATCAAAATTAATATAGTGAGTTTTATTTCGAATAAATTCATTAAATTAATTTATCATGATATTAATTGATCTTAGATAAGCATCATTGATTAATTAATATAAGGTCAAGCTGTGGTGGTTTTTCTCTTAACTTTCCAGGAAAGTGTCGTAATATTAATAACTCTTATACATTTTTGAACAATTTACACGCTAAAAATAAAACATATTTACGATAAAACTATAACCAAGCTGATATTTATTATATATGATTAGTAATACGTACTACAAGGCAAACTGAAAGGAAAGATTTTTTTTTTTTTTTTTTTAACTCAAGAAATAACAATCAGAAAAATGTTAAGATATGCCAAAGAGGTTATTTTAGGGGAGATGCAGTAATTAATTTACAAGTATGTATGTTTTTTAGAATTATTTTTAATGTTTTTTTTTAACTAAAAAAAACAACGTTATAATGCAACATTTTTCTATTAAAATAGTAATATAAAGTCATATAAAATTAGCATACGGGCATGATTACTCAAGGATAAATTTTAAACCATTTTACAGATTATTTATCAAATCATTTGCAATTCTCATCCCAAAAAAAAAAAAAAATAAAATAAAATCATAATACCAGTGTCATTATTAGGAATGTCTCTCAATGGAGGCAATAAAAAACACTGAGATTTAAAACAAATTACACATGACTATCAAAAAACAGAAAAAAGTCAAATAATGTCATCACAATCAAATAAAAAATCAATTGGACAGAACACACTCAAAAATGACAACTTAGGCAAAATGCCAATATATCGATAAACGTGAATGTCTTCCGTTCTAGATCGGTAGTAAACTTGTTTTTTAACAAAGAAAGTGGAATATTAAATTTAGTATTTTTATGTGGTTAAATATTTTTCTTCAATGTACCCGTATCACAAAACCTACCACTATAATAAACAGCATACAATTTATTAACACTTCGGTGTTGAACTCTGTTTTTTTTTTTTTTTTTTATAGACCAATCAACTATCGAATTATCCAACTACAGAACCTTCGAAATGAGAAAAGCTAGTTTTCCTGATTGACAGTTTAAGTTGATATGACAAATATCTATTAAAAACGAACGAATACCCAAAATTTTGTCATTCTTTATGTCCAATATTTATTTTTATACACTTAAAAACAAGCAGGCTACAAGAAAATTATAATTTTTTTTTTATTTTTGGCTTTAAAAGTAATTCTAATGGGTTGATTTTTTTTTTTTTTTTTTTTTTTTTTTGAAGTATATTATTCTCTGTTTTACCACCTTCTATACTTTGTAATTTTAGGCATTAAAAAAAAACAAAAAAAAAACTACAAAATAAAGATATATATTAAAACGTTCAGGATTCGGTTTAAATGGTTATAGAGAGCTCATGCGGTATACATACGGACCTCGACCAGTATATCCTTCAAATTATTCGTAATCCTACCTAAGTAAACCCTTAAGACCTATTCCATTGCACGTATATTAGTGTATATGTAAATATATATACACATATACATGACTTTATCGTCTCAAAATGAAAATAGTAGGACCCTGGTGGTTACAGGACAGACAGACGGGCTGAGATAGACTGAGGCAGAAATGAGTGGTGACGTCACACTCATTGAGGTGTCATAACGAAGGGGCGTGGCGGTCACGTGACCAGCCCCTCCCCTCGCCGGCCATTCAGCTCTCGGCTACTTAACATTCTCCGCCTCGCTCTTTGCCGACGCGAATTTTCCCGCGATTTTAGAGGTCAGTGTGGGCAACAGGGTTGTAGTAGGCGTAGAACTGACCATCCCTGTATCCCTGAATGTTGTAATATTCTGTTGAATAAGTATCAAAACAGATCTGAGAATTCTCATCAATCCTGGATCTTCTGCTGTTGGACTATCGTAATATTGACATGTTTAAACTCTAATTAAATAAAATAGAGAATTAAATGGTTTCAGAAATAGAACTTTCGAGAGAAAATCCCATTTGGATCTGCTGCTTAACTTCGCTGAGTTGCTATGAGTACACAGCATACCGCATCAATCCGGCAGACAATTCTCAAAGAAAAATTAGAGGGAGATACTGCCTAATAGAAATGCATAGACATTCCGCTCATGTTTGCATGAAGTAACATAAATAGATAAAATTGTTTATTCATTGACTTAAATCTGAGAACAACACAAACTTAAATTATCAACAGTCGAGAACTGATCAAACTATATATATATATATATATATATATATATATATATATATATATATATAATATATAAAATGAAAAACCTATTTATATTATATATATATATATATATAATATATATATATATATATATATATATATATATATATTTTTTTTTTTTTTTTCATTTTTTTTTTTTTTTAACTCGCTCTCTGCACGTCTTCGAATATGAATTATGTCGCCTTCAGCGTTACAAAAAAAAAAAAAAAAAAAAAATTCTGAAATACACCATTTCCATATGAGGAAAGGTAAGAGGCAAACAAAATCGTCATAATGTAAACAATGTAGTAAGATTGATTAGCTGAACCAATAATCATTTTAGTAATGGTCTTGAATGCATTATCAAATCGTCAGAAGCTCAGTAGCATACAATGTATTTAACTTATAAAACTGAAAAAAAAAGTATTTTTATATAATATAGATAAAATAATAAATCTTGCTTCATTATTTAATTTACGTACTTTTTATAACAATGGCTTCATACCCAAGAAAATCTAAACATACCCACTCAAAAAAACAAAACCATTGTGTTACCTACAGATGGTATGTATTGTATAATGCCATTATATGCACCTTTTTACGGTTTTATAAAAAATAAACCTAAATGATTTTGATTAAATTCTAGATATCGATGTACAATTTAATGGAATTTAATATCATGAAGGTTTCATTCTGATTGAAATTGTTAGATAAGGCCTAAATGCCAATTTTTTCTTCCTAACGGCTAAATATACAATTGAAGGAATTTGATAACCAACTTAAGGCTAAAAGAGACAAACTTTTTTTTTGTTTGTAAATTTTTTCTTCCAAACATAAGGATTGATATACGCGTATATTATACCGTTGGAAAACTAATTATTTGTAGAAAAATTGCATCTGATATGCAAAGTTGTAGTATGATTGCAAATAAATAAATAAATATATATATATATATATATAAATATATATATATATATATATATATATATATATATTATTTATTTATTTATTATAAATGAAAAACCTATTTAGCGAATTCTCACGGTTAAAATTGCAGAGAATAATTAAATAGGTAATTAGAGAGGCGAATTTCCAGGTTATATACTGATAGCCGCTTGAGTACACATTGTCTTGTACGTGAACGTAAGTTTCATCGGGGTTCTTAAGTTAAAAGTTTTACTTCTGCGACAGAACATTCCTTCTACATAGACTTTCCGACAAAACCCTTACTACATTTTCGCTTGAGGGTTCACTATAGATCATTCCATATTTCAGGTATTAAAGAGTAGCATGACCACCATCTAGAGCTACTTTCGTATATCTTAGGTCTATATTTTGATGTAAAATCCTGTCCGCCAGTTTATTTCAACTCATTACCAATTCCTCTCTCAGATACAGTCCGGTATCTTGGCTTACTGTTAGACAAAAGATTGAATTAGAACCCACATACAGGACTTAAAAGACAAGAACTCAACCGACGATTCGGACAGTTATACCGACTTCTCAACAGAAAATCTGAACTTACAGTTGACAACAAATTATTAATCTACAAGACAATACTGAAGCCCATCTGGAACTGTGGGACAGCTAAACGTACTAACATCAAGCGCATTCAATCCTTTCAATCCAAAGCCCTCCGTACAATAGCAAATGCTCCTTATTATGTCTCCAACTATACCTTGCACCACGACCTTAATGTTCCATTTATTTCAGACCTAATTCCATCCAAATTTTCCAAATTCCACTAGAACCTCATTCATCATCCTAATCCTCTAGCTCAATCCCTATCCAGCTCCACTCATCCATACAACCCACCTAGAAGGTTGAAACGGCAGTGGCCCCGCGACCTTTTGTAAATATATTGGAGTTCTAGCACTGGCTAGATTCTCCACTCAATGTGATGTATGTCTGAGTGTGTGTATGTGCATATAGGTATAAGTGATTCCTTGACTTTATTGTATTGATTCATTATTGTGTATATATTTTATTGTTTTATGCCGTGTAAATATTGTATGAATGTAGTATGTATGATATCTTTCAGCACTACTATTGATGTCCAAATAAGGACAGATTGTAATTTTACTCAATAAAAAAATTGTTGTGAAAAACAAAATATATATATATTTTGATGTACGATTAATTTCTGCTGAATCTCATCAATTTTCTTCGAATCTTCCTATAGTTCTGATTCCAGAATGCCCTGCTAAGAGAACGATTAGATCGATTTAAAAACGATAAAAATCGTATTCTACCCCAGATGGCGTTGGTTCATATTCTCCGTCATTGAACTTATCATATTCATGTTATTTATAAGTATTCCATATTCCAAAAATCTTTTTAGGCCCCCTAAAAAGACGTACGAGCAACACAAGACTTCAATCAGTTGTGGTTAAAACTTTCTAATGAATGATTCATTATTCAAAATTTAATTACTTTCACTTACCTATATATGAAATATATAGTAAGAGAAAGTATTGCGATCGTGAACATTTTCGAATTCCAGTTTTCGAATGAAATACGCGTTTTAGGGTCCCCTGAGTCCATATGACCAAGTCCAGAAAAAAGGTCTGTGTATGAGAGATGTTACAGCACCTTTTTACGATTTTCTCAAAAACAGCTCTAACTATTTGGATATAAACTCGCTTTATTGATGTGAATTTCAATGGGCTTTAATATTATGTAGGTTTCATTCTGATTGAAATTGTCTGACAGGAATGATGACCAAAAAAAGATAAAAAGCATGACTATTTTTTTAAATATCATGTATTTTTTTGTTGTTTTTTTTTCAAAGAACATAGACGTAAAATATACAGTTAAAAAGAGAAGATTTAAGATAAAATATTATCTGATACACAAAGGTTACGGTTAAGATATTTATATTATTTAATTTGAATCGTATGATTTCAACGAACAGAAATACAGATTTTATTAAAATTAACTTAAAATGATTTTTCAAACTCAAGGGAACGGCGTGGTCTAGTGGATAGAGCACTAGTATACATTCTCCGGGTCCTGGGTTCGAACCCGGCTGGGGTAGTATATTATTTATTTTGTTAATTCAGTCGGGGGGCGAACCTAGGGTATGGAGACCCTCCTGGGGCAGACCCAGCCTCTACAAAGTGGGTACCTAAAAACTTTAAGGAAAAACCTGGCGGCTGAGCGTGATCAAGGCCTAATCACCTCATTGCACTACCGTTAGCCTAGAAACAGTACGAATCTCTATCTGTCCTGAGCCCAAGACCCTTCGTGGGTTGTAGTGTAAAGGTTTTTTTTTTTTTTTTTTAAATTAAAATGAACCTAAAATATTTTTTAAATTGAGGTATATTTAAATTTTTTAAATTCATTTTATCAGTCGAGGTAAGTGAAAGTCGTGTGTCACCAGCACCAGATTTATTTGCTTTTAAACGACAATGACAATGATTCCTATATTTACAGATCACAAAATCTAAAGATATAAGACCATCTCATTGGATATGGATATGGATGTTAATAAAATATTTTTCTACATATTGTATTAAAATTCGAAACTATTATGTAAACTATATGCATGCCATAAATATATCCATGCTTTTAAAGTTAAGGTATGGATTTTAAATAATTCTAAGATAAGAATATTTAAGATTAACGATATTTTATTTGAGATACTCCTGAATGATTATAACTAAGAAAATATAGATCTGTATAAAATATACAGAGGAAAGACAATAAGTATTTCTGTTTATAAAAAAACTAATCTTTTTTAATATTAGTTCTGATCGCAATTGTTTTTGTAAAAATGTGTTGTATAAAAATCATTAATTTATTTATTTCCTTCAACAGGTATCTGCTGTAGCACATCTGGAAGAAGAAAATGAACAGCCTAGTATGAAGGTAATTTTAGTTCAACCAATTTTAATATTTCGTTAACAAACAATATCTAAGCAGAATATATAATGCTTCTAACATAGATTTTGACAATCGTCAAAGATGAAATTCATTACCGCAATTAATGTATAGTATTTATGTAAGTGTATTATCTCTCAAAATAATTTTAATGGAAATAATTTAATTTTCAGAAAAAATAAATACACTAAACATTACTTCTGTACTAGATAGAAATTACTTCCAAAATCTTTTTATAGAACTTAAGTTCCATATGCTTAAATCAAACATTTATGTAGAAGGAAAACAACTGGTAATGACATAATAGCTGTCAACGCTCGCTCACCAACGCTATGTAAGCATTAATGCCCAATCGCATTACACCAAAGTATACAAGGCTTACCTAATTTATCATTAAGATTAAAATAAGAACTCTTTAAAAATATCGGTAACCACTAGCGTACGCAGAATGTTCGTTTTATTGGTCGAATATATAAGTTATTTTTTCAAATACTGTATTTATGTATAATAATTAAAAAATTGAGAACCTGCTTAGAGGTAAACAAATCAACTATAACTTTTATCTAAATACCTTTTTATTTATTTTTATGATTTTTTTTTGGCCTACCAACTTTTAGGGGGGATTGGTGAACTACTAACCAATTAACTCTGAATTGTTTAAACATTTACAATAGAAAAATACGCATTGGTTGCTCTCCTCTCTTCAACCAACCCCTTCCCTCACAAAAATGGAAAACTTAATATAAGATAATTACTCCCTAATTTCATTCACCAAATCATCAAATACATAGTGTTACTCTGTACGTTTCTGGCGAATAGGAACAAAAAATATATACAACTGTTTTTGTTGTTTAAAAATTAATTTGCTTAGACAACTCAAAAATAATGGCATCTAAGACTTGTCAATTATTTTAAAACAATATTACCTTACATTTACTTTACTCTTTTACTGATTCTTTAAAGGTGTGTTATACTCGAACAATTTCTTTAATTATCCATTCTTAATGGGTGTAATACTACAAAGTTAAATTCACATATACTAGCAAATAGTCAATATTAGGGTCATCTGTGGAATAGTGTAAGCTAGGGGTAGGCATAATCGAATGACGATTATCGGATCATTCGATTATTTCAATTATTCGAATTAATCGATTATCAGATTTAATCGGTTTGGAGAAACGAATGATCATTCGACCTGAATCGTCTAACGTATTTAACGTATAAGATAATCGACTGACATTTTTTTTTTTTTTTGGTCATCACATAAATTATATGCACATTTGCACGTAAGCTCAGGAATCATAGAGACAGGAATTTTGGTATATTGCCTCTCAGAAAGCATATTAATCAATCGATCATTCGATTGTGAAATCATTCGATTATTCAAATCATCGAAGTCCGATCATCCGATTGTAACGATCATTCGATTATGCCCACCCCTAGTGTAAGCATAACACCCTTCTATGCCCAAAGTCGCAGTTCCGAACCTGCAGGTGGCCCTACGATTTTTCCCTTCGGTCTCCTCCGTAAAAAGGTTGTTCCGAGCCTATTCGATGTCAAGTACTCGTTAAAGATCCCTATCTTAAATAAATATGGATTGGCGAAATTTAGCACTCCTGCTGTAACATAGTATAATTAGCCATAGTAGCATAAAGTGAAGCTAAATAAATAAAAAAAAAAACTAGTCAATATTTGATATTTATACTGTTGATAAATAATCAAACATAACTACCAAACATCAAAATTAAACATATGTCCTTCTACGATGAGATGGTGGTCATAATAATAACAATACCACACATCAAGGAATTTGTTAGCTTATTATTTGGAACCAACTAACTGATTTCCTTAATCCGATCATCCCACAGACGAATCCAGAAAAAAATGGATAAAATTAAATATAAACGCATTGAATTAATTCTACTTAAAATAAATTGAAAGCTGCCCTTTATTTTTTTTTTAGGTTAGTTTAAAGCTAACACAATTTTAAGGAGGTTGTAAAATAACAAACATTTTAATTTTTGTTTAACCTATTAATAACATTTTTTGGGGTAATGGGAGATCGTGGGGCCAGTGCCGTTTCAACCTTCTAAGGAGATAGTAAGGGTGCCTGGAGCTGGAGGATTGGGGTGATAGTTAAGGTGCTCATTGAATCTGGAGAATTTTGATGGAATAAGGTATAAAATAAATGGAATATTTGGGTCGTGGTGTAAGGTATGGTTAGTGATATAATAAGGAGCATTTACTATTGTCTGGAGGACTTTGGATTGAAAAGATTGAATGCGATTGGTGTTAAAACGTTTAGCTGTCCCCCACAGTTCGAGTTTGTTGGTCCAGATAGGCTTCAGTGTTGTCTTGTAGATTAATAATTACAGTTGTCAACTGTAAGTTTATTGAAAAAGCAGATTATGTTTTTTCAATAATTTTATAATGAATCGCGAATCACTTGTTGATAATTTAATGACACCACAAGATACAGAAATACAAAATGTTTTTAATTTTAGGTGTCGTAAGGTATAGTAGTTCAGCCGAACATACCTATACTACCAATAAAGTCCAGAAATTGCCTGAACCCTTCAAGTAAAGTTTTAAATTAATTTGGTTTAATTAAATAATTGTCTAGTGACATTCTGTATATATATGTGAATACTATTTAATCTTCGCTTGCTTTATCGCTAATATATATTGAGTACGAATTGATTTATTTTAATTATGTATCGATGTATTTCCTTAACTTTTTTCAACCCTAACTTTATTGAAACGCACTAAAACTGATTCTTGGGAGAAGATAATTGAGGGTGCAGTCATATGAAAACACAATTAAGTATCAACTTAATTTAATGGTGCCTTTTTTTTCTTCTTTTTTTTATTTATTTATTTTTTTTATGTTTTGGCCTAAATTATAGGCCTTATTGAGGACTATAAAAAACTAATTTGATACTCAATTGTATGTTCATTTCATTGCACACTCAAGTAACATCTCACATATATACACACAGTCAACCATTCTCGCTTCATATAAAACTGATATTAACAACGGAGCTGTGTCGGGCCCCGAAACCCACTTGTGGGCGCCGGGGTTTGATTCGGAGTTTTCATGGGCAGTATGTAAATATTGTATATATGTATGAATGTGACCAAGTATTATTATTATTTATTATATTTTATTTTTATTTTTAGTTAAGTCATTCATTCTTCTTTATATTTTTTTTCTTTATTTACTGTACATAAGGAATGAATGACTTCTTATAGCATTAATAATCATTGCCCAAGATTGTGGCAGATTGTATTATCTCTAAATAAAACAATTAAAAAAAAAAAAAAAAAACAACGGAGCTAATTGAAAGTCATGTGTTGCATGCACCATTTTTTTGTGAATGTAGGGTGCATATACTATATTTTTTTTTTTTTAATTTGTATTCTTCGCCTTTTTGATCCATGATAGAAAATGCAAAATGCAAGGTGTTAATGCATATGCTGTTCTTGGAGTAATTCGTATGTGGCGCTGAAGAGAAAGAACTGGTGTCGGTCTTTGGCAAGCTGTCCACATTCCTCTTCATCGAGAATGCAGCCACTTCCTGGCCAATCCACTCGCGCCGAAGGCCTACAGATTAGCTTTGGCTTGGGCCTTTTTTTCCTCAAATGCTGTTGATGAAGATTGCTTTACAAGCTATATTAAACAAGGAGCTATATATATATATATATATATATATATATATATATATATATATATATATGATAACGCGTTTCTTGGTTTCCGTGAATTCCTTTTAAATCACATGACATATGTATGGCTTTCTTTTCTGAAGGTTTATAATAATTGCAATTAAGTTGTTTTGTTTTTTTAGAGGGAAACAATTTTTTTTCTGTAAGGTATTAAAACATTATTCTTAAAATATAAGTAGTATGATATACCATTGGAAAGCGCAATATTTTAGAAAAGTTAATAAATCATTAAAAGAGCATTAATTTAGGAACATATTATATATTATTATTATTATTATTATTTGAGATGTTTGCAATGAAGAAGGTTATGGAACTTAGTGTTGCCACCGTACAGTATCGAAAGTATAGCATTTCCAAGTCAATTGTAACCTTTTCCAAGTCAAATGTAACTTTTTCCAAGTCAAATGTAACCTTTTCCAAGTCAAATGTAACCCTTTCCATTTCAAATGTCACCTTTTCCATTTCAAATGTCACCTTTTCCAAGTCAAATGTCACCTTTTCCATTTCAAATGTTACCTTTTCCAAGTCAAATGTCACCTTTTTCTTCACTTCTAGTCTTAAATATTCCGTTTTATTTATTTATTTATTGAAAAATAATTAGTTTAATTAAAATTATGACTTTTTTAATAATTTTGGCATATCCTATCGCTATTTTTTTCTGTTTTTTAGATATTTGATAACAAGTTCTGTTTTTTACGAACTAATATTTAAAAAAATTAATTATTGTCTATTTAGTTTTAAGATAGTTGTTGATTTTGAATTTTTAGAGGGAAGGGATACTTTTTGGGAATAATTAACGTGTTTTCGGGTATTATAATTACGTTTTTCGAGATGTATTTTTTATCACTCGCGTGCAAATTAACTTGCGTTTATTTTTAATGTTTTTTATTGATATAGGGATTAATTAATGTGTTTTCGGGTATTATAAGTACGTTTTTCGAGCTGTATTTTTTATCGCTCATGGGTATTTCAACTCGCATTTACTTTTTATGTTTTTTATTGATATAGGGATTAATTATTGTGCTTTCGGGTGGTTCTGATTACGTTTTTCGAGCTGTTTTTTTTATCGCTCATGGGTATTTCAACTCGCATTTACTTTTAATGTTTTTTATTGATATAGGGATTAATTAATGTGTTTTTCGGGAATTATAATTACGTTTTTCGAGATGTATATTTTATCGCTCGCTGGCATATTAACTCGCATTTATTTTTAATGATTTTTATTGATATAGGGATTAATTAATGTGCTTTCGGGTGGTTATGAAAACGTTTTTTGAGCTCTATCTTTTATCGCTCATGTGTATTTCAACTCGCATTTACTTTTAATGTTTTTTATTGATATAGGGATTACTTAATGTGCTTTCGGGTGGTTATGATTACGTTTTTCGAGCTGTATTTTTTATCGCTCATGGGTATTTCAACTCGCATTTACTTTTAATGTTTTTTATTGATATAGGGATTAATTATTGTGCTTTCGGGTGGTTATGATTACGTTTTTTGAGCTCTATCTTTTATCGCTCATGCGTATTTCAACTCGCATTTACTTTTAATGTTTTTTATTGATATAGGGATTACTTAATGTGCTTTCGGGTGGTTCTGATTACGTTTTTCGAGCTGTTTTTTTTATCGCTCATGGGTATTTCAACTCGCATTTACTTTTAATGTTTTTTATTGATATATAGGTTAGTAATTGTCTTTCCGGGTGTTGTAATTACGTTTTTTGAGCTGTATTTATTGTCGCTTGTTCGCATTCCAAGTTGCATTTACTTCTAATCTTTTTATTGTTATAGGGGATCTATACTTGTGTTTTTGGGTGGTTATAAAAAACTTTTTTTGGACTGCTTATTCTATAGCTCGCGCTCGTTTCAACTTAGAGCTAATATCATTTTATATTTTGATAGAGTGGTGTTTCTTTGTTTTTGTTTTAGGGGATTCTGATTACGTGTTTTGAACATTAATCTTTTATGCGCTTGGAAATTTCTACATACCGTAGATATTATGTTATAATTTGAAGTAAAAATTATTTGTTGTGTTTTTGCACGTTCCGATTACTTTTTTTAACTGGATGTTACATCGCGATTGCGCATTGTTCTAGATCACTTTTTATTTAAGGTAAAATGTGCACTAGCTATAAAAAAATGTCATAAACTCTATTAGTATTCCACAAAACACTATAAACGATCCCTCTATCAAATATTTATGAAATAGGAACAGTAACTTAAAATGAGTAAAAGCGATAACAAATAAGGTTCAAATAATGTTATAAGAACACCCGAAAATAGAATAAACGATTCCTCAATTAAATTATCAGATAATTGTATGAAAAAGTGAGAAAGTGGGTCCATTATAAAATATTTAGTTGAAAAAACTTACTCAGGACGCTATAAAAGGAACTATAACTAATCCTTTTATAAAAAAAATAATAATAAAAATATTAAATAAAAATAAATAAATAAAAAAAAAGCTAAATGATGTATATTCCAACAACGTTATAATGAGAACTAAAAGCAAAATAATCAATCCCAATATCCATCAAAAACTTAATCATAACCACCCGAAAGCACAATAATTAATCCCTATATCAATAAAAAACATAAAAAGTAAATGCGAGTTGAAAAACCCATGAGCGATAAAAAATACAGCTCAAAAAACGTATTCATAACCACCCGAAAGCACAATAATTAATCCCTATATCAATAAAAAACATAAAAAGTAAATGCGAGTTGAAATACCTATGAGCGATAAAAAATACAGCTCGAAAAACGTATTCATAACCACCCGAAAGCACAATAATTAATCCCTATATCAATAAAAAACATAAAAAGTAAATGCGAGTTGAAATACCTATGAGCGATAAAAAATACAGCTCGAAAAACGTATTCATAACCACCCGAAAGCACAATAATTAATCCCTATATCAATAAAAAACTTAAAAAGTAAATGCGAGTTGAAATACCTATGAGCGATAAAAAATACAGCTCGAAAAACGTATTCATAACCACCCGAAAGCACAATAATTAATTCCTATATCAATAAAAAACATAAAAAGTAAATGCGAGTTGAAATACCTATGAGCGATAAAAAATACAGCTCAAAAAACGTATTCATAACCACCCGAAAGCACAATAATTAATCCCTATATCAATAAAAAACATAAAAAGTAAATGCGAGTTGAAATACCTATGAGCGATAAAAAATACAGCTCGAAAAACGAATTCATAACCACCCGAAAGCACAATAATTAATCCCTATATTAATAAAAAACATTAAAAGTATATACGAGTTGAAATACCCATGATCGATAAAAAATACAGCTCAAAAAACTTAATCATAACCACCCGATAGCACAATAATTAATCCCTATATCAATAAAAAATATAAAAAGTAAATTTTAGTTAAAATAAACGAAGGCGATAAAAAATACAGCTCGAAAAAACGAATTCATAACCACCCGAAAGCACAATAATTAATCCCTATATCAATAAAAAACATAAAAAGTAAATGCGAGTTGAAATACCTATGAGCGATAAAAAATACAGCTCGAAAAACGAATTCATAACCACCCGAAAGCACAATAATTAATCCCTATATTAATAAAAAACATTAAAAGTATATACGAGTTGAAATACCCATGATCGATAAAAAATACAGCTCAAAAAACTTAATCATAACCACCCGATAGCACAATAATTAATCCCTATATCAATAAAAAATATAAAAAGTAAATTTTAGTTAAAATAAACGAAGGCGATAAAAAATACCGCTCGAAAAACGTAATCATATCCACCCGAAAGCACATTAATTAATCCCTATATCAATAAAAAACATTAAAAGCAAATGCGAGTTAATATGCACGCGAGCGATAAAAAATACATCTCGAAAAACGTAATTATAATACCCGAAAACACGTTAATTATTCCCAAAAAGTATCTCTTCCCTCTAAAAATTCAAAATCAACAACTATCTTAAAACTAAATAGACAATAATTAATTTTTTTAAATATTAGTTCGTAAAAAACAGAACTTATTATCAAATGTCTAAAAAACAGAAAAAAATAGCGATAGGATATGCCAAAATTATTAAAAAAGTCATAATTTTAATTAAACTAATTATTTTTCAATAAATAAATAAATAAAACGGAATATTTAAGGCTAGAAGTGAAGAAAAAGGTGACATTTGACTTGGAAAAGGTAACATTTGAAATGGAAAAGGTGACATTTGACTTGGAAAAGGTGACATTTGAAATGGAAAAGGTGACATTTGAAATGGAAAGGGTTACATTTGACTTGGAAAAGGTTACATTTGACTTGGAAAAGGTGACATTTGAAATGGAAAAGGTGACATTTGAAATGGAAAGGGTTACATTTGACTTGGAAAGGGTTACATTTGAAATGGAAAGGGTTACATTTGACTTGGAAAAGGTTACATTTGACTTGGAAAAAGTTACATTTGACTTGGAAAAGGTTACAATTGACTTGGAAATGCTATATATACTTTTCAAGATTTTAAAAACAATATTGCGTGAAATGTTTAGAGAATGTTATTAATAAGGAACCGTTGTTATTCCTGTTCTTACGTTTTTAATATATACATATGTATATACATTTATACACAGCATAACCCCTCTGGGCTAGAAGGCATATTTTTTTTATTATATTATTTTAGGCATTTGATTCTTTTGAATTTGAGTTCAAAATTAAATAAAACCATCTTGCGATTCTTGGCTTCTGCGATAAATTCTAAATCTGTCAGTCAGTGCATTCTTAAACATAAGTGAAACCTCATTCCAATTTCACCATAGAAAAGCGGGAACGACTCACTAGTATATTATAATTCGACTCAATGTGGGAAATAATAGCAGTGTTTTAATTTCGGATTCATGTAATACTTACTGAATAAATGATGCTAAAATTAAATTTCATAGAAAGAGCTACTCAAAGAAATATCTGACATCTAAAAATCTCGTTTACCTCCGAAATGGGTGGAGCGATTTTCAAGAAATTATTTATGTATATTTTTTAGGAATGAGAGTAGGTAGTAAAGTATATTTCTTAGGGCACACTATGTAAAAGAAAAAACAAACTATTAGTAACACTAATTGTATTTGTGTGCATTATTTTTTGTCCTGATTAATGAATTAACTACATACTCAGCTTTAATTAATCAAATGATTCTCTTTTCCGTAGCTCACAAAATAACCGAAAAAATTGTTTAACAGGCAAAATATGAGTAATCCTTCTATTAGAAAATACGAAAACAATGATAATATCATCACATTAAGTAAAAGCTAATCATTGATTGTTTTTAATTCTGATTAGATAATTATCCAATAAGGGGAGGTGACACTTGACTCAATACCTCCCGGCTAGTACCTACGCACCGACGGGCTACCTGAAAACAAGAGGCAGACAGAGGGCAAAAACGGGAGTCCGTGATCTGGGTACTGTATAGCCGTTCCCTGACATCCTAACACATGGTCCATTCAATTCAAAGTCTCTCTCCTCTTATGTATTTTTTCATCGGAGACGGCTCTTCTACGGAGAACTTCCCCGAACTATGTGTCCGCCCTGGAGATGGCACTAAATCAGGATTTGGTCAGAGAGGGTTTTTGCCTCCCGGATCAAATTCCCATGTAAATCGGAAGGATTGACGTGGGCTAAGGAGCGACATAATGTCCACTCGGACAACAATCCTTCCCGCCTAAATCCTTTTCAACTCCCGCCATTGTCCTCCTTCCTTCCAAAACCATATGTTAATATATAAAGCTCCCGAACCGATGCAACGCTATTTATATACCAATTAGTAAATAATAAACTTTTTATCTTCCATTCACTCATTCATTTACTTCCATTCACGTTCTCGAGTCCTTTCAGTTTGAAGAATAATGAGAACTCATCCTTTGGAGTTTTTTTTAACCATGCCTTAACCGCATTCCTGCGTTCGTTCAACTTAAGTGTTATTTTGATCTTACTCTTCCATTGATGCTGTGAAGTGCAGTTATTTATCATATTTTAACAATACTTAGTAATTGGCAAAGTAGCTAAATAATTTTCTGATATTTCAATCACTAATTTTACTAGAAACCTTTCTATTTAGTGGTAAAGAGAAACCAATTTTTATTCTCATACGTTCAGTCACCTAAAACTATCGAGAAATACACAATTTAGCTAACATATGCCTGGTTTTATAAGTTTATTGACAGCTACATTAATGAATATTGTAAAATCATATAGAAAATAAAAACGTCGGACGGTTGAGAAAACAGAGTTTTGTTTATTTTATTCGTAATTAGGTTTCTATATATCATGATACGTAATATCTCAAATATTAAGAGAGAGGGGATTCATTGTTCGGTTATTGAAAATAGAAAAATAGAAAAAAACCAATCAAAAAATAAAATGAGAAAAAAATCTATATATTTTTTGTATTTATATTTGCTTACGCCAATTCTAACTCCAATTCTAACGCCATACCTGTACGTTATACTTCGCAGCAATATGATGCGGAATGGTATTTTCCTGAAGAATTCTGACCCACATGTTATAACTACAAGAACATGCATGTTCTTCAGTAATATTGCTTGCATGAAATGAGATATTTTTTGGCATTAACATTTTCAGCTCCCATTTGGTATTTGCATCACCGAGTATTTGTGGTCTAAAAATTGACAAATTGTTTTATAAACCTGGTACAAATAATATAAATTATCATGATGAGATTTTAGCTGTTAATATGCCTGATTATGGTAATGCTTTAAAAAGTTAGTGATTAACATTATTTGAGAGAATTTAGATTAAATATGTTCGATTAATAGTGGAAAGTATTGTATGGATATATATATATATATATATATATATATATATATATATATATATATATATATATATATATATTTTTTTTTTTTTTTTTTTTTTTTTAATTGCAACCATAAATTGACCAATTATATGTGAATCGACAAATACTGATATTTTAAAGATGTATAAGAAACAGAACTAAGAAAATAAATGATAATAATTTAATGTCCTCATAAAATGCTCAAAATCATGGCTTCATTAATCCCATTGGATGGATTAAACAGCCGAAAAAAAAAAAAAAGTAGTGGTTAAAAATCTTAATAAAAACAGTTATAAAGGAGATAAAAAAGTATGTCAATTATTTTTTTTATTTTTATTTTGCTAATACAAATCTGAAATATTTGAATATTGTTAGGTCAATTTACTTTATAAATTATTTAAATACTTTTGAAAACAAATCTCATGCTGGAAAATCATTTCACCTCACTCAATTAAGAGAATAACCCTATTTTATTTTGCGAAATGTTTCAGCACATGTTGGCAAAATATAACTTTTTTTTCGGTTGGCGCGACAGGCCATGGAGGCCCTTAGCCGCGCGGTATGGTTTATATTCCACACCGCGATACTCGATGACATTTTATAGGGTACGATCATCACTCCCTACGCCTATTTTTGGGGGTGGCTATCAATTAGCTGACGGGTCCAACTTACCCGAAGGAGATTGTGAGTGAATCCCCATTTATTTGTATGCTTGAAAATGTCCTTATTTTTCAAGCATACTTTTTAAATATTAATTCAAAAAATGCTAAGGATATTTTTTGGCATTAACATATTTAGCTTTATATGTGAATCGACAAATACTGATATTTTAAAGATGCATGAGAAACAGAACTAAGAAAATAAATGATAATAATTTAATGTCCTCATAAAATGCCAAAAATCATGGCTTCATTTATAGTATTGGATTAAACAAGAAAAAAAAAGTAATGGTTAAAAATCATAATAAAACAGTTATAAAGGAGATAAAAAAGTATGTCAAATTTTTTTTTTTTTTTTTTTTTTTTTTTTTTTTCTAATACAAATCTGAAATATTTGAATATTGTTAGGTCAATTAATAACTTAAAAACTTATTTTCAAAATTATTAAACAAATTTATAAAAATAAAGAACTTTATAAATTATTTAAATACTTTTGAAAACACATCTCAAGCTGGAAAATCATTTCATCTCACTCGATTAAGATTTTATTTATCGAATTAATTTTGCGAAATGGTTGAGCACATGTTGGCAATATATAATTACCAAAATAAAATGGCTGGGAAAAAATAAAATAAACTTGAACCACTACAATCCATGAAGGATCTAGGCTCATTATGTACAGAGATTTTACTGTTTCTAAGCCAACAACATGGTATCAGGTGATTAGACTGAGATCATATTCAGTCGCCATATTTTTCCCATTTTTAGGTACCCACTTAATAGAGGCTGGATATGCTCCAGAAGGGTATCCACGTCCTAGGGTACCCCCTCCTCTCTCCCCTCTCAGAAAAAAAACAGAATAAATAATATTCTGCCTCAGCCAGGACTCGAACTCAGGATTGGGAGAACAGTAGCCTAGTGATGTATCCACTAGACCACGCCACTCCATAGAGGAAAAATAAAAATATGATTTTCTCATCATTGTCGTAATTGTTCTTTTGGTTGAAAATTTGTTCGATAACTATTAGGCCGTTCTACAAAAGAAATCTTCGATATATTTTTTTAAACAATATATTTAATTTCCAGTCATCGCAACGTTTCAGCCTCTAGGGCCATTCTCAAGCTTCTGTAATGAATTAAAGTTTTATTGCATTTATACATTTTCAACATCTAATACCAACAACATAATAAATTATTTTTAATAATGATGTCACCTACCATGCATATCCATGTTACATATCATTTCATTTCACCGTTTATCAGCAGCGTCGTCATAATTTTAAAAAATATCATATTATATTTCATCATCAATTAAAAAAAGGGATGTATTTATTCAAAAAGAAAAAACGAAACATTTTGATTAACTTACTCAACAGTTTTCGGCCGCCTTATAGGTGTTCTCGTGCGCGACTAAACTTGGGGTGGGGATGCCAAAGGCTTTATATATTAACTCTGTTTTGGTTTTTGGTTTTTGTTTTATTTATTGGCACAAAACATCTTGGTCATCAGTGCCAGATACACTCAGTATAAGATACACTTAGATATATAATACCTAACTCACTATTAGATACACGTTTTTTAAAAACAGACAATTATGGCTTTAGTTGAAATATTAAATAATAATATTAATTAAAATAAATAATGAACCAATATAACAAATGATAATAATACACTAAATAATAATACACTAAAACAAATAATAATAATACAAAATGAACGAATACATTATGAACAAATAATAATACATAATAGACATTAATCATATACATAATAAGTAATACATCCATAATACATGAATACATACATACAGATAATACATAATTTACAAATAATACACTCATAAATAGTGCCGGATACGCTCATTTTAGAAAATTAATTTAGACAAAACTTTTTTTTTTTTTTTTTTTTTTTTTCAATATTAAATAATAATGTTGATTAAAACAGATAATAAGAATAAGAATAATCTATAATAAAAAATAAATTCGACAACATTAGTAAAAAATAAACATATATCAAGTTATATTAGTAGACAATATTCAAGGAAAAAAAAAATAAATAATAAAGATAAATAGAAATAAATAAACATAAAGTAAGTCCTCAAATCCTATTATAAAAGTCCATTTCAGAAAGGAGGCACATTAATTGGTCAATTCTATTCCCATCGTTTCCTAATGCAACCGCGACATTGTGAGGTATTCCCTTTTGGTCCAGTTGTCTAGTGTAGAAGGGACATTCCTCGAACACATGGGCAATTGTTAGGATTTCCCTACAATGCTGACATCTTGGGGGCAACTCTTTACATATTAAATGCCCATGTGTTAACCTTGTGTGCCCTATTCTCAAGCGGGCCAAGACCACCTCCTCCCTGCGGTTGCTGCGACTTGAGGTTTTCCAATACTTTACTTCTTTCTTAATGGTTTTCAATTTGCTTGGATAACTGTTTTTCCATGCTTCGTCCCATTTCTTCCATAAATTTTCTATAAGAGGGCGTGCTAGCTCTGATGGTGTGAGCAGTGCCCTACCACGACCAGGGAGAGTGAGAGCCTCTTTAGCAGCCTTATCTGCCATTTCATTCCCTCTTATCCCCATGTGACCTGGTATCCACACATAATTGATTCTTTTCCCATTTTCAGCCATTACTTTGGTTAATTCCAGGATTCTTAAAATTCCTGGATGACTGGAATGCATATTCTGTAGTGCTTTTAGAGCGCTCAATGAATCTGAGGCTATGGTGAAGTTCTCTATTGGGAGTGTTCTGGAATAATCAAGGGCCATTGCGATCGCATTCACTTCAGCTGTATATACGGAACAATATTGATGTAGTTTCGACTTGTAGGTGCATTTTGATGCGACGAAAGCTGAGCCAGTGGATGAGTCTGATTTAGAGCCATCTGTGAAAATTAAGTTGTGGCTGGGCAATGCGCTGATTATCTTCTCAAAGCGGTCTTTAAAATTTATTAATTTGGAATTTTGTTTACTATATTTAGCCAACTCAAGATATACATGGGGTTTCAGAAATGTCCATGGTGGTGTTTTGTTTTCTATGGATGTTATATTGATTAATTTTAACTCGTTAACAACGGACGACATTCTTTCGGCTAATGGTAAGGTTGGGTTGGTCTTTAGTTGAAATTTCGCCGAATATTTGGATTTAAAGATGTATACGTGAGCAGGGTGAGTAGCTTGTGTGATTAATTTTGTGATATAGTTTATGGCCAATTTATCGCGTCGGTAGGATAGTGGTGGTAAGCCAGATTCTGCACAAAGACTTAGAGAAGGGCTGGTCCTGAAAGCTCCTGTAGCAATTCGTATGCCTGCATGGTGTACTACATCGAGTTTTGCCAGATTGTCCCTTTTTGCCGAGGCAAAGACAAAGCAGCCATACTCCATCTTTGTACATATTATTGATAAGTATATCTTGAGTAAAGTGATGCGATCTGCACCCCAACTTGTTCCAGTTAAGACTTTAAGTATATCAAGTTTTTTTAAACATTTTTCTTTCAGAGATTTTATGTGATTTTCCCACGTCAGGCGTCTATCAAATTCCAATCCCAAGAATCTACAACTATTTACGTAGGGTAAAGGGACGTTGTTAAGTAGGAGGTCTGGTAGGTCGGGAAGATTTCTTCTTCTACTGAAATACAAACATTTTGTTTTAGCTTCCGAAAACTTCAGTCCAGAGTTTTGTGACCACTCGTTTAATCGGTTTAATGAAGTTTGTAACTTATCTGTTATCGATAGCAAATCTTTGGATCGACAGAAGATTGCCAGATCGTCTACAAACAGCATTGGTTTGACTCCACGAGGTAAATTGGTGGCCAGGTCACTGATTGCGAGAATGAAAAGCGTTGTGCTAAGAACGCAACCTTGTGGGACACCATTTCTTTGTTCATGTGGCATGGACAGCGAATTCCCTACTCGAACTTTGAAATAGCGATGGCTAAGAAATTTACAAATGAAGTTTGGCATGTTACCTCGGAATTCTAGCGACATTAACTTTTTCAGGATTAAATTAATATTGGTTTTGTCGAATGCCTTGTGTATGTCAAAGAAGATAGCGATGGCTTGTTCATCCTGAATAAATGTGTATTGGAGTTCCGCCTCCATTTGGACTAAATGATCCATTGTGGATCTACCTTTTCGGAATCCACACTGAAAATTTTGTATGTAATTATTGTTTTCCAGGATCCAGGTAAGTCTTTTATTTACCATTCGTTCAATAACTTTGCACAAGCAGCTGGTTAAGAAAATTGGCCTGTAGCTTGTAGGGTATCTCTTATCTTGACCATTTTTCAAAATTGGAATCACCTCTGATTGGCGCCAGACGTCAGGAAAATCGGCAGTCTCCCAAATATGATTATAATAATTTAGTAGCCAGGTTAATGTGTTGTTCGGAAGGTGTTGAATCATGGAGTAGTGGATATTATCAGGGCCTGGTGAAGAACCCTTAACACTCTTTAACACAGTCTGAAGCTCCCACATCGTGAATGGCGTATTGTAGACCAAATTCGTATCTGAGGTTGAGAAGTCGAGATTCTCTGCACGCCCGCTAGCTGTCGGCTCATTATATATTTCTGAATAATAATCAGCAAAACTATTTCCTACTACTTCGGGATCGTCACACAATTTCTCATTTATTAATACGGTTGGAGAACCTATTCCTTTGATCTTTCTAATTTTATTCCAAATTATATTAGCCGGAGTTGAAGAATTGATAGATTCTACAAAAGATTTCCATGAGTCCCTTTAATTACAGTTCAATGTTCTTCTACATATTGATCTTTGCTTTTTATATTCGATAAGGTTTGCAGGACTCATATTTTTTCTAAATTTATAAAAAGCTTTTCTGCGATTTTTTATTGCTTCTTTGCACTCTTTATTGAACCAAGGGACAGATGGTCGTTTGGAAAATCCTTTGGTTTTGGGTATGGAAGCTTCAGCGGCCAAGAGAATGACTTCTGTTATGGCTTGGCATCCTCTATCAATGTCCAGATTATGTGCTGATTCTAGAGGGGGGCTTACTAAAGACGAAAATCTTGGCCAATCAGCTTTTTCAATTACCCATCTTGGCTTCCTTTTGGATGCATAAAATGTGTTTGACAGTTTCAATTGTATAGGAAAGTGGTCGCTACCATAAAGTTCCGGTAGTACTGTCCAGTCTATGGTGTGGTATAGAGATGGGCTGCATAGAGAGAGATCAATTGCTGAAAAGGTGCCATAAGTGGAACTCAAGAAGGTTGGCTCTCCTGTGTTTAAAGTTAGAAGATTGGTTGAATTTATAAACCTTTCGATCATTCGACCTCGTCCATTCATATCTTTACATCCCCAAAGTGGATTATGGCCGTTGAAGTCGCCAGTATAGATGACTGGTTTAGGAAGCTGTTGGTGGATATTGATAAGATGTTCCATCTTTCTTGCATTGTCTTGAGGAAGATATACATTACAAACCGTAAAACTAATGCCTAAGTGAATTCTGCTGCTACAACTTGAAGAGGTGAATCTATTTCTATTTGTTGTGAATACACCGTTTTTTTTAATAGCGAGAGCAACTCCCCTAAAAGCGCGTTCACTGTTATCATTGTCCTTTCTTAAAATTTCGAAGCCTTTTATCAAAAATATGTCTGAAGGTTTTAAGTGAGTTTCTTGGAGGCTTATACAGACCGGGTCCATGTCTCTGAGTAATATTTTTAAGTCATTATAATGTATTTTAACTCCATTGCAGTTCCATTGAATTAGGGTCATAATAGTTCATAAAGAAGAGGTAGAGTACGTTTATTAACGTTTAATAACTGGATCTTATCATTGACATTGTTTATTCTTGTTTTCTTTGGACTTCGGTTGATCCTTCTTATTCATTTTCTTGTATATTACTTTTTTATACTGTTGGTCGTCAATTGTATCCTCACACGAAATGTTTTCTGAGGTATCTTCATCAGACGTTGTTGAAGTGGAGGCTGTGGATGTTGTTGATTGAGCAATAGGAGGCTGAAAGGAAGATGAGAGTATTCTTTCCGTCCTTGTTACACTTCTAGTTCGAACAGGCAGATGATTGGGAGTGAGCGCAAGATGGTTAACAGAGGTGATAGGAGTTGCAGGATTTGGCAGGGAGTTGACAGAAGAGGGGGATGGGTGGGGTGTAGGAAGAGGTGCAGGGGACAGGGTAGAGGCAATGGTATTATCCATTCTGATTTCTGATTCCGTAATATGCATTACTGCCGTTTGGGTACTATCCTCAGTTGACATTTCGAGCGTTTCTCCAGATGAAGATAAAAGGTTAACTGAGTTCCTATTTCTTTTGTTTCGACGGGTTTAGTGTTTTTCTTAGCGGATTCTGCAAAAGATATGTTAGAACGGGTTGGATTTCTTTGTTTATAAATGTTTTTTGCCTCGCTAAATGATATTTTTAGAGAAAATTGAATATTTTTGATCTCCTTATGTAACAGAAATTCCCGGCAATTACGATTTAGCGCATTGTGCGGGCCTCCACAATTTACACATTTTGGATCCAAGCCACATCTTACATTTTCTCCATGTTTGGCCTGTCCGCACTGAATGCAAACGGCTGCTTTTTTGCATAGTGCTGTTGGATGAGAAAAGCCGAGACATTTGAAGCATCGTGTCGGATTAGGGATGTATGGCTGGACCTTGATCGTTTCATATCCGATCTTTATATTATCTGGTAGATTAGGCGTTGGGAATGTGATAATGTATGAGTTAGTATTTATTTCTGTTCCGCCTTTCTTAATTTTAATTCGAACAATGTTTTTTATCACTGAACCTAATTCTTGCATTATTTCTTCTATTTCAAGGTATTGGAAATCGAAGCATCTGATGACGCCTTTAGAATAATTTAAGGTTTTATGGGGGACGACTTGTATCGGAAATTGTCCTCCAAAATCCATGCATTGTAGTAAAACTTCGGATTGTTGTCGTCTTGCTGTTTCTACCAATAGTGTCCCGTCTCTTAATTTCTTGACTTTTTTCACATCTCCAACTAATCCTGAGATGAATTTATTAATAAAAAAAGGGGAGATCTTCTGGAAGCTCTCTTGGTCTGTTCTTTTGATTATTAAGTATGTAGGGATAATTTGAATGTTAGATTGGGCAATGATTTTTTCGGTTGAATTTTTAACTCGGGGTCGAGAACGTTTAATGGTGCTAATGGGGTCAGGCGATTGGTCTCCCATTTTAATAATTTATTTATCCTCCTCTTATTTAGGTTTTCTTCCTTATGTAGGACCGAGATATTATCAAAATAAAAAATATGTTTATATTTATCGCAGTGTTGTGACAGACCTGTAGCCAATTTTGATTTTGTGCATTTCGAGTTACAGTTTTGTTTATTTTACTGTATTCTCTTATGGAGCCATTTTGACGTTTGTCCATAATATGACTTATTTTCACAATTTTTACAATCTATTTTATATATGACATTTGTCATCTTTTGTTTTGGTATTTCGTCCTTGGTTTTAGTATAAAGTTTTTAAATTTTATTTACAGTTTTTTTCCCCAATTTAATTTCGGTTACATCATATTTTTTAAACGTTTTTTTCTACTTTATTAGTTAGATTTTTTATATACGTTACTGAATAATATTTTTTTGGGTATGTATTGTGAAATTTATTGCATTCTTTATTATTTTCTGGCTCATTTATTTTGATTTATTTTGTTATCTATTTTAATGGATATGCATGGTAGGTGACATAATTATTAAAAATAATTTATTATGTTGTTGATATTAGATGCTGAAAATCTATAAATGCAATAAAACTTTAATTTATTACAGAAGCTTGAGAATGGCTCTAGAGGCTGAAACGTTGCGATGACTGGAAATTAAATAAATTGTTTAAAAAAATATATCGAAGATTTCTTTTGTAAAACGGCCTAATAGTTATCGAATAAATAAAAATATGATGGAGTGACACAAAAAATATAATAAATTAGAATAACAATATATCATTTAATAGAGTAGAATCTTAGAGGAAATAAAATACCGTGATAAATTAATTTAAGAAGTTAATAAGGTTGCTGAAGATATAATAGTAAAAAGAGCTGATGGTGACGCATTTATAATAATAATAGTGGAATAAATTGGTTAAATGAGCTGGAGCTCAAGTCGTATTTAAATGCTGAGTTGAAAACTATGTTTTTACTGCGAGTAATTTTATTACAATAAAGTGACGCCCGTCACTCACGTATTCAATTTTACTGCTAGATAAAATGCTCGGATAAAAGGTGAAGAATGCAGGAGGGTTTTACCCTATTCCTGTCTAAAAAAGAGTAAATTCCATCGCTCATGCGTCGAAAGAAAAATAAAAAGAGTAGAGAGTCATGTCTGCCGAGAGCGGGTTATAAAAGCACCGCAATGGCTACATAAATAAAAAAAAGGTCCTGCAAAGACGAGATATCCAGCGGTTGTACCTTGATCCTGGCCAGGATTCTACCGAGGTGACGCAACCGGTTGATCTTGAGTCTTGTGCAAGCCTTGCGAAACCTGGTGTCAACAGGGCATTCCCTGGTCGGCTGCCAGTTCGTCAAGGACATCTTTCATCTCTGTCCCTTCGAAGGAGTCTTCTCGGGGGATGTCCTCAGGCTGATGGCGATCTAGAAGGATTCTGTCGAAGGACAGTGTAAGCATGAAGTCGGAGGGAAGTGCGTATCGCAGGATTCATCTTTACATGATCCTATCGCTCGAAGGAGGCGGTAAAATACCAAACACGGATTATTATAAAAACATTAAATTACTGGCTAAAACAATATCTAGTGAAATGCACTGGACATTTTTGTAAAGAACAAAATTAAACTTCATAATTATAATTAAGATTAAAGTACAAAAGAGTGAATTTGGAGTTAGTGAAATAGAGGACAGGTATTGTAAAAATTTATGACATAATTTTTAAAGCTGACAATATACATTTATTTACATCATGTCCAGCCTAGTCCTCCTACCCCTCAACAATTATACCAGCCATAGCCCAGTTAACAAACTTCAGACTATTTCTCAAAAATATATCCCTTGAAAATAATAAAAAACTGTACTTTTACACCACATTAGATTTAAATTAAAGAGATGTTGTGATAGATCGTTAATTGAAAAATTTATTTTTATTTATTTAATATTATTATTTTGTTATCGATATATGCTTTTGATAATTATTAACTTTTATTTCATTTGTTTTTCATTGTAACTAAATTTAGTTTTTATTGTATGCATATATCTGTATGTATATATTTTTTTTTCACGCCAAAAAGGTCATTGTCTACTAAATATAATTTATGTACGCACGCCTATTGTAAGGGGAACTTCTTAATTGCAATTAAATATATTCTATTATTTTCTAATTTTAAAAGGATTTCTAAATTAGTTATAGAATAAAATAGAATAATTTAAAATTTATAAATTGTTGAATGATTTACATATACTCACAATATCAAATAGGTGACCAATTTTCATATAGGCCTACATGATTAATTGTGAAGATCATTAAAAATATTTTCCAATAACTTCACCATGTTTACAAAATATACCTATTTCATTTATTGAACGTCTCTTATTATAAATATCTTCGCAGAGAGATTTTCTGTAGCAAAATAGAATTAGTATTTTCTTTCATCTTACTACATTTTTAATAATTAGTCAAAAGATTTTAAACACATCAAAGTCTACATGTATACATAAAACATAAATGAATGAGAAATTGAATCATGGACTAAGCGAAAAGGCAATTAAAAATCAAACAAAAAATAATGATTAAATTCAAAATTTTTATTACAATTTTCTCCAACCATTTATACTTTTAAAATTTCATAATTGAAAGAGATGAGATGTTAACGTTAAAATCATTTCTTTTTTCTCAACTCAAACCTCTAACTCCAATTAAAATAAAACTGATCAATAACAAAACCATGTCGATTGTTTATAAGATGTTATTTAGGACATTTAAGTTGACTTGGTCAAATAAAAAAAAATCCTTCAGACCTATTACACCATTTTACAAAACCCTTATTTTGTGAGAACGACTTAATCTAAACTTCAAAACGACTTTCATCCGGCTCTAAAAGTTTTCTGAACAAGGACAATTAAACTTCATAACACGATAGTTGGGTAAACTGAACCATATACAGTAAACCCTCGTTTAACGAACTCCAAGGGACCAAAACATTCTCAGTTCGTTATAAAAGAATTCGTTATATCCGAAAATATACTGTATGTATGTTATATGTCTTGGTATAAATTCAGGTAATTAAAAAGAAATATTTTCAATACAGCATTCGCTTTCAGGCACATGTTTATTTAGAAACTACAAAAGCAGTTAAAACTATAAATTATGTACATATATCTATCTTATTTCACATTTTACATAATACTTTAAGATTAACATAAACCATCATTCAAAATACACACTTAAAAAGGAACTTATAATGTTAAAATCACAGCAATTCATATAAAGTTGAAATAATTAAAAACTGCTTTTTTTTTTTTTTTTTGCACGTCCCGATTAAGAAGCAATAGAGGCATCGATTTTTTTTTTATTGGCGATAATCGTTGATAGAGGAGATTTTGATATTCCATAATTTTTGCGCAATTTTCGATTTCCACTCAATTTATTTATCCACTTCTTGGAGAATCGCCAACCTTGTATTTAAATCAATGGATTTCTCTTTGACATACTATGAGGAGAGGAAGCGCACTTAAAACGAAAAGCAAGACTGACTTTACCTCGTAGAAACTCGAATTAAAGCAAGTAATAAAATCAATAAAAACAGAAAATCTAGCTGAAACTCTAGAAACTAGAAGCTGTCTCAGACTGTGAATCAAAGAATTGAGCTGAATAGAGATAAGAGGTAAGAAGGATTAGGGCAAAAAGGCGCCGCTCTTTACTGAGAATTAAGACGTATCGTAATTTTTTTCTTCTTTATTTCTCGTAATAACCGAATAAATTCAATTCTGAGGTCCACAAAAGTAGTTCGTTAATTCGTTATAAGAGAATATTTCGTTATAAACGAGGAGAAATCATAGTTTTCTATTCATTTCTCAAGGGACCGCAACGATAGATCGTTTTAAACAGGTGTTCGTTATAACCGTGTTCGTTAAAAAGAGGGTTTATTGTACTAGTATTTAAACCTGTAAACTTCCAATGTGAGATTGGTCCGAAAATTTTGTTTGTTTTCATTTTTAATAATTTTTAAATTTTATTGTTTTAGACACATTAACTTTTCGGCAAAGTAAAGTATGCTTGTTTGTGAAATAATGTCTCTACCAAAACGCTGATGTGTCATTACAATTGTAACGACAATATGCATTCTGAGTCAGATTTTTTTTCTTTTTTTTTTTTTTAATAAATATTTTCGATTTTAAAAATTAAGATAGAAAAAAACTTTTGATCCTATCTGCATTTTTATTTATTAAAATATTCAATAGATATTCATCTTTTTTCTATTCCTTGAACATTTTTATGTAAGATTCATAATTTTTAAATTAATAATTAACATAGTTTTTAATTCCAGTTCTTCATCAGGCAGTAGTAACTGAAATTAAACTTTTTGTAATAAATAATAACTAAAGTAGCAAACAATAAATAGAAAATAGATTAAGATGTTTTTATTCAATAATTCATCCCATTTTAGATGTTTTCTCTTGGAAATAGTTGATATTAATAAATGTTTTTAAAAAACATTGTGATATAATTCATAGACGATTGACAGCTGGTTAATATTAAGTGAAATTATCAGATTTCAACTGCTTATTTACGAGGTATATTATTCAATACAGTTGTAAATTCCAAAAAATAATAATTAACAAAATTAAATTGTTACATGGTATTACATGACCCAACCATAACATGACCAATGATACACTAATATCTTGTCCATAATCAATGAGCAAACTAATATTTTTTTATATATTTTTTTTAAATTAATTAATTTATTTATTTATTGAGATAAATTACAATTTGTTACAAAATCAACAATAGTAATAGTGATATGAGACCACATTCATACAATATATACAGAAAATAATAGTCAAATTACATAAAATAGAAAATAAATAAATTCATATATAAACAATAAAATAATAATAAATAAAAAAACAAAACAAATCAAAACAACATCCTATAATTGAGATAAATAAAAAGTTAGCAAATAAATAAACATCATACAAACAATCATAAATATATACAATATATACAACCGCTAAGGGGACTCTAGACTGCGCTTTTCCTCTACTTGTGGAGGAAAAAGCGGAATCCAAGAGATCCCAGTGCCTTTATCTCAGCCGCATCACTGGTGTGTAAGCCATTAATATATTTTTAATTTATATTTTTTTTTTCATAAATATTTCCTGTTTTTTTTTTTTTTAGAAATATTTTAATGATTATAATTATTGCAGTAATTAAATTATTTTTATTTTAATAGCAAAATAATTTGATCATGGATTATATGACAACGCGTATTTCATAACAACTTATAGGCTGAAATTAAGATAAATATTGGACAATGAGACCGTTCAGAAGTATTTTTAATTATTATAATTTGTCAAGAAATAAAAAATGAGCTTTTAAAACTTGGAGTTCTCCGAGAAGTTGAAAGTGAAAATAAAATAATGTTTAGATATGAACGAAACAGTGTTTTTTTTTTCAGAAATTAAAATAATTCAATTGTTTTCTAATTTTGTCCACACTTAGATCCCGAAATTGCATCTATAGGCCCCAAACGCACCTTTCTCAAATTGGAGACTGGTGTAACAACTGGAGAATCAAAGTCAATCATTCCAAATGCAAATATGTCACCTTTACCCTTCGAAGACAATCCAGCCCTCCAGTTCTCTTTAACTCCGTTCCGCTTCCTTTGTCCGACAAAGTCCGGTATCTTGACTTCCTTCTGGACAAAAGACTAACTTGGAACCCGCATACTAGACTTAAACAAGAACTTAATCGACGATTTGGACAATTATACAGACTACTGAACAGAAATTCAAAACTATCTATCGAGAACAAACTGTTAATATAAATCTATCTGGACCTACGGACTTGAACTTTGGGGGACAGCCAAATTTTCTAACATCAAACGCATTCAATCCTTCCAATCAAAAGTCCTCCGAACAATAGTTAATGCCTTTTATTATGTATACAACCATACCTTACACCGCGAACTAAATATTCCATTTATTTTAGACCTTATACCATTACAATTCTCTAAATTTCATCAGAACCTTATTCATCACCCTAATCCCCTAGCTCAATCCTTATCCAGCTCCACACATCCTTACCATCCTCCTAGAAGGTTGAAACGGTAGTGGCCTCGAGACCTCTTGTAACATGTATATTGGAGTTCTAGCATTGGCTAGATTCTCCACTCACGTGCTGTATGCTTGTGAATTGTACATAGGTATGAGTGACTTTTGTGTATATTTTTATTGATTTTGTTTTGTATATATGTATATTGTATATTATTATTATATAAATTTATTGTTTTGTATATATCGTGTGAATATAGTATGAATGTTGTACTTTATCACTATTAAAAATGTCCTAAGTTGGATAGATTGTAATGTTACTCAATAAAGGATTGTTCTAAAAAAAAAAAAAAAAAAAAATTGTCTAAATTTAAAGCTGATAGAACAAGAGTTTTTCGGTGAGAAAATTACTTTAATAAGGCTATCGGCTTGGGGCCTCTTATATTTACTCCGATATTATTATCATTTTTTTATAATTTTGAAAAATGGGATAAAAACGAATATTATATTAATTATTTATATGTAGTCAATCAGAGGAGACTGAGTTATATAACTAGCTCAAGATGTTATATAACTAATTCAGATGATTGATATTATATTTGGCGATTGATTATTCTATTATAGGGATCGGACGTAGAAGGCAGAGCTGAGACGATTATCTTCAGCTATCAATATTACCCCAGTGTTATTACGTTTTTGAGTGGCCACTTTAATAACTCGGCTTCTGTGCTTCACTAACTATTTTCTAAACTCTCTTTTTTTTTTTTTTAATTCCCTTCATATTTCTTTTTGTTTTATTTTCCTTCTTTCTCTCTTTTTTAATTTTCTTTTCTGTGACCGGCTGGGCAATCAAATCGGACCGGTGTTGTTGGGCGTATGGAATGTGGAAAATGCGGTTAAAAAAATAATGAAGAGAGGGTATAAGAATGTGATGGGCAGGTAATGGCCGCTAGCAGTTATTATAGTCCAGTCCACACTAATTTAAGCCCCGTCCAGGCCGGTCCATTCACCGATCTCTGGGGGAGGGGAGGGGGAACTTCCAGTTCATTCACAATTCTCGTCTGACCGAGCAGATCACGCACCTGCTTAGCAATCTCATAAATAACAATGCACATGTTGCAAATATTGGGTCGTTTCATATGGAATGTCCGCTTATTAATTATTCAGAAATTAAAAGTGAGATTAGTGATCTGTTGTTTACAACGTTTGTGTTTACAGATTATAATGAGGTATTGTCATTCCTATCTGTTTTTTTTTATATTTACAATCACTCAGATTAACGCATATTGTTTACTATACAATCAAATATGACGATGGGAACATGCGATTTTTTATGAGTTGAAATACAGACATTCGGCACTTCATGTTTCCTAATAAATTACCACAGTGGTTAAGTTATTATAACGAACTGACCGTTTGTAGTTAAATATTTATTAAACTTTAACTTTCTGCTTACACAGAGGTGAATCCAACGTCTCGACTTCAAAAAATTGTCTATAAAAACAACCTGCATTTGTTAATCGAAAGGGACCTATTCTCTTAGATGGCAACGCCACACCAATGTTTCGTTACAGGCAAGTTTAAAGAGCACCGACTAACTTTGGCCCTTACTTATATTTTTGGTCAAACCCTGCATTGCCTCTGAAGGTTTCTTGGACCAGGGGGTGAGGGTGTGGGATAAATACTGAGTTAAAAACTCTCCAGGACCGTGATGCGAACACGTAAATATTTTATTCTTAGTTTTAGTTATCTGTTTCCTAGCCAATTCGCGCTAACCCATTCGGCCACTTCGCCATCTATTAACTTTAGATCACCGTAATAAATAAATTCTGAAATCAGTAAAGCGCGGAAAACTAACACAATAAAATAACAAGGAAAAAATGAAATCTTGCCCCTATGTCAACACTTGTAACTCCGTTTTTTGAGAATAGAGAAAAACTAATTTCCCCAAAACCGCGAATAATAAAAAAAAAAAAAAAAAATTGAAATTGTATCAATAAAAACGCCCATAACTGAGTTATTTTTGAAGATAAAGAAACAATTTGTGGTTTTAAATAAAAAGCTATGAATGATTAGATAAAAATCAATAGAGAACAAATTGAAATTTCACTGGTAAATACGCCCATAACTCTGTTATTTTCAAAGATAGAGAAAAAAATTGTGAGTATTTTTAACCAAAAAAAACATTTTTTTTTTTTATATATATATATATTTATTTATTGGAATTTACAACTGTATAACAAGTAATACAACAAGTAAATTTGAATGAAACATAAAAAGGCATGAAAAACATGTAGAGAAGCTTCCCAATGGAAGAACTCGAAAAATATTCTAAACTAGAAGATCTCGGGGCCATCTCATTTTCAGACGCCTCGGAGGATAGTCAGGAATTGAAGAGGAAGAAAGGATTGAAACGAAAGGATTAGGGTGGGAAAGGAGTTTGTCATGGAAGGATTGATACCTCGTACGGGCCAAATCTGCAACATATGTGACATTAAGGTCTTTATGGATGAGTTTGTTGGTGACAAAGTAAGGAGCATTGAGGATTTTGGATTGTAAGGATTGGATACGAGAAGAATTCGATGGTTTAGTAGAGCCCCAGAGCTCAACTCCGTAAGTCCATAGCGGTCTTATGATAGTCATGTAGATGAGTCTTTTGTAGTTAAGTGGAAGATTAGAACGTTTGTCTAGTAAGTGTTGAAGTAGTCGAAAACGTCGTGCAGTTTCTTGTCGTTTCAGTCTTGTATGAAGATATGTGTAATTATAAAGATGAGAAAAAAAGGAAGAAGAAATGAAATTTTACTCTTAAATACGCCCATAACTCAGTTATTTTTGAAGATAGAGACAAATGTGTTTGAGAGTTTTAGATTAAAAAAAGCGTGTTAAACAGGATATATATATATAGTTGATCTACATATCCAAGTCACAAATTATAATAGACGTGATTCCACCCAAACTAGTTATCATAGATGTTAGAGAAAAATCAAAAAGATAAGTAGCTATAAAATGTTATACCTTAATATAGTTATTTGGAAATAATAAACCATTGGGTAATAATTTGCAGTGGTTCTTGTAGTATTTTATTATATTACCACTTGAATAGAAAACTTTTGAGTTTTGATAATTATATGCTTATTTAAAAATTACTCTTTTAGAACACTCATAACACTGTAGCCCCTAATAAGTGATCGAATTTTTCAAATATCCGATCCCTAAAATCCTCAATGTTACTTACTTTGCTACGAATAGACTAATTCATAATGGCATTTATGTTTCATATATTCCTTATTCGGCCAGAATCAGAAACCACTTTTTTCCTGACAAATCCCATTCTCACTCTGACCCTTTCTTGCTTTCTGTTCAATTCCTGATAATCCTTTGAGGCGTCCGAAAATATAATGGTTGCAATACCTTATGAATTAAAATTGTTATTAATGATGGAGTTTTGTTGAGAAATTAGATGAGGAAGATGGTTGGGGGTGCGGTCATAAATTAGAAACACACATTTGAAATAAGTGCTATTTTAGTTCCCATATTTTCCGTTCCACGCAATGAGCGTTTTTTAAACTGGAAAACATCACTCCTTTAGACAGCGTCTCAGAGTCAAGTATGTATCTTTTTTCTTTTTGATTAGGATCTCTTTTCATCGCCAATTTCTTTCTCCCTCTTTCCATACTCATATCTTTCTCCGTTACATATCCTGACATATAATTCTTAGTTTAATATTACATTATTTTAAAATTTAAAATTATTTTTTATTCATACTGTTTCTCTTTTTTAATGACTATGTTCTTTTTATATATTACCTATGTTTACTCTTAACTATGTTTTAATATATTACCGTCATATATCACTTCAAAATTGTTAATATTTAAAATTTCAATTGTTCACATATTTTTCCTTTGTCATTTTTTCATTTGCTTAGTCTCTCTTTATATATTCTCATTACAATATTATTATTTCAAATACGTTTACTTCCATACTTTATAACTATCATCTTAATTTTGTTTATTTCCATACTTTATAACTGTCATCTTATTTCCAAACTTTGTAACTGTCATCTTATTATCATTTAACATTTAATTTTACGTCGGCACGTAATTAAAATAGCACTTATTTTAAATGTGTGTTTCTAATTTATGACCGCACCCCCAGCCATCTTCCTCATAAAATTGTTATTGGTTTGCTTTCTCTCGATAGTTCCTCTACTTTGTGCCAAGTAGTTTTGTCTTTCAGCATATTCACTTTTTGTGTTGTTAAATATTTGAATTCGGATATAGAATAATTATAACAGAAAAAATATTTTTGTTTTACAAAATTTTTATCAGACTTATTTAAAAAAATGTATATTTTAGATATTTTAATACTCTTATGAATTAAAAATCAAATTTTGAGATAGCTCCATTATAAAGTTTCTTTTGGTATACTTTCCTATTTCAAACTAAAGATGGATTTGAATTAATATATATATATATATATATATATATATATATATATATATATATATATATATATATATATATATATATATATATATTATTAATATTATATCGACGTTATTACTCAAATTCCAAACATTGATATTCTTTAAGAATTTAAAATTAATTCAAATTTCTCCTTCTTCAATTACGAACCTATTGCATGCAGTCCAGAAAAAACAATCCGTGACTTACATATCTAAGTGTCTTTGTAACGAATCACGTTGCAACTAAACCTAGTTAATTAAGCAATTATAACAATCATCTAAACAACATTTTTTTTTATTGATCAATGGAAAGAAATGTGGACAAAGATGTTCAAGGATATAACGCGGACTAGAAATGGGACTAGGAATGGAGCAACGCCAGTAACGGTAAACGTTCCATAAGAAGCATGGAGGATAAATTGCAGAAGGAATTCTTATTTCCCGGCATTAGGTGCAGGCTCTTCGGGACAGAAATGCATTTGCCCTCTCCTTCAATAAAACATTTGCATAGATCTCTCCGGGTCTATTATCCTAGATCCTATAACATTAGAGCGATATACACTCCAAGCCAGGATTATATTGAAAGGGCACCTTCTTGGAAAGGATTCAGTTATTCATTTCAACTATTTAATTCAGAGTTTTATTAATAATTTTATATTATAAATTGTTCATAATACGTAAGATTATTCAGTAATAGGCTATGTATACCCATTTGAAAATATAGTTTGCGCAACTACTTTAAAAAAAAAATGTTTTTCTCTTTTCTTCTTTTCAGACGCCTCGAAGGATTGTCAGGAATGGAGGAGGAAGCAAGGATTGAAACTAGTTGGTTAAAGTGGGAGTGGTGTTTGTCAAGGAAGGATTGATACCTCGTACGGGCTAAATCAGCAACATATTGGACATTAAGGTCTTTATGGATAAGTTTATTGATGACAAATTAAGGAGCATTGAGGATTTTGGATTGTAAGGATTGAATACGGGAAGAATTTTATGATTAGAAGAGCACCAAAGCTCAACTCCGTAAATACAGATAGGCCTTATAACGCTGATACAGATGAGCCTTTTGTAGTTAGGTGGAAGGTAAGAGCGTCTGTCCAGTAAGTGTTGAAATAAACGAAAGCGGCGGGCAGTTTCTTGTCGTTTCAGTATATTGTGCGGTTTAGAAAAATTACATAAATTTTACGATTCTTGCTTCGAAAATAAATGCTTAAAAGAATACCGAAAATACCTAATTAATAATAAAAGATCAAATATATTTGCTCTTTTATTCTTTATTAGGTTATCAAACTCGAATGATCTCTATGAGAAAATCTCTATCTTCCGATATTTTATATATGCCAATCGGATGATATGCTTTAGTTTTTCGAATTTAAAAAATTAAAAATTCTTTAGAGGAAGAAAATTTAAAATATCGGCTTTTAAGCTCTGTCATACTATTGGGTTGATGCAAAATTAATGCAGGTTTTTAGTAGGTATTGTAAATACGCCATATCTTTACTTTAACCATATATATTTAATCAAAATAATTTCCATCTGAATCAATGCACTTTTGCCAACGTTCAACAACCTTTCTTATTCCACCAGAAAAAAAATCCGAATCCCTGGACTCGATGAAATCACGAAAAGAATTTTCAATGTCGTCCTGGTTTTGAAAATTTTTCTCCCTCAAAAAGTTGTCCAGATGCCTGAAAAAGTGGAAGTCTGTAGGAGAGAGGTCAGGTGAATAAGGCGGATGTTGGAGAACTTCGTAGCCCAACTCGTGCAGTCGTCGAAGCGTTGGTTGTGCAACGTGTGGTCTGGCGTTATCGTGGAGCAGGATCGGCCCCTTCCGATTCATCAATGCTGGACAAAGACGTTGCAATTTTTGAGTTCCGAGTTTCGCCACCATTTCTCGTGTGGTTTTGGTTGGGTCTTCTTCCACTTTTGACCTCAGCTGGTCGTTGTCCAGAGCAAGATGACGGCCCCGACCTTCCTTGTCTTCGAGGTCGAAATCTCCTCTGCGAAACTTCTGGAACCAACGCTGCACCGTGCACTCATTAATAGCCCCTGACCCCACACTGCATTAATATTACGAGCCGTTTGCGCAGCGCTGCGCCCTAATTTAAATTCGTAAAAATAAATTTGACGAAAATCGCACTTTGACATTTTCGATTCAAGACCTTTGAACACACTGAACAAAACGATTTTACTAAACAAATTCATGGTGAATGAGAGGGTATTAGATAAGGTTTGTTTTGGTATAATAATGATCAATGTTAGGATTAGCTTTGTTTACACAATTGGAATTAAGATATTGCAATAGAGGAAACCTGCATTAATTTTGCATCAACCCAATATTTTAATCGGAATAAAATCTATATGACATTCAATTTCATTAAATGTTACTAAGAATTTTACTGAGTTTAATTAAAATCTTTTTTGAGAAAAAGGTATAGATGTGAAAAATTGATTGGCTCTTCTGGTGAACCAGTTTTCATAAAAAAAAATTGCAGTATCCTCTCAGGTATATACACTTCTACAACATGAAATTTCAGACCTGTATGAATTTTAAAAACTCACTTTTTTTGAGCTAGACTTTCCCCATAGAGACCTTTTGGCGTTAATTGGTTATTTGGACTCAAGCCATCCTAAACCGTGTACTTCCAATAAAAATACTTATATTTAAAAAAAACACTCTTGGCTCCCCTATCGGAAAAAAAAAAAAACTATGCTCTTGACGTTCAACTTTCCGCAACCCCACTGCTGGGTCTTACTTGAGAGTTCCGTGGGGCGACGTTCATCACAGGTGAGTCACTTGTTTTCAGAAAATAAATCATTAAAAAAATTAGTTGATTTTATTTTTTCCCAGCATTATATGTTATATTAATTAACAAACATAGGAGTTTATTTATTAAATATTTTATAACCTTCAACATCCACCCTTAATGGACTCTTATCGGTTAATTTCATTTGATTACTCTGTAAGAATTTTCTGAAGTTGTGCGTGATTTCTATTCATATTTTTATTTTCGATTCTGGCAATGTAATAAAAATCATTTTTAAGCATTTCTCATTCAAGTCATATGTGTATGTCGAAACTGTTACAATCTCGTTGGAAGCCTCGAACAGCTGTGATTTCGCATTAAACACGTTGGACGAAGCGTAAGCAGCTAAGACGATCTCGCCTCACGCGAAAAACGTAGATGTTGTGAACGAGTTAAACCTATTGAAACCTATTTATCTTCCTATTGAAAATATATACCAAAAAAATCGAAACTCCACCTCCTTTCCATAAAATATTGTCGCTAGATTTGTCAATGATGAACTCTATATAAAATTTAAATTCGAAATTTATTACATCCAAGAACATGATGAACTTTATGCGTACCTTATTTTTTTAAAAAGTATATTGCTTGAATAAATACGTCACAACTGTATACAACATACATGTTCTTCTTTGGTGGTATTTTGAAATTTTGACTGAGTTGTAAATTCGCTGCCACCCCAGGAATGATCCACTAACCTTGGAGGATCGTAGCCTCCACCTAGACATGGCGGTCCCTCGACTTGTCAACGCTCGCCATTCATCGTCGATCAGCCGAGACACGGCCTCCTCGATCGAGGTCTCATGTCCGCTGTCGTTGTTCCCGGGCCCGCCAAAACCCCTCCATAAAATAGCCGCGAGTTGCGAGCGAGACAGACGCCTTGTCGCAGCAGTTCCTGTCCATAGCTCAGGGCTCAGACATTCGAGAGGCAAAAAATAACGAGCAATTACGAAAGACAATAGGGGAAGGCCTCTCACTCGCCGCCCACCTCGAACAAATGCCAAGGTTGGTAAACTATTACAGACATAGTGTATTTGTGCCGGCCAAAATGTGGGACTGTATATTTACGACCTCAGCTCGAGTCATAACTTATCTATAATTGAGCATTGTTCGTGCTTTACTGTATAATTGACACCTAGTGGACGTCGTTTATTATATAAATAGCTGTATTCTTATGATTTATCCCTTCGGAAATACGGGCCGATGCCGATAATGTAAACATTTGCTCTCGAGTCGTGAGCGTTTCTGAGCTCTTCCTAATGCTTCGTAATTGATTCCTGTTGTTGCTTGTGAAATATGGAGTCTGCGCCTGAGGTATCATCCTCAATGGAACGGGATATTAGCTGGAGTATAGCATCAAATTCATGTGATCCAAGTTTAAATAGATTCTTCTTTTAATGCAAAGGAAAACCAGTGTTGTTTTTTTAATTTATTGTACTAATAACAGAAACACACTTGACCGTTAGCAACACTACTTTACATACAGACCTTCACATGCCAACAGTCAACGAACAGATTCGGACCCTCTACAAACGTTTTCACAACAACTTACACAGACATACTAACATTCTAATACGAAGCATGGCCACTAGTAACATGCCGGACAATACTCGCATAAGACTGAAAAGAAGTTGGATGATGGACCTTCTAAGCTAAATCCGTAATAGGAAGCTCGCCAGGAAGAGGTGCCGCTGGGCATCTTCTCTCCATCATGCCTACCACGCCAACTATCATTCATTCATCATCACATTCGCTAATTGTCAACATTTAATGGTCAGGTGTAAATGAAAAAATTTGAAGATAAAAAAAAAATTATTGTAAAGTAAGTTAGTGTTTTTCAATATTTCAATTCTATCCCCTGTGTGTCTTTAAAATCATGTATAATTGGGTAATAATGCATTTTATAAAAAATGATTAGTTAAGATGCTTTTATGCATACATTATCACTTTCAACCAAGATTCCTTATCTTTATGAATTATTACAACAACTGAATATGTTTTATGATAAAATGCACAAAAAGACATGAAGAGAAACTGCTCATTGTAGGTATCTCCAGTAGATAGATGATTTAAAGAAGTTCCCGACACCATCTTCTATTTAAACGCCTCGCTGGATTATCAGGAATTGAAGATAAACTAGGATAGAAACTAACTAGTGGATTAGAATACCTATATGCGATAATTACTATAAGATAAAATTTAGAGACTGAGACCCAGGTTTTTTTTTTTTTTTTTTTTTTTTTTTTTTTTTTTTTTTTTATTTAATGAAATTTACAACTGTATTCGATAAATACAACAAGTAAATAGGCTTGATATATGATTAGAACGCATGGTGGTCCTGAGAAGAAACTACCCATTGGTAGCACTCCAATGTCTCATTTATGTTAGGAGGTCTCTTGGCCATCTTCTTTTAAGGCGCCTCGGTGGGTTGTCGGGAATAGATATGGAGGAGAGGTCACGGATAGGCGGGTTTGAGTGGGCAGGGAGTTTGGAATGAAGAAAGGTATATCTGTCTTCAACAAATGGGATATTTAGGTCTTTATGGATGATTTTATTAGTAAAAAAGTAGGGAGCATTGAGGATTTTACGAAGTATTTCGGACTGCAAGGATTGGATGCGTGAGGAATTTGATGGATTAGTAGACCCCCATAGCTCAATGCCATAGGTCCAAATAGGCCTGATAATTGTGATATAAATGAGCTTTTTGTAGCAACTAGGAAGTTTTGAGCGTTTGTCGAGTAAGTGTTGTAGTAATCTGTATCTACGAGCAGTTTCCTGTCGTTTCAGTCTAGTATGAGGATTCCATGTTAGGCGTTTGTCGAGGTGGAGTCCTAAGTACTGAACTGTTCAACAGGAGTAAGTAGGATATTGTTAAAGGATACGGTGGGGCAGGAGGTCATAGGTTTACGACGTAGAGTGAAGGTGATTTGATGGGATTTGTTAGGATTTATTTTAATTCTTTAGTTTTGAGACCATTCTTCTATGACTCATAAGTTCGTTTTTTTAAATATTATACATCAATGGCTACTTGCCTTGCCATGGTGACCCTCATCTCATCAACCTATAATATAAGACAAACCAAATTAAAACACTAGAACCAGTTGAGTCTCAGCTACTATATTATATCTTATAGTAATTATCGTATAAAGGTATAATCTGTATGAGTTTCATAATTTTTCACTCAGTCCTCTTTGAGATATTTTACTATAAATATTACCGAGCTGGAAAATAATCCTTATTTGAAAATTTATATTGAAAAAAGGATATAATTTACAGGATCGATATTTAGAAAACAAGAAGCGCAATGATAAGGCTATATAAGGAAAAATAATTAAGCATGAAAATAATTTCTAACCTCCCCTCTCATAGCGTGCCAAAGGTTTCAGTTGGTTTAATTTTTCGTGATTTTTTAAACCGTTTTCTTGGCTACTTATGTAATGTGTTGTACGGACCAAAGTGGTATTGAATACTCTCACCATCATTCTAGTTTTAATTTGGTTCTTAAATATGCAAAATTCCAGGAGTTAATCAATTTTAAAGAAAACGTTATTGTAACAGTTAAGAGTTTTATAACTCTGGAACTAGGTTAGTCTCAAAGACCAAACTTATATCACTTAAACACATCGTATAGATAGGTAATCCGTATCAGTTTCGTAATTTTTCACTCAGTCCCTTTTGAGATATTTTCGTGTAAACATCGCGAAAAATAAATTTTTGCCGATTTTGAAAATTCATATACAAAAAAGGACTACGTTCTCAAGATCGAAATTTTTACAGCAAGTGGGACTAAGACTAAGCTATATAATAAAAAATAATTAAAAGTGAGTCTCATTTCTTTTATATACTTTTATCTCTTTATAAATCAAGTTTTTTATTCAATTTCGAGAATTTTTAAACAACTTTCTTCACTATTTAGGTAATGAGTTGTGGGGGGCAAAAAATACAAAACATGTTCTTATCTTATTGTTAGTTTTTGTTTTGATATGATATCTAAAAAAATTGGTGCAGGCAACACACGACTTTAACTTACCTCCATTTATAAATTCAATGATTGATTTTCAAATACAGTTAGAGATAAAAATACGTGAAACTATTAAATAATTAATTAAATTGAATTTCTATAGAAACATGTGTTTTATTAACAAATCTATTATATTATTATCTAAAACAATTACTTAGTTTTATCTTCTTTTCATCACTCTCTATTAACTTTTAAAAGCTTGTGTATGAGATGATATTTATTCTAAAATCTTTAGCTTTCCAACGGTATATCATACATGTATATTACTGCTCTTATGTTCAAAAACGAAAAATTGCATTAAAAAAATATTTTTTCTGTTTTCTCCTTTAGTTGGGTATCGAATTTATTCAATTTATGTATTTACCTGTTTTTCATCAGCGTTAACAAGATGATCTAGTTATTATTATTGAATCTACAAAATTAAACGTACTTTAGGGGAAGAAAATTATTAAAATTAAAATATTGGCATTTAAGCCCTGTCAGACCATTTTTATCCTAATAAAACCTACATGATATTAAAGCCCATTATATTTTACATCGATATAGCGAGTTTAATCAAAATCGTCGGAACCGTTTTCGAGAAAATAGAAAAAAGGTACAAAATGCAGAGTATAAAGTGCCTCTTCTGGTAAGCTTTTTTTGATGAAATAAGTATTGTCACGTCTCGGGCGTATAGTTGTCTTAAATATGAAATTTCAGTTTCATAGGACCTACCGTTTCCGCCCGGGAGTTACCACACACACACACACACAGACCTTTTTGCGGGACTTGGTTATTTGGACTCAGGAGACCCTAAAACGTGTATTTCCGTTGAAAACTGGAATTCGAAAATTTTCACGATCGCAATACTTCCCCTTACTATATATAGTAAGTGAAAGTAATACGTGAAACTATTAAAGAATTAATTAAATTGAATTTCTATAGAAACATGTGTTTTATTAACAAATCTATTATATTATTATCTGAAACAATTACTTAGTTTTATGTTCATTTCATCACTCTCTATTAACTTTTAAAAGCTTGTGTATGAGTTAATATTTTTTCTAAAATCTTTAGCTTTCCAACAGTATATCATACAGTATATTACTGCTCTTATGTTCAAAAACAAAAAATTCATTAAAAATTTATTTTTTAAGTTTTTTCCATTAGTTGGGTATCGAATTCATTCAATTTATATATTCACCTGTTTCTCGACAGTGGTAACAAGATAATATAGTTATTTTTATAGAATCAACAAATTAAAGGTACTTTAGAGAAAATAAATTTAAAATATCGGCGGTTAAGCCCTGTCAAACCATTTTAATCCGAATAAAACCTAAATGATATTAATGTCCATTAAAATATACATCGATATAGCGAGTTTGATCAAAATTGTCTGAACTGTTTTCGAGAAAATAAAAAAAAAGGTGCAAAATGCATAGTATTAAGTGGCTCTTCTGATAAGCTCATTTTGTTGAAAAAGGGTTTGTAACGTCTCGTGCGTATATTTGTCTTAAATATCCAATACCGTTTTCGCCCGGGAGTTACCGCACAGACCTTTTTGCGGGACTTGGTTATTTGGACTCAGGGGACCCTAAAACGTATATTTCCGTTGAAAACTGATATTCGAAAATTTTCACGATCGCAATACTTTCCCTTACTATATATAGTAAGTGAAAGTAAAAATTGATACTAAAATGGATTTGGCTCTACGGATGTGGATGATATGGATGATTCCATAAAAAGAAATGACCCCTCCCTTTAGTTGCAAAGAGGTAGAACGACCCGGAGGCGAGAACTAGTCGGTCACGAAGGAGCCACCCAGAGTCACGATCCGGCTTCTGTATAAATCCATGCCGGCTTTTTACAAATTGAACGTTTTAGGAATTGCCGATTGTCTTTCATAAAAAGTAAACAATATCCCGCCCCTCGCAGAGGATTTATTGCCCAGCTCTCTTTCACAATGGCCACTCTTTGTCCCTTCTTCTTCTTCCTCCGCGTCTTCTTCTTCTCTTTTCTCCCACGTCAGTGCCATCTATATATCACAAATAACTTATTCGGTAGGCGGTGGCCTTGTCCGAATTCGGAGGCCCGCCCCAGCCCCTTCGATTCCCGATAACGATTTTATCGGCAAAAAACAAAGCGCTCCGGTAAGATTCCTATCGTTTTATCGCAACAATTGGTTATCACGTCCAAAAGTGCCGTAAACTGGGCAGTATCGATGGAAATCGCTAAAACAGTTTACAAATGTTCCAAAAGGTAAAATATATATATATATATATATATATATATATATATATATTTTTTTTTTTTTTTTTTTTTTTTTTTTTTTTAAATTGTTAAATTTCATTATAAAATATCTGAACAACAAACGACTTTCACTTATATCGGTTGTGGAAGTCAATTTAAGATGTTTTAATTATAGTTAGAGTTCAACTAAGTGTTGGAAACATATGATTTAGATTAAGTAATATAGTTCCTCAAAATTTTACTTTCATTTACTATATATAGTAAGGGAAGGTGTTGCGAACGTGAAAATTTTCGAATTCCAGTCTCGCAAAAAGGTCTGTGTGCGTGTGGTAACTCCCGGGCGGAAACGGTAAATCCTATGAAACTGAAATTTCATATTTAAGACAACTATACGCCCGAGATGATTCAAAATCTATTTCATCAAAATGAGCTTACCAGGAGAGCCACTTTATACCATGCATTTTAAACCTTTTTTCGATTTTCTAGAATACGGTTCCGACGATTTTGATTAAACTCGCTATATCGATGTAAAATTTAATAGGCTTTAATATCATTTAGGTTTTATTCTGATTAAAATGGTTTGACAGGGATTAAAATGCCGATATTTTAAATTTTCTTTCTCTAAAGTACCTTTAATTTTGTTGATTCTATAATAATAACACTATTATCTTGTTACTACTGATGAAAAACAGGTAAATATATAAATTGAATGAATTCGATACCCAACTAAAGGAGAAAAAAGAAGAAATATTTTTTAATGCAATTTCTTGTTTTTGAACATAAGAGCAGTAATATACATTTATGATATACCGTTGGAAAGCTAAATATTTTAGAAAAAATATTATCTTATACTCAAAAGTTAATAGAGAGTGATGAAAAGAACATAAAACTAACTGATTATTTTAGATATTAATATAATATATTTTTTAATAAAACACATGTGTCTATATAAATTTAATTTAATCAATTCTTTAATAGTTTCACGTATTTTTATATCTAACTGCATTTTAAAAGTTTATTTATTGATTTTATAAATGGAGGTAAGTGAAAGTCGTGTGTTGCCCGTACCAGATTTTTTTTTAATTTATATTTTAATGAATTTTACAAATGTATATTAACATGAATACAACAAGTAAAAGTGTTGAATTATAACAAAGGGCGTGAAAGGCTTTTGAAGAAACTACCCAGTGGTTGAATATCAGTGTTTATGTAAATAAGTAGATCCCGAGGCTATCTGCTTTTCAATCACCTCGGAGGGTTGTCAGGAATATGTGAGGTTGATAGGTGGTGGACAAGAGGGTTTATATAGGATGGGAGTTTAGAATTAAAAGTGGTATATCTGGTACGAGAAAGGTCTGCAACAATTGGGATAATAAGGTCATTATGGATAATTTCCTCAAATTTGTATATATATATATATATATATATATATATATATATATATATATATATATATATATATATATATATATATATATATAAGATAACATTTTTTTCTAAAATATCTAGCCTAACGGTATATTATACATATTAATGTTCTTGTGTATGGGGAAAAAATTAGCTAAAGAAATGTTTGTGCTATTTTCTCCTCCAGATTGTCATGAAATTTCACTTGTTGCATATAATGCAATGAAGGGTGTTTAAATAAGTAACTAAAGACGATATATATTCATTTTTCGAATCTACAAAATTAAAGGTACTTTAAAGGATACATTTTTGAGAAACAGTTCTTTATTAAGTTATATTACAATCAGTCCAATTTAGGGCATTTTTAATAGTGATAAAGTACAACATTCATACTACATTCACACGATATATACAAAACAATAAATTTATATAATAATAATACAATATACATATATACAAAAGAAAATTAATAAAAATATTATACAAAACAATATCAATAAAAATATTATACAAAAAAAATCAATTTAAAATATTATACAAATCAAAATCAATAAAAATACATACAAAAGTCACTCATACCTATATGCAATCCTAAAGCATACAGCACGTGAGTGGAGAATCTAGCCAATGCTAGAACTCCAATATACATATTACAAGAGATCTCGAGGCCACTGCCGTTTCAACCTTCTAGAGGGATGGTAAGAATGTGTGGAGCTGGATAAGGATTGAGCTAGGGGATTAGGGTAATGGATAAGGTTCTGATGGAATTTAGGGAATTTTGATGGTATAAGGTCTAAAATAAATGGAATATTTAGGTCGCGGTGTAAGGTAAGGATAGTGACATAATAAGGAGAATTAACTATGGTTTGAAGGACTTTGGATTGGAAGGATTGAATGCGTTTGATGTTAGAAATTTTGGCGGTCCCCCACAGTTCAAGTCCATAGGTCCTGATAGGTTTCAGTACTGTCTTGTATATTAGCAGTATGTTTTCTATGATAGTTTAGAATTCTGTTCAGTAGTCTGTATAATTGGCCAAATCGTCGATTAAGTTCTTGTCTTTTAAGTCTAGTATGTGGGTTCCAAGTTAGTCTTTTGTCCAGAAGGAAGCCAAGATACCGGACTGTGTCGGAGAAAGGAAGCGGAACGGAGTTAAAGAGAACTGGAGGGCAGTATTGTCTTCGAAGGGTAAAGGTGACATCTTTGCATTTGGATTGATTGATTTTGATTTTAAAGGATAAATAAATAAACTATCGGCATTTAAGATATAGTATTATATTTTAATCAGAATTAAAATTAAACGATATTAAAGCCCATAAAATTGTATATCTGTATAGCGAGTTTAATCGAAAGCATTGGAGCCGTTTTCGAAAACAAAAACCAAAAAAAAAACAAAAAAAAAACAGTTTTACGTCCCCTTAGAATAATAGCAAAACTAAAAATTTTGTATTCCCTTTAATATATCATAGAGACATTGTCCAAAGAGATTAAATGCAATAAGGTATTTATCCCACACAAAAGTGCAACTGTGCAGCCAAGTCATTTAAAAAAACAAAGTAATTCGATTTAATTGTTGGAACAGTTATCCTTTAAATTTGCCAGGAAACAATTTATTCTCTAAATAACGTGTCATGACGTTGCAAGGATTTCTAAATAAATATGAAAACTTAAACGAAGAGTAATGGCCATTGCTTTCACACTTCATTTAACGAACAACAGGTCATTATTTAGAACTATTTTCGCGACCAATATATGCATTTTATCAAATATTATTTTAAATTAAAATATACAATTATTTCACATTGCTTTATTTTTGCAGTGAATGGTGTCTTAAAGTAATATTACAATGGTCCTTATTGAGAAAGATCGATCACTGAATATATTTTTTTTTAATGTTAAACATATTTATTGATATTTACAACAGTATACAAAATAATTCACGTAAATGTGATGAAAATTGACATGAAATGCATGTAGCGACACCACCCATTGGCACCATTATAAAAATATTCTAAACTAGAAGCTCTCCGGGCCATGTTCTTTTTAGACGCCTCGGAGGGCTATCAGAAATTGAAGAGTAAGGCATAATGGAAACCGGTGGATTAGGGTGGGAATGGAGTTTTTCATGGAATGAATTGTACTTTGTTCGGGATAAATCAGAAACATATGGAACGTTAAGGTTTTTATGGATAAGTTTATTCGTTACAAAGTATAGAGAGAGCATTGAGTATTTTACGAAGGATTTTGGATTGTAAGGATTGGATACGAGAGGAATTTGATGGTTTAGTAGACCCCCATAGCTTTACTCCGTAAGTCCAAATTGGTCTTATGATAGTCATGTAGATGAGCCTTTTTTAGTTAATAGGAAGCTGCAACCGTTTGTCCAGTAAGTGTTGAAGTAGCCGAAAACGGCGTGAATAAAATTTAAATTAGGAAATTTGAATTAAATTTTAAATTAGGTCAGTGTAGCTTCATCTCTATTTCGTATTGGGTACTTTGAGAGCTCAAAATTGCAAGAGCGAATGTGTACGAAAAAATTATATGTTTTAATCCATTATTCTCTGTGAACTATTTAAAAAAACATATCTGCCTATGACAGCCAAAACGGGTCCCCCAGCAAGCAAACAGCCTAAGCATGAAGCTATGAAGCTTCAGCAAAGTTGAGCATACCCCAACAAATATAATCTAAATATCAGTTGTTTTAAGGGGCTTTGAAAATTATTATGTGTAAGACCGTCCAATATCGATACTAGATCTGAAAATAGTTTTATATATATTTTTTTTTTATTTATTAAATTATATTTAAAATATACAATTTGTTTCGATATGAACAATAGTAATAGTGATATGGGACCATATTCGTACAACTATAAAAGTTGATATAATTGATTTTATTTATCATTTGTAATAACACATGTATATATTGAATAAAAACTACTTGACTCTATGCCAAAGGTCACGTGTTCAAAGCCGCAGGTGGTCCTAGGATTTTTTAATAGGAGTAAAAAATCCTTAGTTATGCCGTCCTTCGGAGGGGACGTTAAAAGGTGGTTCCGAGCCTGTGCGATGTCAGGTACTCGTTAAAGATCCCTATCCTAATAAAACCTGGATAGGCAAAATTTAGGACTCCCACTGTAGCATCGCCCAATTAGCCACAATAGCAAAAGGTGACGTTAAATAAATAAACAAACAAAACTACTTGACTAAATTTTTATTAAAAATTTATAATAAAATTAATTGTGCATTTTTGCTTTGCATATGTCGGTAATTATGTGCTGTAAATGACATTGCGTAAAAAAAGTTTTTATTGCTATCAACAAAAAGTAAAGATAATAGATGAAACGTAACTAAAAATAGGGCTACTAGTGGTGTAGTGTATAGCATAACAAACTTCTATGGGCGAGGTTTTGATTAAAGCTTTTTTGAGATCATAAAAAGGTGCAAAACTCATGGTATAAAGTGTCTCTTTCGGTTGGCGGATTTTGATCAAAAATTTCTAATATCTCCGGAATAGAAACTTTGAAAATATAAAATTTCAGCTTTGCACAATATCGTTTTTGAGTTAAAATGCGTGGTAATTTAGGGACCCGTCATTTGGACTCAGGGACCCTAAAACGTGACTTTCCAGTGAAAACTGTAATTCGAAACTTTTCCGTACCATATACTTCATACATAGGTAGATGAAATAAAAATAACTTTTGAATCCGTAATTATTTTATTTATTTATTATTAACAATTTTTTATAAATATTAGAATCATTCTTTCATAATAAAAGTAATTCTATTTTTTTTTTTACCTACATAAATTTTACGCTATTTCCTTAAACGATTATAAAATTAAAATCTTTAAGCGATCAAAAGAAAAATACAGGCAGCTTGAATGGGCATTCCAGTTGTAGATTTATGTAGGCTCTCCGACAGCGTAAGTGGATCCATTCAGCCTTCCCTTCTACCTCCAATGTCCATTGTAGAAGGGGGGGGGGGACCAAGTTTTCTTTAGCCTGGCCCCTGTGCAAACCAACGCCCCCCTTCCCATAAAATTTTCGACCCTTGGGAAATCCCTTCCTGACCGGGGCCTAATTGCCCTTAGTAGAGGAGGAAACCCATTTCTGGTCCTCCGGGCTGGATAGGTTTCATTTTCTATATTAAAAAAATGGTAATAATAAAAAACAAAGTAATTTTTAAGATATGAGTCATGAAGGTTGAAGACGTTAGGACTAATTTAAATTATAACTAATTAATTTATATTATAACAGAGTATATAATGTGAGTGTGAACGCAAATGACCCACAAGTGTAGAGGCGTCATTAATAAATAAAATTAGCAAAATAAAAAAATGGCTATGCTTTGACACAGTCTTATACAAAGTTTATTTGCGTGTTTTAACTACCTGCATTACGTATTAGTATTCCCGCTTAAATGTTGCCATATATTTGACCTAATTTCCCTTAGTAGAGGAGGAAACCCATTACAGGTCCTCAGGGCTGGATAGGTTTCTTTTTCTATATTAAAAAAATGGTAATAATTAAAAACAAAGTAATTTTTAAAATATGAGTCATGAAGGTTGAAGGCGTTAGGACTAATTTAAACAGTAACTAATTAATTTATATTATAACAGAGTATATAATGTGAGTGTGAACGCAAATGACCCACAAGTGTAGAGGCGTCATAAATAAATAAAATTGGCAAATATAAAAAATGGCTATGCTTTTTACACAGTCTTATACAAAGTTTATTTGCGTATTTTAACTACCTGCATATACGTATTAGTATTCAGCTGAAATTTTGGCATATATAAGATAATGAAAATCACTGAAATTAATTTCATAAAAATATTTATTGCACTGAATATATTATATGATATTACACTGACATGACTGCAACATAAGTTATACTTAACATCCAACATTATGACATCTTTCAAAATTAAATTAAGAGTTAATATTTTGAGAGGACATAGATAACATTTTCTATTGTTTCATATACGGATGTTCATAAACGTAGAACCGGAATAACGAAAAAAAATCATCTGCATCTACCCGCCTTTCGAGTTAATAGATACTAATTCTTTCAGGAATCGCATTAAATTACTTTCATAAACAATAAAACAGAATCATTGAAATCGCTTCAGATATATCGGTGATACCGCATTTTTAACTTAGCTGCGGTGATTGGCCTTTTCTTTGAATATAAATTGACAGTGATGCTGATTCGTCTTTTTAAAGTTTGATTTCTTGCTATACATATAATTTAATTGTCTTTATGGCAAAATTTTAATTAAATATAACAGTTATTCTTCTTTTTCTCTGTTTAGCTTTGTCAACTCAACAGCTGATAAAAATAGACTGGTAAAAATGGAGCGTCAAACGAGCAAAGATTTTAGAAAACAAGCAAGATTTTAGCAAAGACTTAAAGATTTTGTACGAAATTTTCTTTAAAAAAAGACGTTCATTATTTTGAAAATATTTTGTTTGTTTATTTGAAAAAAAAAAAAAAAAACCTATAGCATTACAACCCATGAAGAGTTTTGGGCTCAGTACATGTATAGATTCGTACTGTTTTTAGGCCAAAATCACGCTCAGCCACCAGTTTTTTCCCCATTTTTGGGTACCCACTTTATAGAGACTGGGTGTGCTCAAGAAGGGTCTCCATACTCCAGGATCCTCCCTAGGCTGAAATAAGTTCGTTTATTTATTTAACGTAATTTGTATGCTACTGTAGCTGATCTGACGATGGGAGTATTATTTTTTGCCTATCTTGGTTTAAGCAGGATATACATCTTTAATGAATACCTAACATCGCACGTCTCCTCCGGAGAAGAAATTTTAGTCCCTTTGAAAAATGCTAGGGCCATCTGCCTGGTTCGAACCCGTTTAGGTATAGAATGTTGTTATACTAGCCGGTACACTGCAATTTTTTTTTTTTTAAATTTATTTATTGAGATATATTACAATTTGTTACAAAATGAACAATGGTAATAGTGATATGAGACCACATTCATACAATATCTACAGAAAATAATAATAATAGTCAAATTACACAAAATAGAAAATAAATAAATTCATATATATATATATATATATATACAATAAAATAATAATAAATAAAAAAAAAAACAAATCAAAACAACAACCTATAATTAAGAGAAATAAAAAGTTGGCAAATAAATAAACATCGAACAAACAATCATAACTATATACAATATATACAACTGCTAAAAGGACTCTAGGCTACGCTCTTCCCTCTACCTGTGGAGGAAAAAGCGGAATCCAAGAGATCCCAACGCCTCTATCTCCGCCGCATCACTGGTGTGAGCCGAGTTAGCCACTAAGATACCGTACATGAGTGGAGGATCCGACCAGTGTCAGAACTCCAATTTAAAAAGCACTGAAAATTGAGCCCAATAATGAACACACGTTATTCCCTCGTATAACATTCCAATTTTATCTTTAACAATTTTTGAACACCCTTTCGATGACGATCCGCTATGAAACCTTTCATTACTTGGTAAGATCTTCAAACCATTTCCTTTTCTCCGAATAACATCCTCCCTCTCCCTGCTTCTACCTCCCGGCTGATAATAAGGAAAAGCCTCCCCTTCTTAGGCCGTTCAATCTCGGAATCGATCCCGGTAATTTCCTCCTCGGCCTCGAGGAGAAGTCTATCTGTTTCAATTATTCCTCGAACCCAGGCAGAGAGTTGTTAATAAGACAAGGAAGGCCCAATAAATCCTAGGATATCATGGAAATGGAACAACTAGGGTACAAATGGAGTTGAGAGAGTTTGACAGGCAATTTGCTCTCAATTATAACCATCCTTGGGCTAAGTCGATAGGAGTAAGACAAATAAATGAAGTGGAGGGAGAAAGGGTTTGGTCGGCGGTGGTTGGGAGGGGGAGGGTAATCGCTGAATTTGCATGTTCAAAGGGTAAGATGAATCATGGGGTGTTGATTAACAGCGGATTAGGGGCACATCTGGGCTCCCAACCGCTATATCCTATTATATACTCTCTATTTATATATTTACTTTATGTACCTTTAATATCCATGCTTCGACAGGTTGGAAAATAAATCATATTTACTATATCGGAAATGATTCTGAAATAAAAAAAATCTGGTGCAGGAAACACACGACTTTCACTCACCTCCGTTTTTATAATCTATTAAAGAATTTTCAAATGCAGTTAGAGATAAAAATTAGACAAACCATCAAAGAATTAATTAAATTGAATTTCTATAGAAACATGTGTTGTATTCAAAAAATCAATTATATTATTATCTAAAATAGTCACTTAGTTTTATCGCTTTTTCATTACTCTCTACTAAATTTTAAATGCTTGTGTATGAGATAATATTTTTTCTAAAATCTCAAGCTTTCCAACGGTATATTGTACATGTATATTACAGTTCTTATGCTCAAAAACAAAAAATTGCATTAAAAATATATTTTTTCAGTTTTCTCCTTTAATTAGGTATCAAATTCATTCAATTTATATATTTACCTGTTTTTCAACAGTGCTAACAAGATAATATAGTTGTTTTTATAGAATCAAAAATATTAAAGGTACTTTAGAGAAAGAAAATTTAAAATATCGGCATTTAAGCCCTGCCAGTCCATTTTAATCCACATGAAACCTAAATAACAAAGATGAGAATATTTAAATTTGACTAAGTAGGTAGCTGTATCTAATAATAATCCTATTTTAATTTTAAAATTTGTGTTTTAATGACCATTAATATAGCTTTTTATTAACTTCTTTTATTTATTTTTAAGTTTAATTATTTTATTATGATGACTTTTATTACTTTCACTTACTACATATAGTAAGGGAAAGTATTGCGATCGCGAAAATTTTCTAATTCCAGTTTTCAACGGAAATACACGTTTTAGGGTCCCAAATAACCAAGTCCCGCAAAGAGGTCTGTGTGGGTGTGTGGTAACTCCCGGGCGGAAACGAAAAGTCCTATGAAACTGAAATTTCATATCTAAGACAAATATACTCCCGAGACGTTACAAAACCTTTTTCATCAAAATGAGATTACCAGAAGAGCCAGATTATATTATGCATCTTGCACCTTTTTTCGATTTTCTCGAAAACGGTTCCGACGATTTTGATTAAACTCGCTATTTCGATGTAAAATTTAATGGGATTTAATATCATGTAGGTTTTATTCTGATTAAAATGGTCTGACAGGGCTTAAATGCCGATATTTTCATTCCCTAAAGTACCTTTGATTTTGTCTACAATCTATTCAATGAAAATAACTATATTATCTTGTTAACGCTGATGAAAAACAGGTAAATATATAAATTGAATGAATTCGATACCCAACAAAAGGAGAAAACTGAAAAAAATATATTTGTTATGCAATTTTTTGTTTTTGAACATAAGAACTGTAATATACATGTATGATATACCGTTGGAAAGTTTGAGATTTTAAAAAATATTATCTCATACACAAGCTTTTAAAAGTTAATAGAGAGTGATGAAAATGAGATAAAACTAAGTAATTGTTTTAGATAATAATATAATATATTTTTAATAAAACTCATGTTCCTATGGAAATTCAATTTAATTAATTATTTTATTGTTTCACGTATTTTTATCCTTAATTGTATTTGAAATTAGTTGGTCGCACCAGATTTTTTTATATCATGTCTGATACCTGCAATAAGGACTTTTTGTATAATGTCTATACAGATTTATTTTTATAAATACATATATTTGTTTATTCAATTTTTACGTAATATTAATAATCAATAACTCCCTGCACCCTCAGCATTGACCAGTCAATCTATTTACGTGCTCAGTTTGAAATTAAACACTTATCCCTAGTCACGGACCAATCAAACTCGAGGGACGTCGAACAATAGCCAATCAGAACGGGTATGTATTTAGACAGGAGGTCCCAGAGGAACAACCACAGCTAGGGTTAGTGTTTTTTAAAAGCAGACATTTTTTCCTTGTCCCAGGACCCACGGGACACTTTGACAGCTGTCCGATACGCTCTGACAAGAGTTTTCGTTCCCGCTGGCGTAGTGTGGTTTTTGTGGAATGGTAGTTTGTTATGTTTTTATTGTCGAATAATATGTTTTTATAGGTTTCGAAACGGTTTATTATTGTGCTATGTTGCTTCTTACAACAGAAATAAACATTAATACTACATTCTTGATCTTCTTATCTAATCTTATAAACTATCGTGTTTACAACAAGAATATAATTGTACGATTACAAAAACATGATACGCCTAACAAACTACTTTTACTTACTTCTCTGGTCCTAGTCGAATTTAAAAGTTTCTATACAAATTTTAAGTTGAAGGGCAAAAGAGTTTCAGCTCTGATGAAAACACTTATTTTAGCTTAAATTATACAAAATAGAAATTATTATTTACAACAATCACTTGAGTTTAAGCGTTTCTAGTCCCTCTATATATATTTTCAAGTTTGTATGTTGTATACATTTTTGTTTTGGTTTATTATTTTATGAGCACTCTCAAAATTTGAGGGCTTATGTTTCAATCCGTAGAACCTCAAAGATTATTTCTCCTAATAAATAAATTTTCCCTACAAAATGAAAAAAGAAGAATCGAAATTAGTTTAGAACTAGCAGATATATAGCGTTTTGAAATTAGCAGCGGTGTTATGCCATGTTCATTTGAATTACTTATTGATATTCATATTACTTATATGATTATATTATATTATATTCATATTTATATTAGTTAATTGCCTATAAACAGTTATACCCTAATATTGTTATTTTGATATAATAAACTAATGTGTGATAATTTGCAGCGTTTTTTTTTGTTTGTTTTTTTTCCAAGATTCTTGACCTTTCTAACATTATAAATATTACTTTCTTTATTTCTAGGAAAAGAATTAACCTAGAAAAATGTTTTTCTTTATTCAATAATCAACATTTTTCTTTTTCATATTTACAAATATTTTATTATTTTTTTTTTTTTAATATTGCTTTATTGGAAAATAATAAAATCTGCCACTATCTTGGGCATTGAGTATTAGGGCTAAAATAAGTCATTCATACCATATGTACAGAGTAAAAAACAAAACAAAACAGACATAACAATAATGAAAAAAAAAAAATATATATATATATATATATCTATATATATATATATATATATATATATATATATATATAAAATAACATAAGATGAAATAAGAATAGTAAACTTAACTAATAAATGAAAATAAAAATAAAATATAAAGTAAATAAAATCTTGGCCACATTCATACCTATATACATTATTTACATACTGCCCCTGGGAACTCTGAATCGAACCCCTACACCCAGAAGTGGATGGAGTGGCACACCATATTAACAAATTATTTTTATATATGATTATATCAATTGGAACATTCTCTTCTAATTATGTTTATATGTATTTATTTATCAAAACATGTCAAATAAATCTTATTACGTTTCCAGGTACCCTATGCCTCATCTTCAGATTTTCAATATTATATTTATTTCCATATTGTATCTCAATAGAGGTCATTTAATATTATAATTTATTCACATTAAGTTTATATATATGAATAGTAATTCTATCAAATTCTAACTTTTCATTATCACATATTAATTTTTCCTGTGCACTTGCATCTATCATGTAACTAAAATAGTCTTTATCTAATGATAAAGACTAGGGTACCTCGAAACGTAATAAGATTTATTTGACATGTTTTGATAAATAAATACATATAAATTACTCTTCTATAAAAGTAATTGATATAAAATTATTTTTAGTAAATTTTAATAATATGTAAAATGCATAGTTTCCAAATCAGCCGATTTTAGATAACTATTTTTTGTAATGTTTTCCAACGCTAGATTATACATCAATGTATTTTTATTTAGGGAAATTAATTTAAATAAACATAATTTTTTTTTCTGTTTTCACTATGATTCATCGAATTAGTCCATACTTCCCTACTTTTATCAATGCTAAAAAGGATTTTTTGTTTTTAAATTAACAAAATTTAATATTTTTTTTTAGAGAGAAAAACATTGAAAAATTTTTTTTTACATTAATATGGAGAGATAAGTCGACATCGTTGCTCCTGAGTCTCAGTGTTGAAATAGTCTTAAATAATTTAGTATCTTACGACTTTTTGTTTGCTTTGAGCTAGAATTACCACTTACACATGCCGAAACTATTGGTGAATTATTCGCTAGTTTTAGCAGTGCAAGTTCACGCCACTTACTTGGTAAAACTATAGTTAATAAAATAATTTCAAATAATGTTTACTAATAACTTCATCATAGCTCATCGGTCCTTGCATGAGGTTAATATTGAAAATTTTAATAACATTTTCCCTTTATTTGAGATCTACAATACAAATAATTTAAATATGCATTGAAGAATTCTAAGCTTTACAGTAGATTTCTGAAGGCCCATCTCATTTTTTATGTACAAAAATAAAATAAAAGAAACTCTGTCTCGCTACAATATTCTTATATTGTAGCGAGACAGAGTTCGCACTTATGTATCAGTACTTACAAAAGTTCGTATTGTTTCTAAGCCAACAGCCGTGCAATGAGGTGATTAAGTTGAAATCACACTCATTCGCAAGTTTTCCCTCAGTTTTGTGAACCCATTTCATAGAGGTTACATGTGCCACAGGAAGGTCTCCTAATTCCAGGAACATCACAAGGCTGCAATAACAGAATAAATAATATTCTGCCATAGTCAGGATTCGAACCTGGGGCACGGAGTAGAGTAGCCTCGTGCTCTGTCTACTAGACCATCCCCGACTCATTATTATATTTTTTATTTATTCTAAACTTATCAAATTTTCCATCAGACAAATCAGCACTTAGCGTAATTTCTGAAAACTATTCTTACCCAAAAGTAAATAAATGAACTCTTTATTTATTTATTTGTATTCACCGTCTCAGTTAGTATAATTCGTAATTGATAATATATTATGTTTCTTAATTGCATGGTGTTTATTATTAGATTCAAAACCTCACCTTCATCCATCATCGATCCTGTATTTATGCGAAGTTGCAAACCTCTTTGTGAATGAACCATACTATTATATATAATATATTTATATTTATTAATGTATAATATAGTAGAGACAGAGCACTGTGCCTTGGGGTACGCTGTGGTGTTTAGACTGGAGGTCGGTGGTGTTTAGTATGCTGCCCCTAGCTAGAGCCCGTATTGATTCAGTGTCCCACCAGCCCCATACCGTCTCCTCTCTGTATACACCTTACCGCTGTCTATATCTCTATGTATATACCTTTATATGTTACCTTATCTATATACAATGAGGTATATACCTATCAAAGAGAATCTATTGCGAAAACAACTCTATGGAAGCCAAGGCAAAAGTAAATACATTTGAAAGTATATTAATGTTTAAGAAAATTTCATTACCAATATTCCATCCTACGATTACAGTAAATACTGAAAATAATATCTATATGATTCAAGAGTATTTTGAAAAAATGGTGTAGCCCACGCTAGAGCTTCTGTTGTGAATAAATTCTCGTGACAATAAAACATAATATTTTATTAAATATATATTTAAAATAAGACGGATGATTTATCTGAAAAGTATGCGGATTTTACGATAGTTAAAATTAGTAAAAGTATAAATCGATAACTGAATCAAGAAATAATTTAAAGAGGGATAAATCAAGGTTCTTTTTTATTTACATCTTTATCGACATTAAGTATAAAATATAAAATACAGGAATGTATGTATATTCTGCTAGAATCTCATACAGTGCACTGTTATATATATATATATATAATATATATATATATATATATATATATATATATATATATTTCTTCATTAAAATAACTTCGGATAATAGAAGGGCATTTATGCAGTACATATTTCTGAAGCTCTATATATTGATTTTTATAATAAATTTAAGCTATAAAAAAAAATTAAAAATTTATGTCTTGAAAAATGCTCTACTTTTATGGTCTTTAAAACAAAATATAATTAAAAAAAAAATAACATTATGCCTTACATAAGTAACGCAAAACTCCCGCCTTAATTTTTACTACAACTTAGTTTCTTACAAATAAAATTTAAGACTAGTCTACACAATATAGATATGTACGTATGGCTTGTATGAAACAGCTCATTTTAATTATATTTAACTAAACTATAATTTAGTTAAATAAATAACCTATTCCAATGATTCTATTTCAAGTTTAGTATGACTATTATAATAAAAAAAAAAAAGTTGATTTAAAATAATGTCCATTTAAACCATACTTAGGTTTTTGATTATTCGTGTATATTTATGTTCTTTATCAAGAGTAAGTGTTTAAAAAATAACCTTCCAATATTAACTGAAAATTCAAGGTTTCGTATTCGTATGTTTGGATCATATTACATTTATTTTTACTTTCACTTACTATATATAGTAAGGGAAAGTATTGCGATCGTGAAAATTTTAGAATTCCAGTTTTCAACGGAAATACACGTTTTAGGGTCCTCTGAGTCCTCCCGGGCGGAAACGGTAAGTTCTATGAAACTGAAATTTCATATTTAAGACAACTATACGCCCGAGACGTGACAAAACGTTTTTCATCAAAATGAGCTTACCAGAAGAGGCACTTTATACCATGCATTTTACACCTTTTTTCGTTTTTCTCGAAAACTTTAATTTTGTAGATTCAATAATAATAACTAGATTATCTTGTTAACGCTGATGAAAAACAGGTGAATATATAAATTGAATAAATTCGATACCCAATTAAAGGAGAAAACAGAAAAAATATTTTATTAATGCAATTTTTCGTTTTTGAACATAAGAGCAGTAATAAAAATGTATGATATACCGTTGGAAAGCTAAAGATTTTAGAAAAATATCATCTCATACACAAGCTTTTAGAAGTTAATGGAGAGTGATGAAAAGAAGATAAAACTAACTGATTATTTAAGATTATAATATAACAGATTTTTTAATAAAACACATGTTTCTATATAAATTCAATTTAATTAATTCCTTAATAGTTTCACATATTTTTATCTCTAACTGTATTTGAAAATTCTTTTATTGATTTTAAAAATGGAGGTAAGTGAAAGTCGTGTGTTGCCCGCACCAGATTTTTTAGTTTTCTTATCTAAATCAAAAATTAATATTCGTTTTGTATTGACTACATAATAAATAATGTTTCCTATAGTTTATTTTTTTTTTTTTTTGTATTCGACCAATTGGTTCATCGACAAGTTTCAATTTACAAAATTTATATCATATTTGGGAGCAATATTTAAAAAATTGGTATCATTGCATAAAATTAAAATAAGATAAATTAAGATCAAACTTTAGGGATCACTTGTAGTTGGGTAGTTAGCATAACAGCCTCCTATGCCAAAGGTCACGGGTATAAACCTGCAGGTGGTCCTAGGATTTTTTTAATGGGAGTAAAAAATCCTTAGTTATGCCGTCCAGCGGAGGGAAAGTTAAAAGGTGTACTCGACCCTGTGCGATATCAGGTACTCGTTAAACGTTCCTATCCTAATTAAACCTGGATAGGCAAAATTTATGACTCCCACAGTAGCATCGTCCGATTATCCAAAGTACCATAAAGTGACGTTAAATTACTAAAGAAACAAGATTAACTTTAAAAATGAAACAGTGTTTAAAACATATATGATTACGAAACTATACTAAAATGTAAAAGCCAAGTTATAACTTTTAAACTTTCATTGTACATTTATACTAAAATTATATGTATTTTATAATTTTATGTTAAAATATCTTCATTAAAAATATTTGCTAACTACCCAGCTCAAGTTGGACAAGAATTCAAAAAGCATTCAATCATGGAAAGTAATAGATCAAGAAACTATTTTTATCAACCACATTTTTGTAGTAAAATTGATTTAAAAAAGAACAACAAAACATTAAAAGCATATTAAAGAATTGAATTTTCTATAAACTCGCAGTTAAAATGAAAAAAAAAAAAAAACGAATCTATTAAGGTGACAATTGTTATTTAAATTTCAATTATCAAATAGTTGTATATCAAAGAGTAAAAAAATGCTTCTCTAGCCTTTTCGTATCGCGAATTTTGGAATACTGCTTAGTGACACATTCCAAATTTCAACTGCAATTAATTTACTCTAGACACGTAACTCATTTACAAGTATTAGGTAATCAATTAATTTAAATCCCATTACAATAATACCTATATTTTTTATTAATTTTAACTGATCCTAGATTAATAAATTTTAAGTTGCAAACAGGGTACACATCCTTTCTCTTTAAGGACAGCTTTATGCCTAGTAAAGTTTTATTTTCAGAGGCCCGCATCCTCAGAACGTGATAATTCCTCTGAAGCAAGGCTGTTGAAATCCATAAAAGACTAAAAAGACATTAATCCTGGATCAGTAACTCATCCTTTTTATTCCTCGCGGTGGCTAATTGGAAGTGTAATAACCATTACAAATATAGATGCATGATCTTCAGTCATGCGAAGGTAAGACCAGTGGCAAGAAGCCTTTCTCCGCTCGCTACCAGGATGTGCTGCAGATCATAAAATTATTGGACGTCAATGAAATATATTGAGGATGTTACTTAAATTATGCTAAAGGTCCATTATTTATTATCATTTTATGAACGACATAAATCTATTAGTGAATAAAAACTTAGCAATTCGAGTACTAACATCACCATTAACACAATCCACATTCTCTGGTCTCAATCAGTTAAATACTTAGGCTTAACATAAGACAAATCGGCTAAACATAAGACAGTACCAAGAATAAACTTGACTCTGACAAAGTATAACAAAAATGAAACACCGCACTATGTACTAAGAGAAAAATCTGGTGTGGAAAACACACGACTTTCACTTACCTCCATTTTTAAAATCAATGAAAGAATTTTCAAAAACAGTTAGAGATAAAAATACGTGAAACTATTAAGGAATTAATTAAATTGAATTTATATAGAAACATGTGTTTTATTAAATATGAATTTTACATCGTTGAATTTTTATTACAACCGTTGAATTTTACATCGATATAGCGAGTTTAAAAAAATCGTCGGAACCGTTTTCGAAAAAATCGAAAAATGGTGCAAAATGCATAGTATAAAGTGGCTCTTCTGGTAAGCTCATTTTGATGAAAAAAGTTTTGTCACGTCTCGGGCGTATAGTTGTCTTAAATATGAAATTTCAGTTTCATAGGACTTACCGTTTCAGCCCGGGAGTTAGCACACACATACAGACATTTTAGGACTCCGGGGACCCTAAAACGTGTATTTCCATTGAAAACTGGAATTCGAAAATTTTCACGATCGCAATACTTCTCCTTACTATATATAGTAAGCGAAAGTAAAAAAGGTAAAGGCGAGTCTCTTTTCCTTTACAATGTTTTAACTTGCTAAATTTCTTGTTTTGTACATTTTCAACTTTTTAGATCACTTTCTCTATCAACTATTTAGGAAGTGTGCAGTGAAGACAAAACTGTAAAGAACATCTTTGTCATTTTGTTCTGATTTGATATTTTTATAATTCCCAGACCTGATAGAGATGTTCCTAACACATCTTAACCTTGGTTTTTTATTTATGAAATAATATGGAATTATTGAGAAAAAAAATCTTGAAAATCATGTTGAGCTTGTGTATTGATTGACCCAAGATTGTAACTTTTACTAACCTATATATGAAATATATATAAAGTATTACGATCGTGAAAATGTTCGAATTCTAGTTTTCAACGGAAATACACGTTTAAGGAATTGGACAGATTGTATATATTGCTCAATAAATAAAAAAAAAAAAAAAAAAAAAAAAAAGTTTCATAGGATTTACCGTTTCCGCCCTGGAGTTACCACACACACACACACACAAACACAGACCTTTTTGTGGGACTTGGTTATTTGGACTCATGGGACCCTAAAACGTGTATTTCCGTTGAAAACTGGAATTCGAAAATTTTCACGATCGCAATACTTCCCCTTACTATATATAGTAAGTGAAAGTAAAAATACAATGAAATTGTATGTGATCATTCAGATCACACAAAAATATTCACAGATGGGTCCAAAATAAATGATAAAGTTGGTTCATCTATCATTACACCTGTAAGTACCCTTAAGGTCAAACTGCCTAACCTAAGTTGCATATATACTGCGTAACTTGTAGCAATATCAAATGCATTCGAATTCATTAGGTCACGTGATGAGTCGAATTTCATTATTTGCACTGATTCCCTTTCTGTCCTTAAGAGCCTTCATTATATTTGCATTGATAACCCACTAATTAATAAGATCAGAAAATATGTGGGAGATTTAAAAATACTGATAAAAGAACTTGTGTTCTTGTGGATTCCATCCCACGTAGGCATTGATGGTATTGAAGAAGCGGACCGGGCTGCGAAAGAAGCTGCATTGTCAACTCCACCCAAGCTGCAACGTCCAAATCCACCCAACTTACATCAAGGAAGATGTAAAAAATTACTTTAAGGAAAAAATATATCAGGCTTGGGAACAGGTGTGGTCAGAACTTGACAACACCAATAAATTAAGAATTATCAAGCAATCGCCTGATCCATGGAATACATCATTGCGAAGTAATCGCCCCGAGGAAACTGCTTTGGCGAGACTTCGCATCGGACATAGCAGACTCACACATGTCCACCTCATCTTCAGGCAGCCCGTACCAATGTTTGACTTGTGTAAGGTGCCTCTCTCAATAAAACATACAATTGAGAACTGCCCCAAATTCCATGTACAAATGGATAAACTTAATCTAGTAAGATCGTTGAGTGAGAGCTTGAAGGACTCTAGTGAAACAGTTAGTTCACTAATTAAGTTCGTCAAAGAATGTTCTCTGCTCCCGGAACTATAAGAAAAAAAATAATAATAATAAATAAATAAAATAAAAATTGGAATAAATCCACTAATTTATATTTAAACTGTACAAACCTGTTATTTTAAAGGGACCCAGTCCCAGAATAAAAATTATTTTCTATCTATCTATCTAATTTAGAATGTGTCAAAAAAAATCCTAGGACCACCTACGGGTTTGAACCCGTGACCTTTGGCATAGGAGGCTGTTATAATAGCCACCCAGCTACAAGTGATCCCTGATACGTGGAGTTAACTCATGTTTGATATAACTCGAGTGGAGTTGACTCATTTTTGATATAACTCGAGTTATCCAGTTTTTCACGACCGCCACAAACACTGTATTTAATTTAACTATTTATTTGTAAATTTATTACTCTATGCTATTATTATATAATATTAGCATAGAGTAATAGTATTATATTAAAATACCAGTAATTAATTATGTTTACTTCTCTATATATTTAATGACTATAAAAACTTTTTTTTTTTTTTTTTTTTTTCAGGTCGTGTTATACACGTTAGTTCCCATCACTGAATAATTGCTTGCTGGTACGTATAGGAATAACTATTAATTAACACATTTTTGTTCGTGATTAGAATATTTTTTGGTAATATAAATGTATAAATTATAAAAACTGAATATAATTGTCGTTTATTGATTCATGAAAAGGGAAGTAGTTCGAAAATATTATATTATTGTGCTAACAAACTGTTATTCTCTTGAAGTTTGTTACATGCAATTTTATTAGTGTACATATTTACGTTATTAGATAATAATGATGTCAATGAAATAGCTATAAAAAAAATAATGTAGGTTTAAATTCTGCATAACATACTTAATACTATGATTGTTATATTGAATAAATATTAGTTTCATACTATACACTATAGTGGTAAACTAGGTGGCCCGAATAATGACGAATTAGTAGTAGAAAATATTTTTATTAATTAGCACTTTTTTTACTAAACAATATTGTTTCATAATATATAACCTTAACAATACAGTATATAAGGCAACGATACAGATTTTTTCTATCTTTCTATTTTATTATGTTTTCTATTATTGTTTTTTTATTATTTTTTACATAATTAAGGAAGTTTTACTTCTAATTATGTTTTATTCTATTAAACGAATTCATGAACATCAGTAGAATTTTTATCAGGTTTTTTGTTTTAAGCCTCTCATATGAGTCAATATAATTCATTTAGTAATGACACATGGCAATGTTGCTATGGTAGTATTATTAGATATGAAACGAAAAAAATATTCTTTAAAATGAAGATAATTACTCCGAAATGGAGAATACAAATATTTATGAAATTGTTTAATGGAAGAAAACATTTTTGGAAGTGAAAAGTTATAATTTTTTTTTTTTTTTTTAATACGAATTTTCTTTTTATCAAAATTTTAATTATATGATAAATAAGTTGTAAGGAAAACCTTTATAGAAGAAAGTACAGATATGTTGAAACATAAGAAAAAAAAAGAAAAAATAAATAAAGCATATTTATAATTATTACTAAATTATAAAATTTAGACAAATGAGTAACTATAAAACTACACCTGTGCTTATGTACATGTGACGTGTATAATGAATCTACTACCTCGGCAAGACCTCGCCTTACACATTGCAACCTCTTCCTATATCGAGGTGAAGACTTCTTGCCTAGGATGGCCATTACCTCCTCATCCGGGGTTCGCGATTAATATCTGCCGTCCCCTACCTCTATAAGGTCTGTAGAATATTATTCTTTACCGCCATACTCGGAGGCAAGGATAAAGCTAATGGGCGTCCTTCTGGAGCGATAGCCATCAATTTGTCCAGCGTCCAGTGAGTGTGGTCCAGTTCAAGCGTATAGGGGTATGGCCTTTGGACTAGGCCGAATGCCTGTTCGTGTCGTCGTTTATAGAAATGTGGAGAAAAAATCATGCAATCATGAGTTACTTTTGGGTTTATATAAAGAAATTTGTAACCGTATTTAAAAATAATTCAAAGATTCCATTAGGGAGTAAGTAACCATTAGTTGGACAAAAAAAAAAACAGCAATTAGTTAGGAAAGACTCGAGTTATTCATGACCTTATATTCATCGTCTCGATGGATTTTTAGAAATCTTAGAAGAAGCAGGGTTTGAGTTTGCCACTGGAGCAAGGATGAGAGCCTAACTGGAAAACTAAGAAATATTATGTCGTTATGGTTGATTTTATTCGTAATAAAATAATGGGGCATTAGGAATTTTACGAAGTATTTCGTATCATGAGGACTTTTTTTTTTTTTTTTTCAACAATTTTTATTAAGTATTATTACAATCTGTCTCAATTCGGACATCAATAATAGTGGTGAAAGATAACATATATACTACATTCATACAATATTTACACAGCAATAAAATATATATATAATAATGGATCAATAAAATGGTAACAAGTCTATAAATAAAGTCTATAAATACACGTCACACATACACCTTATTGAGTGAAGAATCTAACCAGTGCTAGAAATCCGACATACGAGTATACATATTTACAAGAGGTCGCGGGGCCACTGCCGTTTCAACATTCTAGGTGGGTTGTATGGATGAGTGGAGCTGGATAGGGATTGCGCTAGAGGATTAGGATGATGAATGAGGTTCTGGTGGAATTTGAAAAATTTGGATTGAATTAATATGTCTGAAATAAATGTAACATTAAGGCCGTGGGGCAAGGTATAGTTGGAGACATAATAAGGAGCATTTACTATTGTTTAGAGGACTTTGGATTGAATGCGTATGATGTTAGAACGTTTAGCTGTCTCCCACATTTCAAATCCGTTATGAGGACTAAAGGAGGGAAGCATTTTATGATTAAATAAATATTTATTTATTACCCTTGCATAAGTCCCTTTAGAATAATATTTACAGAAAACAGGAAATGGGATCAGAGTCTTAAATTAAATTAAATAAATATAAACACGTTAAGAAATACTAACAGAAAATAGGCGTTGCAATTTTGAAAAAAAAATAATAATAACAATACATAAATAAAATAGAACCATATTTACAATTATATTGTGACTGGACCTTCTTGAGATGAATGAATAAGCGAGATTTGAAGGTAGGAATAGAGTCGGAGTGACAGATAGAATTTTTTATTTATTACAAACAAGAAATTTGACATAAAATTTAATTTACCATCTGCAATTCCTTTGCAATAAGCAAATTTGTGGACTGCTGAAGCAGCGGCTCATCACAGCAGAGCTTGTTAAGTGATCAGCATATCTCTTGGCCACCGCCTGCGTAGTCGTCGGGATGGGCTGTAAGGATTTGTAGGGCATTTTAATGTTTCTGTTAGAGGGTTGGTGTTGTATGTTACTTCTTTAGTGGAAGTTGTTGTATTGTTCTGTAGGGGTGGCTGAAATAGTCGGAATGTTTAAGTCGTTATGTATAACGTCATTTATTACGTAGAACGGTGCGTCCACTATTTTGAGGAGCACTTTCGACTGAAAAGACTGTATTCTTTGGATGCTTGATAGTTTAGCAGAGCCCCATAGTCTATCCTGTATGTCCAGATTGGTTTTAGCAAAACTTCGTAAAGAGATAGTTTGTTGGTTAATGATTATTTAGAGCGTCTGTCAAGTAATTTAGATAAAAGACCGTATCGTCTGTTAAGTTCTTTGCGTTTTTGTCGGATGTGGGACTCGTTCATTTTGATTTTCCACCTAGTAACCCAAGCAGAAATGGCAGAGAGAAAGAGGAATAGAATTCTATAGGATTGAGAAACGGTTAAGACCTAGAGTGTGTATAACGAGAATGGAGTGGATTTGAATCGTAGAAGGCTGAAAATGTATGATGGACAGCAGAATTAGATAACTCGGTAAAAAAGTGATGGAAGAAAATACATGGACGACGATAAAGCCACCTCAAGTCGCTATAAAATTGAGAGACGGGGGTGCACCTCGGGACTCAGAAGATAAATCGAACAAATCAATTAATCAGCCGTTTTATTTTTACCTCGAGATCCCTATCATACCAAGTACACCACCATACCCCGTACGCGATAGTCGAAGTGGGATGTATGTAACTAAAAAAAAAAAAAATAAATAAAAAAAACACAGAATTTTACTCTAAGTTCTTTTGCGACGAATTAAAAAGGACCTCTGATCCTGCAACCCCTTTCATTCTCCCTAGAACTGCGGTACATCCCCTAACTAAACACAGGCAATAAGCGGGCTACAGACAGACAGAGACCACACAGTGATGTAGTGGAAGCCAGATGGAGAAGAGAGTGTGTATAGGGTCTGCATTTACCCTCCACGGTAGACCACAACACGCTAATATTCTCTTCATCTCCTCCAAGGGTTGCTTTGTTGCGGCTTCCGTTCTGCGGTTGGTTTCGCACTCTATATATATTCTGGATGGACAGAGATGCTGTATGAAATGTTGCATTATAAAATTCAATAGACACATAATTTCATAAGGTCAATATTTATATTAGGGGGGTCACCTGTCGTCTAGTGGCTAGCATAAGCCTTATATGACCAAGGTGTCGTGTTCGAACACTGCAGAAGACTAGTATTTATGGAGAAAAAACTCCTTGGTTATACAATTATTCTGGGTGGACGTCAAGTGGTCTCGATTCTGTGCGATGTCTGACATTATCCAATTTAAAATAGAAGTAAAATTTAGAACTACCACTGTAGATCAGCCACAGTATTATAAAAGTGACGTTAAATAAATTATTAACCACACATTAAGTAAATATGATTATGTTTATACTAAATTAATTTTTCATGATTTTTTTTTTTTGTACATTTATTTATTGATATCACAACTGTATTATATACATCAAATAAATGTGATGGAATAGTAATCTGACATCAGATATATGATTGACAGCATTTTGTAATCTGTTTTTAATATACGATAAATGCATTCTGCAGAAATTACCCATTAGAAGCACTTCAAAGTCTAATTAAAGCTTAAAGGTCACTTGGCCATCTTCTTTTCAGTCGCCTAGGACGATTTGTTGGTGTGCGTAGAGATGATAGATCAGGATATTAGTAGATTTTTTTGGTATATATTGGGGTATATAAATTTTGGACTGTCTGCAACTAATGGAATAAATGGAATTGTTTACGTGTGATTTTATTAGTGCTAAGGCGATAGTCATTTATAATATTTCGAAGGATTTTGAATTGCAAAGAATGACATAGGGGAAGAATTTGATAAATAGAATTTTAGAGTCCAATAAAAAATTAGAGTGAATCAAAAATAAATAGGATCGTTCCAGTTTTGCAAAAAGTTTTAATAATTTTTTTCTAGTTATTGCGATAGAGAATGAGTTACCAGTAACTGTTCTTTGTTTTTTTATTGTTTATTTAAATATTTATGTTATGTTTCTATATATTTAAATTTATTTTACTCTATTTACTTATTTTTTTAAACTTAAAATATTATAAGATATTCTAAACTTTTTTTGTAAAAAATAATGTATATGAGGCTCAGGCACCTCTAAATTAGTAGGTACCCAAAATTTAGGTCAAAACTTAGCGAATCCGCGTTAAGATTGGAATTTAATGATTCATGTGTATTTTTATGATTGTTCTTAGTTCTTTTAATTTTTTTTTTTTAGAAACAATTCTTTATTGAGTAATATTACAATCTCTCCAATTTAGGATATTTTTAATAGTGATAAAGTACAACATTCATACTATATTCACACGATATATACAAAACAATAAATTTATATAATAATTAATACAATATACATATATACAAAACAAAATCAATAAAAATATATAATTCTTTTAATTATGTTTATGAATTATATTTTTACTTTCACTTACTATATATAGTAAGGGGAAGTATTGCGAGTGTGAAAATTTTCGAATTCCAGTTTTCAACGGAAATACACGTTTTAGGGTCCCCTGAGTCCAAATAACCAAGTCCCGCAAAAAGGTCTGTGTGTGTGTTGTGTGTGTGTGTGTGTGTGTGTGTGTGTGTGTGTGTGTGGTAACTCCCGGGCGGAAAAGGTCAGTCCTATGAAACTGAAATTTCATATTTAAGACAACTATACGCCCGAGACGTGACAAAACTTTTTTCATCAAAATGAGCTTATCAGAAGAGGCACTTTATACCATGCATTTTGCACCTTTTTTCGATTTTCTCGAAAAACGGTTCTGACGATTTTGATTAAACTCGCTATATCGATGTAAAATTTAATGGGCTTTAATATCATGTAGGTTTTATTTGGATAAAATGGTCTGACAGGGCTTGAATGCCGATATTTTAAATTGTCTTCCCTAAAGTACCTTTAATTTTGTAGATTCAATAATAATAACTAGATTATCTTGTTAACGCTGATGAAAAAACAGGTAAATATATAAATTGAATAAATTCGATACCCAACTAAAGGAGAAAACAGAAAATATATTTTTTCAATGCAATTTTTCGTTTTGGAACATAAGAGCAGTAATATACATGTATGATATACCGTTGGCAAGCTTGAGATTTTAGAAAAAATATTATCTCATACACAATCAATTGATACAAGTGATTATATTTTAGATAAGAAGGTAATCGATTTTTTTATAAAACACATGTTTTTTATAGAAATTCCATTTAATTAATTCTTAATGATTTCACTCAATTTTATATCTAACTGTATTTGAAAATTCTTTAATTTATTTTAAAAATGGAGGTAAGTGAAAGTCGTGTGTTGCTCGCACCAGATTTTTCTTTATGTTTTTAGTATTTACTTTTTGTAAGGGGGCTGTAGGTCGATCTATTTTAGTTAGATTAGTTCGTAGTTTGTCATAAAAAATATATTTTCATATTATGTCTGAATCCCTTTATTGAATACAGGGCCTCATTACCTCGTTGCACGGCATTGGCTAGAAAGTATACGAAGCTCTATATGTACTGAATCCAAGCCCTTGATGGTTGTTAGATATACAGTTATTTGTTTTACTAACTAGTATCCACTTTCCTTTGGATGTAGAAAGAAGGAAAAATCTTTTTTTACCTCATACAATTACTATTTCGATTCATAAAGAAAATAATTTGTTAAAAGAAGCTCTTCAGCTACAAACTGAAAAATACGCCCCTTATCCCATTTCCTTTTCCCTTGAATTCCTGTACTAAACAAGGTTTACTGAGGTCCAATTCTATAACAAAGTAATCTGAGTTTATAATGATTTTCAAAGTAAGAATGGTAGTAGATAATATCGATTTTTTTTTTTTTTTCTAGGGAAGAAACGACTTTTAAGACCACGAGAATATCTTTTTTTCCTCTTCATTTTTCTTATCCCAATACCTTCTTATCATTTCTGCGTGTTTTTGCTTCCTTTCCTTCCGTTTTTCTTTATTTCCCGTAAGAACCCTGATCTCTTTCAATTTCTTTGCATATTGCTCTCTGTCCAGGCAGTGCTTGTCCGTTACTTTTAATTTGTCATTCTCCTCTCTCATTTACCTTATGTACCCCTCTTGTATTACGGATTCGGTCAAAGATCCTCTTGTTCAGTCTCCCTTGGTCCATACTTACCATGTGCCCAAAAAATCTTGGTATTCTGATTTTTATCTCGGTTTCCAGGTCTTTTATCCACTTGCGGATTTCCTGGTTCGGCCTCAACCTATAGCCTTCCTGTGTTTTTTTGGGGCCCATTCTCTTCAGGACCCTTCTCTCTATTTTCAGTATTTTTTCTAGTCTATTGTAGTGCCTGATGTTTGCGTTAGAGGATAGGCTCTTCTTATCGTAAATGTAGCCTGTTGCAAAGCTTAACCTTTCCAATTTTGTGATTCTCTGTTTCATGATTTCCTTCTTCAGACCGTTATTATCTCCAATTTATTATAGCATTCAAGAGTTATTAAGTCACAGATAAAGTGTAAGCAAATGGTCAATGAAACTTTTAAGAAACAATTGCTAGGTCTTTTGTTTACTGAGCCAACGGATCGATTAATCAGTCTTTTTTATATGGTCCTATGAACGCGACGGCTACGCATACACGTCCTGAGTTTACACGAGGCGAAGGCAATATACAGAGCCCATGTCCTAATGTTGACTCCCGCCAAACACAATATAAGACCGCATGAGCGGACTGGATGTTGCCCTATCGACTTTGTGTCCATGTATCGATATCTGGAGGGTAATTAGGCGGGGTGCGTGCTGGCATTGTTGGTTTTTATTGAACTGCCGCGACAGTCAGTCACTATCAAAGTGTCGTTAAGGCTGACAGCTCTCCTCGCCCGCCATTCTTCCAGCTCCTCCCTGCCCGGCTCAGGATTATATCCTCGTTAGATCCACCCCAGCTTCGGAGGCGTCAATGATTATATTCGGCCCGTCTTAATCCCGGTATTAGGGGATCTCCCGGGCAACCCTTTCCTCTCCCAATACAGTGCTGTACAGTCTGTCAGCTCTGATTCTCTCGTTTATCAACCGAACCTGCAATAGAAATTTCATTCATAAGGTTTGTGCAGGTCCTAAATTCATTCATAAAGTGTTGTTGTTTTTTTTAAACAAATAATTTATATAGTAAAACGAGCCTGTCAACAAACGCAAAGATAAGACATTATAATACGTTCGTCAAACCGGTGATACTGTACGGAATTGAAACCACTTCTTTTCCCAACCTGAAGATAATGTTAATAATATAAAGAAAACTACTAACAGGAATTGACAGTCCAAAAAGGAAACAGGAAGATTATAGATCAGAGCTAAATACAAGAAATATACAAAGATTAAATTATTTGAAAACGGACATAAGAATAAGAAGATTTGGGTTTAACGTACGTATGGTGAGGACGCATTAGGAAATAAACTGAGAGGCTGGAAATAACACCAAGACTGTTTAGATGGAAAAGACTTGACTAAAGAAAAAGACTAAAAGAAATTGAGGTCCTTGTGGAAAAGAGAAATGCAAAAAAAGGAGTGGCTTGAAACGGACAAAGTTGGAAAGAAGAGAGGTATGAAGAGAAGTAAGATTAGTGAAATTCGCGTGGTTTCTAATTATCGTGATTAATCTGTTATTTCAGCTGTGGATCACCTTGGGCACACCCAGCCTCTATAAAGTGGTACTCTAAAATAGTTAAAAACCTGGCGGCTGGGCGTGTTATCGGCCTAATTACCTCATCGCATGGCCGTTGGCCTAGAAACAGTACAAATTTCTATTTTTAATAATCCTAAAATGTAATGGCTCATTTAAATTCTTCTTTATGCTTGTAAAAAATGTCACTCTAACACTTTATGTAACACCTATAAACATCGTCGGTATAAATGATGAGGTTCAATCGCGACAGTGGAAATAGATGTGTGAATAGGAATAGTAAGAATACGGACGTAATCTTTACTCGAAATCATCGTTAAATCGTCTCCGTGGGGTCACCTGAAGCATATTGGCTAGCATAACAGCCTTATAAACTAAAGGTCACGGTTTCAATCCAGCAGAAGGCCCTATGATTTTAAATGGGAGTAAACAATCCTTACTTATGCCGTCCTTTGAAAGGGACGTAAAAAGGTAGTTCCGAGACCGTGCAATATGAGGTACTCGTTAAAGATCCCTACCCTAATTAAACCTGGATACGGAAAATTAAGCCCTAGTAGCTAATGACGTTAAAAAATAAATAAACAAACATCTTCGTTTCACATATTGTGGTGAATTCGTTGCCAGTCTCAAAAATTACAAATGAAAGCTGTCTTTTTAGGAGGTCCGTATATTTGGCAAGTGTAAGACCGTATTGGATTTAATAAAAAAGTGAAAACGTTAAGTAATTTAGAATGTCTATGAAGTATCGAATACAATAGTCTCAGTCCAAAGTATTCAGTTTTACGTATAGTCTTGACGTGTGTGCAACATGTGAACCTTCTGTTAATAATAAGTCTTTAGTACATTTCTGTGTTTGATAGTGGTTTTTGCTGATTTTCTATGTTAACTGGAGAGAACTAATATTCCATTTATTTAAGACCTGGTACCATCCAAATTTTCTAAATTCCATCAGAACCTTCTTCATTATCATAATCCTTTAGCTCAATCCCTCTCCAGCTCCACCCACCCCTACAATCCTCAACAAAGATTAAAACGGCAGTGGCCCCGCGACGTTCTGTAAACATTTATACTCCACAAGTGGAGGGAAAAGCCCAGTCTGGTGTCCCCTTAGCAGTTATATATTGTATATAGTTATGATTGTTTATTTATTTGCCAACTTTTTATTTTTCTCAATTATAGGTTGTTGTTTGCTTTGTTTTTTTTATTTTGTTATATTTTATTGTACATATAAATGAATTTTTTTTTCTATTTTATGCAATTTGACTTTATCATTATTTTCTGTATATATTTTACGAATGTGGTCCTATATCACTATTAGTATTGTTCATTCTGAAACAGATTGTAATATTTATCAATAAATAAATATTTAAACTGGAGGGAAGGTTCTGTGCCTAAGTGTAAATTTAACGTGTTGTGATTTGTCATGGTTAATTTTTAATTTCCACTTTTTAGACTATTTTAGTACTTATCCAAGTGGTGTTGTAATGTCATAAATTTAGATGGAAAACGTAAATATATATTTCCTTCTTTCATGTTAAATATCTACTATTATGACTCATTGGACAGTAGATAAATGGGATGACAGTGAAGACGGGAAGTTATATTGGAGCGATGCAAAGCCGGAGTGAGCCGCTCCAACCCCCCGAGTTCGCACCCTTCGCCTCATTGCCCTCCAAGTACCTACCAAGTCAGCGGTTCTGGAGAGTGGAGTATCTCTTGTGCTTCTCTGACGGCAGCTGGAACCATCTACATCATCAGCTATATCATCAGATCAACAACTTCATATTAATCTTTAAAATAAAATTGAAAAATTAATAAACTATTAGAAAAATGCGAAAAAAATGCCACTGCAAATAACCACCTGCTTAATTGCTACTCAAGTATGTATAATTAGTGAAACTGATGTCCTCAAACCAAACATTTTTTTACTTTATATTATTATTCAAGTAGAGTCCAATTATGGTTGAAAACAACACAAAGACAACTCCTGGTTTAACTGTAGGAGACAGCTAAATTATTTTCTAACTTCTAACACATTAAATCCTTTCAATTTGAAGTCCGCCGAACAATATTTAATGCTTCTAATTATGTTAACCAAAAATAAACAATTAATAAATTAACCAACAATGCTTAACATCATTGCCTTGATATTACAATTATTTTAAACCTTATTTCATCGAAATGCTCTTAGTTCCATTAGAACCTTTTTCATCAACCCAGTATGGTGTATGAGAAATAGTCAAGTACACCGCGAGTTTCGAACTGGATACATGGAAGAATTCGTCAAAAACCGTATCAAAAAATACCAGTCACAACTACCAGCAGTTAAAGGTGTTGTAGCATACAACATTGGAGTTCCAAATTCATCTCGAATGCTCAAACCCTCAAATATATATATATATATATATATATATATATATATATATATATATAGAGTTGTATCACATGAAATGTCCGTTTTTATAGTTTCTGAAATACATACAGGATTTTGCAGATCTCTATTATTTTTTTCCGAATGTTTACATATTTAAATTAAACAGTTACTAATCCTCTACCTTTGTATTATAAACATTAGCTTCCCAATCAATTACCCACTTTTAAGTATACCTCCAAATATGAACATGGAAACACGCGATTTTGATGTGATATATTAACATAATAATTTAAACTCGGCCTTTCAGCATCTGAGACCGCTAGCAATATTTGCAAGGCGTTTTGGAAAGGGAGTGTTAATCAATGGACCATTTGCCGTTTTTTTGCTAAGTTTTAAGCTGGGGATAACGACTTAGAAAACTTTCCCCGAGGAAGACCACCGTCCGTAAGAGACAACGATATCCTCAAACATACAGAAGAAGGAAACCCCTACCAAACAGTTAAAGGACTCTCAGCACTACTAAATGCAAGTGCATCTACCGTTTCCAGACATTTAAAGTGTATTGTGAACGTAAAAAAGCTCGATACATGGGTACCTCATGATCGCACTGAGCGGCAGCAAGACCCTATGTTTCAAAGCATGCTATGCAAAAATTGAAAGAACTGGGCTACAAAGTTCTTCCGCACCCACCATATTATCCCGACTTGTCTCCTACAGATTAACACCTGTTCAGGAATTTAGACAACTTCGTCAAAGGAAAACCTTTTGAAAATGATGAATAAGTGAAAAGTGCGTTTTCAGATTTTGTTTCACTTAAAGCTCAGGAGTTTTTTAGTTCGGGGATAAAAAAGTTGGTGTCACGTTAGGAAAAATGTGTAAAAAAGAAGGTAAATACTTCGAATAAAATTATCTTGTTTTCATATCTTATTTTTTATAAATATCCTTTACATTATGTAGGCCTATGTTAATGTTCTTAAAAACTTGGAATCTACTTTTCCAGCCTTTCATAAAAAGGCCTAGAGCCGTTTTCACCGAAACTACTGGACCAAATGTTTCTAAGGGCACGTAAATAACAGTTCATCCAACGATTACCAAAACACCTCTGTGTTAATTTATTGTTTTGTAATAATTTAAAGTAATAATATTTGGATACCTATTGATTTATTTTTAATATAATGACTGTTTCCACACTTATCTTGCATCTACAAATCGAAATCTCTGCCGTTATCCAAATTGATCCCGGATAGTTCTCCACACCCTGACTAACAAAGGAAGGCCATAGGCCGCGGAAGCTGTAGGATCCTCCACTATCCTTCACCGACGGCGAGCACACCTGTTTCCATTGTCTTGGTCCTCTTTGTCTCGTCTGTCGGTGTCTTCTAGGAAGCCGTCCTCTCATCCAGGCTCTTGCCTTAGCGCTGCTTAGGAGGTTTTATATCTCCGATTAATAGGAGATCAAAGGGACTTTAAACAAAGGATGTGGATTGACTTCTAAATACCAGGACGTGATCTTTACGCCATTGCTCCCTTCATATTCTACAATACATCTTCCAAGCTTATCGCAGACCAACGGAACTGCAGACAATACGATTAGAGGCGCCGCAGCATAAGGCTGGATAGATTGGATTTGTATTAGAGGCAGAAGAGAGCACAAAGAGGCAGGGTGGACCGGATGGTAGGTAATCACAGGGTGGTCGAGTGTGCCCCGAGGCTGTGCCTGGGGGTGTCCTCGTCTGTGGGCAGGCCTCAGCTGTCTGGGGTCCTATCCTACACAACTAGGAGGAATTATAATGCAATTACGTTAGAAGTTACTATTAAAATCACGTTAAAAATATATTTTTCTAAAAAAAAAATGATATATTCTATGTTACATAAAGTGAGTAACACGTTTATGCCGGGGTGACCCACCGGTGGGTCATACTTGTCTGTTCCGTGGGGCGGAATGAGCCACCTGAGGGTCACGCTTATCCAGTAGGGCGACGTGCATTGCAGGTGAGTGAGTCACTTGATTTTAGAAAATAATTTTATTTTATTTTTTCCCAACATTACATGTTTTAACAAGTAAGAAGTATATGTGGGCATAATCGAATGATTGTCATAATCGGATAATCGGACTTCGATGATTTAAATAATCGAATCATTCTCGTCTCTATGATGACAAAAAAAAGGAAAAAAAAAAAAAAGTCGTTCGCTAATCCGCGTTCCTTATAATCTCTCGATTATCGTTAAAAAATTCAGTTCGAATGATCGAATAACCAAACCGATTAATCCGGTAATCGATTAATTCGAATTATTAAAATAATCGAATGATCCGATAATCGTCATTCGATTATGCCCATCTCTAGTAAGAAGCATAAAAGTTTATTTATTAAATATTTTATAACTTTCAACATTCCTCCCCAAAGGACTCTCATCGGTTAAGTTCACTTGATCACTCTTTATGACTGTTATTTAGCCGTGCGTGATTCCTTTTTACATTTGTTTCCCATAATATGATATAAGAATATAATATGTAATTATAATAATATAAGAATCATTTTAAATAATAAATTTTTTTTCCAACAATTTTTATTGAGTAGTATTATAATCTGTCCCAATTAGGACATCAATTGTAGCGGTGAAAGGTAACATACATTCTACATTCAAACAATATTTGGAATTGTGTGTCAGGTGACGGCACAACTGAACATTGATCGTGCATTGAAATAATAATACAAGAATTTTTTAAAAAGTAATTGCATAATTACTCTTTGAAGTCACATGTTAAAATATGTTACAATCTTGCATTAAGCACGTTGGAACTTATATAGTGTGCAATAGTGTCGCCCCACCCCACGAAGCGAAAGAAGCTAACACGGTCCCGCCCCACACGGAAAACGCTGATATTCGCCCCGCCGTGAACGTGTTAAGCGAATAAGTGTTAAATTTTCAAACTTGATGTGTGAAACCATGTGAATTTCATGGTTTAGTGGTTGTAGCGAGGTCAGATATAAAGAAAACTATAGATCAAAAAAATATGTAGATTGAAACGTATCAAATAAGTACTTTCAGGCCTAGCTTGAATATTGAATTGAATTCTAAGACTTAATTAAAAGTTGTCTGACTAACCTATATAGAGACTAGCTTCCATTTTGCTTGTTATAATATGGTTAGTGTTGTATATATCGTTATTCGGTAAAACAGAGTGTTTTAAATCGGACGTATTGAGCAAATATTTCTCGCAAGTCCCAGGACGCGTATATAGGAATATCAATAAAAATATATTTTTTTTAACAATCTAACAAAGCGAATTTGAAATTTAGAGAGGCTTTTAGACTTTAAATTTGGTGCTTTATAACTTTCATTCTATGACCTTTTTCAATTTGGATAGTTGTGTCAAAGTCACAGCTCTCTTTTAGTGACAAATTGTAGAGTAGAAATTTGCCTATTTCTGACGAACGATTGCAGCAATATCACTGAACCAAATTCATTAACTAGGGTAACTCTTGGTAAGGAACTTTAACGTTCTTTCATTTTTGAAAGTAAGATATTTTCTGTAGGAAGCACCATTTTCGAGTCATAAGGAAAAAAAACAGAAACATTCGAGGTTTTACAGCTCAACACCTGCAATGGTGCAAACTCAGATTACTTTTAATTAGAACCATTAAGAGATATTGAAACGATTTCCAGCTTTATTTGAATTTATTCCCACAAATATTATTATGTCATTGGACTACCTGTATTCAGTAGGTAATCAAATAGCATCATCTCACACTAATTACTTCCTTGCACGGCCGTTGACCTAGAAACAGTACAAATCTCTATTTGTACGGACCCAAGAAACTAGTAGAGATACAAGAAAACTACAAATGTATTGCACTTTGTATAATCTTGGCACTACACAACATATTTATATGCCTAAGGCAATTTCATTCTTATTTGTTCTTTATAAAAATTCAATCTTTAATAATACGCGTAGATAACGAAAATTTGAAAAATGGAAAAGTTTCAAGAACTTAGTATATCTTCTACAGGCTCATATAATCAAATTACAATAATTTAAAAACAAATAATTTATTTTACAATCATTTATGATCAGTGATCGTTGAACAGAATATATCTTGTTTACAACGATAAAAGCTCCTGTTGACATTTTATCTGTAAAAAACGTTTCTTAAGTAAACAGTTTTAATTTGAATTTTTAAAAAACTGCGTAATTTAAAATTGAAAATAATACTGTAAAAAACAAGATTGCAATTTTCTTTTTTGTTTGACCCACCCTTACTCATCATCCTAACCCTCTAGCACAATCCCTATCCAGCACCACCCATCCCTACAATCCTCCTCGAAGATTGAAACGGCAGTGGCCGCGAGACCTTTTGTAAACATTTATACAGAAGTTCTGACACTGGCCAGGTCCTCCACTCATGTACTGTATGTTTGTGGCTACAACGCCCTAACTCAGCCTCCCCTGGCTCACACCAGTGATGCGGCTGAGATAGAGGCGCTGGGATCTCTTGGATTCCACTATTTCCTCTACAAGTAGGGGGAATAGCCCAGTCTTGGGTCCCTCTAGCAGATGTATTTATTGTATATAGTTATGATTGTTTGTATGATATTTATTTATTTGCCAACTTTTTATTTATCTCAATTATAGGTTGTTGTTTTGATTTGTTTTGTTTTTTATTTATTATTATGTTACTGTATATATATGACTTTATTTACTGTCTATTTTATGTAATTTGTCTTTTATTATTATTTTCTGTATATATTGTATCAATGTGTCTCATATCACTATTACTATTGTTCATTCTGTAATAAATTGTAATATATCTCAATAAATAAATATATAAAATTAAAAAAAAAATGTTTGACCCAAATGGAGCTTTAATCCAAAAGGAGCTTTTTTTATCTTGTCAATATTTTTAGCTTAGGAGAAATATCTGTTGATTGAGCGTGATTTCTGCAAAATATCGCCTTGCATATTACCGACTACTTCTGAACTGAAAGGAAGACTGCTGGGGGATTGTGGTTGTACAGACTTAAAATTAAAAAAAAAGTATAAAATTATATTTTCCTTTATTTTTCCCCATAAAACAACTTAAAATATAAACTATGTATGTTTAATCATTCGATTAAGGAGTAAAAAAAAAAAAAAAAAATCCGAACAAATAAGCTAATTATAATATTCGATGGGCCTCCTCACACGTAGCTTTTTAACGAACCATTGGACCGTGGCAAAGTTCACTAAGTAGCCCGCTCAGGACCTTCTGGTACCAATCGGAACCACTCGCTCGACACTAAAGTAGATTTGAATGATAATAAGCTGGTCGTGAGATCGCCATATGGCGCCGGGGACCCCGAGGTGAGCTAACGAAGTGGGCTAAGCACTTCAAAAAACCAGGCGAAGCAATGTCCAACACGTCGGCTACGAGCCCCACCACATTTCACAAATATTTATGACTGGCAGTATACAATGTCCTGACACTCCTAGTGTTTTATACGGGCCTTAGTAATATTAGCGGCTGGCATAACTCGGGTCAGCCCGGGACGTGTCACTGCCAATGACAATAACGTATGATAGGACGAGGACTGTTGAGCGGTTTGTATATAATACTATATATATATATATATGTGTGTGTATGTATATTGTTATATATTATTAGGAACTAGATAATGATTGCATAATAGGGTATGCATGTTCCGACGATTTTGATTTAACTCGCTATATTGATGTAAAATTTAATGGGCTTTAATATTATTCAGGTTTCATTCGGATAAAAATGGTCTGACAGAGCTTAAATGCCGATATTTTAAATTTTATTTCTCTAAAGTACCTTTAATTTTGTTGATTCTATAAAAATGACTATATTATCTTGTTACCACTGATGAAAAACAGGTAAATATATAAATTGAATGAATTCGATTCCCATCTAAAGGAGAAAACTGAAAAAATATATTTTTAATGGAATTTTTTGTTTATGAACATAAGAACAGTAATATACATGTACGATATACCGTTGGAAAGCTTGAGATTTTAGAAAAAATATTATCTCATACGCAAGCATTTAAAAGTTAGTAGAAAGTGATGAAAACCCGATAAACCTAAGTGATTATTTTAGATGATAATGTAATAGATTTTTTAATAAAACACATGTTTCTAAATAAATTCAATTTAATTATTTCTTTAATGGTTTCACTCATTTTTATCTCTAGCTGTATTTGAAAATTCTTTAATTGATTCTAAAAACGGAGGTAAGTGAAAGTCGTGTGTTGTCCGCACCAGATGTTTCATTTTAATATGTATTCTGCAATCTGTGTATATTACGAGTTGGAAAAAGTAATTGTCATTGTCGGTATAATTTGGTCGAACATATCCGCTGACCAAGGTCGAAGTCATTTTCAAAATACAATATACAACCATCGATATGTAACATCGATATCCACTTTGACTGCTAACAAAGACACCTGAGAAAGGCAAAGATCCCCAGCAGTCAGCGGCCGAAGACCCACTCCCCTCCTCCAGATCTGCATCGGAATTGCTTGGATAAGACCCAAGAGGAACCCACCTCTTTCCTCCTTCCTCCGGTAGCAAATATTAAAAACCTTCTGCCCCCGCGAGATTAAAAATTCTATTTAAATGCAAACTGTTGAATTTCTAAACTGCCTCAAGGATATGTCTCTGATAAAGATGCCGACTCCATCTCAACTCCTGGCCTCGGTTCAAGTCTCGCTTTGACAGAACTTCGGGATTATAACTGCGTGTCATTCCGATCTTACATATATTTATGCAATGTAGATTGCTTGGAGTGGTTCAGACATTATTTTATTTTTAATTGACATTAATACACTTAACCGAGTATAATTAAAAAAACGTAATTATTTTCCTTGTTGACTCTCTACAAGGGAGTGGTGTGAATTCCTAACTAAAACATTACTATAATGTGGTATGTAACACTCAAAGGTAAGGTTTTTATCTTTGTGAATCTAGATCTCCATTTTACAATGGCTAGGTGTGTCCTATTAGTATTTTTGAAATCAGGAGTCGATCTGAATCAACCGAATCTAAATTGGCACCTATCGCTGACGAGATAGGAATGTTACATTCTGCCTTCGGGTGAAGTTTTATAATCAATATTCATTTAATAAAAAGTTGTACATAGGAGTAGCTAAGTAGATTGACAGATAAAAAATCTCAGTTTTTGGAAGGCAAAACATATTAATCCGCATAAAAATTTTAAAACCTATTTGGACGGAAGGTAATGCCGCTAAAATGAATCCTTGTAGTAATAACAGTTGAAAGATAAGTAAGTATGTTGAAAAATTTAAAAAAAAGATACTTGGCTAACGTACGGGTTTTTAGACAAGCCAATAACACCTAAATGTTAGGTATGTAATGTGCTACTGACAACTGTCCTTATTTTAGATCAGTTCAAGGTATGTGAACACTACACGTTGAAAACTTATACATAGAAAGAAACAAAAAATCCAAATACTACTTAAATAATAAATAATATCAAATAAATAATAATTGCGTTTCTTAAGAAAAATAATTAATTATAAAATATAATATCACAAAAAAAAAAAAAAACACAGTGGAAAGACACATAAGATCTACGTAGCTCAGTTGCAATAAACAACATTACCTAAGATAACCTTTTAAACTCAAATAAAAACAAATAGGAAACGTATTCCAATGGTTTATCCTTTGTTCTTGCCAAAAGTCAAGAATTATTTTATATGACCCCTTAAAATAAATGTTAACTCGTCCAGGCCTTATTCGGATCTCCTTGTAAAAAAAATAAAGACTTAAGATACATTCTCGTACGCCTGATACGTTCTCGTGTGTAACTATGATAGTAGATGAATCATGAAAGTTGTATATAATAGAAAAATCAGGCGATAAATCTGAAAATTTATATTTTGTAGTAACTAAACTATTTCTCTATATAATCAGATTTGTTTATTTATTTAGTGGGATCACTTGTAGCTGGGTGGTTAGCATAACAGCCTCCTATGCCAAAGGTCACGGGTTCAAACCCGCAGTTGGTCCTACGATTTTTTAATAAGAGTAAGAAATCCTTAGTTATGCCGTTCTTCGGAGGGGACGTTAAAAGGTGGTCCCGAGCCTGTGCGATGTCAGGTACTCGTTAAAGATCCCTATCCTAATAAAACCTGAATAGACAAAATGTAGGACTCCCACTGTAGCATCGTCCGATTAGCCATAGTAGCATAAAGTGACGTTAAATAAAAATAAAAAATAAATAAAAATTTATTTAGCGTTCATTTATGCTATTGTGACTGATCGGACGATGATACCGTGGGAGTCCTTCATTTTGCCTATCTAGTATAATTAGGATAGGGATCATTGACTAGTACCTAACATCATAGAGGTTCGGGACTACCATTTTACTTTATGCCGGAGAACTGCAGTACCAAGGATTTTGTACTTCATTAAAAATATATATAATGGCAATCTGCGGTTTTTAAATTCGCAGCCAGAGTGAGCTGTTATGCTAGCCTCTACACTACAGGTGACCGGTCGGTGGTCACCTTTTATCATCAGGTTGAGATTCATGAACTTTTTAAACAAAGTTGAAGGTAATTTTTTTTACATTGATTCATACAATCAATTCATAACTAACTAGAAGTTTTTTAGGAGGGAAGAACAGAAGATTTTAACCTGTTTACCGAAGTCATTTAAGTGAAAATCAAGGGTTATCCAGGAAGTCACAAACATACTAAAAGAATTTCAGCACTTCAGCCGCATTCGAACTAGCATTGTTTTTGCTTTCACTTACTATATATAGAAAGGGAAAGTATTGCGATCGTGAAAATTTTCGAATTCCAGTTTTCAACGGAAATACACGTTATAGCGTCCTCTAAGTCCAAATAACCAAGTCCCGCAAAAAGGTCTGTGTGTGTGTGGTAACTCCCGGGCGGAAACGGTAAGTCCTATGAAACTGAAATTTAATATTTAAGACAAATATACGCCCGAGACGTTACAAAACCTTTTTCATCAAAATGAGCTTACCAGAAGAGCCACTTTATGCCATGCATTTTGCACCTTTATTCGATTTTCTCGAAAATGGTTCCGACGATTTTGATTAAACTCGCTATTTCGATGTCAAATTTAATGGGCTTTAATGTGATGTAGGTTTCATTCGGATTAAAATGGTCTGACAGGGCTAAAATGCCGATATTTTAAATTTTCTTTCTCTAAAGTAATTGCTAAAAGTGCAATTTTTTGTTTTTGAACATAAGAGCAGTAACATACATGCATGATATACCGTTGGAAAGCTAAAGATTTTAGAAAAAATATTATCTTATACACAAGCTTTTAAAAGTAAATAGTGATGAAGAGAAGATAAAACTAACTGATTATTTTAGATAATAATATAATAGATTTTTTAATAAAACACATGTTTGTATAGAAATTCCATTTAATTTATTCTTTAATGGTTTTACTAATTTTTATCTCTTACTGTACTTAAATTTTTTTTTTAATCGATTTCAAAAATGGAGGTAAGTGAAAGTCGTGTGTTGCTCGCACCATATTTTTTGACTCAGGGTTGTTAATCGTTTGCTAATAATTGTAAAAGTAATATAATTACTGTAAGTACATTTAGTAGTATTTTATATTTGACATATTTATATATTGGCTATACCTTTTCTGTAGATCCTACACGATAAACGTATATATTGCGTGATACCAGTTAAATGAAAAAAAAAATTAAACACAACGTCGTGATGTGTAACTAAGGTGACAATCCACCAATCCATCCTCTCGTTCCTCTCCAGTTTTTATGAGATTCTCTGCTGAAGACCTCTAGAGGCCCGTACAAGAACATGTCCTCGCGGTGGACAATAAAAGAGCGCGGTGGCCCACAAAGGGACACCGACAGACGGACAGACAAACCGACTAATGAGGTGTGGAGGGAGCCCCTCAGGCCCGCTTTGTCTACCTCTAGAGGCTACATCCTTCAATCATAGCCTTCTCTTTGTCTTTTTACTCTGCATCTCCTCCATTCAGCACCTTTTCACACAGTTCCACCGCTCCATTCACCGTCTTTGACTCGCCTCACTCTCTCTCTGGTCACGTCGTTATAGGATTGCTGCCAGGATGTTGTCTAAGTCCCATTCTATCCGCTATATATATAAAATGTTCAATAGAAACACATTCCTCCGTTTATTTATTAGTTAAAAATTGAACAAATTGCAAGTTAAACTGTTGCAATCTAAACAAGAGTATGAGAAAGATTGATTATTGATGTTTCCTATATCAATGATCAACTGTTATTGGGTTGTTTCACATGAAATGTCTTTTTTTTATAGTTTTTGAAATACATGACGGATTTTGCAGGTCTCTGTTGTTTTCTTCTGAATGTTTACATATATAAAGTAAACAGCTACTAATCCTCTGCCTTTGTATTATAAACATTAGCTTCCCAATCAAACTCGGCCATTCAGCAGCTGAGGCCGCTAGAAATATTTGCAAGGCGTTTGGGGAAGGGAGTGTTAATGAACGGAACATTCGTCGTTGGTTTGCTAAGTTTTCAGCTGGGAATACCGACTTGGAAAACTTCCCCCGAGGAAGACCTCCGTCCGTAATAGACAACGATGTCCTCAAACATACAGTGGAAGGAAACCCCTACCAAACAGTTAAAGGCATCTCAGCACGACTAAATGCAAGTGCATCTACCGTTTCCAGACATTTAAAGTGTATTAGGAAAATAAAAAAGCTGGATATATGGGTACCTCATGATCTCACTGAGCGGCATGTTTCAAAACATACCATGCAAAATTAAAAGAACTGGGCTACGAAGTTGTTCCGCACCCACCATATTCTCCCGACTTGTCTCCAACAGATTAAAACTACCTGTTCTGGAATTTAGACAACTTCGTAAAATGAAAACTTTTTGAAAATGATGATCAAGTGAAAAGTGCGTTTTCAGATTTTGTTTCACTTCAAAGCTCAGAGTTTTTCAGTTCGGGGATAAAAAAGTTGGTGTCACGTTGGGAAAAATGTGTAGAAAAAGAAGGTAAATACTTCGAATAAAATTATCTTGTTTTCATATCGTATTTTTAATAAAAATTCTTTACCTTGAAAACGGACATTTCATGTGACACAACCCAATATATTTAACAGATAACATGCTGATTTGAATGAACAGCCTAACAGTTGTAATTAAAAACTTCGTACAAAATTACTGTTACCATATTTATATATAAATGCAATTCTTAACCATGTCATTATTTACTACCATTTCTGGATTTAAAGCGATTCGAGATTTACCTAGCTAAGGTCTTTTATAAAGCCCTGCAATAATAACCAACTGCTTCAGGTTTGTTGGTTTGTTCATTTATTTATCATTTAACATCACTTTTATGCTAGATAGATTAATAGATTATATTAATAACCTTCTTAAGCGATGAAATCTTAACATTCCTTTAATTAAAATTGCTGTATGATGTATGCCAATGCCACCCATTCATGGAAAAAAACCAAAAAAAAAGAACATTCGTTTAACCACCTGACGAGTGAGGTACCAGGTCACATGCTGTTAATATATTATATTATTTTCGACGTCTTAGGGAGGCAATACTAAGTTTAGTTGCTCTTTGTTTAGAACAGATTTATTATTTGAAAATTACTCACGAAACAAACAAACATAGTTTGAACTCTTTTATTTTTTTTTTTGTAAAATTACGAGTTTTGTCTAATTTTTTTTTCAGAAATCTTAGATATTATTCAGAATAAAATAAAGCGAATTAAAAAACTATTTTTTAATAGTACAAAATAAATAGTGTATTGAAACAAGAATGCCTGAGCAGCTGCCGGCTCACACCTACGCCGGCTTACACGCCCGACAACCCTGGTCCTTAAAACCCTAATCACGTTGCGACCATGGTCCACAAAGGCACGAACTAAGAGGATAACAGGTCCCGATAAAGAACTATCGGCTATCGCCTGGTGGAGTGTTAATTGACCCATAACACTGTGAAATAAAAGAGCGATAGGATTAGGATAAGAGAGGGCCGGCTCATTACCCAGCCCTATCTCTCGATCTACGCCAGCGCCCCTGGGGCCGGGGGCGGCGAATTTAAAATGGGCGGGCCCCTAGGGGATGCCCCCCCCAAGTCAAATTTCATTTTCCGCTGGAGCCATCTGCGCTGATTGGCCCTGATGAAGCCTTTGAAGTCGCGGTCTGGAAGAGAGGTGTCACTGCCATCACACACCCCGACACCTCTCTTCCCCCGGGGACTGTCTTTTTATCTTCCCCAGTAACAACATCCTGTCACCGCACCGGAAGGCTTAATGGGATACAGTGTGAGTTCGTTTGTGTGCCAATCGATGATAACTTTGTACATAACAAGTTCGATTATAACTTGGCATTAATATGCAGAACAGTGAATAACGCATAACTTATTATCGTGATATGAATCTTGTTTGAAATATAACATGTGAAACAATTAAGAGTATAATTAAGTATATTAATGAAATCTACACTCAATCTAACATTTATAAGAACTGGCAGATGTTTTCAGATTAAAACGCTGCAAATTATTAAACAATAGTTTTATTTTCCTAGTTTTTTAAATTAGACTTTTATTTATATATAAAATATCAAATTTAATATAATCATTTTCAAAAAGTTTTCCTTTGACGAAGTTGTCTAAATTCCTGAACAGCTGGTAATCTGTTGCAGACAAGTCGAGAGAATATGGTGGGTGCGGAACAACTTCGTAGCCCAGTTCTTTTAATTTTTGCACGGTATGTTTTGAAACATAGGGTCTTGCTGCCGCTCAGTGAGATCATGAGGTACCCATGTATCCAGCTTTTTTTCTTTCCTAATACACTTTAAATGTCTGGAAACGGTAGATGCACTTGCATTTAGTTGTGCTGAGAATTTAGTCCTTTAACTGTTTGGTAGGGGTTTCCTTCTACTGTATGTTTGAGGACATCGTTGTCTATTACGGACGGAGGTCTTCCTCGGGCAAGTTTTCCAAGTCGGTATCCCCAACTGAAAACTTAGCAAACCAAAGGCGAATGGTCCGTTCATTAACACTCCCTTCTCTTAACGCCTTGCAAATATTTCTAGCGGCCTCAGCTACTGAATGGCCTAGTTTAAACTCGTACCAAAATATTACTCGAAAATCGCGTGTTTCCATGTTCATATTTAGAGTTATACTAAAAAGTGGGTAATTGATTGGGAAGCTAATGTTTATAATACAAAGGTAGAGAATTAGGAACTGTTTACTTTAAATATGTAAACATTCGGAAGAAAACAACAGAGACCTGCAAAATCCTTTATGTATTTCAGAAACTATAAAAACGGACATTTCATATGGAACAACCTAATATTTAGAGGTTAACAACCTATAAAAAATAAGTGAAAGTTAGTATCGATAATTTCGATATCCATCCCTGCAAAGTTATAATGAGTATCTGCCATGAATATTCTTGCATATATTTCCTTATTTTACTTTTTCTTCCATTATGATTGGAATAAACTCGATCTGTCATCGCATAATTAAATGATTATTATTATTATATCAATATATTCTAAAAAACGGAAGATCTCGTATAATTAATAAGGTAGATTTTGGGCTGAATAACTTCTTCCATAAAGACTCAAATTTTTTTTATCACATTAACAGGACGTTGCGGGATCTTCTCCCATCTTCAGAAGTCTACAAAGTAAAATAAGCAATTTCCAATACATTGAAAAATACTATACTGAAGTGTATGGTTTAAAACGTTATGAAAAAATATTATAAATTAGGTGTCCATTGATGAAAAAATTTAAAACCATTAAATAACAAACCTAAAATCAAAATGAGGCATTAAAAGGATTAATTAACAATGTTACATAGTAATTAGTTAAAAAATAAATAAATATTATAATATCACCTGGTTATATATTTAGAACTCCCAGCATGTTCTGTACTACTTACACCAATTTAACTAGGCAAATTAGTATAAATGAAGTCAATATGTAAAAACATCAGATCTGAGCAAGAGTATTGTTCAGATCTTTGTCCTCAACTGGATTAAGGATTAGACCAATTTTAACTTGTATATGGTTATTGTTATTACATATTGTGAAATTTTTGAAAACATTTTATTACCAATTTATTTATATTATATTTTTGATTAAATCAGAATAGTGGTAAATTAACTGTCTTGAGTCAGTTTTAAAATTCACGGTGATATCTATATTTTTATTGGTGTATATGGATGGCCTCTATGGTTTTTCTATTTTGTTTATTTTTGACTATTTTTAAAATACTAGAACTAAACAGCACAAAAGTAATTGTAATAACAGTAAAAATATAAATACAACTGCTTTATCTCCACAAAGCATAAATTTGAAACATAAGTTTGATCTCAATAGACCACAAATTTTGGAAATAGTCAAAAATAAACAAAATAGAAAAACCATAGAGGCCATCCATATACACCAATAAAAATATAGATAACATCGTGAATTTTAAAACTGACTCATGACAGTTAAGTTACCACTATTCTGATTTAATTAAAAACATAATATAAATAAATTAATAACAAAATGTTTTCAAGAATTTCACAATATGTAATAACAATAACCATATACAAGTTAAAAATTGGTCTAATTCTTAATCCAGTTGAGGACAAAGATCTTAACAATACTCTTGCTCAGATCTGATGTTTTTACATATTGACTAAATTTTTACCAATTTACCTAGTTAAATTGGTGTAGTAGTGAAAATGCTGGGAGTTCTAAATATATAACCAGGTAATTTTATAATATTTATTTATTTTTTAACTAATTACTATGTAACATTGTTAATTAATGCTTTTAATGCCTCATTTTTATTTTAAGTTTGTTATTTAATGGTTTTAAATTTTTTTATCAATGGACACCTAACTTATAATATTTTTTCATAACGTTTTAAACCATACACTTCAGTATAGTATTTTTTAATGTGTTGCAAATTTCTTATTTTACTTTGTAGCCTTCTGAAGATGGGAGAAGATCCCGAAACGTCATGTTGATATAATAAAAAAAATTTGAGTCTTTATGGAAGAAGTTATTCAGCACGAAATCTACCTTAATAATTATATAAGATCTTCCGTTTTTTAGAATATATTGATATAATAATAATCATTTAATTATGCGATGACATGACGAGTTTATTCCAATCATAATTGAGGAAAAAGTAAAATAAATAAATATATGCAAGAATATTCATGGCAGATACTCATTATAACTTTGCAGAGATGGATATCGCAATTATCAATACTAACTTTCACTTATTTTTTATAGATTGTTATTAGATGTTTTACTTAATGCAAGACCTAATTAATGTAATACCTACCAGTAAATTTATCATAAGACCTTTAATGATTAAGGTATATTTTTCTTTTCGGTTTGGAAGAAACTCTAAATATTAGGTTGTTTCATATGAAATGTCCGTTTTTATAGTTTCTGAAATACATAAAGGATTTTGCAGGTCTCTGTTGTTTTCTTCCGAATGTTTACATATTTAAAGTAAACAGTTACTAATCCTCTACCTTTGTATTATAAACATTAGCTTCCCAATCAATTACCCAATTTTAAGTATACCTCCAAATATGAACATGGAAACACGCGATTTTCGAGTAATATTTTGTTACGAGTTTAAACTAGGCCATTCAGTAGCTGAGGCAATGGACACCTAATTTATAACATTTTTTCATAACGTTTTAAATCATTCACTTCAGTATAGTATTTTTTAATGTATTGGAAATTGCTTGTTTTACTTTGTAGACTTCTAAAGATGTGAGAAAAAACCCGAAACGTCATGTTGATGTAATAAACTTATGGAAAAAGTTATTCAGCCCGAAATCTACCTTAATGATTATTATTATATCGGGCAGATTTCACTCTTATTAACTTATTTTAATTGGGTAGAGGGATGGTATAATGAATAGAGAAATTAACTATTTATCTTTCTCCACTATTATTGATGTCCAAATTGGAACAGAATGAAATAATACTCAATAAAAAAGTTTGGAAAAAAAAAATTGCCGATTTCGTTTCATAGCACCGATAAACAAATAGATATAAGGTCCCATCCCTATTGTCCTTCGCCCCCCTATCATTATGACATGATTTATCCAGGAGCTGTCACATACGCCACTAACTGATATCAATAGCTTCCTGGGTCCCATTCCTCAATTAGCGCCGCCCTGCGATATTTCATATCCTCTCAGGTCTCGCCGCGGGGAGCACCCTTTAATAAAGACCTCGAGGATTTGTCTCTAGTTCTTAATGGGAATAGTTTCGAGCCGTTGAAGATGAGTCGGATTTTTGCAGGCTGCCGGGAGGAATGCCCTACAGGAGTACCCCTTTCAGCGTCCTCTAATTGTCCCAGGACTCTGCCTTTGTCCGATCACTGCCTTTATTGCTTCTTCCCTGTCATCCAATAGGCATTTCTAAGTCCTGTATCTTCAGTCTATCCTATCCTTATCCTTAGATAAAAAGCCACTGTTAATTAATATTGCGATCGTGAAAATTTTCGAATTCCAGTTTTCAACGGAAATACACGTTTTAGGGTCAACTAAGTCCAAATAACCAAGTCCCGCAAAAAGGTCTGTGTGTGTGGTAACTCCCGGGCGGAAACGGTAAGTCCTATGAAACTGAAATTTCATATTTAAGACAACTATACGCCCGAGACGTGACAAAACTTTTTTCATCAAAATGAGCTTACCAGAAGAGCCACTTTATACCATGCATTTTGCACCTTTTTTCGATTTTCTCGAAAACGGTTCCGACGATTTTGATTAAACTCGCTATATCGATGTAAAATTTAATGGGCTTTAATATCATGTAGGGTTCAATCGGATTAAAATCGTCTGACAGGAACTAATGAAACTATGAAAATATTTTAAATTTTCTTTCTCTAAAGTACCTTTAATTTTGTTGATTAAATATATAAATTGAATGAATTCGATTCCCAACTAAAGGAGAAAACTGAAAAAATATACTTTTAATGCAATTTTTTGTTTATGAACATAAGAGCAGTAATATACATACATGTATGATATACCGTTGAAAAGCTAAAGATTTTAGAAAAAATATCATCTCATACACAAGCTTTTAAAAGTTAATAGAGAGTGATAAAAAGCCGATAAAACTAACTGATTATTTTAGATAATAATATAATAGATTTTTTAATAAAACACATGTTTCAATAGAAATTTAATTAGATTAATTCTTTAATGGTTTCACTCATTTTTTATCTCTAGCTGTATTTGAAAATTCTTTAATTGATTCTAAAAACGAAGGTAAGTGAAAGTCGTGTGTTGCCCGCACCAGATTTTTTAATATTTACAATCACTCGGATTGACGCACTTTGTTTAGTGTGCAAGCAATTATGACCACAGGAACATACGATTTTCAAGTTTTTTATGAGTTGAAATACAGAAATTTGGCACTTCATGCTTCATAATAATTTACCACGGCGGTAAAGATATGCTAACGAACTGACCGTTTACAGGGAGTTAATTATATTTATATTTTTACTTTCTGTTTACACAGAGGTGAATTTATCATATCAACTTCAAAAATTGTATAAATAACAATCTGCATTTGTTATTCGAAAGGGAATTATTCTCTTACATGGCAACGCCCCACCCCGTGCTTCATTACAGGCAGGTTTGGCCCTTACATTTTATTTTAGGTCAGCCCCTACAATACCTTTGAAGGCTTTAGGGTGAATTCTTGGGCCAGAGAGTGAGAGAGGGAGATTAATGCCGATTTAAACGTCCCTCCGGCACGGAGACGCTAACCCTTATTTATTTTATTCTCAGTTCTGGTCATCTGGGTTCTGAGCAACGCCCGCTAACCTAGTCGGCCACCCCGCCATCTACTAAATTTGGACCGCCGTATTTAATAAATTCTGGGGCTATAGCCTACTAAACCAATTTGATAGTCGTTTTGGTTCTTCAGAAAGATTCTGCTTCCATCTAGATCTTCAGTTGCATCTAGATCTTGCATCTAGATCTTCACAATCAGGAAGTCTCCAAACTCTTTTGAGTAGTACCTATAACACCATATCTGATGTTTCACGGCATTCATTAACAAAATCAAAGAACTGTGTCAGTGAATCCAAACTACTTAGAGAGCTGAGAAACGCCCAAATGTGTCACTCCGATTTTGAACAAATGTTTTTAAGATTATATTAGACATTTAACCTTTAGACTATGCAAAATATTATTGTCTCAAACACTCATTAGTAGTCAAGGAAAACAAAATGGAAGGTTTGTGCGCCAAACAAACATTTTATTTAATATCTCTACATCTAGTGAAGTTAGAAAATTAAGTTTACAGTCAAAATAATTCTATATTAAAGCGAATTATATTATATGATAAAAATAAAAATGTTTTCTTTCTAATTGGACTTTCCGTTACGATAACCGAAATATCCCAAAGCGATAAACTCTACATCAGTCAGACAGAAATTTTTTAAAAATAAATGGCCCCTCATTATAATTTCGCACGTCCTCTAGTAAATTGTAGAATACAATATCCAAATTTAGTTAATCTATCGGGTTGTTTCACAAGAAATGTCCGTTTTTATAGTTTCTGAAATACATAAAGGATTTTGCAGGTCTCTGTTGTTTTCTTCCGAATGTTAACATATTTAAAGTAAACAGTTACTAATCCTCTACCTTTGTATTATAAACATTAGCTTCTCAATCAATTACCCACCTTTTAGTATACCTCCAAATATGAACATGGAAACACGCGATTTTCGAGTAATATTTTTGTACGAGTTTAAACTCGGCCATTCAGCAGCTGAGGCCGCTAGAAATATTTGCAAGCGTTTGGGGAAGGGAGTGTTAATGAACGGACCATTCGCCGTTGGTTCGCTAAATTTTCATCTGGGGATACCGACTTGGAAAACTTGCCCCGAGGAAGACCTCCGTCCGTAAAAGACAAGGATGTCCTCAAACATACAGTAGGAGGAAACCCCTACCAAACAGTTAAAGGACTAAATTCTCAACACAACTAAATGCAAGTGCATCTACCGTTTTTAGACATTTAAAGTGTATTGGGAAAGTAAAAAAGCTCGATACATGAGTACCTCGTGATCTCACTGAGCGGCAGCAATTGAAACGCCTTGAGACCTGCGTTTCTTTGCTTGCGAGGCAAAAAACCGAGCCTTTCCTTGAAAGAATAATTAACTTCGATGAAAAATGGATCGCATATGACAATCAGCGTCGGTCAGGGCAGTGGTTGAACATCGACGAAACCCTGGCGATAATGCCAAAACTAAATTTGCATCTAAAAAAATTGATGATAACAGTATGGTGGTCCATGGCTCGGATAATTCATTATTCTTTTTACCTAGAGGTTAAACCTGTTAACTAGAGGTTAACGACGTACTGCAATGAAATTGACTAAATGCACACAAAATTATTAAAAAAACAACCTGGATTGGTAAATCGGAAGGGTCTTATACTCATACACGACAACGCTAGACCCCATGATTCAAAACATACCGTGCAAAAATTGAAAGAACTCCACTACGAAGTTCTTCCGCATCCACCATATTCTCCTGACTTGTCTCCAACAGATTACCACCTGTTCAGGAATTAGACAACATCGTCAAAGGAAAAATTTTTGAAAATGATGATCATGTGAAAAGTGCGTTTTCAGATATTGTTTCACTTCAAAGCTCAGAGTTTTTCAGTTCGGGGATAAAAAGTTGGTGTCACGTTGGGGAAAATGTGTAGAAAAAGAAGGTAAATACTTCGAATAAAATTATCTTGTTTTCATATCGTATTCTTAATAAAAACCCTTTACATTGAAAACGGACATTTCATGTGACACAACCCAATAGATACATGAATGGATGAATATTAACTGTTTGTAGTACACCCTTCAGTGAGAAGGAACACTGAGCAAACCACACCTAGAGCCCTGGGTACACCTACTACTGCTACTAGTACTAACTAAGGACACAGTAATTAGAGAGGGCAGTGACCACAGGTTCGAGGGCCCCCCTCCCGGTGAAATTTTAATCTGGCCTTAGAGTGGCGATATAATTGATAGGCGGCCCCGGGGGACCGGTGGGGGGGCACACCCCCTCCAGTAATCAGCTTTATATATCCCACTTCGCCTCTTAGGGTTAGTCTCTTTATCAGCGCCCTTCATCCCTCTAGTGTTATATTTCACTCTCAAACTACTTTCAAATATTTAAATAAACAAAATTTTTTTTTTTTATAAAAAAATATTTGATACATTAAATTCTAGCGATGCGTATCATGATCAGAAAGTATTATAATTTAATCTCGCAAAGAAAAATAATTACATATAAATGTTTCTATAACTCTAACCACCTTCTTCCACTGCCCACCCTCAGTTCCTTGTGTCCTTACCTGATCCAATTATAACATCGATGATCCGATTCCAAAAAGGATTAAGAACATTTTTTATAGACTTGTCTTCGGTGCCTTGAGAATTCTTTTGTGAACCACATAAGCGTGTATTTCCCTCCATTTGCAGACCATATCGCCTAGAATCACACCTTCACCAAACCATTAGCTCCCATCACCTACATACATCTACAGTCTCCTGCAAATTAAATCTTCGGTCCACACATTTGAAAAAAAAAATCATTCTTACTTTTGCGTCCCTACTCATAAAACTACAATTTTTGATAGTTCCTTTCTTGTTCGCCCCCTGGAATTCGCTGCATACACATATCCGCCATGTCCATTTTCTGCCATTATTTAAATCCTGACTTTTCCAATCCTTTTTGTTTTTACAATTAAAAAAAATATATATTTGTTGATATTTACTGTATAATAAAATACAGTGTTCAAATTAAAAATTTATTGATAAATTCATTTATTTTAAATTATCTTATGAATATTTGTCTACCAGAATATATTTGTGTTTGTTTTTTTCACACCATGATACAGAATAATTAGTTATGTTCGTCCAAGAATAAAGTGTCTGAAAAGAAAATTTCCCTGATACTTATTTAGAATAGAATTATTATAATAGAATATAAATATTATAGAATTCTATACAAATATTTTTTATATTCGTATAGAATAATTTTCCATAATTTAATGTTATTTTTCTAATACAGCTGAAAATTTTTAATCAATATAATTTTCTTTAAATGTCAGTAAATAACAGTAAAAGCCCTGGCTCACAAAATATTTTTTTAAGATACAATAAGATCTCCAGTTCAATCTTCGCGTCCTCCATGAAGCTCTTAACCCCATAAACATGGAAATAAATGCCCGTAAAACGAAAATAATGAGGATAGGAAGGAGAGAGAACCGAATTGGACGAGTCATCAGGCTAGGGACAGAAAAGATTGAGCACGTAAAGAGCTTCAAGTATCTAGACGCACATCTAAATGAGCAGGACTGGGTGGACGAAGACATAAAGGAAAGAATAAAGTCTGCCGGAAGGTGTTTCCTATCTCTTAAGAAGGGCTTTATAGGCAAAAGAGAGGTCTCCAAACATACAAAAACAGTAGTAAACAAAACAACCTTCTTACCTATATTGACGTATGCCAGCGAATCCTGGGCCCTCACCACTAAACATAAAAGCCAACTCCAGGCTATGGAGATGCGCTACTTGAGGAAAGTTGAGGGTAAGGCGAGGAGAGATAGGATGAGAAATACCATAATAAGATCCAACCTTGATGTCAGATTCCCCGAGGGTATTGTTGAAGAAATTCAGCTAAGATGGTACGGCCATGTCTCAAGAATGTCGGAGGATCGCGTGGCAAAAGCAACATATGAGCTGAAAGTAGAGGGAAGGAGACCAAGAGGAAGACCTAGGAAGACTTGGGAGGATGGGATCAGGAAGGCCTGCAGAAAAAGAGATATAGATTGGAGATCAGCAGGGGAAATGGCGCAGAATAGGAATGCCTGGATCAGCCTCTACAAGCGACCCCCTCACACTGCTGTGCGGTAGAGAGGAAAGATGAAGAAGATACAATAAAATATAATAAATAAATAATAAAGCAAAGTACAAAATATTTTGTCATTTTTCCCCTAAGACTATCTGCCCACTCGTTTCAAATTGAGAGACTGATTCAAAGGTACCGATATACCTTTGAATTCAACTCTTGATTTTTGTTGTTCCGCATTAATTAATTTTTTTAGTATGAGATATTGTATTACATAAATATTTCTTTTATCAAAATAGAGAAAACCTACCTTTACAGTTTTGTAGTAACTAATAAAATCTTTGATTTCGTTCTACCATAGCGCTTTTAAGTAAAATTACCATTATAATAATATTCCTTCTTTTCTTAAATAAACAGGTTATAAGCAACAAATAGTATAATATATAATACAAAGCGAGAAAATGTAGGAGAAGATACAGTTCCAATAAATAAATTAATATTTACTAAAAATTGAGTGCTTGTATTTTTTTTTTTTTTTCTCATCCTCCAACTTTATATACAAAATAAATACAAAAAACATTCTATGTATATACAGCAGCAATGGTATATACAGTCCATGGCTCAGGCCTCGTATTGCCCGTTGGCAAGTACAAGAGAAGTGCTTGTATGAATGGTAACACGGCTTATGTATCAAAAAGAAATTTCAACTTTCCGGGAGTAATGATATTCTTTATCAGAATGGCAAAAAAATCGTTCGTATAAAGTATTGGATAACACTTATTATTAATATTAAATTCGTACGTCATCAAGTAATTATTTTTATATTATTATGCATTTACAACCTTCTTAGTTTCCTAGGATATTAATTCACTATTATTTTTACCTTCTCATGTTCCCAGGTATACATCACGTTATTATTCACTTATTTTTACATATTTTATGAAGAAAAATCGCTTTTTTCCATGATTTCATAGTATTAGAATTTCAAATAGAACCATTAATTTTATCCCGTCAGCGAGGACATGCCATATACATTTATTTATGAATATACCAAAGTGTTGTCGATGTCTTTAGTTCAACTCAGCAGTTTACGAATATATCAATCTCTACAATAATCATGAAAAAGTAAGTTAATTCAATGTCATTTACAAGGCATCGATTCAAAATATATACATATATGTATTATATATCAATTACTATTATAGAAGAGTAATTTAAGTTATAAATATATTATTCGGAACAATCTCTACTAATTTGTTTATATATTTATTTATCATAACATATCAAACATGATTATTACATTACGTTTCGAGGTACCTTATGTCTCATCTTCAGATTTTCAAATATCATTTTATTTCCATATTGTATCCCAATATAGGTCAGTTACTATTGTAGTATTATTCATATTAAGCTCATAGATATGAATAATTCTGTTAAAATTTATCTTTTCATTATCACATATTCATTATCTCTAGAGTCTACATGATAGTTGCGAGTGCACAGCAACAAAAGGTTGAGATAATGAATATGTGATAATGAAAAGATAAATTTTAACAGTTTAAAAGTTCCCCTCACATGTACGGTTCCTGGTTGCTTGCCTTGTTGGTTCCTGGACATACAACTTGCCGAGTATTTTATGTAATTTATGCATTATAATTAATTAAATATGTTTTTCCTTCTTCTTCCAGTGGCGCGACAGAACGTGTAAGCCTTGAGCCTCGTGGTGGAAACTCCTGCGAGTTTACACTCACGTTTCACGATGTTATTTTTAGTGTAGGGTCATCACTCCCTACGACTAATTTTGTGAGTGGCCACCTTTTGGCTGACTGGTCTCACATACCCGGGGAGAGGTTGTAAGTGAATCCCCATTTTTTTACATCCTTATAAAAGCCCCGCCGGGAGTGGGATTCGAACTCAGAAACTGCAGCATGAAAGACAAGCGCGCTAGTCACTCAGCCACGGGCTCCCCACATGATGTTCCATTTTACCAAAAAGAATCAGTCTTGTTTTATCTTTTTTTTTTATTTTATTTTATACCTTAATCAATATAGTTTTTCTTCATTACAGTTTCCATTTATTTCATACATTACGTTCAACAATTATATTTTTTCATTGCATTTCATTTGTTATACATTTCATTTAGTCATTTGATATGAAATTACGAAGACCTGCTGATGGTTTATGAGTCTATTTAATATTTTTATTTCATGTATATCCAAAAACTTGTGAGTTTTTTTTTTTTTTTTTTTTTTTTTTTTTTCCAATTTTGAGAGAATATTAACCTATACCTTAAGAAGTAATACAATTGACCTAAATGTTTTAAATAATATTGTGTTATACCTACCAACATATTTTCTCTGCAACGACGTGATTCGTGAATTAATTTTAGTTTGTTTCCTTCATAATTATTGGAATTATTTACCGTGTTTTCCCCCACCATTATTTGTCTTATGTCTTGCCGATAATTCATAATTAATTTTAACAAATAAGTATTTAAGCAATAAAAAACTGCCTGAAGGCTTGTACCGTTTAATAATTTGCCAGATTTACAATGATTACAGCTACCATCATTTACTAAACATTACCTAATATACTTTAACACAAAATTTATTTCAAATTCATAAAACAATAATGATATAAAATTTATGAGATAAATATTTATTGTTATTATTTAAATTGTTTTTTTTTTTTTTCACTTTTACTTTCACAGGGAAAGTATTGCGATCGTGAAAATTTTCGAATTTCAGTTTTCAACGGAAATACAAGTTTTAGGGTTCAAATAACCAAATACTTACCGGAAGGTACTTTATGCCATGCATTTTGCCCTTTTTCACGATTTTCTCAAAAACAGCTCTAACGATTATAATTTAACTCGCTATATCGATGTAAAATATAATGGGCTTTAATATCATGAAGGTTTCAATCGGATTATTATAGTCTGACAGGGGCAAAGTGCCGATATTTTAAATTTTCTTTATCTAAACTACCTTTAATTTTGAACATTCCAAAAGATTAACCATATCATCTTAATAACATTGATAAAGGACAGCTAAATAAACAAGGTGACGAATTTGATGATCAATTATAAAAAAGCAAAAACATTTTTTTATGTAACTTTTTTTTTATAAAATAAGAAGAGCAATATAGACGTATAATATATCGTTGGAAAGAGAAAGAATTTAAAACAATATTATCTGATGCACAAAGTTATAAGAAGTAATATAAAGTGACGAATAGGGAATAAACTTATTACTGATTAACTATTTAATATAGTAATATTAATTAATCTAAATCATCAAAATAAACACAATATTTTTTAAAATTGAAGTATATTTAATAGTTTTTAAATTGATTTTAACAGTCGAGGAAAGTGAAAGTCGTGTGTTGCCCGCACTAGATTTTTTTATAATGAAATGTAGTTAAAAAAGTTAATATTTTCAATTAACAACAAATTTTACTGATATTATCCGTATGAATGCGTAAACCAACCATTGGTATCTGTAATTGTTATTAGTATTGTATAATCATATTTACAGTTCTTGTTCATTGTACGTAATACTTAATGTATGTAGTGATGTCGAGTTTAAACATTTTTTTTCCTAAGGCATATTGTATGTAATATATAATGATTTATATTTGAAACTAACTCTATGATAATTTTATGAGGGATTTCCCTTTAAGAAAATTATCATAATAAAGGAAACGTATTTACGTTAATATTAATTATATTTTAACGTGTTTCGTTAAAACTAATTCTTACTTATAAATTTAAACTTTTATAACCAAAAAGCACATTTTATTATCTTCATACAAGCTTTATAAACTCTATTAAAAACATATGTTTCATTTACAGGAAGGTTACTTTTTTGGTTAGCCACCTGGTACACATTTTATAAAATATATACAAACAAATTTAATGAAAATATCAAAAATATTCACAACCAAAAATATGAATTAGGCAAATTATGTTACCAAGTGGCTAACGCGATTTATGCATGCGAGTGGTACGATTAACTGAAGGTTAGAGTACCACTCCGCTACAATATATTTTAATATTAGCATTCACTAACCTTGAGATTTAAAAAATGTATATTAATAATCATTAATCCAGAAGAAATCTGTAATTGTTTTACTATATGCTCGACGTCTGTAAAAATATTTCAGGCCCTAATCTAGTGTCTAATAGTAAAAACCTATACTACTAGAGATACTGTCAATATACTATTGACATATTTAGAAACTTTGGAGCTTCCCATGCCATTTGCTTAAAACTGGCTCGAAATTATTCTTCATCGCATATTAAAGAAAGGGGAGAAAATTGTAGGTGACAAGAGAGAAAAGAACGGACGATAAAAGAGAGCATTAAAAGGGAAATAAAAGGAGTATTTATATAACTGTAAGAGAGCGACTACAGTTTATGGTACTGTAAACTTTTACAGCCTCTGGTGAGGGGCGTTCTCTAGGGGTTCGGGATCTTCTGGTGGCTCTGTCTTCTTGTTCTTCTGTGGTGCGGCGCAGTTCTTCAAGGCTGAAGCTTGTGAAGAATAGAACTGGATCGCCATAAACGAGAGCAACATTTAAAATAAAAATACTTTTAAGCATTAAGCTGAAAATAACAAAATTGCTGGACACATATACATGCAAAGCGAATGGAAAAATTCAATTAAAAAAATTATATTTATTGAAATTTACAACTGTATTAATAATACATTAATTAAATATGAGTGTGACATTTTACACATGTAGAGAAACCACCAATTGCCAATTATCGGGAATTGAAGGGGATGCAAGGATTAAAACTAGTGGGTTGGAGTGGGAATGGAGTTTGTCATATCAGGTGTAGTACCTAGTTCAACATACAAAACATAAGATGAGGAAGATGGTTGGGGGTGCGGTCATAAATTAGAAACACACATTTAAAACAAATGCTTTTTTAATTATGTGCCGACGTTTTGGCCGACAATGTGGGCCTTCATCAGGGCTAAAAGAAACAAGATAACAGCCAATGTAATATATAGACTTGATAATGCGTTAGGTATATAATAATAATATGACAGTAATATAATATGGGAACATAAATAAAATTAAATGTAATATGATAATAAAATGACAGTTATAAAGTATGGAAATAAACAAAATTAAGATGATAGTTATAAAGTATGGAAGTAATAAATGTTATTATGTTATAAATATGGAAGTATAGCTATTATCTAACCCGCAGGTGGTCCTAGGATTTTTTAATGGGAGTAAAAAATCATTAGTTATGCCGTCCTTCGGAGGGGACGTTAAGAGGTGGACCCGAGCCTGTGCGTTGTCAGGTACTCGTTGAAGATCCCTATCCTAATAAAACCTAGATAGGCAAAATTTAGGACTCCCACTGTAGGATCGTCAGATTAGTCATAGTAGCATAAAGTGACGTTAAATAAACAAACAATAACTGTCATCTTAATTTTGTTTATTTCCATACTTTATAACTGTCATTTTATTATCATATTACATTTAATTTTATTTGTTCCCATATTATATTACTGTCATATTATTATTATATACCTAACGCATTATTAAGTCTATATATTACATTGGTTGTTATCTTTGTTTCTTTTAGCCCTAATGAAGGCCCACATTGTAGGCCGAAACGTCGGCACATAATTAAAATAGCATTTGTTTTAAATGTATGTTTCTAATTTATGACCGTACCCCCAACCATCTTCCTCGTCTAATTTCTCAACGGTCAACAATAACTCCATCATTACGAATCATAAGAGTTTTATGGTTGAGTTCATTCGTTAAAATGTTAGGAGCATTAAGGATTTAAAGGATTTTGGATTGGAAACGGGAAGAATTTGGTGGATTAGTAGAGCCCCACATGCATTACTCTTAAAGTCTATAGCGACCTTGCGATTTGCATCCATCCCTCTTTTGTAGTTACCTGGAAGGTTTAAGCGTGAGTCTAGTACGTGTCGATACAGCCGAAAACGTTGAACAGTTTCTTGTCATTTCAGTCTTGTATGAGGATTTCTTGTTAAACGTTTATCAAGATCCAAGAGTCCTTGGTATTAGATCTGTTAACGGAGATAAGAGAAATATTATTAAAGGATTACTGAACGTAATATGAACTGGATTACGGGCACGAAGTCCATTGGTAGAGGCGATTTACTGAGATTGATTGGAATTGATTTAATCCTCCTATTCTGACACAATACGTCAATATTTCTGATATGGGATTGAAGAGTTCAGTCAGTGAGATAGAACTGTATAATGACGAAGTATGTAGGATGGAATAATTCACGGTGTTTTTAGCAATACTGAATGCCAGACTCGGTCCAGGGCCTGTTCTACGTCGAGGAAGGCTCCCGTGCAGTACGATCCAATGTAGAAGAGACAACGCCACCACACGATGGCATTGCTATTTCAATTTAATAAAAAGTAAACGAATTTCTTTACTGTATCAAAGAACAAAACACGCCAGAAAGAAAAAAAAACAAAAACTATAACTTGTATACATGTAGGTTTGTGACACTGGATCACCGTAACCTCCCTCATTACAACAGTACTAACATCATACGTTCATAAGTTTATGGGCTTATAACATATTTCTATTAACTTGAACGACTTTTTTTTATTGTAAATTAACTTATCTACTAAAATCTTGCGCTTTCCAACGGTATAGTACTCATCTATATGGCAGACTTCTCGTAATTCAGAATCTAACTTACCATTTTAAATAAAACATAATTGCAAAGTAGTTTACTTATAAATCTTCAGGAAAAAATGTTCTAAATCATAGATAAAACAGTATCGAAATCCGTCTAATGACTTAGAAGAAGTTCGATGCCACCAAGAAACCTCACATAATTCTATACCTAGAGAGATATCCAATAACAGATTGCTTTAATGATTCTAATCACATAATTTGGCTTTCATTATGTTTTCTATTAATCCCTGATGGCGCCTGAAAAGAAATCGGTTTCACTAACTGAATCATTATAATACAATAGTCTGGACTGCAGCCAAAGCCACTTCTCTCTTAATTATTTTAATTTTCACGTACGTCTCAACACCTGTTTATTAAAAGCTATTAATTTGGCCAATATTTTAAATTGTATTTGATAATATTCACATTAATAATATAATATAATCATATAATTGGATTTAAAATTACAAATAGAACATACAAGTATATATCATTAAAAAGTACTGATAGAAATCGAATAAAGCATAATATTTTTATAAACTTTATTTGATTAAATATTATTTGATTAAAAATTTTGCACCTTTTTACGATTTTCTCAAAACGGCTCTACGATTTTGATTAAAATTTAATGGGCTTTAATATCATGGAGGTTACATTCTGATTGAAATAATCTGACAGAGTTTAAATGCCGATATTTTAAATTTTCTTCCTCTGAAGTACCTTTAATTTTCTAGATTCCATAAACATAACCATATAAGCTTGTTACCACTGATAAAAAACAAGTAAATATATAAGATGGACAGATTCGATAAACAATTAAAGGAGAAAACTGAAAAAAAATAATTTTTTAATGCACTTTTTTGTTTTTTAACATAAGAACAGTAATATAAATGTATTAAATACCGTTGCAAAGCTAATGATCATAGATAATATATTATCTTATACACAAGGTTGTAAAAGTTAATAATTAGTGATGAAAAGCCGATAAAACTAACTGATTATTTTAGGTAATAATATAATAGATTTTTTAATAAAACACATGTTTCTATAGAAATTCAATTTAATTAATTCTTTAATGGTTTCACTCATTTTTATCTCTAACTGTATTTGAAAATTCTTTAATCGAATTTTAAAACGGTGGTGGAAGTCGTGTGTTGCCCGCACCAGATTTTTTTTTTAATTTTTTTTTTTATTTGTTTATCCGCCATTAAGGGTCATTGGCATGGTCGAAATAACAGCTTTATATTTAAATTAACTTAAAATTTTTTTCAACGATAAGTTTATTTAGTTTGATCATAAATTGATTCTAAGAGCCGGGGCAAGCAAAGCATGTGTTGCCTGCACCAGATTTTTTATATTAATTATTTGTGACTTTCCTTTGTTTCCAAATAATCTTCTATTATGTATTAGTAAGTGATTAATATTTTAAAACAACCAGTTGTTTCTTAAATTTGACATTTTTAGTCAATGAAATTATTCACAGCATATTAAATAATAATTATGAAAGTAATATTCAATGAGATATCTGCTTAAATGTAATCAATACTCTATATATGAGAAAGTTAGATTTTTTTTTTCATACACGACCGTGTAATTCATCTGCTTATAAGTTTCATAAAAGATTTATTCTCACCAAATTATTAAAAAACGACGATGTTAACACATGTCCGCCGTCATTATATCCCATAAAATATGATTCCGAAAGAGAAAGCTGACATTAATTCGAAACGTTTAACCGAAACCTGGAGGAAGTTAAGGATGGTACTACCGCTGCTTCCCTGGAACCCGCTTTTGGTTCATATAAAATATATATAATTAATAGAGGGTATATAAGGTTTTATACATATAATAATGGTATATAATTATGGCAGAGATAGAGTGAGATGAAGGCTGGTGTTTAAGGAGAAGACTGGGACTGAGTGAGGCTTGCCTGTCAGTGGATCGATTAGTTTGCTATCAGGCTCATGCATATTCAGCGGGTGGGGCCCCCCTTCGCACAAATATTATAAGCCCTCTCCATCCAGTCTCTTTTATTTGTTTACTTTTATCTTTAATATTGTTCTATTCTGGTATTTTTGTCAACAATATCCCATACAATTATTAATTATTCATTAAAATAGATTTGTTTTGTTTTCTGGTTAGAGAGGTCTGATTGAGATAGTGTTAAATCAGTTCATTTCAAAGGCAAACAATGGCTGTAGAACAATTCAGTAATTAAATTATGTATGTAATTCCCTAATGAAGTTTTCTAGATTATTTCACTTCATCATAGAAGAGATTTTTACATTTATTTACCTATATGTGAAATATATATTGGATTGTGTCACATGAAATGTCCGTTTTCAAGGTAAAGGATTTTTATTAAAAATATGATATGAAAACAAGATAATTTTATTCAAAGTATTTACCTTCTTTTTATACACATTTTTCGCAATGTGACACCAACTTTTTTATCCCCGAACTGAAAAACTCTTAAAAACTTAAAAAAGTTTTAATCTGACGAAGTTGTCTGAATTCCTGAACAGGTGGTAATCTGTTGGAGAGAAGTCGGGAGAATATGGTGGGTGCGGAAGAACTTCGTATCGGATGTACCCCCATGTATCGAGATTTTTTACTTTCCCAATACATTTTAAATGTCTGGAAACGGTAGATGCACTTGCATTTAGTTGTGCTGAGAGTCCTTTAACTATTTGGTAGGGGTTTCCTTCTACTGTATGTTTGAGGACATCGTTGTCTATTACGGATGGAGGTCTTCCTCGGGGCAAGTTTTCCAAGTCGGTATCCCCAGCTGAAAACAGCAAACCAACGGCGAAAGGTCCGTTCATTAACACTCCCTTCCCCAAACGCCTTGCAAATATTACTAACGGCCTCAGCTGCTGAATGGCCGAGTTTAAGCTCGTACAAAAATATTACTCGAAAATTGCGTGTTTCCAAGTTCACATTTGTAGGTATACTAAAAAGTAAGTAATTGATTGGAAAGCTAATGTTTATAATACAAAGGTAGAGGATTAGTAACTGTTTACTTTAAATATGTATACATTCGGAAGAAAACAACAGAGACCTGCAAAATCCTTTATGTATTTTAGGAACTATAAAAACGGACATTTCATGCGAAACAACCCAATAGTAAGGGCAAGTATTGGGATTGCCAAAATTTTAGAATTCCAGTTTTCACCGGAAATTCACGTTTTAGATCCCCCAAGTCCAAATGACCAAGTCCCGCAAAAAGGTCTTTGTGTGCGGTAAGTCTATCAATAAAGTGGAAAGACGAACAAAACTGAAATTTCATATTTAAGACAAGAGGTGATACAGAAACTTTTTCATTAAAATCAACTATCCAGAGAAGATACTTTCTACCATGCATTTTGCATATTTTTACGATCAAATAGATTTTTATTCTGCTTTAAATAGTCTGCTTTGGTTGAAATGATGATAATTTATATTTTCTACCTTATTTTAATACATTCGAAAAAATTAAACATATCCTATGTTTTGCTAAAGGGTAGCTAAATACATAAGCTAAACAAATTCGATATCCGACTTAAAAAGAAAAGAGAAAAAATATTTTCTATTTATGCAATTTTTGTATTGTTGAACGTAAGAACCGAAAATATATATTGGAATGCCAATCTTGTATAAAATTTGTAAAAAGTAACGTAAAATAGCAAATAGGTCTTAAACTAATTACTGATTATTATTAATAACGATCGTATATAGTTACATTATTTAATCTAAATTATGTACAATGAAACTAATTAAACTCATTATTTGTATTAACATTAACTTGATAACCAACTAAAGGAGACAATATTTTTTTTAATGAAATTTTTGTGTCGCTAAACATAAAAACAGTAGTATAGATCTGTAATATATCCTTGGTAAGCAAACAATTTTAGGAAAATATATTATAAAACAATTACGAGTTGATGGAGAGTAAAAAAAGCCGATAAAACTAACTGATTGTTGTATAAATAATACAATAGATTATTTAATAAAAGACGTGTTTCTACCGAAACTAGATTCAATTAATTCTTTAACCTTTTTTCATTTCTATTTAAATATTCTTTAATTTATTTTAACAACGGAGTAAAATGAAAGTCGTTTGTTGCGCGTACCAGAGTTTCTATTTTGTGAAAGGTCCAACAGGAATTTGTTTTTTTTTTTCTTTTTTTTAGTAATAATTTGATTACGAAATAATTTTTAAAGTATTCTCTTTTAGTGTTGTTATTTTTTCGTTTGCTTTTCCACATCTCATCACGTTTTATATTCGAAATCGTGTTAAATACTATTGTATCTAAAATATGGATACACGAACAAAGTTAATATAAGGAACGTTTTGATGTAAAAATAATAACAATAATAAACCTTTACCACGAAGGTAGTTCTCATGATCCTGTTACTCCTAAGGCCTGTAATGTACAATACTTGAATATATACTTGAACACATTCCGTCCTACACTTCTGTACCTAACAACATGCGAAAAGCCCTTGTCGCTGTGCCTGTAAGCATACAGAAATTAGAATAAGGTTTGTCAGAAGAGTTTATGGCATTGTTTTAGTATTGCAGGCAACCGACTACACAAGAGTTCAGTACATAAAAGTCTAGGACATTAACAACACTCTTATGCATTTAACTAGATTTGCTAATCCAACTTATTCCACAAAAAATATTAGGTGATGTAAGTTAATTTTTTGTTTCAAATAAAAATATTAGGTTGCCTAGAATATTGAACGATTACATTTTTAAATAAAAATAGTAATAATAGGCTTACCGAACCCGAAGGTTCGAAGCCGATACCACCATATTCCGTCTACACCGACTCGTCCAATGTTCTCCGTTCAAGCCCAAACCCCCAAGATCAGCCTTAATGCAATCCTCCCATCGAAGCTTCGGACGCCTACTAGTCAGTTCAGCGAATACCAACCTTCTCGGAATCCGTTCCTCACCAAGTCCAACAACTTTACGCGCCCATTTGAGCCTCCGCGATGCTATAAACTCAATTATATTCACATGGTACAAACTCCGCAAATCCGCGTTGTGCAAACTTCTAAACTCCCCAGTGGCCTCATCTCTCTTCGGACCAAATATTTTACGCAGTACATTATTTTCGAAAACCTTAAGCCGTTGTTCATCCTTTAAAGTAAGCGGCCACGTTTTACATCCGTAAAGAACCGTTGGAAGAATAATAGTTTTATAAATTCTAACCTTTAAGTTTTTATATAGAAGAACGTGAGCTAAGTAACTTAGCAACTGAATAAAAACACGCATATCCCACTTTACATTTTTGAAAAGAAAACAAAATATTTATTAACATTTTTACTTATCAAAACAACTTTTCTTACTCAGTATGTCGTTGCCGACTTGTTCTCAGCTTTTCCATATCCTCTGATTAGATTTAACCGATTCTTGTTAATAATAATTTAATAGATTGTTTAATAGAAATCGTATTAATAGAAATTAATACATTACCTTTTTCATCTCCTGCTAATGCTGATTTGGCCAGAACTTGTTATCAATCCTTCCATGAAAAACTCCACGACCATTCTAACCCACTAGTTTCAATTCTTGCTTCCTCTTCCATTCCTGACGATCCTCCGAGGCGTCTGAAAAGAAGATGGCCTCGAGACCTTCTAGTTAAGATTACCAAGTGGAGTAGTGCCAATGGGCTATTACTCTTCATGTCTATTTCATTTATTTCTGTTAGCTAATTTACTTAATGTATTAACTTACAAAATAAATAAATATAAATAAAATAAAAAATGGGGATGTTTTTGATAAGATATTCCGATGATGAGGTGAAAAGACTTTAATGATGTGAGCTTAAATGTATTAATGTTGAAGAGAGTGATCTAATTTGAATATAATAATATATACTATTTTTTGGAGTAATCAAAAACAATTTTTTTAAACATTTGTTATTGTTTATTTTGGAGAATTTTTTCTTTCTTTTCTCCTTTTTTTTTTTCCTTATGACCACATAGGTAGGGCTATATAATGAAAAATAAAATAAAAAATCTGGTGCGGGCAACACACGACTTTCACTTACATCAATTTGAAAAATCAATGAAAGAATTTTCAAATAGAGTTAGAGTTAAAAATACATGAAACTATTAAAGAATTAAATAAATTTAATTTATATAGAAACATGTGTTTTATTAAAAAATCTTTTATTTTATTATCTAAAATAATCAGTTAGTTTTATCTTCTTCTCATCACTCTCTATTAACTTCTATTAAGGCTTGTATATGAGATGATATTTTTTCTAAAATCTTTAGCTTTCCAACGGTATATCATACATGTATATTATTGCTCTTATGTTCAAAAACGAAAAATTGCATTAAAAAAATATTTTTTTTCTGTTTTCTCCTTTAGTTGGGTATCGAATTTATTCAATTTATATATTTACCTGATTTTCATCAGCGTTAACAAGATAATCTAGTTATTATTATTGAATCTACAAAATTAAAGGTAAATTTAAAATATCGGCATTTAAGCCCTGTCAGACGATTTTTATCCAAATAAAACCTACATAATATTAAAGCTTATTAAATTTTACATCGATATAGCGAGTTTAATCAATATTGTCGGAACCGTTTTCGAGAAAATCAAAAAAAGGTGCAAAATGCATGGTATAAAGTGCCTCTTCTGGTAAGCTCATTTTGATGTTTCATAGGACTTAACGCTTCCGCCCGGGAGTTACCACACACAGACCTTTTTTGCGGGACTTGGTTATTTGGACTCAGGGGATCCTAAAACGTGTATTTCCGTTGAAAACTGGAATTCGAAAATTTTCACGATCGCAATACTTCCCCTTACTATATATAGTAAGTGAAAGTAAAATAAAATAAAAAATTAAATCCTGCATTATTTTCAGAAAATCCCACTATATGCTTGCTGTTACAACGATAACTATTACAAAATCGAGTTATAAATCAGTTAATAATGTCAAAACAAGCCATTGAAGTTAAATAAATGTAAGCCTCATTACTGCCGCATGGGGTACTACCCCCACGCGCGGAAGAAGAAAGCGCGTGGCGGAGCGTGAACTGTTGGCACGTCTTCATCAGAAGCCGAAGTGTTGGGGTGGCCAATGGTGTGTGCCTAAACGGCACGGCAAATAGTGGTCGTCGTGCCAGTGCCTCCCCGACCAGGGCGAGGAGTTAATAACGCCGCCGGACATTGGCTCACTCCTGCCCAAGTCAACTGTCTTCAACCAATCAAATGTAAATGCGGCACTGGCCAATCTGACTTTATAAAGGCTCCCGGTGACTTTAGAGTGCTGGGAAAACAGGAAGGCCTCTTTTTCCGATGGTAAAAGCTACCCGAGTCTCTAAAAGGGGCGACTTTACCAAACAAGGAGGTTCCAGAAAGTCGAGAAGAGTAGGGTCAATTCGCATCTACATTACGTATCACTGATTTTTTTTTCTATTGATATAGGTTTGTTTGAATGTCAAATTCCTTGGTAACGAACCCTAAAAAAATCCACGATTTCAGGAGAATAAACACGTACAGAAAGAACCATAGCTTTGTGTGTCAAAAGCAGTTCATTCCTCTTTGAATTCTGCAAATGACCAAGTCATGCAAAAAGGTCTGTGCGTGAGTGTGGTTACTCGAAAAGTCCTATGGAATTGAAATTTCATATTTAAGACAACCACACGCTCGAGATGTTACAGAAACGTTGTCCTCAAAATCAGCTAACCAGAACTACTTTATACTATGCATTTTGCACCTTTTTACGATTTTGTCAAAAACGGCCCTGATTAAACTCTACATATCGATGTAAAATTTGATGGGATTTCTTATGATGTAGGTTTTAATCTGATTGAAATAGTCTGACAGGGCTTACATTTAAAATTTTCTTCTTCTAAAGTACCTTTCATTTTTTATATTTCATAAAATTACCCTTATCATCTGATTAACATTGCTAAAAAACAGCTTTGAATGAATTGGATAAGTAACTAAAGTAGAAAAGAGCAAAGTGCAATTTTTCAGTGAAATTTTTCAGTGCAATTTTTGGTAATAAGCTAAAGATTTTAGAAAAAAATACAAAATCTTATACAAATGCTTGTAAAAGTTTATAAGGCTGATGAAAAGCCGATAGAACTAACTGATTATTATTACAGATAATAATATAATAGATTTTTTAATAAAGCACGTGTTTCTATAGAAATTGAATTTAATTAATTCTTCATTCGTTTCACACATTTTTATCTGTAACTGTGTTTGAAAATTGTTTGATCGATTTTAACAACGGCGCACAGTGGACAATATGACCGATTTAGGTGGACAAAATTCTAAAACTTGTCTGTATTTAACCTTTAGGGTCCCAGATTACGGAAAAAAATAATTAAAAAAATTATAAAATCTAATTAATTTTTGACACGATTGGCGAGTGCACAGTGGTCAAACATCAACTTTATTTGCTAAAATCAAAAACTTCCCTACATTCTACGTTTGAAGTCCCAGAATAAGGAAAAATAATACAAAAATCTAATTATATCTCGGAATTGCCACAACCTGGTAATACATCTAATTTATATCATTTGGGAAATTCTTGACATTATAGATTGTAAAACTTTTGATTTGGATGGTGTGTTGCGTCTGAAAAAAATTATGTATAACCCAAAACGCGAAAAATCGCAAAAAACAACAACATTGTAATATCTAAAGACTAGAAGGATTGATGAAACAAATCTTACAAAAAAATCCTTGGGGCAACTTGGGGGTTATTGAATAGGGGCATACATTTTCAAATTGCTAATTAACTCTACAGGTGAGATTGCAATGTATATTCAATAACGAGTTTGGAAATATAATGTCTTACCTGTCTCAGCAATGTCCATTGTTAGATAAAATCATAAAAACTTTGCTTCAAATGCACCTTGAACACAATAAATGATTATCGAATAAAGATAATCCCACTGCTGGTTATTAGGCACTAATGTGAACAGGAATGATTCACTCATTTACTAGTCATTGTATTAACGATATGGCGGAAATATTAGTATTAAATGTCTTGCCAAGTAATAATAAAAAGGTGAAGCACTGGAAAATTCCAAAGTTTTGACTTTGTCCACCTAAATTGGTGATACTCGCCGCTTTAGGCTGCTTCAACACTTACTAGACAAACGGTCAAACCTTTCTCTGAATTACAAAAGACTAATCTACATGACTACTATAAGACCAATCTGGACTTACGGAGTAGAGCTATGGAGCTCTACTTAACCATCAAATTCTTCCTCCTTACTTTGTCACGAATAAACTTATCCATAAAGACCTTAATGTTCCCTTTTATTACTAATTTGACCCGGACCAGGTATCAATCCTTTCATGACAAACTCCACTCTCACTCTAACCCACTAGTTTCAATCCTTTCTTCCTCATCAATTCCGGATAATCCTCCGAGGCGCCTGAAAAGGAAATGGCCCGGGACCTTATAGTTTAGAATATTTTTAGAGTGCTTCCAATGGGAAGCTTCTCTACATGTATATCAAGTCATTGTATTATATAACACATCACATTTACTTGATGTATTTTTGTTAATACAGTTGTAAATACCAATAAAATGATTAAAAAAACAAAAAATTGTGATTATGCCCACTGTGCGGCGGTAAGTGAAAGTCGTTGCCCTCACCAGATTTTTTTTTTTTTTTTTTTTTTTTTAGATAAAAATAAATAGAAATCACTGTGTGTAAATACGAGTAATATGAACCAGTACCGAGTACCGTCGACAATAGACAAAGCACACAGGATACAAGGACCGCAATATCCCCTGACAGCAATCCATTGGACCTATACTCCAATAAAGAAACATTCTGAAATTCCTCGGCCTCGAGCTTGTATATACGACCGGACTTCCAGCGACGACTCGATGAATATGCACAGACATTGACAATAGAGCGACAATAACCGATTGTCGAACAAGATGAAAAACTCGTCCGATATATAGAGACAGTATATACAGAGTGTATACACACGGCCGAGAACTGACCCGCCTATAAATCCCCCGCGATTGATTTGCATGCCGCATACAGTTCCTGCTTCCACAATCAGTCTCCTGCTTCTGATTTAGTACCGCTGCCTATTGGCTATTGTACTCCACTCGCCTCTGTCCGCGGTGTATAGTCCTCGGCCACGCTATACTGATTTCGAGTATTCCTAATTATTCACTGCAATTAGCGATGTTGAGTGATAAATTAAAAAAAAAAAACTAAAAACCGAAATATGTCAAGAGGCATTGACTATAAGTAGTTTTCTTGGATATAAGTAAAAGAAACCAGACTCTTTTTTTTTTTTATATTTTTACTTTCACTTACCTATATATGAAATATATAGTAGGGGAAATTATTGCGATCGTGAAAATTTTCGAATTCCTGTTTTGAACGGAAATACACGTTTTAGGGTCCTCTGAGTCCAAATAACCCCAAATGTGTGCGGGCGAAAGTTTTACGGAACAGAAATTTCATTTTTAAGACAGCTATACGCCCGAGATGTTACAGAATTCTTTTCATCAAAAGCAGCTGACCGGAACATCTACTTTATACTATGCATTTTGCATCTTTTTACGATTTTCTCAAAAACAGTTCTAACGATTTTGATTAAACTCCCTATATCGATGTAAAATTAGATGGGCTTTAATATCATGTAGGTTTTATTCTGATTGAAATAGTATGACAGGGCTTAAATGACTAAAAAAAGTACCTTTAATTTTGTAGTTTTCAATAAATTAGGCACATCATCTTATTAGCATTGATAAATAACAGCCAGATATCCAAGTTGAGCGAATTATATATACAACTAAAGGAGAAAAGTGCAAACAAATTTTTAATGCAATTTTTGTGTTTTAGAACACGAGAATAGCAGTGTAGATGAGTAATATATCGTTGAATAGCTAAATATTTTAGAAAAAATATTATCTAATACACGGAATTGTAAAAGTTACTGGAGAGTGATAAAATGCCGATGACACTAACTGATAGTTGTTGATAAAAATATAATAGATTATTTAAGAAAACACATGTTTCTGGGATCACTTGTAGCTGGGTGGCTAGCGTAACAGCCTCCCATGCTTAAAGGTCACGAGTTCAAACCCGCAAGGTAGTTTAAAACCTGGATAGGCAATATTTAGGACTCCCACTGTAGCATCGTCCGATTAGCCATAGTAGCATAAAGTGACGTTAAATAAATAAATAAACAAACAACACATGTTTCTATTGAAATTCAATTTAATTAAATCTTAAACAATTTATTTTTATCTCTAAATGTATTTAAAAATTCTTAAATTGGTTCTAACAACGGAGATTAGTGAAAGTCGTGTATTGCGCGCACCAGATTTTTAAATATGTTTAGAGATAAAAATAAAGTGTTAAAGAATTAATTAAATTTAATTCAATAGAAACATCTGTTTTATTAAATAATCTGTAATATTTTTGTCTACAACAATTAGTTAGTTTAATTTGCTTTTCATCACTCTCCATTAACTTTTCGAATTCCATGTATTAGATAATATTTTTTCTGAAATTTTTAGCTATCCAACGGTATATAATATATGAATATTACTGTTCTTATGTCCAAAGCCAAAAGAAAAGCATTAAACAAATATTTCTGCAGTTTTCTCCTTTAGTAGGATATCAAATTCGTTTAACGTTTATGTTTACCCGTATTTTATCAATGATAACAAGATAATATGGTATTTTTTACAGAATCTACAAAATTAAAGATACTTTAGAGGAAGATAATTTAAAATATCGGCATTAAAAACCAGTCAGAATATTTCAATTAGAATAAAACCAACATGATATTAAAGAACAGTTAATTTTACATCGATTTAGAGAGATTATTCAAAAACGTTAGATCCGTTTTTTGAGAAAATCTTAAAAAGCAGCAAAATGCATGGATAATTTTTTTTTTTTTTTTTTTTTTTTTTATCGATTACAAAGGTTTATTATTGATAATAAAAACTTAAACGGTTATTAAAAAACAGAATAAAGCACAGTTATCATTATCGCATTACATACTCCAAATTTTGTTAACGGTCTATGGAGCGGATTTCACTTTTCGGAAATAAAAAAAATCATAAAATGACGAAAATGATTTTTCTTCTCTTCCATTTCGAGTAAACAAAATATCACTTAATATAAGGAATCTCGGTTGAAAATAATGCATAAAAGCACCTTAACTATTCATTTTTATAGTATGTAAACATTATTGACCAATTATACATGATTTTACAAACACAGATAGGATATAATTGAAATATTGAAAACGCTGCGAAATTATTTTACAACCCAATATATAATAGGTGGAATAATCAGGAATCAGTAATTCTTTGAAATTTTTTAATTTTGCCAACGTTTCGGCTCAAGCTTGTGAACCATCATCAGGGCATTACTGAGCCATGTCCAAGCATAAACTTTATAAGTAGTAAATTATGTTAACATACCAGGATCGCTATTTTTTTTTGGTTTTGATTTAAAATTAAATAAAATAATAATGCACACCTACAATATAGGTTGTGAAGTTCAGTAGCTACAGAGATTCGCTTTCAGCTCTCCAGGATTATTAGGATTTATTCTAAACACTGTAACACGAGAATTTATTCTCTCCCAAGAGGATTCGAATATCCGTGTTCCAGTGTTTAACTTCCTGACCAGTCCGTCCTTTGAAATGTACGGTTTTAAAACATGAAAATGAGACTAAAAATGTTTGAAAGAGCTGAGTTAAAGTAATATCTTAGTGTAAGTACTACAGTTAATTATATTATTAACTGATTTAGCATAAAGTTTATGCTTGGACATGGCTCAGTAATGCCCTGATGATGGCTCACAAGCTTGAGCCGAAACGTTGGCAAAATTAAAAAAATTCAAAAAAATGACTGACTCCTGATTATTCTACCTATAATAGTTTCTACAGTCGACTATACATCCTCAATATAATCCAATATATAGTAAATTTTTACTTTCACTTATATATATAGTAAGGGGAAGTATTGCGATCGTGAAAATTTTCCAATTCCAGTTTTCAACGGAAATACACGTTTTAGGGTCCCCTGAGTCCAAATAACCAAGTCTCGCAAAAAGGTCTGTGTGTGTGGTAACTCTCGGGCGGAAACGGTGAGTCCTATGAAACAGAAATTTCATATTTAAGACAAATATACGCCCGAGATGTTACAAAACCTTTTTCATCAAAATCAGCTTGCAAGAAGAGCCACTTTATATCATGCATTTTGCACCTTTTTTCAATTTTCTCGAAAACGGTTCCGACGATATTAATTAAACTCGCTATATCGATGTAAAATTTAATGGGCTTTAACATAATTTAGTTTCATTTAATGCCGATATTTTAAATTTTCTTTCTCTAAAGTATCTTTAATTTTGTTGATTCTATAGAAATAACTATATTATCTTGTCACTGCTGATAAAAAAGAGGTAAATATATAAATTGAATAAATTCGATACACCACTAAAGGAGAAAACAGAAAAAATATTTTTTTAATTCAATTTTTCGTTTTTTGAACATAAGAGCTGTAACATACATGTATGATATACCGTTGGAAAGCTAAAGATTTTAGAAAAATATTATCTCATACACAAGCTTTTAAAAGTTAATAGAGAGTGATAAAAAGCCGGTAAAGCTAAGTGATTGTTTTAGATAATAATATAATCGATTTTTTGATAAATACATGTTTCTATAACAATTCCATTTAATTAATTCGTTAATGGTTTCACTCTCACTGTATTTGAAAGTTCTTGAATTGATTCTAAAAACCAAGGCAAGTGAAAGTCGTGTGTTGCCCGCACCAGATTTTTTAAATCGCGAGGGGTGTCGTTTGTAACTTTAATAAGTCAATTTATATTTTGTGCATCTCCAGTGACCTTGTGTACAGTATTTAATGATAATTATAAAATTGACTATATTAACAGAAATGTATCAATCATTTAATTCATTACAAAAAATTATTAATAAAATATATCGAAAATTGAAACAGATGTGTACTCTTCCGGAGGCAGACAGTTGGGACACAGACGTAGCGCAAACTTTGGGAGAATCTGCAATGCAAATCCTGTCTCGTTGGGGCTTACAGCAATTCCATCTACTGCGGTTGTCCTCAAACTTCTGGAGGCAGTTCTGGTCGTGTCGACCCTCGGAGAACTACAGCTTTGGTCCAGATTTCAGTTTATTTTCGAACAAAGTACAGTATCCTCTGGCTTAGAACTTAGAATCGTCCCGGAACTGACATAACTATGGCTCAATATTGTGAAAACTCAATGCCCACCAGCGGTTACCGTCAACTTCGTTGATCATTCTAATGTAAAGCATAAACAATTTTTTGTTATTTATGGTTTTATTATTTTACAGCGTTATTAATTTTTTAATTTTAATTTACCCCACTCATCACGGTAGAACAAATACGATACCTTGGACTTCATCTTGACAAACGTCTTACATGCAATCCTCATACAAGACTTAAACGACAGGAAACTGCTCGTAGATATCGACTATTAAAACACTTACTTGACAAACGATCAAAACTCCCTCTTTACTTCAAAAAACTCATTTACACAACCATTATTAGACCTATCTGGACTTATGGCATAGAGCTATGGAGCTCCACTAAATCATCTAATTCCTCCCGCATCCAATCTTTGCAATCCAAAATCCTTCGACAAATCCTAGACGCTCCGTACTTTGTTACCAACAAACTCATCCATAGAGACCTGAATATCCCACTCGTTGCAGAAATCGCCCAAAAAAGATACTCCTCCTTTCATTTCAAATTACCCGCACATACAATCCCGCTTGTCCGTATCCTCTCATCGGCATCTATTCCCGATAATCCTCCGAGGCGTCTGAAAAGGGCGGTGGCGTCCAGATCTGCTTACCAAATAAACTCTGAAGTGCTACCACTGGGTAGATTCTTCTCAAGACCTTTCCAAACCAATGCTCTGTAAATAGTTCAATTACTTGTTGTACTGTGTACAGTTGTAAATATCAATAAAAGAATTAAAAAAAGAAAAAAAAAATTTTTTTTTTTTTATTCTTCCTAAATTAGAAAAGAAAAAAAAGGAATAATCAACCCTTATTATTAGAAGGGGACAGATATTTTGGCAGTGTCTTCTCTTATAAAATTAAATTATTCAACTTTTTAATTTAGTTCAAATGAAATCAGAGAGAGAAAAAAAAACATCGAAACGAAAATCAATAATGTTACAATAAATTTTAGAATTGAAAAAGGCCCATTTTTTCTACCCCAAGGAGTTTTTAATTTGTTTTTTTATTAGCGAAAATAATAATAATAAATTTTATAAATAATATAATTGACTGGAGTTCTTACACTAAGATATTACTTTAACTTAGCTCTTCCAAAACTTTTTAGTCTTATTTTGTTGTTTTAAAACCGTGCATTCAAAAGGACGGACTGGTCAGGAAGTTAAACACTGGAACACGGATATTCGAATCCTCTTGAAAGAATTAATTCTCGTGTTACATTGTTTAGAATAAACTTAGGAATGAGTGACTCTCCTCGGGCGAACCCATTCTATACAATGTGGGCAACCAAATAATAAAAAAATTCCTGGAGGGCTGAAAGCGAATCTCTGTAGCTACTGAACTCCATAACCTATATGGATTGTAGGGGTGCATACTTTTTTTTTTTTCAATCAAAACCAAAAAAATAGCGATCCTAGTATGTTAACATTATTTACTACTTATTATAAAACAATACCCATGAATTATTGTTTATAAATAAATAAATCCTTATAAATAATCTTGTCCATTCAGTAAACACTAGATCCCAACCTATTAACTTGTATTACCTTCTCACAGATCTGCTTCCTTCAAAAAATCCTTTATTATTTGTGCTACCCTATTTTGGAATTCCTTGCATGTATCCCTTCGTAAATCCTTATCATTGTCCACTTTCAAACACCAACTATTTCTCCATCTCCTAAAGCATCAATCTTCCCAGCATATGTAATATTAATTTTTTTTTTTTAAATAGATTTATTGCTATTTACAACTGTATAATGATATACATCTAGTAAATGAGATACAAGATAAAAATGTCATGGATTCACATGTGGGGATACTACCCATTGGCAGCTCCCCAATATGTAATATATAAAATCTATAGATGATACTATTCATTGTCACAGAACCTGTCATTATTGTTAAACTGAAGTCTTAAACGACCAGATAATTATTATTTATATTGTACTTTTCTTGTTATTCTTAGGAGACTACTCGTCCCAGAATAAAATTACTTTTCATTTCATTTCATTCAAAAATTATATCTAGGCTGGTAACAAAATAAATGTAGCTGGTCTGACAGTTAAAACTGCCCAATCATGTTCCAGGCTCTGATGAAGGCCCACGATCTAGGCCAAAACGTCGGCACATAATTAAATAAGTACTTTTTAATGTGTGTTTCTCTCTAATGACCACACCCCCAACCATCTCCTTCATTTAATATTCTCAACGGTCAACCAAACTCCACCATTATGAATCTTACGTTTCCATTCATAAATCTTCTACCTGTACTATATCACCCAACTTTTTAGAATTCTTATATATATAAAATTTAACCTAAATGAGAACAATCGCTTAATTATAAATAATCCTTTTATCAGTATTGAGAAATAAATCAATTCGATGGAAAGTGTTCGGACTGTGCGGAAATTCACATGATTTCCTTCATAGTTTTCTTTCACAAAGATAAGTGAAATAAATAAAATTCGATTTTTCATATCAATGCATTTAAGAGACCTCTAGTTGAAGTACTTAATGACACTTTATACTTATTGAATCATATTGTACATTAAGCATGAGTACAAGTAATGGTTCTCACGAAGACATGATGAACTCACAACGATATAACTCACAATTTCATTAATATATCGTCTGTAACGGACATCCTGATTGGTTCCGACATTTCCACCGGTTGATGCCATTGGTCACAGGACGTCCCCTGTCCACTGGAGTACTCGCCGAGACTAATCGATTCTGCCGTACTGCTTATCGAAGAGTTGACTCGATTCTTCCACTTGTCAGTTATCTTCAGAGGGTCGTACATCATCATACTGTGAGGAGAGGAGTCACTGCTTCCTGATATAAACTTTAAGGGAGGGATTTGATAACAGATTATTTGGCGCTTAGAGTCTCCACGGAATGTGATCATTAATGGATTGACGGTTCTTCAATTAATAATAACGTGGATTGTTTATTGTTTAAACATATATATTGCACAAGTTAAAACTTGTGACATGAGCGTTTTGGTCGAATTTAAGGTTTTATTCAATTTCGCATACAACTACAATTTTATCAAGTTTCGGTTTTTGGATTACAGGGTAGAATGATTATTCCGAAGTGAATATTTTATCACGTGAATATGCAATTTTTCATCTCTATTACCCGTATATAGGTCTATTACCCATGTAAATTAGATAATAATTTACTGTTATTATTGGGACATTAATTATTTTTATTATATTGCACATAGGTAGGAATGTGACATGTTTTGTTTATTTATTTGTTAACTTCATTTATTTGTATTTATATTGTCTACAAATTTTGTTATTGTACACGTTTATTTATTTTGATTTCATTTTAAGTAATTTGACTTTCGTTTTGTTTATATTGTAAATATTGTATGAATGAGATCCTGTAGCACTATTAGTATTATATATTATGACAAATTGTAATATATATACCAATAAATAAAGTTCTAAAAAAAAAAAAAAAAAATATATATATATATATATATATATATATATATATATATATATATATATTTATTTATTTATTAATAGTAACGTAAATATCTAAGAAAAAAATATTATTTACTTTTTAAAGATCTATCTGTAAGAGTTGGTGTTAAATTAATGTAAATGTATTGTAGATTTTCATAGAGACTGAAACATAAATTTCAAAATATTCTTTATACTGTTTTATTTTCCATTAGAAATATAAAACATATTATAAGAATGCCATGATTAGTATAATTATATTTTTCAGATATTCCATTCATATATATAGCCATTGTTATGTAGACGTTATTTTGAGCCAATCACGGTGCACTAAGTGCACCGAATACACCCGTAATCAAAGTCATTTTACTTTGGTAATTAGTAGCAGTTTGATTTTAGACGGATTTTAATAATATTAAGATCGTAAGGGATTTTCGTGAAAATTTAAAATATATTATTTTTAATTTGATTTATATTATTTTATTTAAGTATACATAATAATAATAGGCTTAGCGAACCCGAAGGTTCAATACCGATACCACCAAATTCCACCTACACAGACTCGTCCAATGTTCACCATTCAAGCCCAAGCTCCCGAGATCAGCCTTAATACAATCCTCCCATCTCCGCTTCGGCCTACCTTTCGGACGCCTCCCAGTCGGATCAGCAAATACCAACTTTCTCGGAATCCGCTCGTCATAGAGCCCAACAACTTTACTCGCCCATTTGAGTCTCCGCGATGCAATCAGCTCAATTATATTCACAGGATACAAGTTCCGCAATTCCGCGTTGTGCAACCTTCTAAACTTCCCAGTGGCCTCATCTCTCTTCGAACCAAATATTTTACGCAATACCTTATTTTCGAAGACCTTAAGCCGTTGTTCATCCTTCAAAGTAAGCGGCCACGTTTCACATCCGTAAAGAACCGTTGGAAGAATAATAGTTTTATAAATTCTAATCTTCAATTGTTTAGATAGAAGCCGCGAACTATGCAACGTAGCAACTGAATAATGACACGCATTTCCCACCTTTAACCGGGACTTTATTTCTTCCTGGATTTCATTTTTTCTAGTTATAATTGAACCTAAATACTTGAATTTCTCTACTTGTTCAAAAGTATGCCCTGATACATCAATATCACCAAGATCGACACCGTTTCTGCTACTAATCATATATTTCGTCTTATCGGTATTTAATTCGAGTCCTATTTCTTTACCGGTTTTTATTAACACACTTGTATTTAGTTGTATGGTTTCCATGTCTTCACCTTATTTAAGTACAAATATAATTATTAATTAATTTATTAATATATTTACCATTACATTTAAAGTATTAAAACAATCAAGTAAGCACATCCTACTTACATAAATAAATAATTAAATAAATTATATCATCAGACTAGACATGAAAAATTTTGGAGATAGAAAAAACGAAATTCTAAAAGTAAAATTTGTTGTCAACTTTTGTTTGTCTTTAATTACGCGTTACCATTTTAGATTCATTATTCAAGTGAGACAGTTGTAACTGAAATTTTCTAAATTGTAATACACGAAAATAATCTCAGCGACATATTTTTGTTAACACGTAAATAAAACACAAAATTTATTCTTTAGCATCTCTAATAGAAATAACATAAGTAATTAATTATTTCGTTTATATTTAAATAATTAACATCCTTGTTTCAGGGGATTCGTATTTTTGCATTAATTAAAATATTCACTGAGTTTGTGTTATTCGAATTTTATATATTGTATTGAATTAAAATTATTCAATTTATTTCGTAAGTTACTAATACTATATTCGATTAAAATTAAACCAATATATGAAATATTTCCATGATTTAGTTTTGTTTGTTAAAAGTTAACATGTGTTTTAAATTAATGTCATTGAATTTGCCAAAAGGTACAACATGCATTCTAGGTAATTTTATAGAAAGCTCAAAACTCTCCCATTACTATATTATTAAATCTCTTATTGGATTATTTTCGCATTAAAATCTAGATTTTTTTTTTTGTATTACAATATCAATAACACAACTTAAAGTTATACCATAGAATGAAAAATTTTTGTATGATTTGGTTCTAAACTAAATGCGTAATTTGTACGAATAGAAAATAACTGCATTTTAAATCGCGTTTTTAAAGAACTAGGGAGTTCATTATATATAATCAAACTGAAGATTTACGTAAAACTAGATGATGAAAATACAAAATATTAATTCCATAAAAAATGTCTTTTGGTACCTTTTGGAAATGAACTTAATTTAGGGTAGTATATGAATATATGATGATATTTATGTATGTATATATTATATTATATTATATATATATATATATATATATATATATATATAAGGGATATAGAGCTCGGTGACGTCAGACGGAGCAGAGCGACGACGCGGGAGCTAATGGCCCCGCATATCGATTGTCCGCCCCCCCCCCCAGCTTATGCAAATCGCAATGGCGACCGGCACACGTACAGGGCCGTACCTCTCCTACACCTGGATCTCTTGGTACTTCGGGGTGTCGTCCCAGATCGTCCTGGGTAGAGGAAGTATCCGAAGGAGAGGGTACCCAAGGGGTGGAAGTCTGTGTACTCCTGTAGCCAGGCGATGTAAATCACACTGTAAAGTGTGAAATAATGATTCAATTTTTAAAGATAATATTATTATAGATGTATAAACTAATTTCAAACACATAATAACTCAATGATTGAAAAGAACATAATAAAAAATATATGAAAAGGCAGTAATACATTTCCATCTATCTGCATAGTATTAATTATTAATTGATATATGCATTACAATTTACTTAAATATATCATTAATATATTATGACTGATTAAGTATCCTTCATTTTCTTTATAGTTATAAGCTTACTAATCATTCATTATAGTTTATTATGTTAAATGATTCTATGCGGTAATACACTCTATTTTTTACATCTATCCTATTTAATCAATTTAACAAACTATAAATTTTTCCTACAACCATATATAATCTCAATTTGATTTTTACTACATATTTAGTCATTAAGGCTAATTAGATTATAACTAACAAAAGAACAAGACATTTTGCTGATTGTAAGGATGTCTCATCGAAATCATTTCTAAATATTTTGTCAATTTGTAAATATGTAAATAAAGTTTATTTTCTTCTTCTTCTCTCTCTAATAATAACAAATTATGTTTTTTAAGGCATATGACTTATCTTATTCATTTCTGAAAAGTCATCATTACATTTATAAAATGACTCGTAATTTTAAAGTCCCACTAACTCAAACGGAGTTTTGATCAGTTTTCTCTATAATTTAGGACATTCTTTACTAATTGCTTATAATTATTATACATTGCAATTATATACCTTATACCTATAATATAATATCTCTTTGCGAAGAAAGCGCAAGACTTTATAAAAATGAATGTGCAACAAAATAAGTCGTACACGTTGATATAAAGTTGTTATAAGTCCTAATGAACTGATAATCTGTAATCTTCTCTAATGAACTGATGTACCCAAAGCGATAAACTCTAAATCGGTCCAATAGTATTTTATTAAACTCTAAATGACAGTACTTTCAAATTGCTCCCGTGCTTAACAGGGGCGTATCACTTGTTGGCTGATAAAATAATATAAGAAATCAAAGATAACTAAATCCTTTTTAACATTTTCTTCAGTTTACATGTTTTTATTTTTACAAGTACCGACATGCAAACACCATGTCTTTAATAAAAAAAAAAGGTGGGATTTCTGAGTTGTCATTTCAATACGAATTGCTAGTCCATTTAGTGTGTAGTATTTCACATGTTCTGTTTTTTTTTTCCAAAGTTTAATCTTAAATATTTAATAATTTGAATATTTAGAATTATTTTACTATTTTTTTTGTTATCATTATTTTAATATTATGTAATAGACATAATATAAACTGTGTAACAGATTTTATAGGCTAAGTTTCTGAAGAATGAATCAGATGGAAAGAATTGCATAAAAACTGATAGTTTATTCGTTAATTCACTTATACATGACCTTATTAATATTTAAAAAAAATAATTTCAGCGTTCAGTGTCGGTCGCTTTTAAGTTTTGAACGTGTCTTCAATTTCTTTACACATCGTTTCACTATAAAGGTTTTCAGCTTCATCAGGGTTCTGTGTAAGAATACTCTTATAAAAGATATATAATTTCTACAGTTTACATTATAGAAAATTAAATTAAATAAACAATAACTTGTTACTTTCTAAACAACCAGATAACATCTCATTAATTTGTTTTTTATTAAAAAATATAAACTATCACAATAAATGATATTATAATACCTATTATTATTTTATTGCCTGAATAATACCAAAAAAAAAAAAAAACCCTTCAAAGATTTACTGAAACTTGGACAAGAATCTAAGGGGGTCTGTGACGGGGCTAGTTATGCTAGACCCGCAGAGCCAACTCCATTACCGCACTAAGGATCTCACCCTCTTCACATTTGCATAGAGTTTGCATTACATTCGAATTACTTTTTTTTTCCTGTTTTAAAGTCAATAGTACGTTTCAATTAATAATTCTATTTGTTTATACTTTTCATCCGTGCTTTTTGAATTTGTTAAAACTATATGAAATAAACAAAAGGTTATTTACTATTCTCTTACGAAGTTTCTGAATTTCTTTGTTGTTTTTTTCTTATGTTAAACTTTAAATCACTGAGCAAACTAGTGTTAAATTTGCCAAATAACAAGACATAACATTATTGAGTTGTAATATAGTATTGCTTCCTTTGATAACTGTAATGAAAAAAATAATAACAATAAAAAAACATAGAAAAAAAAAAAAAATTAGTAAAAATATTAAATATTGGTTCTGATGTAAGTAGGAGGCGAAATTTTGATCATATAAATGAATGAAATTTTAAATATCATGTTTCCTAACTAAAAAAAAAAATAATAATAATGATAATAATAAATGAATAATTACAATTTAAACAAAACATCAACAGGACATTGATGCATAATTTATTTAAAATAACGATTTAATCTAATATTTTAGCCATCCTCCATTTTTGTTTTATTAATATATATTTTAAAAAATAAAAGACGTTTTTGATGATTTTCACTTTACTCAGTCAACATTAATAACTAACAATTATGCTGTTTATGTTCGGTATTTAAATTCAAAACTTTTTTTTTTTACAATTCACATTTGTAAGATCTCTCTTCGATTTTATATACCTACTGCATTAAGTATTGAAATGATTTTGCATGCAATATTTATAAACAATTATCTGATTTGTTTAATTGATATTATTTTTAATATTATATTTTATTTATTTTCATATTGGTAGTTAATTAGGCTGAAAAGTAGCTATTAGTAAAACTGGACAGGAACGTCTGTAAAATTTTAATTTATTACTATCTATATATAAAAACAATAATAAATAATTTTATAATTCTGTGGCGGTCGTGAAAAACTGGATAACTCGAGTTATATCATAAATGAGTTAACTCCACGAAATCGCTCCCTCAGAGCTTCTCCTATGTCATGTTAAATTGGTTTCTAGGTGTAAGAAATTTCAGGTGGAAAGAAAGCTGTACGTTAATTACTCTATTTTGGGTATTACGTAAAGTTTAAGTCGCTCACCTATAAAATCGAAGATTTTAACATAACCACTTATTCACGACGCCACAGAATTAAAATGATTAAAAATTCGCCATATAATATATTAAGATATTTTACAAGAAATCTAAAAAAAAATTTCTCTTGCCTATCTTTTTATGTACTAATCAACGCCTGGATTTTCTATTGCTTTACGATTTTTTATGTATATATTAATATTTTAGCTATAAATATCATGATAAAAGTATTGCTTTATAATATTCTGATGATCGGAATGGGTTTTTATTTATGGATTTTTAGCTATATTGAAATATGATAAGATTGTAAGTCAAGCTTGACGACTTCGACCTTGACTATATATGAAATATCATTGCATGATAGAGAGCGATAGTGCTACGTACACCTGAGGATGAGGACAGTGTCTAATTACTGGTCTAGCTAGACAGAGGCACAGCGTAGGCACAGAGCACAAGCACACGGCACACGGCAGTTCCTCTTTAAGCTCCTGCTTTGCATCCCCATGAATCTTTCATGAGGGAGGTCTCACCATTCTACTCCGCCACATGACTCACTTCTCTCTACTCATTGTTTACTAAACTAGATTTGGCCCCGTTTGTACTTCCCGCCTCTGCTTTCTCCATTCGGCGGATCTTCGGGTGCAGTACAGGTAGGGGGTACAAAGGAGGGTACGTGGACTTATAGTTGGTGAGGTTGAGGAAGGAGTGCGTACTGCTTTCTACGTTGGCTTTATTGCATCCCTAAGCAAGAATAATAACAATCCCGGCAAAGAAAAGTTTCTGGCAAGGTATATGTAATCAATAAAAAATAATCTGAATTCAGAAAAACGAATTTCTAGTAATGACTAGCATATTATCGTATGTATATATAATATATATATATATATATATATTATAATATATATATAATATATATATATATATATATTATATTATATACAACATTAATTAAGTGGCACATTAATTTGAAAGTCATTTTAGAATTTCAGACCATTACCAGAGAGATACATTTCATTGAACTAGCGATGCTGCCAAACATGGTTGTTATTTACACAGCATACTTGTTTTTCCTTAATGGAAAATTTTTAATATAAAAATCTTAGCATGGAGTACAAAAAAAAAAAAAAAAAAAAAATAATTTTTCTCATTTTATTAATTTTTTTCCTCTTTTCTTGTTTATCTCTCATATTAATTGAAATATTATTATATTATATTATTATCAAAATTATATTTAATAATAATCATAATAATTATCCCAACTTGACATCATTATAACAACAATATGAAACTCCGCTTCAATACCAATTCTCTAACATATACAATACAAATAAAATAAGATAAAATAATAATAATAGTAATTATTACTAACATTAATATTTACTAAAACAATAAAAAGTTAAAATCAAATCAATGATTACGTTAATTTAGAAATGAAAGAATACTTTAGTAAGTCTGATCCTTAAATACTGGCATGTTCGGGTCCAACTGTTATTAATTTCATAGCGGAACCACAGGATGTATCATACCTTCCGACTATGATGTAAATTGAATATATCTTCAGTACCAATAGGTTTTAAAACCAAAGAAAAAACTTAATAGATCCTTTCGAACAATTTATAAACAGATTATTGGTGTTCGAGTAAGGTCAACCAACCTGTTGAAATGTAAGTTTTATTTATTTATTTTTTTAATGATATTTTAGTTGTACAGAAAATTACATATATTGATTTTTTTAAAAATCGTATATGGATTGTATCCAAGAATATGTATATGATTCTGTAAATCAGTTGGTCTGTCGTAGAATATTTTCTAAAAGTGCAATAATGATATAAAAAAAATAATAATAACAATAAAAAATTGATGCCAAAATTATAATTATTTGTAAATTTAATTTTAAGATATTCAACGTTTCAAATTATATTATTAAAAATTTTAATGTTTGTTTTTTGTTTTTCAGGATATTGATCCATACAGCAATAAAGGTAAGATATCCATATCACACTATATTTTTGTAATGAAACAACATTAGTAGAAACAAGTATCAAATTCGCCCATAAGAAAGATATTCATCCATAAATATTTAATTAATTTTATATACATTTATCGATTTAAAGTGCACGTAATATCTTTGGCCATTAAAATATTCCTTGATATGAAATATACGGTTAAATTCTAGTAGTTGATTCGATACTAGCTACAGCAGGAAATGTACAGTTAGTTAAATTAGTCATGGTGTAACTCCCTTTGGGCTTTTCTAGTATCTAAAAAGTAGGTATCTCATCCTTTAACGATTTTAAATTGAGCAATATCCGCACACAAGACTGAAACGACAAGAAAATGCCCAACGCTTTCGCTTACTTCAACACTTACTGGACAGACGCTCTAACCTTCCACTTAACTACAAAAGGCTCATATATATTACCATCATAAGGCCTATCTGGACGTACGGAGTTGAGCTTTGGGGCTCTACTAAACCATCAAATTCTTCCCGTATTCAATCCCTACAATCCAGAATCCTTCGAAAAATCCTCAATGCTCCTTACTTTGTCACCAACAAACTCATCTATAAAGACCTTAATGTCCCATATGTTGCTGATTTGGCCCGTACGAGGTATCATTCCTTCCATGACAAACTCCACTCCCACATTAACCCACAAGTTTCAATCCTACCTTCCTCTACCATTCCTGACAATCCTCCGAGGCGTCTGAAAAGAAGATGGCCTCGAGACCTTCTAGTGTAGATTACCTAGTGGAGTGTTGCCAATGGGCATATTCTCTTCATGTATATTATCTATATTATGAGCCAATTTACTTGATGTATTTACTAATACAGTTGTAAATTACAAAAAATTAATAAATAAAAAAAAAATTGAGATATATATTCTTGATATTTTCGACTCAGATTACCTCTCATGCAAAGAAAGATATTTCCCTATAAATTACTAAGAGGATGATTATAGATTTATAAGAGCTAATTATGCATATAAATCGATAATTTAATAAAATGTGGTAAAAGATGCACAGTAGTTCATGGAACTCAACATTTGAGTTAACATCAATAATTATTTTATTATTATAATATTTTCTGTAATTAAGTAATTTTCGTTTTACATTTTTACATTTTAATATTGGTTTCCAGTAAATATTAAAAAAAAAAAAATTATTGATTAAATACTATTGATTTAATAATAAAATATGATTGTTGATTTCTATATGATTATATGAATATAAGATTTATCTATTGATATAAATAGATATACTTAAGACAAACAATATATCTTATTACACTTATTTTTTCGTCATAATCCATTTGCATCTGCCCAGTTATGATAAAATAGTAGGGTTTACAAATATTATACTAAAATATGAATAAAAAATAAGATGTTAGTAGCTTATTTATGTGAGTGAGGGAACTTAGGTGATTATTGTCATTTGTGGTAGGTAAAATATTGGATAATAGACTCAGAAATATTGTTTAGAACTTTTGATTTAGGGAATGGCTGTGAATCGTTTTGAAAAAAAATATATGATATTAATTATCTTTGTGCTGACCACTACACCTCCCTTAAAATTTCAATATAGTTTGATGATACCCAGAAAGAGAGAGCGCAAATTGGATGGCGCCAGCCGAGAGGCAGGGCGTACACTGAGGAGGCGATCCGAAGTTCCCGCCCCGCGCCTGCGCACGTGGCCAGCCACTCTGTATGCACTGCCGCCCCCGCCAAATGCCATATTATTCCACGGCCTCCTTTATGTGTCAACGTCCTGCCCTATTTCCGCAGGTTCAAGGTCGCTCCCTGTCCCTTCTATTTTCCGCTATTCTATATATTTATATTAATCGATATGAAATAATTTAATAAAAAGTCTCATCAATATCGATATATGTCGGTCGAATACATAAGCCATAAATCAATCTATAAAATGCTCAATAATACAAATAATATTTTAATTAAAAAGTAAAATATTTCTGAGGGAAATTTTATTAAAAGCTATTTCATAATTTGATTTAAGAGATAATCATTTATTTTATCATACCGACCTGGGACCCGTGAAACCTTTTTCTTATCTCACTTAGTCTCTATAAAATCATTACCCATAATTATAAGAAACAACTGGAGTTGGAGTGTGATCTTCGATAAATCATCATTTGTTTATTCGTTTACGTCACTTTTATGCTACTGTGGCTAATCGGACGATGCTACTGTGGGAGTCCTAAATTTTGCCTATCCAGGTTTTATTAGGATAGGGATCTTTAACGAGTACCTGACATCGTCCAGGCTCGGGACCACCTTTTAACGTCCCCTTCGAAGGACGGCAAAACTAAGGATTTTTTACTCCCATTAAAAAATCCTAGGGCCACCCGCAGGTTTGAACCCGCGACCTTTCGCATAGAAAGCTGTTATGCTAACCACTACGCTATGGGTGACCCCCTAAAATCATCATATTATAATAAGTATAATTAAAATTTTAGGACTGAAGATTTTGATAGGTTTTATTCCTACTGTTACAATAAAGTATGAAATAAATTAATCAATTATCAATCAATCAATTATTATTGAGTGAATGAATTATTGAACGAATTATTGATCTCTATAAATATGTTTCTTCATGAACCGAATAATTTTGCGAAAGTATTATATTAATTTCCCTAACTCTGATATTTCCCCACTTCGACTATTGCTGTACGGTATATGGTGGTATGTCTGGGGATCTGGAGGTAAAAATAAAACATAATTAATTTCTTTGATCGTTTTATCTTCAGGGTCGCTAGATAAACCTCTTTTTCCCAATTTTATGGCGATTTGAAGTGGCTTTACCCTTCAATCGTCGCAAGTATTTCCTTGCGTCATTCCTTTGCCAAGTTATCCAATCCCGCCTTCCATTATAATTTTTGACCTCCTGCAGTTCAAATCCTCTGTCCATCTCCGTTTTACACGCTCCAGGTCTTCAGATTTATACAGTAAGGCCCACCGAACTGCCCATTTCAACAGATCCTTTTTATCCGATCCTCAATCCTATGGAATTCCATCTCTCCTTCCATCCGTCACTCCAATTCTCGTTCTACCTTAAATCCCGCATTTTTGATCACTTATTGAATATCCAGGCTCAATAGAATTGTAAATAAGCTTTTTATTTATTTGATTTTACTTTTTTGTTTTCTTCTCATTTAAATATCTATTTTATAACAGTAATTATTAACTTGTTTATATTTATTTAATTTACTCAAAGACTCTAAAGCCCTTTTTGTACATTTTATATATTTTATTCTAAAGGGACATGTCCCAGAATATAAAAGACTTAATTTATTTATTTAATTGCATATGTTATAGGATATTTCAAATATTTTTCAAGTTTATAATTCGATGACAATACAGTTCACATTATTCGTATTATTTAGAAAATTAGCCAAATATTGAGTATCAGCTTATATTAATTTATTTTTGGGTGTTAAAAAATACTTTGAATTCTTCGAAATACTTCTAAATTCTGGTTATCTGATTTATACACTCTCATTTATTATAACACGGTGAATTAGCAGGTTTTTTTTTTTTTTTTTTTTTTTTTTTACCATGAAGCGTTAATATCGATTTTTGAGTTTGATTAACACTAGATTCGTACTTATGCTTTGATACACAATTTTCATATTTCTTTTTTTTTTGTTACTTACTGTATATTGTACATTATAATTTTATCGTGATGTGATACGTTCTTCTAAAAAAAAAATCATTTTTTTGGACGGAGGTGAAATGTGGTCGCAACTTGGAAAAGTAAGTAAAATATTTTGTTAAAAATATGGATAAGGCTACTGGGTAATTCAATAAGTTACATAACGCGGAATTGGGGAGCTTATACTCGGTCCGTTTAATTAAATCGCGGCGACCCAGATGGGCATCTGAAGTTGTAAGGCTCAGTGAAAAACGAATTTCGAAAAAGTTGGTATGTGGTCGCCTATGAACCGATTGATAGCCGTCCAAGAGATAGGCCGAAGCGTCAGTGGGAAGATTGTGTTATATTTGATCTCCGAGCCTGGGATTTGAACAAGATCGGACGAATCTCTGTAGGCAACATTTGGTAGTATCGTTATCTTAGGGTTCGGTAAGTCTATTATTATTATCATAATGGAGTAATTAATGGAGCTGATCAAAGAATATATAAGGTTGAAGAAGTTTTGTTATTACCAAATATATTTCTTCCTTTACTATAGGCTACACTTTCGTTATCATGTACCATGTCTTTCTAGATGGAATTATCAATATAACCTTGATATATTTTCATAACTAAAGTCGTTTTATATTACTGTCCCCCATTTTATTATTACTATCGCATTCTTCTTTAATGGCTTTTTTTTTCTATTGTTTGTTATCTTGTTTTGTCTCAGCAGTTATAAATGCCCAAAATTTAGTCCAAAACGTCGGCATACAAATATAATATTTCGTCATTTTTGAGATTTATTTGATGACTGAAACTACGACTAACTTTAAATCATACTTATTTAAATTATATTAGAATAAAATTCGGTTATATTACATGGATATAATGACGTAGACCCCTGGGAGTGTTACTGAAAGGGTAGTACAGAGGAGTAAGTATCCTACTCAACACCGACAGGGGCGGGGATGTGACGTCACGGACGTCTTGGCAACGGAGTCCTGTTGACACAACACACCATTGATTCCGAACATGGCCCCTGTCATCACGGTATATATCTGTGTCTCTCCCATATCCAGACCAAGTCTATCTCCTAATGACTAAATTATATGAAAATACTTAAATTTTCAGATATTTTTTTTTATCGACTTGATACTCTGCCGTCTTTAAAAGGTGCATAACACATATGATTACAACTAAAACAGATATAATTATAGAGTTTAATTGACCGTTGGAAAATTTAATGAGTAATATAGTTGGTTGTGCGGTCATAAAAAAAACAACGTAAAAATACAGTAATAAGGACAAGTTGTTGTATTTGTGTGCCTACGTTTTGCCCTACACTGTGGGCCGTCATCAAGGCTAAGAGAAACAAGATAAAAACCAATACAACTTGAAAACTAATATCAATTTGGGTACAATAATATGATGACAGTAATAAAATATGGGAGTAAACATATTTTTTTTTATTTTTTTTTTTAACATCATTTATTGAAATTTACAACTGTACTTCAAGGTACATTAAGTATATGTGACAAAACATAAATGGCGTGAAACAAACTTAAAGAAGAACTACCCAATGGCAGCACTCCTGTAACTTTTCTAAACTAGAAGGTCTCGAGGCCATCTTCTTTTCAGACGCCTCGAAGGATAGTCAGGAATTGAAGAGGAAGAAAGTATTGAAACAAGAGGATTAGGGTGGGAATGGAGTCATGAAAGGAATGGTCTCTAGATCGGGCCAAATCAGCAACACACGGAACGTTGAGGTCTTTATGGATAAGTTTGTTCGTGACAAGTAAGGAGCATTGAGGATTTTACGAAGGATTTTGGATTGTAGGGATTGGACACGGGAAGAATTCGATGGTTTAGTAGAACCCCAAAGCTCCACTCCGTAAGTCCATATCGGCCTTATGATAGCCATGTAGAGTCTTTTGTAGTTAAGTGGAAGATTAGAACGTTTGTCTAGTAAGTGTTGAAGAAGTCGAAAACGTCGTGCAGTTTCTTGTCGTTTCAGTCTTGTGTGAGGGTTCCAAGTAAAGCGTTTGTCAAGGTGCAGTCCTAGATATCGGATCTGTTCAACCGGGACAAGAGGAGTATTATTGAAGGAGACAGTAGGGCAGGATGTCATAGGTTTACGGCGAAGGTGAAGGTAATTTGGTTGTATTTGTTGTATTAATTTTAATTCTCCAGTAAACATAAAATTGAAATGATAATAATGGAATAAGGCAATTTGAAGACTATAATGAAACACTAAGAATATAAGTTAAAAGATGCTTATTTATTGTTCTTCTTTCAGCATTATTTATTTTTTATTATACTCTCCAAATATTTTAATTCCATTATTATCATTTTAATTTTATGTTTGCCTCCATATTTTATTACTGTCATCATATATATACAGGTGATATTAGTAAGGTGTTTTCTCATCTACCCATCAACTCATGCAATATCTATTGTCAATATCACCGTGTCACCATTGATTTTAATTTATTTTTTCTCCCTTAGTTGTTTCAAAAAAAATTATTATCTTAAAATATTCTTCTGTAGGAACTATTTAAAAAGATCTCATTCGCTTACACACCAAGTTAAAAATAATTATAGATTTTTTTTAGAAAATTGAAGTTAAGAAAAAGAATTAGATATGTTGTTTTGATGAAGACATTTATATTGTATTAAATCTCTCTATGTATAAAATTAAAACGCAATTCTTAGTTTCCACGATCTCTGTTTAAACCACTCTAAGAATTTTGAAATGGATTTTACCATTATTTAGGACATTCTTCCTTGAAGGTTTATAAGTAAAATACACTGCGATCAAGTTTATCTTTAGCTGGAAAAATTAAAGATTCTGTAATCAATGGCATCAAAAAGTCTTTCCTGAAATATGACTAGTAATTAAGACCTATAAAAACTGTTGGAAAGCGAAATATTTAAACAAATTATATATATTTAAATTAATTGTAAATTTTTATTATTTATTGAAATTTGCTCTACTACATAATAAAACCACTAAATATGCAAGTAGACAGACGAAATGAATCAGACTTTTGGAGAAGCTACCCATTGACAGCATTCCAATAAAATTAAATTAAAAAATATTGTTGCTCTAAATAGGTTCCAATAAGTGAAAAATGTTTTATTCCATTTCCTAAAATGGTAACCATATAACTCTTTTAAGCCCTTTCGAATGTAATATCGATCGGATGTAACAAGATCTGATTAAGTGTTATCTTCCCATCTACAACACGTTCTAATCGTTGCGTGCCTTCAACTCGGTCTAGTTTCCATAACACTTTTATGGATTCACACATATCACACTTCATAAACCTGACATTCAGGCTTCGTTACGTGATCGAGTAGTAATACAGTGTAGAAGTTCGTCAAATACCTTAAATAAACTCAATAATAAATTAATTTTTGTAAACATACATATTTAAAAAAAAAATATATATATATATATATATATATATATATATAATATTTTTTTTTTTTTTAAAGGAGGCTTTTTACTTTCCTTTTCGTATATATAAATCTAAGTTAGAGAAAGTACGGTCTCTGAAAATTTAAGAAAAGTGAACTTTCAACGGCTTCCTCGTAAACCATCATCCAGAATGATGTTAATCTGCCTGATTCCTTATGGCGGAAATCGAAATGTGAAGGCATAATTAAAAAAAAAAAGAATGATGTTAATGTTCCATATGTTGCTGATTTAACCTAAGCTCGATATCAATACATCCATGAAAAACTCCATTTACACTCAAACCCACTACTTTCAATCCTTGTTTCTTCCTCTATTTCTGATAATTCTCGAAGGCGAAAAGAAGACCTTCTTGCCTTGAGACCTTCTTGTTAGGAATAATTTCTTATGGGTAGCTTCTCTACAAGTCGGTTTCATTTCTTTCTTCTACTCGCATATTTACTACAAGTATTATTCAATACAGTTGTAAATTTCTATTAATAAAAAAATAAAATAAAAAGTTTTCAACAGAAATATGAAAATTTTACTTAGTCGAGATAATTTAAACCCTAAAACTGACATGTAGGTGTATGTTTCATATATTTTTTTTTTTCGAAAAAGTCTTTAGTGCAAAGATGTTGATTCAATATTTCATCGCACAGGCTCGGGACCACCTTTTAACGTCTCCTCCGAAGGACGGGACACATCATAATCGTTTTAGAAAAACTTTTTGCATTTTTTTTATTATATATTTTTTAGAACATATAATTTAATAGTTGGAATGTCTATATCATTATTTTATTCTTTTTCTTATGAGAGAAACAGTTCTTTATTGAGTAATATTACAATCAGTCCAATATATTCTGTATTAATACAGTTGTAAATTTCGATTAATAAACAAATAAAAAACTGAAATAAATATATAAATTTCTGAAATAAATGTTTGGACCACCTGCGGGTTTGAACCCGTAACCTCTGGCATAGGAGGCTGTTATGCTAGCCACCCAGCTACAAGTGATCCCGAACGAATGCATAATTAAATGATCCTAATATGAAAAGTTTTAAATTTCATCTTTAATTCATTCCTTTGAGGTAAATTAAATTTTCTTATTTCCAGTAGTGAAGAATGTAAAAATAGTTTGGTTTGTTAAAGTTGGGTGATATAAACTAAAACCATATACACCAGGTATAAAATGAAAAATATTTATATATATAAGAATAAATTATTAAGTGTTTACCTTGTTATATGTATTGCATTTTCTAAAATAGTTATTAGATATTGCAAACGTTGCATATGCCTTTTTACACACATGAAGGCTGGCATAGATGCATATTTACACATACCAAACTGAAAATAAGAAGAGAAGATATAGCAGGCTGGTATAATATATTGCCTTACACCTCTCGCTGAACCCTGCTAACTAATTGGCTGTTCAAATCCCAAAGAGCCAATAAACAAGCAGTTTTAAAACTTTCTTCCCCCCACCCGATGTGACCGCAACAAATCACTTCTGACGTTTAAAGTCTGTTTATTGTTCGGAGGCTCATTGTTGTTATTTACGGCCAATTAAAATAAGCTCTGAAAATTTAGGTGGCGTTGTGGTTTTGAAAACCTGCGCTATGGCTTTTATTTTGCTTACTGAGGCAATTTTATTTGCATTTAAAAATCTTTTCTTAAAAAAAAAAAGAAAATTTATCAGTTGTTTTATCTTTAACAAAACTATTTAACTTCGTGTAATCTAAAACACCATTAGTTAAGATTTCTGTCTTTTAGCTTTAATAAAATTTTAATTCTAAATGATTAATGATTGTTAATTTAATGTGTGACAATTTTCTTTTATTGCGTCACTTTTACTTTCCCTTACTATATAGAGTAAGGGAAAGTATTGCGATCGAGAAAATTTTCGAATTCCAGTTTTCAACGGAAATACACGTTTTAGGGTCCCCTGAGTCCCGCAAAAAGGTCTGTGTGTGTGTGTTTTTTTGCGTGGTAACTACGAGGCGGAAGAAGTCATATGAAACTGAAATTTCATATTTAAGACAACAGTACGATTTTCTCGAAAACGGTTCCGATGATTTTGATTAAACTCGCTATATCGATGTAACATTTAATGGGCTTTAATATCATGTAGGTTTTATTCTGATTAAAATGGTCTGGCAGGGAATAAATGCCAATATTTTAAATTGTCATCTCCTAAAGTACCTTTAATTTTGTAGATTCAATAAAAATAACTATATTATCTTGTTAACCCTCATGAAAAACAGGTAAATATATAAATTGAATTAATTCGATACCCAAATAAAGGAGAAAACAGAAAAAATACTTTTTTTTTGCAATTTTTTGTTTTTGAACATAAGAGCAGTAATATACATGTATGATATACCGTTGGAAAGCTAAAGATTTTAGAAAAATATTATCTCATACACAAGCTTTTAAAAGTTAATAGAGAGTGATGAAATGAACATAAAACTAACTGATTATTTTAGATAAAAAAAAAGGTCTGTTTGTGTGTGTGGTAACTCCGGGCGGAAACGAAGGGTCCTATGAAACTGAAATTTCATATTTAAGACAACTATACGTCCGAGACGTTACAAATCCTTTTTCATCAAAATAAGTTTACCAGAAGAGCCACTTTATACAATGCATTTTGCACCTTTTTTTTTTCGATTCCGACGATTTTGTTTAAACTCGCTATATATAGATTTTATAAAGCGAGTTTAAAGCTATATCGACGTAAAATTTAATAGGCTTTAATATAATGTAGGTTTTATTCTGATAAAAATAGTCTGACAGGGCTAAAATGCTGATATTTTAAATTTTCTTTAATTTTGTTGATTATATAAAAATAACTATATTTTCTTGTTACCACTAATTAAAAACAAGTAAATATATAACTTGAACGAATTCAATATCCGACTAAAGGAGCGATAATAGCGATAATAAATATTACTGTGGTGAGAATATAATTCTAAGGGTGAGAACTTTGTATCGACTTCATATAATAACCTTAATCTCGTTAATATTAAAAGAATGGATGATATTGAGAAGCTTAATGAAGATAAGGAAGTTTGTTACCTTTAATTTTGTGAAGCCGCCAGTGAGGCGCCCGAGGAGGTGTCCCAAGGCGTAGGCAGGAGGATAATTTCGTGTACCTTCACCTTAATTAGCCAGAGCTAGCCATCCGCTTGTCATGGCAAGATATGTAAAGAATTCTCTTAGCTCGTGTAGGCTTTTAACAATGAGGTTCGTCCCTTATATTCATTATTAGAACAATTAGGGCGACGATAATATCCTGTAATATACCACAATACAAAAATAAGTTGATCTAAAAATATTAAGGAAAAATCTCGTGAGAGCAACACACGTCTTTTACTTACTATTCTTCTTGCAACCTTCTTTAAAATAAACTTTTTTTTTTATTTACAATCGCATTTTTTTCAAGTAGCTATTTCTTAGCACCTAAAAAAAAAAAAAAAAAAAAAAAAAAAATTATTTACATATATATATATATATATATATATATATATATATATATATATATATATATATATATATACTTATATTTATTTATGCATAAAAATCGTAAAAAATAAAAAATAAAAATTGTTTAAATACAATAGTATGAATGGGCTGATACAGCTCTGATATATATAAGTTTGTGTTGTTCTCAGGTTTCAGTCAATGAATAAATAATTTTATCTATGCGACGTTTCGAGAATTTATTGTTCTCATAATCATGCCTTAACAGTGGAAAAACAAAAAAACAGAACATTAATATTATTATACAATAATTAATATATGATGTTATTGTTAGAGATATAAAAAACAGTACAATAAATAATCATACAGTAGGTACATAGATATTTTAAATTAGGATTTACATTAAAGATATTATTATAAAATTACTTACTATTTTGTCCAAAATTGTAAGTAATTTTATAATAATATCTTTAATGTAAATCCTAATTTAAAATATCTATGTACCTACTGTATGATTATTCATTGTTCAATGTACTCTTCTTTATATCTCTAACAATAACATCATATATTAATTATTGTATAATAATATTAATGCTCTGCTTTTTTTGTTTTTCCACTGTTAAGGCATGATTATGAGAACAATAAATTCTCGAAACGTCGCATAGATAAAATTATTTATTCATTGACTGAAACCTGAGAACAACACAAACTTAAATTATCAACAGTCGAGAACTGATCAAATAATATATATATTCCCTGGGTATTATTCGAGCTAGATTCATTTCTAGTTATCGACTGTGATATGCTATTGAATATATATTCATGAAGGCATTATGGTCATGTTCAATGATCTTTTCTATACATAAAAAAAATTGAATTTAAAGATTACTAGATCTATCTCTGTTGATAAAGACTATTTAATATATATGTATGCAGTTTATTTATGATTATAATTATAAACAATCGCTAGTCTACTGTTCTCCGGGTCCTGGGTTCGAATACCGGTTGTGGCAGAATATTATTTATTCTGTTAATTCAGCCGGGGGCCAACCCTATGGTAGGGAGACTCTCCTGGGGCAGGCCCAGGAGTTTTGGGTACCCAAACTGGGGAAAAAACCTGGCGACTGTGCGGGGTCAAGGCCTAATCACCTCATTGCACTGCCGTTGGACTAGAAACAGTACGATTTTCTACATGTACTGAGCCCAAGACCCTTCATGAGGTACAGGTACCGGTAATTATAAACAAACATTATTATGAATTATATAATAAACTGTTATATTATAAATTATTAAACTGTAAATTATAATTATATATGTAGCGGCGTGTACTAGTAGATAGAGCACTAATCTACTGTTCTTCGGGTCCTGGGTGTGAATATAATTAATTATTCTGTTATTTTAGGCTGGGAGCGACTCTAGGGTACGGAACCCTCCTGTGGCAGAGACAGTATTTATAAAGTGGGTACCCAAAAATGGGCCAACAACCTGTCAGTTAAGTGTGATCTCGGCCTAATCACCTCATTGTACGACCGTTGGTTTTTTTTTTATTTTTTACGAGTATAATACGATTTTTTTTTTTTTTATTCTTCAACACCTGTCAATAAATGTTGACAATCAGCGAATGTGATGATAGTTGGCGTGGTAGGCATGATGGAGAGAAGATGCCCAGCGGCACCTCTTCATGGCGTGCTTCCTATTACGGATTTAGCTTAGAAGGTCCCTCATCCAGCTTCTTTTCAGTCTTCTGCGAGCATGTTACTAGTGGCCAAGCCTCGTATTAGATTGTTTGTATGTCCGTGAAAGTTGTTGAGAAAACGTTCATAGAAGGTCAGAATCTCACGTACCATGGTGAGTTTGTAATAGTTCTAAAAGTTTTGGATTGAAAAATTTGAATTTTGCGTATGTGTGTCTTTTCGGTAGTCCCGTATATCTGTGAGGCGTAAGTCCAAATGGGCTTCAGTAGGTAAGTGTAAGTGTTTAGTTTATTTTTGTTTTAATTTTCAACGTCTTGAGAGTAGTGAGTATAAAAGTTTTAGTCTTTTGTTTAGCGTTATCTGTTTGTTCTTAATGTGTGGGCCCCATGCCATTCTTCTGTCGAATGTCAAGCCCAGATATTTTATTGTGTCTGTCTGTGGAATTTGGATATTGTCAAGATATACTGGCGGGCAGGCGTTATGTCGAAGAGTGAAAGTAATATGTTGGATAATACGAAAAATAAATATAAATTTCAATATAAAGTATCGCCTTTAGAATAAACCTAGCCCAAGCCTTACTCATATTATTTATATGATAATTATTATTATAATAACCATTCATATTTTTTAATTAATTATATTTTTATTGATATGATAATTATAATTATAATAAGAAAATCTAAATACAATTAAGCAACAATTATATAATCCGATAAGGATTCGAACTGTTATCATATTTGAGCTTTATTTTATAAACCCTCGGATATATTGGACTTTCGGATAATAATTTAGATTGATTTCTTTTTTTTTTTTTCAATTTTCTTGCTTGACAACACTCTAGAATCTCGACAGATAATTATTTGGAGAGAGAAAGAATGAAAAAAAAAATCAAAGAAAATACAAACGACTGGAGATGACTTCTTTCAGTGACAGTCGATTTCACTTGCAAATTTGAAGTGTACCCCCGACGGGCGGGAACATCAGAAATAACGAGAACGCAATTAAAAATGAAAAAAAAAAAAGAAGACAAAAAAAAAAGGAAGGCTTCGCCAATCAGGTGAAGGAGGCCTTTGTCTCTGAGGTAATGGCAGCCTTTTTGATCCGAACCCCTCCCAATTATATTTCGTTATCTGGTTGCCATGGTTACCTCGGCCTCAAAGCCCCCGCCACCCCTCCTATATTTCGCATCCGATCTCGGGATCAAAGGCTCCTCACCCCGGCTGCCTATATATCTGTAGCTCGTGTTATCCCGACCCTCTTCCAGGGTCTTCCGAGTAGTTCCTGGTATGCAAAGCTCAGAAAGGAGTAGCGAAGCCAGGGAATAATTATCAGCAAAAATAGATCAGCCTTTGACGTCATGATATCTATCGATAATCATAATGATGAGAATTATTTTCATTCATTCAAAGGGAATGCTTTATGTTAAAAAAATTAAACAGTGAGTTCCTAAACTGAGCACACTTCTCAATCTGAGCCAGATCACATTTTAGATAACTTAAGTTTGAATAAAATATAACACTGGTCCGCAACGAAATCTTCCTTGTGTGATAATAATAATAATAATTGATATGCTGAATCGATGTTTGTTTTCCATTTCTTTAAGTCATAAAATAAATCAAATTAATAATACAAGATTTTTTTTTTTTTTAACCCTGATAAAGACCTAAAATTTCGCCCAAAACATCGGTACACAAATGTAACAAAATGTCTTATTAGAGTTATTTGTTTTATGTCCGCACTCCTAACCAAATCATTCCAAACGAAATTCTAATTAGAATGGGATTTCTATATTTGGGGGTTAACAACTTAATGCAGATCTTAATAATTATACCACAGTAATAAGATAGAAACGGTTAAAAGTTTAAGTAACTAACTACCCAACTCTTCACACAACTTTTTTTTTTTTTACCCTATGATCATCCAGGGAAGGGATCAAAGTCAAACATTCCAAACCAAAAAAACATGACTTATAACATCCTAAGATGTCTGCTACGAAGGAAATACGGCTTGAAAAAAAAAAAAAACGTAAAAAGGATTGTAAAATTAAAACAAAAACAGATAGGCTCATGAAGTAGGATTATTTATTACCATGCCTTCGAAAGTGGGCTATCGGAGGTAATTTTGATGGGTCCAATCGGTGCACTAAATCACAGAGAGGCAGCTGATTGGCGGCTGATGTGCCAGTGGGAGTGGACAAATTACAGGTCTTACCGCAGGGGCCGCTTCTTGAACCGCAGCACCTCAAGGATGGTTTTACGAAAAGGATCTCCAGTTCTTTAGAAGAGGAAAAAGAAAAACAATATATGTAAGCATTCAGTAGTTTATTAGTAGTTCAATGTATTAAGAAATCATCTGTAACATTTATCGTTTCATCTTTAGATAGATAGGAAGTAAAAAGTGTTTTATTTATAAAGTTCCTTCATTCTTCAGAATATTTATAGAACCATCATAAAGACGAGTATAAAACTTACTAATATTACTATATTTTAAGTCAGAATTTGATGATCAACTAGTAAAAAATTATTTTTTAGTTTGAATAATTTATTACTTTCACTTACTATATATAGTAAAGGAAAGTATTGCGATCGTGAAAATTTTCGAATTCCAGTTTTCAACGGAAATACACATTTTAGGGTTCCCTGAGTCCAAATAAGTCCCGCAAATAGGTCTGTGTGTGTGTGTGTGTGGTATAACTCCCAGGCGGAAACAGTAAGTCCTATGAAACTGAAATTACATATTTGAGATAAATATACGCCCAAGACGTTACAAAACCTTTTTCATCAAAATAAGCTTACCAGAAGTGCCACTTTATATGCATTTTGCACCTTTTTTCGATTTTCTCAAATACGGTTGCGACGATTTTGATTAAACTCACTATATCGACGTAAAATGTAATGGGCTTTAATAACATGTAGTTTTCATTCTGATTAAAATGGTCTGGCAGTGCTTAAATGCCGATATTTTACATTTTTTTCCCCGTAAAGTACCTTTAATTTTGTAGATTTTATAAAAATAAATATTTTATCTTGTTATTACCGATAAAAAACACATAAATATATAAGTTGAACGAATTCGATATCTAACTAAAGCAGAAAACTGAAAACATATTTTTTTAATGCATTTTTTTTATTTTAAACATAGCAACAGTAATATACACGTATAATATACTAATAAATATTATCTAATGCACAAACTTGTAAAAGTTAATAAAGAGTGATGAAAAGCCAATAAAACTGATTATTTTAGATAATAATATAATAGTTTTTTTAATAAAACACATGTTTCTATATAAATTCAATTTGATTAATTCTTTAATGGTTTCACATATTTTGATCTCTAACTGTATTAGAAAATCATTTCATTGATTTTAAAAATGGAGGTAAGTGAAAGTCGTGTGTTGCCCGCACCAGAATTTTTTTTTTTTTTTTGTTTCAACAATTTTTATTGCGTAATATTACAATCTGTACTTATTTGGGCATTAGTAATAGTGGTGAAATATAACATTCAAAGAATATTTACAAAGCAATAAAATTATAATAAAATATAAATACAATAATGAATCAATAAAATCTGTAGGAAAATCAGTAATGTAGAGGACGAGTTCCAGAAAAACCAAAGGAACGCTGGCTTCAACGGAATAAAAGTTGGAAAATTCTACACCACAGCCAACTCGGAAGGAGCGGTTTGAACGGTAGGGTCGGAGAATGGGGTGTAGATACGGTTAAATGGGTTTTCAGCTTAAAGAGTGATCAAATGTGCCATACCCGGTAAATAGCTTGCACTATGTTCTGAAACGCACCAGAACAATACTCTTTGCATTCAAGAGCTGAGGATCTTCTTGTCCCGGTTCAACAGATCCGATACCTATAACTGAACCTGCACAAACGTCTTATTTGGAACCCTCATACAAGACTGAAACGACAAGAAACTGCCCGACGTTTTCGACTACTTCAACACTTACTGGACAAACGCTCAAACCTTCCACTTAAGTACAAAAGGCTCATCTACATGACTATCATCAGACCGATATGGACTTACGGAGTAGAGATTTGGGGCTCTATTTAACCTTCAAATTCTTCCCGTCTCCAATCCTTGCAATCAAAAATCCTTCGAAAAATCCTCAATGCTCCTTATTTTGTCACAAATAAACTCATCCATAAAGACCTTAACGTTCCCTATGTTGCTGACTTGGCGCGAACCAGGTACCACTCCTTTCCTGACAAACTCCATTCCCACTCTAGTCCACTTCTTTCAATCCTTGCTTCCTCTACAATCCCTGATAATCCTCCGAGGCGTCTGAAAAGAGGATGGCCCCGAGACCTTCTAGTTTAGCATAGTCTTTGGAGAGCTGCCAATGGGTAGTATCCCCACATGTGAATCCATGACATTTGGATCTTGTATCTTATTTACTAGATGTATATCATTACGCAGTTGTAAATAGCAATAAATCTATTTTAAAATATAAACTAAAGAGCTGAGGAAATATGGACTACAAATCGGAGTCCTTGTTGAACTGTGGAATGCTAAGGACAGAATACAAACTGATGGTAAGGAAGATTTTGAGATTCTTATATGGGTAGAATAGAAAGAGAAGGAGCTTTTCAGAGAATGGGGAGTAGACTATAGGATGAAGTGTTGTTGAAAGGTTTGCCTGGTTTTAGAAAAGAATGATAGTGAAATGTTTCCATAAAACAGGAAAATAGGTGGTGCTTAGGATGCAATTGTAAATATATGTAAGGAATATTATAGCTTTCTGTGGAAGTCTTCGGAGGATCAGAGGGGTAACGAGATCGTGTCGTGGGTAAAAAGATTTACAGAGGTCGGTTTTTGGATTACGCATATAAGGACAAATTTTCATTTACGTTTGAGTTTTTCTGTTAAAAACCATGAACAACAACAAAAAACTCCAAATTTAATTTTCATCCAAACTTTTGAGAATAGGACAATGGGTCGTTTAAACTTTTATCTTTTTACTTTAGGTCTAGTTATGCTCTCACAATATAACGAGATATTTATGAGACACCCTGTATATTCTTATATATATATATATATATATATATATATATATATATATATATATATATATATATATATATATATTCTCAGTTGGGTCAAAGTAAAATGTTATAATATTGACTGATATCGATCAATTATACTGCGTAAGTGACAAAGACCTCTTATTCCGTATTCTTCCTACTCTGTTTTGAATTAGTTAAATAAAATACTAAGTTTGCCTAAAATGAAGTAGGAAAGAAATTAAATAAATAAATGAATGTATTGTATAATAAATAACAATCAGGTTTTATAGAATTAGTTATCGATGTTATGGTTAAAAATGGTGAATTTTTATCGATTTTTAATATTATTTACCGTCATATAGGTGTTCAAGAAACCTATAATAATTTTGCATATAAGGGATAAACATACATATATTTGTAGATATGAAGCAGTTGGACATACCCTTGTACCTGTCTACCACACGTCCTCGCTAATGCTGTATTCGTGTAAGCTCATCAGCGTGATGCAATATATTGGACAGTGTCCAGCCCTTCTGACAGTGATGGCCCTGTCTCCTGACATCTTGGCGCTCCCTGGACAGAGTGGTCAAGGGTGCTGGAAGCTCCAGAGGTATCGGAACCGGAGGGTGAACTATGGAATGTAGGAATGGCCCATGTATTGTTTGATATGTATAATAAGTTGCTATAATAAAATTTTAAAATAAAGCAAAAAAAACAAAAAAACAACTGGTATGGGCCCACTTTCAAACTCAAATCAATTAAAGAAATATTAAGTAACCTTAAAATTAAATAAAATTTACAGTAATATACTAATTTTGTTTGAAAACATATAACTTATATTAAATAATATAAAACATAAAATTGATATGTACGAGTTATGTATGTTAATGTTAATCTATGTTAATCAGCAATAAGCTTATGCTTTATTCGTCACATTACATTACCTTTTACAACAATATATAAAAGTTATTATTTTTTATATAATCTTTAATATTCCGGCCACCTGAATTACCTAAAATTATATTTTTACTTTTTTCTGATTTAGTTTATTACACATATTAGTTAACATTGTATATTTAGCCGTCTTTTATCAATGCTAATAATGATTTTTTTTTTTTTTAATAACACTTCTAAAGAATAACTATATTTTTTATTTATTTATTTCTCCCTACCTTGCCACATGGCAATACGGGTGTCGGTAGCCAGTAGTGCTACCATTAGTAATCTTTAATTTTTTTTTTTTTCTTTTTTCTTTTCTTCCCAGTTTTTCACTCTGGTCTCTCCTCGATGACCATATCTTTAACTTCTGCTTCTTCTCTCGGAGGTGGCCTTCCTCGATCTCGTCCTGTTCCACCTACGTTAAAAGCTGATGGACCAAGTGAAGTTTTCCAAGCATGAATGAATGCTAGAAAATGTCCATAATTCTACTTGGACACCAGCTGAGGGAAATCGCTCTCCGTGAGCACCCAGAGCCCACATTCCCTAAGTAGTTTGACCCTTAGTGCTTCGAAGGCGTAGCAGTCCCCAATTATGTGCTCAGCAGTCTCCGGTACTTCACAACTGGGGCACAGGGGATCTATTTCTTTCCCAAAACTGTGTAACTTACTTCGGAAAGCCCCGTGCCTAGTGAGGAATTGCGAGACCCAGTAATCCGGCACTACCCATTTAGCTTCCAATCGTGGGGAAGAATTTCCTCAAGGTAGCAGCTTTTGAGGTTGTCACCCACCGCCGGTCCCACTCATCAATGGTGTCTTCTCGGATTGCACGCTTCCATTTCCTTGGGTCCTCCGCAATCCTCATTTGGATATTTCCCGGGAGACCTGCTGAGCCTTGCCTCTTGAAGGCATCTTTAAACGAATCTTCACGCAGAAGGAGGTCGAGAGGTAGCCCTGCTGCAAGAATTTGAACCGCCTCATGCGATACCGTACGGTAAGCCTAAATTTCCATAATAACTAAATTTCCATGTATTGTACTTATAAACCTTTAGAAAACAATTCCCTAAATAAGAAAGCCGTTTGGAACTTTTTAGCCACTTCCTTTTCCCCCTCTCCATGTGATTTAAAACTATTTTAATGGCTTACTTAATAAAGATAAAAAAGCATCGAGTTAAAATATAAAAATCTGGTGCGGGCAACACACAACTTTCACGTACCTCCGTTTTAAGAATTATCAAATACAGTTAGAAATAAAAATGAGTAAAACCATTAAAGAATTAATTAATTTTAATTAATATAGAAACATGTGTTTTATAAAAAAAATCTATTATATTGTTATCTAAAATAATCACTTAGTTTTATCGGCTTTTATCAATCTTTATTTACTTTTACAAGCTTGTGTATAAGATAATATTTTTTCTAAAATCTTTCTCTTTTCAACGGTATATTATTCGTCTATATTTCAGTTCTTATGTCAAAAAAAAAAAATATTGCATTAAAAATATATTTTTTTAGTTTTATCCTTTAGTTGTTTATCAAATTCGCTCAATTTGCATATTTAGCTGTTAATTATCAATAGTTACAAGATAGTATATTTATTTTTATATAATCTAAAAAATTAAAGGTACTTTAGAGAAAGAATATTTAAAATATCGGCATTAAAGCCCTGTCAAACCATTTTAATCATAATGAAACCTACATAACATTTAAGCCAATCGTATTTTACATCGATATAGCGAGTTTAATCAACATCGTCGGAACTGTTTTCGAGAAAATCGAAAAAAGGTGAAAAATGCATGGTATAAAGTGCCTCTTCTGGTAAGCTCATTTTGATGAAAAAGGTTTTGTAACGTCACGGGCGTATATTTGTCTTAAATATGAAATTTCAGTTTTATAGGACTTACCGTTTCCGACCGGGAGTTACCACACACGGACACACACACAGACCATCTTGCGGGACTTGGTTTTTTTGGACTCTGCGGACCCTAGAATGTCTATTTCCGTTGAAAACTGGAACTCGAAAATTTTCACGATCGTAATACTTTCCCTTACTATATATAGTAAGTGAAAGTAAAAATCGCTGAAATAACGCATAAGATATTTTCTCGAGATATCAAACATATGCCCAATGAAAGTTTATTTAAATTTTATTAATTTATTTTTCGTCTACATGCATAATATTCATATTGCGTAGATACCTACTAATTATTCTAGGCTTATTTACATTACCTGCTTCTTATTATTTAACTGATCATTTTATTATACTAAATCTTTTTTGAGTATTTTTATCCACTTTATAATTCCAAGTAATAAGTAAACAACTTGGATTCCCAGCTGTGGTAATTTAAACAAAAAATTAAAATTATTAACTAGTTTTTACTTTCAAGTTGTCATCGCATGTGCAATAAATTGACTATATATATCTAAATAAAAAATAATTAAAGAAAGAAAGGTAATAATTATGCAGGTTTAGAAATAAAGGAATTAATTTGAATTTATATGTCAACCTGTGGTAACTTTGCGGTCATAGTATTTGAAATATAATCATAATGTGACAATCCGGGCGATATCATTTTCGTTTCGGCCTTATTTATGTAATCGAGCAGTAGAATTTAACATTGATGTTGGAAAATTTTTGATAATCGTTATAGGGGAAGCAAGTTAGTCGAAAATACAACATAATTTTGTCCTATCACAGTCTGTACACATATAAATTTGAAATTAAGTACGTGCTAAGAAATATAAATAGAGTTGTGGCTAACATAACAGCCTGCTATGCCCAAGGTCGCGGATTCAAACCTAGAGATAGCCCTAGGATTTTTTGATAGGAGTAAAAAATCCTTAGATATGACGTCCTTCAGAGGGGATGTAAAAAGGTGGTTCTGAGGCTGTACGATATAAGATACTCCTTAAAAATCGCTATCCTAATTAAAAATGGATGGTCAAACATTAGGACTCTCACTGTAGCATCGTCCGATTAGCATTAGTAGTAAAAAGAGGCGTTAAATTAATAATAATAAAAGTAGTTTCATTTTAGTTTTTATATTTTCTTTTACGTTTATATTTTTTATTATTCAAACCAATTTTTTAGAGGGGAGAGGGTGGCTATATTAATGTTTTTCAAACACAGCCCGAGGTGAGCTTATTACATGTTGTAAATTGAGGATTTGCTAAAAAAAGTCTTAAGTGATGATCAAATTTTTGATTCGATTCCATTAAAAAAAAAAATAAATGAAGATAAGAATAAAACATTTTTAAGCAGAGCTATTTTTACTATTTCTAAGGATATGGACGATATTAATATTTTACGGATTGTTTTAGTTTTAATTAGGGGTAGCGGCGTGGTATAATGGATTGAGCACTAGTCTACTGATTTTCGGATCCTGGGTTCAAACCCCGGCTGTGGCAGAATTATGTATTCAGTTATTTTAGTCGTAGAGTGACCCTTATATATGGGGGTTCCTTCTATGGCACACCCAGCCTCCATAAAGTCCAATCACTTCCTCGCCCTGTCGTTGGCCTTCTAAAGCTCTTTTTGTACTGAACCTTCGTTTTTTATTAAATGTATTTAAATAGTAATTAGTAACTGTTGGGTATAAATAATAATGGTTACTTCATAAAACAAAATTGAATTAACCATCATTATTTTTACTTTCACTTACTATATAGTAAGGGAAAGTATTGTGATCGTGAAAATTTTCTACTTCCAGTTTTCGACAGAAATACACGTTTTAGTGTCTCCTGAGTCCAAATAACCAAGTCCCGAAAAAAGGTCTGTGTGAGTGTGGTAACTCTAGCGGCAAAACGGTAAGTCGTACGAGACTGAAATTTCATATTTAAGACTATTATACGCCCGAGATGTTACACCAACTTTTTCACTAAAATCGGCCGACCGGAATTCCTACTTCAACCCATGCATTCAGCACCTTTTCAAGATTTTCTCAAAAACGTCTTTAACGATTTTAATTAAACTCGCTATATTTATGTAAAATTTAATGGGCTTTAATATCATATGGCTTAAATGCAGATATATTACATTTTCTTCCTCTAAAGTACTTTTAATTTTGTTGATTCTATAAAAATAACTATATTATCTTGTTACCATTGATAATTAACAGCTGACATAATAATTGATAACTGAACAAATATATGTTTATTCATTTTTTTTTTGTTTTTGAACACAACAATAGTAATATAGATGTATAATATACTGTTGGATAGCTAAAGATTTTAGAAACAAATATTATCTGATTCACGGAATTGTAATGGGTAATGGAGAGTGATGAAAAACCGATAAAACTGTTGTTTTTTTTTTTTATTTTCAAAAAGGAAAATTTATGTTGACGGTACTGCAGCCTGGCGGCTCGTCAATGAAGTACAGCGCGCCACTTTTGTTTTTGAACATAAGAACAGTAATATAGACGTTTAATATACCGTTTGTAAGAGAATGACTTTAAAAAATATATTATCTTCTACACAAGCTTGTGATATTTAATAAATTGTGATAGAAAGCCGATAAAACTAACTGATTATTTTAGATAATAATATAATAAAGTTTTTAATAAAACACATGTTTCTATATTAATTCACTTTAATTAATTTTTATTTGTTTGTTTATTTAATTAACGTCACTTTATGCTACTATGGCTAATCGGACGATGCTACAGTGGGAGTCCTAAATTTTGCCTATCCAGGTTTTATTAGGATAGGGACCTTTAGCATGGGAGGCTGTTACGCTAGCCACCCAGCTACAAGTGATCCCAAATTAATTCTTTAATGGCTTCACTCATTTTTATCTCTAACTGTATATGAAAATTCTTTAGTCGATTTTAAAAACAGAGGCAAGTGAAAGTAGTGTGTTGCTCGCACCAGATTTTTTTTCTCAGTGATTATTTTTGGATGAAATATTTTTCCTTATTTAAATTATGTATATAACAGTATAAAAATACCTATGGATAGATAGAGGAAAATATTCGCAGAACCATAGATTCTCGGAGTACAATTTCTGATTATTTTTTAGTAAATTTAATGTTATTCGGGTCTTTTTTTAATTTAAAATATACATAAAATAGTTAATATAACAACCTAGAAGCGCAGGTGTAGAGTGGGCTACTACGGATTTTAATCTCGTCTTCATGAAATCTTTCTTTTTGTTTTTTTTTTCTTTTCTTTTATAGAGAACATTACCTTTTCGCTTTCCTCACTTTGAAAAAAATACATAAAAAAAGATAAAGTTTAATTTCTGGAAAGTCGTAAAGTACCTGTAAGGGGATTAATTGGCTTAAGGACTGCCTACAACACCTGGCCATGTTATTAATTTCTTAGCGAATCTCTCCTTATGCAAAACGGGTCCCGGCAATTCATTACAAACATTCTGAGCATTAACTGGATATATATATTGCGAATAAATTGTTCATATAATTTATACTAATCCATCTCTTTATGACATTAGCTTGTAATAAAACAGCTATAAGAAATATTTTTTGAGATTTTTTAATAGAGTGAAAAATCCTTGATTATACTGTCCTTCATAGGGGACATAAAAAGTTTCCGAGCCTATGCGATGTCAGGTGATGTTTAAAGATCTATCCCAATACTATTTAAACCTTGAAAGGAAAATTTTATGGCTCCCACTGTTGCATAGTCGAATTAGCCACATCAGCATAAAGTAATATAAAATAAATAAATAAACAAACTATTGATACATTGAAGAAAATTGTAATAAAAAATTAGAAAAAGTAGTAGTTTTATTTGACAAGATTGCTTCAGTACTAGTACAACTTTGTTTTCAGTACTTTTGTATGAAGCAGATATTCCTGTTTTAAGGTCCTACGTGTGTAAGCACCAAATGTATCGAACAATATCATTTGTGATATCAGTGTGTAGCAATATGAATGTGAAATTAAAAACTTATGATGTAATTGTATTTCAAGTCAGAAATATATGATTTACTATTAAAAAATTATTTTTCAGTTTGATTTTTTTTTTCTTATTTTGCTAGGTAATTTACTGAAGTAATAATATACCTTTGGAAGAGGAAATGTTTTAAAGACATTGAATTAGAATGGATGACTATGAAAAAATTATTAACTTAAGTAATGTTTGTTGCATTGTATAGCATTCGATATTCGAAGTAAAAAATAAAATATCGAGAATATGAAGTCGTAAAATGTAAAGTAGTGAATACCACCTTTGATCAGCCGACCTTTGTAAACAATCATAATATTTTTTAAATTATTTCTTCGAGTTACCAAAGAGAAAAAAGTATAAAAAGTTAATTTCAAATGTAAGGTAATGCGCACTCCAGATTTCTTTAACATTTCTCCAATTGTAAATTTTATATTTTGTCAAATTAACAAAAAATAAGGTTATTAGAATATAAGATGTCAATTATCTTAAGCTACTTTAATTTTAAATAAATCTGTAGTTATAGTTTAATTAGACGGACAAAGAGCTTACACTGGATGGTATATGGTGGATCCATAATACTAAAGTTTTTCCTATCTACCAAATAAGTATTTTTATTAATTAATTGGTTCAATTTGTAATATTGTAGAAAATCTAAAAGAGGGAGTTATTCTGATATTAATTTTTACAACGGACAATGAAGATGCTGCAAAGAACAAATACTTTATTAAATAATACCTCATTGAAATTCATTGCTTCACCTCTACTATAACTCATGATTAATATCAAGAAATCAGTTGGTAATTATATATATTTATAAATGATCATAGAAAGCTGAAGTAATGATGAAATAATAACACACTTTACAAAGTGACATTTAAAATCATATTAGATACAATAATACAGGCTGCATTACTTATAAATAAATTTTATTCAATCGTGGCCGGTGAACCTCAAGAAAGCGTTCTAGGTCCTGTCATCTATATCTTGTTTACAGATGAAATACCTTTGGATCCTGATACCTTCCTTACATCTTTTGCCGATCATACTGCCAATCTATCAACCCATTCAGACCACGAACTGGCATCTTCCCATCTATAAAGACACCTCTCATTAAATGAACATTGTTGCGCCAATTGGCGTATCAAAGTCAATCAATCTAAAAGTAAGCACATGTCCACAAGTTCATTTTAACTTTATACCACAAAGATTGACATGGAACCCACATACAAGACTTAAAAGACAAGAACTCAACCGACGATTCGGACAGTTATACCGACTTATCAACAGAAAATCTGAACTTTAAATTGACAACAAATTATTAATTTACAAGACAATACTGAAGCCTATCTGGACCTACGGACTTGAACTTTGGGGGACAGCTAAACGTTCTAACATCAAACGCATTCAATCCTTTCAATCCAAAGTCCCCCATACAATAGTAAATGCTACTTATTATGTCTCCAACTATACCGTGCACCACGACCTTAATGTTCCATTTATTTCAGACCTGATTCCGTCCAAATTTTCCAAATTCCACTAGAACCTCATTAAGCATCCTAAGCTAATCCTCTAGCTCAATCCCTATCCAGCTTCACTCATCCATACAACCCACCTAGAAGGTTGAAACGGCAGTGGCCCCGCGACCTTTTGTAAATATATTGGAGTCCTAGCACTGGCTAGATTCTCCAGTCAATGTGATGTATGTATGAGTGTGAGTATTTGTATATAGGTATGAGTGATTTCTTGATTTTATTGTATTTATTCATTATTGTGTATATATTTTATTGTAATTTTATGCCGTGTAAATATTGTATGAATGTAGTATGTATGATATCTTTTACCACTACTATTGATGTCCGATTTGGGGCAGATTGTAATTTTACTCAATAAAAATCGTTGTTGATTGAAACTTTATACCACAACCTTCTTCCGACACAGTCGGGTATCTGAGTTTCGTACTAGAGAAAAGACTAATCTGGAACCCACATAATAATAATGATAGGCTTAGCGAACCCGAAGATTCGATGCCGATACCACCGAATTCCGCCTACACAGACTCGTCCAATGTTCACCATTCATGCCCAAGCTTCCGAGATCAGCCTTAACGCAATCCACCCATCTACGCTTCGGCCTACCTTTCGGACGCCTACCAGTCGGATCAGCAAATACCAACTTTCTCGGAATCCGCTCGTCATCGAGCCCAACAACTTTACTCGCCCATTTGAGTCTCCGCGATGCAATCAGCTCAATTATATTCACAGGATACAAGTTCCGCAATTCCGCGTTGTGCAACCTTCTAAACTCCCCAGTGGCCTCATCTCTCTTCGGACCAAATATTTTACGTAACACCTTATTTTCGAAAACCTTAAGCCGTTGTTCATCCTTTAGAGTAAGCGGCCACGTTTCGCATCCGTAAAGAACCGTTGGAAGAATAATAGTTTTATAAATTCCAACCTTTAAGTTTTTAGATAGAAGCCGCGAACTAAGTAACTTAGCAACTGAATAATAACACGCATTTCCCACCTTTAACCGGGACTTTATTTCTTCCTGGATTTCATTTTTTCTTATTATCATTGAACCTAAATACTTGAATTTCTCTACGTGTTCAAAAGTATGCCCTGATACATCAATATCACCAAGATCGACACCGTTTCTGCTACTAATCATATATTTCGTCTAACCGGTTTTTATTAACACACTTGTGTTTAGTTGTATGGTTTCCGTGTCTTCACCTAGCAGTACCAGATCATCGGACTAGACTACTAAACAGAACATTACAACTGCGTAACTAAAGGAATGCTGTGGAATTCGTACAGTTTATTTATAATCTAAAACATACTGGCATAATACAAGGTCCTCTACATTCTTTCCTACCTTCTAGTTGTGTACCTTTCTCAATCCTAGTGAAGAATAATTCATCCTGCGACGTCCAAATATTTTATTAGAACATGATATCTTCTCGTATAACTAAAAAAAAAATGATCATCAAAAGATAACGTAATGAAATATCTGTACTTAAATTTATTCCGAACATGTGGCCCTAAACGGACACCCGGGCTACCGAAACCACAGACCTCACCCCGAAGCGTACCCTGTAAATCGTAAATACGGCCATTAAGACGCGGAGGAGTCTGTATTTACCGAGACTACACAACTCCAGTAGCCGGTATGGAAATGAGGCTGGACAATTACCGAGATGATAGGCCGGATATTGGCTGGTCCAGATAAAAAAGAAGAAGATGAACTAATAGAGTGGCTGAAGACTGGGAGCCAAAGTGGGCGTGTTCTCTCTTAATCACTCTCTTCTCTTCTCTCTCTCTCATTTTCTTTATTTATTATATATTTTAATTATATATCTCCCGGCTCCATATGGCTGGGTCCAAGGAGGGTTCATCATGGTAAATAATAAGTGGAAACCTAATGGTTAGAAACATCAGGAGGAAACATCGCAATAATATTTAACTGGTCGTTATCCCAAGGCCCTAAAGATATATCATATTAGAAACTTAAAAATAATACAAATATGTAATTGTTAGGACATAAGTGGAATATTCCACAGACGCCTAATTCTGAAACTTTTCTATATTTAACCTTTGGGGTCCCAGATTACGGAAAAAACTCTGGTGCGAGCAACACACGACTTTCATTTACCGTAGTTAAAATCAATTAAAGAATTTTCAAATACAGTTAAAGATAAAAATTAGTGAAACTATTAAAGAATTAATTAAATACGATTTCTATAGAAACGTGTGTTTTATTAATAAATCTATTATATTATTATTTAAAATAATCAGGTAGTTTTATCTTCTTTTCATCACTCTCTATTAATTTTTAAAAGCTTGAGTATAAGATAATATTTTTTCTAAAATCTTTGGCTTTCTAACGGTATATCATGCATGTATGTATATTACTGCTCTTATGTTCAAAAACGAAAAATTGCATTAACATTTTTTTTTTTGCAGTTTTCTCCTTTAGTTGGGAATCGAATTCATTCAATTTATATATTTACCTGTTTTTCATCAGTGGTAACAAGATAATATAGTTATTTTTATAGAATAAACAAAATTAAAGGTACTTTAGAGAAAGAAAATTTAAAATATCGGTATTTAAGCCCTGTAATACCATTTTAATCCGAATGAAACATAAATGATATTAAAGTCCATTAAATTTTACATCGATAGAGTAAGTTTAATCAAAATCGTCGGAACCTTTTCGAGAAAATCGAAAATAGGTGCAAAATGCATGGAATGAAGTGCCTCTTCTGGTAGGCTCATTTCTATGAAAAAGGTTTTGTAACGTCTCGCGCGTATATTTGTCTTAAATATGAAATTTCAGTTTCATAGAAATTACCGTTTCCGCCCGGGAGTTACCACACACACACAGACCTTTTTGCGAGACTTGGTTATTTGGACTCAGGGGACCCTAAAATGTGTATTTCCATTGAAAACTGGAATTAAAAACTTTTCACGATCGCAATACTTTCCCTTACTATAGTAAGTGAAAGTAAAAGTAATAGTTAAGACAGTGACTTATCCAAGGATTGGCCGAAAAATATAGCATTTACAACTGATTTCATTAATCAAAATAGTTTCTACTTCTTTCATTACATTTCTGTCAATGTGGAGGAACCTTTTCTCTCCGAATAGAATTTCCCATCTTTAGAATCGATAAACTCCGAAAACACGTTTTCCATTTTAATCTGATAATTAAATCTTTGTCACGTAAGTAGTGGTCTAGCTGCTTAAAAAAATGATAATTAGTTGTGGAGAGGTCCGAAGAGCAGTGCATATAAAGCGGAATTTCATATCCCGGCTTCAACAGTTTTTGTGTCGTTGCACGGAAGAAATGTTGCCGGGCGTTGTCATGCAACAAAATTGGTCACATCTACTTAAATGCTAATAATGATGGTTTTATTATTGCCAATTTCTGATGAACTGAATGAGTTTGGATACCAGGATTTAAGCCCGTCAAACACTAAGCATCAATTTTTTTTTTTTTTTTTTTTTTTTTTTTTTTTTTTTTTTTTTTTTTTTTTTTTTTTTTTTTTTTTTTTTTGGAATTGGAGGCTATGAAAAATATTTTGCTCCTTTTCCTTCATAGAGCCACTGCCCAGACGTTTAATGAATTCTATCTCAGGACTCCATCTTGAAAATCGTCTTACTTGTAATCCCCATACTCGACTAAAACGATAAGAAACTGCTCGCAGGTTCCAGTAACCGATTATTGAAACATTTACTTTAAAAACACTCAAAACTTCCCAAATGCTTAAAAGGTTATTAATTTACCATCATTAGGACCATATAGACATGGGGTTCCACGAAATTGATAAAATCCTTCCGTACCCAATCCTTGCAATCCAAAATCCTAAATGCTCCTTACTTTTTCAACAATCAAACCATCCATAAAGACTTAAATATTCAATTGATTGTCGACTTAGCCCGAGATAGATATATCTCCACTTCTCCTCAAACGTTTATACCCAATCCTCGAATCCAACCACGTGATTCCTGACCACCGGTTTGGATTTCGGACATCCCATTCCACTATACAACAGTGTCACTGTGTGGTGGATGTCATATCTTCCACATTGGAGCGCGGAAAGTATTGCACTGGAGCCTTTCTCGACGTGGAACAGACTTTTGATCGAGTTTGGCATCCAGGTCTGCTATACAAGCTCCGTCAATTCCTCTCTCCAGCGTACTTCCTATTAATTCGTTCCTACCTCTCTGATAGAACCTTCAAAGTTAACCATAACCTTTCTTACTCATCCGTATTCACTCAGTCAGATATTCCCTTCCATCCAAGCACTATCCTTACTTCCTACGCCGATGACACATGTGTTTTATCTGTGGATAATGATCCTGTTACTGCATCACAAATCCTACAGAACCATCTATCAGCCATTGTGGAATGGTGTCAAAACTGGAGAATTAAAATAAATACCATCAAATCACCTTCACTCTACGTCGTAAACCTATGACTTCCTGCCCTACCGTATCCTTTAACAATATCCTACTTACTCCTGTTGAACAGATGGACAGGAACAGACTCCACCTCGACAAACGCCTAACATGAAATCCTCATACTAAACTGAAACGAAAGGAAACTGCTCGTAGATGCAGATTACTACAACACTTATTCGACAAACGCTCAAAATTTCCTACTTACTACAAAAAACTCATTTATATAAAATTATTAGGCCTATTGGGACCTATTGCATTGAGCTATGGGGATCTACTAAACCATCGAATTCCTCTCGCATCCAATCCTTGCAGTCCGAAATGCTTCGTAAAATCCTCAATGCTCCTTACTTTGTTACCAATAAAATCATCCATAAAGACCTAAATATCCCATTTGTGGAAGACTTGGCTCGTTACAAATATACCTCTTTTTATTCCAAACTTCCTACCCACTCAAACTCTTTTATTCGTGACCTCTCATCCATATCTATTCCCGACAACCCACCAAGGCGCCTTAAAAGAAGATGGCCAAGGGACCTCCTAACATGAATTAGGCATTGGAGTGCTACCAATGTGTAGTTTCTTCTCAGGACTATCATGTGTTCTAATCATGTATAAAGCCTATTTACTTGTTGTATTTATTTAATACAGTTGTAAGTTTCTTTAAATAAAAAAAAAAGAAGATATATCTCCGTGGATTCCAAACAACCAGTCCGCTCATACCCCCGAATTCGTAACCTCTTACATGTATTCGTACCATCGGGAAGAAAATCCTCCGAGATGATGCTCCTAAATAAAATAAACATTGATACGCTTTTTTTTTTTTTTTCTGCACGTGACTTTTTCATGCCCATAATTCGAATGATGCTCATTTACCTACCTGTTAAATTTATTTCATTTACAATTGTAAATATCAAAAAAATATATTTAAAAAATCTGAATAAAAATTTATACGACTGATATTCACATGTTTGGAAAAAAAATAAAATACTTAAATTATGTTTGCTCTTTACTCCTTTAGGTAATGATAGAATTCGTCCAAATTGAATATTTACCTGTTTTTCATCAATGATAAAACAAAAATGATATGGTGGGATCACTTGTAGCTGGGTGGCTAACATAACAGCCTACCATGCCAAAGGTCACGGGTTCAAATCCGCAGGTGGTCCTAGGAGTTTTTAATGGGAGTAAAAAATCCTTAGTTATGCCGTCTTTCGGAGGGGACGTTTAAAGGTGGTCCCGAGCCTGTGCGATGTCAGGTACTCGTTAATAATCCCTATCCTAATAAAACCTGGATCGGCAAAATTTAGGACTCCCACTGTAGCATCGTCCGATTAGCCATAGCAGCATAAAGTGACGTTAAATACACAAACACACACACACACACACATATATATATATATATATATATATATATATATATATATATATATATATATATATATATATATACATATATATATATATATATATATATATATATATATATATATATATATATATATATATATATACAATTATATGGTTAATTTTTGTCGAATCTACAAAATTAACGGTTCAGTAGAATAACTAATGTCAAAATAATAGGATTTAAGAGCTTTCAGACTATTTCAATAACAATGAAACCTACATAATATTAAAGCCCATTAAATTTCATTAAATTTCACTTATGTAGGGAGTTTAATCAAATGAGAAAATCGTAAAAAAGGGCCATAATGCATAGTATGAAGTGGCTCTTCTGGTTGGCCAAGTTTGATGAAACAGTTGCTGTAACATCTCAGACCCTGTAACATCCCTTTAATAGTATGGAAGGTTGTTTGTTTTGTTTTTTTATTATTATTTTATTGTATATATATGGGTTATTTTCTATACTATGTAATTTGACTTTAGCATTATTTTCTGTATATATTGTATGAATGTGTATCACTATTACTATTGTTCATTCTGAAACTAATTGTAATATTTCTCAATAAATAAATATGAAAAAAAAAACAATAGTAAAAAACAAATGTTATGTAACGACATATAATCAATAATTTCCTTATCATTGCCTTAAGTGTTCTTTTGGTTGAATATTTGTGAGAACACCTACAAGATGGCCAATACCTGTTTTTAAAAATTGATGCAATTAAAAATTATGGCGACACTGTAAATGAAGCGGTGAAATGAATATATATATGACATGGATATGCATGAGGCTTGAAAATATCCCAAGAGGCTGAAACGTTGCGACATCGGAAAATTAAATAAATTAAAAAAAATTATATATATCCAAGACTTCTTTTGTAGAGCGGCCAAATATATATCGAACAAATAACGAATAATGTTTCAAGAGATTTGTCTGCAATTGTATTCAAGTTTTAAAGTTCCAAAGCACCTATACTCTATATATCTTCCAGGCTAAGACGTCCTCATGATCAAGCTTACTGGAGTCTAATGCTCCTCTCCCACATCGCCGCGTTCTTCTTAGAAATGTCGCGCACTAAACGGAATTAAACACAATAATGGTTGAAAAAGTAGGCAGTATTAGGCTATTTAAGCGGGATTACCACCCCGGCGGTGCCTATGTATTATACATACAGGCCCTCGGTATTATAGCTCCGGCGTGCTAATCTGAAAACATTGCGGTAATAATGGTAGCCGAGCCTCCACTCTCTTCTTATTGTGTCGTCTTCCAGCCGCCCGTTTGTCATCTAGGTCGTAATTGCGTTTTGTTCTCCAGCTTATTTTCTTTCCTTCTGTTGGTATAGCTGGGAATAATTATCCAAAGCGGATGTACGGGGGCCTTACGCAGCTAGGAGTGGCACTTTAAGAAATAACTTTGAGCTCCGAATGGACCGAAAGTTTGGACGTGGATTTATTGGAATTCTGGTTATAAAATGCGAATAAAAAGATTAAGGGGATTTTAATGGATTGAAATTCCAATTATATATATATATATATATATATATATATATATATATATATATATATATATATATATATATATATATATATATATATATATATATATAATTAAAAAATTAAAATAGTAGGTTTCTATTATCTTCGGAAAAATGTTTTTACAGAAAAACTTTAACGAGTCAACGTTTCGGGAGCCTTCCCCATCAACAAGACTCACTAAAATACATCAATGATTAATAATTAACATCAAGATACAACGATTCAATATAATAAATTATAAACATTCAAATAACAATGTTACATAATTTTTTTTCTTTTTTAATTATTTACCTGAGTTGTATGAGTTAAAAATTCATTTTTATAATTTAAAAAAGTCTTTAAAATAAAATTATATTGCACAGGGAACAACACTCATCCCACCTCACATATTCTTTGGCCCCTTATGGATTAGGGTCATCCTTTTTACTGTAATGGTACACTGAATTATTATTTAAATAGGTCAACATTGCATTTTTATAATTTTAACTTGTCTATTGCATCTGCATAGTGAGAACTTAAGTGTTTTGAATCGGTTTTATAATTCATTGTATTTTTGTTTATGTATATAGATTCTATTGTTTTTCTATTAAAACTATTTTTTTCTATTTCCAAAATATTAGGTTTTTCAAAATCAAATTTATGGTTATCCATCCTGGTACTGTCCTCACAACCTACGCAGATGACACTTGTGTGTTATCCGTAAATAATGACCCATCTGTTGCTTCCAAAACCCTTCAGTCTCACATTTCTTCCATTGAAGAATGGTGTCAAAAGTGGAGAATTAAAATCAACCCTACTAAATCCCATCAAATTACCTTCACCCTTCGTCGAAAACCTTTGTCCGCCTGTTCCACTATTTCCTTTAAAAATATTCCACTCACCTCAGTTGAACAGATCCGGTACCTAGGACTCCATCTAGATAAACGTCTTACTTGGAATCCTCACACTAGACTGAAACGACAAGAAACAGCTCGTAGATACCGCTTACTACAACACTTACTGGACAAACGATCAAAACTTTCCACATACTACAAAAGATTAATTTATATAATCATCATTAGGCCTATTTGGACATATGGGATTGAGTTATGGGGATCCACCAAACCATCCAATTCTTCCCGCATTCAATCCTTGCAATCCAAAATCCTCCGAAAGATCCTAAACGCCCCTTACTTTGTCACCAATATAATAATCCATAAAGACCTAAATATCCCATTAGTCACAGATCTAGCCCGAACTAGATATTCCTCCTTTTATTCCAAATTACCCGCCCACTCCAACCCACTCGTCCGCAAACTCTCATCTCCTATTCCTGATCATCTTCCTAGGCGGCTGAAAAGACGATGGCCTCGAGACCTACTTAGCTGAATAAACTTTGAAGTGCTACCACTGGGTAGTTTCTTCACATGCCTGTATCAGGCCCACTTGATCTATTAGCACATTTACTTATTGTATTTTATTGTAATACAGTTGGAAATTTCTTTTAAATAAAAAAAAATAAATAAAAAAATTTATGGTTAAGTTGTATACTGTGTTGTGCCAATGCTGTGGTGTTTATATTATTACTATTTTTTCAATTATTGCTATGCTGTTTTACTCTAATTGTTATCTTTTTTGAAGTTTCTCCTATGTATACCTTATCACAATCCAAACAATTTATTTTATATATAACGTTTAGTATTTCATATGGTGAAATTGGATCTTTTATATTGGTAAATGATTACTTAGTCGGATTTGGTTATACAGACCTAATTTTAAATGTGGATTTTAATGGTTTAAAATTCCAATTATATTTATGTGTTTGGTCTAACCATATTTATGAAGAATGATTTGGACTAGACCAAGTGACAACTACTAAACATTTTTTTTAAAAGAATAATATTTTAACTCCTGGAAGGAATTAGTCCGGGCGGCGGTCAATAAATGAAACAACTAAATAGTTTCAACTATTTTATTGTTTGCCAACGTTTCGACCCCCTTTGTGGGTCATCATCAGGGCTAAAAAAATACAAAAGAATATAATTTCAATGACATTACATACAATATAATATAACCTATTTAGCTAGAGAACGACGGTATTAAAAAATAACAGAAGAACTGTATAAGTAAAAAAAAAAAAAAAAAAAAAAAAAAAAAACTTAATTAAAATACAATGACCATAGTACAATAATGAAAGTGTTATACAGAAAATGATAAAATAGTTGAAACTATTTAGTTGTTTCATTTACTGACCGCCACCCGGACTAATTCCTTCCAGAAATTCTCAACGGTCAACTAATTACATCCACAATTAATATTTTAATAGTGGAATTTCATTAAAATAAAAAAAATGTTATATTTACTATAGCATTTTTATTCACATATTCTTTTATCATAGCATTCTATTATCACTGGAGTGCTGCCAATGAGCATCTTCTCGTGTATTTTATCTCATATCTCATTTACTTGATGTATTAACAAATTTTGTAAATATCAATAAATATAAAAAATAAAAAAAACTTATGGCATCTAAAAGTAACAGAAGAAAAGGTGTAATAATCGATAATCAAAAACATTCTATAGAGTCAGAAACACCAGCCCACATGCTGGGAAAATGCCCCAACAACTCCCTCCTAGTTACTCGCCAGCACCATCGAGTTAAGCATGCGTTAATAAGGCTTCTTAGGGAAAAGGAATATACCTGCTTTGAGGAGGTCTACTGTGTCGACACGGACGGTTCTGCGAGGTATGCTGACATTGTAGCATTCTCCAAGAACGGGAGAACAGCATTGATCCTCGACCCGACCGTCAGGTATGAAACAAACGACCTTGATCAGGCAGATGAAGTGGATAGGGAAAAGAGAGAGATCTACAATAAGTGTATGTCTTTCCTAAAAGAGAAGTTGTGCGAGACCTTCGGAGAGAGAGAGAGTTCTGTGTGAGGAGAGAGGTTATGGTACGGATCTCGCGGGACTGTGTCCAGTAGAACAAGGAGCCTTCTAGAAGAACTCGGTGTTGGTAATAGCAAATTGTCCATGATGGCCGAGAATATAATATTGTACTCCCTGGGGATTATTCATCATCACCTCTATGGATATTAGTTGGGTAAGATTTTTCCTTACAAGACTTATATTTATGTTTTTCTTTATTCGTCTTATCTTTTTGCTTAAATTTTGTCATTGATTCTGTTGGTCCTTTAGGTGTGCATTTTCAAATCTGTTTCTTTTTGTTTTTTTATGCTTGTATTTTGCTTTAGATTATAGACTATATTACATATTATAAGATATAACATAGAAATCTGTTGATAAAGAAAGTAATTGTATTGTAAATTTATAATTTTTTAGGTCAATATCACATGTCATCAAGATTGATAAGTACGCTGTGTGTGATAGCAACCCAATACAGTTGGGCAGCACGGTTTTGTTTTATTGTAATTTTGATAAAATAAAGCATTTCTCTCTATTTATTATTATTGTAGCGTTTTTTGGATTACTTTTTATTATTTTCATAATTTTTTTTAAAATTCAAGCAATCCAGTGCGTACTGAAATTTATTTTGTGGATGTAATTACTGAAATTTATTTTGCTTCTCCTACAAAAGCTTAAAAAATATACTTACCTCTAAATTACAGATTATCTTATAATATTATAGTTATTCATGTATTATAAATTTTGGACCAAATATAATTAAATTTAAATAGTTACATGAGTTCTGAACCACTTTAATGCCTCATAATATTTGTAGACCTACGCATTGTCTGAAATATTCGCACTGGTCTTAATTGGACAAATTATTCATATTCATTTAATAAAAAATAGTTTGGAGTAATTATTATCAATTAGCTAAGAAATCTCTTTACTTTGTGCCGTCGCGTGAGGATAGCACTCTAGAGCAATTTGTAAAAGTGTGATATGCAATCAGGGTGGTGTAGCTGTCATGCGATGTTCAATTATAATTTATAATGAGACGTGAGAAAAGAATGAATTGATTAAAAAGAAAAAAAAATCTCACTTTATTGCATATTTTACAATGCATTGATATACAGGAATTTACAACTATAGTAATATAGTGTCATAAAAAAATATTTTATTTTTTCTCAGTTATAATTATTCATATATAAACGTATTACGATTCACGACACGCAGAAAAATAATCAAGGATGTATCCGTTGAAAATCGTCACATTTTTTATGAGCAGGAATTTTTAATTATAAACATTTATTACCTTTCATTGGATGGGTTCAAAACTATAGATATCACATTGTTCATACTATTCTTTTTGCTGTAGCAATTTTTAGGTCATATTCATAGCTGTTTTCAAAATGTAATTAACTATTATACATTTGTCGATTTCAAATAAAAAATAACAATCACAAAAGTATATTAATAAGCTTGTATGTATGTATATTTTTGTTTTTGAGACAATGGTTTAGAAAATAAAAAAAAATTACTTTGGTGTTATAGAACTGTTTGCGTTGTATGTATGCAAAAAAATACTAACACATACTTTTATATTTTAATTGTTACCTAAAAATTTCAACTTAGAAAATTAATGAACTATTACATGTCTATAATTACTCTGAGACATTTGAGGTGCGATCGGGTTCGAAACAGGGTGACTCCCTTTCATCTGCTTTATTTAATATAGCTTTAGAATATGTCATAGAAAAAGTGACGTGTACCGAAAAAGGTTTAAATAGGGCGATAAGATTCCGGTTTTGGGTACGCTGATGATTTGGTACTGCTAGGTGAAGACACGTAAACCATACAACTAAATACAAGTGTTTAATGAAAACCGGTACGGAAATAGGACTCGAATTAAATACCGATAAGACGAAATAATGATTAGTACAGAAACGGTGGCGATCTTAGTGATATTGATTATCAGGCATATTATTGAGCAGTAGAGAAATTCAAGTCTTTAGGTTCAATGATAACAAGAAAAAAAGAATTCCAGAAGAAATAAAGTCCCGGTTAAAGGTGGGAAATGCGTGTTATTATTCAGTTGCTAAATTACTTAGCTCGCGGCTTCTGTCTAAAAGTTAAAGGTTAGAATTATAAAACTATTATTCTTCCGCCGGTTTTTACGGATGTGAAACATGGCCACTTACTTTGAAGGATGAACAACGGCTTAAGGTTTTCGAAAATAAGGTACTGCGTAAAATTTAGTCGAAGAGAGATGAGGCCACTGGAGACTTTAGAAGGTTGCACAACGCGGAATTGCGGAGCTTGTACCTGTAAATATAATTGAGTTGATAGCATCGCGGAGACTCAAATGGGCGAGTAAAGTTGTTGGGCTCGGTGAGGATCGGATTCCGAGAAAGTTGGTAATCGCTGATCCGTCTGGTAGGCGTCCGAAAAGTAGGCCGAAACGTCGATGCGGAGGATTGCGTTAAGGCTGATGTCGGGGGCTTGGGCTTAAACGGTGAACATTAGACGATTCACAGACTCGGCGGAATTTGGTGGTATCGGCATCGAACCTTCGGGTTCGGTAAGCCTATATTAATTTATTACATGTCTCTAGGTTTATAGGAGGTTTCTGCATATGTTATTTCAGTCTTTTTTACAATATTCATTCCACGAGAGAAGCCATGATGAAGAACCGGAACGAGGGTCAAAACGTTGTACAGTAAATTGTTTTTTTTATTGTCAATTTTTTATGACCACCAACCGAATTATCAGATCTTTCTTTTTTATTTATCGTCGCTTTATTTTACTGTTGCTAATTCTAAACCCATTTTTTAGGAATCATTATTTATGCAATGTTTATGAAGCCTCCATATACTTTTATCTCTTTTTCACAGATACAAATTATTTATTATTTTTTTTTTTTTTAAATAGCTAAGATATCCCATAAGACTAAATGTTAAATTTGTTATTGATCTAGCCTAAACCAGATATCACTCCTTCCATAAAAAAACTCCACTCTCAATCTAACCCACTAGTTTTAATCCTTTCTTACCTCTTTGATTCCTGACAATCCTTCCTAGGCTTCTGAAACGAAGAATAGTTACAGGAGTGCTAAAATTGGGTAGTTTTTCTTCGAATCTGTTTCATGTCATTTTTCTTTAATCATATTTAGTTGTATTATAAAGTACAGTAGTAAATTATAATATCCTTGTATCCTCTATCCAGAAGCTTGGACTATTTCATGACTGTTACGTTTGACTTTTATCATGTTTCCAAGTCAGTGGAGACTTTTTAATCATTAAAATTGAATGAATATGGAGATGAGGGGTCAGTATACGATGGTAAGCCAGTGGCCCTGTACCTCAAATCTAATTTTTTATTCTTCTGTTGTAAGGTGCTCTCATGATTCTATTTTGTATACTGTTCCATGATCTTGTATGTGGGTGGATTTTATAATTTAAGACAACCAGGTTGACTACCGCACAAGAATAAAAAATATTCGGGAATAAAAAACCTGTTTATTGTTACTATTTCTTCTTTCTTCTGTTTCTGCAAAAAAAAAAAAATATTGTTGGAGATTTTCTGTGTGTGTGCCACCTACTGATTGTTTACAAATATAAATTTCAACAATATACTTGTAGTAGTATTTACTTTCATTTATCTTTAAGAGAAATACATAGGAACAGGGGTCACCTGTGGTTAGTGGCTAACATAAAATTTCTATGGCCAAGTTCGGGTGTTCATCTGTTAATGTTAGTAAAAATCCTCATTTATGCAGTCCGTCAGATGGGGCGTAAAAAGGTCCGGGGTTCGTGAGATGTCAGGTACTCGTTAAAGATTCTTTCTCCTAATTAAACCTGGATATTCAAAATTGAGGCGTTGATTTCCAAAATTATTATATCCATTCTGGGGCATTTTACAGGAAGCAGTAAAAAATTATTACTATTTTTTTTTAATTAATTTATTTAACCGACTTATTTCATTTTTTTCGCATTTAAGTCGAGATCTTTTTAAATATATTAATAATACTATATTAATTTTTGTTTTTACCCCTCTCCTCGCCTATGAAAGCTATACGGGGTTTCTCGGCCAGGGGCCTCGAACTCGAAGTAAAGACCGAGACTCGAACTCGTAACTATTTTGGTTTCAAAATTTGATTCTCTGTGGTTGTTAGGCATCTTACGCGTTCAAGCAACCGCGCTAACTCACTATATACCCCGACTATATTAAAGTTAAAAAACGAAATGTTTTAATATGATTTGGAACAGAACTAAATGTGTAATTAGTATCTATTGAAAAATAACTGAATTTCTCAATCGCGTTATGGAAAGACTTGAATGTCTAAATATAAAATAGAAGATTTATATAAATATAAATGATATATACAAATATGTCAAAAATCAATTACGTAGAAAATATACTTTAGTACGCTTTGGATATCAACGTCTCAATTTAGGACTCGCGCTGTACTATCGTCGGATTAGCCATTGGAGATTACACTCGCGTTTCTCGATGCAATTTTTAGGATAGGGTCATCACTCCCTACGCCTAATTTCGTGAGTAGCCACCATTTGGCTGAAGGGTCTCACATACCCGGGAGAGAGGCTGTGAGTTAATCCTCATTAAATTACATCCTTATAAAAGCCCCGCCGGGACTGGGATTCGAACTCACAACTTTAGCATGAGAGACTACGCGCTAGCCCTCAGCCACGCGCACCCTTTATCATTAATAGAATTCATATATTTAAAAAAACGGTTTTCACTTATATTGCGATCTGGAAGTGCTCCTTAATGCCATTTTCCAACATTTTTATTTGAATAACAGATGTAGTAAAATGAAAAATATTAGATAGTAATAAACTGTCAAGTTGTATGAAACACCAGACTTTTTTTTGTTTTAAAACTCAACCTCAAACTCATACCGAGACTGTCCCTACCAAGATACCACCGAAGTAGGCCATATATTATGAACCAAAACTATTTTAAACACCAACAGTTAATCACCGGGTTATACTGCGTTTAAGGCCCTCGGACATTGTCTACACAGTTGAGGAGGCTGAATACAATCTTCCACTACAGTAATTACCATAAAAAGCTACTAGACTTTACTATAGCTCTATAATCTCTATATAATAACAGGCAGTTTGGCAGTGGTCGGGCAGTGATGGATCGTTGCCTTAATCGCCCGGTGCCCGGTGTATGGTTTGCTCAAGTCTTGTTGGCTCTCTGTTAGCTCTTCAGTAGCAGGCGTCTTCTCTTCCGAGGCAAACTGTTTTTTAAAATGGTGACCAAAGAGGCAAACCAACAAAAACAGCTCCAATGATCTGCCAATATAAAACGAATATTCCACAAAAATCTGAAACCCTGAAGCTTTCTTTTCCATCAAAACAAAAAAAAAAAAAAGAATCAAATTTATAACTGAAAACGTACCTATATTAGTTTAAAAGTTTAATAACACTACATTCCGGTATCTTGGCTTCATTCTAGACAAAAGACTAACTTGGAACCCGCATACTAGACCTTAACGACAAGAACTTAATCGACAACTTGCCCAATTATACAGACAATATAAAAGACAGTACCGAAACCTATCTTGACCTACGGACTTTAACTGCGAGGGGACAGCCAAATTTTCTAACATCAAACCCATTCAATCCTTCAAATCCAAAGTCCTCCGAACAATAGTTAATGATCCTTATTATGTCACCAACCATAATTTACACCGCGGCCTAAATATTCCATTTATTTTAGAAGTTAAACCATCAAAATTCTCCAAATTCCATTAGAACCTTATCCATCACAATAATCCTCTAGCTCAATCCTTATCCAGCTCCACACATCCTTACCATCCTCCTAGAAGGTTGAAACGGCAGTGGCCTCGAGATCTCTTGTAACATGTATATTGGAGTTCTAGCATTGGCTAGATTCTTCACTCACGTGCTGTATGCTTGTGGATTTTATATATTGGTATGAGTGACTTTTCTACATATTCTTATTAATTATTTTTTGTATATATATATATATATATATAATATATATATATATATATATATATAATATTGTATTATTATTTTATAAATTTATTGTTTTGTATATATTGTGTGAATGTAGTATGAATGTTCAACTTGATCACTATTAAAACTGTCCTAACTAGGACGGATTGTAATATTACACTATAAAAATTGTTTCTGTAAAATAAAACTAGAAGGATTCTAGGGGTACGCTGATAATTTAAACTGCTGGACGAAGACGCAGAAACTATACAACTAAATACAAGTACGTTAATAAAAACTGGTAAAGAAACAGGGCTTGAAATAAAACGGATAAGACGAAATATATGATTACAGGTAAAAAAAGTTACGATCAGGATATTAATATTAATATTAATTTATCAGGAAATACGTCTAAGCATGTGATACATTTAGGTTCAATGATTACTAGAGACAAACGAAATCTAAGAGAAAATATAATAATAATAATAGGTTCTATCAAGACAGGTTTGAGTTTTTAAAACTATTATTCTTCTGACGGTTTTATACGGATTTTTAAAAGTAGTTTACTTTGATGTATGAGCAGCAACTTTTTGAGGAAAAGGTTCTAAGTAAAATATTTGGCACAAAGAGCCAACTATGGAATTTAGAAAGTCAGTCGGTGCGGAATTGCGGAGCTTGTATCCTATAAGTGTAATTGAGTTGGAAGCATTCGGCGCCTCAAATGGACGTGTAAAGTAATTTGGTTCAGTGAAGATTGGTATGTGTGTTGAACCGACTCGTCAGAGCGTCTTAGAGGTAGACCGAAGCACTACTATCTAAAGGCTGTGAACTTTGTCGCTTTCTCAAGCGGTACTTAGCGACTATTTTGTTGACTACTTGTTCCACACTTTCCCACTTTTTAAATCCACTAGCGACTTTTGAACTAAAGCTAGGTTGTCTGCTCCCGCACTAATTTTTCGATTAGCAGCTGATCGCCATGTTAGACGCCAAACACAGATAAAGCTGCTCATTTACAGCAGTTATATTAAATGATTTTGAGTGCCAAAAAGTTAAAAGAGTAGTAAAAACAGTTTATCTTACATTAAAAAGCACTTTATCGATATTGTCATAGGTTTATCATTTGGTCCCCCTGTAGTCTGATTTGGATGTTGGCAGTATTTTCTGGTCCTTTACGTTTAAGTTTTCAAGCATTTTCTTTCTTACTTATTAATATTAAATTTTAGGGAAATTAGAAGACTTAAGGACATTTTCATACGTTTGTTTGTTTGTTTATTTAATTAATGTCACTTTATGGTACTATGGCTAATCAGATTGTCGAGGTATGGTTGTTATAATGGACAAGAAAGGGTATCAGAAGGCCTCGACAATTGCGTATTCATGCTAAACAGAGAGTTAGGTGGATATGGAGCTCGCCGTGGTAGAAGCACATACCGCAGCACCAGGAATGAGGTTACTCTGCCAGGTAGGGGGCGAACCAGCACCTACCAATTAGCAGAGTGGACTGGCTAGGATGGGTTTACACACTGCGTGGTAGTAGCACGCCAGTAGTGTTGGTTACTAGAGAACTCACGCTGCGTGGTAGTAGCACGACAGTAGTGTAGGATAGTCGGAGAGAAGGTACAAGAAGGAAGTAAAATAAAGAAAGACCTCATTACGTTACAAAGGCAGAGTTAATCTGACCTTGGGAGATACCAGTTAGGTGATCTGAAGAGCTGTGTCAGCTCTCTAGGATGTTAGTCATTCATGTCAATAATTGCTGATGAGAGCTATGCTACCAGACTAGCGTCTAGCCCCTAAGCCAAATTACCTTGACGGGTTTATTCATTCTTATAAAGCAGTTACAAAGATAAAAATATTCACAATGACATTAATTAGTAACAATATACAATATTATTGGTTTGTACGTCTTCATATATTCGGCCAGTAATCCATATGGCTGCCGCTAGCGCTATCTGTGAGCGAGCGTGTGAAGCATCCGCCACAAGACGATGCTACATTGGGAGTACTAAATTATGCCTATCTACGTTTAATTAGGGTAGGGATTTTAAGATCTTTAAGAAACACCTTTTAACGTCCCCTGCGAAGGACCGCATAACTAAGGATTTCCTACCCCCATTAAAAAATCCTAGGGTCACCTGCAGATTCTAATCCGTGACCTTAGGCAGAGAAGGCTGTAATGCTAGCCACCATGCTACAGATTACCTCAGGAAAAGGATTATATCCCTTGGTTCATTACGAGTTGTCAAGCATTCTCCTAGTTATTGATCATTATTACTATTGGGGAAGTTAAGATAATGGTAAGTACAGTTTATGGCACTAAAAATCACTTAATATTACAGGTTTAAAAGAGCAACCTTTTTTCTTTCCAACATGGCGATCTCCTAAACGAAAAACGAGCTTAAGCAAAAGTTGCTAGTGTTTCAATTTAAAAAGGTGACCAGTATGGAACAGGCAGTTACAAACAAAGATACTAGATACCCTCTAGTGAGAGCGATAAAAATCACAGCTTTCAAACGCCAGTGACAGAAGCGTCAAGAGTAGGATGTTAAGTCTGAATTTGAGACGCTTGGGCTAGATGGTGGTCGTTGGACGAATCTGTGTAGGCAGCATTTACATAGAAATTTTGGGATATCTTAAAATTATTATTCCTAATTTTTTTTAAAAATCATTTTATTAATATTTATAAATGTATTAACAAAAATACATGAAGTAAATTTAATGTGTTATTTAATACAATGACATGATATACATGTAGAGAAGCTTCCCATTGGAAGCTCTAAAAATATTTCCTTATATAAGGGCTATTTCCTTTTCAGGCGCCTCGGAGGATTATCCGGAATTGAAGAGGAAGAAAGGATTGAAACTAGTGGGTTAGAGTGCGAATGGAGTTTGTCATGGAAGGATTGATACCTGGCCGGGCCAAATCAGTAACAAAGGGAACATTAAGGTCTTTATTTAACCTTTAGGTTTGTGACAAAGTAAGGAGCGTTGAGGATTTTACGAAGGATTTTGGATTGTAAGGATTGGATGGAAGCTCTACTCCGTAAGTCCAGATTGGTCTTATAATAGTCATGTAAATGAGCCTTTTGTAGTTCTGGGGAAGGTTTGACCGTTTGTCTATTAATTGTTGAAGCAGCCTAAAGCGGCGAGCAGTTTCTTGTCGTTTTAGTCGTGTATGAGGATTCCAAGTTAGGCGTTTGTCAAGAAGAAGTCTTAGGTATCGGATCTGTTCAACAGGAGCTAGTTGAGTGTTATTACAGGATATTGTAGGGCAGGAAGTCAAAGATTTACGACTTTAAAGTTAAAGGTTATTTAATGGGATTTGTTGGAATTTATTTTTAATTTATTTTTATTCTCTAGTTCTGACACCATACCTCTAAGTCTTTGATGGGTATTTGAGGCAACAAATGGATCTTTATGAAGTGATAACACGCAGATATCATCAGCATAGGTAGAAAAGAAAGTGTTAGGATTGGTTGGGATATCAGCTGTATATACTGTGTATAGAATGGGTCCCAGGATACTATCTTAAGGAACACCAGCAGTCTGTGTGAAAAGGGATGATTAGGAACTATTATGATTTATTTTGAAGGATCTATCAGAGAGGTAGGATTGAAGAATCAAGAAATATGTGGGAGGAAGAAATTTACGGAGTTTGTACAACAGTCCTGGATGCCAGACTCTATCAAAGGATTATTCCTAATTAATTTTGAAATAATTTGTACACTTCATTATATGTTTACATTATTTTCGATTCGTTTACAAACAAATCCTTTTGAAAAATCTAAAATGGACCACCATTCCACACGTCCTTAACTATCTTGGTTGTGAGAGGGATACACGGACCTGACGATGTTAGCCGGGTCCCGGGGAAATTGCGTTATTAAGCGACACTTGAATCGAGTTATGGCGGAACATGGAAGGACCTACCCCGGACTCGACTAATCCAGTTAAACTGTTTTGTTAAACCGTTCGTTACAGCTAGTTAGCTAGGGGCTCTCTTGGGCAATCCTCTGGTCGGAAGGCAAAAAAGAAGACTCGCCACGATAAGAGTACACAATTAGCAAGCATTTTTTTTTCTATTTCGACCCAGGGATGTGAGACTTGTTAGGAATCTTAATCAGGGTGTTATCCTTTGATGTGTTTGTCTCAGGAGCGTAGTCGATATTTTCATTATTATTAAATTAACAATTATATAATAGTCTTTATTAGAGAATAAAAAAAAGAGGACCTAATGAAAGAATAAAAATGATCAGGTCTATGCAACTACTGTTTATCTTTTCTTTTTTTTAAATTTATTCTCAAATTAACCTCTGAAAATATAATAAAAATATATATATAATATATAATATATAATTTTATCCCCAAACTGAAAACCTCTGAGCTTTGAAGTGAAACATAATCTGAAAACGCACTTTTCACTTGATCATCATTTTCAAAACGTTTTCCTTTGACGAAGTTGTCTAAATTCCTGAACAGTTGGTAATCTGTTGGAGACAAGCCGGGAGAATATGGTGGGTGCGGGAGAACTTCGTAGCCCAGTTCTTTCAATTTTTGCACGGTATGTTTTGAAACATGGGGTCTTGCTGCTGCTCAGTGAGATCATAAGTTACCCATGTATCGAGCTTTTTTACTTTCCTAATACACTTTAAATGTCAGGAAGCGGTAGATGCACTTGCATTTAGATGTGCTGAGAGTCCTTTAACTGTTTGGTAGAGGTTTCCTTCCACTGTATGTTTGAGGACATCGTTGTCTATTACGAACGGAGGTCTTCCTCGGGGTAAGTTCAATATAGCGGCTGAATAGCCGATTATAAACTCGTACAAAAATATTACTCGAAAAGCGCGGAAGAAAACAAAAGAGACCTGCAAAATCCTTTATGTATTTCAGAAACAATAAAAACGGACATTTCATGTGAAACAACCCAATAAAAGGCAGGTGCAGTTTTATTTTCCTAAATATACCTTTTTTCCAAAAGGTTTTTCGATGTCAAAGAAAATTGCTGAGTAAAATTATTTTTTCTCAAAAGCAACAGAACTAGTATCAACTATAAGATGTCATTCTGGTAAAGTGGAGTGATAAGCACACAAGCCAAATTAGTGGTTTGGTATAACATGACGGCTTTTAAGGATTGGATTTATGCGGCCTAGAGATAATAACAATTGATAACAATTGAGTTGTATCTTTAAATGTATTTAAAAACAACGAAGGTATGTGAAAGACGTGTGGCGTGCTCACCAGATTTTTTTGTTTGTTTTACTGATAATAAAAATTTGAATATTGACGCTTTGAAGTACCTTTACAAGCATCACTATATAAACACACATGTACACGTACATATATATACGGAGGTACATAGAGCATGCAAAGACCACTCGGGACGGACTACAGGACCCTCGACAACACAGACACATGTGACAGAGTTATGATGGGAGAGGAGAGATGCTGGCTGGTCCCTTCCTCATAAATATGCATCAGTCGCTGATAGCGCCCTGTTTGCACCTCCGTTTGTCCCGCGCCCTTTTATTGTTTATATTTACGCGCCCTTTAATAATTTTATTTATCTATTGTTTATTAAGTTTACAGTTTTTACTCAGATTATAAAAAGAATAAGGATTTTCTTTAAAATACACCTTTATATACAGACCTTTACTGGATTATTCATGTTCTAGCATGGAGGTCAACAGCTATCAATACTCTTCCAACTATAATGTTTGTTTACATCTTAAGCATTTCGCTGCATATAAGTAATTAATTTTTTAATAAGATTTCTCCGCGTGATAATCGTAAAATTTCGTTTCAAAGTTTAAACTCGACCCGAACGGCTTCCAACGGCCAGAAACATCAATCAAGTTTAGAGCGAAAGCATTATTAATGAGTGTAATGTTCAACGGTGGTTTAAAAAAATCAGGAGGGCGACTTCAGCCTTTAAGGCAATGAAAGCCGTGGCTTGATGACTATTTTTTCCGGGCTTCCTGGAAAAAACCTCAAAAAAAAAAAAAAAAACTATTCTAAAACTTGCAAGAAACTATTAACTAACTCATTAAAAAATTAAATTTAAAAACTAAGTAATTCGATAATATTAAAATTTGCCTTAATAGACGTACATTACCACATAATTAGAGTAAATAAAAATAATAAATAAAAAAATATATACATTTTAAGAAAAGAAAATAGATAAACAAGCGTAGTCATGGGTCTGCAGCATCCACAGTTACTAAATTTAAAAAATTAGAAGCTAAAAAATGAAATAATGTAAGAGGAAAAAAAATATTTAAAGACTTTTTTCAGATAGTTGTTTTTTTTTAGTCGATTTTCAAATTTATAAATAAAAACTGTTTTGAAAAAATAAATTATATTTTCAAGCTATTTGATCCTCTCCATAAAAAAATCCAACTTTCATTATCGTTTATGATCCAGAAGATTTTAATAATTGATTCCCTATTTGACCAGCTGTGGATTATTTTAAGTAATTTTTTATCGGACGGATTTTTTGTTGAAGCCGAAACGTTCATCGAATAAAGTAGATATTTATTTTTTATATTAGTTAACCTTGTATTCCTTTTTCCTTTCTTTAATATATTGATATGTATAAATGAAATAAAAGCAATATGTAATTAAATATAATCTATTAAGAGCAAATTAATACAGGGTATTTGTAACAGATTCGTTGCCTGGCGGATCAGTATAAAGCCGTAATGGATTTTCAATTACCAAATAAAAAATTATGCTATAGATGGGATTTGTCATAGATTTATTTTCTTAATTTTTACGATTATTACGACTAAAATAAAAATTATTCATATTTATTCTACGGAGCCTAGCAATTATAGTCATTAATAAGCGTACAGTTACTTGCCGACTCCCTTATAAATGTACTGAAAAACATAACATAATAAAGACATTTATTTATAAAAATTTACAGTTTTGATAAGGTAACAATAAAATTAGTAAATATATATATATTTATGTGTGTGTGAGTGTGTGTGTGTGTGTGTGTGTGTGTGTGTGTATAGCAACGCGCTCGATAGCTAATTAATCGATAAATAACAACGTGAGTATTACTTTTCCAAAAACCATGTTTTTTTGTTAAGGAAGGTTACACAAGCGAGTGAGTCCGGAACGGTGATATCTCAGGCGTGCATAAAAACACTTTTTATTCTTTTTATGGCGACTTCAACTTTGAATGAAAAAAACTAAAATTAAAACAGTCCTTAAAATATGAAAATCGGGCATATCCTTTGAAATAGTAAATTAGTCCTTTTCGGGCGTAACCCTCCTCACCCACCCTAATATAGACAGTTAGACTTAAGTTATTTCGGACCGCTTCTTGCATCGGGAAGAGAGTTTCGATGTTAAAAAGTGTCCTTTTTAGTATAGTAATCCTAGTTACCAGTGAATTATTTCGATTCGTATCCTTTTAAAAGGAGAATCGAGTCAAAAATGGTGGTTGTCTTCCATTTTGAACCGTATCCTGGTTACAATAAATGTCAATTTTTAAGAATCCTTTCAACGAGAATGGCGACTTTAACTTAGAATAAAAAAAAACAAAAATTAAAAGAGTCCTTAAAATATGAAAATCAGGCATATCCTTTGAAATAGTAAAATTAGTCCTTTTTGGGCGTGTTTTGTTCAGAGCTCTTTATTGTTAAGTTAATTGTCATTTTTATGTCTATTACTTTGTTGTTTAATGTTGTTTTTTAAAATATATTTTTATCGAAATTTACAACTGTACAAAAAATACATCAAGTAAATATGCTGAAATGTTATAACACATCAAATAACCATGAAGAGAAACTGCCGATTGGCAGCACTCTTAGGTAGTGAGTCTAAACAAGAAGGTCTCGAGGACATCTTCTTTTCAGACGTCTCGGAGGATAATCAGGAATTGAAGAGGAAGCAAGTATTGAAACTAATGGATTAGAGTCGGAGTGGAGTTTTTCATGGAAGGTGTGATACCTGGTACGGGCCAAATTGTTTAGTGTAAAATTCTCTTTTCTTTATTTTCATATCATTTTTGTTTGTATTTATTAATTCTGATTAAATTGTTGTTTAAAATCTGGTCAACTATTGTTTTTACATTTATCCTTGCACAATGAGGCTAAATATATATATATATATATATATATATATTTTACTGATAGTGAGCATAAAACGTTATCAGTCTTTTATTTATTCATTAGTTTAATAAAATAGTATACAAAAGAAAAAAAAAACTTCAATCTATTAAATTAAATTTTTTATATAACATAAAATATCAAATTAAACTAAAATCCGCTGAATTGCGACAGTTTTTACATTACTATCGCTTTATAAACTTATTAACACTGTATATCAGGGAAAAGGCTGTCTGAAACGATTCCTTATCAGATCTTGCCTCCAATGTTAAGGACCCTTGAAGCTTTAATTACAATACATTATATATAATAAATCATTCACTTCAATAATTAACATTAACATGACAACTTTAGCAACACGTCTACCGAAAACAAAAAACGTAAAAAAAAAAAAAAAAACACGCATACATTAATCGTGAAAAGAACGATTTAATAAAAAACAAGGCGTTGAACAGTAGCTTCTGATTTGCATTCACTTAAATACCGATATTCCATGCCTCAGTCCAATACTCCTTATTAAGCTCCTGTATTATTAATAAATTCCATTGACCTAGTTATATTGTCTTATTCAATTTTAATCGTCTCATGTATAAATTAATTTCTAAATTCACTTTTTTTTTTTTAACACGTCGGACAGAAACCTTGTCCGTCACTAGCCTACTGTATTCCAAAGTCAAATAATTCACATTTAGTTTTTTAATTGTAAAGAGAATTATAAAAAATCTGTTGTGGGTAACACGCGACTTTCACTTACCACCGTTTTTCTAGATCGGCTTTAAATAATAACAAAGAGTAGCAGATAGTTGATATTTATTCTAGCCACTCTTACGATAAACGCACATAAATTAATACGAAATACAATATTCGCTAGCAAAGCTGCGGTTCACAGCTAGTTGTAAATAATTACTTTATAGACTATTTAATGAACGAGTATTTCTTTACAAACTCTGTGTGATTCTTTAACCTTTTATCAACTATGTATTTGGAAATTCTTAAATTGATTTTAACAACGGAGGTAAGTTAATATAATCAAGTTTTTTAAAGTCCTTACAAGTATTTTATTTATTTTCTCAATTAGTAATTAATTTTTAATGAAACATTATTTCCGTTAATCTTTATACGGTATACATCTTTATAAAAAAAATCTGGTGCGGGCAACACACGACTTTCACATACCTCCATTTTTAAAATCAATGAAAGAATTTTCGAATACAGTTAGAGATAAAAATACGTGAAACTATTAAAGAATTAATTAAATTGATTTTATATAGAAACATGTGTTTTATTAAAAATCTATTATATTATTATCTAAAATAATCAGTTTTATCTCCAGTTTTCTATTAACTTTTAAAAGCTTGTGTATGAGATAATATTTCTTCTAAAATCTTTAGCTTTCCAACGGTATATCATACATGTATATTACTGTTCTTATGTTCAAAAACGAAAAATTGCTTTGAAAAAATTTTTTTTCTGTTTTTCTCCTTTAGTTGGATATCGAATTCATTCAACTTATATTTGCCTGTTTTTCATCGTTGTTAACAAGACTATATTGTATTTTTTTGTCAGTATCTACAAAATTAAAGGTACTTTAGAGGAAGAAAGTTTAAAATATCGGTATTTAAGCCCTCCAGACTATTTCAATCAGAATAAAACCTACATCATATTAAAGCCCATTAAACTTTACATCGATATATAGAGTTTAATCAACATCGTTAGAGCCGTTTTTGAGAAAACCGTAAAAAGGTGCAAAATGCGTGGTATAAAGTACATCTTTCAGTCAGCAAATTCCAGTCAGCCTTAATACCTATGAAATTTTAGTTTCAAAGGACTTTTCGTTTTCGCTCGGGAGTTACTGCAGACCTTTTTGCGGGACTTAGTAATTTAGACTCAGAGGAATCTAAAACCTGTATTTCAATTGAAAACTGGAATTCCAAAATTTTTATGATCGCAATACTTTCCCTTACTATTTATTTCATATATAGGTATGTGAAAGTTAAAAAAAATATAATACTAATTAATGAATAAAATTGCTTTAATAAAAACCTTATTCAACTATAAATTAGCTATATCGCAAATATTTCAGATCATGTTGTAGTGACTGTAGAATTCATCAACTCAATATTCATAATTGGTTAATAAACATTCTGCACAATGCCAAGCACTTATAATTTAAATTAAACGGGTCCATTTATATATATCTCATACCAAAAATATAGGAATGTAATTCTACGATAAACGACAAAAAAAAAAAAAAAATTAAACAACTAATTATCAGATAGACACAGGTATCTCGGAATTTATAGAATTATATTAAAAGTTGTGGTGACGACTTAGCATAAACATAGGTTATTATTGTACATGATAATGTTATACTGTTATATTATTAAATCTGTAACATATTTTTCAAACGAAACTGAGTGTAATTCGTTAAGATTTTTTCAACTGTAACTAAATTTATAACTTCTTAAATTGATTTTAACAACCAAGTTAAGTGGAAGTCGTGTGTCTCGCTCTTTAGATGTTAAAATGTGTATATAAGGTTACAAGAGAATTTTGCAGCACTAATTGTATGTATATATGTACAGTGAAATCTCGGTGATCCGAACTGGGGTAGTTCGAAAACTCCATTCATTCCATTTTTATACTTATCAGACAGAAGCCTTGTTTGAAAGGCTTATAATTCACAGTTAGTAACGATAATTATAAAAAAAAAAAAAAAAAAACACCATTATAAATTAGCCATACTGTGAATGAAGCTCAAGTCATATATTTCAAATCATGTTGTCTCAACTCAAAGTTCATAATTGGTTAATATTACTTGCATAGTTTATTCTCGTCTTATTCCGAATTACAAAATTCTTATTCTTTGTTGTTCAGTTCGGTATTTTCTCTGTTAAATTGTAAAATTTCTTGTTTTATAGAATTTATTGAAGCGGAGCTGTAAGGATTTATAAATTTCATCGAAAGTGGTTTAATTAGTTTTCTGTATCACACAAAGAACAAAGAAATGTAATTATAAGTTTAAATGAACGATTCAAAATTAAACTAATTACTATCAGATATACCCCAGATGTCTTCGAATTTCTAGATTTGTCTTAGTTTTTGGTTAATTTCTGTTTAAGATAATGAAACAAAAATATTATATAATTATGAACCTTTTAATATTGATTAATCAATGGTTATTGCATGTGTGATAATCGGTTATGCAAATAAAAGTTATTAGCACTACCGCGAAACCACATAATACAAACGTTTTAATATATGTAAATAACAATTGCAAACAAAATATAACCCTAAACTATAGTATTTTTTTTTTTGTTTTGAGGTATTAATAAGTACATTAGTTATATAATAATTCAAAAAATATATATCATACAAAAACATTAATTATAAAAAATAAAAATATTTTTGTTCATTTTTACACTGATTTTTAAGTTTTTAATTATATTTTAACCGTTTAATTATTTTTTTCAATTAAGGTTTCGGGCTAGTTCTGTAATAAATTGATTTGTGGGCTTTCTTTCGTAATAAAAATCTTTCTTTCTCTGTTCTATTAGAACCCTCACCCGCGTAAGATTTTGTATTTTCGTAAAAATCAAAGTTAAAAATATATTTTTTGTTCAACTATTTTGGTCTAGTGTGGTATATTTAATTATTATCCAAGTTGAGGTTGAGAAGAAATGGTCTGCGCTCTTAGTGACAGGCTCATAAGAAAAAAAGTGTGTTGATGGAAAGTTCGAAGTTTTGTCTCGTTTTGTTGTTTTGTAGTCATTTTATTTTTGTTTTCACTTTCACTTACTATATATCGTGAAAATTTTCTAATTCCAGTTTTCAACGGAAATACACATTTTAGGGTCCTCTGAGTCCAAAATTACCAAGTCCCGCTAAAAGGTCGTCTGTGCATGTGGTAACCCCCGGGTGGAAACGGTAAGTCCTATGAAACTGAAATTTCATATTTAAAACAAATATGCGCCAGAGACGTTACAAAACTTTTTTCATCAAAGTGAGCTTTCCAGAAGAGCCATTATATACCACGCATTTTGCACCTTTTTTCGATTTTCTCGAAAACGGTTCCGACGATTTTGATTAAACTCGCTATATCGATGTAAAATTTAATGGGCTTTAATATCATTTAGGTTTCATTCGGATAAAAATGGTCTGAAAATGCCGATATTTTATTCTATAAAAATAACTATATTATCTGGTTACCACTGATGAACAACATGTAAATATATAAATTGAATAAATTCGATACCCACTTAAAGGAGAAAATAGAAAAAATATTTTTTCAATGCAATTTTTTGTTTTTGAACATAAGAGCAGTAATATACACGTATGATATACTGTTGGAAAGCTAAAGATTTTAGAAAAAATATTATCTCATACACAAGCTTTTAAAGTTAATAGAGAGCGATGAAAAGCCGATAAAACTAACTGATTATTTTATATATTAATATAATAGATTTGTTTATAAAACACATGTTTCTATAGAAATTCCATTTAATTAATTCTTTAATGGTTTCACGTATTTTTATCTCTTAACGGAGGTAAGTGAAAGTTGTGTGTTGCCCGCACAAGATTTTTTCTTTTGTCTCCATGTCTATTTTTCTACGTAAGGGGTATAGTTTCCGGAAAGTGTTTATCTGAATATACCATCCTATTTACTTGTTTTAAACGGTCTCTTTGTTGCAGACGTGATCAAACCTATCTATAAGCCGAAAAATATTTCCCCCGAGCGTAAACAGGAAACTAAAAGAGGACAGTAACAGACAAACCGGGCTTGACAAAAGAGCTATAAGGGATAGTGTTTTGATAGGGGGTGTACTAAGGCGAGGGTGCAGACAATAGCAGATCGTGCGGCACCTGCCTCGCTCCGGCCAACTGCCTCTATTAGGCTTTTTAATATCCCCTTCTAATCTCTCCGTCGGGGATTAGGGTTTGATAGTCGGCTTTCCGGGCCCGAAGCTCACGCAGTTTTAACTTAAAAAAGTGAAGTTTTAAGGCGTTTCGAGGATTTCCGTAAAGTCTGTGCGGTAGAGCGAGTGCCGCGCAGTCTGTGAGAGAACGTGGGAACCTTGAGAGGAACCATTTTGTTTTCTGGGCCGGTCGAGAGGGGGTGTTGGTACAGGGCCTGCGCGGATTGGTCCGCTCGCCGCTTAGACCCCGCCCAGCGCTCTTCAGAGGCGGGTCTTCGCTCCCGCTCGTCGTCTTACGCTCTGTTCCCTCGCGAGGGACGGTATGCTTTCCTAGGGAATAACATTTCGTCTCTCTGGGACGACTAGACGAAAAATTAACAATAAAAAATGAATAAAGAAAGAAGACCAAAGAAAAAAATTATAATCAAATAAAAATTATAATTTGTGCCCTCTTTAATTTTTTAATCCAGTGAAATCCTTATAATATTTAATTTAATATTATATAAACATTAAATTATTTTAATGTTATCCTTTTTTATATTTATTTTATTACTTTTATGTATTTAATTCATAAATGTTGTTATTATATACCTTCGTTTATTTTATGTAATTTGACTTTCCTTTTGTAAATATTGTATGAATGTAATATTTTAGCATTATTATTATTGTCCATCGTGGCAAATTGTAATAATCCGAATAAATAAGTATATATAGTTTAAAAAAATTATTACTTTTAATTGAATAATCAATGGTTGAGACTGTGAAATGGATATCACGGAAGATATGCTCAGGTGTGGTTAAAAAAATAGAAAATAGTGATTTTGATATTACATATTTTTTTTAGTTTTTAACCTATGACATCCTGCCCTACTGTCTCCTTCAATAATACTCCTCTTGTCCCGGTTGAACTGATCCGATATCTAGGACTGCAACTTGACGAACGTCTCACTTGGAACCCTCATACAAGAAACTGCACGACGTTTTCGACTAATTCAACACTTACTAGACAAACGTTCTAATATCCCACTTAACTACAAAAGACTCATCTATATGACTTTCATAAGACCGATAGGGACTTACGGAGAAGAGCTTTGGGGCTCTACTAAACCATCAAATTCTTCCCGTCTTCAATCCTTACAATCCAAAATCCTCAATGCTCCTTTTTTTTTTTTTTTGTCACTCATCTATTAAGACCTTAATGTTCCGTATGTTGCTAATTTGGGCCTGATCTAGAAACAATTCCTTTCATGACAAACTCCATTTCCACTCTAATTCTCTAGTTTAAATAATTTCTTCCTCTTCTATTCCTGACAATCCTTCGAAATGTCTGAAAAGAAGATGGCCCCGAGACCTTCTAGTTTAGAATATTTTTAGAGTGCTGCCACTGGGAAGCTTCTCTACATGTGTTTCATGCCTTTTTATATTTCACTCAAATTTACTTTTTGTATTCTATTATATAGTTGTAAATTCCAATAAATAAATAATTTAAAAAAAATATATTTTTTCAATATTTTCTGTTCACTTTTTTACCGCTTCCCGAACCATCTCTCCTTCCATGATATTACTTCTAAGTAGGGATGGGCATAATCGAATGACGATTATCGGATCATTCGATCATTTTAATCATTCGAATTAATCGCTTATCGGATTAATCGGTTTGGAGAAACGAACGATCATCCGTACCGAATTGTTTCGAGGATTATAAGAAGCTCGTATGGGCCATCATAAATACGGGTATTGGGACATATAATCTTTCGCTTATGAAATAATTCGATTATTTAAATAATCGAAGTCCGATCATCCGATTATGCCCACCCCTACTTCTAAGTAATAATATATGAGTATTGCGATATTTAAGTGTTCTTTTTTGAGTTCAGTAATCTTTTATCATGCAGTTCAAGTGATTTTTATTTTCACTAACCTATCCATGGAGTATATAGTAAAAGAAAGGATAGCGAATTTTCGAATTCATGTTATCACCGAAATTACACGTTTTAGGTTACCACGTCCCTCAAAAAAGTCTGTGTTTTCATTTTTATTTGTTTACCATTTTCTCAAAAGTGGGTTTTACTACACTCGCTATATGGATGTTTAATTTAATGGGCTTTAATATCATGTGTTTCATTCTGATTGAAATAATATTATTATTTTATTTTTTTAAAAATTAGAACAGTAATAATATAGATGTATGATATACCGTTGGAGGGCTAAATATTTTTAAAATATACATAATCCTATTCACAAAATCATAAAAGGTAATGGGGAGTGACGAGGAGCGGATAAAACAGTGATTTTTGTAGGTAATAAATTATTTAATGAAGCATTAAGAATTGTTTATTTATACCGTTACGGTATTCTTTTGTAACTTTAAGTATTTAAGAGTTGTTTTTCCTTGTAATATAAATATTTAGGCACGTGTAAAATCCTGAGGGATTTCATCTAAAGCTCTATTAATATACATTACCTTATTAAAACATTATAAATTTTTTTAGAGTTAAAATAATATTTAAATATAACATTACATTCTATTAAAATAACATTGTTGTTAACTCCGAACCCAATGAAACATATACTTGAGCCCCAAACCTCTTCTCCGCAAGTCCCTATTGGCCTTATGAAAGTCATGTAGATGAGTCTTTTGTAGTTAAGTGGAATATTATAACGTTTGTCTAGTAAGTGTTGAAGTAGTCGAAAACGTCATGTTAACTCCGAACCCAATGAAACATATACTTGTTATGTTCTTTTTGACTTTAAACAAAAACTTCAAACTGAGTCTGAGTTAAATTTGAAAAATAGTTTAATTATGACACTAAATTTAAGTCAAAAATCATTTAAGATATAAGAGTCTAAAAAAGATTATTTTGAGAGATATCTGTCCAGTAAGAGTTTCTTTTTCTTCCGTCACGTCAGGAAAGTTATGTAGTTATAATTCCAGTATAATGATATTTTTCATAAAATAATATAACAAGGAATTAAGAAAAACTATTTTTTTTATTTTATTTTTACTTTCACTTACTATATATAGTAAGGGGGGTATTGCGATCGTGAATATTTTCGAATTCCAGTTTTCAACGGAAATACACGTTTTAGGATCCCCTGAGTCCAAATAATACTTTATACTATGCATTTTGCACCTTTTATCGATTTTCTCGAAAACGGTTCCAACGATTTTGATTAAACTCGCTATATCGATGTAAAATTTAATGGGCTTTAATATTATGTAGGTTTTATTCTAATTAAAATGGTCTGACAGGGCTTAAATGCCGATATTTTAAATTTTCTTCCTCTGAAATAACTATATTATCTTGCTAACGCTGATGAAAAACAGATAAATATATAAATTGAATAAATTCGGTACCCAACTAAAGGAGAAAACAGAAAAAATATTTTTTTATTGCAATTTATCGTTTTTGAACATAAGAGCAGTAATATACATCCATGATATACCGTTGGAAAGCTAAAGATTTTAGAAAAAATATCATCTCATACACAAGCTTTTAAAAGGTAATAGAGAGTGATGAAATGAACATAAAACTAACTGATTATTTTAGATAATAATATAATAGATTTTTTAATAAAACAAATGTTTCTATAGAAATTCCATTTAATTAATTCCTTAATAGTTTTAATAATTTTTATTTCTAACTGTATTTGAAAAATTTTTAATCGATTTATAAAACGGAGGTAAGTGTAAGTAAGTTGCCCGCACCAGATTTTTTTTTATTAAGATTTATACCGTATAAAGATTAACGGAAATATATGTGTCATCTAAAATTAATTACTAATTGAGAAAATAAATAAAATACTTGGTAAGTACTTTAAAAACTTGATTATATTAACTTACCTCCGTTGTTAAAATCAATTTAAGAATTTCCAAACACATAATTGATAAAAGGTTAAAGAATTACGTAGAGTTTGTAAAGAAATACTCGTTCCATTAAATAATCTATAAAGTAATTATTTACAATAATCACTTTATTGTTGGGAGATATTAGTCCGGGTGGCGGTAAATAAATCATACAACTAAGTAGTTTCAACTATTTATTTTTTGCTAACGTTTCCATTCGCCCACTTTCTTTTATCCTCTTTTCATCACTAACTATTACCTTATACATTTTTACATTATTTTTTACAACCATAATAGCTTTTCAGCGCTATAAACCGATATTGCTTTTTTTATGCTCGGAAAAAATACTCACCTAAGAATAATTTTGATCTTTTATCCTTCAGTTAGCTATAAAATTTCTTCATTTTGAATATTTACCTGTTTTTCATTTTTTTCAATGCTAACTACAAGAAATGGTTGATTTTTCGAATCTGCAAAATTGAAGGTAATAGAGGCAGAAAATTCAAAATATCCGCATTTAAGTCCTGTCAGACTATTTTCATCAATATGAAGCCTAGATGATATTAAAGCTCATTAAAATTTAAACTAACATAGCTAGTTTAATTAAAATCGTTGGAGCCGTTTTAGAGAAAATCGTAAAATTATGTAAAATTCATAAATTGGCTAGGATACGCGCTTCTTAAATATGAAATATCAGTTTTATACAATTTATCGTTTTAGACCTTTTTTGTGAGACATGGTCATTTGGTCTCTAGGGACCCTAAAACGTGTATTGTAGATGAAATATCGAAATCAAAAATGTTCACGATCGCAATACTTTCCCTTACTATATATTCCATATAATGGTGAGTAAAATTAATAAACATAAAATTAGATGAAATGTTTCGATCAAATTCTTAATAAAGGTTTGGTTATTATGAACAAGATATGCTTTTTGTATCAAAGCTATGCAGGTTATTTAATAGGTGTAATTCTTTAAGGTGTTGAAGGATTTTTTCCATATTTATAACTCATGTTCCCTCATAAATGGAATGTTTAAGACGATGTAACTAAGATCTCATTTCTCCTGTTTACAGGCAGTTCTCAAAGACGGTCACAGAAGATCCGTCAACGTTATTTCCGAACGTGAATTTTCCATCTCAAGTGTCGCATTAACATCTAATTGAAATTTAAAAACACGACCTAGGCGCACGAGCCTCGAATACATTAGACTAATTGGGTGTCGGTACGCTGGCCAAATCACATCCCCGCCCGACAGATACCCGCATGGTGATCGCCCTATCTCTGACTTATGGACCATGCATATTGCATGAGCTAGTGTAATAGCTAAAACATATAATACAATACCTAATGAAATATTTGAATAAAGACTTGTTGCTTATGCTAATTTCTGAGGAAAACTAAATGCACGATGAATGCGCCGTTTATTCCCGTCCTATCTGCTAATTGTTGAGTCTTTGTAAATGGTATCATTACATGTGTCCACAGAGTTTTATTTTTGTTGTTGATAAATATTATTTAATACGATCTAATCGGTAGGCATTGTAATAGGGGTGTCGTGTCGAGTTTTATTCTAATTTACTAAGAAATATACACTTGAAAAGGGATACACTCAGTTCTTCTAATACATAGCACATTATTTAATTTACTAGCTACATGATTTATTGTCTTCTTGTGACTGAATGTAAACAGGGCTACAAGAATAGTTTACAAGGATAGTTTCGACTGGCGTACTCCAGTGATCAGTTATTAACTTCTTGTAAACATGTGACTAATATTCTATGTTAACGTTACTTTACTTACTATATATAGTAAGGGAAAGTATTGCGATAGTGAAAATTTTCGAATTCCAGTTTTCAACGGAAATACACATTTTAGGGTCCCCTGAGTCCAAATAACCAAGTCCCGCAAAAAGGTATGTGTCTGGTAACTCCCGGGCGGAAACGGTAAGTCCTATGAAACTGAGACGCCCGAGACGTTACAAAACCTTTTTCATCAAAATACCTTTATACATTTTGCACCTTTTTTCGATTTTCTCAAAAACGGTTCCGACGATTTTGATTAAACTCGCTATATCGATGTAAAATTTAATGAGCATTAATATCATTTAGGTTTCATTGGGATTAAAATGGTCTGACAGGGCTTAAATACCGATATTTTAAATTTTCTTTCTCTAAAGTACCTTTAATTTTGTTGATTCTGTAAAAATAACTATATTATCTTGTTACCACTGATGAAGAACAAGTAAATATATAAATTGAATGAATTCGATACCCAACTAAAGGAGAAAACAGAAAAAATAATTTTTTAATGCAATTTTTCGTTTTTGAACATGACAGTAATATACTACATGTATGATATACCGTTGGAAAGCTAAAGGTATTAGAAAAAAATATTATCTAATACACAAGAGCTTGTAAAAGTTAATAAAGAGTGATGAAAACCCGATAAAACTAAATGATTATTTTAGATAATAATATAATAGATTTTTTAATAAAAACAAATGTTTCTATAGAAATTCCATTTAATTAATTCCTTAATAGTTTTAATAATTTTTATTTCTAACTGCATTTGAAAATTTTTAATCGATTTATAAAACGGAGGTAAGTGAAAATCGTGTGTTGCCCGCGCCAGATTTTTATTTTTACTTACCTATATACGTATATATATTAAGAGAAAGTGTTGCGATTCATTGCAAATTTTCGTATTCAAGTCATCACCGAAATCAGATGTTTTATGGTCCTCGAGATCTAATAACCAAAAAGGTCAGTGTGTGGTAATTCTAACGAATATCGAAAAAACTTAAATTTCACTCCCATTAAAACATCCTAGGACAACCTGCGGGTTTGAACCCGTGACCTTTTGCATAGGAGGCTGTTAACGAACTCGGTATAATTAATTAATTCTTCGATCCAATATCTACCTGTATTTGAAATTTCTCAAATTGATTTTAACAACGAGTGAAGTACAGGTCGTGAGTTGCACACCCCGGATTTTTTTACAGCATCTTTAAAATTTAATTAATCGGTACTCATTACATAAATATTTATATTGTAAATAAATATATAACATCTCTTTATTTACATAAATACGAGGCAAAAAAACGCGTTTTTAGAGTAAAAGAGCATGATGATGGCATAGTTAATAAAGCTCATATCATTTAAATAATTTTGGACTGCCTAAATTTGTTGAAACGTGGGGTGCATCACTTAAGGAAATCCCCCCAGCAATCTCTCCCTCACCCTCTTCCTAATGGAACAATACAACAACAGAAAACCATTTCATCAGCCCAGAAATCATTAGGAGAATATATAAGAAGGAAAAATAAATTAAGGTTATTAAAAACAAAAACAAATTTGAGTGCGCTTCACACTTACTGCTTTAGACTTGCAATAAATATTTTCAGTTTTCATTGAGTTCTAAAAGTCTTAGCAAATGTTTTAACAGAATGTTATTCAGTTTCCATTTTAAATACCGTACCTCTTTAAATAATCTAAAAGAAGGATATGCAGGTTATAAAGTAAAATAAATTGTAATTATGTATTTGTCTGGAAGGGAAAATTTAATTTTCTTTAATCAAGTCATAAAAAATTATTTCTAAAATATTAGTAGTAATATAGACACATAATATACCGTTGGATAGCGCAAGATTTTAGAAAAGTCAATATAAAATAAAATAAGTCGTACGAGCCCATAAAATTATAAACATATGCTATTTGTGATGTAAAGAGAGAGGTCATGGTAGTGTTGCCACTGTACAGGTTATATTCTTCCATACAGTGCTTAATATTTTAGAAAAATTATCACGTACCAAATCTTACTTAAATTGCTAAAATAAACATAAATTCATTACAAATAGAAAAAACTAACATTGTTAATAATTATTTAAAATTTAAAATTATTTCATAAAAAAAGATGTTTCGCTGTAACATTAAAGGGGATCCCATGGAAAATAGATTGAAACTTATGTATGTGAAAGATGAATTGAGACGTTTATTTCCAAAAGGAACTAAAGGACATTTTTTACGAAATTGATTTTTTTTACATATTTATATTCTCCTCATTTAATTTTATCTAAATCTTAAATTTGATTGTATCTAATGAACACTCATGTCCTTTAATAACGTGATTTAGAAATGCTAATAATTCCTTAAGATACTTATTACACATTTAGTTTCATTCTAAATCATAACAGAACATTTCATTTCATAACTTTAATATGGTTTTATTAATATAGTAAAGAAATAATTCTAGATTTTAATGCGAAAAGAATCAAATTAGCTGATTTAATAATATAGTAATGAGAGATTTTCGCGCTTCCTGTAAAATTATCCAGAATGGATATAGTACCTTTTGGAAATCAACGCCTCAATTGTAATAAACGAAATAGCGCATGAACTTAGTTATTTCTATACTTTTCCAACACATACATTGCAATCAAGTTCTATTTAATTTAAAAAATTAATATTTCTTAACTTTAAAATGACAAACAAATAAAATGAATCATTTTTGGATTCATTGACATGGTTAATATAATTTTTTTAAAGGAATTTTTAATTTTTTTCGTATTTCAATGTTACCCATGTTATGGGATTTGTATCCCTAAATTACTACATGTAGCGTTAATAGGTATTATAGTTCTCAAGGTTCAACTCTTTTCTTTCTTATTTATCTATCAATGCATTTATTTATTTTTATTTTTTTAATCTTGAGTGGTTACTGATAACTTTATTTTTTTTTTTAAGCTTTAATATTTAAAAACAAATATTTTACATCCATTTTTTCCCTATTTATATTGTACATATGAAGTAAATAGTGTCTTTTAGGACTAATACTTATTGCCGCTGTTTTTGGCAGATTGTATTATTTCTCAATAAATAAGTAATTTAAAAAAAAAAGCTTACTACAAGTAACGTGTTTTTATCCCAGATATCTCCATTTTTCAATTGTTTTACAGTTTATATTTTCTTCCCTTCTTACTACAACGCCAGACGGTCAATTATTTCTTATGAGCAAAATAAAATAAATAACATTAAAGGAAGAAACTTTGTAACATTGGCATTTATTGGCCATAACAGATTATGTGGATAAAAGTTCATCCTAATATTAGAGATATTTAAATTTTACAATTAGCGATTACAAAAATTATTAAAAGTATTTATTTTGCGACTAACGTTTCGACCCACATTATGTGTCTCCATCAGGGCTGAAAAGTAACATGATCCAATGTAAAAGTTATGAGGTATAATCATACTGTCAACTATATCTCATATTTAGTCATATTTAAGACAACTATACCCCGAGACGTGACAAAATTGTTTTCATCAAAATGAGCTTACCAGAAGAGGCACTTTATACCATGAATTTTGCACCTTTTTTCGATTTTCTCGAAAACGGTTCCGACGATTTTGATTAAACTCGCTATATCGATGTAAAATTTAATGGGCTTTAATATCATGTAGGTTTTATTTGGATAACAATGGTCTGACAGGGCTTAAATGCCGATATTTTAAATTTTCTTCCTCTAAAGTACCTTTAATTTTGTAGATTCAATAATAAAAACTAGATTATCTTGTTAGCGCTGATGAAAAACAGGTAAATATATAAATTGAATAAATTCGATACCCAACTAAAGGAGAAAACAGAAAAAATATTTTTTTAATGCAATTTTTGAGGTTTTTGAACATATGGGCAGTAATATACATATATGATATACCGTTGGAAAGCTAAAGATTTTAGAATAAAGAAAAAATATCATCTCATACACAAGCTTTTAGAAGTTAATGGAGAGTGATGAAAAGAAGATAAAACTAACTGATTATTTAAGATAATAATATAATAGATTTTTTAATAAAACACATGTTTATATATAAATTCAATTTGATTAATTCCTTATTAGTTTCACGTATTTTTATCTCTGACTGTATTTGAAAATTCTTTCATTGATTTTAAAAATGGAGGTAAGTGAAAGTCGTGTGTTGCCCGCACCAGATTTTTATTGAATATTTCTTGCCAAATAGATAAAAGGAAAAACAAAATACTAACTTTAAACACAACTGCGTTACTAACATAGTGTTTACTAACATAAATTCTTGTCACTGATACCTTCTTATGAAGCTAAAGTAAGCGTGCAACCATTTCACATTTCTAACGATCTGGTTCAAGCAGAGATATCCCTTTGGAAAGTTGGTTGACACGCCGTCATCTGTAAATGGCGAGCTGGCCAGCCTATTTATTTCTTCCAATGGTGGAGACTAATTAAAAGCAGTTCACTATCCTTTCAAGTAAGCAGCGAGAAAAATATCCTACTCTTCAATAAAAATATAAATATTTTTTAAATAATTATTGGCATAAGAATTCAACTCATAATTTTGTTAGTTCATCGATTCACAAAGACATATATTTGATTCACTTTTCTTATTCTTATTTAATAATAATATAACTTATTTAATTAAAGAAAAATTATTAGACCTTATCACTAATAAAGCTATCTTTATTAACCTAGGATATCAATAAGAAATAGTGCATATAGTGTCTGGAGGTATAGTAAAAAAAACAATTTTCTATTAATAGGTGAATAAAATTAATAATTATTATTTCTTGAAAAATTAGAAATTATGAAATAAATAATAAAACAAATATTACAACCTCACGCAATGAAATAAATACTGTAATACAACGAACACAAGTCAAAATCATCACTATCACCAAAATTACTCTCAGAATTCATTTTTTCACGTATTTTCTTAACTGATTTATTTGTGAAATGATAGGCAAAATTTTCAATTTTTTTGGTGATTTTATGATGTAATTTTATTATAAAAACCTCTCCAGTTATTTTTTTTTATAGGTTTCTATTTAAAAAAAAAATTTTATCCAAGGTTTTGTACTAATATACAATAGTTAACATGGATGTACACCTACTTTATCTATCTACGTACACAACTTATTTTTATATTATAATGTATGTAGTAAGTTGTGTAAAATGCAACTCAATGCAGTTTGGCTGCATAACGTACAAAAAATAACAGTTACAAATGTTAATATTAGAAATATAAAATATTTATAAAATTATTTTAATAAGTTGAGACCTATGAAATTGTTATCTAATTTTAGTTACGGTTAATATTTTGCTAGTAAAAATCCTGCTAATGAAAATGTAAAAAAAAAAAATCAATATTGTACTATTGCCTATAGTGTTTATAATAAAATTTATTAAAAAAGGATTTTGCAGGTCTCTGTTGTTTTCTTTCAGCAGCTGAGGCCGCTAGAAATATTTGCAAGGCGTTTGGGGAAGGCAGAGTTAATGAACGGACCTTTCGCCGTTGGTTTGCTAAGCTTTCAGCTGGGAATACCGACTTGGAAAACTTGCCCCGAGGAAGACCTACGTACGTAATAGACAACGATGTCCTCAAACATACAGTAGAAGGTAACCCCTACCAAACAGTTAAAGGACTCTCAGCACAACTAAATGCATGTGCATCTACCGTTTCCAGACATTTAAAGTGTATTGGGAAAGTAAAAAAGCTCGATACATGGGTACCTCATGATCTCACTGAGCGGCAGCAAGACCCCATGTTTCAAAACATACCGTGCAAAAATTGAAAGAACTGGGCTACGAATTTCTTCCGCACCCACCATATTCTCTCGACTTGTCTCCAACAAATTACCACCTGTTCAGGAATTTAGACAACTTCGTCAAAGGAAAACATTTTAAAAATGATAATCAAGTGAAAAGTGCGTTTTCAGATTTTGTTTCACTTCAAAGCTCAGAGTTGTTCAGTTCGGGGATTAAAAAGTTGGGTGTCACTTTGAGAAAAATGTGTAAAAAAAGAAGGTAAATACTTTGAATAAAATAATCTTGTTTTCATATCGTATTTTTAATAAAAATCCTTTACCTTGAAAACGGATATTTCATGTGACACAACCCAATAATTATCATTTGTCTTAGCTTTGGTACAATTTGCTGTTGAATGTTATGCAATTGTTAATAAATGTATTAATATATATATATATATATATATATAATATATATATATATATATATATATAATTTATTTATTTTTTTTTTTTTAGTATATATTTTTAGTATATATGAGAAGTATGATAATTTATAGCTGTAATGCTCAATGGCCCATCGTCTCAATCGATGTGAGAGAATGAATTAAAACAAAATTTTAAATATTAAATAAATACATAATAATAATATGGAAAAAAAAAATAGCAGAATCATTTCAATGGAATTTCATTTTATTGTTTTAATACTAGTTTTATCAGGGAAGGTAGGATAGATCAGATCTGAGAAGGCTCCCAAAGAGATTTATCTTTAATGATTATAGATTCTAAATAAAAATAAAAATCCAAGGATCCCTTAAAATACAAAGAAAAGAATGAAATACTGAGAGTATAAAAAGCATTGTGGAACGGGAGGGTTGAGGATTATCAGTTGGTAGAGTTAGCTGCTGAGCGGCCGAAGACGTGAGTGACATGGCTAACACCAAGGCTCGCTACTACGCTCCATTCAACTCAGTATCTCTCCAAACTATATTGTACTGCATTCACAAAACTGAAGATAGGCTTATAAAACAAAATCTCGATGATATTTCAAAGTTCTCAGATAGATAGTTAGTATATATAATATTTTTTCTTTCCTTTCCAAAGTAATCTTGAAGAAAGATCTTGTATTTAAACATTCCATCATTTTACAACAGGCATGAGAAAAATGTTTTAATTTCACTTACCTATAAACGCTATATATAGTAAAGGAAAGTATTGCGATAGTGAATTTTTTTTTTATTCGAGTTTTAACCGGAAACACGCGTTTTAAGGTCCCCAGAGTCCAAAAGACCAAGTTCCGTGTTTGTTTGGTAAGTCTAGCAAGAAAAAGTGTTACAAAACTGAAATTTCATAATTAAGACAAATTCACACCAGGGATGTTACAACTTTTTCATCCAAATTGGCATACCAGAAGAGCCACTTTAAACCATCCATTTTGCACCTTTTTTTACGATTTTCTCGAAAATAGCCATAACGGTTTTGCTTAAACTCGCTTTACCGATGTAAAACTTAATAGTCTCAATATCATATAGGTTTCATTCTGATTGAAATAGTCTGATAGAGCTTAAATGTCAACATATTATTTGAATACGATATTACTTAAAATCCAACTAAATGAGAAAAAATCTAGTGCGGGCAGCACACGACTTTCACTTACCTCCATTTTTAATATCAATGAAAAAATTTTCAAAAACAGTTAGAGATAAAAATACATAAAACTATTAAGGAATTAATTAAATTGATATTATATAGAAAAAACATGTGTTTTATTAAAAAATCTATTATATTATTATCTAAGATAGTATGTTAGTTTTATCTTATTTTCATCACTCTCTATTAATTTTTAAAAGCTTGAGTATAAGATAATATTTTTTCTGAAATGTTTAGCTTTCCAACGGTATATCATACATGTATATTACTGCTCTTATGTTAAAAAACGAAAAATTGCATTAAAAAAATATAGTTATTTTTATAGAATAAAATATCGGCATTTAAGCCCTGTCAGACCATTTTAATCCGAATAAAACCTAAATTATATTAAAGCCCATTAAATTATACATCGATATAGCGAGTTTAATTAAAATGGTCGGAACCGTTTTCGAGAAAATCGAAACATGGTGCAAAATGCCTAGTTTAAAGCGGCTCTTCTGGTAAGCTCATTTTGATCAAAAAGATTTTGTAACGTCTCGGGCGTATATTTGTCTTAAATATGAAATTTCAGTTTCATAGGACTCACCGTTTCCGCCCGGGAGTTACCACATACAAACAGACACACACACAGACCTTTTTGCGGGACTTGGTTATTTAGACTCAGGGAACCCTAAAACGTAAGCTACATAAGAAAAGCTACATAAAGAGCGTTAGAGAAGAAAATAATCTAATTTATTTATCATAATTGAAAATTGTGAAAAAAATTTTAACATGTCTATATTTTTACAACAATATCTAATATCTAATTTTTATCGATCTACAATCTTTACGAATTTCGGATAAAGTTGATGAAACCACAGGAGAATTTTCTCACCTTACTAAATTAATTTTCCTTTAAACGGCGATCATTAATCCGATAAATTCTCCGACGTATTTTGATTTATATACTTGCAACGTGTAATCTCGAGAAGCTCACAGTGGCCAGTAAAAATAAAATGGGTACCTGTCCGTTGATGAATTTATGTCCCCCGACACTCGGAGCGCAGTAGCAGCCGAAAAGGTAAGACCGCGCGAAATTATAGCGCGCCATCAGTCCCCAACGGATGATGGTAATTTTAAATAATTCCGCGCGGGAGCAACAACATAAATTTTAATGACCACAAGCCAGCTGGTGTTCGTCCCTGGGTTCATTATCTCCTGGGATTTTCAGTTTCAATGCTGTATCAATTACATATATCAGCATGTAAAATGATTGGCTCTAGTTTCGATTTAGGTCATTATCTAGAAAATTATTTAATATTAATGTTAAATTATTATTATTATTTAATAATATTAATATTTAATAATTATTAATATTTAAAATAAAATTATTAATATTTAATGTTATTTAATATAGCTTTAGAATATGTCATAGAAAAGGTGATGTGTACCGAGAAAGGCTTAAATATGGGTGACAAGATTCCGGTTTTGGGCTATGCCGATGATCTGGTACTGCTAGGTGAAGACATGGAAACTATTCAACTAAATACAAGTGTGTTAATAAAAACTGGTAAAGAAATAGGAGTCGAATTAAATACTGATAAGACGAAATATATGATTAGTAGCAGAAACGGTGGCGATTTTGGTGATATTAATGTATCAGGTAATACTTTTGAACACGTAGAGAAATTCAAGTATTTAGGTTCAATTATAACTAGAAAAATGAAATCCAGGAAGAAATAAAGTCCCGGTTAAAGGTGGGAATTCATATTCAGTTGCTAAGTTACTTAGTTCGCGGCTTCTATCTAAAAACTTAAAGGTTAGAATTTATAAAACTATTATTCTTCCGACGGTTCTTTACGGATGTGAAACGTGGCCGCTTACTTCGAGGGATGAACAACGGTTTAAGGTTTTCGAAAATAAGGTCCGGCGTAAAATATTTGGTCCGAAGAGAGATGAGGCCACTGGGGAGTGTAGAAGGTTGCACAACGCGGAATTGCGGAACTTGTATCCTGTGAATATAATTGAGCTGATTGCATCGCGGAGACTCAAATGGGCGAGTAATGTTGTTGGGTTCGATGACGAGCAGATTCCGAGAAAGTTGGTATTTGCTGATCCGACTGGTAGGCGTCCGAAGGGTAGGCCGAAGCGAAGATGGGAGGATTGCGTTAAGGCTGATCTCGGAAGCTTGGGCTTGAATGGTGAACATTGGACGAGTCTGTGTAGGCGGAATTTGGTGGTATCGGCATCGAACCTTCGGGTTCGCTAAGCCTGTTATTATTATTATTATTATATCTAGAAAATGATTGATAAATAATTCCTAAATTTTGTTTATAAGTTGTTTTTTAAATTAATAATAATACCCATTTCCACTCTAATCCACTTGTTTTAATCCTTGCTTCCTCCACAATCCATGATTATCCTCCGAGGCGTCTGAAAAGAAGATGGCCCCGAAACCTTCTAGTTTAACATAGTCTTTGGAGAGCTGCCAATGGGTAGTATTCCCACATGTGAATCCATGACATTTGTATCTTATATCTCATTTACTAGATGTATATGATTATACAGTTGTAAATAGCAATAAATCTATTTTTTTTAAATATAATAATAATAATATACATTGATTTTTTTTTTTTAATCTCTCCGCATATTTTAGAAAAATTTATTTTATAAAATAACAAGGTTCACACGTGCTTATTTTTATTTCGCAAAACATTATAAATGTTTAGAAATTGATAAATTAAAATTATATTTATTATTTTTAATAGCACAATGCAATAGTGCTTTTTCAGTTGATATATATATAATTTTACTTAATATTTAAATATGTATTTGGAAAACAATATTCTTATGTATGTCGTCCGAACTATATATTACAAAAGGGATCGGTCACCTGTAGTGTTGTGGCTATCATAATAGCTTTTTATAACCAACATCGCGTGTTCAAACCCAGCCAATACCCTAAGGTTTTTATTGGGTTTTTTTTTCTTTTGATTTAGTAACAATTCCTTGCTTATGCCATCCTCTTTGCTCACGAGCCTGTGTTATGTCAGGTACAGGTTAAAAAAGATTCTTATCCTAATCAAAAATGAATAACTAAACTTTATAAATCCCACTGTATATCTTCCATTAGCATCAGTAACATAAAGCGACGTTAAATGTATAAACTAACTTTTTTAGAATTTTTAACCAGAAAAATATAATATATATTTATACATTCATACAATATAAGTTAAGTGGGAATAAAGTTTATATTTGTCATGTTTAAGAATGCCTTGTTAAGAAATATTCTTGTGAAAATCAGTTAGTAAAAGAAATTTTAATAGATTCTGTTTTGAACAGTGGGTTTTTTAACTCCTCACTCACTTCCCACATAATCCCACTTTCCTGTAATCTATCAGTTGAAGTAGTAATTATCATGTCTTATAATCAAATCAAATATTGACTAATTGTATTGTAACAATGCAGTTGTTGATTTCTATAACACAAATTTTAATTTTTTTTCTGACAGTAGGTAGACTGTGCTATAGCATACTTTAATAAGTACTGATAAACAGACCAAGGCATTCCATATAAAATTCAAGTTTTAGACTAACCGATTCCCTTCCAGCTTTAAGAATACCTTTAATGTAGCCCATGCTTATTTTTCAGAGTTTAAATATATTTTTGTTAGTTTTCCAAACATAATAACATGCCTTAATGACAAATCACACCATATCACCTTTACTCTTCGACATGACACGAGTCCTCCCGTTTTTCTTAGACAACACACAAATTCCACAGACGGACACTGTACATTATCTTGTTTGACGTTTGACAGAAGAATGGCTTGGGGCCCGCATATTAACAAAAAAAAGAAAACCCTTAACCAAAGACTGAGACTTCTTTACTCACTCTTTTCAAAACACTCGAAACTAAAACTTCGACAGAAATTAAACACCTATACATACATACTGAAACCTATTTGGACTTACGCATCACAGATATATGGGACAGCTAAAAAGACTCACATTAACAAACTTCAAATCTTTCAAGCTAAAACGTTTAGAACAATTACAAAGCACGTGGTACGTTAGCAACATAACTTTACATACTGACCTTAAGATGACAACCGTCAATGAGCACATACGGACACACGACAAACTACAAGGTCACCCTAACACACTAATCAATGACATGGCCACAACACTCATGCCAGGAAATGCCTACAGAAGGCTGAAGAGGAGTTGGATGAGAGACCTTCTCCTTTAGTAATATACACTAATTTCATGCCAGGAGTAGGTACCGCTGGGTGCTGCTCTCCCTCATGCCTATCACGCCATTTTTCTTAAAATTGACCGCACATTCACTGATTGTTCATTGTATTATATACAGGTGTGAATAAAGATTTAAAGTTAAAAAAAAAAAATAAATAACATGCCTTGGGGATCACCTGTAGCAGGACAGCTAGTATTATAGCCTCCTATGCCAAAGGTCACGGGTTCAAACCCGCAGGTGGTTCTAGGATTTTTTAATGGGAGTAAAAAATCCTTAGTTATGCCGTCCTTCGAAGGGGACGTAAAACGGCGGTCCCGAATCTATGCGATGTCAGGTACTGGTCAAAGATCCCTATCCTAATTAAACTTAGATATGCAAAATTTAGGACTACCACTGTAGCATCGTCTGAAAAGCTAAAGTACCATGAAGTGACATTAAATAAACAATAACATGCCTTGCTCTCTTATTAAATCTGTCCATATTCTGTTAGTTTTGTTTCAATACTAGTTTGATATATTTTTTTTTTTTCAGATGATGCAGTCTCCTTTCGGGTGAAATTCTAATATTGAGGTTTCTCCAAATCTTCCAAGACATCCATCCAGGTTAATTTTATCTTTAATTTTTAGAGTTCTTTCTTTTTTATTTTTGGCAAAACATTATTCTCCATTCCTGATACATTTGTAATATAAATCATGTGCAATGGTCTGGTGTAATTTCAAGTCATGTTTATTAGCGAAATATAAATATATTTAACTTTATTCTTTTTTAAATAAATTGATGCTTTTTCACGTAACACTTCTTTATTTCTTTTTTCCTTTCTCTCTAAGTTTCGACCTTTGCCATATTCAAGGGGTAAGAGCTTGTTAAATTTGACAAAAAGTACATTCTTTATATATGTGCAATATTAAAGAATATTAAAGGTCTCTTGAAAATGGCAATGGCGGAAACGTAGAGAGAAAGGAAAAAATAAATAAAGAAGTGTTGAATGAAAAAGGATCAATTTATTTGAAAAAGAACCTAGGAGTACAGTTTTTCACTCAAACAAGTCTCAATTACAATAAAAATGTATTCAGTTTTATTTTTTTAACATTAATTTTGAATTCTTTAGCAGTATTGATTTTTTTACTTTCACTTACTATATATAGGTAAGGAAAGTAAAAATACACCGCTTCGTCCATATCAAAAACATTTCTTGCATCATATTTTGTGTACTCTAAATACTATTGTGTACAATAACACTGTCCTAATACAATGCCGGATATAAAATAACTGGAAAAGGGTGCTATATTACAATCAAGCCCATTTATTTTAGACCTTATACCATCAAAATTCTCCAAATTCCATCAGAAACTTATCCATCACCCTAATCCCTAACTTACTAATATTACTATATTTTAAGTCAGAATTGGATGACCAACTAGTAAAAAATTATTTTTTAGTTTGAATAATTCTTTACTTTCACTTACTATATATAGTAAAGGAAAGTATTGCGATCGTGAAAATTTTCGAATTCCAGTTTTCAACGGAAATACACGTTTTAGGGTCCCCTGAGTCCAAATAACCAAGTCCCGCAAAAAGGTCTGTGTGTGTGTGTGTGTGGTAACTCCCGGGCGGAAACGGTAAGTCCTATAAAACTGAAATTTCATATTTAAGACAACTATACGCCCGAGACGTGACAAAACTTTTTTCATCAAAATGAGGTTACCAGAAGAGGCACTTTATACCATGCATTTTGCACCTTTCTTCGATTTTCTCGAAAACGGTTCCGACGATTTTGATTAAACTCGCTATATCGATGTAAAATTTAATGGGCTTTAATATCATGTAGGTTTTATTTGGATAAAAATGGTCTGACAGGGCTTAAATGCCGATATTTTAAATTTTCTTCCCCTAAAGTACCTTTAATTTTGTAGATTCAATAATAATAACTAGATTATCTTGTTATAATATAATATATAAATTGTATAAATTCGATACCCAACTAAAGGAAAAACAGAAAAAATATTTTTTTAATGCAATTTTTCGTTTTTGAACATAAGAGCAGTAATATACATGTATGACATATCGTTGGAAAGCTAAAGATTTTAGAAAAAATATCATCCCATTCACAAGATTTTAAAAGTTAATAGAGAGTGATGAAATGAACATAAAACTAACTGATTATTTTAGATAATAATATAATAGATTTTTTAATGAAACACATGTTTTTATAGAAATTTAATTTAATTAATTCCTTAATAGTTTCACGTATTTTTATCTTTAACTGTATTTGAAAATTCTTCCATTGATTTAAAAAAAATGGAGGTAAGTGAAAGTCGTGTGTTGCCCGCACCAGATTTTTTTAACTCTATATACTTTTAATAAAGTATTCAAGAAACGGGACTTCACACTGAATGGTATTTATTATCGTAAGCTGCCTTTAGTCACCGACGACGCCGATGCCGCCGGCGAATTAATCCCGAGCTAAGTGATACACAAAGTACAGATTGCATCTTAAGGGTATGGAGATGTGGAATGGTGCATGTATATGCAGGCAATATGCACCGCGCGGGAGCAGTTTCCACGGATCATGTATATTTATGGAGGCCCCCCGTATAATCTAATTCATTCATACAGCAAGAAAGAATAATTACCGAACCTGTTAGAATGGAGATATATTTAAATTGATTTTAATGAGAGTAGTCATTTATTATTCATATTGTTAGGGCCCGATATTATCTCCTTTACCGGGCCCGCAGTTCAGTTTGTGCCTGGGTCCTGGCTGCAACCTTCCGTCTAGCGTCTTCTCCAGGTATTTGGAATTTATTTTTCTCTTTTCTATGCTACTTTTTTTTTTTTTTCCTTTCTTCTTTAATTTCATCTCTCTATTTTTATTTTCATTCTCGTGAAGTGATATTGGATTAGTAACTAAAAAAACGTGTTTGGGGAAAATGGCCGCGCGACGTCACTAAGACTTCCGCCCGACCGCTCCGAATTTCCGGTCACCAATGCCCCCTTCTAAACAACTTCCGATTATCAAAAGAACTTAATTAAATCAGTCGAGGTTAAAACCGAATGATAAAAAAAAATTATATATATATCCGCAGTTAAGGAAATTCTTCGAGAGTTTCGGGATGTTTGACCCGTTATTATTTAACCACTCTATCACTGTTAGAACCAGAGAGAGGGATATTTTGGAAGGCTACTGCTGTATGTTAGGACTTTAGCCCAGATCAGACTGCCGGAAAAGTACGCCATCTCCTTTAGTGTCGGCCCGCAAAAGTATAGTCTGGACCCACAAAATCCGTGCCCAGTTTGTGATGGAGACGCATTGGAAGATAGTTTCCATTTTTTTGCTCGATGTCCCGCATACCATGACAATAGAACCCGATTTATGCTGGTATTAAATGATGTGAATATTGATGGCTTTTATGAAATTCTTGCGAAACCCCACGTAATAGACCTGAAATCATTATTTATTTTTGTCCAAGAGAATCTTAAAATAACATTTCAACATCTTTCTTCTTAGAATGTTAATCCCTCTTAAATGTTTCGGGATTTGTAAATAATCTGTAGGGATTTAGTATTTGCTTTAGTACTATTATGTTTGCATTATTTATTGATATCCTTATATTTAATTTATGTTATTGTATATGTTGGAGGAAATTAATCATAAAGATAGCAGCACCTTTATGATTATTACTGTATATGTGTTTTGGTGTTTTTGTTTTAAATATTTATTCGAATTGTAATTAATAATGTATATTTGCTGCTGATAAATTTAATAATTGTGCTGTGCCAGCCAGCTCTATTTGTATGGGGTTTGCCCTAAAAACAAATAAATAAAGTTGTTATTATTATAGTATATAAATGCCTTTTACTCAATCAACTCTATTAGTGCTTTATTTCAATGTTGATTATAACTGTGATAAAAATATTTAAATCTTTTAAAACTTTAATAACTAATTATATTAATAATAAAACTTTTTTTCTCTTCATCATTTTATATGTAACTAGCAGTACCAAGCCATCGGCGTTCCCCAGAACTGGAACTTTATCACCTAGATTTAAACCTTTCTCGCTACACGTCATCTTTTTTATGACATATTCTAAAGCTACTTCGTCTACGTCAATTTCTGTTATTATGATCGGTATTAAGAAGTTCTTGAAAGAATATTTTTTAAAGTACTTCTGCGTAAATGACATTTTTAGTTTTATTTTCTTGTGGCAGAAGTACATACTGATTTTCTGAGCAACCCGATCTTGACGTGTTTAAATGTTTACCCCAGTGATTTATTAATTGTTAAGGCAACAGGAATTTAAATTATTTTAAAATTAAAAGGTGAATCATTTGGAATCATTGGGATGCGAGGTTCATTTCCTCCGTTTTTTTCCAGATTTTCCACTGATTCTTCATTCCTATTGGTCGCAGCGTGATGTTATATAGCCTATAGCCTTCCACGATAAATAGACTATCTAACACAAAAATAATTTTTCAATTCGAACAAGTATTTTTTAAGATTAACGCGTTCAAACAAACAAACTCTTCAGCTTTATAATATTAGTATAGATAATCAAATCTTTTTTGACAATTCATTCATTGGAAAACAGTATAACATTTTATTTGTTAGACATTATGAAATTTGAACTTTTATCCCTATACATGTTTACTCTATTAGTGATTTATTTCAATCCTTATATTTATCGTGTTTTAACTATTGTATAACATAAAACTGATGTGGTCATTATTTCTTCAAATTCGAAAACAGCTTGTGAACATTACTATGTGACTTTTCAATCATTTATTTGTTTCTCACAATTCGCATACGATCAATAGATAATTCGAGAGGCGTACAGTTAAATTTTATAAAAGTAAAAAGCTCTTAATAATATATTATGGAAAAAATCCCACCTTTACGTATTTTATTTAGAAATCCGTTATAAATTATGTATTTACTTTATGTAAATCAACAGAGTAAATAACAAAATCCTTTGATATATTTTTCCGACTACGGATTATCATTATAGAATCATATTTTACTGTATATTAAATGTCTGTGATTAACTCTGTACAGAATACAAGGATTAATTCAAGCAAGTAGAAATTGATGAAAATTTTGAGTAATGAAAATTGATAAAAATATTTATAATTTGATTTTCCCAAAATCATCGAATACAAACAGTTATCGAGGGTTGGGGTGCATTTTGTCATGCTTCCGATAAAGATTTTGAAGGTTTAGTAACAAATAATACAAAATTAAGTGTGCAGAATTATTTTATATAAAACAATATACAATAGAAACTGAAGGATCTACTTTTAAATATTTCTCACGTTTTATTTTATCAAGGATTTTCAAATTTCTACATCTCCTACAGAGTAATTTAGCAATAAAATTTATAAATGAATTGACTTTTTTTTTAGGGAAGTGTTTTTTTTTTTTTTTTTTTTTTTAGGAGACTAATACTTCCGCCCGACCGCTGCAAATTTCCGGTCAATAATGTCGCCTTATAAACAACTTCTAATTATCAAAACAACTTAATGAAATTAGTCGAGGTTAAAACCGATTAATAAAAAAAAATATGTACATAAAAATGTGTTTTACTCAATCAACTCTATTAGTGCTTCATTTCAATGTTGATTATACCTGTGATACAAATATTTAAATCTTTTAAAACTTTAATAAATAATTGTATGAATAATAAAACTTTTTTTTTCTTCATTATTTTATATGTAATAATGAAATATTTTTTGACAATTCATTAATTGGAAAACAGTTAACAGAATAACATTTTATTTTATTACATCTCCTATAGAGTAATGTAGCGTTAAAATTTATAAATGAATTGAGTTTTATTTAGAGGAATGTTTTTTTTTTTTTTTGTTTTTTTTGAGGATCTCAATGTTTTTCTTCTATTTCTCTGTAAATGATCCAATTGAAAATTTTTATAAAATAGGTTTTTCATATTTCAAAAATGTCTTAGTGATTTTCGACTATTTTCATCTACCTACGCTTTTTTTGATATTTTTAGTTTGATTGATTATTTGATATCATTGAGTATTTTGTTCCTTTTAAGGTTATTTTCATGTTTTATTTCTACAATTCACATAATGTTTTGTGTAATTTAAAAAATATATAACTAAAAGTTAAGGAAACAGTTTTTGCTTTTCTACATTTTTAATTTTTTTTTCGAATGTTTAAACAATCACAAGCCTAAAATTTTCAATGGGGGCATAACAAAAGATGAAACCAAGAAAAGAATACTCATTTGTGAAGTCGTTTTCAGAACTTTTCAGAACAGTAGTAATCTAAAATTTTATGTACTCGAAAATGTAAAAAAACGGCACATTGAGAACGATTTCTTTTCCAAAGTAATCAGAGTAGAACAAAGACCTCTCTCTTTAGAGGTGACGTCATTATGGGTAGTAGGTAATTATTTCCATACATATTTAAGCCATATTATATCCCTTAAAAACTAGATATTATTCAACACCAAAATATGTTTTATATTAATTTAAACAAAACTTGTAACGTCTCTATTTACGTTATATAATTATTTATTTAAATGAGTGCTAGCTCAGCAGAGGGGGGAGTGAGTAGTAAACATTTTTGACTTGAAACTTCTTTATTTTTACATCAGGTAATTGAACCTAAAAGGTTACAATACAATTTTATAATAAATCACATTTAGAAAGTTTACTGTACACAAAATAAAATACTAAACGTCAAAGATAAACTTACCCCTACGGGTTCAATATTCATTAATATATTAAAACCAAACTAATATTATAAACCTGTATCATAAACTGAACAAGACTAAGATACATAACCAATAACACCATCAATCTTTTTGTAACCTCCCTTAATTTAAATACTTTTCAATTAAAAGATCAGCTGATTTCATCAGAGCGAGGGTTTGTTCCAACCCTAGTTTTTGTCAGCTGTGACAAACTCCACTACTTCATACAAAACGATATATGTATGTATTTAACCCAAAGTTGGGATTAAATTCAGTTATTAAATATCCTGCAACAAAAGAGATCAGTTGGTGCTGCTTAGTATTACTTTCACCTACCTACATATGAAATATATAGTAAGGAATTTTCGAGTGAAAATTTTCGAATTCCAGTTTTTGACGGAAAGTTTTAGGGTCAGAGACACGTTTTAGGGTCCCCTGAGTCCAAATAACCAAGTCTCACAAAATGGTTTGTGTGTGTGTGTGTGTGTGGTAAGTCCAGCACGAAAACGAAAAGTCCTATGAAACTGAAATTTCATATTTAAGACAACTATAGGTCCGAGATGTTCCAGCAACTTTTTCATCAAAATCGGCTAACCAGGCCACTTAAAACTATGCATTTTGCTTGCACCTTTTTACGATTTTATCAAAAACGGCTCTAACGATTTTGATTAAACTTGCTATATAGATGTAAAATTCAATAGGCATTAATATGATGTAGATTTTATTCTGATTGAAATAGTTTGACTGGGCTTAAATACCGGTATTTTAAATTTTCTTCTTCTAAAGTACCTTTAATTTTGTCGATTCCATAAAATTAACTAGATTATCTCGTTACCACTGATGAAAAACAGGTAAATATATAAATTTAATTAATTCGATACACAACTAAAGGAGAAAACTGTAAAAATATTTTTTTAATGCAATTTTTATTTTTCGAACTTAAGAACAGTTATATACATATATAATATACCTTTCGAAAGGTAAAGATTTTAGAAATAATATTTTCTCATACACAAGCTCTTAAAATTTAATAGAGAGTGATGAAAAAACGATAAAACTAAGTGATTATTTTACATAATAATATAATAGATTTTTTAATAAAATACATGTTTCTATAGAAATTCCATTTAATTTATTTTTTTAATGGTTTTATTCATTTTTATCTCTTACTGTGTTTGAAAATTCTTTAATCGATTCTAAAAACGGAGCTAAGTGAAAGTGGTGTGTTGCAGTGTTGCAGTTACCGCACCAGATTTTTTATAATCATACAAGGCAATTTTTTATAAATTCTTTAAAAATTATTTCTATTTGAAATTGTTCATTTTACTTAGCATTACGTATTAATGTACCAATAACCAATGATTACAAGATGACATAGTATTCACAATCAATGTGGTCGGATGACGCACATATCATAGTATCATCTGATTAAATTAGGCAATTAATGATAATTGAATTACCACCGCTAAGACAAGTTAAATTAATCATATTTTAGTGGATATTAGAAAATTTTGGTAACACAGTAATGTCAATGGCTATCCGTACATATATTTTAGAGTAAATTAAGCCTTCAATCATACTGTCATTGACAATTATCACTGTATTATTTCAATAAAATATAATAGAACTAATAAAGGACTATCTCTCTCTCTTTTTTTTTTTTTTTTTTAATAGAAAAATATGATTATTAGTAAATTAAGATACTCAAATTATGCTTTTTTTGAATGACTATTAAGTTATGCAATTCCCTTAAACGTTGCATTAAACTGCATAAATAGCTGAATAGTCTAGGTGGGAAGATTTGATTACAATAATCGGATTTAGGTGACTCATTAATAGCAATAAATTGGATGCATTAAATTATTTATACTTTCTAACAGTCAGTTCTGTAATATATCCTTGTAATCATTTAATTTTCATGTCTGCTTATTATTATTATTATTTTTTTTTTTCAAGAAAATAAAATAAATGGTTATTTTTCTTTTTGTATTTTTTTTTTGTATTAAATGTTAATCTTTTTAGTTTAAACCTGCCAACTACACTCATTTACTGATAAAATATTGAAAAAACATAAAAATAATAAATATTGATAGAACACTGTATATTTATGTAAAATCAAATAGGTTTTAATTTTATGTAGGTTTTATTAAAATAATATGACATAGCTTAATTGCCATTTTTCAAAATTTCTTCTTCTAACTACTTTTAATTTTATCTTTTAGAAATAATTAATGTTTACCATTGTTAGAATTGCTAAAAATGAGTGAATTGAAAACTAACTAAATGATAAAACAGGTATTTTTTTTTTAGATTAAATTTATTTTTCAACAAATATGAACAGAAATAAAAAAAAATAATAATATACAGTTGTAAAGCTACAGAAAAATATTATCTAACCTATTATTTATTGTATCAGTTTTTTTCGTATCTTAGATATTTTTAAACTAAACAAATATTACAAAATGGTTTTAATAGTTTTACACATTAAAATTTTGAATTCTTCTAAACGGTAATTAACTAGAATAGAATATATATAGAATATGTTTTTATTTCAACCGGGGAAGTCCCTATACAATAGGAGTGTGTCAATAAATCATATTAAAAAAAAAAAATCTATTTTTTGGTAAAAAAAAAAATATAATAAAAAAATAAAAATACGTACATAGTTATATATGAGTACAATAAAAAATAAGTTTAGCCACAATAAAAAACAAAAAAAAATAAATAATAATAATTAGCAAAAAAAAAAAATATATATATATATATATATATATATATATATATATATATATATATATATCCATTTCTTATGGCTTCAAAAACAAAAAAACAAATTCATCATAAATAAATGAAAATACATTTTAAGTTAGTGATCTATCACAAAACCTCTTAAATTTAGACTTGATCTGGTGTAAAAGTACAGTTTTTTAGTATTTTTAGAGGTTATATTTTTGAGATATAGTCTGAAGTTTTAAGGTGTTAACTGGGCTATGGTTGGTATGATGGTTGAGCGGTAGGAGGAGTAGGCTGGGCATGATGTGAAGAAATGGTCAATATTGTCAGCTTCTTTCTTATTGCAGATGGTGCAGTTTTCTATTGGATTGAATCTGTGCGTTATGTTTTTCATTGTGATTTGCTGGGATTTATTGTTAGCAGTCCGAATTTGAGCCATAAGTTTTTTATGCGTACAGGGCAGGTCGGTTGTAAGATACATTTGAGTTATTTGGGTTCAATTAACTATGTAATGGTAACTATCTATATAAAGTTAATATTAATTAATACGCTTCATTAATATTGGTACAATACATTATCCACTGATTATTATTACAACTTTTGCTCAGCTTGAAAGCTAATATACGGTAAAGGTTCCGCCCAGTAAAACTATGCATAATTTCTTCATTTGCCGCACCGTGGCTTTGATAAATTTCTTTTAATAAACTTATATAGTCGTAATTACTTTAATGAGAAGTAGTTAAGCGGCTTTATAATAACTTAAGCATTATTAAATGAATAAATAATACAGAAAATATCTCCCCTTCGATGTTGTTTTACTAAGCCTCGTGTAACAAGTGAATATATAAACAACTAATTCTACCGTTTCATCTGTTGTATGTATATCTATTTCTCACTTATATATTATTTAGTTGAAATATATTTATTATTGGGTTGTTTCACATGAAATGTCTGTTTTTATATTTTCTGAAATACATAAAGGATTTTGCAGGTCTCCGTTGTTTTCTTCCGAACATGAAAACACGCGATTTTCGAGTAATATTTTTTGTACGAGTTTAAACTCTACACATTTTCCCCAAAGGGACACCAAATTATTTATCCCCGAACTGAAAAGCTCTGAGCTTTGAAGTAAAAAAAAATCTGAAAACGCACTTTACACATGATCATCATTTTCAAAAAGTTTTCCTTTGACGAAGTTGTCTAAATTCCTGAACAGGTGGTAATCTGTTGGAGACAAGTCGAGAGAATATGGTGGGTGAGAAAGAACTTCGTAGTTCTTTCAATTTTTGCACGGTATGTTTTAGAAACATGGGGTCTTGCTGCCGCTCAGTGAGATCATGAGGTACCCATGTATCGAGCTTTTTTACTTTCTCAATACACTTTAAATGTCTGGAAACGGTAGATGCACTTGCATTTAGTTGTGCTAAGCGTCCTTTAACTGTTAAGTAGGGGTTACCTTCTACTGTATGTTTGAGGACATCGTTGTCTATTACGGGCGGAGGTCTTCCTCGGGGCAAGTTTTCCAAGTCGGTATCACGTGTTTCCATGTTCATATTTGGAGGTATACTAAAAAGTGGGTAATTGATTGGGAAGTAATTGTTTATAATACAAAGGTAGAGGATTAGTAACTGTTTACTTTAAATATGTAAACATTCGGAAGAAAACAACAGAGACCTGCGGAATCCTTTATGTATTTCAGAAACTATAAAAACGGGCATTTCATATGAAACAACCTAATATATTAAGCTTTAGGATGATTTTTTTTATTTCGAGTACCTTTTTCCATTTTTGTGTAATGGGTTTTTAAATAGATATTAATTTTTTTCTTATGATTATCTTCTAGAGCGAACCAGCATGCAGTTTGTTCGTAACTACTCTGTGACTTTATTAATCGAATACGAAATTTCTCTTTTTACACTCCTTTAAAACTTCACAAACGTTACTGACGAAAATTTATCCATAACTCACCGATTTACTAATACCGTAAGCTTCATTATATGATACTTTGATCCAAACCCAAGGTATGAGTGTTTCCTTATGTGTAGAAATAAAATATTATATCTAGAACTTAGGAAATATTCTTGATATTCGTGCAATTGCAGTGGAGAACTCTACATAATCTTGGATGAGATAACGAATATAGAAGCTTAATCTCTCACGTGGAAAATGAGATTGGAAAAGAGAAAAAAAAAAACTTAAGTATAAAAAAAAAAACAAAAAAAAACTGTTGGTTGATTATCTTTTCTTAGCGATTCGGACAACTTCCGCTCCGTTATCCTCCCATCTCCTTTGGAGGTAATTAACATTCTTTTTCCTCTTTCAAAACTTTTTCCGCCGGTCGTTAGTGCAGGGTGTTTGTCTACGTTCTTTGTCTCTTCGCTAAATTGCTAAATTGTTTACATGGTGTATCGATAAACCTTCGTCATGAATCGATTTTTTTCCCGCTTATCTTTGTTCTGATCGTGAGATAAAAGATATTTTCTCACTTATAATTAAGGTCAAGAGTATCATGTCGGGCATCTTCGTTTCGTCGTTTCTTGTTTCTTAAGATCTGAAAATGTTTATGAATTTCGGTATTAACTGTCCCTATCGCCGCTTTAGGCTGCTTCAACACTTACTAGACAAACGATCAAACCTTCCTCTGAACTACAAAAGGCTCATCTACATTACTATTACAAGACCAATTTGGACTTAAGGAGTAGAGCTTTGGAGCTCTACTAAACCATCAAATTCTTCCCGCATCCAATCCTTACAATCCAAAATCCTTCGTAAAATCCTCAACGCTCCTTACTTTGTCACAAATAAACTTATCCATAAAGACCTTAATGTTCCCTATGTTACTGATTTGGCCCATACCATGTATCACACCTTCCATGAAAAACTCCACTCCCACTCTAATCCATTAGTTTCAATCCTTGCTTCCTCTTCCATTCCTGATGATCCTCCGAGGCGTCTGAAAAGCAGATGACCTCGAGAACTTCTTGTTTAGACACACTACCAAAGAGTGCTGCCAATGGGCAGTTTCATGTGTTAAAACATTTTAGCATATTTACTTGATGTATTTTTTGTACAGTTGTAAATTTCAATAAAAATATATTTTCAAAAATAATGTATTTTTGAACATAACAACATCAATATAGATGCATAATATACCGTTTGAAATTTAATTATTTAAAAAAAATATATTATCTTATAAACAAAATTGTAAAACGTAACGAATAGTGAGTAACGAGCCACAAAACAAACTGATTGTCATAGATAATAATATAATAGATTATTGAATAAAATTCATGTTCTGACGAAACTCAATGTAATTAATTCTTTAACAATTTGTTCCCATGCATAACTGTATTTAAAAATTCTTAAATTGATTTTAACAACGGAGGTACGTGAAAGTCGTTTTTTGCCAACACCAGCTTTTGTTGAAAAAGTTGCTGTAGCATTCAGGCATATTAACTCTTTAAATATGAAATTTCAGTTTTATAAAACTAACAATTTTAGAGCTAGACTGATCATACACACACACAAAGACTTTAGTTTTTTGACTCAGGAGACGCTAAAACGTTTGTTTCCGTTCAGGAAGTAAAGTTTCACTATCGCAATACTTTTCCTTACAATATATTCCATATACAGGTAAGTGAAAGTAAAAATGCATAGCTGTTACTGCAAATGTTTCATCGAAAAATCCACAAAATCTAAGTGCTACTTTTTATTATTGATATTAAACATTTTCGTTATTCCCTATAGAATTTTTAAAAAATCCACAAAATCGACGTGCTGCATTGTTTATCTATTTATTTAACGTCCCTTTATGCTACTGTGGCTAATCGGACGATGCTACAGTGGAAGTCCTAAATTTTGCCTACGCAGGTTTAATCAGGATAGGGATCTTTAACGAGTATCTGACACCGCATAGGCTCGGGACCATCTCTTAACGTCCCCTCCGAAGGACGGATAACTAAGGATTTTTTACTCCCATTAATAAATCCTAGGACCACCTGCGGGTTTGAACCCGTGACCTTTGGCATAGGAGGCGGTTATGCTAGCCACCCTGTTACAGATGATCCCAGAAATGTTACTTTATACTATCGGTATTAAATATTTTTATCATTTCCTCAAAAACGGTCTTTTATTTTTGTTAAAGTCATATCAATGAAGACTAAATAAAAAAATAAAGTCTAGCCATGACGATATTCATATTCATCGATATTCATATTGACTTTCACATTACTGCACGTATCTTGGACGAAAACCTTAGGCACATAGCTGGGCCAAAACAGCGGAGGTTATAATAATTGGGGTGCATTATCTATAATTAACCAATCACAGCTCAATAACGAACTCCATTAATTTTCGGAACAATTACTAAGCCCTTAGAAACGCTGGGAATGAGCTATTATACTAAACTCTAATGAGAGGCGACTCATCCAACTTCTTTTCGCTTGGAAATATTTTACTTTTAAAATGGAAATTAAATTGTTTAATGTTTTAGCTATTATGTTGTCATGCTCCATTTAAATATTTAAACATAGGCTAAACTTATTGTTGTTAGATATGCCTGACGAAGATTATTATGAGGGCATTGTACTGAATCCATAATTAGCATTTATAATAATTATTTTGTTTATCTATTGTGAGAAATATATATTAAAAATAAATATAAGTTTTGCTTCATCTTTAGCAGTTAACTAAACTATTTTTTGTTTTTTAAACATTTATTGAAATTTACAACTGTATTAGTTAATACATCAGGTAAATTAGCTAACAGAAACACATGAAAAAGACATGAAGATTAAATGCCCATTGGCACTACTCGCTGGGTGGTCTAAACTAGAAGGTCTCGAAGCCATCTACTTTTCAGATGCCTCGGAGGATTGTCAGGAATGGAAGAGGAAGAAAGGATGGAAACTAGTAGGAGTAGAATTTGTCATGGAAGGATTGATACATCGTACGCGCCAAATCAGTAACATATGGGGCATTAAGGTCTTTATTGATGAGTTTGTTGGCAACAAAGTAAGGAGCATTGAGGATTTTTCGAAGGATTTTGAGTTGTAAGGATTGAATACGGGAAAGAATTTGATGGTTTAGAAGAGCCCCAGAGCTCAACTCCGTAAGTTCTTATGACTGTGATATAGACGAGCCTTTTGTAGATAAGTGGTAGCTTAGAGCGTCTGTCAAGTAAGTGTTGAAGTAAGCGAAAGCGACGGGCAGTTTCTTGTCGTTTCAGTCTTGTGTGCGGATTCCATGTTAAACGTTTGTCAAGTAGGAGTCCTAGAAAGCGAATCTGTTCAACCGGGACAAGCGGGATATTATTAAAGGGCACTGTAGGGCAGGATGTCATAGGCTTACGACGAAGAGTAAAGGTAATTTGGTGGGATTTGTTGGAATTGATTTTGATTCTCCAATTCTTACACCATACCTCAAGGTCCCTGATGTGGGATTGAAGAGTTTGAGAGGCAATAGTTAGATCGTTATTGACTGATAACACACAAGTATCATCAGCATAGGTAAATGACCTTAAATTTTAAAGATAAATAACAATTGTTTTATATTCTATAGTCGTTATTTAGTTTTATCTAATATAATAGAATAAAACCCTGTACCTCTACAACACGTGAAGGGTCTTGGGCTCAGTACACACGGAATGCGTACTGTTTCAAGACCAACGGCCATGCAATGAGGTGATTGGGCCGAAATCACACTCAGCTGCTATTTTTTCCTCACTTTTTGAATACCACTTTTATAGAGGCTGGGTCTGCTCCAAGGAAGGGTCTCCATACCCTAGGGTCGCTCCCCGATCGAAATAACAGAATAAATAATATTCAGCCACTGCCGAGATTCGAATCCAGGACCCGAAGAATACTACAGTACTAATGCTCTATACACAATTCCAGAGGAACTAAAGTCCCATGATAAATAAAAAATGTATTGTTATAATTATTACTATTTCGAGGTTTTGGGTGATATTGCACAGTTTTCAACACTACGGTGTAGTTACAATTTAATAATATTGCCGCTACCAATCAATACCCCTATAGAGTATGTTTCCTCAACTAACAACCGTGTAAGAGCGATGACGATTGGCTGGATGGGAAGATAACCAGGGGACCCGGCTAGCCAATCACGAAGCGTCCCTAAGGATCAATTAATATTGATATGAGCCACTTTGACGGTGCAAAGGCCTTTGATACGGCCCAATCAACAGTGCACCAATCACCGCACTGATTAAACTCCGGCGTGCTCGCCTCTCGAACGAATCCTCTGGCGCGCGCTTTTGAATATTATGACGTCATAATAAGTCGACGAAATTAGACTGTTTACAATGGGCAGCGCGTGACGGGTCATAGCCTGAAACTGTTTTCGTAGAAAAGACGTCTCAAAACAATAGTTACTGTTCGACATTGTTATTTTCAGTTGTTTTTGATAGAGGAGGTCGCGCGCAGCCGTGAAAGTACATGAAACCTTAAATAACATTTCGCGTCACAAAGGCAATGTTTTCCAACTAAACATATAAGTAGAAAATATATTAGACTGGAAATAGGTAGTCAAATAAACTATTTTAATTCTAAACTTAGTACAATGGTAAATATAAAAAAAAAAAATAATTTGAGGGACAATTTTAGACCGGAGAAAGAGAGGATTTTTTTTTTTTAAGGATGAATTTGGTTTTTAATAGAAAGTGGGTATAATTTAAGGCTTATCTTATTGAATCGAATAATCAGTAGTCGAATAATCAACAATGCAATAAATATAGAGGAATATATTGTTCAAATTAAAAAAAATAATTAGAAACCGAGAGTAATAAAAAAAAGATAGGTATGATTAAGCGTTAAAAAAAATCCGGTGCGGGCAAAACACGACTTTCACTCAGGTCGTTGTTAAAATAAATTTAAGAACTTTTAAAGAAACGTTGAATTAAAACAAAGCTTGAATATTTACATAGTTTCTTATACAATTATATAATTTACAGTAATTTGTTTCAGATTTAATAATCTAACAATATAAATTATTGTCAACAACAATCGCTTAAATTATCCGATTTACACCATTCTCGCTTACCTTGTACTAATTCCAGGATTACTCAATTTTTTTTTCTGAAATCTATAGATTTCCAACGGTGTATTATACACCTATTTTACATTACATTAAAAAAAAAATACATAAAAAAAATATTTTGCATGTTTTTTCCTTTAGTTGGTCATAAAATATTGCAAATTGTATATTTATCAGTTGTTTTTTTTTATCATTGCTCCAAAAAGATGAAATGGTTATGTTTTTTTTTTTTTTTTTTTTCGAATCTACAACATTATTTAAGATTTAAGCCCTCTAAGACTATTTCAATCAGAATGAAACCTACATATCAAAATCAATTGGCTTTTAAAATTATATAGCGAGGTTAATCAAAATCGTTAAAACCATTTTGGAGAATATCGGGAGAATGTGAAAAATGCCATAATATAAAACGATTCTATTGAAAAAGTTGTTGTAACATCTCAGGCATATGTGGTTCTAAAATGTAATTTTTTAGTTTTATACAATTTATCATTTCCTGCAAACACTCACATATCTTTCTTTAAGTTTTATTCATGGGACCAAAAGGTGTTTTTCCGTTGAAAACGATCGCAATACATTCCCTTACTCTATATATCTTATACAGTTAAGTGAAATTAAAAATAAAAATGATATTGAATACTTGACGGTATATGAATATTTTATCTTCAAAAAGACGACTTCGTTTATCAAAAATACACTGAAAGAGTAATCAGAGCCGTTTATGTAATTAAGGAGATGGAGAACAATTAAGATATGTAAATTAAGAGCTCTATTAAGGGGAAACTGAAACTTCGATTCAGAAACGGCCTTCGATTATTTGAAAAACGAATCAATTTCAACATTGATTTATCGAACGATGTCTTTAGATAATTGATTATACTCCAAACGATTCTGAGGCCATTAATTCTGTCGTAGCAATTTTTATTTCGATCAATAACAAGCCGGCAATTTCGAACGGCAGGTGTGGCTCAGGTACACTTGGAGGAAAAATCAAAATAAAATAGAATTCCGTAAAATGAAGCTGAGTTGGCTGGCCGAAACTAATTTCAAAGGTTGGTGAAAAATGTAAGTGATTAACAATGATTAAATTAAACACATTCTGAAAATGTAATTATATAGTAACTTGAAAAATTCTTTCCATAAATTTCTTTTTAAGTCAATAATATAATGTGTAATAATTAATAATTAATTTTATGTATTACCAAATATGATAAGCATTTTTAAAGAATGAAAATATTTAGATCGATTTTAAATAAATATAGTAATAAAGGTGAAAATAAAATAAAAAAGGACAATAAATTATTAATAGGAATTACAATCCGGAAAACCGGATCCGATTATAGCAATTCTTGACCAAAAATAGTGCAGTTTAATAAAAAAAAAGTACTTTAAATGCGTTACATTTGGTATACATGTATGGTGGTGTCGTTCGACGCCAAATTACATCACGTCATCAGTTCAGTCCAGCATCATTCGTTCGTTTTTCACGAGACAGTACATGAGCTTTTGTTGTTCGGTGCTTCACCTAAATGTAAGTTAACAGATATTATTATCTTGGATATACGCGAGCTATAGCATCCTCTATGTTGTCTGTAGAGGAACTTCTGAAACAACTCTAACTTTTTTTTAGAGAAATTGCTCACTCAAGTGCTGACTCATTCAAGTGTACTGAATTATATGATAAACTGCTTACAAATCTATTGGAATCTAGGAAGACTGAGCTACCTTACTGCTCACGTCTTCCTATACTTCACTTTCAGATAGCTCAATTAATTTATTAAGCTACTTTATAAAATCCTATATAATTATCCTTGCGTAATTAACTCAGATGGGAATTGTGATAATAATAATTTTAAATTATTTGAGAATGCTAACAATTACAAAAAACCCTTACATTAATGATGGACACAATCATATTTTGATGAACATGTCTGATGAATGGCATAATTATCAAAATAATGAGTTTGTAATATGAGTATAAATCTTTAAATTATTCTACTGACAATATTTGTTTTTTAAATAGTACGTAAGTACTAATAACTTTAGTATATATTATCAAAAATCAATTTTGATTTTGGAAAAAGTGTGGTAGAAAACAAATAGTCTTTATTTTCAGCAAATTGTAATCAATAGCCGACTGTTTTAATAGCCATTATGATTTTACTAGTTACCTAAACTACTAAACTTTAATTTTTTTGTTCCATATCTAATCCTAACATAACATTTATTTTATAAACTTCCTATTATGAGTAAAATTATATTCGAATAACATACTAACTGTTCATCTTGGACCGAAAAGTGAAAATCAACCTGATTTATTCATACCATGAAATTTGGGACCGGTTTCGGTCGGATTGGAAATTACACCGAATTGCAATCCCTAATTATTAACCAATTATTTCTGATACTTGCCTAAATTAAACATTTCAAATTATATAATAATTCTTACTTTCGATAATAATAATTATGAACCAAATTTTATTAATTCCAGGAACAGAATTTTCAAAAAGAACATTATATGTTTTTAAAAAGATTGTTGATTTTATTCTACATATTAATAGTTTTGTTTTATCATATTGACACCAGAATATTTTATTTCTTATCATCATTCCATATTTATGAAGTTATTGGCCAGTTATGGCTTATTGGCCAGATCTGATGTGATGTTTTTAAGGGAAATCCCAGAATACAGTTTTATATTTTACAAACATTCGATAAAATATAAAATTGACCTAGGTCATCTAACCAAGATTTTAAATAGAATTGTCATCAAACATTGACATAAAGTTGCAGAAAAATAAATTATATTATTTGAATGAAACTATGAAGAAAAAAAAACAACGCAGAAAGTCTTCGAACAGTCAAGTTCGACTTTTTATTTGTATTGTTGTTTCATTTAAATGTTCTTTACAAATATATTTGCCAATAATAAATAATAATTAAAGTTTAGTAAAATTATTTAATTAAATAAACTTAATTTATTTTCTTTATTCCCTCTTCAATAGTATAATATTTCTCTTAATGGTTAGATTAGATTTTACATTTATATTGCATTATAAGTATTATCATATCTAAATATTATATTTATTTTTGATTTTATGAGATAATGATGCACTTAGATTTGTTCTTAATAAAGAAGGCCCATCTCATCACAAACTTTTTCTTTTTAATTTTGTATTCGAAATTCGTCTAACTTATATATTTACACTATTTTTTATTAATGCTGACAAGGTGATATTGTTGATTTTTTTTTTAATCTACAAAATTAAAGATACCTTACAGAATGAAAATATAATAAAATATAAACATCTAGGCCCTGTCACACAGTCCCAATCAGAATTAAACCTATATCATATTTAAGTTTATAAAATTCCACATCGTGAAATGCTTTTTTAAGAAAATATTGCCGCAACATTTCAAGCATATAGGCTCCTAAAATTTCATTTTTTATACAACCTATCGTTTGAAGCTTGACTTAACACACACTTTTTGCAGGACTCAGAGGAGCCTAAACCATTTATTTTCGGTGAAAATTCGAATTATAAATTTTTCACGATCGCAATACTTTTCCTTACTGTATATGTTATGCATAAGTAAAGAAAAGCAAAAACAAAAGAAAGCTTATATCTGAATTTCAATAATCATCAACTCTAGTAACTTAATAAGTGTTACTTCGGACTATTGCGCTATCACAGTGTAGTACATCATCTCAAACAATAGCCGCCTATGATGGAAACATAGCATCAATTAGCAGCCCTAAACATGACCAGTCACGGGTCATTGGTCAGAGAAACCAGCATGACCGGAGGACGGAATGGAAGCAGTGCAGGCGGAAGGGTTGCTGTTTAATGTACGCAGGAGCAACTATATACTAAGACAATAGACCGCATCTGGTGGCCATAGAGCCCTCAGCTAGGCAGGAAGTTAGGGTCGTCATATTTACCGACGAAACGGAAGTGGGGCTGGGGGAACCCAACCACGACCGCATACATTAGCGCGCTCTAATGACCAGTTCTGTAATTAGTGGGGGCAGTTATTTATCGGATTCGTCCTCCGCCCCCTTCAACGATACTCCGGAGTCTCCTCATGTTCGATGCCTCCCAGGAAGTCGGGTAGGGATATCATTTGTTTGGGAAACTATATATCTGACAGAGTGGACTGGGCATTAATTTATCATGAAACAATTGAAGTCGATAATAAATACCTTATTAACAACCGAAGTATCTCAAAACTGCGGAGAAAAAACGTTTATTTAAAGGATACATATGTTTTTATTTTCAATATTTTTTTTATAACATATTTATTGATATCTACAACTGTATTACAAAAAATACATCAAGTAAATGTGATGATAAAATAGAAAAATGTCGTGAATTGCATGTAGAGACACTGGGTAGTGGCAGCACTCTAAAAATATTTTAAACTAGAAGGTCTCATGGCCATCTTCTTTTCAGACGCCTCGTAGGATTGTCAGGGATTGTATAGGAAGCAAGGATTGAAACTAGTGGGTTAGAGTGGGATTGGAGTTTGTCATGAAAGGAGTGGTACCTGGTTCGGGCCAAGTCAGCAAGAAAGGGAGTATTAAGGTCTTTATGAATGAGTTTGTTGGTGACAAAATAAGGAGAATTGAGGATTTTCCGAAGGAATTTGGATTGTAAGGATTGGATACGAGAAGAATTCGATGGTTTAGTAGAGCCCCATAGCTCTACTCCGTAGGTCCATATCGGTCTTATGATGGTAATATAGATTAGCCTTTTGTATTAAAGTGGAAGTTTGAGCGTTTGTCCAGTAAGTGTTGAAGTAGTCGGAAACGTCGGGCAGTTTCTTGTCGTTTTAGTCTTGTATGAGGATTCCAAGTAAGACGTTTGTCGAGATGGAGTCCTAGGTATCGGATCTGTTCAACAGGGACTAGAGAAGAGTTATTAAAGGATACTGAAGGGCGGGAAGTCATAGGTTTACGACGAAGGGTAAAAGTAATTTGGTGGGATTTGTTGGAATTAATTTTTATCCTCCAATTCTGACACCATACTTCTAGGTCTCGGATGTGGGATTGAAGAATGTGGGAGGCAGTAACTGGATCATTATCTACTGATAGCACACACGTGTCATCAGTATAAGTAGAAAGGAAAGTGTTAGGATGGCTTGGGATGTCAGCTGTATATACTATGTAAAGAATGGGTCCTAGGATGCTGCCTTGAGGAACACCAGCAGACTGAGAAAAAAAGGAAGAATAGAAACCATGGTGATTTACTTTAAAGGATCTATCAGTGAGGTAGGACTGGATAATGAGGTAATATGTAGGAGAGAGAAATTGTCGGAGCTATTTTCAAGATTAAGTCTTTAAAGTGCTAACACTGGTTAGCTTCTTAACATGACTATTCATGCATATAATTGTAATTTAGCCATTTTATTTATTGTATTTATTATATGTACTGTTGTATAAACCAATCAAATGCACTTTAAAAAAATAAAAAATATTAAGTCTAGAAGATATCCACGAGGGCTTAGAATATTTTTAGTGTGCTGTCAACGGGTACCGTCTCTATATGTATTTCATGTCAGTTTACTATACGTCCATCACAGTTACTTAATGTATTTTAATACAGAAGTAAAAATCAATAAAAATGTTTAAATAAAAAAAAAAATTCACAGTTTTATGGAATTCGCAGAAAATATATGCTTAGCTTCAGCAAATCCTGCCATGGACTCCATTATAATTCTATATCTGGAGATCCATCTTGTTTTGAGCCCCTTACGCTCTGACATGTGGGTCGTGGCTATGACGTGTCGATGCCTTCAGGGAGTTGGGCTGGGATATCATTCGCTTAGAAAAATATGCATTGATAATTGATTGGGAAGCTAATGTTTATAATACAAAGGTAGAGGATTAGTAACTGTTTACTTTAAATATGTAAACATTCGGAAGAAAACAGCAGAGACCTGCAAAATCCTTTATGTATTTCAGAAACTATAAACACGGACATTTCATGTGAAACAACCCAATACAAAAGACTCATCTACATGACTATCCAAGGCCAATCTGGACTAACGGCATTGAGCTTTGAGGTTCTACTAAACCGTCGAATTAATTCCATACCAACATTTACAAATCCAAATCCCTAATCCCTCCTACTCTTGTTACGGTTAAAATTTTCAAAGAGAATTAATTTTAATTAAAAAAAAAACGAATTCCCTAACCGTAACTATGCCCCAGATACTCAATGGAGACGGGCGGGTTCCACAATAAATTTATCTCGAGCGCCACGCTATTTGTTAAAAAAAAGAAATAAGGTAAATAGCGAAACCCTTTAAATTAATAATATTTTTAATGAAAATAAATAAAAAATTAAAATTAAATTTACAAAAAAAAAAAGTTATTAAATAACAGATGTTTACGAACTCGTTACCTCATAGTCTGAATTCATCCATCTATCCCCTGAGCTATGGACTCATATGACGTCATTATACCTTTACACATTATTAGACTCGACGAGGGTTGTACAATGTTACCTTGTTAAGGTTAATATTAAATAGAAAATATTTAAGAAAATATTACTTAAACAAAAAAAAAATACAAAACTTTATTTCTAATAGTAAGACAAAATAAATGATCTTTAACAACAAAAGGAAGGAAAACTTATTACTACTTATATCCTAATTTGTTTTGGTCTAAAAAAAACACATATTTGTCCTTTATCTTCGAGGACCGAAACCACTGAGGTTATAAGTTTATTAAACAAAATAAATCACCTTGTTCCTTCTCCCTCGGGAAACAACCTCCTTTCCTTCTTCCCTCTTCCAAATCCGCCAGAATTCTTCCGTCGACTGTCACTCGCCACACTATTACTATTTACACTACAACTCAAAAAATCTTTTTCTTTTACTCACGATGGGGGCTCTCTCTCGCGGTCCCAAGACAGACCAAACATTCTCCACAACAATCACCTTAGCTCGAAAAACAAAAGTCTATCAACATCTGTTTTTTTTTTTGTTTTGTTTTTAATTTTTTTTTAAACATTTTTATAATTTGTGTAACCCTCTTCGAGGCAATAAAAAAACTTAATTATTACTAAATAAATAATTCATTCAACTTAGGTTCATATTTTTTTTTTCCACGTAACAATCTGTTCCGAATAACCTAACTATAAAGACATCCATGTCTGTTATGTCAGTGATGAAATGGCCCGAAACAGGTATTATTTCTTCGATGACAAACTCCACTCCATCCTAACGCACTTATTTCTATCCTAGCATATCTAGTTCATGTATATTGCATTTTAGCAAATTGACTAGTGCTATGTAATACATTTGTAAATATCAATTATAAATAAAATAAAATAAAAGTTTTGCCTTTTCGTTTGTTCTTGTTATGCGAATCACTGATTACAGTGGAGTTTGATCATTGTCGACAGGTATACTTAATTGCAGTTTGTTGTTGAAGGGTGAAAGATATGTTGGGATTTTCAATGTTTAAGTTAAGGTTTTTGAAGATATAGGAACCTTAAAAGAGTGGTTATTGTTTATGTGCAACTGCTGTTATTACAAGAAACACAGACCCCATACAATCCAGTATAACATTACAAAACCACTTGAACAACATACTAAAGGACTTATTTTTGACAAGAGGTTGACATGGGGCCCACACGTCAAGACAAAGCGTAAAACGCTAAACTTTCGACTCAGATTACTATATTCGATACTACATAGACGTTCTAAATTATCCAACAGGCAGAAACGTAACGTATACACTTATTTATTAAAACCAATATGGACTTACGCTTGCCAAATATACGGATCTGCTAAAAGACACACATGCGAATAATACGAACCTTTCAATCGCAATTTTTAATACTGGCAACGAACTCACCACCATATTCACAAAACCACATTCGATCAAATTGCGATCAAAACGAAAAACTAAATGGACACATAAACAAACTTGTGCAAAACGACTACAACCGACTTACCATCCATAGCTCGATGTAAGGCTGAAAAGGAGTTGGATGAGGGACCCCCTGATCTGAAAATATAGTTTAACATAATGTCAGGAGGATGAACCACTGGGTCCTGTCTCCTTTATGCCTGTACACGCCACGTTTTATCCGATTTTAGCACATTTGCGTATTGTAATTTTTTTTTTTTTAGGTGTGAATAAAATGTTGTGAAAAAAAAATGTTTATATTCAATTTAATTCAACAGGAATGGTTTTCTTTGGTAAAATTAAAAATAAATAAAATAGAAACATATCATAGTCATTTTCATATCATATCATAGTTAATATGTTTAGACCCCCTATCGGTCCTCATTAGCATCAGTAAAAATAACAATTACATCTTATCAAACTTTTTTACTCTTATTAAAACCATAAGAATAAACATAACTGTTAATTTCATGTGGATCCCAGGGCACGCAGGCATAGAGGGGAATGATATAGCGGTTAACGCTGCTGAAGAGGCCTGGATCCTCTTTCCAGTTCCCCGAATTTCCATTCCCTTGCCCGACTTCAAGTCAAAAATAAGAAAGGAAACTAAGGAAGCTTGGGACCGGAATTGGCAGGAGGTAAAGGAAAGCAACTTGCTCAAATAAATTAGAACCCACGCGACGCCCTGGAACCTCATCTCAGGCCAAAGAAGAGATCAATTAGTGTTAACCAGACTGAGGATAGGACACACAAGGCTCACGCACAGTCATTTATTGGAAGGCACAACTCCACCAATATGTGAATACTGTAAGGTAAAAGTCATAGCAAAACACATAATGGTAGAGTGCAACAGATACCAAGAAGAAAGAAGAAAAAATTGAATCGACGTGCTCCAGATACAACAACTACTAGGAGATGACACGAAGTTCCATAGAATTCATCAAAAAGATAAATTTATTCAAAAAATTGTTATCAATCTAACGAACGGTGCCTCTAACCTAATGTTGTGGTACACGGCACCTAAATGTAAAATAAATATATATCATAGTCAGTATATATAGGAAAATATCAAACAATAATTTGTATACTGAAGGAATTAGTCCGGGTGGCGGTCATTAAATGAAACAACTGAATAGTTTCAACTATTTTATTGTTTGCCAACGTTTCGACCCCCATTGTGGGTCAACAATAAAATTATTGGCAAACAATAAAATAGTTGAAACTATTCAGTTGTTTCATTTAATGACCGCCACCCGGACTAATTCCTTCAGTAATTCTCAACGGTCAACTAATTATATCCACAATAATTTGTATAGTTTGTAGGAAATTTCAGAGTTGACCAATATGTCTCGTATATCCATAAGCAGCTTGTTGATATCATAGCTGAATAATTGATTTTTCAATTTAGGAATACAATAAAAAGGTTTTCTAAATGCTCTGTCTAGAATTTTTAATGCATACGTCGTTATATAAAAATCTCAAAGCATGAAATCAAAAAAAGGTAAAATCAATACCACTTGCATGTCTGAGAATATTATATCTCAACAGCTTTTTGTTTTGTAGTATCACGAAATGATAAAGAAAAAAAAACAGGTATCAGAACAATAATAACTTGAGGTGAAGTGATAGTCACACCACTCGTACTTTTTAAATAAAGAAAAAAAACCCTCAAAGCAATCAAGATATGCGTTCCATAGGTGAAATTATCATAAGAAAAATAATGATATAATTCCTGTAATAATGTTACTTTTTTTTCTTCTTAAGTATTAAAATTTTAGAGTTTTAAATGTTTTCTCTCAAAAACGATATCATAGTCATAGGCTTAGCCAAGGGGTCAGGGTTTGAAAAGTTATTGGAAGGAAGAAAAAAAATTATAAATATAAAAGATGAAAGTAAGCTATTAGGATAAAAGGTGTGGTTAGAGAATGTTTTTAATTCTAAAAATATAAATATTATTAGCATGTTTGTCAAACTAATCTGCATGTAGACAGTATTTGAAAAATATATACCTCACCTGGTGTACTTGAGGGATAGGGTGACCCTGTCACTAAACGGATTAAGCAGGATTGGGGGTGCATTCTGGGGCCTCAGGTATCCTGCTACGATGACCATTTACAAAGGCGTGGTCCTGGGTATCCTGAGGTATGCATCCCCGGCGTGGAGCAGCAGCCTCACGCGGCAACGGAAGGGGAGACTGGCCACCATACAGAGACTGGCTCTGCTGCGGGTCACGAGGGCGTATAGAACGGTGTCGCATGAAGCGGTGCAGGTGCTGGCCGGAGCGATGCCCCTGGACCTTATACTAAAGGAAGATTTAATAAAGCACAATGTGAAGAGGCAGGGGCTAGACGCGCTTCCGGCGGGACTCCGGGAGAGGATCGGCGAGACCCCTAACAGATGGAAGAGAATCCTGAGGGAGGACTCCATTGAAGAGTGGAACGGGCGGTGGGTGGCAAGTGAGAAGGGCTCCACGCTGAGAAAGTTCTTCCCCACCGTCCAGTCAAGATTAAAGGCCACATGGGTCCTCCCGGACTACTGGCTCTCGCAGATCCTCACAGGACATGGTGGGTTCCGGGGAAAGCTGCAAAAGCATGGGAGAGAGATCGACCCCCGGTGCCCCACCTGCGGAGTCCCTGATACAGCGGAACACATCATCGTTTCCTGCACCTTGATGGAAGGACACCGTGCCAGGTTGTCAAGGCATACCGGGATCTTCGCCCTCGATGAGACGGACTTCCCCCGCCTGATGGAGAAGGAGAACTTCTCCTTCTTCAAGGAGTTCATTAACGGGTGGAAGGAGGTGGTCGGACCGACGCACTTCTCCCTTGGCCGACCACCCGACCTCAACGAGCCACCAGTGGAGCAGCCAGGAGATCGGAGAGAGAGGAGACCGGACGGATGCGGCTGACCAGGAAGGCTGGACGGTATCCGGACGGATGGAGATAGCCAGGTGGCTGGCCCAAATAGGATAAGGTGCAACCCCACCAGTAAAGTGCGCAACCGCGTACTGGGTTGCACCACAGTAGCAGCTAAGGTGCAGCTCTAAGGTGCACACTTGTGTACCGGGCTGCACCACAGATCCTTATTTATTATTGTTCCAATATTAAAAATCCTAAAAGATTGTAAAATAAGAATATTAAAAATAAATTGTTTCTTTTTTGGAAGCAGTGGCATGCGATCACCTACCGCACTACCCCACTGCTTCCTAATCCCGTATGCCAGAAATGGCTAGGAAGGGAGAAAAAAAAAAAAAAAAAAAAAAAAAAAAAAAAAAAAAAAAAAAAAAAAAAAAAAAGTATTTGAAAAAAATGACTTAGAGTTTCTACTAACTAACAAAATCCTACACCTACGTCCCTGATAATAGTTCTTCAAACTATTCTACTAGAAATTGATTTTTTTTTTAAGTAACTTTCATAAGTCTCCATGTAAATGCTTTATTATTTACTTGAAATAATTTAGTTAGCATGCAAGTAAAAATTATTAAAAGATCGAAATGTTTGTATGAATTAATAAGTTCATTCTGTTTTTGAAAATTATTTATTATTTCTCACCAGTAATATATCATTTTCTATCGTTAAAAAAAAACAACACTTTTAATAAGATATGTGAAAGATGAAAAATATTGTAAAATGTATATTAATTATCATGAAATTATTTTTTACAGAAAATTGAGGATGGCCATAGAGGCCGAAACGTTGTAAATAACGGAATACAATTAATTTCTTTAAGGATTGGCCAAAAAATATGCCCTACTATAGCTTTTCGTAGCATCCTAGGGATAGAGGATGATGAGGATAAAGGAATGGGATGACATGTACCCTGAGATAGTTACGATTTTAAAATATTAGCCATAAAAAATACTTCTATGGGAACTGCCAGCTCGCCCTAATATCAGGTCGTCGATTGTGAAGAGAGCAGAAGAGGGTGAGGTTAGATAATGAAAAGGGAATTAAATTGAATTGCGGGGGGGAGGGTGTTCAGCCGGAGGGTAGTCGAAATTACCGGCAATGAAGATGATTGGTCGAGGAGGAAGTCCTCGGACACAATGGAGGGAATTTTAAAATCGGTTTAGCGCGCGCCCTCTACAATCTTCATATCTCCACTGAGTCACTGCCTTTAAAATTATCCTCATAGTTCTCTAATCGGATTTGCGGAGGCCCTACTATTAACCGCACTCTGTCCTCTCTATAATTCATATCTCTGTAGGATATTGGATCTGGTCCTGGTGTACTCCTCTTCGTCGGGAGACCTTCGGGCAGATGTAGAAGAGGAAATCTGTGTATGATTGGAAGTTGTACAGCTTTTCAGTAGTCTGTTCAACAAAACGAAAAAAAAAAAAAATATATATATATGTATATATTCAACTTACTTCCTAATTGGATCGTTTAAAACATACAACTTTTAGTTATTTTCAAGTTGGTATTACATCTTAAAAAAAGCAAGATAATGTATAACTTTGTATTACAAACAATGACCAACTGTATTTGTATGGAAGATTTTATCAAAGAAAAATAAATAAATATAAAATTCTTCTTTTTTTTAACGAATTGTATTTTTACTTTCACCTACTTATATATGATATTTATTGTCAGGTATTTTGATAGTGAAATTTTTCGAATTCCATTTTTCAACTGAAATACACGTCTTTAGGTCCTTTTAGATTAATAGAGTCCAAATAACTAAATTTCGCAAAAAGGCATGTGTGTGTGTGTGTGTGTGTGTGTGTGTGTGCATTTTTGAATTTTGACCCATATCATCATATACGCATCTACAGGATGTGTACAACATAATATTTTACACCAAAAGGTAAATTTTTTCAATCAAATTCATAATTTTTTCAGTCAATTTCATAATTTCTTGTACCCATTTTATACAGTGAATTTAATGAGGTTTTGCTACCAAGAACTTAACATTTTTATTAAATATTGTTGTTGTTTATCCATTTTATGGACTGTTTAAATACTTTATGTTACTGTGCTTAATCCGACGGTGCAGCGGGAGTCCTAAGTTTCGCCTATTCAGGTTTACTTAAGATAGGGAGAGATCTTTTACGAGTTCCACTTTTTAAGGCGATCTGCATAGAAGGCTGTTATGCTAGCCACTACTCTACAGGTGACCCTCGATACATTCAACAAGGTGTTTGAATCTGCCGAGTTTGAACCCGTGAGCTTGGACATATTAATTTTTAACACTTTGCTGAATGCATACAGGGTCACCTGTGGAGTAGTGGCTAGCATAACAGCCTCTTTTAAAGGAAGAAATAACCAAAGATTTTTACTCCCTGAAAGCAAATATAGGACCATCTGCCAGGTACGAACTCACTATCTAGTAGATAGAAGGATGTTATGCTAGCCACTGCACCACAGGTGACCCTCGATAAATTCAACAACCTGTTTGAATCTGCCCGGTTCGAACCCGTGACCTTGGACATATTTGTCCTTAACACCTTTTAGAATGCATAAAGGTTCACCTGCGGAGTAGTGGCTAGCCATAACAGCTCCCCATGCTTAAGGTCGCAAGTTCAAAACCAGCAGATGGCCCTATATTCGCTTCTAGGGAGTAAAAATCTTTGGTTATTTCGTCCTTCGAAAGAGGCTGCTATGATAGCCACTACTCCACAGGTGACCCTGGATACATTCAGCAAGGTGTTAAAGATTAATATGCTCAAGATCACGGGTTAAAACCCGGCATATTCAAACACCTTGTTGAATGCATTAAGGGTCACCTGTGGAGTAGTGGCTAGCATAACAGCCTTCTATGCAGATCGCCTTATATTAGTGCGCCACACATGACTCTTAAAAGATTTAAAAAGTGGAACTCGTAAAAGATCCCTCCTTATCTTAAGTAATCCTGAATAGGCAAAACTTAAGACTCCCGCTGCACCGTCGTATCAAGCACAGCAACATAAAGTATATAAACAGTCCATAAAATAGATAAACAACAACAAGATTTAATACAAATGTTAAGTTCTTGGTAGCAAAACCTCATTAAATTTACTGTATAAAAAGGGTACAAGAAATTATGAAATTGACTGAAATAATTATGAATTTGATTGAAAAAATTATGAATTTGACTGAAAAAATTATGAATTTGACTGAAAAAAGCTATATACCATGCATTTTGCACTTTTTACGATTTTCTCAAAAACGGCCCCTACGATTTGTATTAAGCTCGCTATATCGATGCAAAATTTAATGGGCTAAATATGATTTCACTCTAATTGAAATATTATGAAACGGTTTAAATGCCGATATTTTCTTCCTGTAAAATACGTTTAATTTTGTAGATTCGAAAAAAATAACCACAATATCTTATTAGCATTGATGAAATGACAAATGTTATTTTTGTGTTTCCGAACGCCTAAAGATTTTAGAAAAAAATATTATCTTACACACAAAATTGTTAAATATATTGGAAAGCGATGAAAACTAGGGAAACTAACTGATTGTTGCAGATAACAATATTATAGATTATTAACTAAGACGCATGTTTCTATCTAAAATAATTTTAATTAATTCTTTAACTTGCTATATATTTTATCTCTATCTGAATTTGAAAATCCTTAAATTGATTTTGACAACGGAGGTAAGTGAAAGTCGTGTGTTGCGAGCAACAGATTTTCTTAAATTGATATGTTGAAATTCACAGCTGTATCTGACATAATACATTAATGAAATCAGCTCTATGTGATTATGAAGGCTGGTGATCTTTCAATATCACCATTTTCACTCATTCCCAACTGTACATTAATATTTTTCTTTGTTTTTATTTCAGATTATATTCGATACTGGAATCGTCCATTACATGATGACTAATGTCTTCGTGGAAATCATCTTCAGGTTACCTGAAAAGAAGAGAAAACATATAAATATCAATAGGTAAATTTTTATAACATACTCTCACTCAAAAAAGTTTTTATAAAGCTTGCTTTTTTTTTGCATAGCTATTTGTTTTCAACTTAACAATTTCCTAATGTATACATTATTAAGATTAATATTAGATAAAAAATAGAAACATTTATTTTCATTTCATCATTGGTATAAAACGATACAGAAAGTCATTTGTTAATGATATGTCACAAAAGTTTCCATACACTTTCAATATTAATCCTATTTTTTTGTACTATGACCGTCTTTCTATTGTTATACGTATAAATATTATCTTGATAGTCAAATCTTAGTTTATTGTTAACGTTACTTGGGCCTGGGAAACTGATTTCTTTTCTCGAGATTTGAGAGAGCTTATTGTTTGTTGGGTTTATCTCTAAGAAAAGTTGCATATCTGTTGAATAAGTCACATACTACTCTACAGTATGGACAAAAACGACAAACAAGTTAAAATTTTTGGAGGATATACCACGTGCTGGATGTAAGAGAGAGGAGAATCGCCAGAGGCGAGCCATCTTTGTTGAAGTATATGTAAATCCTAACACTACCGACACCTTGATGGCCATCAGAATAAATAGAGGCTATGGGATTCAAGTCCACCCTATAACAGTAAAAAATATTCTAAGAAAGGAAGAATACAGTGGTCGAGTCCCAAGAAGAAAGCCATTCTTCAGAACGCTAAACCAGAAGAAGCGGCTGTAATTGTAATTGTAAAGTAGGGAGTTTGTAAACAAATCCCAACATTTCTGGTAACGTACCATATTCTCTTAGAAATCCAAATTTCATATATTTGGGCCAGATCGGAAGTCAAAAGTGTTGGGGAAATCATCCTCAGCTTTCAAAACTAGGAATTTATTTAAGGGTGTATAGAAACTTTTTTGAGCGAGTGTATATACGAAGGACAATCTAGCAGCCTTAATCTAAAAATATAAATTATTAACTTCTATATTCTTCGCTCTTGATTCACCTTTTATATTACTACTCATAAATTAGGAATAATTTGATGACTTAATTAGTGATGACCCTACACTACAAAATGAATCGAGAAACGTGAGTGTACTCTCCCAGAAGATTACACCGCGAGGCCCAGGGCCAACACGGCCTGTCGTGCCACTGGAGTATTATATTCTGTATTAGAATATAACAATGTAGTAGAAAGAGTTTGCGTACTGTATGGAAGAATATAACTTGTACGATACTGTACCTTGGCTACACAGAATCACCTTAACCTCCCTGATTGCAACTGTACTGATAGCATATGTTCATAGATTTATGGACTTTTATCATATTTTTATTAACTTGAACGACTTATTTTATTGCACACTAACTTTTCTATAACATTAAGCTTTCCAATGGTATAATAATATACGTCTATATTACTACTCATATTTCAGGAATAATTTGTTGATGTCTTGGTTGTCGTTTGTTGTTTTAACGTCACTTTATGCCACTATGGCTAATCGGACGATAATACAGAGGGAATCCTAAATTTTGCCTATTCAGGTTTTATTAGGATAGAGATCTTTAACGAGTACCTGACATCGCACAGGCTCGGGGTCATTTTTTAACATCCCCTCCGAAGGACGACATAACTAAGATTACATGCGGGTTTGAACCCGTAACCTTTACCATAGGAGACTGTTACCGGTGATTGATACCTTGGTTACAGAAAACGTATTTTTCCCTCCTAATGATCTTGTAAAAAAAAAAAAAATCTAAATTGCAATTTATTTTACTTTTGACCATCAGCTAAATAGTAAAAACCGTACCAAAATCCGTTAGAAGAAGTTCGGGGAAACCATGAATTGTGATATCATTTTATATGTAACAAAAATAATTGAGAGGGGCCCGGTTTAATCGATTATTAAGGCTTATTAAGTCAAATTTAAACGTATTCCAAACGACCAGAGGATGTTGAAGAATATTAACTGCACATTAAGGAACTATAGATTAATTCTGAAAAAAATATACACGTGTATAGTTTCGTGATTACAGTTGTTAAATGTGCACTAAGCTTGTTGGCTGACCAAACTGCTGTGCACAACGACCATTTGTCTCTGGCGCATCCTAACTGATCGGCAATGCTAATGGCACCATTGCCACCAGAAGGAAACCAGCCATTACTTGCAATAATGGCACAAGGCAGTGACAACCGTCTCCGTCCATTATAGTCAATTCGAGGTGCTTAATCGGGAAACAAAACAAAAAAAAATAGAAGCCACAATAAGGAAATGGGCCCTCCTAAGAAGAAAAAAAAACTCTGGAGAAATTGGCCGGACGACCTTTTGTACGGGGCAATGTATGCGCATCTCAAGAGGCGAGCCATTGTGTCCTCTCAACTGTCGATATGTTAATTGAGATGTTAATTCGACGGGCCACGCCTTGGCGTCATTAGGCGCCTTGGCGTAGCACCCAGGTGTCGTGGGGCGAACCCACGCGCTGGAAAACAATCCGACGCCGCTATGCAAATGGACGGCTGACGTCACCGGACACCCTACCAAGGGATAATTACGCCGGAGAGATTTGAATAAGGTTTATGAAATAGTATAAACACCTACAGACTCCCCCTTCACCCCTCTTTGGGATTAGGCAAATTACTTTAAATGTTTTGTTTTTTAGGTTGGGCTTTTATCGCTACACTCCTTGTTCGAGTCTAGGATAGTCCCCTGATCCTATTAGATGCTCTTAACAAGTTTATCGATCGTAATATTTGAGTATCTCTTATATTTATTAATGATTTCCTCGTGTTTAGATTCCGAGATTACAGCTGAGATATGATCGAGGCCTTTGAAATGGAACGGAAGAGAAAAAATACTCTGAGACTCTATCTCAAATATGTAGGCTTAATGAGCTAATTTGTTCCTAGCATAAGAAAAAAGGAAGCCCAACCTGATTTTTAGCATGATTTGTAATGGTAATATGGCCCTGGTTGGACTTTTTTAAGCATATAATTAACTTTTAACCGACAAGGTAGGGTCTATAGGATCCCAGAGCCTCTTTAAAGTTTTATGGATCCCATTTTTCTGATTCTATCGGCTTATGAAAACCTGACAGTTCCGGCCTCGACATGATTGTAATATTCAGAAACAATTCTTTATTATGTAATATTACAATCAGTCCAATGTATTTTTTTTTTGTTTCTCATAAGGTCTAGAATCTGCTCCTACAGTATGACTAGACGGTTAGGAGACATCTTGTATACAACGTACATTCCATCCGAACTGAGATAATACATAATGACACCAAAAAGTATCGAAGTCCTTTCATTATCATTCCCTCGATAGAAAATACAGACCTCAATTGCAGGGAGCAAGGATAGAAATGGCGACCGGACTATTCGTGACCAGAGCGTGACCAGCAGTCACCGGACCGCGACGTGCTTTGTCCTCTCCCTGTATTGTCTTTGTACGTTCTGCTCCTGGTTCTTGTACCTCTTTATATGTTCACCATTTTGTACTAAACGTGTGCTACACCCAGGCACAGTATAATTTGATGGTCTCTGTGTGTGTGGTAACTCCCGGGCGGAAACGAAGTCCTATGAAACTGAAATTTCATATTTAGGACAACTATACGCCCGAGATGTTTCAAAACCTTTTTCATCAAAATGAGCTTACCAGAAGAGCCAATTTATACCATGCATTTTGCATCTTTTTTCTATTTTCTTGAAAACGGTTCCGACGATTTTGATCAAACTCGTTATATAGATGTAAAATTAAATGGGCTTTCATATCATGTAGGTTTTATTCTGATTAAAATGGTCTGACAGGGCTTAAATGACGATATTTTAAATTTTCTTTCTCTAAAGTACCTTTAATTTTGTAGATTCAATAAAAATAACTATATTATCTTATATCAATTACTATTATAGAAGAGTAATTTAGGTTATGATTATTGCCCGTTGCCCGCACCAGATATTTTTATTTTTAAGTGAGGCACAGATTACAGAATATTTAATTTTTCCACGTAAAGAAAACATGATTGCAATGTTGTTGTTTTTCTCGAAAATATAGAAATAACAAAGGTTCATATCCTATTCGGATATTATCCTATACTATTTTATTGTTTAAATAAACTCCTACAACATTACAAATAGCATGTGTTTATAGGAAATTCTGATTGCATATTAACTTTTCTAAAATCTTGCGCTTTCCAAGAGTATATTATACTTCTGTATTGTAACTCATTTGATCACTTGATACAGAAAATTAAATTTTCACTCCGTGAAAAAAAAAATTGCAAGGTATTTTGCTTATAAACCTTCAAGAAAGAATAAGTAGGACTTATGATGCATTCCTAGCGGAAATCTAAAACTTATGTCTCCACATGTCGCCTCATAAAGCCATTTATGGGATATTCAGTGAGAATAAAACTTACAGCATTTTCATTCGTTATTTTTTATACTGTTTATTTGTATTTATAAATAAAAAAAAATCTGGTGCGGGCAACACACGACATTCACTTACCTCCATTTTTAAAATCAATGAATGAATTTTCAAATACAGTTAGAGATAAAAATACGTAAAACTATTAAAGAATTAATTTAATTAAATTTCTATATAAATATGTGTTTTAATAAAAAAGCGTTTATATTATAATCTAAAACAATCACTTAGTTTTATCGGATTTTTATCACTCTCTATTAACTTTTAAAAGCTTGTGTATGAGATCATGTTTTTTCTAAAATCTTAAGCTTTCCAACGGAAAGTACATGTATATTACTGTTCTTATGTTCAAAAACGAAAAATTGCATTAAAAGCATATTTTTTTTGTTTTCTCCTTTAGTTGGGTATCGAATTCATTCAATGTATATATTTACCTGTTTTTCATCAGTGGTAACAAGATAATATAGTTATTTTTATATAATCTACAAAATTAAAGGTACTTTAGAGAAAGAAAATGTAAAATATCGGCATTAAAGCCCTGTCAGACCATTTTAATCAGAATGAAAACTACATGATATGAAAGCCCATTAAATTATACATCGATATAGTGAGTTTAATCAAAATCGTAAAAAGGTACAAAATACATGGTATAAAATGGCTCTTCTGGTAAGCTCATTTTGATCAAGTTTTTGTAACATCTCAAGCGTATAGTTGTCTTAAATATGAAATTTCATTTTCATAGGACTTTTCCGTTCCGCTCGGGAGGTACCTCACACACACACAGAGACCTTTTTGCGGGGCTTGGTTATTTGGACTTAGGGGACCCTAAAATGTGTATTTCCGTTGAAAACTGGAATTCGAAAATTTTCACGATAGTATAAATATATATAGTAAGTGAAAGTAAAAAGTTGTTATATGTCAAAATATTTAGTCACTATAAGCCTATTATGCTTATTTGCTTATGTATAATTTAATCTAAACTATTGTATTTTGTATGATAATGTATGGCGATATATCTAATTATTTGTAATTTGCCTGTCAGTTTCATTTGTATAGGGCATACCCTAAAAATAAATAAATAAGTTATTATTATTATTAATAAATAATAAAAAAAAGTTCTTTTTCTTGCACTTCAACTTTGATTTCATTCCCTTATATGTTTTTATAAGTTTGAGGAAGTTTTCACTTTTTCCAAACGCATTCAGTTCTTCCAGAACCAACACACCCCAGAAGACCCCACATCGCGGGCCAAATCCCTCCGTATCCTGGCAGCGGATTTTCTCAGGAGCGCACTCCTCCAACCGGAGAACATTTACATAATCCTGTCCCTTAGCCCCGCGCGTGTGTTTGTGTGCGAGTATATATATATTATGCATAAAGGGAACCCTTCCAATTGTAGCCGGTGTTAGCCCTAACATAAAACATAGGCCCTTCGCCTTTTTAAAATGAATGGGAAAAATACAGTGTTCCCTTAAGAGGTTTCGGATTCCGCAAGCCCTCCATCTTCTCCTCCACTTGCTACTCCATTATACTTCGCCACCTGAAACTGGAATAATTTTATCAGCCCCTGGTAACGGAATACTTTTTCCGTTTCTCTCTCACTTTCCTCTTGTTCTTAAATTCATCTGGAATAAATTCAGGAACGATAGGGAGGATGAATAATTTATGAAATATCAAGAAGAAACCAGCGCCTTGTTATTGTTATTAAAAATTCTGTTTTCGCCCCTCGGACTTGAAGTACGTATATTTTTCTTTTTCCTCTAGATGGAGGATCAAATAACAATTAAGAAATAAATAAACTAATACGTAGCATAAACTAAAATGCAATAATTCTGTTACCATGCAACAATTACTATTACTTACTTACAAGAAATATATATATGAGCGAAGTTGGTTGAGGGTGCAGTCAATTTAACACACAATTAAGCGTAAAATTAATTAATTTATTTATTTAAATTATAGACCTTCTTTAGGGTGGTTGTGTGTGAGCTGAGAAGGCGCCAGTCAACAACAAATGTGTTTTTTCACAAATGTGATTTGTTGTTGACTTACGCCTTCTCAGCTCATACAACCACTCTGAAGAAGGCGTATAATTTAGGCCGAAACCTCGGCACCAATAAATTAAGTTTACGCTTAATTGTGTGTTAAATAGACTGCACCCTCAACCAACATCTCTCATATATACACACAGTCAACCATTGTCACTTCATGATATATATTACATATATTATATATATATATATATATATATATATATATATATATATATATATATATATATAATATATACAAATTTGTATATATCGCCTGATACACAACAGATAGCCTGAGTGGTGTGGCGGTACTCAATAAAATTCTCTGCGTTGAAAAGGATCCAATGTATAAGCATAGACGGAGGATCGAAACGTCAAATAAAAAAAATTAAGGAGTGATAGCTAAGGTCCTAAAACCCCAATAATTTCTATTAAAATTATAATATAGAAATGTCGATCAATAAGATTCCTGTGTGAATTAACACATCAAAACTTTAACAGACTAGATATATTTCCAAAACATCTAATTCAAAAATTAAAGAAACAGGTGATAATAAATAAAAAGATGGTACAATACTTAGTTTTTTCAAACTAGCGTTTCAATGGCGTTTATTACCTCTTCCTGCTTCAGACGTTTTAATAAAGTTGGCAACTCCAAGTTGCGTGATTTCCTCCCATGTCTCTACTATTGTTAGTTTATTAGTTTCCATGTTCTATATATATATATATATATATATATATATATATATATATATTTCTTTTTTTTTTTTTATTCTGTCAGACTTTGCCGCTTAACATTGATTTATTTGAACCGTGGATAAAATGTTTATTGACAAAAATATGTGTTGGGAAAATCGTTCAAATTATGATAATTTTGTAGATATCAATTCAAAACAAAAACTAACAATAAGGATATTCTTTTATCCTCTCAATTCATTACATAAATAGTGAAGAATGTGGTATAAACAAACCTTGGAAAATGAATAAAAAACAGGGCTTTTAGCGAGTTAAAGTTTATAAAGGAGAAATAATTCCTTTTTGATTTTTTTTTTCTTTTATAGATTAGTCATGAGATGTAGAGTCTTATTTTCTTTTTCCAGAATGAAGAAACCACCTCATGCTATGAATTCTCATTCTATTTTCTAGATAAAAATAATAGTAAGGTTATTTCTTTTGTTTTGTACAATTATTTATATGCTGAATATTTTTCTTTTGTATTTCTCTATTATCTTTTTATATTGTGACCAGTATAGAGCATTTTTTTTCATTCTTTCTCTACTGTCTTTCACCTTAGTTATGAATTATATTCATTCAAAAATGAATGAATCAATCATTTGTTCTCATTAAAATTGAAGTATTGATTTATTGCTTTGTTTGATATTCATGGATGTAAAACTGCTGGGTCATGAACGCCAGCTTTATTCTTTTGCATTTTTATTGATTTCATTATATTTCTGTTAATTATTAATTGTATTAAAAAAAAAAGTTATAACTATGCAGATATAATTAACAAATTAAAATTTTGACATAGAACAATAAATAATACTCCAACCATAAGTATGTTTTGTATTTAATATTTTGATATTTAAATAAAATATACATATATATGCTTTGGTATGAAGTTGTGGTGGAGTGGGAGTAAGGTTCAAACTCCAGTGTACTCCTAGCCTGTGTATAAAATGGTTAATAAAATATGAAATTATTAAAGAAAATGTTAAATTTTTAATAACCAAGAGATATTTAAAAACCAGGCCATTATTTAAGTAAATGAGGATTTTTAACAATATTTGAAGATGTATTAATGTAAGTATAGATGTAATATTATTTAAATTGTGGTATTGTGACGATGAATTGATTAAATGTGATATTTGTGTTTTGTTTAATGTTTTAAATTGATTTAATTGTTAATTTTTAATAGTTTGGACTGTAAATTCTGATGATAAGGCATTGTTAGCCCCGAAACTTTAATTAAATTATGTATGAGAAATAAATGAATAATTATCAAAAAGAATAGATCGTTTCCAAACTACTTAATTTATATTAAAAACTCTTCATAAGAGGATAATATAAAAAATTATTTTTCTGATTTTTATCTCTTTGAACTATTTTTTTTTTTTTTAATATCTTATCTCCATATCAGTCTTATTTTTCCACTTTTAAAGCAACCAGCTATAATTTGTCTCTGTACCATGCAATCAAACTGTGAATTCCTGATCGCGTTTTATAAAACTTTGTTTAATACAACACAGCGTTTGTGGAATTAACTTGGCAGACCTGTGAGAACAATTAACCCTTCTGGTAATTTACAAGAGCTGAGAACATGGAAACTAATAAACTAACAATAGTAGAGACATGGGAGGAAATCACGCAACTTGGAGTTGCCAACTTTATTAAAACGTCTGAGCTAGGAAGAGCTAATAACCGCCACTAAAACGCTAGTTCGAAAAACTAAGTATTGTACCATCTATTTATTTATTATCACCTGTTTCTTTATTTTTTGAATTAGATGTTTTGGAAATATAGTCTGTTAAAGTTTTTATGTGTTAATTCATAAATAAAATTAATTTGCTAGGTTCTTTTTAAATAAAATGATCTATTTTCAGTCAACACTCCTTTATTTTTATTTTCTTTCACCTTACGTTTCGGCATTATCCATCCATACAAGGATTCTTTAATCATTCATTTCTATTGCACACATATATATCATATATTTTGTCACATTTAAAAATATATCTATTATAGGCTGAACTAGCCTACTATTTGGTTGTTTCACATGAAATGTCCGTTTTATGGTTTCTGAAATGTTTACATATTTAAAGTAAACAGTTACTAACCATCTACCTTTGTATTATAAACATTAGCCTCCCAATCAATTACCCACTTTTTAGTATACCTCCAAATATGAACATGGAAACACGCGATTTGCGAGTAATATTTTTGTACGAGTTTAAACTCGGCCATTCAGCAGCTGAGGCCGCTAAAAATATTTGCGTTTGGGGAAGGGAGTGTTAAGTTTTCAGCTGGGGATACCGACTTGGAAAACTTGTCCCGAGGAAGACCTCTGGCCGTAATAGACAACCATGTCCTCAAACATACAGTAGAAGGAATCCCCTACCAAAAAGAGTCCAAAAAGGACTCTCAGCACAACTAAATGCAAGTGCATCTACCGTTTCCAGACATTTAAACTGTATTGGGAAAGTTAAAAAGCTCGATACATGGGTACCTCATGACAACGCTAGACCCCATGTTTCAAAACATACCGTACAAAAATTGAAAGAACTGGGCTACGAAGTTCTTCCGCACCCACCATATTCTCCTGACTTTTCTCCAACAGATTACCACCTGTTCAGAAATTTAGACAACTTCGTCAAAGGAAAACATTTTAAAAATGACGATCAGTCGAAAAGTGGGTTTTCAGATTTTGTTTCACTTCAAAGCTCAGAGTTTTTCAGTTCGGGAATAACAAAGTTGGTGTCACGTTGGGAAAAATGTGTAGAAAAAGAAGGTAAATACTTCGAATAAAATTATCTTGTTTTCATATCGTATTTTTAATAAAAATTCTTTAACTTGAAAACGGACATTTCATGTGACACAACCCAATAATATATTAGCATATAAAATGCTAACATATTATTCGGCCAGTGTTTAGTCAATTAAGACATCGAATAATAAATGAGAAATCATGTTTTAAAAATTGTCCGATTCTTTACTTTAACTGAAAACAATATTCTGGTGTGAAAGTGATTTATTTTATTATCATAATTACCGCTTTTAATTGATTCAATTATTTTATTCTCTCCACTCTACAATGAAATTCATTGAACTTGAATTATTGACGTTTAGTCTTTGAAAACATTAAATAAATAAATAAACAAATAAATGCCTATTCACCAATTCAAATAAAAACAGTGACCGGCTCAAATACGTTCATGGTTGAATTATTTATCATTCGTGAACGATGCAGTCCGTGAATCTCGAATATGGAATTTTTTTTCTCATACCAGGCTTTCATGTGAAATATCCGTCAGTTTGAGAAAATGTCAATGAATGCCATTCTCATTGATATATTTATTTATATTATTACTGAAATATCTTTTTTTAATAATGTTTATAGTTAATGCTTGATAATTTATATTACCATTAATTGAAAAATTAAAAAAAAATATTAAATTATTTCATTAATAACACCTCCTTTTTTATCTTTTTTCCTTTCAACTTATTTAAAACTTCATCATTAAATTAATTTTTATTCTTATAGTAAAAAGTCTCTCTTTTCATAGTAAATAATGCACAACTTAGTGTTAGGGCATATTTTCGAATAACCTTTGTAAAAAATAAACAAAATGGAGTAAAAATGAATTAATTATGGATTGTTGAATTAATATCTATTAAATATTGTTTTATGTTATTTAAAGCAAAACTATAGCTAGTAAGATTTAGAGAGTGTATTAGGAATAAATCTGCAATACCATTAAAAGTAAAAATATAACTTTATAAAAATAAAATTTTTAAAAACAAATAAATAAGCCTGATATGTTAATTAAACATTGATATCTTTAGGTGATAAAGAATATTTAAGTTTACAAAATTTTTTTAAAGTTATTTAATCCTGGTCAACTATTATTTCTTTGTTATATAAACTTGCATAAAAAAATCAATTCAATAAAATTGAACAGTAAATAATTTCAGTCAAAAACTGCTATACGTTTATTAGGTTATGTTGGATTGGTACACCTACAATAACAATAAAAAAAAAAAAAAAAAAATAAAAAAAAAAAAAAAAAAAATATATATATATATATATATATATATATATATATATATATATATATATATATATATATATATATCGTTTGATTAGTTCTCGACTGTTAATAATTTAAGTTTCTGTTGTTCTCAGGTTTCAGTCAATGAATAAACTATTTTATCTATGCGACGTTTCGAGAATTTATTGTTCTCATAATCATGCCTTAACAATGGAAAAACAATAATAATAATATTAATAACAATAATAATAATATTAATGTTCTATTTTGTATTTTGTAAACTTAAAAATTCTTTATCACCTAAAGATATCAATGTTTAATTAACATATCAGGCTTATTTATTTGTTTTTTTAAATTTTACTTTTATAAAGTTATATTTTTACTTTTAATGGAATTGCAGATTTATTCCTAATACACTCTCTAAATCTTACCAGCTATAGTTTTGCTCTAAATAACATAAAACAATATTTAATAGATATTAATTCAACAATCCATAATTTATTCATTTTTACTCTATTTATTTTTTACAAAGGTTATCCGAAAATATGCCCTAACACTAAGTTGTGCATTATTTACTATGAAAAGAGAGACTTTTTACTATAAGAATAAAAATTAATTTAATGATGAAGTTTTAAATAAGTTGAAAGGAAAACAGATAAAAAAGGAGGTGTTATAAATGAAATAATTTAATATTTTTTTTAATTTTTGAATTAATGGTAATATGAATTATCAGCATTAACTAGAAACATTATTAAAAAAGATATTTTAGTAATAATATAAATAAATATATCAATGAGAATGGCATTCATTGAAATTTTCTCAAACTGACGGATATTGCACATGAAAGCCTGGTATGAGAAAAAAAATGCCAAGTCACGCCACCATGAGGCCATAGTGCACCTGCAGATCACACCATATTCCTTGAATCTTATTCAGCAGTCCTATTAACCTATATATACCCTGTCCCTTCTCCCAGGGATCACTCTCTCTCTTCAAGTCCTCGCAGTAATTACGGTACGTAATCTATGTCAGATCTAGTATAGCCATATTGTTATTATCAAGATTGTCATTATTGTCTTTTAAAGTGTTATTATCGATATTTTGTAACTTTTGAATAAATAAAATATTTTTTTTTTTCAATAACGAGCACGAACACCAAAATTGGCGCCCGAACAGGGACTGCATATTTTTATCGCAGTTTTAAGAACCGAGTTTTCCGCAGATCCGAACTTTTTCCGCAAATCCAGAATTAGGACTACCGCCTAGGATTCCTCACCTGTGAAGACTCAAGATTTTGGCTTACCTACCGAGGACTACCAACTTCGAGATCTTCAGATTCTGGACGAGTTCACTCACCCCGAGCATCTCGCAACGCAGGCAAAGTCTCTTATCTGCACTCAACCTTGGCCGGACTTCACTGTCGTCAGGTATCCAGCTCAAGGACAGATCTTCACACCCCGTCGAAGATTATTTTGACAGCGTACTCAATTTTTGTAAGTTAATTTCCTTTACTATTGTAATTTTATGTCTGATGATTATTTAAATTCTTTAATCCTGCGAGTAAATAATTTAATATTAACTACAAATATGGCAAGCTTTCAAATTAAATCGGCAGACTACGATCATATCCCTAATTTTAATGGAAATCCACACAATCTGTTAAAATTCGTGACAGTTTGTAGACAAGTTTACCAAATCGTGTGTAAACCGGACAACTCGTTTAAGGAACTAAACGAACAAAGATTATTAAGTAAACTTTTAGCAAAACTTACGGATGAAGCTGATTATATAAATACAACGTGCGAATTTAGTCGTGTTGAAGAATTACTAAATTATCTCGAAAGAACCTTCAGAGACAGCCGCTCAATTGAACAATTATCGCATGAATTATTTAATAACAAAATACATCATAAGGAACACCCTCTTGATTTCCTTCAAAGAATTGATAAGATCCGCACTTTAATAATTTCTAAACATCGGATAGAAAACACACCAAATAGAGAAACAATTATTAGCGCATTAGAGAAAAGTATTCTTTATTTTTTTTACACTAACATGCCCCTTCACATAAGAACATATCTTATGACTAAAGCAGAAAAGTTAAGAACATTAGATGATTTGAGAAATTTAATTCAGAATGAGAACCATCTACTCTTCGATGACCTCATAAATTCGGGAAATATGAGAAGACCCGGAGAACATGATTACAAAAGAGGCTTCGACCATAAGAAAAAGTTCGATAAAAAACATCACAAACGATTTAATAATTGGCAAAATCCCAATAACCCGTATAACCCACATAATCAAAGACAAGAGCATCAATATCGACAACAAGAACCTCCACAAGACTACCGGCAGAATAATAATAATAATAATTATTACCAACAATGGCCCCGTCAAGAACAACAAAGGTATTTCAACGGTTCAGGTCGATACCGGAATCAAAATTATAATAATAATAAGAAAGATGAAAATCCAACTGTATCCATGAGAACAGTTAGCGCATTCGGGAATAAACCGAAACAGCCTAATTTCCAAATTCAGCAAGAAGACCCTAAAGACCAAGAAATCAGAGAATTAAGAGAGAAATTAGAAAAATTAGATCCAAATAATTCTTTTTTAGAGAAAGGCCCGCCAGACAATCAAAACACATAAAAGAAGAGAATAAAAGCCAACTGCCTTATGTTAAAGACCACGCGAATCGTAAATGGCTTATTGATACCGGATCTTGGAAGAATTATATAAGACCAGACATTGTACCACCAGATGTTGAAAGAGAAAAAGAAAATTTTACAATAAAAACAGCAACCGGAGAAGAACTTGGCACGGAATCTATTTCAGTTTATTGCAGAAATAATTTTCTTTAAAACCCCGAAAAAATAAAATTTTATCTATTTAATTTCAGTCCCAATTACGAAATACTACTAGGAAATGAGACAATGAGGGAAATGAAATTTAATATCGATTTCGAAACCAACAAAATAAAAACTCGCTATACAGAGTTTGATTTTATTATGGAAGACGAAGTTTTAAAATTAGTTTTGAAAGAAGGCGAAAATCAGATAAAAGTAGAACAAAATAAAAATCTATATTTTATTGACTATGAAGATGATAAGATTAAAATTAAACCTGGCATCTATGATCAAAATATAATAATCGACAGTAAAGTTAACGAAACCATATATTTACCTTTATACTATTTGCAAAAAGAAGAAGTAGAATTAACAGATTCTAATAAAAAAGGAAACCATGAAATAATAAAACAAATCCCCCAACTAATCAGAACCGACCATATACCTCCTCAAGAAAAATCAAATTTAATTAAATTATTATCGAAATATCCATCAGTATTTAAGACTGAAAATGATCCCCTTTCAGCCACTGATTTATTGGAGCATAAGATTAAAACAAAAACCGAAGACCCGATATATTCGAAAAATTACAGATATCCCCACCAATTCAAAGAAAATATTAAGGAAGAAATTAAAAAGATGTTAGAATCCAAAATAATAAGACCCAGCAATTCCCCTTACAATTCTCCCGTTTGGATTGTCCCGAAAAAGCCAGACGCATCAGGAAAAAGAAAAATACGAATGGTGATTGATTACAGGAAATTAAATCGAGAAACAACCCCGGATAAATTCCCCATTCCTAATATTGAAGACCTTTTAGGCAAATTAGGAAAAGCGACGATATTTACAGCAATGGACCTTTGCTCAGGCTTCCATCAAATAAAAGTCGAAGAAAGTTCTATCCCAAAAACAGCATTTTCTACAGATCAAGGCCACTTTGAATTCCTTCGCATGCCATTTGGACTCAGTAATGCCCCAGCAACGTTTCAAAGAGCCATGAATATCATTTTTTTCAGATTCTATTAACGTTTTAGTCTATATGGACGATATTATAATTTTTTCTGAAAATTACAAAGATCATTGGAAACATTTAGAAGAAACTCTTAAAAAGTTAGAAAAACATAACTTAAAGATTCAGCTCGATAAGACAGAATTTTGCAAGAAAGAATTGTTATTCCTCGGACATATTATCAGCGAACGCGGCATAGAACCTAATCCAGAAAAGATAAAAGCAGTAAAAGATTTTAAACTCCCTAAAAATGAAAAAGAAATTAAAAGCTTTTTAGGATTAACTGGTTTCTATAGGAAAATGATACCAAATTACGCAAAGATAGCTTCCCCATTAACGAGATGTCTTCGAAAAGATCAAAAAGAAATCAAACCAGAGTTATATGAAAACGCTTTTGAGAAATTGAAACAACTTGTATGTAGTAGCCCCATTTTGCAAATTCCAGATTTCAATCAGGACTTTTTCTTAACAACTGACGCAAGTAATTTCGCCATTGGTGCAGTATTAGCACAGAAGAAAGATGGAAAAGAACTCCCTGTATGTTTTGCATCCAGAACACTTAATAAAGCAGAACAAAATTACTCAACAACGGAAAAGGAATGTTTAGCCATTATTTGGGCTTGCAATCATTTTCGACCCTACTTATACGGTAGAAAATTTTTCATATATTCAGATCACAAACCTTTAGAATATTTAAGAACGTGTAAAACACAGAACGCCAGATTAATTAGATGGAAATTATTGTTAGAAGATTTCGAATATGACATAAAATACATTGAAGGAAAGGCTAATAAAGTCGCCGATCATTTATCCCGTTACCCTATTGAAGAAAGGAAATTAAAAGAACCAGAATTTGATATTTTTCATACAGAAAATTCTCCTAATAACTATTCACAAGAAATCGTAGATTTATTACAAGAAATGGGAATAGAAGAAACCCAAGAAGAAGCTAACAATGAAAACTTAGAAGGAATTAATAATGATGAAAACATAGAAGAAAATAATAATGGTGAACACCAAGAAATAATTCAAGATGATATATCTTCTTTAGCAACGCAGCACTCCACAGAATCCTCCGATAACAGAATCTTAATAGTTGATGATAAATCTAGACCAGTAAATGTTGAGAAAAATCAAATAATAATAAAAAAGGGACACGCGAAAATTCAACGCGAAACAATATTCAATAATAAGCAAAGAACAACAATTGAATTTACTTGGCCTTATCATGAAAAGGATTTTGAAATAGAAGAAAAACTTTTAGAAATCTTAAGACCAAATATAACTTACGGCATATACTGCTCACCCATATCAGATTCTATAGAAAGTGAAAATAATTGGTATAATGCATTATTTAATAAAGTTGCATCACTCATTAGAGAAAAATTTCCCACAAATAGAATTAAAAGATATTATAAACTATTGCCAGATGTAAAGAACACGGAAGACCAGAAATTACTTATCCTTGATTATCATATCGCCAAGACATGCCACAGAGGTATAAATGAAACATATTTAGTTTTGAAAACCAAATTTTATTGGCCCAATATGAAAGATCATATCACAGAAATTATAAACAAATGTGACACATGTGGAAAAGGCAAATACGATAGAAGACCTATAAAACAAAAATTTAAAATTACTCCCACACCTGAGAAACCCTTTACAGATTTAATGATTGATACCTTACACATGAGTAATTATTACATTTATTTAATAGTAGATACTTTTTCCAAAAGAATATTTTCTTATTACGCAACGAGTTATAATGCCATAGAAAGCATGAAAGTATTGAAAAAATATTTAGCATATTTTCCAAAACCCCAAAAAATATCATGTGACAACGGAAGAGAATTCGACAATAACTTGTTTAAAGATTTTCTAAACTACTTAAATATTGAATTACATTATACTACCCCCAATCACCCTAACTCTCTTCGATTGCTTAATCGAGCAAGCTCTTCGTTATTAGAAATTTTAAGACTTATAAACATAGAAAACAAAGATGATAAAGAGGAAGATAAGTTAGAGCAAGCAACGACAGCATATAATAATTCCCTTAATCAAGATCTTAAAATGACCCCTAACGAAATAACTTTCGGTATCACTAATGAAACTTATAATGAATCCCCGGAAATAAAAGAATATCTTGTTCATGAGTACCATCGGAAAATGAAGCAGCTTTTCGAAATAACTAAGAAAGGTATAGAACAAAATAAAGAGAGAAAAATAGGCAAGTTAAATGAAAATAGAGAAGACATAGAAATCCCGGAAGATGTGTATATAAAGAGACAACAGAAAAAGAAAATAGATCCTAAATACGAAAAAGGAAAGTATGTTGATAAAAGATTTCAAAATAGAAATAAAGGTAGAAAGAAAAAACTCCACCCTGATCAAGTCAAACGACCGAAAAAGGTCACTAAGAAAAAGAAATCAAATAATAATAATAATAAACCTAGTACAAGTCAAAAAAACCCAGAAATAACTGATGAAGATATTGAGAATGTCATAAAAGAAATAGAAACGTCTAATGTTACAGGAGTCAGCCAAGATGACTTTGAGTTCGACGACGAATTGTTTCAAGTATCTTCTGATCGCAGCGCTTACGGTTCAGATACAGACCCTGCTAATACAAGATTTATCTGACGGACCAGGAGCATCCATCGTACAAATTAATCCATCTTTTATAATTGAAGATTGGTACACATTTTTACATTATAAGAATCTTACAAATTTAACAAGAGAAATTCAAACCCTTAAGATTAGCATTGACGTATTAACAATTAGTAATGAATATAAAACTTTGCATAATATTATTGAACAAAAATATAACAAGATATTAGAAAAAATTAATCATATTGTAAATATAAATCGGAATAACCGATCAAAAAGAGGTTTAATTAACGGACTAGGCAATGCTATTAGTTGGCTCACCGGCAATATGGACGCCGATGACAAAGAAAAGTATGATAATATTTTAAATAAAATCGAGAGAAATATGTATCACATAGAGCATAATGAAAATGTTAGATTAGGATTAAATAAAGAATTAACATCTAAACTTAATAAAGAAATAATTGTTTTAAATAAATATAAGGATAGTATAGAAAAAATAAATAATTTTACAGATTTAGCTCTTACTAAGTTAATGTATCATGATTTATTAGCCGTATTAGATTTAGTAGAAAATCAATTAAATGATATAGAATTTTCCTTAGAACAATGTAAATTAGGAATTACCCATCCAAGCATATTAACGACTAGAGAACTAGAACAATTAAACATACCGTTCGGAGAACCAATCACAGAAAATGTAGAATTAAACTGGTTACTTAGCTCCACATTTTGTTCCCTATCAGATACAGGATTAATTTATTATTTTATTAAAATCCCTTTGAAATCATTGCCAAAAACAACTTATTATGCTATGTCATATCCAGTTACAAGGAATAATAAAGTCATTACTCTAAAGATTAAAGAACAACTAATCATTAGATTTAAAAATTCGTTTTACAATGGAAATTGTATTAAATTCAATAATCATCATTACTGTAAAGACATGATAGAGATTAAGGACAAATGTATTTTAGAATTATGTAAGAATATAGAATTAAATGATTGTAAAGCTGTAGAAATAAGAACAAACCCTATAATCAAACTTATACCCACATTACACCAATATTTAACCTTTAATATTAGCAATGTAACAACTAGTGTAACAAACACACAAATGTATCATCTACCATCTACTAGCCTCCTTAATCTTAATGAAAAAGAGAAATTTGTAAATATAAATGTACCACTTTCTTATGTTGACAATGTAAATATTCCTTTTATTTCCTATCATTCTGTTAATAATAAAACTATTGTATCAACAAATTTTACTTTTGAGGAATTACAACAAATAGACTTAAGTAATATAGAAATAGAAGAATTAGAACCTTATGATATAACTGTATCCCAATTTATTTCTTATATATTTTATGTAATATGTTTATATCTTTTATGCTATAATCTTTATCGTCAGTATTGTAAACTGGAATTACTGTGTTCTAATCCTTCAAATGATAATCCAAATACCCATCCTCAACCACCTGAATGTTTTGATGGCAGAGCCAGAGCTTGGTTTCAATATTTACAGAATAGACAAACCGTCCCAAATCCTTAAATTTAGAGTTCAGTGGGCTTCACTCTCATAAGGACGGAGGAGTCACGCCACCATGAGGCCATAGTGCACCTGCAGATCACACCATATTCCTTGAATCTTATTCAGCAGTCCTATTAACCTATATATACCCTGTCCCTTCTCCCAGGGATCACTCTCTCTCTTCAAGTCCTCGCAGTAATTACGGTACGTAATCTATGTCAGATCTAGTATAGCCATATTGTTATTATCAAGATTGTCATTATTGTCTTTTAAAGTGTTATTATCGATATTTTGTAACTTTTGAATAAATAAAATATTTTTTTTTTTTCAATAACGAGCACGAACACCAAAATTCCATATTCGGGATTCACGGACTGCATCGTTCACGAATGATAAATAATTCAACCATGAACGTATTTGAGCCGGTCACTGTTTTTATTTGAATTGGTGAATAGGCATTTATTTATTTATTTTTTTTTTTTTTTAATGTTTTCAAAGACTAAACGTCAATAATTCAAGTTCAATGAATTTCATTGTAGAGTGGAGAGAATAAAATAATTGAATCAATTAAAAGCGGTAATTATGATAATAAAATAAATCAATTTCACACCAGAATATTGTTTTCAGTTAAAGTAAACAATCGGAAATTTTTTAAAACATGATTTCTCATTTATTATTCGATGTATTAATTGACTAAACACTGGCAGAATAATATGTTAGCATTTTATATGCTAATATATTATTGGGTTGTGTCACATGAAATGTCCGTTTTCAAGTTAAAGATTTTTTTTAAAAATACGATATGAAAACAAGATAATTTTATTCGAAGTATTTGCCTTCTATTTCTACACATTTTTCCCAACGTGACACCAACTTTTTTATCCCCAAACTGAAAAGCTCTGAGCTTTGAAGTGAAACAAAATCTGAAAACGCACTTTTCGACTGATCATCATTTTCAAAATGTTCAGTTCTTTCAATTTTTGCACGGTATGTTTTGAAACATGGGGTCTAGCGTTGTCATGAGGTACCCATGTATCGAGCTTTTTTACTTTCTCAATACACTTTAAATGTCTGGAAACGGAAAAATTAATATTATTATTATTGTTTTTCCATTGTTAAGGCATGATTATGAGAACAATAAATTCTCGTAACGTCGCATAGCTAAATAGTTTATTCATTGACTGAAACCTGAGAACAACAGAAACTTAAATTATCAACAGTCGAGAACTGATCAAACGATATATATATATATATATATATTTTTTTTTTTTTTTTTTTTTTTTTTTTTTGTTGTTCTCAAATGTACCTTATGTTGAAAAGAAGGAAATAAAATAAAATATTGTATTTTTAATAAATATAGCATGTAGTGTTATGTTGCTATATATGTAAAAAAAAATGTTTTACATCTAATAGAAGATATATATAATAATACATAATACAATATGTAGGCGGATAATTAATATCTAATGACTTTACGGTCCTACTGCTCTATCCTAACTCTTCGGCTGTGACCAGTTACTACTCAACAAGACAAAAGACTAAATATTACTAGCCTTATCACTGGACTTCGGTGCAGGAATGCTGAGGAAAAATGAGAAAAATATTATAATAATTATAAGAAAATAATTACAATAAAATGGGTAAGACGTTCTTTCTGGATGTTGTTGTAAGTTTCAAGTTAGATAGATGCGATAAGGTTTCAATATTAAATATTCGATGTGCAGAGGGTTTTGGCAGGCTGTGGTGTGAGGACGAGATCCCTAGTTAGTCCCTTAATGATACTACTAATCCCGGTATCGGGAGTCAGGGCACACTCTCGTCGTGGGAACTTATACCTATATATCCCTCTCCCCCTAATCGCTCTTTATTTATGTGTCGGCCTCATATACACATAAGTCTGTCTATATGTATATATACATGTTTAATTTTTGTTTCGACGTTTTAAAGAAAAGGGATTATATAATTTCAGTCGAGGGCATTTCGACATGTGAAGTCCTAGTTATTCCTTCTAAAGTATTCTGTTGTTTTACATGAAATGTTTCTTTTTATAGTTTCTGAAATACATAAAGGATTTTGCAGGTCTCTTTTATTTTCTTCCGAATGTTTACATATTTAAAGTAAACAGTTACTAATCCTCTACCTTAGTATTATAAACATTACCTTCCCAATCAATTACCCACTTTTTAGTACACCTCCAAATATGAATATGGAAACACGCGATTTTCGAGTAATATTTTTGTACGAGTTTAAACTCGGCCATTCAGCAGATGAGGCCGCTAGAAATATTTGCAAGACGTTTGGGGTAGGGAGTGTTAATGAACGGACCATTCGCCGTTGGTTTGCTAAGTTTTCAGTTGGGGATACCGACTTGAAAAACTTGCCCCGAGGAAGACCTCCGTCCGTAATAGACAACGATGTCCTCAAACATACAGTAGAAGGAAATCCCTACCAAACAGTTAAAGGATTCTCAGCACAACTAAATGCAAGTGCGTCTACCGTTTCCAGACATTTAAAGTGTGCGGCATGTTTCAAATCATACCGTGCAAAAATTGAAAGAACTAGGCTACGAAATTCTTCCGCACCCACCATATTCTCCCAACTTGTCTCCAACAGATTACCACCTGCTCAGAGTTTTCCACTTCGGGGATAAAAAAGTTTGGTTTCACGATGGGAAAAAATGTGTAGAAAAAAAAGGTAAATACTTCGAATAAAATTAACTTGTTTTCATATCGTATTTTAAATAAAAATCCTTTACCTTGAAAACGGACATTTCATGTGACACAACCCAATACTATGTACGGCTGAGGAATTTGGTTGTAAGCGAAAAATTTGATGGGTAAGGGTCGTGTCGAACTTTATGCTTTACTTTAATTGCGTTTCGTAAAATTAGCTAAGACAGTATAAGCTTTTAGCGGACCTTATCTTTAGCTTAGGTGGTAGTCAATATCGAGGAGTCAAAAGTTTTTAATGCCTCTACCATTCTTGGTAGGGGACCCTCAAGAAGCAAACATTAATTAAAATAAAAAAAAAAACACACCCTACGCAAAAATGTTTAAATTTGATAAAATGCAATTCAATACTGGTAAATGCCATTAAAATAATTTTCAATGACCCTGTTTATGAGGTGTTTCAGAAGGACTTCATCTATAAGGTTATGGTAAAGATATAATAGAACAATTTTGGGCTATGAAATAAAAGCTCATGTAAGGTTCCTAACAATAATTGTTCGCGCACCCCTTCATCCAATCAGTATAATGAATGACAAGAATCTCCTAAAATTAAAAAAATCGTGAATATATATGTATTAAAGAACATCTCTAGAACACATGTCTTCTTCAAGATTCGTTCAAACTATTGATTTTTATTAAAAATAGCAAGTGAATCGGTCCAAAGAAAAGTAAAATAATTCCTGGATATTTTATAAAATAGATATAGTACCTATTGAAAATCATCCTAATAATGTTAAGTTGCAACCGGATAACAGTAACCCTTTGTTATTCAAATTACGTAATCAAGAATTGAGACGTTGATTTCCAAAAGGTACTATATCCATTCTAGGAACTAGCTAATTTGGGTCTTTTTGCCTTAAAATTTAGAATTATTTTTTTACTATAATAATAACATCATATTAAAGTTATGAAATGAATTTTTTTAGAATTATTTGGAACGAAAATAAATGCGTAATTAGTACTTTTAGAAAATGACCGCATTTCTAAATCGCGTTTTTTAAGGACTTGAGAATTCATTAGATAACATCAAATAGAATATTTAGATAAAACTAAATGATGATAATACAAATATGTAAAAAAAATCGATTTCGTAAAAAATGTCCTTTAGTACCTTTTGGAAATCAACGTCTCAATTGAGACGTTGATTTCCCAAAAGGTACTATATCCACTTTAGAAAATTTTACAGAAAACGCAAAAATCTGTCATTTATTTATTATTGGACCAATTTACGTGATTCTTTTTTTATTAAAATCAAAAGTTGATTTTTAAGTGTGTTGCCAACTCATTTTTCCAAATTATTGCACTTTTCCAATGATTTTAAACAATATAATATGGATATAGTACTTTTTGGAACAAAACATGGATATAGTACTTTTTGGAAAGAATTAAAAGGGATATAGTACTTTTTGAAGAAGAAGAAGAAGAAAAATAAATTTTATTCTGGGACTTCTGTCCCCTAAGAATAACAAAAAAAGTACAAGAGTGAGTATTTAGTCTGGTTAAAAAATAAAAACATTACAAAAACAAACTAAGGTTATACTTATATTATATATAAACATAGTAAATTACTGTTTGCTTGAACGACATATGACTACTACTTGCATTATTTATAGTGTAGTAAATACAACGACAATAGAACATTCATGTATGACTATATAATACTGAAAACATGTGCATACAGAGATACATGATCGAACCTCACACTAATATCGTAAAATCGTAGAAACAAAAGTTTTTGTTAACTTGAACTATGACTGTTATTCTTAATTTTTTATACAATTATTCGGAAGACTGATTACTGAGAATGATGGAATAATTTGTTTTTAAATGAGGTTAAAGAAGAAGCTTTGCGTATAGGGTAGTATGGAATCCTAAGAGAAGTGGCACGCAAACTAAAAGATTTTTTAAAGAATGATGTTCGATGAGAGGGCAAATAGAGGTTAGTGGGTTGGGATCTTGTGTTAAACGAAAGAATTAAAAGGGATATAGTACTTTTTGGAAGAATATAACGCGAGATAAGTTGGTAACAGTCACTATAACCTTCCTGATACAACATTACCGATAACTAACGTCTTTATATCGTTAATTACTAAATTATGTATATTTCCTTATTCTCCCTCTGAGAAATATCTTTTGTTGGTTAATTACATTGATTATCTATTCTTCATTAAAAAAGTAAATATTCAAAGGACACTTTATCTATTTATGGTACTATAATAAGAAAGTATGTAATTATGAAGTTTTTTTTTTGAACTTGTATTTACTATTTGTGTGAATTTAGCAAATTTAATTATATTATTAACGACGTGTAAACAATATTTAACCATACATACTGATAAATAAGAACTTTTGAGTTTTTATTTAACATAAAAAAAAACGACTACTAAGTTAGATCGGGCACGGATTTTCTTCACATATTCACCAAGTTCGTGGAATGCTAATTCCAACTATTTGATGCATCAAGTACCATTATTCTATTAAACGTGAGTTTCGGAAAAATTTTAAACCAAATTTATGTTGCTGCATGAAGAAATACTATGAAAAAACTTAATTTAATTGACAACCTAAAAGAACCAAAACGATGCAACTAAGTTGTTTAAAAATAGCCTAAAAACTGATTATTAGGTTAAAACCAGAGATCAAAATAATAGCGGTGATTCAAGAGGTGCTAAATGAACCAATAAAAATGCACAAAATTGAGAAAACAATAAATTAATGATGATGTATTTAGGAGGTTAGATGCTTCTGCCGTGTAGTCGGAAATGTAGTACTTTTGGAATAAAATGCAATTTTTAAATACTTTTTTAAAGGATTTTTATGATTTTTAGATAAAATTTGATGACGGATTTAGATAAAACTAAACCATTAAAATACAAATATGTGAAAATATCAACTTTGAAAAAAATGTCCTTTAGTACCTTTTGGAAATCAACGTCTCAATTATTGACCGCAATTAAAGTAATTATCTAAACATAATCTGAGATAGTATATACTAGACACAAGGTCGAATGCCGACTGCAAGCTTAAATATAAACAAAAATCTACATAATCACATTCAAAGAGTGACATAATAGAGTTTTCAGAACGGTGATACCCCATGAGTCTTAGAAATCCTTAGGACTATTTCTCAACTGATCGGTACCAGAAACAAAGGCGCCACTAATCGATTCATCGAACCCGCCACCGAGGCGACGAAATGAGACAACAAGGAGGGCAATTACCTTCAAGATGGCCGCAAGGTAATGATCCTGATCCTGTGAGCTAATGACAGAGGACGAAGGAGAGCGGAAGGCAAGATGGCGGCAGGGCACGTCCTGATGATATATGCGTCCTGGAGGAGATGCCTCTTGAATGGAGACAAGGTTCCTATCTCAATCTCTGTGATGTCTATGGGAAAGGGGGACATCTCCCGGCTATCTACCATCAACTTCCTCTCTTCGTTTCCTTATTTCTGTCCGTGCTCCTCCGGGTACAGTTAGCTCAGGTAACTCCGTCTCCTGCATCAGGGGATGTGCTGTACACAATCGTTGTTCACCATCGAAGCTTGTGTATATTGACGATTTTTTCTTTTATTGTTTTCTAAAATCAATTTCTTTATTCGCACTAGTCGAAAACAATATGACAGGATGCGAGTATTCAGGTAGAATTAGAGTATTTAGCAGGAAATGTAAGGCACCATAAATGTAAGGATGTACTGAACTGTATACACCAGGCTCGTCTTTATTCGCACCTTGAATTCAAGATAGGGGATCTATTTTCAGCTGTCTCCTAAAGGAAATATAAAATATAACAAAGTACAACTCAGTTGATGCTAGAAGGGATATTTTAGACAGAAACTGCATACATATACATTCCTTAAGCACATATTGACTTAAATTTCATGGATATAAACCTATAAAGTTTAAGCCAATCATAAGATTCAGGAAATTAGTCTCAGTGACATTCAAAGAATATGTTAAACATTTAAACGAAAAAACGTAAAACACATAAACGAATGTAAAATATGGTGTTCAATGTTTTTGACTCAAATACGCCGAGACGTCATCTTTTTCATCAAAATGAAATTGCAGAAGAGCCACTTTATACCATGCATTTTGCACCTTTTTTGATATTCTCAAAAACGGTTCCGACGATTTTGTTAAACTGCTAATACGATTAAAATTACTCGAAAATTGTGTGTTATCCGTCCATAATGATCCAATCGCTGCATCCCAAACCCTTCAGTCCCACATCACAGCTATTGAGGAATAGTGCCAGAACTAGAGGATTAAAATAAATTCCACCAAATTACCTTCACCCTTCATCGCAAACCGATGACCTCCTTCCCCACTGTATCCTTTAATAATACCCCACTCATACCTGTTGAACAAATCCGATACCTAGGACTCTATCTTGACAAACGTCTTATATGGAATCCTCACACGAGACTAAAACGACAAGAGACTGCCCGTAGATAGCGATTACTACAACACTTACTCGACAAACGTTCAAAACTTCCAATTCATTACAAAAAGCTCATCTATGTTACCGTCATCAGACCCATCTGGACATTTGGAATCGAGCTTTGGGGCTCTACTAAGCCATCTAATTCCTCCCGTATCCAATCCTTACAATCCAAAATCCTTCGCCAAATCCTCAATGCTCTTTCATTCTTCACAAATAAAATCATCCATAACGACCTTAATATCCCATTTGTTACAGACCTTTCTCGTACCAGATATACCACTTTTAATTCCAAACTCCCAGCTAATATAAACCCTCTTGTCCGCAACCTATCAACCTCACATATTCCTGACAACCCTCCTAGGCGATTGAAAAGAAGATGGCCTCGGGATCTACTTACTTAAATAAACATCGAAGTTCTACCACTGGGTAGTTTCTTCACAAGCCTTTCACGCCCTTTATTCTAATTCAACAGTTTTACTTATTGTATTTATGTTAATACAGTTGTAAAATTCAATAAAATATGAATAAAAAAAAAAAAAAAAACATCCGATGTATTACAAAAAGCTCATGGATGTCACCATCATCAGGCCCATCTGGACATATGGAATCGAGCTTTGGGGCTCTACTAAACCATCTAATTCCTCCCGTATCCAATCCTTACAATCCAAAATCCTAAATGTTCCTTATTTCGTTACAAATAAAATCACCTATAATGATCTAAATACCCATTCATCGCAGAACGCAGAACTATTCCGAAACATATATGTCTCTTTTAATTCCAAACTCCTGACCCACACGAATCCTGTGGTACGCAACTTATTATTCCCATCTATTCCTGACAACCCTCCGAGGCGATCGAACAGACGATGGCTTCGAGACCTACTAAATTAAATTGACATTTAAGTGCTACCACTTTAAGGCATCACAAGGCGTTCTCAAGCCCATAAATGTAAATTTGCTCATTTACTTACTGTATTTATTATAAGTACAGTTGTAAACATCAATAAAATGTATTAAAAAAAATATAGATGAGGAAGATGGTTGGGGGTGCGGTCATAAATTAAAAACACACATTTAAAATAAGTGTTATTTTAATTATGTGCCGACGTTTCGGCCTACAATGTGGGCCTTCATCAGGGTTAACTAGACCTGAAGACGTTGCCTAAAGGAGCAACGTCTTTTAGGCAACGTCTTCAGGTCTAGTCAACCCTGATGAAGGCCCACAATTTAGGCCGAAACGTCGGCACATAATTAAAATAACACTTATTTTAAATGTGTGTTTTTAATTTATGACCGCACCCCCAACCATCTTCCTCATCTAATTTCTCAACGGTCAACAAAACTCTATCATTAAAAAAAATATATATTTTTATATTATATGCACTTTAACACTTATTACACTATTCCTGATGGCTCTGTTGCATATTACGATGATAAATAAATACAGTTAACCCTCGTTATAATGAATTCCAAGGGACCAAAAAATTCTCTGTTCGTTATAAAAGAATTCGTTATATCCGGAAAATGTATTGCATGTACATACGTGTCTTGGTATAAATTAATTTGGTTAAAAAGAGAAATTTCCAATACAGCATTCGCTTTCAGTTTCACATTTTACATAATACTTTAAGATTAACATAAACCATAATTCAAAATACAAAACTTAAAAAGGAACTTACAATGTCAGAATCACAAGAATTCATAAAAAGTTAAAATAAAAAAAAAATATGAAGGAAAAATTATCTTACTGAGGCTTAACTTTTAATTTTTGTTTTTTTGGTTTGATTAAAGCTATTAGATCTGTGCAAATAACGTCCAGAGCCTTGACGAACCTTTCTGGAACGGAAGTGAAGTTTAATCTTTATTGGCGATAGTTGTTACTATTTTGATATCTATTATTTTTCGACAATTTTCGATTTTAACTCGATTTTTTTATCCACTTCTTGGAGTATCGTCAACTTTCTATTTAAATCAATGGATTTACACTTTGACATAGTCTACGGAGCGGAAGCGCACTTAAAACGAAAAGCGAGGCAGACAGATCCTCGAATAAAAGTAATGACAACAGAATAAAAGCTGTTACTTGAAGCTGTGAATCACATAATTCAGCTAAATAGAGGGAAGAAGATGTAAGAAGGATTTGGACAGAAAGGTGCCGCTCCTTACCGGGAATTAAGACGTATCATATTTTTTTTTTTTTTTCTTTTTTCGTAATAACCGAACAAATTCAATTCTGAGGCCCACAAAAGTAGTTTGTTATAAGAGAATATTTCGTTATAAACGAGGAAAAAGCATAGTTTTCTATTTATTTTTCAATGGACCGCAACAACAGTTCGTTATAAACGGGTGTTCGTTGTTTGTTTGTTTGTTTCTTTATTTAACGTTACTTTATGCTACTATGGCTAATCGGACGATGCTACAGTGGGAGTCCTAAATTTTGCCTATCCAGGTATTATTAGGATAGGGATCTTTAACGAGTACCTGACATCGCACGGGCTCGGGACCACCTTTTAACGTCCCCTCCGAAGGACGGCGTAACTAAGGATTTTTTACTCCCATTAAAAAATCCTAGGACCACCTGCGGGTTTGAATCCGTGACCTTTAGCATGGGAGGCTGTTACGCTAGCCACCCAGCTACAAGTGATCCCTAGGGTGTTCGTTATAACCGTGTTCATTAAAAAGAGGGTTTACTGTAATAATAATTTGTATTAATTTATATGAAGAAGATGGTTGGGGGTGCGGTCATAAATTAGATACACACATTTAAAATAAGTGCTATTTTAATTTTCAAAAAATTTTAATTTAAAAAAAATCTAGGTACACATTACACAGACATTATAAATAATGTAAATTTATAAAAATACAACAAAAATAAATAGGAAAGTAAACCAAAAACAATACCATCATAATATAAAATGAAAACAAGCCATAGGATTTAAATAGAGTAATAATTTAATACACAGTATTAGATAAATAGTGTAATAATAAAAATTGAAGTATTATAAAAATTAAAATATAATAAAATAACTGTAATAGATAAATAATTTTCAGTCTTATTTTAAATGTGTGTATCTAATTTATGACCGCACCCCCAACCATCTTCCTCTTCTAATTTCTCAACGGTCAACAAAACTCCATCATTATGTATTAATTTATGTATTGTTGTTGTATATATTATAATTCTGTAACCTTTATTTGTTATGAAATAGCGAATAAGGCTTTATTTTTGGTTAATGCTTAGTAGTGTTCAATGTGTTTCTGTATCTGCGTCTATTTAGGTGTATCACAAATTTGTGAGGCATAAGTCCATAGGTTTAAGCAGCTATTTATATTTGGGCAGTTTCTGCTTTGTATATTTTGATTTTTCATAACTTATTAGCGATTTTCAAACTAGGTAACAATGCAAGTGATTTTGTAATGTCAGCAAGGCTAGTCGTGTAGAATTAAAGCCACTAGTAGTCAATGCAGGGAGACGGTAGGTATGTGTAGTAAGGGAATTCCTGAATTGGCAAGAGATCCGCAAGGATGGACATTTTTTTTTTTTTTATAACTTAAATACTTTGGTAAAAAATCAAAAGAAATTTCATGAGATACCACACTATTTTGGCGAATGGCATTGTATTACTCTAACAATACATTTTCTGTAAAGTAGGTTTTCTGTCAGGAACAGATCGTTATAAAAATGGGGGTTTAGAGTTTCGAACGGGGCCCGGACTTCCTGCACCGACGGGAACTACAGTTGGCTGCACTGACTAACATGTGCCCTCTGTATACATTATATCACTCGACTCTTCCGGACCGGCGGATAAAAAATAATGGCCGACAATAAATAAATCAGGGAATGGCGACGGTAAAAGGAAACTGCCATTATTTATCCGGACTGATTGTAGCTGGTGTCCATCAAGGATCTTCGCTGGGCAATGTGTTGTGCAACCTCTACGCTTTTGGAATCGCTCGTTAAGATATAGTTGTAGGTTGTAGTTACAGTTTCAACTTTTATTTCTATCTTAATTGCGTACAGGTATACCGGTTAGTAATACGTGACTGGGGTTTTAATTATTTCTGGTAATAATAAATATTATTAATTCATCTATAATCTTGTCTTGTACATTCCAATTAAATGAAAACTACGTGTACATTTATCAAAAAAGTTTTCATACGTCACTTTCTTTACTTAATCAAATGTTAATTAAATGCTGATAGATGTGGATAAAAACATTTTTTTAAATAAATATATCTAGCAATAAATAATATTTATTATTCTAACATAAGCTCATAATATGGTTGAAAAATCTCTTAATCTGACTGAACATAACAGTGATATTAGGAACGATACAGCAAATAAATCATTTATTATGGGAATACAAACGAATGTTTTTGCATTGCCAAAAAATAAAATAAGGAGAGGTACAAAAGAAGTCCAGAGAAGAATAGCATTTGGTTGGAACAAGTTCTGGTCTCTGAAGTACATAACAAAAGGAAACATAAGTATCAACCTAAAAAGGCTAGTTTTCGATAGATGTATTGTGACAGTGGTGACCTATGGCTCCCAAACATGGTCATTGATAAATAAAGGCTATTTTCATTTCATTTCATTTCATTCTAACATAAGCGCATAATATGGTTGAAAAATCTCTTAATCTGACTGAACATAATAGTGATATTAGGAACGATACAGCAAATAAATCATTATGGGAATACAAACGAACGTTTTTTGCATTGCAAAAAAATAAAATAAAATTTAAAGCATTTTTCTTCTTTTTTATGAATGTTTTTATTTACTAATTCAGGACCATTGCATATATTCAACCGATCATTTGAATTGGTGATCAACTTTTTTTTTTTATGTTGCACTGGCTGTGCTTTGTCAATGTTAATTAAGATATCAAATCCATACCGCCTACGTTGTCCCCAAAATCCAGAGAAATATTCAGTAAATAATGAGGATTATAAAAAAAAAGTATATTTTTTATTATTTTTTTAAATATTTTATTGAGATATATTACAATTTGTTTCTATATGAACATTAGTAATAGTGATATTAGAACCCATTCACACAATATATACAGTATACAATGAGTCAAATTACATAAAATATAATATATATATACAAAAATACAATAAAAACAACTACAACCTTTAATTGAGATAAATACAATAAATGAAATAAAGATGTAATAAATACATTGACATCATATACACAATCATAACTTTATACAACTAGAATTAGCTAAAGGAACCCTAGACTGGAATAGAAAAAAAAAAAGAAAAAAAAATTTAGGAATAGAAAAAATAAATATTTATGTATATTGTAAATTAAAAGTGCTTCATAAATTAAAATAGAGAGAGGTTAATTGAATAAATCTGATGGGCTAATATTTGAAAATAGCTGAATTAATGTTTTGGAATAAATGAGACGATGATTTCCAAAAGGTACTAAAGGACATTTTTTACAAAATTGATTTTTTTACATATTTGTATTCTCATCATTTAGTTTTATCTAAATATTCTATTTGATGTTATATAATGAATTCTCAAGTCCTTAAAAAAACGCGATTTAGAAATGCGGTCATTTTCTAAAAGTACTAATCACGCATTTATTTTCGTTCCAAATCATTCTAAAAAAATTCATTTCATAACTTTAATATGATGTTATTATTATAGTAAAAAAATAATTCTAAATTTTAAGTCAAAAAGATCCAAATTAGCTAGTTTAATAATATAGTAATGAGAGATTTTCGCGCTTCCTGTAAAATTTCCTAGAATGGATATAGTAACTTTTGGAAATCAGCATCTCAAATCTGTCATCCACTTCATAAAATTCAACAATTGCTGAGAACTTTGTTGATTAAGATGTTAAAAAGAAGAAAGACACTTATCTTGCAGTAAATATGGGATTTAAAAAAAAAAAAATCATGCATTTCAAAAGGGTCATGATGGATTTTTAGTTATAACATTTTAAGGGAAATATTATTTATTGAAAGTGTTCTTGGCATTTTAACCAAGTTGAACATTTTCGGTGAAAAATCTTTTTTTTCTTACTTAACATCTTTCATCTATATCTATCTATCACAATTTTTTTAACATTATTTTTTTAGTAAACCAAATTATTTTAATACAGGTTATAATTCAAGTTGTCAATCAGCTTGATTCATTTCCCAGCTTTTTCGTTGTCATTGGAGCGTTTAGATTTAAATAGTGGTGGACTTTATCCTGAAATCCATTATTTAAAGTTTTAACGGTTGTAATGTTTGAATTTTAGAGTTTTTATGTCTTAATTTAAAGATTTTTGTGACTGATGTCATGGACACTCTTAAATTATTGTTGTTAAATTTGAATTTGAATTATTGTGGTTATTAAGTCAAAATCTGTACTTTGTCCTGAAATAATTTATTTAAGGTTTTTACGGATGTTAGCTCCATAGAGTTTTTAAGTAAACATTATTGTTACTGATGTACGGAAATTCAATTACTCTGGTTACTTTTAATTGAAATTTTTGTGTTTTTATTTTTTATTTTTTTTTTTTTTTGTGTGTAAACCCTTTATTTTTATAATCCTTAAGTCCAAATGTGTACAGTTAAGTAAGTATAAATCTCGAGATTTTCAGTTAGTGGTAATTTTTGTTGAATTTTTAAATAATTAATTAATAATTTGAGTCACAAGATAAGATTTTGTCATATGGTTTTGATATGGGGGTACAGGCATTTTTAAATATGTTCTAAGTTCGTTTATAATTCATTCAATGGACGTTTATCAAGTGCTGGATTATCAAGATAGAAGTACTCCTGAGTAAGCTTCCTTAAGTATATTTTCATTGTCAAGGGAAGAATAAACGGATAAGTATTTTTTTCACCCTATTAGGTTAATTTTTATATTTAAAAATACATGAGGCATTACATTAATATGTGTATATTAATATATATATATATATATTGTTTTGATTAGTTCTCGACTGTTGATACCTAGTTTAAATTTTCCACTGTTTTTAGGTTTCAGTCTATAAATAAACAATTTCATTTATGCTGCGTTTCGAGAATTCATAGTTCTCATATTCATGCCTGGGTACCGTGTGTTGAGCTGGATATAATATCATCAAAAGTAAATTAGAAGAAAATATAACAGTGGATAAGAAAAAAAATTGATTTTATGAAGAAATCAGGTGAACATACGATACCGCGGCTTTCATATCAATATGAAAACAATAAATTCTCGAAACGTTGCATAAATAAAATTGTTTATTTATTACCTGAAACCTAAGAACACTAGATAACTTATATATATATATATATATATTGAAAAGAGTACAGTAGACTTCAACGCTAATTGTTGACGCCACATCCCTCTTAGGGACGCTATTCTTGAGAGGGACAAGTCTAGAATTTCAATGGCAGCTCGAGTTCGTTATGACGGATTGTGCAAGTGGCCTTTACTCTCCTGGAATATAAAATCCTCAAAGTCTTTGTACTTGGGCAGTCACCGGCCGTCGTTGAAGGATCTCTTTGTGTAATTGTCTTCGGAGGGTACTTCGTCCTTTGAGGAATGTCGCAAGGAGTTACGGTTCCTTCAAAACAAGAGCTTTGGTTTTCATAAGGTTTTGAGTTTCGTAGAAATTCAGTGCTCAAAGCTATTAATCAGCTCATATTAAAATGTTTTTATTTTTATTTTTTATTTATTTATACATATTTAATTTTATCCGTTTCCTAAAAAGGGAAGCTCCGTGAGACCTTCGGAGAGAGAGAGTTCACCATGAGGGGGCCTCTGGTTCGGAACTCGTGGGACGGTGTCCAGTAGAACAAGGATCCTTCTAGAAGAACTCGGTGTTGGTAATAGTGAATTGTCCACGATGGCCTTTTCTTTAGTCTGGAAATTATTTTTCCTTTTGAATCACAATCTTTTATCTTTAACCACAAGCGTAATTTTTAATAATTTATTACTTTTTCCAGGTGCTAAAGTGATTGTAGCTTTAGGCAAAGTTCTTGTTATTTTCTGGGGGGGTTTTTCGGCTCTAGTGCTCAATATGAATGATATTTTGTTGGTTTTATGTAGCATTTAAATATATCCGGACGATTGTGTAACAGTCTGTGTTTAGTGATAACTCGTTTATCCCAGTATTTCTTTTTATTACTGTTTTTTATTTAACCTTCATTTTTAACTATGCATATGAAACAAGTAGTATAAGAAAGTGTTGTATTCAAGAAATACACGTTTAAGAGTCACTATGTCTAAATAGTCTACCTTTACGTAATGGCAGTTTATTTCTCTGTCTTTATCATAAAAACATCGTTTTATAAAACTAAAATCACATATTTGTTACATATATATACTTCAATACTTGAGTAGCTCAGGAAAACAATCATATTACTGGTCGATATCTATGAAAACGGATGTTAAAATAAATATAAGGTAACCTACTGTTGCTAGGTCTAATGAAGAAAATTGACTCTTTTTAAAATGTTGGTAAAATTTTAAATGTTCCGTGCAGAATAGCTATTAATCATGCAATTCCGTGCAGTGACCCCAATACCTACAATATCGTGCGAAACAAAACAAGTGTTAATGCAACATATAGTTCGTGAATTTAAGTTTCGTCAAGGTCCTACTTGTGGTATTGGAGTTAGAAATATCGTCCCCCAAGGTATATTGAATGAAATAGCATAAGAACTATAAAATTTTATCTTTCATAGTGAGATTTTAACAGGTTACCTTGCCTGTAAAATTTTAGTAATGTCTATCCAAAAAAATTTCCTTTCAATGTTTGATTTGAGTCCTATCAGTCAAAAATTGTATACGATAATACGAAAAAAAAAACGTATTCAACTTCCTGTGTGACAAATAACTATTTTTTTTTTTTTTTTTTTTTTTTTTTTATTCGTACGTATTAACAACAAAGTTAAAGGTGCTTGAGAGGAAGGCATTTTTAAAATTTATGGCTTAAGCACACTCAGACTATTTCAAATAGCATAAAACTTACATAAAATTAATGACCATTTATTTTTTTTTTCAATATAAAATGTTTCATCAAGATTTTTACAACGTTTTCGAGAAACTCGTTATTTGTTTATTTATTTAACGTCATTTTATGCTACTATGGCTAATCGGACGATGCTACAGTGGGAGTCCTAAATTTTGCCTATCCAGGTTTTATTAGGATAGGGATCTTTAACGAGTACCTGACATTGCACAGGCTCGGGACCACCTTTTAACGTCCCCTCCGAAGGACGGCGTAACTAAGAATTTTTTACTCCCATTAAAAATCCTAGGACCACCTGCGGGTTTGAACCCGTGACCTTTAGCATGGGAGGCTGTTACGCTAGACGAGAAACTCGTAAAAAGATGCAAAATGCATGTCACAAAGTGGTTCTTCCTGTTCGTCAAATGTGAAAAAAAAAAGTTGCTGTAACATATTAATATTTTAATATTGGAATTCAGTTTCATTCGACTTACCGTTTTGGAGCTAGAGTTAGCACATAAATAGAAACAAGCACGTTTTCGCGGGAGTTGGTCATTTGGATTCAGAGTGTCCAATAACGTAAATTTCTGGTGAAAATTCTGATTTGAAAAATTTATCAAGCACAATTATTTCCCTTAATATATAAATGATATATGGGTGAGTCAAAGTAAATAGAGAGAGGTGCTACCGAATTCGTCTATACACCGACCTCTTTCGGCTTCGTCATGTAATATTAAAAAAAAAATTCACTGATTTAAACCGGCAAAGATTCAAAGATCACTGTGATTAGAAGATTAAACTTCCTGTTTATAATCTATGAATCTACAGCGAATTCATCCCGAGGTTTTGGTATTAGGTTTGCCCAGCGCTAACTGAAGTTAATTACAAACCGAAGTGTAAGGGCCACGTGTAAAGGAGACCCTCGAGAGAAGGGGAGGAGGGTTGTTATACCAGGGCCGGGCAAAACAAACCCTTTGGAGGAACCTTTAGGGTCATACTCAGTGCCGAATATATTCCGTCCTAATTACCGAAACCCCTCGCCCGGTGAGATAAGCAAAACCTCACCACTTCATATCAAAACTCATGCATTTTCATCGAGTAGTTAATTAGAAGCAGCTGTAGGACTATCACCCCACCCTCTAATTGATAACTCGATTATAACTTGACCACACTAATGGACTGTCTTGGGGGGATTGTCTTTCATGTCCCTTAGTGTCTGTTTCTCCATCAGCCGAGCATATTTATGTAAAACCACCCACACTGGATGTAATCTCGCCTTTTGGCCGTTTCTGAGCTGTGGCAGTTCATCAATGGATTTACTATGGGATACTTGAGACTTTTCCATCAAGCAGTGGGAAACTTCTAAGCAGATTTTTGGGGAATGAGTGAGAAAGGGAATTAATTTACTTGCCAACATCAATTAAACCAAACTGGGATTTATATTTTTAAAAGTTGAGTTTGGCTAATTATATTGGGTTATAAAATAAGTTCGGGGCGTTTCTCGAAATATTTCGATTAATCCTATCAATGCTTATAAGATCATTACTTGATAAATAATATATACATATTCCGAAAAAATCTGGTGCGGGCAACACACGACTTTCACCTACTTTAGTTTTTAAAATCGATTAGAGAATTTTCAAATACAGTTAGAGATAGAAATCAGTGAAACTAGCAACAATTAATTAAATAGAATTTCTGTATAAAACATGTGTTTTATTAAAATCTATTATATTATTATTTAAAATAATCAGTTAGTTTTATCGGCTTTTCATCATTCTTTATTAATTTTTACAAGCTTGTGTATTGGATAACATCCATCTAACATTTAGCTTTCGAACAGAATATTATACATGCATATTACTGTTCTCTTGTTCAAAAACAAAAAAATGGATAAAAAAAATATTTTTTTAAGTTTTCTCCTTTATTTGAATATTGATTTCGATTCAACTTATACATCTTAATAAAATGATGTTGTTTTTTTTTGTTGTTTTGTTTTGTAGAATCTACAAAATTAAAGGCACTTAAGAGGAAGAAAATATAAATATCTGCATTTAAGCTGTATCAGAATATTTCAATCAGAATGAAACCTACATGATATTAAAGCCATTAAATTTTCCATCAATATAGCGTGTTTAATAAAAATCGTCGGAGCCGTTTTAAAGAAAATCGTAAAAAGGTGTATAATGAATGGTTTAAAGTGACTCTTCTGGTACGCTGATTTTGAGGAAAAAGGTTTTGTAACGTATCGGGCGTATATTTGTCTTAGATATGAAATTTCAGTTTCATAGGACTTTTCGTTTACGCGTAGTGTGTGTAGTTACCACACATACACACACACACACATACCTTATTTTGGGATTTGGTTATTTAGACTCAGGGGACCCTAAAAAGTGTATTTCCGTTGAAAACTGGAATTCGAAAATTTTTACGATCGCAATACTTTCCCTTACTATATATTTCATATATAGTTAAGTGAAAGTAAAAAAAGGATTAATTAATGTGCTTTTATGAATCAGTACAAACCGAAATTCCTTATCTTTAAGTAGTATTTCGCTTGCTCAAAATGGAAGAGAAAAAAAATGAATTGTCGTCATTTAATGATTAATAAAATAAAATAAAGATATAAAATACAACAAAATTGATCAATAACGTTTTTTTACTCACTCAGTTTGACACGTTATAGCTCAGTTGGTGTTGCTCCGGCCGAAAATTTGTAGATAGCCGCCATATTAGAAATTAGATAAAGGATAGTTGTTTTAATATATCTCATATAAATATCTAAAAATATCTAATATATCTAATATAAACATCTAATATATCTTATCTAAAGAATATTTGATTTAATATATAATATAAAATATTTTAATTTGTCGCTATGACCAACTATAGAAGCTATAAGGTCTGAATAAAAAGTGTTACTGGGTAGTAGATAGACGTGTAGTAACTTTTTTATTCTATGAAGTCAAGCCTACTATATCATAGCACCTATTCAGACCTTCTGTTTGTTAGGATGTGAATTGATTATATCCATTAATATAACAAAATATTGGGTGTTAGTTAGGATTTGATTTTTGGCTACTATGGCAAAAGGATGTTAATATATAGGATGTTAATATATATATATATATATATATATATATATATATATATATATATATATATATATATATATATATATATATATTAATATATATATATAGGATGTTAATATAGTATATATAGGATGTTAATATATATAGAACTGAAATAAATAATATTTATGGTATACATTTTTTTTTATGGGCGATATTATTCTTTATCCAATCAAAAAGTTATATTCTTTATTTTATTCCAGCTTTTCAGCGAACCAGGCTATTTTTTATTAATTGAATTATTAATTAGGAAATATATTTTAAATAATATAGAATACGTCGATATTATAATATCAATCAAAAATTTCATGCATACGATGTAAGAAAAGTGTGGCAGCCATATTAAAAATTATGTTTGAACAGTGGCGAAGAGACAGAAGAAATGACAGATAAACCTGCGTAGACAACTGAGGCTGCGTGTTTGCAAGCAGTTGTGTCAGTTCACGCAATCGCTACACGCTCTGATTTTATCTCGCGTTTTTGAGAATCTCGTTTGTAAACGCAAAGGGGACATTAGCCCTATCTATGTTGATATTGTGCTGTAATGATAACTTAACAGTGGAAAGGGATATCTAGAAGGATACATAGATCTTTAACACTGATGTGGAAATGATATATATATATCTTATTTTTAAGTTAGATATATTAATATAATAATTAAATTAAATATTAAATATGCATGTATGTATAGACATAATTTCCTCATTAAGATCACAATCGCTGATTTGACTTCAGGCTAGTGCTGAACCAAATCCCAAAAAAACTGTAACGGACGTAGAAATGGAATATCATGAATGAATTATAATGTATTCTAGATCTCTCGTAAACTAAATAGCACGGAACTAAAAATAATATCCCTATATCTTGGAGCTACCTCACCTAAATTGTTTAGAAAATATTTGTATAAAAAAAAAAAAATACATGTTTTTATGAAATAGTGAAGTCCTAAAAAATATAATTTGGATCTAACCCTTGAATTTGGAATATTGCATTTTAAAAATGTCATTATAACATTCTTAAAATGGAATTGAGATTTCACGACATTTAGCCTTTTCAGGACACCTTGTAACTAAATATATTTTTTCAAGTTCATTTCAGTTCAGTTATCTAAAGCTAATGCAACGTGCTGTACAAGGTTCACACAGCTTTACACGTCCATTTGAGTCGCCGCGATGCTATCGACTAAATTATCTTGTCAGGTTGCAAGCTACGTGATTCCGCTTGGTGTAACCTTCTAAATTCAACAGTGGCATCATCTCTTTTAGCACCAAATATTTTACGTAGTATCTTATTTTCGAATTCCTTAAGGATTTCAAACATAATAGAAATAGACCACGTTACACATCTGGATAGAACCGTCGGGATGATGATAGTCTTATACTCTTAACCTTCAAAGGGCCTAGCGGAATAAGTATGTAAAATCTGCCCCCGGGTATATTAGAACCAAATTTATATCATTGATTCACACCTATGAGAAACAACCTTATGCATTTTTTTAGCTCCTGAATCCTTATAGGGAGGAAGTTATGGAAGGAGAAATAAAAAAAAAAAAAAAAAAAGGAAAATGTTTTCTTATGAACAGCTCGACCGATTTCCACGAAGAAAAATATATGTTATGGATTTAACAAAATAGTTGAAAAACAAAAAAAAAAAATCCACAAAAATAGTCAACATTTTTTTTTTTTTTTAAATTTTTCATATATTTTCAGGTTATGATGGTTTGGTACATCGCAAATTTTTCGCTAATTTATTTTATTGGAGGGTCCTCAGAAATATATATATTTTTTTCAATTTTATCCCAAGTGTACCCGATGGTGAAAAATAAAAAAAATACTTTTTTCTCCGGGAAGGAATAACCGACTTTCACGAAAAAAATATATGTTAATGGTTTTATAAAAGAGTTCTCAAAAACATTTTTTTATTTCGAAAACGAGTCAAAATTTGTATTTTTAATTTAAAACTAATATTTAAATTATGTTGGATTATTACACCTACAACTTTTTGCTAATTAAATCAGTGGATGGTCCTGGACAATATATATTTTTTTCAAGCTGATCTATAATGTACCTAATAGTGAACAAAACAAAAAAAAAAACAGCTTTTTTCAGCTCTCTGTGCGTAGTAACTAGCCACGCATGAAGAGTAGGGATAGGGTATAGGATAGGATCGTTGTCATTACATCTTACTTACACAGCATGCACCTTCATATTATGTATAATAATAATAATAATAATAATAGGCTTACCGAACCCGAAGGTTCGATACCGGTGCCACCAAATTCTGTCTACACAGACTCGTCCAACGTTCACCGTTTAAGCCCAAGCCCCCGAGATCAGCCTTAACACAATCCTCCCATCGACGCTTCGGCCTACCTTTCGGACGTCTACCAGTCGGATCAGCAAATACCAACTTTCTCGGAATCCGCTCCTCATCGAGCCCGACAACTTTACTCGCCCATTTGAGTCTCCGCGATGCTATCAACAGAATTATATTCACAGTATACAAGTTCCGTAATTCCGCGTTTTGCAACCTTCTAAACTCCCCAGTGGCCTCATTTTTCTTCGGACCAAATATTTTACGCAGTATCTTATTTTCGAAAACCTTAAGCCTTTGTTTATACTTCAAAGTAAGCGGCCACGTTTCACATGTATTATGTATATGTATTATGTATCATGTATATGTATATGTGTATACACTATGTATTATACCTATTATTAATAAGTTAACTACTGAGTAATATAGTCGCAATTAAAACATTTCCCATCTTTAAACACGATTATTTTCCTCCCAGATTTCGGTTTTTGTTGTTATCGTGGAACCGAAGTATTTATTTTAAACTCTATCTGTTTACCGGTTTTCATCAACGTATTTGTATTTGCCTGTACATATATTTTTCACATACTAAATCATCATTGGATAATAGAACCAGAACTTTAGTAGTTTTAATTTGAAAAAAAAAAAAGTTTGGATTTCATTTAGGATTTCAATGATCCATATTATGTTTGAAGTGATTCGCACTTGAATGACCTGCAGAAGAGCTGTGGTCTAAGGTTCTAGTGTTTTCACCAAACTAGGTTTATTCATTTAACACCCTGTTTCGTAAGAATTTCTCCCTGTCCAATCCCTATAATTTCTTTCTTAAATTATCCCTCCCAGTATCTCGAGATCTTTCGGCTAATTTGTACCGTGAAATTTCTGAGTCCTGTCATTCTGATCTGATAGGGCGCTAAACAAGGCTACGAAATATCAATTAAACTCCAGGACGTCATTGTCCGTATGTTTCCTATTTTTTTTTTCTTTTTCTCCCCGTCCTCCGCTAAGAGGTACAAGGTGTAATTCATTTGTCGCCGCGATCTGATATCTACTTCTCGGACTTGTAATAGTTGGACGTGTAATGGAGGGTAATAACACGTCGGCCCCGCCGCGGTTGGATGTGTTTTATCGATGTTCCACTTAGCCCGGTACCGGAAGTCAGGCCGAGTGCTTCCTTCCGTAGCGCACTTAATTTTGGACGGTTATTGCGCCAGTAAAAAAAACAAAACAATAAATTTCGAAAGGGTAATAATAACAGTCAATATTCTGTTAACGGATATATAGCTTATTGAATTATTTCAAAAATGTTCTCCAAGGTGCAACCTAAATGTGGGACTTCTTGTATACCTTGGGGTGACCGCATGGTAGAGCGACGTTCCGCCCTTCATGTAACGAGCTGTTTTGGCTATTATGCAAGTATTTTAAAATGTCCGTTTTGAGTGGTATTAAATTAAATCCGTGTTTTTATTACGTAGTATATAGTGGTATTACAAGAAATCATAAATAGTAAAAGTCTATTCTTGATAATACAATAAATAATTTAATCTATCATGTTCTATTGATTAAACATCATTCCAATCGAACCTTATCAACGGCTTATGCAGTGTGAAGTACCTTTCTGTAGAGACTGGACCAAACTCTACAATCCTTAACCAGTAGGGGTGGGCATAATCGAATGATCGGACTTCGATGATTTAAATAATCGAATGAGCGAATGATTAGTATGCTTCTCAGAGACGATTGCAAATATGCATATAATTTATGTGACAAAAAAAAAAAAAGGCTTATGCTCCTTATAATCTCTCTATTATATTTAAACAACAATTTAGTTCGAATGATCATTCCTTTCTCTAAACCGATTAATCCCATAATCGATTAATTCGAATGATTGAAATAATCGAATGATCCGATAATCGTCATCCTATTAACCAGTTCTCTTCTCATCGTTGCGTTTTATTTACCTCCTACCTTCTCGCCGACAGTATTTCCTGGGAGTATTCCTATTCCGCACTTTTAAAACCCAAAGTCCATCCTACATTCTTGACCTCCTCATCTCTTTTCATCAGTAACCTAACCTCTATTTGCCGTCTCATCGAACATCATTCTTTAAAAAATCTTTTAGTTTGCGTGCCACTTCTTTTTGGAATTCCATACCTACCTCTATACGCAAAGCTTCTTCCTTTACCTCATTTAAAAACAAATTATTCCATCATCTCCTCAGTAATCAGTCTTCCGAATAATTGTATAAAAAATTAAGAATAATAGTCATATTTCAAGTTAACAAAAACTTTGTTTTCTACGATTTTACGATATTAGTGTGAGGTTCAATTATAGTATCTCTGTATGCACATGTTTTCAGTATTATATAGTCATACATGAATGTTCTATTTTCGTTGGATTTACTACACTATAAATAATGTAAGTAGTAGTCATATGTCGTTCAAGCAACAGCATTCACTATTTTTATAAATAATATAAGTATCAAACTTAAGTTTGTTTTTGTAATGTTTTTATTTTTAAGCCAGACATAGTACTCACTCTTGTACTTTTTTGTTATTTTTAGGGAACAGAAGTCCCAGAATAAAATTTATTTTTCTTCTTCTTCTTCTTCTTCCTGTTTCGTTCACAAGATGCCGCCTCCCGAAACGACCACAGAAAAAAAATGATATATATATGTATATATATATATATATATATATATATATATATATATATATATATATATATATATATATAATGAAATAAAACATAAATTCCCTAAAAGCAAAGGATGCATCATATCCCAAAATACTACCTTAAGACCCCATGAAAAGTTTTTATTTTCTACAACATTGATCATTTGATACAAACATATATTTTAAGAGATTTTTTAAAAATATTATTATAAACGTAGTGGAATCTCACGAACCTTAGTCGGAGAACCTTCAACTTGCTGAATAATGGCAAACCGTCCACTACTACCACAACTCGCGATTCGCCATACAAAAAGTTCTTCGTTTCCCGTCGCCGAAGGAATAATATCCTCCACCTCCGCAAACTTTCCGTGTTACGACGTCGAAGGAGACCGTAGGTGTAGCTGGCAGGTGGTGGAGATAGGATCGCGGGCAGCTGCTACAGGACTCCCTACACCCGGCCCACTCTTGCTCCCTCGCTCTAACCTACTTCGGGTGTGATTCCAACAGGTGGAATCATCTCGCGGGGTACCCTCTTTCAGTCTATAGCTTCGGAATCTGAGGTAGACCTCCTTAGAGGTTCCATTGAGTGATCCAAGGTAGTCCAAACTCGATCGTATTTATCAACATTAGACCAAATGTGGTGGATGTTCGACTATGATGGAGTATAGACTAACTCGCTGAAGATTTGCGAAGGGTCAAAACAAAAAAATGCGGTGAACAAAACAAAAAAATAAAAATAAAAAAATAAAAAGTTGTTTTTACCGTCTTATTATACATTAAGTATCTTGACTTTGGTTACCTATAGCATAGGTTTAGCATAACAGCATAGTTTAATATATTGAGGGTGTTATATTGAGGGTGTATAGTCGACTGTAGAAACTATTATAGGTGGAATAGTCAGGAATCAGTCATTTTATATATAGATATTATTAATGCAAGAGTTTAGTGAGGAAATATCGTCAGTAGAGAGAAAAAAATGACTGATTCCTGACTATTCCACCTATAATTATCATAGTTTAATATGTTAATGTATACATTTAATAAATTTTGAGAAACATTGCATTCACTGACTGAACGTTTAAAGGCTTATTACTCTTGCTAGTTGCACAAGGATTTATCTCATTAGCCCTCGATTGTTGCAAATTTCTCGCAGGTACTTGATTGTTTTAGAGTGAGTTAGTTGACCCGCAATCATTGTGGAATCGCTAGTAATATGTCAGTTTTCGTTCGTAAACTGTGTGTATATAAAGGTTTAAATGTATAATAATAATGTATAAGCTCGTATCGTACCATGAATCTTAAGTTATAGTCTTGAAAGTTTCTGACTGAAAAACGTGAAGTTTATGGATGCATCTTTTTGGTTTTCTCGTCAATATGCTCAGTTTATAGATATAATTTAGTTTATATTCCAACAGTTTAAAATTTAGATTCTTGAAGTGGGGCTATGTTTCTGAAAATTCGAAATAGAACCAGAGTCACTTGTGGATTGGTGGTTACGATAGCAGCCTTTTATGCCCAGGTGTACTAAACTTACTACAATTGCTAATAAACTAAATAAGAGAAATTTAAATCTGAAAAAGAGGCGATTTTTTTTTTGTTTTCTTTTTTTTTTTGTTGAGGAATATGGTTTTAGAGAGAAACTGGGTTTAATTTAAAGGAGTTACTTTCTTCAACAAAGATTTTTAAATTGAATAATCCATAGTCGACAGTGAAATGAATAAAGGTGAATAGATGGTTTAAATTAAAAAATAATTGGAAACAAAAAGCCATTTAAAAAAATGTTTTATTCATATGGATAAAACAGGTAGATTTAGTGTTCGAAAATTCTGGAGCGAGCAAAACACAAATTTCACTTACCTCGGTTGTTAAAATAAATCTAAGGACTTTAAAATAAAGATATAATTAAAACATATCTTAAGTAATTAATAAGTTTCGGTGGAAAGATCTATTTCAGATTAAATTAGCTAACAAAAGAAGGAATCACCTGTACCATAGTGGTTAGCATAACAAGCCTTCTTATGCCAAAGTTAACATGTTCCAACCCGCAGGTTTTTTAATTGGAGTAAAGAATTGTTAAGTAGTAAACCCGTGGCTGAATGGCTAGCGCGCTAGTCTCTCATGCTACAGGTTCTGAGTTCGAATCCCAGTCCTGGCAGGGCTTTTATAAAGATGTAAAAAAAATATGGATTCACTCACAACCTCTCCCCCGGGTATGTGAGACCCGTCAGCCAAAGAGTGGCCACTCACAAAATTAGTCGTAGGGAGTGATGATCCTACACTAAAAATTGCATCATGAAACGTGAGTGGAAACTTGCAGGAGTTTCCAGGGCCAACACGGCCTTTCGCGCCACTGGAAGGAATAAGGAAAAAATTGTTAGTTATACCGTCCTTCGGAAGGAACGTAAAAAGGTGGTCTCGAGCCTTTGCGATGTCAGGTCGTTAAAGATCCCTATTCCAATTAAACCTGGATAGGCCATATTTTAGACTCCTATGGTAGCAACGCTCGATTACCCACATCAGCATAAAGTGACGTTAAATAAATAAACGATAAACAATTATACAGAATAAATCTCAGTTTAGAGGCAAGAATGATTAATATAATCTATTCATTGTAGCGTGCTTTACCAACTCCGTTAACTTGGTTGTTTTAGCTGTTACCGTTCCAGCTTTGATGTTTAAATTTATTTGTATTTATCAATATTTATACTTCATAATATTTATAAAAAGATTGCGGATGCTGCGTCCGATTATAGACGGCAGTGAACGTCCTATCAGGACCGACATCTCTAGAACCGAAGAGCGCCTCGAGTCTTTTTTTGCTCCGTCAGCTTCGTTTTTCTTTCTGACAGCCAGTGTTGTTCTTGATGGACGTCTCCTTTCTGGGCTTACCTTTTGTGTTACCAAGAAGAGTAGGATAAAAAAAAAAAAAAAAAAAAAAATGTAGCAAAGGAAACTGAGAAGTTGACACGTGAAAAGTGTGTTTATAACTGGGAAGGTTGAGGGTATCTCGGAGCTGTATCTGGGACTGCGGTGAGCCTTTTGTCTGGGTATCTCTGCCCTTTTTATATTTCTATAGTAAGCCTTCTTCAATCTCACGGATCGCAAACATCCAGGAAATAGAAGTAATGTTTTTTTTTAAACACTAACTTTTTGACTCTTCAACTTTTCTCTTTCAATTTTTTGACTTTCCATTGTATTGTACGCACCTCCAGTGACCCTCTTAGAACTTCCAACATGAGTCGTCATCTATATCTATTTCTATATCTATATCTATTTCAATTTATCTATCTATCTATCTATATATATATATATATATATATATATATATATATATATATATATATATATATATATATATATATAAATGAATCTATTCGTTGCAATCGATACTGATAAATGAAAAAAAATCTAATTTATCTTAATTGATCTTCGTTTATCTTATAACTTAGAAACGAAACTTTCATAATAAGTAAAACGAATTAGATGACTGTAATTTTTTTACTTGAAATATATTTTTTATTTTTTTATTTTCGTTTTTCGTAAATTTGATGAAGGATTATTCTTTTAAAGGTATTTTCTTATCTTGAAAATGTTATTTAACTTCTTTTCTTTTATTAAAGATATTTTTCAATTTGTTTCAAAATGAAACGATGCCAATAGTGATATGAGACGACATTCATACAGGAGGAAAAAACAAAAAAAAAAACAACAACCTACAACTAAAATAAATACAAATATCATACACACAATCACACTATATACAATATTTACAATATGTTAGAGAACCCCGGACTAGACCTTTCCCTCCATTTGTGGATCCAAGAGATCCCAGCGCCTCTCTCTCAGCAGCATTATTGGTGTAAGCCAGTGGAGGCTGAGGTAAGGCGCAATAGCCACAAACATACAGTACATGAGTGGAGGATCTGGCCAGTGTCAGAACTCCAGTATAAATGTTTACAAAACGACTAGTGGCCACTGCCGTTTTAATCTGCGAGGAGGATTGTTGGGATGGGTGGAGCCGGATAGAGATTGTGCTAGAGGGTTAGGATGATGAAGAAGGTTCTGATGGAATTTGAAAAGTACCGTGTCTAGAATAAATGGAATATTAAGGTCGTGGTGTAAGGTACAGTTGTTAACATAATAAGGAGTATTAACTAATGTTCGAAGGACTTTGGATTGGAAGTCTTGTTGGGTTCCACGTCAGTCTTTTTTTCTAGTATAAAGCCAAGATACTGGACTGTGTCTGAGGAAGGAAGCGGTATGGAATTTAAATTAACCGTTCGACAGGATTTAACTTCTGCAGTTATAAATTCTGAAACTGAAGATTATCTTTGGTCACGGAATCATTCTTGAACGGCTGGGCTAATTTTGCTAATTATTTTTGTTGTGTTTGTGATTTTCCGGCGAATGTTCGAACTATAAAAGTTGCGAAGAACTTCATAAAAATTGATATGAATGTTAAACATTCTTTGAATGTCTATAATATCTATTACTTTTTATTTCATATTATTATATTATATATATATATATATATATATATATATATATATATATATATATATATATATATATATATATGTAAATAAAAACAATAAACTTTTACTACAGACAAAATCAATACACTTTTAAGTATCTTCTAAAACTTCTATGTACATCTTGTTTTTTTTGTTTTTTTAATATTAAGAATTTCACTTTCGCATGTTATTATAGTTTTAAGGTCTGTGAGGTTTTTATCATAGCCGTCTGTGTTTATAGGTTTTATCAAATAATCAAAAAATAATTGAAATGTTTATTTATATTTGATTAAGATATTTAATAATCTTAATAATGGAATCCTGGAATGAAGAGGTGAGGAGGAGGGACCTGGATGCTTGATATCATTCGATAATTTATTTCTCATCTTCTTCAAATATTACCATTCCCAACGGTACTGTTAATTCAGACTAATCTGATAGGAGACACCTTGTAAATATCTTGGATGATAAACCAATTTAAAGAGATAACATCGTTATGTTAATACGTTTTATTAATCAATTCCGTATAATTTGGGGATATAAATCACACATTGACATATCGATAATATCTTATTTAGCTAGCCACATTATGATTATTAGCATTACTAATGGCCTAATTATGGCGTTATTAAGACATCGTCCGGACATCCAGCCTCGAGACCAAAACTGTCATTATAGAAGATGTGCGCTGAAATTTGTGATAATCTTTAATCATTTCCTTCGTCTTAAGGTTATAATAAATAATTTCTTTAGGTTATAATATTAAGTTTATTATATCTGAAAAGATCTAAATATATACACTATATTTCTTTCCTTTGTTTATTTATTACTATCTTTGCAGTTTTCATTGAAAATACACGTTTTAGGGTCCACAGAGTTCAAATAACCTAGTCACTCTAAAAGGTCTGTGTTTGTGTTAAGTCCAGCAAGAAAATAATGGACTTTAATATGATTTAAGTTTATTTCTGATTAAAACAGTCTGGCGGGGCTTAAATTTTGATATCTTAAGTTTTCTTCCACTACAGTATCCTCAATTTTGTAAATTTATTTTTTTTTAAGATAAGAAAATAAATATAGGTGTATAATATACTGCTGGAAAGCTAAAGATTTTAGGAAAAAGGTTATCTTGTATGCAATGTCGTGAAATTTAATATGAATCGAAGCATAGGGCATCAACTTATTATACGCAGCAGTTTAATATTGTCATATTATTTAATCTAAATCAAATGTTTCCAACGAAACTTTTTTATTTTAATCAACTACAAACTTTTTCAACTTAGTAAAAGGATAGTTAAAGTCGTGTGTTCCTCTCACCAGATTTTTTAAATCTTGTGCTTTCAGTTTGTACATAATCATTTATGAACTCTCAGATTCCTAATGATTATTAATCTCAATTAAAGCAGTTTTATATTGATATAATTAATAACTGATTAAAGAAAAAACAAACAAAGATTTAGGAATTGGGTTACCTTGGTGGATAAATGTCTAACTGAAATCAAGGTCGTGGATTCGAGTCCGACCGTTATAGAGTAATTATTTATTCTGATATATTATTTCCCGAGGCAAATAATAATACTCCAAACCAATCGGACTTGTCCAACGACAGATTCTGGCCTGATTTGTTTATTACTCACTTTAAATTATTTCTAAATTATATTATCAAATAAAGATTATCAAATTAATTATTTGTTTGGTTTTTTGTTTCTTTAAGGTGACGCATGGAAGGAGTAATAAACATGAAACGGTTCTAATCGAATGAAGATTCATAGTTGATGATGCAAGATACCTTAGAAAACGTCATTATTCTGCTGAAGATGTAAAATTACTAATTATTGTAGTAAGTATATTATTATTATTTTCCAAAATAATTCAATTTTACTAAAAGTTTTAAGTTAAACATTAAATTATAATTTATATTTTTGTACGTAAAGAATATTAATACAATTGACGAAAAAAAAAAAAAAAAAAAAAAAAAAAAAAAAAAAAAAAAAAAAAAAAAAAAAAAAAAAAAAACTGGCACTAAAAACAACTTTGAAGTGTCTTGGGTTTACTACCTTAAGAGATTCGTACTGTTTCATGGCCAACGGTTGTGCAAGGTGGTGATTAGGTCAACTTCATCGCTTTTATCCACTAAAATTTTGAGTGTGAAGGCCACGAGAGGATATAAGTAAAATAAAGTTTAAAAATAAAACGTTGTCAAGCAAAATTTCAATTAGTAATTAAAATATCTGGTGCGGGCAACACACGACTTTTACTTACCTCCATTTTTAAAATCAATGAAAGGATTTTCTAATAAAGTTAGAGATTAAAATATGTGAAACCATTAAGAAATAATTAAATTTAATTTATATAGAAACATGTGTTTTATTAAAAAATCTATTATATTATTATCTAAAATAATCAGATTTATCGGCTTTTCATCACTCTTTATTAACTTTTACAAGTTTGTTCATCAGATAATATTTTTTCTGAAATCTTTAGCTTTCCAACGGTATATTACTGTTCTTATGTTCAAAATAAAAAAAAAATGTATTAAAAAAATATGTATTCAGTTTTTTCCTTTAGTTAGATATTGAATTCGTTCAACTTATTTATTCATGTGTTTTTCATCGGTGGTAACAAGATAATATATTTATTTTACAAAATTTAAGGTACTTTATAGGAAAAAATGTAAAATATCGGCATTTAAGTCCTGTCAGACCATTTTAATCAGAATGAAAACTACATGATATTAAAGCCCATTAAATTCTACATCAATATAGCGAGTTTAATCAAAATCGTCGAAACCGTTTTCAAGAAAATCGAAAAAAGGTGCTAAATGCATGGTATAAAATGGATCTTCTGGTAAGCTCATATTAATGAAAAAGGTTTTGTAACGTCTCGGGCGCATATTTGTCTTAAATATAGAATATAATAAAAACGTGGAATAACTAATCCTACTCCGGGTACATGTGGTCAATTAATTTTACGTTGAGCCTAAAGCCGGTTAAGGATAATTAGAAAGTTTCCGCAGATGGTTTAAGGTTGACAGATAAGCCGCTTGCTTTCATTTATTTTCAATTTTTTTTTAGAACTTGTTCAAGGGATAATTAAATTAAATTAGTTTTTTTTTAAAAATCTATATCTGGTAATAACTCATATATCATAAAGCTAATTATTGAAAAATATATTGTTCTCTTAATTATTACTTTTAATTTGAAGTTAATTTGTTAACGGGGTAAAGTGAAAAGTTCATATTCTGTCGCACTTACATATTTTATCTATTTGTGAATTCCAGATATATATTAATAATTTGTATTACGTAGATACAGAAAATAATTGGTTATAATATCTTCATTGATATCGTTATAATATCATTGATATCGGACTTAAAAAAAAAAACGGAATTAATTTTATCTTTAGATAGATTGTAGAATCAAAATAAACTCTAACAAATCCATCAAATAACCTTTACCCTTTGTCGTAAACCTATTATTTTCTCCTCGACGTTTTTGGCTACTTCAACACTTACAAGTACATACGTTCTAATCTTTCACAAAACTGCGAAAGGCTCATTTACATGACTGTTATTAGGCCAATCTGGACGTACGGAGTTTAGCTTAGGGGCTAAACTAAGCCGTCGAATTTCCAATCGAATATCGAATTCCTGTCGAATCCAATTCTTAAAATCCAAAACCCTTTGTAAAATCCTAAAAGTCCCCAACTTTGTCACAAACAAACTCATCAATAATGACCTTAATTATTCGGATGTTTCTGATTTGGCCCGAACCGAGTACCTCTCCTTTCAAGGCAAACTCCATTCCCACTTTAACACATCAGTTTTAAGCCTTTCTTCCTCTCCACTACACCTGATAATCCTTTGAGACGTCTGAAAAGAAGATGACCCCGAGACCTTCTATTTCGTTTTAAATATTTTCAGAGTTCTGCGATGGATAGCTTCTCTACAAGTCTTGTTCATGTACAGTAGCAAATATCATTAAATGATTTTTTTTTTATATAAGGTGTAGATTCTTTTAGGTGAAGGTCAAATATTTTATGTTATAGACATGTGGTTTTGACTGGTAAGCAGCTACTCACACTAAATCTAAGTTGTTCCACTTCACCTGAAGATGGCATTGTAGCCGAAACGTAGTGCGAATATTTTTTTCTATAAAATAGTGGTGAAGTAGACATCAGCCTCCAATTATATTCATAAATGATTTTTTTTTTTTAATTTATTTATATAGAAACATTTGTTTTGAAATAAATTAATGAAATTTAAAATTTAATAAATGCAATCTTTGGCTATTAAGTAGACAGAATAGTTTCACAATAGTTAATATACTGATAAGAATAAAAATAATTTTCGGATATGTTAAGAAACATAAAACGGTTGTGAAATCAGGTATTGCACTAGTACTGGTATTATTTTTACTAACACTCACAAAACCTAAGGCATATTGAAATTTGTAATACGTACATTAATATATTGTTAATACTATACTGTAGCGACATTTCAACATTTATCGAAACAATTTTTTTTTTTTAATTTCTTAAAAACTGTGGTCACATTAAGATTTCTTTTTAGGAGAGATGAATACAGGTTTTAAGTAACTTTAATAGAAGCGCTGTCTTAACGATACCATTTATACTTTTAGGTTTATTACGAAGCATAAAACTTAATTTTTTTTAAATATTTATTTATTGAGATATATTACAATTTGTTACAAAATGAACAATAGTAATTGTTATATGAGACCACATTCTTAAAATATATACAGATAATAATAATAATAGTCAAATTACATAAAATAAATAAATTCATATATACAATAAAATAATAATAAATGAAATAACAAAACAAATCAAAACAACAACTTATAATTGAGATAAATAAAAAGTTGGCAAATAAATAAACATCATACAAACAATCTTAACTATATACAATATAGACAACTGCTAAAGGGACCCTATACTGCGTTTTCCCTCTACTTGTTAGCTATCCAAGCAAGCTGAAAGCGATTAAGAGAGAGCCAAAGTCTTGGAAAACCTCAAATCGCATCAACCGCAGAGAGGAGGTGGTCCTGGCCCGCCTGAGAATCGGACATACAAGGTTAACCCATGGGCACTTAATATCTAAGGATTTGCCCCCAAGATGTCAGCATTGTGGGGGAGCCCTGACAGTTAATCACATTTTCGAGGAATGTCCCTTCTACACAAGGAAATTGAACCAAAGGGGAATACCACTCAAAGTCGCGGTTGCTTTGGGGAACGATATAAATAGAATTGACGAATTGATGTGCTTTCTTACAGAAATGGACTTTTACAAGCAGATTTGAAAATTGTATTTTTCTATTATTATTATTATTATTTTTAAAATTATTATTATTTTATTTTCTAAATTAATTAATTAATTTTTAACTTTATTTATATACATACATATAAATATATATATATATATATATATATATATATATATATATATATATATTATATATATATATATTTGTTTTGTTTTTTATTTTAACCTGATATATATTTATCTTTGGTAATGCTGTTAAATTTGTTCTTACTAGTGATTATTCTTATAGTTAATAGTTTTCAACCATTTGTTGTTATTTGTTTTTTAGTAAAACAATTGTTCATTATTTAACCTTAGATTAGTTTCTAAAAATGAGTGTCTGGCACTGATGACCGAGATGTTTTGTGCCAATAAAATTTAACAACCAACCAACCAATCCCTCTACTTGTGGAGGAAAAAGCGGAATCCAGGAGATCCCAGCGCCTCTATCTCAGCCGCATCACTGGTGTGAGCCAGTGGAGGCTGAGTTAGGGCGTTGTAGCCACAAACAAATATTTCAATCGCTTATTTTTTTTAATTATCCGTTTTAAAATAGTGTAATTTTGACAACTAACTTTTTTTTCTACGTTCACTACTATCAGAGATTTTAAATAAAATGAGTTTGTCGAATTCGACTACTGAGAAGCGTTGACCCATAATATTTTGCAACCTCTGATGGTTTTATGTGTATTTTTACCTACAAAAAATTCATCAAAATCGGTGATACATTTCCTCTCTATGTAAGTCCTCCTAGCTTCATTTTTGCGGAACCAAGAAATTGATAAAAACAGTAAATTTCTAATGGCTACTTCTTGAAGCGTAGTTGCAAAACATTCGAACAGTTAGTAGTTAGTTACCTTAGTTCAGTATACAGTAAGGAAGACATTAAATCTGGAATGGTGTAATGAATATAAAGTGTCGAGCAATTGACAAAAGTGTTAATGCAATTGTCATGCTCTAGAGGAGACAATTACCGGACAACCGCAGAACCACTCACTCTACGAGGGTCATATTAAGTTATCTTATGGTGACATCAGTGATACCGTAATTGGTTAATGGTTGTCAACTGAGTGTAACAGAGGGTTGTTGTTCATTACCAGATAAGAAGAAGTTGAAATGCGCTGGTCGAACATCTAATTGAAAAATCTGATGCGGGCAACACACATACTTTGGCTGTTGGAACTCATTTAAGAACTAAAAAAAAAACTGAAATTTAAAAATTTTTAAATCTTAAATTTATATATATATATATATATATATATATATATATTAAATTTTAAAATAAAAGTTTCTTCAGTTTGGTTGGAAAATTATGATTTTAATTAAATAATATAGCAATATAAAATTGCAATATAATTATCGGAAATAAATTTATGCCCTATTCGTCTCTTTACGTTACCTTTTACAACTATAAACGTATGATAATATGAATATATTATTCGGAACAGTCTCTTCTATTTTGTTTATATATTTATTTATCATAACATATAAAACATGGTTATTAAAACATTACGTTTCGAGGTACCTTATGCCTCATCTTCAGATTTTCAAATATCATCTAAAATATAATTGAATAAATATTATAAGCAACTATACCTACATTAACAACACATCATCAATAAATTAGAATCAATTTATCATTTAAAATATTTACAATCTGTTTATTATTAAAATTCTACTTACATTTATTTCCATATTATATCCTAATATAGGTCAATTACTATTGTAGTATTATTCATATTAAGTTTCTAGATATGAATATTTCTATTAAAACTTATCTTTTCATTGTCACATATTAATTATCTCAACCTTTTGTTGCTATGCACTTGCAACTATCATGTAGACTAAATTAACATTTATCTAATTCCTTTCTTGTGCTATTCAATGCTTTCAAATAAACAAAATAGAAGAGACTGTTCCAAATAATATATTCATAACTTCGATTACTCATCGATAATAGTAATTGATGTATGATAATATTTTTCCTAAAATATTTAACTTTCTAACGATATATTATACATCTATATTACTTTTTTTATGTTCAAAAACACTAAAATTGTATAAAAAAAAATCCGATGCACGCAACACACGACTTCACTTACCTCCGTTGTTAAAATCAATTAAAATTGGTCTTAAGAATTTGTAAACACAGTAAGAGATAAAAATATATTGTTAAAGAATGAATTACATTGAATTTAATTAGAAACATTTGTTTTATTTAATAATCTATTAAATTATTATTAACGATAATCAATTAGTCACTCTCTGTTAACGTCTACATTTTTGTGTATTAGATAATAATTTTTCTAAAATATTTAGCTTCTAACGGTATATTATACATATATACATATATATATATATATATATATATATATATATATATATATATATATATATATATATATATATATATATGTTATATTATGTTCCAAAACACAAATATTGCATACATAAATATTTTTGCTCTTTCCTCCTTTTCATTAAGATTATATCTTATTCCGTTTTTTATCAATGCTAACAAGATGATATGGATAATTTATTCGAATGTACAAAATTAAAGGTACTTTAGCAGAAGAAAATTTAAAATATTGGCATTTAAGCCTTGTCAGATAATTTATATTATAAAGAAATCTACATGATATTAAATTCCATCAAATTCTACAACGTATAGCGAGTTTAATCAAAATCGTTTGTGCTGTTTTTGAGAAAATCGTAAAAAGGTTCAAAATCTGTGTGGTATAAAGCAGCGCTTTCGGTAGCATTTCATGCTGTAACATATAGTTGTCTTAAAATTAAATTTCAATGTCCTACGACTTTACGTTTTCGTGCTAGACTTACATACCGACACACAGAACTTTTTGTGTGACTTGGTTTTTGGGACTAAAGGACCCTGAAACGTTCATTTTTGTTGAACACTAGAATTCTAAATTTTTCACGATCTCTATACTTTCCCTTACTGTATATTTCAGATACATGGGCAAGTAAGAGAAAATCAAATAATTAAAATAATCATTTAATTTAAAAAAAATGTTTATGAATGAGTTCAATAAACCTATTTTATTGGACCATGTTCGCAGTAAATCTCATGTAATTTTATTACACAAGTCTTCTTACATTTATTGCTTTGCCATCTCTATAATTAATATTGTATAACAGACTTCATAGCACATGCTTGGATTTTTTTTCTATTTAACAATATCCGGATATCTATCATAGGGAATTAGATCAATCATAGATCAACATTTTGTTTATAAAAATGGTACAAATTATTACACAAAAGTTAATTATTCCCAAATAACTTTTTTTTTTTAACTTTTTGTACTTGTTATTCGGGTTTTACGTATTTTAAGGGGGAAGAGGTATTTTTTTATTTCCATCATTATTGAAAAAATATATAACCAAAAAATATATTCATCATGTAAAAACAAAGTACTCTTGGTATCATTTTGGGAGATGCGAAATTACTGAAAAAGAATGACTTGAAAAAGAAACAGTGGGAGCATGGTGAATGTTTGAAGAGAGGGTATTCCAAAATCTGTTGGAACAGGCAGGAAATAAATGTTCAGATGTTTCGGTTATGTAATGAGGGATAAAAAAAAAAAAAAAAAAAAAAAAAAAAAAAAAAAAAAAAAAAAAAAAAAAAAAAGAATCTGTACCACTAACAACTCATGAAGAGTTTTGGGCTCAGTACATGTAGAGATTCGCACTGTTTCTAGGCCAACGGCCGTGCAATGAGGTGATTCGGCCGAGAATTCTCTCAGCAGCCAGGTTTTTTCCTGGTTTTTGGGTACCCACTTGATTGAGGCTGGGTGTCCCAGGAGGGTCTCTATACCCCAGGATCGTCCCTCGGCTGAAATAACAGAATAAATAATATTCCGCCATAGTGGGGACTCGAACCCAGGACCCGAGCTTAGTAGACTAGCACTCTACCCACTAGACCACGCCTCTCCCTTATAAAGTTTGGAAAGACGGGGTCTTTTGGCAAGTAAAAGTAATTTGGCACGTTTAAAGGATGCTATAATCTGGATATTCATTTATTAGTTCCAAAAACGCAACTTGATTTTCTCGAGGAGCTAGTGCCCTTTTAGAAAAATATGGGGATTCTTCGATTGGAATTTTGGGGGTACACCAACTTGGCGTACAGACTTCTGGTAACTGTTGAACGGTGGCTAGATCCATATTCAGGGACGAGGTTATTTCCAGTATTTTTTTTTCCCGAAGCCTTTAATTAATAATGTTTCTGCACCGAACAGGGCATCTTTCAATGGATGTGGTGGAATTGAAATTATTTTTGCCCCATATTTTGCCATTTTATAATGTCTTCTTGACTCAAGGGAGGGTTCATTAATTTCTATACTCACACTTTCGATCGGAGAGGTTCTATAAGCAGACGAGCATATCTTAAGTGCCGCATTGTGAACGGGATCTTATATCCGCAGAATACTTTTTTTCTTATGAGTAAACAATATAATTATTGCATACAATATTTTAAATATTTAATACTTGTTTGAAAATTTCTTGAAACATTTATAATAGTTAAAAGCTGTTTCATTATTTAATAATAGAACAACTTACTAAACACTGTATCTTATAACTTACTGATATTTAACTTGAGATTTATACCTCTTTGTATTTCTCTTATATTGAGCAGAGGATCTCAGAATAAGAAGATTGTTTTGTCATTCCAACTGGAATATCCTTGAGTAAACTCGGTCATAAAGCCTCATTAGAATCGATATGGCTTTTATGCTTGCTTCAAGGTTAACATATTCTTGCACAAGAGTTCCTGAAGAGATTTGCTGAATATCCGAGTTGTTTTGAGCGACCACATGCATAGCTAAGTGCCCAGTGCATTCCGCATAGACAGAGGTCTTATTTTGATTCAGGGCAGCAGAGAATTCTATAGAAGGAATGTTACATCAGAACTGTATATCTCGATTTCACAGTATTTTAAGTCAATATTGAAATTTTTGATAAGCTACATACAATACAGTTTTTGAACAAAGAGTGTGTCAATAAAGGCCTAAAACTTAATAAATCTGTGGCGGTCGTGAATAAATGGTTAGGTCAAAATCTTTTATTGTACAGGTGAGCGACTTAAAGTTTTACGTAATACCAAAATAGAGTTATTAACATACAGCTTTCTTTTCACTTGAAATTTCATCCACCAAGAAATTTCTTTAACCCATTTAACACGACGTAGGAGAAGGTCTGAAGGAGCGTTATTTGAAGTTAACTCACTTTTGATATAACTCGAGTTATCTAGTTTTTCACGACCATCACAGAAATTTAACAAAATGTGACTTTTTTTCATTCGAACTAATACAACTCCTCCAAAAAAAATGTTTTCCAATTAATTTCTGACTGGGGAAGTGTCGTCTAATTCCGAGTTCCGAGAGTGAACCAGAGAATTACAAAGAAAGGATTCAACACCAGATTCAGTAAAGTGCGATAAATAAAAAAAAAATCCATATAATATACTTAAAATCCAAGCAACAAATTATAATAGATGTAATTCCACCAAAAATCGGTTATTATTGAAAATATAGAAAAATCGAAAAGATTTTCGAAAACAAGAAAAATTGATGAACAAAGAGGAAAAAAAAAATAAATAAAAGTTATGTTATATGGTCAAGCCAGCAACAACTTTTTAGACATGTGATTCCCTGATAACTCTGTTATTATTGATGATAAGGATAAAATGTAAGGTGTTCTGGAATCAGGAAATTTTATTTGAAATATATTAATGTAAATCGAAAGATAAGGAAAGGAAATAGTAACGTAGTCCTATATAAATGCTTTTGGTTTATTATTTTCAATAATGAACCTTTGTAATCGACTAAAAAAAATAATAAAAAAATATTAACTTCCCTCAAAATTAGAGAGCTTACGTTACAAGATGCGTCGAATCCAAATAACGAATAAAATAAAATTAATTAAGAGAATCAAATTTTCGACAAAATCAAAAAAGAATAATTGAAATTGTAAACAACTAGCTGAGATATTGCACTGAATTCAGCGGTAATGATATGATATTTTCATTTGAATTATTGCTTTTCATATTACTTAATTGCCTATCAACAATTACATAAACAGTTAAGATTTTTCAAAAGTTATTTTGCCTTTTTTATCGAATAAGAGTGATTTATTCAAGTGAATAAAGCACTATAATACTGTTTTATACATCATGGATTCGAATCCAACTGTATTAGGATAGTTATTTACTCTATAACTTAAGGCATCGGGCGACCGCGGGGAGTCGCCGATGCTGTTTGAGCAATAGGAAGGTCTCTCAATTATTGCTCAAACAGTATCGGGAGAGTGGGTTCAGGAAAATTAGAATAAAACTCAATAAAACGATACACTAGCAGAGAAACTACTCGTTGGCAGAACTCAAGAAATATACTAAACGAGAAGATGTCGGGGTAATGAGGAATCGAAGAGGATGCTAGGAAAGAAACTAGTGGGTTAGCTTAGGAATGGGGTTTGTCATGGTATTCTTGACTAAGTAGAGAGCGTCCAATCTAGAATATTTTATTGTAAGGATTGAATAACAAAGGAATTCGTTGGTTTAGTAAAGCCCAAAGCTTATTTCCGTAACTCCATATTGGCTTTATGATAGTTATATAGATAAGCCTTTTGTAGTGAAGTGTAATTTTTGAGCTTCCTCTATAATTGATGAAGTAGCAGAAAACGGCGAATACCAGAACTTAAAAACTTAAATTTAACAGGTGCCTTTATAAATGAACAAAAATATGAAATTGCCAAGCATTGCATAGCACGCGTGTGCTTTTCAATGATAATAACATTCTTCCACATTTCCTAGATATCGTCAGTTTGTTTGTTTGTTTAGGTTTTAAGGCGTAAAACCCTAAGGTCATCAACGCCTAGACACTATATGCATATTCAACCTTTATAAGAAAGAACTATTAGGTAATGGATGATTGAGAGAAAGAAAGAAAAAAAATAAAATAAAATAAATAAATAAAAAAAAAATAATAAAAAAATAAAATAAAGAAAAAAAAATTTTTTATGTAAACAATAGTTTAAAAAGCTAATACTAGTAATGCTAACTGACTAGGAATGGTCTTTATAATTTCGATAATAATGACTGCTCCTTAAGAAAATCAAAAACTAATTCAATGGTTTCCTCTCTATCACCCAGCACCGCTGAAATATTCGGGCTTAGTCCAATTTTATTCAGGTGAGATGAATAATAAGGGCATTCTTGAAAAATATGCCGAATGGTAAGGGTTCCATCACAGTGCTGGCATCGGAGCACCGGCTGCCTAGCAAAAAGATAAGAGTGCGTCAGCCGCGAGTGTATCATATCATATGTATCATAGCATATCGTCAGTAAAACTTAATACTGCAGATTACAGTTTCAATTATTCGCAGGATCTTCGAGTATTTGTGAAAATATTGAAGAAGAAAAATTAATATAAAAAAAGAAACTCAGGAGGCATGGATCAGATCTCATCTCTCTCAGCACTTAAGGAGGAATATAATATCAGAAATGTTTTAGGCCGAATATGAACTCCCTCTGAGGAGGCTCACCCACGGCTGAAGGCACTTCACAACTAATTTTTCACCGCCTGTAATTTGAGCCGAAAGTAACGAACCCATCCGCGCTACGTAACGACCCCTAATTATCAGATAACACTCCACCTCAACCATTACTTTCCTGGAGGAAGGATACGCTACGGCTTTTGACAGATGGTTCCTCGCGGCCTTAATATCTGTAATAATCCTGTGTAATATAACTGTGTTTCTAATGTCGGAGGTAAGATAAATGGGCTTTCTCATTGAAGTGTGTGCGTGCGATAGATCTCGGCTGTGCTAAGTTTTTATATCAGAAAGCACTGAAAAACTGAGCAAATGATAGGTGCTTGTTCAAAGAGGATTAATCCCTAATAGCCATAATTTGCTATATTTTATGTTATATAACAGTCTTGACGATTTAGTTGAAAAGTAAAAATCTGGTCTGCGCAAAACACGGCTTTCACAACAACAACTTTTTGTTGCAGATATTATTTTTTCTAAAATTTTTAGCTTTCCAACAGTATATTACAAAAAGTTGTGTCACATGAAATGTCCGTTTTCAAGGTGAAGGAATTTTATTAAAAATAGGATATGAAAAAAAGATAATTTTATTCGAAGTATTTACCTTCTTTTTCTACACATTTTTCCCAAAGTGACACCAACTTTTTTATCCCCGAACTGAAAAACTCTGAGCTTCGAAGTGAAACAAAATCTGAAAACGCGCCTTTCAATTGATCGTCATTTTCAAAAAGCTTTCCTTTGACGAAGTTGTCTAAATTCCTGAACAGGTGGTAATCTGTTGGAGACAAGACGGGAGAATATGGTGGTTGCGGAAGAACTTCGCAGCCCAGTTCTTTCAATTTTTGCACGGATGTTTTGAAACATGGGGTTTGGGGTGAAAGAGCTGCCGCTCTTGTGAGATCATGAGTTACCCATGTATTGACCTTTTTTATTTTCCCAATACACTTTAAATGTCTTGAAACCGTAGATGCACTTGCATTTAGTTGTGCTGAGAGTCCTTTAACTGTTTGGTAGGGGTTTCCTTCTACTGTATGTTTGAGGACATCGTTGTCTATTACGGAAGAAGGTCTTCCTTCCCCAAACGCCTTGCAAATTTTTCTAGCGACCTCGGTTGCTGAATGGCCGAATTTAAACTCGTACAAAAATATTACTCGAAAATCGAGTGTTTCCATGTTCATATTTGAAGGTATACTAAAATGTGGGTAATTGATAGAGAAGCTAATGTTTATAATACAAAGGTAGATAAATATGTAACTGTTTACATTAAATATAATTCGGATGAAAACAACAGAGACCTGCAAAATCCTTTATGTATTTCAGAGAATATAAAAACGGACATTTCATGTGAAACAACCCAATATATATATATATATATATATATATATATATATATATATATATATATATTTATTATGGTTCTTATCTTTAAAAAAACTACATTAAAAGAATACTTTTGCGCTTTCCTCTTTTAGATGATTATCAAATTCGTTCAACTTAGCATATATAACGGGTTTTTATCAATGCCAAATAAATGATTTATTTTTATGAATCAACAAAATTGAAGATACTATAGAGGAAGATAATTTAAACTATCGGCATTTAAGCCCTGTCAGACTTTTTCAATCAGAATGAAACCTAAATCATATTAAAGTCCATTAAATTTTACATAGTTATAGCGAGTTTAATCAAAATCGTTATAGCCGTTTATGAAAAAAATCCTAAAAACGTTCAAAATTCATAGTGGCTCTTCTGGTTAACTGATTCTGATAAAAAAAAGTTGCTGTAACATCTCAGACTTTGACGCTCTTAAAATATGAAATTTTAGTTTTATAGAGCTTATCGTTTTCGAGCTATGCGTACCACACACGCACACACCCACGGACTCACAGACTCACAGACCTTTGTGCAGATGACCAATAACAATTTGGCCAAAACAATTAATGGTAATCAAATCAAATAATTAATCTATTCAAAGATAAATTTTAATAGACATGTATACTAGTTTAGGTCAATCAAGTCGAAGTCGTCCAGACAATGCGACTCCCTAATGACTGTCTCTGAATGCGACACTACCCTCTCCTGCATTAGGAAGTGAACATGGAACGTCGACGCTACGTTCTAATGTGGGATTCCACTTGCAATTCCTAGCGTATATGTGATATATATATAAATATATATTCACTTTTTTTTAGGATATAGAGGGCCCTTGCCTTCGAAGTAATTAAATAAAGGGGTCCGCGAGAAAAGATTGTTGAGTACCACTGCACTAGACTATACCGCCTTAACCCTCGAGCCAGTCCTGGATAAATACTTCTAATTCAGGTCGAGACGACGGTACATATGTAATAAAAATCAGTTTCCTTATTTAACTGTGTGGTTTCTCCGAAGAGAGCATCTCTGATTAACTTCTTCCATCATAAAATGTGATATTATAAAGACGATCTAAACATGTTATCAATTCTATGCACGTAACACTATTTCGTAAGAGCTATCCCAAAAGAACACTCCACGGAAGCACTAGCCTTGGTATGACAGAATGACGACAGCCCACGGACGCTCCAAATCTGGACTTCCACTGCTCCTAGGAGTAGGGCTTGGATATACCAACGGCTATAAATATATTAATGTCTGAAATAATTACCAAGGCAGTTATCGGGGAAGGTATAAATAAATATATATATAATTACACGAGGTATATCGATAGCTAGAGCCCGACCCGATAGTCGCCCACTCCGGCGAATGGCGATAAATTACGATAGTGTCACCAGAGCCTTCATAATAGCTGCCAGGGCTTATCTGGATTTATGGCTCCGTATCTGTGTCTCCGTAATTATTTCAAGCATATTTCATTGTTTGTCATAAACTTTTTTTATTGTTGTAATTTCGTCTTATTGTTCTACCCTATGCTCAACATCACACGTGGGCTGCAAGGGTACTGCGACCACACACGTTTGTCTCAATAGGATTTCTTCTTACAGAAAGATTTTACCAAGACCGATGAAGCACAGCTTTCTTTACTTCAAAGTTATTTCTATAAATTAAATAAAGTCTATATTTTAAACCTTACTCGTGAATATCATTTCTTAAGAATGCAATTATTGTAATTTACACACTCATCTAATAATAAATATATATCTTTAGTGGTATAACCTTTAGCAGGGTGGCTAGCATAACAGCCTTCTATGCCAAAGGTCACGGGTTCAAACCCGTAGGTGGTTCTAGGATTTTGTAACATCAGATTTCCGACAATAGTAAATGCTCTTTATTATGTAACCAACAATACCTTACACCACGACCTTAATATTCCATTTATTTTAGACCTGGTACCATCTGAAGTTTCCAAATTCCGTCAGAACCTTCTTCATCATCCTAATCCTCTAGCTTAATCCCTCTCCAGCTCCTCCCACGCCTACAGTCCTCCTCGAAGATTGAAACGGCAGTGGCCCCGCGACGTTCTGTAAACATTTATACTGGAGTTCTGACACTAGTTAGATCCTTCACTCATATACTGCATGCTTGTGGCTATTGCGCCCTAACTCAGCCTCCGCTGGCTCACACCAGTGATGCGGCTAAGAGAGAGGCTGGGACCTCTTGGATTCCGCGTTTTCCTCTTAGGGAAGTTATCATTGTTTGTATGATGTTTATTGATTTGTCAACTTTGTATTTATCTCAATTTATAAGTTGTTTTGATTTTTTTTTTTAATTTATTATTATTTTACTGTATACATATATGAATTTATTTATTTTCTATTTAATGTAATTTGACTTAATCATTATTTTCTGTACACATTGTATGAATGTGGTCTCATATCACTATTACTATTGTTCATTATGAAACAAATTATAATATACTCAATAAATAAATAACGATTTATGATAAAATTCCTCTCATGAGCATTGGACTTTTTGTTGGTTATCGATCATACTAAAATTAAATATAATTAGAATTGAGCAGTGCAACAGAGAGATTCTGTCTTCACTTTCACTTTGACGATGGGCTCAACCCTAGAATTTGGCATCAGCACGCAATTAAATTAACATTCGTGCATCCTGACCCCTTATTTTCCTTTCGAAATTTGCAAATTTTAATTGGTCCTAATCAACTATGTGCAGCTAATGTGATGACGGCATAACTGATTGCAAGCCGGGATATTCGCCATAACAAGGTCGGAAATGATGGAGTGGGTCGCAGGTGCTGGAGGAAATAGGGCGAAATTTTTGCAGCGGGCTAATTGCCCGCCGAAAACTGCACAACGTTTCACACTTTGTAGGACAAAGCTGCATCTGATGTCACGCGATAACATCGTCCATTTCTCTTTTACTGCTTGTTCGTCTTCGGCGCTGATCTACTATACGACGTACTCCGGGTTTTCGTTAGGTCGAGTACTCGTTGAAGAAGTTGATGACCGTAATTAGACAGTACGTCCAGAGTGACCAGTGGACGGGCAGGTGCAGGAGGGCACCTTGCTCTCTGGAATTAGTATTACCTTGGAGGTTCTTGGCTCTTTTTGTTTTACTTCCTAACGGCTGGCTCGGTGCTACAGCTGCCCGGTCAGCTCCTTCAAGAAGAATAATGGATGGAAATTAGTTAAGAAGGACATTATGTTACAAAACCACAGGCTCAACTCACCCGACGCTCGTATCTTCGAAAACAATTGTTGGTTTATTCGGTTATTTAATCAATGAATATAATTTATAACACGAACATGATTTATTAATGATCTTGAATTAAATCATAGATGAGGAAGACGGTTGGGGGTGCGGTCATCAGAAAGAAACACATATTAAAACGTAGTACTTAATTTTAATTATGTGCCGACGTTTCGGTCTAGATTGTTGACCTTCAAAAAGTGACTCTGAGACGTTGCACAGAGGAAAATATGCCCGATTTAGGTTGACGAAATTCGGAAACTTGTTGGAAAAAATATGAAAAAAAAATATAAGAAAAAGTTATAAAAACTAATTAAATTTTGACATGATTGGCGAGCACACAGTGGTCAATTTATTTGATAAAATCTAAACTTCTCTACAATTTACGTTTGAAGTCCCAGAATACGAAAAAAATAATACAAATAATCTAATAATGGCTCGGAGTTGCTAATACATGTATTTTATATCATTTAGGAAACTCTTCAAATGATAATTGTAAAACTTTTGATTCGGAGTGTTGTGTCTGAAAAAAATTATGTACCATCCAAAACGCAAAAAATCGCAAAAATTATTTGTAATATTTAAAGACAACAAGGATTGATGGAACAAATGTTACATAAAAATCCTTGGGGTAACTTAGGGGTTATACAGTTTTTTTTATTTAATAGGTGCTTACATTTACAAATTGCTAAATTAACTCTCGAGGTATGTATATTCAATAACGAGTGAGGAAATATAATGTCATACCTGTCTCAGCAATATCAATTGTTAAATAAAAGCAAAAACAAAAAAATACCTTGAGCTAAACACACTTTGAACACAATAAATGGCCATCAAATAAAGATAATACAACTGCCGGTTATTAGGCATTTGTGCGAACAGGAAATTCACTCATTTACTATTTATTTGTAAACACGGTAAGGCTGGAAATATTAGTATTAAGGGTCTTATCAGCTAGTAATATGATGGTAAAGCTCTTAAAAATTCCAAACTTTTGGCCAACCTAATTGCCGATTTTGCCCTCTGTACGGTGTCTAAAGAAGTTATAAGTTTCTATTTCGTTTGTGCTTCTAGTGGTATTGAATATAGAGAATATACATGTGTCTAGAATAGTAAAGTTGTTATCGCTATTATAATTACTGAACAAAATTTTAAGGGTGGATATTTTATTATTTAGGGAATTTATCTGTAAGATGTATTCTATGATTTTGATATTTGATTGGGATTTTTTTAATTTAAGAGCCAGTGATACTAATTTTGGAATAGGCGATTTGGAAGTTATAATATAACCGCACCCCTAACCATATTCCTCATCTTATATTATCAAGGCTATAAACATTTCATCATTTTGAATTAAATTAAGGTAAATCAAATCTGGTTTATGCGAAGATCATCTCCTTCAATTATCTGTTAGTTGACACAAAACATTGATGCCACAACAAACCTTCAGTAATTAAAACAGTTCTTGAATTTTATTTCTTCTTTGTTGAATTTAGTGGATTTTTTTAAGATTGAAAAAAAAAGTAATTATTGATAACCAATAAAAAAAAAAAATAAAACCTTAATCTTCAGTTTAGGATCTGCTTTATTTATTTTATATTTTTATTTAATTAGGAATAGATATAATAAGTTCAGGTTTTAGGAAGAAATTAATCCGAGTGACGGTCAGTAAATAGAAACACTTTAATAATTTTGACTCCTTGTCAGCTTAAATTGTTTATTTATTTTATTTTAGGCATAAATTATTTATTTATTTAACTTTTCTATAACATCGTATTATAATGCAGGCTGTTATGATGGTTTATACAGTTGAACGTCACTAATTGATTCCTTTCATAAGGAATGTATAATAATTTTTAAATTATAAGAAAATAATATTGGAATTATGAGAAGATGAATAAGAGAAATACATTTCTTAATAATATAATACATTACAATAATAATTCCTAAAAATACATTAATTCCCTAACGATTTTTAAAGTTTCAGTCAACTTTACTTGCAATGTCCGAATTCAAAACATGCAAATATTTGTTGAAACTGTTAACAACAGTAATTTTTTTTAATACTATTATTTCATGTTTTAAAAATACTGATCATAAACATAGTTCCATTTTTAGTGACAAATACACACATGCCTTAAATACCTGATTAACAAAATATCTTTATCAAATGTACCTTTGATTTATGTTTTTGAAATATTTTATCAGTCTCAAATTATCATTAATAATCAAAATAAAGTAAGTATGCTAAAAATGTATGTTATTGTTTTAGATAATAATGTCTAATATTTAATATAAATTACATGTTTCTATAGGATTTTTTTTTTTGTTTTATACGTACAATTATTGGCGGGGGTCATTTAAAGATGTTTCATGTGCCCATCAGATATTAAAATTTATTCCGAATATGGAGGTAATAACAATAGCGACAATATGCATACCACATTTTTTTTCAAAAAAAAAAAAAAAAATGATTAAACTGTTGAGACACTTAATGTCATGTCCCAAGCAAACCCGGCAGTGTAAAGATCCTGATAAATATTTAAATTAGTCCTACCTCTGGGTACTTTTAGTTTGGCGACTATGTGACAAAAAGAGGACGGTGCTGAAACGTAGGGCAATAAAGTACTAAAGTGTGAAGGAGATAGGAGGAAAAGAAGCGGGACGAGGAGCTAAGGTGTTAGGTGGTAATGAAGCGAGGTACTAGTGCCCTCAGGTGGACGGCGGCTTATCAGATGGACAACCCTTTGGGACAAGAGTACTCCCTATCTCGTAGCCATCTACCATTCATTAGTCCCTCTTAACCTCTACCTCTGGTTTCTGCTCTACGCTCTTTAATGGTCTCTTAGACGGTGCTAAAGCCTTCGATATAGCTTGACATATTGTTGGAATCACATTTTAAAACAAGTATAATCTTAGCAAGAACAATGAGACTTATTGTAGTAAATAAATTGTTTAATCTCATACATAAAATAGAATAGAATAGAATAGAATAGAAAAATAATTTTTATTCTGGGACTGGGTCCCTTAAGAACAATATGATATGTACAATTAATATATTCAATGTGTCTGGCCACAATACCAAAGGATTATAATTAATTCTTATTTACAAAACTTTAAGAAGAAAAGTAGGATACAATAAAACAAAAGAGTAAAATAACTAAAAGAGTAAAATAAATGAATAACTTCTGATATGTTGAACAAAACTTAACATTGAAACTGATTCATAATAATTGATCGATACAGAATCATGAACAATAAATAATAAATTTTCTTTTTGAATAGATATTTGATTGGAAATATCAGGCTTGTGGAGCGTCTGTTTGAGATGACAAAAGATACTCGAACAGCTGGGACTTGAATGATGGTAGGGAAGAAGCATGGCGGATATGAGTAGGTAGGGAATTCCAGAGAGTAGTTGAGCGGACAAGAAAGGAATGTTCAAAACTTGTTTGTTGTTCTGTGGGCAGGAATATAAAGGTCAGAATGGCGCGATCTTGTTTGGAGGGAGTGGGCTGACGATTTAAATTGCAGAAGTATGTGGATATAGGGAGGTAGCTGGGAGTTGATGGTACATACATATATCCTTGGCGCTACAGCCCGATGTGGGCCATGGCCTCCTCATTAAGTTTTTGCCATGTGTTTCGGTCTTGTGCCGCCGATCTCTGATTTTCAGCAGGGCTTTGGCATCCTGGGTCACCATCCTATTTGTATTTCACTTACTTTATTTTATTTTATTTTTTCTCACTCCTACCTCGCTTTTGGACCCCTATACGAGGGTTTTTAGGGCTAGGGGGAGAAGAAGGGAGATTAATGCCGAGTTAAAAGTTTCCGTAATTATTAAGTTTTAAAATAACTCGTAATAATTTTAATCTATGTTGCTGGTCATCTGTGATTGCTGGGCAACGCGCGTTCACAGCAAAGAGCTCTAACCCGCCCTCGAGTTACCTAATATTATAAATATATAGTAATGCAAAGTATTGCGATTGTAAAAATTTTCAAATTCTAGTTTTCAACAGAAATACAAATATTTGGATCCAAGTCACATACAAAGGTTTTTGTAGGTCATATTTGAGGCAACTACACCTCCGAATCGTTACAGCATTTTTCTCACTAAAACAGCCGCTTTTAGCCGCACTGGAAGTTTTATTTTACACCATGCATTTTGTAGCTTTTCACAAATATCGATTTGGATTGAAATTGCGAATTCAAAGAAAATTTTAGTGGGCTTAATATCGTGATGGTTTTATTTTGATCGAAATATACTGACAGAGTTTAAATGCCAATATTCTCTCCTTTTAAATAACTATAATTTTGTATATTCGAAAAATATTATCTATTTCATCTAGTTAGAATTAATAAAAAACGGGTACATATACAATTTTAACGGATTTTTAACTCAATAAAAAGAAAGTTGCGGCTTTTTTTTTTTTTTTTTTTAATAAAGCTCATTATATCGATGTAAGGTTAATGTTATTTAATATGATTGAAATATTCCAGACTAACAGACAGGGCTTTAATGCCTATTTTGTAAAATATTTTCTTCTTCTAAAGTACCTTTCATTTTGTAATTTCCAAAACATTAACCTTATGATCTTATTGGTATTGATAAAGAACGGCTTGATAAAGATAAAGAAACAGAAAATACATTTCATTTCCTAGCTGCATGTCGATTCTGTCTGAAATTAGAAAAAAATGTTTTAGAAAGAACTCTTTAAAAGTTGATGATGTAATAAAATATCTCAATGGCGATAACTGGTTGTCTGTATACAATTTTTTGTAAAATAGCATAGCCTTATAGATATAGGCTTATTAAAGAATTTAATTATATTATAAAAAAAAACAAAAAAACTTTCTAATATGTGACATAATTGATTATTGTTATTATTATTATTATTTTTTTTTACTGTTGTTTGATTTATAAGTTAATACAGTTAGAAGTTGAATAAAATCAGTGAGTGACCTGTTTTTGAATATAATATAATTTGTAAAACTTTACAGATCGGCTCCGGACTGACGGTCTAAAAGACCATAGTTCTACAAATGTTTTTTATATTTGTAATATTTGTTTTTGTTGTTCTAATATGCTTGAAGAAATAAAAAACAGTTGTCTATCTATCTATCTAAAGAACGGGTTAAGATACAAGTAGGACGAATGTGATGACCAACTAAAGGCTAAAAGAGGGAACATAACTTTTAATGTTTTTTTGTTTTTTTGCAAGATTAGTTATATTAACGTACTGTATACCATTGAAAATAGACAGATCTTGGAAAAAATATTATCTTATACACAAAGTCGTAAAAGATAATTGAGATGAGGATCAGGTAATAAACTTATTACCGATCATTATACTTAGCAATTTAATATAGTAATATTATTTTATCTAGATCATATGTTTCCAATGAAACTGAATAAACATTTTATCCAAATTAACGTAAAACACTTTTCAACTTTAAGTTAATTTAATAGTTCTTTAATTGATTTCAACAGCCGAAATAAGCGAAGTCGGACTTACCTTATATTTTGCGTTATATGATGTGTACCTTATATTATTAGCGATTTGTCAATATGAATCCTATTATTTAAGAGCTAGACAAGGCAAGCTCAACAAATGGTATTTTTTTTAATATTATGCTAAATCAGGCATGAAAACTTGAAAAAAACTGTAATTGCATTTTCATAATAGGTAATGTGGCATACATGTTACAGTAACTATTACCGAAATTATACTTCATAAGTTCCATTTTATAACATAATTTCACACGTTTATACCATGCAATGTTACAGTTTTTTCTCAAAAACTGCTTCAATCATTTTCGGTTATATCGTCATGTAAATTTATAATTGAATGTTCTTTAATAATAGTTTTTTTTTATAAAACAAATTTTTAAAAACTGTTAAGTAAGCTATAAATAACTAAGGCTTAGCTCAATTGTTTTTTTGTTTTTTTCAGATGACGGAGAAAGACGACGGATGAGTTAGAGGCCAGCTTACGATCAGCACAGAAAATAAATTCCAGTCGATTTGATTAAGCTATTGTACATGTAATATGAAATAAAATAATTAATTTTATCATGTGACATTTATTGGATAAAATAGATGAAAATTCTTGTCGTTTATTAAATTAAATTTATTGTTAAACATGTGTTATTATTAATTCTTCCTAATCTACTTGAATCATAAAACTATTTCAAAAGTAATTTTAAATAAAGCCCTTTTCGCTTTTATTTTTATTGTTCATAATTATATAATAAATTTAATAAATATAATAACCACCCTCTCCTACAATAAATTGCACATTTTAAAACTAAAATTTATTATCTTTCTCTATAATTATATTTGGTATAGTATTTATGCAATCACGAATATTTTATAATCTAAATGTCTTTTGGAGATATAAACATACAAATATTTTTGTAAATATTGAAGATGTATATCGACTGTAGAAACTATGATAGGTGGAATAGTCAGGAATCAGTCATTTTTTGAAAAGTTTTTAATTTTGCTAACGTTTCGGCTCAAGCTTGCGAGCCATCATCAGGGCTACAACATCAAACAAAGAGATACATTAATATGATAATGAAAATTAGAACAATGAATTCAATCAATTCAAAAAAAATTTTCATTATCATATTAATATGTATCTCTTTTGTTCTGATGTTTGTAGCCCTGATGATGGCTCACAAGCTTGAGCCGAAACGTTGGCAAAATTAAAAACTTTTCAAAAAATGACTGAATTCCTGACTATTCCACTATCATCTTTTTTGTAAATAGTTTTTTATTTATTATTATTATTTTTTCTATTGTCCTACAATTTCAACGTTTACTTTTAGTATTGTTACTATGCTAATTTTTTTTTTTTTTTATAATCATTTATTGAATTTACAACTATTATACTAATTTAAATTTAAAAAACTATGGTTTTTAGATTATTATTCTCAACCCTTGATATTCATCAAATAATTTAAAACTTTTTTATAGTAAGAAACAATAATTTTTGTATGCAATCCTAAATTTAGATTTTCAGATGTTAAATAAAATAACAAAAACAGTTCTATTCCAAAAATAAAGATTTTTTGAAGATAATGCCATGGTGTAATGTATCTGCTAGAGGCTATATATTTCAGAAAAGAAACTATAATTATTTAAAATTGCAATATTTTATTCAAATCAATTATTTATTTTTATAAACTACAAAAAAAATCATAAAATCTGATATAGACCTTTAAACCAACTTTTGAATGAAAACTGGTGAATGAAATAATTGAATATGGATGTGGAGGCGTGAGTATAGCTACTTCATATGCGCATGCGTAATTTCTACAGATCAGAATTAACAGCTGATAAAGATTATTGCTTGTTCTTCTCTTGTAATACTCTTATTGTTTAATATTGAACATTTTCCTTAATAAATATTTATGAAATAAACATAACACTGTTAAGTACAGACCAAAGTTATGTTTGTTTAATTCAAAATCGATGAATACGTTATATTTAAAAATTATTAATTGAATTGTAGAATTCTAATAATATTAATTATGTATTCCTATTATGATATATTTTACTAACTGACCCGGCAAACGTTGTTTTGCCATATAAATTATTTCTAGGAAAGTTCTAGTGTAGAAAAAAAATAACTAACTTATTTAAGTGTTTAAGGGTGTGGTTGGTATATGAGCGAAAGAGGCATGGAGTGCTGTGAACGATAAGGGAACACTATCTTTTGAAATTTATTCCTTAAAATTATATATATATATATATATATATATATATATATCATTAATTAATTACGACAGAAACACTAACAAACAATATCAATCTCTTAATGCTATAATGTGAACAATATTTTTTGTTAGTTCATCTTAAGCTAATACAAACAAACTGGATAGTTCACCCACTCGAGAGCATGCCACGTATAATTGTCCGTGTGAAAAACATGAGTTTCACTGAAATAGTAGATGATAATTGTAAATATTACTACTACGCTTGATGCATAAACAATAATAATGGCCCAAAACTATGGAGAGAGTGAGAGAAGAATTATTGTTTGAGAAAAACAGGAGACCGGCTTCAGTCTCATTCCTTCTCCGTGCTGTGTGCTGGCTGAGAAGTGACACCGGTACATCTTAGTTCAAACTAATATTTTAAACCTAAATTATGCCACATATTATTAACTTTCATATGTTCGGTTTCATCAAAACATTAAGTTATTTAGTAAAAATCTGTGTTTCGAGAAGTGACACCGGTAGAACCTTACCAAGCGATAATTAATCAGTTATCGAGCAGGATGAAAAATTATTAAATTACTAAAACGAAAATTAAAAAAAAAGGGGTTGGTGATAGGTGAAAATTTAGGGTTGTATGTATTTTTTAATGCAACAGTATTTCAAAAAACATTTTGTGTAAAATAAATAAATAAAAATGTTAAGGGTAGACAACCCTTATCACTCAGGGGTATGAAAAATAGATAGTAGCCGATTCTCAGACATATTGCATAAGCATATAAAATGTCATACAAATCTGTCAAGTTGTTTCGGAGGAGTATGGTGACTAACATTGTGACACGACAATTTTATATATTAGATTCTATATTGCATGTTTTGTTTCACAAAAAATGTATTATTAGGGAAAAAAAATTATAAGTAAAAAATACAAGTAAATATGTAGTATGATGATATTACAACCTATAATACATAGCTATTATAGAACACAACCAATATTGGTAGTCATGTGATGAGTCAAAGTTCATTATATGCACCGACAAATTTATTCGGTACTAATAACCAAGAGGTTGAGCACCTACTCCAATACCCTAACCCCTAACACTACAACACAACCATCACGGTAATGTTCCTTACAGGAGTATCAGAAATGGAAGAGCAGATAATAATAATAATAATAGGCTTAGCGAACCCGACGGTTCGATGCCGATACCACCAAATTCCGCCTACACAGACTCGTCCAATGTTCACCATTCAAGCCCAAGCCCCCGAGATCAGCCTTAACGCAATCCTCCCATCTACGCTTCGGCCTACCTTTCGGACAACTACCAGTCGGCTCAGCAAATACCAACTTTCTCGGAATCCGCTGGCCATCGAGCCCAACAACTTTACTCGCCCATTTGAGTCTCCGCGATGTAATCAGCTCAATTATATTCACGGGGTACAAACTCCGCAATTCCGCGTTGTGCAACCTTCTAAACTCCCCTGTGGCCTTATCTCTCTTCGGACCAAATATTTTCGCAATATTTTATTTTCGAAAACCTTAAGCCATTGTTCATCCTTCAAAGTAAGCGGCCACGTCTCACATCCGTAAAGAACCGTCGGAAGAATAATAGTTTTATAAATTCTAACCTTTAAGTTTTTAGATAGAAGCCGCGAACTAAGTAGCTTAGCAATTGAATAATAACACGCATTTCCCATCTTTAACCGGGACTTTAATTCTTCCTGGATTTCATTTTTTCTAGTTATAATTGAACCTAAATACTTGAATTTCTCTTGTATTGTTCAAAAGTATGCCCTGATACATCAATATCACCAAGATCGACACCGTTTCTGCTACTAATCATATATTTCGTCTTATCGGTATTTAATTCGAGTCCTATTTCTTTACCGATTTTTAATAACACACTTGTATTTAGTTTTATGGTTTCCGTGTCTTCCCCAAGCAATACCAGATCATCGGCATGCCCCAAAACCGGGAAAGAGCAGAAAAGTTTAGAAAATAACATGTATGAATTGGGTGAAGTTTATGAATGAAAGCACAGGGGCATGTTAGAAATTATTTTATCCATTTGATGGAGAAGAGAATTCAATCTATTCAGGGAATTTGGGAATTCAATGGTTTGGTGGTTCCCAAAGCTCATCTCCATATCTCCGAATAGGCCTTATGATTGTTATGTAAATGAGCCTTTTGTAATTGATTGAAACCTTAGTGAGCTTGTCTTGTAAACTTTAAATTTGCCAAAAATGGCAAAAATTTCACATTTTAAGCCAGTTTATAGGTATTTTACGTTGAAAGCCTTAGTAAATCCATATTAGTCCTCAACGCACATATTTTTTTTTTTTTTGATAAATATTATTTACAAATGAGGTTAAATAAATAATAGATTTATAGACAATTTTTTTGCTAAAAATATTATAATTCTCCATATGAAGACTAATTTGTATCTGAATACAAAAAAAACCAGATAACTTTGAGCTAAATACATAATGCAGATAAAACCCTGTTATTTCGATTTCAGAAATAAAAAGATAAAATACTGTAAATTTTCAACATTTTATATAAATAATTGGAATAAATTAATTATATAAGAAAATAATAACCCCAATCCCAGGATATTTATAAAAACCGTCCTCCATTTTATTTTCTAAAATATACTATTTTTAATACCTCATTTGGGGAGCCCGTGGCTGAGTGGTTAGCGCGCTAACCTGCCACGCTGAAGTAGTGAGTTCGAATCCCAGTCCCAGGAGGACGTTTTTCAAGCATACAAATAAATGGAGATTCACTCACAATATCCCCCGGTTGTGTGGGACCCGTCAGCTAATTGATAGCCACCCACAAAAATAGTCGTAGGAAGTGATGACCCTACCCTATAAAATGTCATTGAGTATCGCGGTGTGGAATATAAACCATACCACGCAGCCAAGGGCCACCAAGCCTTGTCGCGCCAACCGAAAAAAACACAAAAAAAAACCTCATTTAATGTTTCTCCATACGCTCTAGCCTGAAGATAAGTAGTAGATAGAAAAATGTCGTGTATGTTTAATAACATAATTCGGTTGAACAGTAAAAAAGTCCTAGTGTTAACTCCACCATTTGATTATAAATAGTACAACGTTTCGGATAAAATGTCTTCTTCAGGTGAAACATTTTTTTTTTTTGTAGTTATTGGTCTACACTTTACAATGAAAATTTTCATGGAAACTAAATATGGCATACTATAAATAAATAAAGTGGTAAAGTTAAACGCCAGTATTTTTACTTATCAATGACATTCAACCTTCACCTAACTATATCAACATTCAATATATGATTATGTGTAAATTCGTTTATGCTTCGTGTTGCCTTGCACTTTGCTGTGGCGTAACACTTTAGAACTGTTCCTTTATCACTCAGCCAAGATCGTCCGGAAATAAGTTAGTTTGAGTTTTCCATAACAAAGCCATTATATGCTACCGTTTTCCTTCTAAAAGAAGATATAAAAACCGTTATCTTCGGATCGTCTATAAAGAGTCCACTAACCCGTGAACATCCTACCCCGAAGAACGGCCGAGCTAGAGACACTCGGAGATAATACGTCAATAAAACGGAAACGCCGGACAATCCAGGTGAGCCGATAAGCATACAAACTGCCCCATCCATCTGGTATGAATTATTAAAACTTCTTAATACTTGTGCGGAGACGCCATGGAAAAAGTGGTGATAATAACTGGGTTAATTGGTACACTGGAGGAACGGCCCCAGAGATTAACATACATTTGCATTCGACATTTGGTACCAAGGGCAGCCTGCTTGTAGGGCTGTAACGAAACTGAGATGTGAAGATAAGGGCTTGTCCGAACGGGACCACAAATCCACTCGATATCATCTGTCCCGGTCTCTTTGAATTTTATTGTTTAATTGTATCGCGTCACGGGACTCTTAATAAAATCGGTTGTACAATTTAACGGCCTTAGGTTCTGCTTTTGCGATATAGCTGGAAGATTATCTCATATATCAAGGTCTATAACTTAATATGTTTATTTAGTTGTAGGAGATTCTCTGTATTAGATAAATATACGAATGATAAGATGTCTTTTGTCAGCAAAAAAACCTATTTGTCAGGAACCCTTCAATGTTATATATTTCAGGTTAATTTCCGAAAAGGCTGAACGATAAAGCTATTGAAGTATTTCTATTGCGTTGTAAAATTCGTTTTTAAACATTACATTTTATCTTCCATGTGTTCTTTTTTTAAATTCATTTATTGTAATTTACAACTGTATTAAACAACACAATGGGTAAATAAGCAGAATGAAGAGTAGTCATAAAATGTCTTGAGAAAGAACTACCCAGTGGTAGCACTTCACTGTTTTAAAGCAGTAGATCCCGAGGCCATCTTCTTTTCAATCGCCCATCAGGGATATCTAAGAAAGATAAATTACGGACAAGTGAGTTTGTGTGGGCAAGGAGTTTAGAATGGAAATTTTGTTTCTATCACGGGGTATGTCTGAAACACATGGGATGTTTAGGGCATTATGCAGGAGTTGATTTGTGACAAAATAAGGGGCATTCAGGATTTTGTAAGGATTGTATGCCGGAGGAATCAGATGGTTAAGTAGAGCCCCAAAGCTCGATTCCATATGTCCGAATCGGTCGTATAATAGTGATGTAAATAAGTCTTTGTAGTATACTGAAAGTTTTGGACGTTTGTCTAGTAAGTGTTGTAATAATCGGTATCTTCGAGCAGTTTCATGTCGTTTCAGTTTTGTGTGAGGATTCTCTGTGTTTACTCGGTAAATAATGTTTATGTATTCTAAAAAAGTATAAATTAAGGTAATTTTATACATCTGATACATTCCTTATCTTTAAGAGGTATTTTGCTCGCTTTGTTTCAGATTGCGTAGCAACGTTTTTAATTTAATTTGATATACATATCAGTAATAAAATAAGCTTACCGAACCCGAAGGTTCGATGCCGATACCATCAAAGTCTGCCTACACGGACTCGTCCAATGTTCACAGTTCAAGCCCAAGATCAGCCTTAACGCAATCCTCCCATCGACTCTTCGGCCTGCCTTTCGGACGCTTACCAGTCGGTTCAGCAAGTACCAACTTTCCTGGAATCCGTTCCTCACCGAGCCCAACAATTTCACTGGCCCATTTGAGTCTCCGCGATGCTATCAACTCAACTATATTCACAGGATACGTGTACAAGTTCCACAATTCCGCGTTGTGCAACCTTCTAAACTCCCCAATGGCCTCATCTCTCTTCGGACCAAATATTTTACGCAGTGCCTTATTTTCGAAAACCTTAAGCCGTTGTTCATCCTTCAAAGTAAGCGGCCACGTTTCACATCCGTAAAGAACCGCCGGAAGAATAATAGTTTTATAAATTCTAATCTTTAAGTTTTTAGATAGAAGCCGCGAGCTAAGTAACTTAGCAACTGAATAATAACACGCATTTCCCACCTTTAACCGGGACTTTATTTCTTCCTGGAGTTCATTTTTCTTGTTATCATTGAACCTAAATACTCGAATTTCTCTACGTGTTCAAAAGTATGCCCTGATATATCAATATCACCGATATACATATCAATACTTGTAAATAACAAACCATTGTGTAATAATTTGCAGCGTTTTTTATATAATAGCTTTCCTTATTAAACATCGCTCCGTATCAGCCTACATTTCCAAAGGAGAGACAAGCTAAATAAGGGGTTATAAATGTTTAATAGATGTGAAACAAATTCGTTTTCATTTGGCTTCTTCCTCTTTGGAAATGTCCTCTTTGGGAAAAGGCATGCGAAGAGGACAGGCCATATATCGATGAGGAATCCCACTTGGGAATACCTACAACCTCCAGCCCTAGTTAATAAGATACGGCAGGAATCTCAGGCATCTCTGCTGGGATCTCATGCTCATGTGTTTTTCCCTGTTTTTTTTTTAATATTTTCTTTTTATACAAGTCATCAGAATGGATTGAAAATTGCTCAATCGTACTTTATTAAATGTTATATGAGAGTTATAGAGTCGTTCAAATAATTTAAAAAATCATTATCGTTGTTTGTAAAGGTTTAGTGAACTCATACCTTAGATAAATAACCGTAAATCTAAAATAGCGCTTGTATTTTACAAAAGTAATAGTTTTCCCCGTGTGAATATTTAAGAATTTAAATAAATAAAATTATTTTATGCTTACCGGGAAAAAGAGCTGAAGTGATTTGGAACAGGAAGAAAAATTTGGTGCGACACGACTTTCACTTACCTCCATTTTTAAAATCAGTGAAAGAATTTTCAAATACAGTTAGAGATGAAAATACGTGAAACTATTAAAGAATTAATTAACTTGAATTTATATAGAAACATGTGTTTTATTAAAAAATCAATTATATTATTATAATCAGTTAGTTTCATCTTCTTTTCATCACTCTCTATTAACTTTTAAAAGCTTAAGTATAAGATAATATTTTTTCTAATATCTTTAGCTTTCCAACGGTATATCATACATACATATTACTGCTCTTATGTTCAAAAACAAAAAATTGCATTAAAAACAGATTTTTTTCTGTTTTCTCCTTTAGTTGAGTATCGAATTCATTCAATTTATATATTTACCTGTTTCTCATCAGTGGTAATAAGATAATAAAGTTATTTTTATAGAACCTACTGAATTAAAGATACTTTGAAGAACGAAAATTTAAAATATCGGCATTTTAATGCTGTCAGACCATTTTAATCCGAATGAAACCTATAGTATATTAAAGCCCATTAAATTTTACATCGATATAGCTAGTTTAATAAAAATCGTCGGAACCGTTTTCGAGAAAATCGAAAAAAAGTGCAAAATGCATGGTGTAAAGTGGCTCTTCTGGTGAGCTCATTTTGATAAAAAAAGTTTTGTAGCGTCTCGGGCGTATAGTTGTCTTAAATATGAAATTTCAGTTTCATAGGACTTACCGTTTCCGCCCGGGAGTTACCACACACACACACACACACACACGATAGCTATACTTTCCCTTACTATATATAGTAACTGAAAGTAAAAATATTGAGTGTCTAGAATAGTAAAATCTTGTGAGCACAACAAACAAAATTCATTTGCATCCGTTGTTAATTTAAGAAATTTGAAGTAATGTTAGACATAAAAAAAAAAACGTTAAAGCATTAAACTGAGTTTTCATGGGGACATGGATAAATAAGCCAACGATAGAAATCACTATCTGGGATAATCACTTAAATTTACGCCCTTTTCGTCTTTCTGTATTAGCTTTGTATATAAGATAACACTTTTTCTAAATTCTATTCGCAAAAAAAAAAATAAATAAATAAAAATACCTATAAAAATATGTTTGCTTTTTTCTCTTCTATTTATTAATCAAAATCGTTTAACTTATATGTTCACCTGTTTTTTAGCAATTCTAAAAAGATGATATGGTTATTTTTTCGGATCTACAAATTCAAAGTACTTTAATAGAAGAAGACAATTTATGGTTCTACTTAACATTCAAGCCCTGTCGACCTATTTCGATCAGAATGAAACCTCTATGATTAAATTTTACACCGATATAAGGAGTTTAATAAAAAATTTCAGAGTCGTTCGGAGCTCGTGGAAAGCAAGAATCGCGCTATTAGTTTTTATAGAACGAGAAGAAAAGAGGAGACATTTTCATTGGTTTATTGACATATAATAACTTCTTATTAACATGTATTTTTTATTGCATATTAATTTTTATAAAAGCTTACCCTTTCCAACCGTATTTTATACATCTATACTACTACTCATAATTCATGAAATATTTCTTGATGGCTTGACCATAAAAAATAAAAACTGTACCTCTACAACTCATGAGTGTTCTTGGGCTCATCACATATAGAGATTCATACTGTTTTACGACCAACGGTCGTGCAAGGAGGTTATTAGGCCTAGAACAGGCTCAGCCACCAGATTTTGGGCACCCACACAATAGAGGCTAGGTGTGCCCCAGGAGGGTCTCCATACTCCATCCAAAGTCGTTCCCCCGCTGAAATAACACAATAAGTAATTCTGTCTTAGCCAGGGTTCAAACGACAAGTCCGGAGAATAGGAGACTAGTGCTCTACCCACTATACCACGACGCTCCCTAAATGGCTTGATTATAGTAAAGAAAACTTTAGTTGTACAGATTATAGGTTATAGAACTGCAGGAAAGAATGCCTTAAATGACAGAGGAAATTATATCAAAATCCCAAGGATATAGAAGAAGCCAAGAATCAATAAAATTTCTTCTCTACCGATGGTTGGAAATCAGTATGATAATATAATGTCTGCTGTTGGTGGCACTGAAAAACTCCTTACTCCTGGATTCGAACCAATTCTTGAGATTTCGAATACAGTTCATTCGACACATTCCTCTCCCTCTCTTTTATGTATTGTATTGTACCATTTCATATTTCTCAGCTTTCATAAGATCTCCAAAATAATTTATCTTGGACGTTTCTATCTCTGGTACGTTTTTTATCCTGCATCAGCACCACATCTCATATGAAAGAAATCTTTTTATGTATAGAAAGATAAAACTTGATATCAAGAAAGAAAGTTAGTGAATGTTGTTTTTTAGCCAGATTTTTAATTGTGCCAATAAGTAAGTCGCTGCTTATAAGTTTGCAGGTTCTTTTCACCTAGGCTCTTGGACTATTTCTTTGATGAGATGGACAATCGTCGCAGAAGTGATAAGAGCGCCGTAGGGCCGAGGCTAAATAATGCACATAAATTTCACTAAATAACCACCGGAGCTGGTTGTCACCTCCCTCCCGACGCGAGGGGGGAATCTTAAACAGAAGCCGCCTTTTTACCCCGCCCTTAATAACTTCATTTGTTTTTCTTCAGGAATCCATTTTCAATTATTTCCAAACTGTGTCCGCTCCCGACCGGGGCTCGTTAAAGAAACCTCTTCCCGAGCAGTCTTTTATTTAGCCTGATCCCCTTGTGTGGCTTCTTGTCCCGCGACCAGCTCCTTTTTGCGGGGAGCCGTCGTGTATAAATAAAATATGACGTCCTCCGGTTCTTCAGCGGCATTCCTCCGGCCAAGAGGACTGAGGATAATTATGTCGCGTGTTTTATGAACAATTTATGAGGTGTAGCAGACCGTTTTTCTCATATATCTCAGGAAATTTCACTTGTAGAGGATATTAGTAATTATATTGAAATATTTTTTAAATTTTACTTAAAAGATGATTAGAAGAGGAAATAAATTATTTAATTCCATAATGTAAGAATTTCCATATAAAAGAAATATATACAGCTTGTGTTGATATTCATATTAAATGAAATACAAATCTCTAGCCAATAATATGATATAATTTGATAATATAATATAGTAATTTTATAACTACCTGATCCCTAAAAAGTTGTTCTGCCTTATTTTATTTATAAATTATTTTGAATTGTCTTACAAGAAATGTCCTTATTTCCATATAAAAGAAATAGATATAGTTTGTCCATATTCAATGAAATACGAATCTCTAGCCATAATATGATATAATTTGATAATATTTATAAATTATTTTGCATCTTTTTACAATTTTATCAAAAACTATGTACAATTGCATATTTTTAATATCATGTAGGTTTTATTCTGATTGAAATAATCTGACAGGTCTTAAAAATTTGAAATTTTCATTCCCTGAAATAACTTTAACTTTGTCCATTCAAAATAATTAACCTTATTGGGATTGATAAGAAGCGGTTAAATATAGAAGTTGAAAGAATTTTATAACCAACTAAAGAAAAAAAGATCTTTTTTTTTTTTTTTTTTTTTTAATCTAGGGACAGTAATATAATTGTATAATACTGCTAGAGAGCTAAAGATTTTATAAAAAAATATCATATTATTTACAAAATTGTAAAAAATAACGTAAAGTAATGGAAAAGCTTAAACTTATTTACGTATTAGACTATTATACATAATACCCGAATAAAAACAATTAAAAAAAAATTATGAATAGGCGAACCTGAATCGCCTAGCGGTATAAAATATACTTTATGACTTATCCTAATTCCTACTAAATCTACAAAAAAAATCATAAAAATCGGTCCAGCCATTTCTGTGGAGTACGACCACTTACAGCGTGACATGAGACTTTTTTTATTAAATTTGTAGTATTTTTTTATTTCACTTGCTTATTAGCCAAATGTGAACTAAGATAGAATATAGCGGAAGATAAATTTTTAAATGTTTTCCGGCTCCTCGAGTCAAAATAACCAAGTCTCGCAAATACGGTTTTTGTGTATTTGGTAAATCTAGTTTAGAAACCGTAATTCGAACAACACTGAGATTAAGGTTTTAGATCAATGGTTTCTAACAAAAAATTTTTGCAGACCCCTTCAACCTACCATAATAATTTAAATGTATTTAATAATTTATGTTAAATGAATTTATGTTAAATACGAAACCTGTATTCCTGAGATGGTCAAGTAGAGAAAATAAGTACACAAATGAACTAGGCTCTAAAATCTACTTCAATCGATAAAACATTAAAATCAGTGCATAGCTAAATTTTGAAATTCTAGATTATTTTCGTCATTAAATTCGTCATTGGAACTGGGACTAAACGTTAGAATAAATTTCATGTCAGACTGACCCTAAATTCAAACCCTCTGACTCAAAACCTATCAACTGCCACAAACCCATATAATCTGCCCAAAAGACTGTCGAGGCGCTGGCCAAGAGACCTGAAATATTAAAAGTTATTAGTTTTTTTTTACCTATCTTATGCAGTTTGTTACATCTTTTGTTAGCATATTAGCTTATTGCATAAGCAGATAGCAAATAAAATTGTAATGCCAAAAACTTCTATGAATAAATAAATAATTAATAGATTATTTTTAGTTTCTTTTTAAATAAAACAAGTGATCCGTATTTTTCAGTCAACAACATTTTTTCTCTCTTTTTCAGGCTTTGGTCATATATATATATTGTCACATTAGAATAAAATATAATTTATGCTGAAACCAACCTTATCAGTTTGTTTGTTTGTTTATTCGTTTAACGTCACTTTTATGCAACTATGGCTAATCGGACGATGCTACAGTGGAAGTCCTAAATTTTGCCTATCCAGGTTTTATTCGGATAGGGATCTTTAACGAGTACCTGACATCGCACAGGCTCGGGACCACCTTTTATCGTCTCCTCCGAAGGACAGCGTAACTAAGGAATTTTTACTCTCATTAAAAAATCCTAGGACCACCTGCGGGATTGAACCCGTGACCTTTGGCATGGGAGGCTGTTACGCTAGTCACCCAGCTACAAGTGATCTCCCCTTGTCAGTTTGTTATTGTCTATTATCAGTATATAATATGCTGACATGGTTGGTTTAAGCCTAAAATATTCATTGTTGTGTGAAAAATATGGATCACTTGTTTCGTTTAAAAAGAACCTAAAAATAAAATTATTCACTGAAATAAATACATATATAATAAAAATTAAAGCTAGATTATATTAAGGTCTAGTCTTTGAATAAAGATAATAAAAACAAAAAATATTGTAAAACATCTAAATAAATTAAATATAAGTTGTTATATATGCAAGTTACAAGTCAATATGAAAAGTCTGTCTTCTCATCCACGAATATGTCTTTTACCAAATAAAAGTTGTAGGTTTTTTTTTTTTTTCACCCTCAGTTTGAAATGATTAAGTTCTGATGGTGTTGCTTGAATCTCAGGAAGACAGTTCCCTTGCCTGAAATTTAGTGAACAATTTTTTTTAGTAATATAAAATTTGTCACAATGGTCTACCGTTTATGAGCAATATTGTTTCGAATTGAAACAGCCACGTTTTGTTACATATATAGAGTGTTGAGTCTTAATTTATATGCTCTGTTTCCAAAAAGCTGCGTCTATGTTGCTCGCATTGGAAATTAAAAGTAGCTTTATTGTTTTAAATGAAAAAAGTCTCGCATCGTCTACTTTTTTAAGTGTTGTGGCTTTTGTGTCTCTGTTAGTGCTGGTCGAATCAAAATTTTGACGTCAGTTCTGATGTAAGAAATTGAATAATAATAATAGCTGTTATCACCAAATGTAGCCGGCTTAGATTTATCTAATGATCACCATTCTATCCCAAACCTCCGAGGTCAGACTTAACACAATCCTCCCATCGACGCTTCGGCCTACCTCTACCTCCAGTCGGTTCGACGCATACCAACGTTTTCAGAATTCCTTCTTCACTGAGCCCAACAACTTCACACACCTATTTGTTTCGGCGCGATGCTATCAATTCATTTATACTGACATGATACAAGCTCCGTTATTCCGCTTTTTGTAACCTTCTTAATTGCTCAGTGTTCTCATCTCTCATAGGACCAAATATTTATTTATCGAACCTTATTTTCCAAAACCTTAAGGTTTTTTTTTATCCTTCAAAGTGAGCGACTATGTTTGACGTCCAATAGAACTGTCTGAAGAATAATAGTTATATAAGTTCTAACCTTCTAGTTTCCTGTTAAGAACCACAAGCTAAGCAATTTCGCTAAATAATAACACGCCTTTTCCTGCCTTTGACCGCGATTTTATTTCCTCTTGGACTTATTTTTATATTTATCATAGAATCTAATAATAATAATAATAATAGGCTTAGCAAACCCGAAGGTTCGATGCCGATACCACCAAATTCCGCCTACACAGACTCGTCCAATGTTCACCATTCAAGCCCAAGCTCCCGAGATCAGTCTTAACGCAATCCTCCCATCTCCGCTTCGGCCTACCTTTCGGACGCCTACCAGTCGGATCAGCAAATACCAACTTTCTCGGAATCCGCTCGTCATCGAGCCCAACAACTTTACTCGCCCATTTGAGTCTCCGCGAAGCAATCAGCTCAATTATATTCACAGGATGTAAGTTCCGCAATTCCGCGTTGTGCAACCTTCTAAACTCCCCAGTGGCCTCATCTCTCTTCGGACCAAATATTTTACGCAATTCCTTATTTTCGAAAACCTTAAGCCGTTGTTCATCCTTCAAAGTAAGCGGCCACGTTTCACATCCGTAAAGAACCATTGGAAGAATAATAGTTTTATAAATTCTAACCTTTAAGTTTCTAGACAGAAGCCGCGAGCCAAGTAATTTAGCAAATGAATAACACACATTTCCTGCCTTTAATCGGGACTTTATTTCCTCCTGAATTTCATTTTTCTTGTTATCGTTGACCCTAAATACTTAAATTTCTCTACGTGTTCAAAAGTATGCCCTGACATATCAATGTCACCAAGATCGCCACCAGTAGCAGAAACACTAATCATATATTTCGTCTTATCGGTATTTATTTCGAGTCCTATTTCTTTACCGGTTTCTATTAACACACTTGTATATAGTTGTATAGTTTCCGTGTCTAGCAGTACCAAATCATCGGCGTATCCCAGAACTGGATTTTTATCACTCATATTTAAACCATTCCCGACATTTCCCTATTAAATAAGATATTTTGATTACATTAAAGTATCAGCCTGACGGATCGGGATAGACCACCCAGACGACAGACCCCAGAAGGATTGATGGTCAGTGTTGGAGGAGAGCTGTTGGATTATGTACGCTAAGGTGTGAACTGGAAGAGCGAATGATGATAGATCCGAGAGGGCCAAGATCTATGGATCATCATCCATCATTCAGGCCTCAAGCCTCAGGTTTCTCAGTTCAACCTCACTGAACTTTTATTTTCTTCACCGAGATATTATTTTTTTTTAACCAAAGGCACACTTACAGGTATGTTATTTTCAAACATGAGTATATTTGCTACATTTTGCCTTGCAATTTTAAGTATTTAAATTTTCATTCGTTAAAGACCATTCAGTGTTGTTAATTTTCATTTCAGAATTTCGGCAATCTAACGTTTTCTTGCGTATTTTTTTTTTTCGTATAAACTAAAAACATTTGCCAATAGCAGTGGTTAAACTTTTGATACATTATGGTGTAATGTTGTATACCAATACTACCAGCACCATCCGCACTTTTGATAAATAACTCCATTATTTGCTTTCTATACCATTTTTAAAATTCTGGTCAAAGGAAAACAAAGAGGTAGAAAAGTAAAACAAGATAACTTTAACGTTAAAAAGCCTTTATGATTTCATATTTGGGGCTCCAAAACTTCTTCTAGAGATTTCAATCTCATTGCCGTCCCTATTTGAAAACGATATTGTCTACCCGAGGTATATGACTTCGCTAGAAATCTTCATATCCAGAAGGAAGTGCCTAATGTAATATTTTATAATATCACTACCTGACCCATCAAACATTGTTCTGCCTAATTTTATTTATAAATTATTTTGCATCTTTAATAATTTTATCTAAAACTATGTAAGAGTTCTGCGCATGCGCGTGAGTATAGCAGTCATATTTCAAGTCGGCTCTCGGATTTCTTGCTTTTACAGTTGGATTTCACTTCAGCACAGTCTTGAAAACATCATCAGACTTCAGGATAACAACAACAGTTATTATTGGAGCAAACAGCGGTAAGTTGTGATATAATTTACAGTGTAAAGCGAATGCTGAGTCACCTCTTCATATCAGCTGATTGCCAATAGCCCGGCAAGGCTGGTCTTGCCTAACTTTTTTTAAGTTATTGTTTTTTTCCCACATCTGGTTATTATTTAATTACTTTCTATACATGAAATGCGATATTATCATCAAGTAATGTCCTCCAAAGCTTCAACTAAAAGATCTAGATCTAGTGGTTCAATCCCGTCACCTACAAAACAAAGACCCCGCCGTGATACTAATAAAAGATTAAATCTACAAGCAACCCCTTCCGGTACTAATTCAGAATCTGAACCACAACCTGGCACATCTTCACAAGGGATGACTGACGAATCGCCGTTTTTCACCCCAAATCCTTTTCAGATTTTACATAATGAAAAAGAAAACATGGAATCTACTCCTATACCTAGTGAACCACGGCCTCCTCCAATATTTGTCAAAAATATTAGAAATTTCCAGTTGTTGTGTGCGCAATTGAACAAAATTACCGAATCTACCAGCTACTACTGTATGAGTAGAATCAATGATACCAAAATATCTCCTACTACTGCCGAGACATATAGAAAAATAGTGAAATACCTAACTGAAACCAAAGCAGATTTCCATACCTATCAGCTACGCCAAGAGAGAGCTTTAAGGGTTGTAATCAGAAACTTACACCCCTCGACACCAGTTGAAGCTATTAAAGAAGAACTAACGGAGATGGGCTATAAAGTGCGGCAAGTCACTAACGTCCTAAAGGATAAAATTCCTCTACCTCTCTTTTTTGTGGATTTGGAACCAGCTGAAGGAGTTGAAAAAATCTATGACCTCAATAGATTGTACTATTCCAGTGTAAGAGTTGAAAAACCTTACACAAAGAGAGAGATAATTCAGTGCCATAATTGTCAAGCATATGGTCATACTAGAAGTTATTGTCATCACATACCTCGATGCGTGAAATGCGGTGAACAGCACAAGTCTGTGGAGTGTACAAAACCAAAATCAACACCAGCTGTATGTGCTCATTGCCTGAAGGACCACCCGGCCAACTATAAAGGATGCCAAATCTATAAGGAGCTGAGGACCAGGTTTCAAAAACCTCAAGTACTGGATGAAACAGCAAGACAAGTAAGAAACAGAAGAGAACCCTCAAAACTTATTGATGCCAATTTATCATTTGCCCACTTACTTGGAGGTGGGAATCAAAGTACTGAAGCCGTGGCCCTGCCGGAACTACAAAATGTACCTCAATCCATTCCACATAACCTCTTTCTCAAAATGTAACCAATCCTAAGAATCCTAATCCACCACAAATCTCTCATATTCCTCCTCCTTCAAACGCCACAGACCTTACCAGTTTGATGACATCCTTTATTTCCGAAATTAAATCCCTTGTTATGCCCCTAATATCACTCCTTACGAATCTCGTAACAAATCTCATTCCTGCCTTAAAAAAACCATAAATGACCTCACCTAATTCCTTATCCATTCTCCTTTGGAATGCGAATGGTGTTAGAACTCACACTGACGAACTTACAGCCGTACTGCAGGACAAAAACATTGATGTTGCACTCATTACTGAAACTAGACTAACCACTAAACAGTACTTTAAAATACCAGGATACACGACATACCGGACAGACCATCCAGACGGCAAAGCCCATGCCGGTACTGCTGTCATAGTCCGCCGATCCCTCACCCATCACTTACACCCAATTTCCGCCCACGATTACCTACAAGCAACTTCCATCGTTATCAAAACCTTTTCCTTTCCGCTTATCATCGCATCAGCATACTGCCCTCCTAAACATCCCATTTCCTCTGCCCAATTTGGATCCTTCCTCAACTCCTTGGGTAATCACTTCATTTTGGGTGCAGACTTAAACGCTAAGAACCAACAGTGGGGTTCTAGAACCACCAATTCTCGTGGACGGACATTGCAGTCTGCACTCAACTCCCGACGCTTTCATCTCCTACCTCCCGATTCTCCTACCTACTGGCCAACAGATCCTAACCGTAATCCTGACATCCTCGACTTCTTCATCCACAGCGGATTAGGCTCTCTGAATTTTTCCATAGCTCGCCTTGATGAACTATCCTCTGATCATAGTCCATTGATTCTAAATGTATCCATAACACCTATTCCTAAACCTATCCCACCGTCATTCATTAGGGGCCCTGTCAACTGGAACCTCTTCCGCGAAATTCTCACTAATGATATTGACCTCAGAGTGATTCTCAAAACCCCAAATGACCTTGACGACGCCGTATATTCCTTTACAACCGCTATTCAACAAGCCGCCTGGACTGCCTCCTCTCCCAAACAATCCCAAATAATTCCTTACAAAAGCCATTTACCACAACACCTGACAGACCTCATCAACAGGAAACGTCGAGCTAGAACATTATGGCAACGCACCCGCCACCCAGAAGATCGCCGCTCCTATAATTTTTTTTGTAGAAAATTAAAGCGGGAGTTGGCGATCTTCCGTTCCCAATCCTACAATACCTACCTCTCTTCTCTCTCGACTCGTGACAATTCCCTGTGGAATGTCACGAAGAGAATCCTAAAATCCCACACCATTTCCCATCCTCTCCGGCGCTGTGATGGTTCCTGGGCTGCTTCTGACAAGCATAAGGCCGAGGAATTCGCACAGCACCTTTCCAAAGTTTTTACTCCTCATCCAGAGCTTAATCCAACCCATACTGCAGAAGTTGAAGAGTTCCTCACGTCACCAATACCACTATCCTTACCACCTAAAGCAGTTAATCCCTCTGAGGTCAGATATCTTCTTAAAAAGCTTCCTCTCCGCAAATCTCCTGGATACGATCTCCTTACTCCCCAAATCTTAAGACAACTTCCACCTAAAGCCATTACATTCCTTACATATCTCTATAACTGTATCCTACGCACTACCTATTTTCCTCTCTTATGGAAACATTCAACTATGATCCTTTTCCTAAAACCAGGCAAACCTTCTAACAACACGTCATCTTACAGACCTATCAGCCTACTTCCGATCCTCTCAAAAATTTTCGAAAAGCTCCTACTAAAACGAATCCTAGCCAAATTTCAAAATTTTCCTTCGCATCAGTTCGGATTTCGTTCTCAACATTCCACGGTTCAGCAAGGACTCCGAGTTGTAGACCACATTTCCTCCGCCCTTGAGTGCAAGGAGTATTGTTCGGGTGCCTTTCTGGACATAGCTCAAGCTTTTGACCGGGTGTGGCACCTGGACTGCTCTTTAAGCTCAAAACCCATTTACCTCAATCCTTATACCTAATCCTCCGATCCTATTTATCCAACCGCTCCTTCCGAGTTCGCTGTGGTTCCGAATTTTCCGAACAATATACTGTTGAGGCCGGTGTTCCTCAAGGCAGCGTCTTAGGACCCGTCCTCTACATCCTCTTCACCGCCGATATCCCTACTGACCCCAATACCTTTCTGGCAACATTTGCTGATGACACAGCCATTTTATCATCCAATTCTGATCCTGAAGCAGCATCGCTAAATCTCCAAAAGCACCTTTCCCTTGTCGAAGACTGGTGCAATGCTTGGCGCATTAAGGTAAACGAAAGCAAATGCACTCACGTAACATTCACCCTTCGACGCAAATCCTGTCCAACGGTTAATTTCAATTCCATACCGCTTCCTTCCTCAGACACAGTCCGGTATCTCGGCTTTTTACTAGACAAAAGACTGACGTGGAACCCACATACAAGACTAAAAAGAAAAGAACTCAACCGCAGATTCGGCCAGTTATACAGACTACTAAACAGAAAATCTCATCTTACAGTTGACAACAAATTACTAATATACAAGACATTACTGAAACCTATATGGACCTACGGACTTTAACTGTGGGGGACAGCTAAACATTCTAACATTAAACGCATCCAATCCTTCCAATCCAAAGTCCTCCGAACAATAGTTAATGCTCCTTATTACGTTACCAACTGTACCCTACACCATGACCTTAATATTCCGTTTGTTTTAGACCTGGTACCATCCAAATTTTCCAAATTTCATCAGAACCTTAGTCATCATCCTAACCCTCTAGCACAATCCCTATCCAGCACCACCCATCCCTACAATCCTCCTCGAAGATTGAAACGGCAGTGGCCACGAGACCTATTGTAAACATTTAAACTGGAGTTCTGACAATGGTCAGATCCTCCACTCATGTACGGTATGTTTGTGGCTACAGCGCCCTAACTCAGCCTCCACTGGCTCAGACCAGTGATGCGGCTGAGATAGAGGTGCTGGGATCTCTTGGATTCCGCTTTTTCCTCCACAAGTGGAGGAAAAAGCGCTTGCTGGGGTCCCTTTAGCAATTGTATATATTGTATATAGTTATGATTGTGTATAAGATGTTTATTTATTTGCCAACTTTTTATTTATCTCAATAATAGGTTTATGTTTCGATTTGTTTTGTTTTTTATTTATTATTATTATTTTATTGTATATATTTGAATTTATGTTATATTTTATGAAATTTGACCATTATTATTATTTTCTGTATATATAGTATGAATGTGGTCTCTTATCAATATTATTATTGTTCATTTTGTAACAAATTGTAATATATCTCAATAAAAAAAAAAAAAAAAAAAAAAAAAAAAAAAAAAAAAAACTATGTAAAAAATTGAATAGGCTCTCATATCATGCAGGTTTCATTCTGATTGAAATAATCTGACAGGACTTAAAAATTTTAAATTTTTATCCTCTGAAGTAACTTTAATTATATCCATTAAAAAAAATTAACCTTATTTTTTGTATTTTTTTTAATAAGGACAATAATATATATATATATATATATATATATATATATATATATATATATATATATATATATATATATATATATATATATATATATATTGGAAAGCTAAAGATTTGGATCTTATTTACAAATTTGTAAAAGGTGACCCGAAGTGAAGAAAGAACTTAAACTTATTACTGACTATTATGCATAACACCCGAAAGTGCCTAATTGTCTCTGAAAGCCCTTTGGTCACGATGTTTTGAGATTTTAATATCAAGACTTTTTTTTCAGGTTGATAAATTTTTTTTGTAGTTGGGTAATCATTGTTATGAGCTTTTTTCCTAAACTTGCTATCAAAACCATACCGTCTGCAAACTTCAGTTTATTTAAATCCATTATATTGTGAGAGAATATCATGTCTTCTCAATCCAGTGACTCGACGATATCGTTCTAGTTCTGCAATTGACATGCTTGGAGAAAAGGAATCCCTTTACCAAACTCCTTTTCTCATCGGGAATATTTTTCCTCTTCGATCCATTTCTTCTCTTCTTCCAGTGGCGCGACAGGCCGCGTAGGCCCTGGGCCTCGCAGTGTAATTTCCTGGGAGATTACACTCACGATTAAAGATGCATTTAGTAGTGTAGGATCATCACTCCCTACGCCTTATTTTGTGAGTGGCCACCATTTGGCTGACGGGTCTCACATACCCGGGGGAGAAGCTGTGAGTGAATCCCATTTATTTACACATTTATAAAAGCCATATTCTATCCATTTTTTCCATTTTTATGTATCCCTTATTATCAATATACATAGTTTCTATTATTCATTACTCTTCTTAGCTTGTTGTGGTATATGCTATCGAATGCTTTTTTGAAATCGATGAATCACAGGTAGATTTTGTAATTGCAGTTGTAGGCGTTATATTACAGACATAGTTTTTCTCAACTTTACTTGATCTTTTGGTAGGCTTTGGTCAATTGTTTTTGATATTCTGGCGTTTATTATTTTAGAGAAGAGCTTACATAAAGTGGACTTTTGTTGTGGATCAAGATTTTTTTTTTCAGATATAAGATCCAACACCAAGGCAAATAAAAAATCTTAAATGATGGGTTAAGTGATCCGTTTGAAACAATGAATGAATGCAATGCGTTATTTTCTTTCTACGTATATGTTCATTATTTCATTTGATCTGAATGATAAACTGTATCTCATAATAATAAATTAAAATCGAGTGCTAATGATGAGATCATTACATTACAAGCAGGTGCTGCTGTAAGAAGAGATAGGTACCTCCCCGTGACAGACCTACAGTACTCCGTACCCCCGATAAATCCCCAGAGCGACAGACAGACACCTACCGGAGTACGTACAATTACAGTACGGCAGCTGTTGGCTATGTTAATGTAAAGGAAGCGATCTTCTTATCTATGTTAATGCTTTCCGAAACGTTAGCTTGCCTTATTTATTAAATGGCCAACTGTTACGCACCCTAAACAGTCTCCGCTCTTTCAGTTCTCTTTTTTCATCAAATTATTGTGGTCTCGGACTTTTTTTTTTCTTTTAATGCCTATCGTTGATAGCGGTCGATGGAGCGAAAACGACATTTGGTCTTCTAATTCGATAATCCAACCTCCTGAAACGAATATATTCAACTGAAACGGAGAAGCCCCAACGAAATACATAAGTGTGATGTGAAACAATACAGAAGTAATTGTTTCCTGAGGTCCAAAACACCCTGAACGTTTAATTAGAAGATGGTCTTGTTCTAACTTGCGCCATTTCCTAAGAACTTTTATAAAATAGTATATGCACAACTGGTTAAGGGTATTTTGTTACAACAAGTACTACATCCATTTCATTATTAAGTAATTGTTCATTGATCCAATTAACTTGAATGTTAATTTAAATTTCTTTTTTTACGTCTTGGAAAGGAAAAGATTGAGCATGCTTAAATAGATAAATGGAATTAAATTAAATACGAACACTTTACTTTTTGGAAAGAAATGAAAAAACTTAGAATAGAATAGAAAAAAGATATTTATTCTGGGACAAGGTCCCTTAAGAACAATTCATATGTACAATTAAGATATATATAATGTGTCTGGCTATAATAAAACAATAGAGTAAAATAAATAAATAATAACTTCTGGTGCATTAAACAAAACTAAACATTGAAATTGATTCATAATTGATCCATATAAAAATATTAACAATAAATAACAAATTTTCTATTTGATTTGAGATATCTTATTGAGCGTCTGTTTGGGATGACAGTAGGTACTGGAATAGCCTAGACTTGAATGATGGCAGGGAAGAAGCATGGCGGATATGAGTAGGTAAGGAATTCCATAGAGTAGTGGAGCGGACAATAAAGGAATGATGAAAAGTTGTTGTTCTATGGGTAGGAATGTAAAGGTCGGAATGGCGCGATCTTGTTTGGAGAGAGTGGACTGACGATTTAAATTGCAGAAGTCTGTAGATATATGGAGGTAGCTGGGAGTTGATTGTTTGGTAAAGATATGATCCTAGGAAATATTGTCTTCGGATAGAAGGATGGAGCCACTTTAACTCACTGTATAAATGGGTCACATGAGACCTCTTCGGTGTACCAAGGACAAATCTTAAAAATATGTTCATAATTCGCTTTAGCCTGTCCTCGAGCACAGCCGAGAGGCCGCCATATACCATACAGCAATAGTCAAAGTGGGGGAAAATAAATGAGGATACAAGGAGCTTACGGGTAGACAGTGGAAGAAGATGACGGGAACGATTGAAAAATTTGAGGGTACTTATTGTTGTTTGGGAGATTTGGGCAATATGGGGTTTCCAGGAAAGGGTTTGGTCGATGGTAATACCTAGGGTTTTGACAGAGGAAGTGAAGGAAATTCTTTATTATCCTGCGAATAAAGTCCCTTGATGACCGGAAACAACGTGATCATGGCTTGGAACAACAAATTACTGAACTAAAAAATAATTAAGGTTGTTATATATGTACATATTTACAAATCAGGCTCTTAGAATGAAAATAAGAAAACAGATAATTTTAGTAATATAAACACACACAAAAAAAAAGAAGTGGTATTTATAGCATTTGCAATTTGAGGTTATCGTGTGTTCGACTGTGTTAGGATAAGGTGGTTGAAAAGGAGCGATTTTAAGGAGGCAGCCGTTCTTACATGACGGATCTCAGGAGGGATAGAATTCCAAAGAGAGGTTGCTTTGGCTAGAAAGGACAAGTCAAAGGCAGCAGTACGGCAAGGAGGAGGGTAGAGGTCAGAAAGAAGGGATCTGGTAGAACGGGACTGAATTGATGATTTAAATTGAAGGGATTGGAAGAAATAGCTGGGACGATGAGTTCTGATAACCTGGTAGAGGAAGGAAGCTAGGAAATACTGGCATCTGTAACGAGGATGAAGCCACCTTCATTCGGCGTAATACTAGGTTATATGCTTGTCTCTGGTGATCTCGAACTGCATTTTCCAAACACTCTTTTGAGGCATGTTTGCAAAACCACATATGCATGGGTTTTTAAATTAACATATTTTTTAGGGAGTCCTTACCAAGTTTCTGATTGGATAAAATAGCCATATTAAATTAAAGAGACATATTATGAAAACTTACCTAGCAGTTATAATTTATCAAGGATTAAAATCACTGATATCATTAAAACTATTATAACAAATATTTCCTCGTTATTTACACTGTGTGTAAATAACGAGTTATATATTAGTTTTAGTTCTGATTCAGCTGTAGAATTATCCATAAATATTATTATGAGATATGACATAAGAGTTTTATTCATCTTTTGATTATTTAATTTGTTTGTTTTATACGGTAGAACAATATATTACAGTTGAGTTAATGACTTCTTTATCTGAGACCAGACGAAAGGATCCCACACAGAGACGAACGCCATAGGTAAAAGAGGACGAAGATAGACCCCAAATGGGCCTGGGAGATCAAGATGGAGAAGAACAATACTAATTACAGTGTCCCTCCTTGCCCACAAATATTTCAATATCACAGCACGGCCTCAACTCCCACTAATAAAAGAGAAGGAAGCTACCTTAGATCTGAGATATTTATACACGCCCAGGCAATTAGTTCTCCCACTTACGGTGCATTTAGTTGTAAAGTTAACAACCTTTCTGTTTGCTGATTGCAATAATACGGCTATAATTCCGAGTATGTTATCGTCGGCTGAACATTCCTCGTGGTAATATCCTCTGAGTGGGATAGAGATGCCAATCTTCAGTAGTCACGCCTCAATCTGCACTCGGTTGCACTGTGCTAACTTCATAACTACGCCATAAATCTTTCACGTTCTTAGTGGGTAGAGAGAGCCTCGCATTTTATATGTTTATTGAAACTTCTTAAAGAAAGTATAAAAGTGCACAAAAATAAAAACGACTTTCATCACTTACAAAACGAGAACGAACTGACTTGGTCGAATCAAACTCAAAAAATCATATCTATTGATATTTACTATTGGGTCCGTTTTTATAATTTCTGAAATGCATATTGGATTTTGCAGAACTCTGTTGTTTTCTTCCTAATGTTTACATATTTAATGTAAACAGTTACTAATCCTCTACCTTTGTATTATAAACATTAGCTTCCCAATCAATTACCCACTTTTTAGTATACCTCCAAATATGATCATGGAAACACGCGATTTTCGAGTAATATTTTTGTACGACTTTAAACTCGGCTATTCAGCAGCTGAGGCAGCTAGAAATATTTGCAAGGCGTTTGGGGAAGGAAATGTTAATGAACGGACCATTCGCCGTTGGTTTGCTAAGTTTTCAGCTGGGGATACCGACTTGGAAAACTTGCCCCGAGGAAGACCTCCGTCCGTAATAGACAACCTCAAACATACAGTAGAAGGAAACCCCTACCAAACAGTTAAAGCAAGACCCCATGTTTCAAAACATACTGTGCAAAAATTGAAAGAACTAGGCTACGAAGTTCTTCCGCACCCACCATATTCTCCCGACTTGTCTCCAACAGATTACCACATGTTCAGGAATTTAGATAACTTCGTCAAAGGAAAACTTTTTGATAATGATGATCAAGTGAAAAGTGCGTTTTCAGTTTTTGATTCACTTCAAAGCTCGGAGTTTTTCAGTTCGAGGATAACAAATTTGTGTCACATCTGGAAAAATGTGTAGAAAAAGAAGGTAAATACTTATCTTGTTTTCATGTCGTATTTTTAATAAAAATCCTTTACCTTGAAAACGAACATTTCATTTGACACAACCCTATACTTTATCATGTAAATGTGATCGGAGTGGTACGGGGCTACCAGATCCCTAATGACGGAAGCCGAAATATGTAGGCCTAGTTGAAAAAAAAAAAAAATAATGTAAAAGGGATGGAAATATAATACATTTACATGACCGTTGAAGGTTCTTAGCCACTGCACCACAGGTGACTCCTTTGGTATTATAGTCTAATGAAAGGGATAGCCTGTTTCATTCACATATATATTGAATATGAAATTTTTCAAACAAAATTCTAGAAAGGAGTAAATACGAATGTCGCAGTAGTTGTTATTTTTTGTTTACTGGAAATGTAAACTCTACTTAATAAAATCTTGGCGTGTCTCTGCTGCTGATAAACGTAGCATGTCTGTCGTCATGAAGAATTAACGACTCTGAGATATTGCATGGCAATTTTTTTTTACTTTTTTTTGTTTTTCTGTTTTTACAGAGATCAAAAATCTAATTTAATATCAACAGATGAAGGAACACCTTTCAGAATATTAACAGTATGGACAAAGGACACGTGGACCATTCCATCCATCCAGTAGCGCACCGAATCCTTCTGTTATTAAAATCACTTCGTGAAAAAGGTTATCCTGAAGGACCTCTTTGCCCGCTCGGTCGCCCTCCTCCCTCCTGCATACATTCTCTTTGCCCGGCTCCGACTTCGTTAGGATAATTATAACGAAGCGTCACCTGGAACTGTCGGTTGAATTTAATTTTTCCTCCGGACGTCGAGGACAGGAAAAACGCCCGGAGCACCTGCACCCCATGAATATGGATCAGGAATATATTAGGGCGACGGATCACAACTTGTGGAAATCGGGGCAGCGTCACGGTAGGCGGTTCTGGGCGGGCTCCCACGGCGGTGTTGGCTTTAGAGCCACCGAGGGAACACGCCACCCAAGCTTCGGCAAATCTATAACTAATAATACTACATGACAAAGAATACTCCAAGTAATAAATATTTTTTTAATATAGTCATATATTGTTATTTTCGTAAACATGTAGATAATCATCATTACAACCAGCGAATGTTCTGTACAATAAGAATTATCTTCATTTCTACCGAAGGCATGATATTAAAGATATTAAAGCATGATAAAGCATGATCTTTTAATTAAATGAAAATGGCTAGGCGAGACTTCACATCGGACATAGCAAGCTCATACTTCTCCATCTCATCCTCACGCAGCCTGAACCATTGTGTGATATGTACAGAGTGCCCCTCTCAATAGAACATATAATGGAGAACTGCCTCGAATTCCATGTACTGATGGATAAATGTCATTTACCAAGATCGCCCTGTAAGAGCTTGAAAGACTCTAGTGCAACAATTACTTCGCTACTGAGGTTCATTATTAAATGTCATCTGCTCCACGAACTATAAGGGAAAAAAAATAATAACAAAAAAAATTAATAACAAAAAGAAGGAAAGAAAAAAATATATACAAAAAATTTGAATAAATTGATTCTTAAACAATAGATAAATAAAAAATTGTGCGTTTTATTATTTTAAACTTGTTACAAAAAAATCTGTTTATATAAATATATACTTGGTTATTATACTAATAAACAAGAGGTTGAGTACCTATTCCAATTCCCTGTTACAGTTGGAGTCCTAAATTTTGTGTATCCAAGTTTAATTAGGATTGGGATCTTTAACGAGTACCTGACATCGAACAGGCTCGGGACCACCTTCTAAAGTCCCCTCCGAAGTACGGCATAACTAAGGATTTTTCACTCCCATTAAAAAAATCGTAGGGCCACCTGCGGGTTTGAACCCGGGGCTTTGGACACATGAAGCTGTAATGCTAGCTACCATGCTACAGGTGACCCCGATGTTTTATTCGTTATTCGGGTTCTACCTTCTTGAAAAGTTTCAGGGGAAGGAGATGGGATTTTTTTCTGATCACAAAATAAAAAAAATTATGTTTTAAATAAAAATACTGACTAGGTTGATTAGAATATAAAAGTCATTAATCATGTCCTCAAAAAGTGGAAATGGATTACTTTTAAGACGAAAAAGCAAAACCGTCAATAGAGTTTCGGCTTTTGAACGGAGGTGGAAGAGAGAGGTAGATAAACGTAATATTTAATACCCCTTTTTCAACAACCCATTCTTACAAAAATTCCAATTTTTTTCTCCATGATCGTGGAGTGAGCTAAAGCAAAGAAAGATTATTGACGTAAACGTCGCCAGTTGGAATCCGATCAGTATCAGCCTATTCATTCTGTTTGCCATCAGTCGATAGGAAAATGCTAAAAAAACGGAAAAATGTAGCATTTTAGGAAACCCGTTTCAAAAGAAATATTATTTCATAAAAAACTGATTTCATTATCGCTTTATTAAAATGAATACGCCCACCGTTGTCTTCTACTATTTTCTATATAGCTAATTAGATATTATTGGGTTGTGACACATGAAATGTCAATTTTTAAGGTAAAGGATTTTTATTAAAAATACGATATGAAAATAAGACAATTTTATTCGAAGTATTTACCTTCTTTTTCTACATATTTTTCCCTAATTATTGACGAAGTTGTCTAAATTCCTGAACAGGTGATAATCTGTTGGAGACAAGTCGGGAGAATATGGTGGGTGCGGAAGAACTTCGTAGCCCAGTTCTTTCACTTTTTGCACGGTATGTTTTGAAACATGCCGTTCAGTGAGATCATGAGGTACCCAATACACTTTAAATGTCTGGAAACGGTAGATGCACTCGCATTTAGTTGTGCTGAGAGTCTTTTAACTGTTTGGTAGGGGTTTCCTTCTACTGTATGTTTGAGGACATCGTTGTCTTTTACGGACGGAGGTCTTCCTCGGGGACCGACTTGATAACCTCAGCTGAAAACTTAGCAAACCAACGGCGAATGGTCCGTTCATTAACACTCCCTTCTCCAAACGCCTTGCAAATTTTTTTAGCGGCTCAGCTGCTGAAAGGCCGAGTTTAAACTCGTACAAAAATATTACTCGAAAATCGCGTGTTTCCATGTTCATATTTGGAGGTATAATAAAAAGTTGGTAATTGATTGGAAAGCTAATGTTTATAATACAAAGGTAGAGGATTAGTAACTGTATACTTTAAATATGGAAACATTCGGAAGAAAACAACAGAGACCTGCCAAATTCTTTATGTATTCCAGAATCTATAAAAACGGACATTTCATGTGAAACAACCCAATACAATCAACTGATTCACAGCCACGTTCTTATCATTTAGAAATATATTATGAATGTGTTTTTACTCAGCCCCATTGGAGATATTCCGCAATAAATAAATAAACTATGCAATAGCCCGTTTTTGAAAATTTATATTAAAAAAAAGACAATTCACACAAGATCAAAATTTCTACAACAATTAGTGAATGTGAAACAACCCAATAAAATGAAAAATTAATATTATTAACATCAAAATTTACTTATCAGACAAATTTTATTCATGATTCCAATTCCATAACTATTTGTGCCAGGTAAATCCTATATCTTGACATCTTCATTCTTAAAAATCGTCCGAAATTTCAATATACGCTGACAGATAGCATTCCTCGACGTGAATGGGAGGATATGAAGACAGTTATTGAATGGCAGAGGTATGTGAGCCCCGGCGACAGGGGGGAAAACTGGTTCTGTATTTTAAAAACGATCGTGCAGAGTGGAAAGGTTTTTTTTTTTTCCCCTTCAATATCCCGGTCGGTTATATTTCCAGCTGTGTAGGGACGGGGTTTCTTCTTGAGGTGTCCCTACGCCCAAGGAGATATCTATAAGGGAAAGGCAATAAGAAGGTCTTGGCGGGGCAAGATGGCGGGGAACCAGCCCCTCCTTAGCCTGTTTTTGTTTCAGAGACTTAGAAAGAGTCAGAGGGGAGGGGAGAGAAAAAGGCAACTCGCAGGAAAAGGAAAAGAGAAGATATCCTGGAGGAGTTATGGCTAGGCGAGTGAATGAGTCGTCCAAGCCCGCACGGTCTTCCTACTGTGTACTTCAGCCAGAATATAAATACTAAATATACTAATAACATTTGAATAAGCAGATTAATTAACTGGCTTTCAAACTTGTTATATTAGAATTTAATAATTCATTTTCCTCTTGTTTGATTCTCTTGTGGTTTTAGGCTATCTGTTTCCTCCCGCTACCGAATTACATTTTAAAATTCTCAATACATTTTTAATCATTGAACGAGAGTGTCCGGAACAACTGTATTCGGTCATTAAATCGTTTTTAAGCAATCGCTACTTAGCTGTAAAAGTTGCGGAAGAGCTCTCCGGTTCGGTACCACTTACATGTGGTGTTCCACAAGGAGCAGTGCTGTCTCCTATATTGTTCTCTATTTACACTTCTAACATCGTTGGAAGGAAGTACGAGAAAGCCACTGTATCAGCTTTTGCCGACGATATTGCAGTCACGAGCAGCAGCTCCAATGCCAGTACGGCTCTCAAACAGTCCCAAAGTGCCTGTCAAAAAATATCTTTAGAGCTAAAGTGGCTAAACATAGAAATTAATCCTGAAAAAACAAAGGCTATTGTTTATTCGTTCCAGAAGGGTAAGAAAAAACTTCCTTCAGGATTTAATCTCAATAATTGCCAAATTAAACTGTCTAAAAATATTGTATTGGGTTGATGCAAAATTAATGCAGGTTTTTAGTAGGTATTGTAAATACGCCATATCTTTACTTTGACCATATATATTTAATCAAAAAATTTCCATCTGAATCAATGCACTTTTGCTAACGTTCAACAAGCTTTCTTATTCCACCAGAAAAAAAATCCGAATCCCTGGACTCAATGAAATCACGAAAAGAATTTTCAGTGTCGTCCTGGTTTTGAAAATTTTTCTCCCTCAAAAAGTTGTCCAGATGCCTGAAAAAGTGGAAGTCTGTAGGAGAGAGGTCAGGTGAATAAGGCGGATGTTGGAGAACTTCGTAGCCCAACTCGTGCAGTCGTCGAAGCGTTGGTTGTGCAACGTGTGGTCTGGCGTTATCGTGGAGCAGGATCGGCCCCTTTCGATTCATCAATGCTGGGCAAAGACGTTGCAATTTTTGAGTTCCGAGTTCCGCCGCCATTTCTCGTGTGGTTTTGGTTGGGTCTTCGTCCACTTTTGACCTCAGCTGGTCGTTGTCCAGAGCAAGATGACGGCCCGACCTTCCTTGTCTTCGAGTTCGAAATCTCCTCTGCGAAACTTCTGGAACCAACGTTGCACCGTGCACTCATTAATAGCCCCCTGACCCCACACTTCATTAATATTACGAGCCGTTTGCGCAGCGCTGCGCCCTAATTTAAATTCGTAAAAATAAATTTGACGAAAATCGCACTTTGACATTTTCGATTCAAGACCTTTGAACACACTGAACAAAACGATTTTACTAAAACAAATTCATGGTGAAAGAGAGGGTATTAGATAAGGTTTGTTTTGGTATAATAATGATCAATGTTAGGATTAGCTTTGTTTACACAATTGGAATTAAGATATTGCAATAGAGGAAACCTGCATTAATTTTGCATCAACCCAATATATCTTGGAATCACGTTCGACAGACACTTGAAATTTTCAGTCCACTTTTCTAAAAAAAATTAAATCTGTAAGGCGAAAAATGTTTAGACTTAACCATTTGATTTCATCTCCAAGTATATCTCTCCGACTAAAAGCGATGATATACAAAACAATTCTTCGTCCGTCACTGTTGTATGGCTCACAACTTTTTCCACACGTGGCGAAATCAACGGAAAAAAATGTCCAGACATTTCAAAACGGCATTCTCAGAAGAATCGCAAAAGGGACGGTATTCCAAAGAGTAAAAACAAAGAAATTACATGAAGAGATGAAAATGCCAACAATTAAAAACTTTATGAGTGAGAGGAATTTAAAGTTTTTCGAATCAACGAAATTTGTAAATAACCCTATATTTAATCAACTAAAACCCCCAGGAATACCTCAGCGATGGCAGAAGCTCAACAAATAAATAAATTAGTTTAAGTTATAGTTGTAAGGCCGAAACAAACTAGAAGGTGAGCCCCATCACCTGAATTATTATTCATAATGTTATTAATCCAGAAGTTACGTTAAAGAGTTGCAACTCCTTAAAATGCACGATTGCAGAAAAAGGAGAACTTACCAGCATTGCAGGAGCTTAGAAAAAAAAAGAGTATATTAATGTTTAATTGTTTTTTGTAATCCATTATTAGATCCCAATATACATGGTTCATATGACAAAATATATATAACTATAGCTAAGAGCGTATGTATTGGGTTGTGTCACATGAAATGTCCGTTTTCAAGGTAAAGGATTTTTATTAAAAATACGATATGAAAACAATATAATTTTATTCGAAGTATTTACCTTCTTTTTCTTCTCATTTTTCCCAACGTGAAACCAACTTTTTTATCCGCGAACTGAAAAACTCTGAGCATTGAAGCCCAATTTTCACTTGATCATAATTTTCAAAAAGGTTTTCCTTTGACGAAGTTGTCTAAATTCCTGAACAGGTGTTAATCTGTATGAGACAAGTCGGGAGAATATGGTGGGTGCGGAAGAACTTCGTAGCCTAGTTCATTCAATTTTTGCACGGTATGTTTTGAAACATGGGGTCTGGCTGCCGCTCAGTGAGATATCTTCCACCACTACTATTAATGTCCAAATTGGGAAAGATGGTAATTTTACTCAATAAAAATTGTTGTTGTTGTCTATTATGGACGGAGGTATCTCCAGCTGAAAACTTAGCAAACCAACGGCGAATGGTCCGTTCATTCTTTGAAGTGAAACAAAATCTTAAATCGCACTTTTTACTTGATCATCATTTTTAAAAAGTTTTCCTTTGACGAAGTTGTCAAATAACCTGAATGTGTTAAATGAAGTGATAGGCCCGATCACAATCGCTCAATGCCTTCGAGACCCTACGTGGTACGCCACATTTTACAAATTACCTACTGTAACGAGGACACTCTTCAAAAAATATGACTTACTGTGAGAGTCACTTTACACAGTTGACATCGAGGTGGATCCCTTCGTGCCATGAGGTTCTCATGAGTGAGAAGGCAGTGTCCTATCCTCAGGCGGGCGATAACTACCTCCTCACGCCTGCACTTTCTTGATGATGAGACCCAGCAGCTGATGGTCGGTTTGACATTTTTCAATTTGTTGTTTTCAAGAGCAGTCCAAGACAGTTGCCATTGATCTATGATCTTCGCGTTTATTGGCTGAAACAGCGCAGATGAAGAAATAAAATAGGGCGTTATTTCTTCTAGCAAAAGTGGCTCTATTACATGTTCCCATATTTAAGGTAATTTCTTTAACACAACCCTTACAACGTCTTCCAAATCGAAATTTCCGATTCTGAACCAAGGAAACCACTTACGGCCTAAGGCACCTCAGGTAAGTTATTTGATTTAAAGAAGAAATATAACACAGTGCTCACAATTTTCGTAATTTTAAGGTATTACTAGAAAAAAAAATTTCAAAGCCACCTAAATAACTAGTAAAATTATTAAATATGATAGGGTAGTGTCTCCTTCCAGCGTTGGTTCGTAAAATTTAACAGTGGAGATACATTGCTAGAAAAGAAGAAGGGCTCCGGGCGACCATTAATGGATATTGATGTGGTCCTGCCGGAAGCTGTTGAGTCTAATCCGCTCATAAGTACTCTTGGACTTTCCAGGGAATATGATGAGTACAAATATTGTTAAAAGACTGTTAGTCACCATTTTACTCTCTACGGAGTAGTAGAAAAAGAGCAGTAGAGTGATCCCCTACAAACATACTCCTCAGCAATTAGCTAAAATTATATAAATTTTTGAAAATATTTTAGAAACCTCTTCTGATTTGACTTATTGGCGAAATATGACTACCCGTGAGCAATGGCTAGATCGCGGTCAAACTGTTTTTTTTTTTTTTTTTGGTTGCTGCAAGGAGGCAATTCGCAAACAAAAATCCATGCTGTGGGTTTTGGGGAATTTCAAAGGTGTTATTCATCACGAATTTGTTCCTTATAAATGCTCAATGAATTCTGAACTCTACTACGAACAACAGAAAATATTATATTATAGCGTTCTTTAACAGCCATTCCAAAGAATGATATCAGTGAGGGATCGAGCAATTGTGTAGCAGATGGCTTTGCTATAATGGACTGTACTTTTAGAAGCAATTGTATTTGATATCTAAGAATTAATAATACAAATATTTGGTTGAAAAACGGTCATTTTATATATATATATATATATATATATATATATATATATATATATATATATATATATATATATATAATTATTATATGAGAGAAGTTGGTTCAGGGTGCAGTCAATTTAACACACAATTAAGCGTAAACTTAATTTATTGGTGCCGACGTTTCGTCCTAATTATAGGCCTTCTTCAGGGTGGTTGTGTGAGCTGAGAAGGCGTCAGTCAACCACCCTGGGTGTTGGAAATCATCATGAAGTGACAATGGTTGACTGTGTGTATATATGAGAGAAGGACTTGGTTGACTGACGCCTTCTCACCTCATATACCCCATAATAAGACTAGACAATACTTCCTGACATCTATTTTGTTAACACTGTAATAATGAAGACCGTTCCTCGGCTGCCGTTGAATGTTCTTTCCTTCTGCATCGACCGAGACCACACGGACTCCCTCGGGGCAGCACCCACCATCGCACGGACGTTATTTTTCAACCCAGGACCCTCGAGGACATTAGACTTTTAAATCGTCCTGAATTAGCCTGTTAGATCCTGAATATTTAAATCCTGGAGCCGGAGGACCTCCTAAATAAGACTTTACGACTCGACCGCTTTGTCTCCACGGCCTCGCTATTTATCCTCCCGCTGTTGCGAATAATTGTTTCCGAGCCGATGGTCTCCGTTCTGGACGGACCTATGGAAATCCAGGGTCCGGAGTGTGGAAACTAAGGAGCGTGAACTACCGCCAACGGTCCAGTTTATTTTCAGTGCTAGTGTCTTTTTGTCTCTTCTATTAAAACGAAAAGAAGAAAAAAAAAAAAACATTGTGAATAGTTTATCATTTATGTAAATGGTTGGTGGTATAAAAATATATACATTGTTTAAATGAGTCACGTATTTTATGTGAACACAAAAATTACGAAAAATGTCTGCCAAAATGCCAAAGAATCGTCCAGACCAAGCCCTTAAACATTTTTTATTTTAATGATGTTTTTACCGGTTATTCTCTCTTTTCCTGAATTCGAAACTGTGGATGAAAGAAATTTCTGATCGAAACTTTTAGTTGTACAGTCATTTCAAGTCAGCTTTGCGGTCGAAAACACGTATTGACAAAACTTCTTTAAGTATTTTAATTTTGAAGAGAACAAATCATAACATAAACTAACAATATGGTAAGAGCGTGCTTTATATTTTTCCCCTCACAAAAAATTACCTTAACAGTGTAGAAACAGGTTTAAAAATCTTTCAAAAAGTAATGAAAAACGAGTTATTTTTTGAGGCTCGCCGCTCTAGGCTACTTCAACACTTTCTAGACAAACAATCAAACCTACCTCTGAACTACAAAAGGCTCATCTACATGACTATTATAAGACCAATCTGGACTTACGGAGTAGAGCTTTGGGGCACTACTAAACCACCAAATTCTTCCCGCATCCAATCCTTACAATCCAAAATCCTTCGTAAAATCCTCAACGCTCCTTACTTTGTCACGAATAAACTTATCCATAAAGACCTTAATGTTCCCTTTGTTACTGATTTGGCCCGGACCAGGTATCAATCCTTTCATGACAAACTCCATTCGCACTCTAACCCACTAGTTTCTATCCTTTCTTCCTCTTCAATTCCGGATAATCCTCCGAGGCGCCTGAAAAGGAAATGGCCCTGGGACCTTCTAGTTTAGAATATTTTTAGAGTGCTGCCACTGGGTAGAGTCTCTACATGTTATTCATGACAGTTTTATATATTACCATCACATTTACTAGATGTATTTTTATTTAATACAATTGTAAATATCAATAAAAATGTTAAAAAAAAAAAAAAAAAATAGAGGATTAAAAGTTAATGATGGAAAAGAGATTTAGGTTTTTATTATTTTTTTCTTATATCCTTTGTTATTAATCTACTTCTTTTGAACATTTTCATCTTGAGAAAATTTCTTCCAAAAATCCATATTCCGTAATATTTAAAGGAAAAAATCTCAAAAGTGACGGACTGAAAAATTACTCAATTAATAAATATTACTCACCTGTATCATGAGCTCAAGTAAAATAAATTTAGTGACTAAGTCTCAGCTGTTTTTCGAGTGATAAAATTCTCTTCACCAATAAAAAAAAAAAAAAAAAAAGGTTTTCTTTACAAATTATTAACTCCAGTTATTTTGCACATTTCCGAACGAAGAAAACTAAAATGATGATAAAAGTATTATCTACTAGTTTTTTCCTTACAACAAATAATCTTAGTAGCGAGAGAAAGTGCTCGAAAAATTATGTAAATTAACATCAAACGAAACAATAAAGGCATATTAGGGGTACTCACTACGTTTGCTATAGCATGCTATTTGTGCTATTGTGCTAAACCCATCAATTTTATACAGGAAATAACTGTAGAACTCGACGGGTTTAGCAAAATAACACAAATAGCATGCTATAGCAAACGTAGTGAGTACCCCTATTGTTTTTCCTTGTATAGTCCTATATTTTCACTAATTGTTGTAGAGATTTTGATCTTGTGAGCATTGTCCTTTTTTTTTTAATATGAATTTTCAAGAATGGGCTATTATATACTTTATTTATTTATTGCGGAATATCTCCAAAGGGGCTGAGTAAAAACACATTCATAATATATTTCTAAACGATAAGAACGTGGCTGTGATCCAGTTGATTGTATTGGGCTGTTTCACATGAAATTTCTGTATTTACAATTTCTGAAATACATAACGGATTTTGCAGGTCTCTGTTGTTTTCTTCCGAATTTTAACATATTTAAAGTAAACAGTTACTAATACGCGATATTCGAGTAATATTTTTGTACGAGTTTAAACTCGGCCATTCAGCAGCTGAGGCCGCTAGAAAAATTTGCAAGACGTTTGGGGAAGGGAGTGTTAATGAACGGACCATTCGCCGTTGGTTTGCTAAGTTTTCAGCTGGGGATACCGACTTGGAAAACTTGCCCCGCGGAAGACCTCTGTCCGTAATAGACAACGATGTCCTCAAACATACAGTAGAAGGTAGTAATCGCCGCGAAGAAACTGCTTTGGCGAGACTTCGCATAGGACATAGCAGACTCACACATCTCCATCTCATCCTCAGGCAGCCCGTACCAATGTGTGACTTGTGTAGAGTGCCTCTCTCAATAAAACACATAATTGTGAACTGCCCCAAATTTCATGTACAAATGGATAAACTTAACCTAGCTAGATCGTTGAGTGAGAGCTTGAAGGACTCTAGTGAAACAGTTAGTTCACTGATTAGGTTCGTCAAAGAATGTTCTCTGCTCCCGGAACTATAAGAAAAAAAAATAAAGAAAGAAAAAAAACAAAAAAATAATAGTAGTAATAAAAAAAAATAAATAAATAAATAAAGAAAAAATTGGAATAAATCCACTAATTCAGAATGTGTCAACAAAAGAATAATAAAAAATAATAAACAATAAAAAAAAGAATAAATAAATAAAAAAAAATAAATAAAAAAAATAGAAGGAAAAATAAATAAATAAAAAGAAGAAAAAAGAGTAAAACAAATCTGTTACTACAAATTTATTCGGTGCTAATAACCAAGAGGTTGAGCACCTACTCCAATACCCTAACCCTACAGTAGAAGGAAACCCCTACCAAACAGTTAAAGGACTCTCAGCACAACTAAATGCAAGTGCATCTACCGTTTCCAGGCATTTCAAATGTATTGGGAAAGTAAAAAAGCTCGATACTTGGGTACCTCATGATCTCACTGAGCGGCAGGAAGACCCCATGTTTCAAAACATACCGTGCAAAATTTGAAAGAACTGGCCTACGAAGTTCTTCCGCACCCACCATATTCTCCCGACTTGTCTTCAACAGATTACCACCTGTTCAGAGATTTAGGAAAACTTCGTCGAAGGAAAACTTTTTGAAAATAATGAACTAGTAAAAAGTGCGTTTTCAGATTTTGTTTCACTTCAAAGCTCAGAGTTTTTCAGTTCGGGGATAAAAAAGTTGGTGTCACGTTGGGAAATATGTGTAGAAAAAGAAGATAAATACTTCGAATAAAATTATCTAGTTTTCATATCGTATTTTTAATAAAAATCCTTTACCATGAAAACGGATATTTGATGTGACACAACCCAAAAAATTATAATACATTAAACATCGCTGACTTACATGAGGTGTCCCCATCTTATCAACCAAGTTGAAGCTAAACCAAGTTAATGACAACAGAACAAGTTGGGTCTCAGTCACTAAATTTTTTCCTATATATTTATTTTTTATTTTTTTTTTGGATAATTCAATTTCTTTATTATTAGTTAATAATAACCGAAATGGAAAAAAAATTGGGGTTGGTTTTCTTTAATCTCTTTTTTGAAGGCAAGGATTCCCAGTTCACTGTCACCACAACACATTTTACATTTTACTAAAAGAGATTGTTGGCAAATGCAATATTATACAGGAGCAAATTCAAAATTAAAAGTAAAAAAAAAAAATACTAAAGATATCTGATCCAATAATTATACCAACAGTATTCGCAGAAAAAGCAATTTAAGATAACGACTACTCATTTCAAGACACAGAACAATAAAACACTGCTAATAGTCATTCTATGTTTTTTTTTATTATGTGTTTTATTTCCTATCATGTGCTCATGAAAAATTTATGGGAATTCTTTTCGTAAGGTAGATTGATGGAATTTTTTTTTTTATATATTTGGATTTTACTATTTTGAAACGGGTAGAATTAATTGTTTGTTGATAACATAGACTCGTTATAGAAAATAATAAGCAAGATACTTTATTGTTTCCACTCCAAAAAAAATATAAACTAAGTTTTACTTTAATAATAATTAATGAAACATTTTCAGAAATATCTAGCACTTATGAAAATGTATAAAAAAATATGTTTTTGTTTTGTTTTATTATATTTTCTTTCGTATTTCTTTTGTTTAATTTGTATCCACAGCACACGTAAGGAATATCACAAATTTAATTGCCCTTGGCTGTGGCTGATTGTATTATTTTTCTAATGGACATTAAAAAACAATTAATAATAATCATAATAATGATTAACAGTAAAGAGGGTATGCAGAACCACCTGTAACAATCTTACAGCTTATTCGACTTTTAATTATACGTTAATAATCCACTTTTGCTATCCGATAAACAGAAGTAAAAATACAATTTTGGAATTCATGGTGAACAATAGATAACAGCTAAACAATTTAGAAACTGTATCATATAGAATAGAATAAGTAATAAAGCATTTTTTAAAGATAAATATAAAATAAAATGTTTTAAAACATATAATCTGCACAGCCGAACGAAATAGTAGAAATACAATATTTGCGCATTTTAATTAAGCTCAAGATTGTAAATAAAACAAATTATTATTACAATTAGAAACTTCAAGGTAGATATACTTTAAAATCATAACATAAATAATACATTCAGCTTCTTTTTAACTTATTTATTATGTATGTATTATTATTAGTATATATGTATGTATTATTAGTATATATGTATGTATTATTACCATTATTATATTGTATCTGTATTATTAGTTTAGGGCTAAAATAACCTTTATGGTTGAAAAGCATTAATGTTACAAAATAAATAAATAAAATAACTTATTGTGTCAGAAAGCAGCGTTTCTACGTTTAAATGAATTAAGTAGAGATATAATTTGAATAATTAGGTTTATTTATTAGTAATATTATTTTTCCTTTCTTTTTTCATAATTATAAATTTAAAGCTTCTCTATTTTATTTTTGTTTTAAACTTGAAACGTAGCAACTATCTTTTGCAAACATTATCCGCCGAACAACTTAAAATTTTGCTTAACAATCATTAATATTTGAATTGATTTTATTATTAAATAAACTAAAAAACTGTTCCACACATTTCGTTTCTTTAAAAAGTATGAAGTGTACATACAATTTAAAAAGAACACATAAACTCATAGAAAATGTTTTATTCAAGATTTATTTTATTTCTATGTGGTTTAAAACTTCTTTTATTTTTTAAGATTAGGTTATATTTAGACTTATGCCATCTTCTGAATAAACGTCAAAGTTTATGTAAAATATAAGATTATATTTAATTTTAAAATACAGATTTGTTGTTCTCACATGATCTAAAATAATTTAATAAGATAATTTCATGAGAGTAAAATCAATTTTAAAATCGAATTATCCAGAAAAAAATACATTAATAAATAATGGAGCTAATAATGCTGTACCAAGAGCCCTCTGCTGGTTTTCTTTGAAACTATTTCCCTCTAATTACGACTCCATTGTTATCGGTAGACTTGTTTTATACATTTTTATTCTTATGTTTTTTGTATTTTAAGTTTTAAAATACAAAAAAAATTATATAATTAATAATTTGTTTCTCTATCAGATTACCATTTCATAATTATCTAACTATTTATAATTAATGATCAGGATAGACAAATGGTTGAATATTAATAATTATTAAAGAAAAATAAGGAAATAAATTATAAAAATTTCCTTTTGTTTTATTTGCTTCTAATGAAAACACTTCACATTTTTTTTTATACATGTATATTTTATATGGTTTTATTATTTTTAATTTTAACTTGCATTAATTTTATTAATTGTATTTTCTTCCTTTGAGATAATTTTAAAACTTTCTATATTTTTTTATAAATGTCATATTTACCATACTACTAATAATGATTGCCTATGAATATAATTTAATAAATTAAGATTTACATATAAAGTGCATTAAGCATAGCCAATAAAAATAAACTTATATCCAATATTTAACAATAAGTACTGAAATAACTAAGATTTATTAAATTTAAGGATATTAACTTAAAATAGTTTACCTTTAACTTAAATTTTCGAAAAAGATTAAATAGGATATACCCCAACTATATTTATTAATCATTTGAAAATTTTAATTGAAACATAGGTTAAGGTTAAAATTTAATTTTGTTTTAACTTTTTAAAAAAATTAAAAAATAGTTAAATGTTACTTCAGAACTTATTTTATGGTTTTTATTATTTTTATTGATATTCATTAGTTATAGGCCTGTTCGGAAAGCCAATCAAACTCACGTTATCAAACATTTTAATTCAAATTATTATCTTGTATAATAAGTAGCTATGAAAACAAATTTCGATTCATCATTAATTTTCATATATTTAAATTTTTCACAATATTAAGGGTTGAGTTGAGTTCATTGATCAATTGTTAATGAAACATTAGCAGGTAAATATTCAATAATCAAAATAAAATATCTAATGAAGCTGTTAATAAATTAATGAACAAAATTTATATTTATCTCCTTTTCTGGTTGTTTTAACAACCAGAGAGAACAACAGTTCATGTTTTTACTAACAACAAATTTACACAACTATTATTAAGGCTTTTTGAACTTAATGCAGTCGAGCTTTGTGGTTCCGCAAAACTCTCGTATGGAATCCATATAACTAAAAAAAAACTTTTTTTAAATCCTCGATTCTTGTTGGGAGCTCGTGGCTGAGTGGCTAGCGCGCTAGTCTCTCATGCTACAGGTTTTGAGTTCGAATCCCAGTCCCGGCGGGGCTCTTATAAGGATGTAAAAAAATGGGGATTCACTCACAGCCTCTCCCCCGTGTATGTCTGACCCATCAGCCAAATGGTGACCACTTAAAAAATTAGGCGTAGGGAGTGGAAACAATGTCAACATAAAACTCCTAAAACATACATTATTCTTTGATATGGGTTTGCGAAAATGTTTCTATTATAAAAGAAGTTCTCTAATGTATTCCTAAACCCACAGTTTGCACATGGTATTTTTAAAGTTATTTTTGTTAATTCTTAATTTAATTTAATTTAACCGAAGAAAATATAAAGTTGCTAATTTTGATTATTCGGCGTATTTTAATAATGTATTTAGTACTTTTTAATGGCTAGCGCGTTAGTCTCTCATTCTAATGTTGTGAGTTCGAATCCTAGCCCCGGCGGGGATTTTATAAGGATGTAATTAAATGGGGATTCACTCACAGCCTCTCCCCCGGGTATGTGAGACCCGTCAGCCAAAGGGTGGCCACTCGCAAAATTAGTCGTAGGGAGTGATGACCCTACACTAAAAAAAAAATGCATCGTGAAACGTGAGTGTTAAACTCGCAGGAGTTTACACCGCGAGGCCCAGGGCCACATGGCCTGTCGCGCCACTGGAAGAAGAAGAAGATCCTTGTTACTTTGTCATATATTAAATAATGGATATTGAACTTAATATTACCATATTATATAAACTTCATACCAACCTATTCGTAGTTACTAAACTTACTCCCTTATCTATTCCCGATTTCCCATCACAAATAAAGATTCTCCGGGGACCTTCTAGTGCGGTTGGATTCTGTAAATGGAGTTTGTCTTTTGGAGCTGGATAGGTTTCTGGTAATTTAAACTTATGTGGAATATTAAGTTCTGGATGAATTACTTTATTTCTTGACAAATAAAATAGAATTCTTACATATAATAAATATAATGTCAAACAATAAATTAACTCCATTATTCCAGTAAACCAGTTTTTCAAACCTTGATTCCTTCCTATCAATCACTGATAATCCTTAACTGCAACTGAAACATGATTAGTATATTTTAATAGATAATAAAAAAACAAAAAAAAAAAAACACTTACCGTTAAAGCTTATGAAGAATCTATGGGTTTTGTTTGTTTATTTATTTAACGTCACTTTATGCTACTATCGCTAATCGGACGATGCTCCAGTGGGAGTCCTAAATTTTGCCTATCCAGGTTTTATTAGGATAGGGATCTTTAACGAGTACTTGACATCGCACAGGCTCGGGACCACCTTTTAACATCCCCTCCGAAGGACGGCGTAACGAAGGATTTTTTACTCCCATTAAAAAATCCTAGGACCACCAGCGGGTTTGAACTCGTGACCTTTAGCATGGGAGGCTGTTACGCTAGCCACCCAGCTACAAGTGATCCCTACCACTCTCTATGGGTTTTATATATGGTTAGAAATTCTCACTTTCCTAGGCCAAGTAAAAGAAAATGATAAGGCCGAGATAAATCTTAGCTGTCAGATCTTTTCCGCAATTATGGATCCCCACTTCATAAAGACTGAGTGTGCCCCAGGAGGGTCTACCTACAGGATCATCTTCTGGTTAAAAATAAATAAATAATTATCCTGCCATAGCCGGTATTCGAGTCCGGAAACCGGAGTAGTCTAGTACTCAATAGAAAAGAATAACCTAAAATTTATAATATCTTCTGAGATACACCATACAGCTCCTGTTTTTTAAGCTAATTATTTTCGAAAGGATATAAAATCACCAATTTTAAGTTTTTAAGTTCAATTAAGTTGTGATTCTGCAGTATCAGACACCTCACAGTAAACACAAGCAATTATATTAATTAGAATTAGAGCGTGTGGTTCTTATTAAAAGCCAAGGCTTCGCAAATAATTTATGTTAAGGTAATTCAAAATTATTCCCCAATGACATCTTGCGGTCTTCGTGAACATCGTCTTCGGACCTCCATTCAAGCACCTTTATACGAATTTCTCAATAACGGTTGAAACGATTTTTAATAAATCAGTAAAATTTGAACAATTAAATGGGCTTGAATGTCATGTAGGCTTCATCCAGATTAAAACAGTCAGACAGGGCTTTAATGCAGATATTTTAAGTTTTCTGTTACTAGAGTACCTTTAATTTTGTAGATTAAATAAATAACCATTTCATCTTTTTAGAATTGGTGAAAAACAGGTAAATATACAAGTTAAACGAATTTGAAACCATATTAAGGAGAAAAACACGAACATAGTTTTCGAGTTTATTTTTTTAAACATAAGAACAGTAATATGGATGAACATATACCGTTAGAATGCTAAAAATATTAGAAAAAAATATAATTTTATACACAAACTTGTAAAATGTTAATGGATAATGATGAAAAACTGATAAGGTTTAAATAATTTATTTATTTTAATTATGTACCATTACTACCTTATAGGGTCATTAGCTTTCAAAAACATACTTATTATTTGTTTGTTTAGATCATAAATTGTTAAACATAATATCACAAAGTTGGATATAATTAAACATTAGTTTCCAAAGTATAATTAACTATATCAAATTAAGAGTTTACACTTCTTTAAAAAATTAAATAGCTTTTAGCACTCATCCACAATCATATCAGAAACTATTTCAAGTTTGTTCGCCATGTGCGAAGTTCTTCTCGTCAACGTTTTGGACCTCGCAGGGCATGATGATATGCTCCACGGTCTAGAGGTGCCTGGGTACGTCTCCTAAATGTCGTGGGTGGATTTCCCTTCAGAAGGTTAGGTGGTGAGTCATTGCTGTGTGACCCCTTCTTAGTCTGGCAAAACCACTTCTTCCCGACGATTGGTTAACTAATTGTTTTAGATAATAATGATAATAGATTATTTAATAAAACACATGTTTCTATCGAACTTTAGTTTGATTAATTCTTTTAACTTTTTTGATCCTTTAATTGTATTTGAAAATTCTAAAATTGAATCAACAACTGTAGTATTCGATCTTTTACTTCCACTTACCAATATTTTAACACTAACTTAATTTTATAGATCTCAAATTGATTTTAACAGCCGAGATTAGTGAAAGTCGTGTGTTGCCCGCAAAAGATTGTTTCGTTTTTTTTCAGAACATAAGAATAGTAATATATAGATAGACCACTGCTCCATCGTAGGGCACTTGTCATCATTCGTTATCTTGAAATGTTCTTTTTTTTTTTTTTTTTATAATATATTTTATTGTTTTTTTACAACTGTATATACAAATACAACAAGTAAAATGGCTGAATTACAATAACAGGCATGAATAGACATGTAAAGAATCTACCCAGTGGTAGTACTTCAAAGTTTTATTTCATGAGCAGGTCTCGAGGCCACCGTCCTTTCAGGCGCCTCGTGGAATACCAGGAATAGATATAGATGAGAGGTTACGGACAAGCTGGTTTGAGTGAGCAGGTAGTTGGAATTGAAGGAGGTGTATCTATCGCGGCCAAGTCTGCAACCAGTGGGATATTTAGGTCTCTATGGATTGGTTATTAGTTACAAAGTAAGGAGCATTGAGGATTTTTCGTAGGATTTTGGATTGCAAGGATTGGATGCGGGAGGAGTTTGATAGTTTAGTGGACCCCCATAGCTCAATACCATAGGTCCAAATAGGTCGGATAACCGTGATGTAAATGAGTTTTTTGTAGTAAATAGAGAGTTTTGAACGTTTGTCTAGTAAGTGTATCTGCAGGCAGTTCTTGTCCTTTCAGTCTAGTGTGAGGATTCCAAGTAAGGCGCTTGTCTAGATGGAGTCCAAGGTAGCGGATCTGCTCAACGGGGATTAATGGAATGTTGCCAAAGGATACAGTAGGACAGGTATTCATAGGCTTGCGGCGAAGGGTAAAGATAATTTGATGGGATTTATTGGGATTGATTTTAATTCTCCAATTATGACACCATTCTTCAATGGATTGGATGCGAGACTGTAGGAATTGTGATGGAACGGTTGTAAGTAGTGAGAGCAGTGCTGGGATGAATAGGAATGTCAGCTGTATAAACGGAATAAAGGATTGGGCCTAAGATACTACCCTGAGGTACACCTGCGGAATGAGATAATATGGATGAGTATGGTTGACTTTGAAAGTTCTATCTGAGAGGTAAGAAGAAATGTTCTTTTAAAAAAAATAACAGTTAAGTAACTGAAGTTTTCTATATCCAATTTGTGTGGAGTGAATCAGTCTTATAGATTACATTCACTTATGTATTAAAATTATACATTATATTATAATGTACTCTGTTTATGATACAAATAAATATACTTTAATAAATGCATATTTTCCAATCCTCTATAAATATGAAGAATTTTAATCTGCCTCGATATCATCTAAAATTAATCTATTTTCGAAAGGACTGATAATTGATACGGAATAAATTAAAAATATATATTTCGGATTGCTCTGTCATATATATGAGCTGTCACCACATCCTGAGACCACAAATCAAACAGTTAATAGTAGACAGGGCTCACCAGATGGTCCAACTCGGAATTTACAGCTGAGGGTCCGTCATATCGCAAGCTATCGTAAAAGGAAACCATCTCTGTAATTTTCTCCAAACAACATATCATCCATCAGTAATAAAGTACAACACCGCTGATAATGATAGGGCATTATCCTGGATTCTAGGCACGTGCTAACCTGTAATTAACAACTCCTGATAAATAAAGGAAGGTGACAGCTAGGGGTCCTGCCGACGTCCTGATTAACGAGAGCTGAGGGAACATGCCTTCGGTCCAAAGTAAAAGTGTTAGTCCTCCATCTTCGCCAAGTTGACCGTGTGCCGGCTAAAGTATGCTGACGTCTACTTCATAATAAATAAATCAAAGCTTTTATTTTTTGCATTTTATCGCTTGTAATATACAAGTTACAAACGCAAGATATTTATACTTTCACTTACCTATATATGAAATATATAGTGAGGCAAAGTATTCTGATCGTGAAAATTTTCGAATTCCATTTTTCAACGGAAATACACGTTTTAGGGTCCCCTGAGTCCAAATAACCAACTTTCGCAATAAGGTCTGGGTGTGTGCTAACTCCCGGGCGAAAACGAAAAGTTCTATGAAAACGAAATTTTATATTTAAGACAACTATACGCCCGAAATGTTACAGAAACTATTTTATCAAAATCAGCTGACCGGAAAATCTACTTGATACCATGCATTTTGCACAGAAATATTATAAGTTTTCTATTTTTTTTTTTTTTTTTATAATTGATTAGATATATCCCTTCTTTTTAAATAAATAGAAGGCCGAAACGTCGGCACACAAATATAATACTCCTGGAAACCCCATATTGCCCAAATCTCTCGAAGAACAATAAGTACCCTCAAATTTTTCCATCGCTCCGTCATCTTCTTCCACTATCCACCCGTAAGCTCCCTGTATCCTCACTTATTTCCCCCCATTTTGACTACAGCTGCGCGGTACATGTTAGCCTCTCGACTGTGTTCGAGGACAGGTTAAAGCGAATTATGAATACATTTTTAAGATTTGTCCTTAGCACACCGAAGAGGTCTCATGTGACCCATTTAAACAGTGAGTTAAAGTGGCTCCTTCCCTCAAACCGCAGACAATATTTCCTAGGATCATAACTTTACCAGACCATCAATTCCAAGCTACCTCTCTATCTCCACAGATTCTGCAATTTAAATCGTCAGTCCACTCCCTCCAAACAAGATCGCGCCATTAGGTTCATAATATTCCTGCCCACAGAAGTTTTGAACATTCCTATCTTATCCGCTCTACTACTCTCTGGAATTTCCTACCTACCCATATCCGCCATGCTTCTTCCCTACCATCATTCAAGTCCCAACTGTTCGAGTACCTTTATCATCTCAAACAGATGCTCCACAAGCCTAATATTTCAAATCAATTATTTTTTCAAAAAGAAAATTTACTATTTATTGTTCATGTTTCTATATGGATCAATTATTATGAATCAGTTTCAAGGTTAGGTTTTGTTCAACCTATCAGAAGTTATTTATTTATTTTACTCTTTTGTTTTATTGCATCCTACTTCTTAAAGCTTTGTAAATAAGAATTAAATATAATCCTTTGACCTTGTGGCCAGACACATTGTATATATTAATTATACATATCATATTGTTCTTTAAGGACCCAGTACCAGAATAAAAATTATTTTTCGATTATATTCTATTCTATTCTAATAAGTCTTCCTTCATGTTGTTATTTCTTGATGACAGCAACCCTCCCCTCCCCTCCTTCCTCATCGCTCAACCACCTTCTCCATTATGAGGTCTCAACAGTCAACTAAAACTCAATCTATGATAATAAATGGACTTCTGTTACAATGGCTTATTAAATAAACTTAGAATTATATTTCACGATAATTATTTCCTCCAGATGTCTAAATAGTTAAAGAATAATCCTTTTATCCTCTTTGTCGGTATTTCCAGTCGAGAATACAATCAATGCGTCAGTTGAAGAAGATATAAGGGACAGCGGATGGGCACAAAAGACCAGACAACTAAGACGGGGTGTGAGTACCCCGGTGCAGGTTGTAGTCCCGGCCGGGCGCACGCTGGGGGAATAGCAATGGCCTCCGGAGGATCCGCCACTTAGGCTAAGGGACGATTGACTTGAATGAGAGCGGTCTCATTCAAGTAACAAGGAGGCCATGAGGTAATGATGTCCTGCTCGGGGAAAAACACAAGAGAGCATAAATCAGCCTCCGAAGGACATCCGTCAGTGTCAGGAGCAAAAAGCTCTCCGCCCAGGGTTGTGCCATGAATAGAGATGCCCTTTCTGTTATTAACAATATTCCTTCAGGATTCGGGACAAAAACCGCCGCTGGAATCCTGGATGAATATGGAGGCAGGTGTCGTCTTAGCATTCTCTTTCACATAAATCTCCGGGTCGGTTTTTAGAACATTTCTTGTCCTACAGATACCCCATTGTCTCTTCTTAATTCGATACTAACTGGCTCTTATTAGCTAAGTAAATGTTTCTTATGAAAAGGATCTTGGTCCGGCTCGTTACTCTCTGGTAAATTGGGCAGCTGATCCACCATCTCAGTTTCCAAACGATTCGATACAGATCTTAGGATTTGTATTAATGATAGCGATAAGGTAACTATCGAGCTCTTATCTTTTCCTCTATAAATTCTTATCAATTCAATAATTCAACAAAAAACAAAATGATACGATAGGCTAATTCGAGCTTGAAAGAATACAAATTCAAGTGTAAAAAATTCAACATACAATGTCATTTTTATCATATTTTATAACTTTTTTAATAACAAGAAAAAAATGAAATCCAGGAAGAAATAAATTTCCGGTTAAAGGTGGGAAATGCGTGTTATTATTCAGTTGATAAATTACTTAGCTCGCGGCTTCTGTCTAAAAACTTAAAAGTTAGAATTTATAAAACTATTATTCTTCTGACGGTTCGTTACGGATGTGAAACGTGACCGCTTACTTTGGAGGATGAACAACGGCTTAAGGTTTTCGAAAATAAGGTACTGCGTAAAATATTTGGTCCGAAGAGAGATGAGGCCATTGGGGAGCTTAGGAGGTTGCACAACGCGGAATTGCGGAGTTTGTACTCTGTGAATATAATTGAGTTGATAGCATCGCGGAGACTCAAATGGGCGCGTAAAGTTGTTGGGCTCGGTGAGGAACGTATTCCGAGAATGTTGGTATTCGCTGAACCGACTGGCAGAAGTCCGAAAGCGTCGATGGGAGGATTGCATTAAGGCTGATCTCGGGGGCTTGGGCTTGACAGGTGAACATTGGACGAGTCTGTGCAGGCGAAGTTTGGTAGTATCGGCATCGAACCTTCGGGTTCGGTAAGCCTATTATTATTATTATTATTATTTATAACTTTTTAAATTCCAAATAAAGATTATCATAATTTTGATAGGATAATTTTCATTAAATCCTTCTAATTGCAGCTTTCCAATATTGGGCTTCTTTATTAATTAACACAGAAAAACAGATACTTATTACAAAACATTATCTATTTCTGAACGTCTTGCATTTATTGCCACGTAATAAAATAATGCTGACAAGGCGATAAAAATACGTAGAAGTAATAATTATTATTTAATTATCAATTCCATCCGGAGATGTCATTAACCTAGCTGAAGGTCCTCTCTGTAATATCCCGCCAATTCTAAGCAGCTGCCGCGGTTGTTTAAAATTCAATTTTTGTACAACATTGTAGTAGCTATAAATTAGAAGGGAAAAAGTATAAAAGTTTTCATCTTTTTTTTTCAACCTTCTCTTCTTCACAGTCCCTCATTATTACGTCATTAAAGAGATAAAACCGTAAAAGAATTGCAACAGTTAAAAAATATTATCTTAAAAGGAGTTTGCCGAAATAAGAGTTGAAGCGCCAAAAGAGCATTAAAAAAAAAAATAAAATAAAAAAAAATAAAAAAAAATAAAAAAAAAATTGTTAGAAAAACATCATGGACTAATGGAATGGGTTTAATGATTTCTCGTTTTTTATAGCATGCTTAACAATGTAAATGTCTGCTTTACATTAACTATTACACAGCAGAATTAGAAAAGACAACTCATTTTTAACATGTAACATTTTATAAAGTTAATAATGATCGCTTTAGGGAACCCAAAGGTTCAATGCCGTTACTACCAATCCTTGCCTACTCAGTTCAATCCAGTAACCACCGTCAAAGCCTTCGAGATGCGACACATCCTCCTACCTAAGCCTCAGCCAAGCATTGGACTTTTGCAAAAATTGCAGACTTTGGTCTATTTATTTTTTAAAAACTTCTTTATTTAAATCAAAATACAGACATTTTTACAGTGCAAGTAGAAGTCACCATCCCATTAAGGCAATCCCGTGTGTGGGAAAGTTCACCTGCGGCAATACAATAAAAGTATAATAACAAACAATGACCACAGTACACAATTAGAAACAATACAATACTTAAATATTATAAAAAAAATACAGAACCAATTTTTATAAATTGGTATAAGTTTATACATATATACAAGATATAATATTAAGGAATTTAAATACAAAATTGAATTATATAATAAACAATTATGAAGAAACATAACACAGTAAACAGTAAATGATAAAACTAAAGAGCAATAAAGAATACATACGCAAGCTGCTGGCACTGAGGACATTTCTACAGCGATAAGTAATTTTAATTCAATAATTCAGCTTTTACGCTAAACTTTCGACTTAGACTATTATATTCAATATTACATAGACGTTCTAAATTATCCACCAGACAGAAACTAAATGTTTACACTTATTTATTAAAACCAAGATGGACTTACGCTTGCCAAATATACGGACCCGCTAAAAAGACACACATACGAAAAATACAAACCTTTCAATCGCAATTTTTAAGACTAGCAATGAACTCACCACCATATGTATCAAACGATACTCTACACACTGACTTACGTATTCCAACTACAATAAACCACATTCGACTGACTTACAAACGATTTCACGACAAACTAAATGGACATAGAAACAAACTTGTACAAAACATGGCTACAACTGACATACCGTACATAATTCGGCGTAGGCTGAAAAGGAGTTGGATGAGGGACCTCCTAGCCTGAAAAAATAGTTTGTTTTTGAATGTCAGGAGAATGTACCACTGGGTACTATCTCCCTCATGCCAACCCATGCTATGTTTATCATATATAACTCATTTGCTGATTGTAACATATACAGGTGCAAATAAAAAATATTAAGTTAAAAAAAAAAAATAAATAATTCAGCTTTTGACTTTTTGAACTATTTGAATTCAACTTTTTCATCACTGAGGGATTTTGTCCATATTTTAACATTGTAGTAATAATTTGAATACTTTGGTGGATTTTTGTGAGAATATATTAAAATTTGAGGAATATTATTGTAAACATTACCAATGGAAAAAACAAACCTTTTGCACTCAGGAACCCTAAAACGTTTATTTTGGATGAAAACTTAAATTGGAATATTTTCACGAACGCAGTACTTTCCCTTAATAAATGTTTCATAGATAAGTAAGTGAATGTATTGGGTTGTTTCACATGAAATGTCCGTTTTCATAGTTTCTGAAATACATAAAGGATTTGCAGGGCTCTGTTGTTTTCTTCCGAATATTTACATATTTAAAGTAAACAGTTACTAATCCTCTAACTTTGTATTATAAACATTAGCTTCCCAATCATGTACCCACTTTTTAGTATACCCCCAAATAAGAACAAGGAAACACGCGATTTTCGAGTAATATTTTCGTACGAGTTTAAACTCGGCCATTCAGCAGCTGAGGCCGCAAGAAATATTTGCAAGGCGTTTGGGGAAGGGATTGTTAATGAACGGACCATTCGCCGTTGGTTTGCTTGTTTTCAGCTGGGGATATCGACATGGCAAAAATTGAAATAACTGGTATGCGAAGTTCTTCCGCTCCCACCATATTCTTCCGACTTGTCTCAACAGATTACCACCTGTTCAGGATTTTAGACAACTTCGAAAAAGGAAAACTTTTTGAAAATGATGATCAAGTGAAAAGTGCTTTTTCAGATTTTGTTTCACTTCAAAGCTTAGAGTTTTTCAGTTCGGGGATAAAAAAGTTGGTGTCACGTTTTGAAAAATGTGTAGAAAAAGAACAAGGTAAACACTTCGAATAAAATTATCTTGTTTTCATATCGAATTTTTAATAAAAATCCTTTACCTTGAAAACGGACATTTCATGTGACATAACCCAATAATTAGATAAAACAATAAAAAATCTAGGAAGTTATTTGTGGTATTATCTGTGGCGGTCGTGAATAAGTATTCAAGTCAAAATCTTTCATTTTACAGGTGAGCGACTTAAAGTTTTACGTAATACCAAAATAGAGTTATTAATAGCTTTCTTTAAACCTAAAATTTCTTCCACCAAGAAATTTCATTAACCAATTTAACACGACGTAGGAAAAGGTCTGAGGTAGCGATACGTGAAGTTAACTCATTTTTGATATAACTCGAGTTATCTAGTTTTTCACGACCGCCACAGATATAATAAAGTACCTTTACTTTATTGAGCATGAAATGAAAAATTTGCGTGATTAACTAATGATGATACAGTTTTTATAACTTTGTCAAGTAATAATTACTTATATACTAAAACAATAGTATTATAATAAAATAATTATATATAGTATAGAAGAAGTTACTAAGGTAATTATTTCATTAAGGGTTTATGATATTAAGAACAATAAAACGTTTCGCTTACATTGGACAAAAAAGCGGCACTTCTTCAACACATGAAGTGTCAAGGGTAAAGTAGTTATAATAAATAAATAATAAATAAATAATAGGCTTACCGAACCCGAAGGTTCGATGCCGATACCAACAAACTTCCCCTACACAGACTCGTCCAATGTTCACCGGTCAAGCCCAAGCCCCCGAGATCAGCCTTAATGCAATCCTCCCATCGACGCTTCGGCCTACCTTTCGGACGCCTACCAGTCGGTTCAGCGAATACCAACTTTCTCGGAATCCGTTCCTCACTAAGCCCAACAACTTTACGCGCCCATTTGAGTCTCCGCGATGCTATCAACTCAATTATATTCACAGGGTACAAACTCCGCAATTCCGCGTTGTGCAACCTTCTAAACTCCCCAGTGGCCTCATCTCTCTTCGGACCAAATATTTTACGCAGTACCTTATTCTCGAAAACCTTAAGCCGTTGTTCATCCTTCAAAGTAAGCGGCCACGTTTCGCATCCGTAAAGAACCGTTGGAAGAATAATAGTTTTATAAATTCTAACCTTTAAGTTTTTAGACAGAAGCCGCGAGCTAAGCAATTTAGCAACCGAATAATAACACGCATTTCCCACCTTTAACCGGGACTTTATTTCTTCCTGGATTTTATTTTTTCTTGTTACCATTGAACCTAAATACTTGAATTTCTCTACGTGTTCAAAAGTATGACCTGAAATATTAATGTCATCCAGATCGCCACCATTTCTGCAACTAATCATATATTTCGTCTTATCGGTATTTAATTCGAGACCTATTTGTTTACCGGTTTTTATTAACACACTTGTATTTAGTTGTATAGTTTCCGTGTCTTCACCTAGTAGTACCAAATCATCGGCATACCCCAAAACCGGAATTTTGTCACCCAAATTTAAGCCTTTCTCGGTACACATCACCTTTGCTATAACATATTCTAGGGCTATATTAAACAAAACAGGTGAAAGGGTGTCACCCTGTTTCAAACCCGATCGCAACTCAAATCTCTCGGAGTAATTATGACCGATTCTAACTTTATGAAATGTTTCTGACAAACACATCTTTACTAGGTTTACTAACTTTTTAGGTATCCCCTGTTCAATCATGATGTTATATAGCTTCTGACGGTCTATGGAATCATAAGCCTTTTTAAAATCTATATAAAGTTGATGAACTACACCGTTGTATTCCAGCTTCTTCTCTAATATTTGACGTAAGGAAAATATTTGATCAATAGTCGAGCGATTCCGCCTAAAACCACATTGGTAGTCTCCGATAATTTCCTCAGCGTATTCCGTGATTCGGCTAGTTAGTATTGACGAGAATATTTTATAGCATACTGGGAGAAGAGAGATCCCACGATAGTTGTTACAATCCGTCCTCGGTCCTTTTTTGTGAATCGGAATAAGTATTGATTCTTTCCATTCTTCGGGTATTTTTTCATTTTCCAAGATCTTTTTAACTAAAACATGTAATTTGGAAACGCCCGCTTCTCCACACGCTTTGATTAATTCACTCGTGATATTATCATATCCTGCAGCTTTATACCGTTTTAATTTTCCTATCGCCATTTCAACTTCCTCTTTACTCGGTGCGTCTACCCATGGTTCAGCGCTCTGGTATTCAGAGGGAGGAGATTGATTATTATTTTCCGTATTTAGAATGCCGTCAAAGTGTTGTTTAAATTTATTTAATATCTCAGTCGGATCCGCAATTATGTTGTTATTCGCATCTTTAACCCCATTCAATAGAGGTTCAAATCTTTTACGCGATTTGTTTATATCTTTGTACATCTCTCTTACGTTATTTTCGCTTCTGTGTTTTTCTATTTCTATTATTTTTCCTTTAAGATGCTCTCTTTTCTTATTTTTTAAGAATTTTGAAGTTTCGTTTTTTACTAACCGAAAGTAAGCCACATTATTATCGCTTGGATTATTTAAGGAATTCAGTTTAGCGGTTTTTCTTTTTTCACACATATTTTGACAATCCCTGTCGAACCAAGGTTTGTTCCTTTTATTTTCGATTTTCCCAAGACATAAGTTACCGACCTCTTTAATATTATCCCTGATCCCTTCCCATAATTTGTTTACATCTTCGTGTTCTTCGTCTGAAGATTCCAAAGCATCGAACCTATTTTTTACTTCTATCGCGAATTGTTTTCTAATTTCGGGGTTGTTCAATTTAACAACATCGAAATTCTCGGGATGAATATAGTTCGGTGTTTCTTTTTTGTTTTTAGCTTTTGTCGAAGTTTCGCGATTACTAATTCATGATCAGATCCGCATTCTGCACCACGATACGATCTCACGTTAATTATGCTACTTTGCCATCTGTTTTGTACTAAAATATGATCTATTTGATTCCGAGTTTGTCCATCCGGCGATGTCCACGTATACTTATGAATGTCCTTATGTTTAAACGTAGTACTTTTGATTATTAGGTTTTTCGAAATGGCAAAGTTTATTAGTCGGGTCCCATTATCATTACTATATTCGTGCAAACTTTCTTTACCGATTGTAGGACGATATACTTCTTCCCTTCCAACCTTTGCGTTCGCGTCGCCTAGTATTATCTTAATGTAATTTCGTGGTAATTTATCGTAAACCGACTCTAGTTTATCATAAAATTCGCATTTTACTTCATCATCACTATCTTCGGTGGGAGAATGAATGTTTATAAACGCGATTTTATACCAACGACCCTGAAATATAGCAACCGATATTCTTTCACTAAAGAACTGTACATCCCGTAATGCGGAAAGAAATCTATTCCTAATCAGAAACCCGGTACCTATACAATAATTAACGCTCCCCCCGTACCAAATAGTATACTTTCCTTCTGTTAACGAACCCTCCCCTGGCCAGCGAACCTCTTGTAATGCAGCGATATCTAAATGGTACCCCTTAACTTCATTCGCGACCGACTTTAACCCATCTGCCGTATTTAAACTTCTAACGTTCCACGTCCCTATTGTTAGATCTCTACTTTTCATCTTGCGCCTAGATTCCTCTGAAGCAGTCCCCACCCGGAGACCCGAACGGGGGACTAGTTTGCTTCCGGATAATGGGCGTTTTACCTCAGAGGAATCCATGACTGTTTGTGGTATTTTGTGAACTAAAATATGTGAGTAGGGCGTTCGAACCTACGTCACACCCTCCAGCAAGCCTGGAGGGCCGCTCTCATTGTTGGTCAGCGAGTCCATCGGACTTAGCCGGGAGGAGCTTCCTAGGAAATTCCACCGACCATCCCCACATCCGCCACCCGTGGGACGCTCCCCATACGCGGTAATGAAATCCGCGCGAGGAAAGTAGTTATAGAGATTCAAATTGTTTTACGGCCAACAGCCGTGCAAGGAAGTGATTAGGCCTAGATAGGAGAAAACTGCAAACATATTTTGTTAATGAATTTTTGGATTTTGAGCATAAGAACTGTAATATACACGTATAATATACCGTTGTAAAGGTACTAGGGAATAACATGAAATTCCACATTAATGTTACCGAATTCATGAAAGATATTAAGTCATACGACCAATTGTAATTAATCAAACGAACGGTACATCTAACCTAATGTTGTGGCACGGCATGTTGTGACACGGCACCTAAATGTAAAAAAAAAATAAATAAAGATTTTAAAAAAATATTATCTTATACACTAGCTTCTAAAAGTTAATAAATAGTGATGAAAAGCCAATAAAACTAACTGATTGTTTTAGATAATATAGATAATGTTTCTATAGAAATTCAATTTAATTAATTCAGCCGCCATGTTTTTCCCCAATCCCCATAAAAAAAGGCTGGGTATGCCACCAGGACTGCCTCCATATCCAATGATCCAAGGCTGAAATAATACAATAAATAATTCAGCCTTGAGGTTCGAACCCGGGAGCTGGAGAACAGTAGACTAGTGCATAAGGCAATAGTCGTACAAAAATTAGACTGAGGACAAAGGAATATCAGAGAACACAGGTTGGTGTAAAATATTACAAAAAATAACGATAAGAGTGTCTTATCTGAAGCAGCTCTGTTCGAAAAAAATATGTTGATCACGAAATATATCAAGAGCGTGTGTGCTAATTATGCAACTATTTCAAGATCTCCTCGGCCACGTTAGCTCTGACGTCCGTTTCCTTATCTTATTGCTTTGGACGCTGTGTCATGTTTCCGCATTCCCTCTCTCTCGCACTCCTAGAGCGGTGGACAGTGCACTCGTGCTGCCCCCAGGAGACAGTCCGCTAACTAATGTCACTGCTAAGATAATTACTAAAAGTCCGACTCACAGCACGTACTATCGATATGTCTGCCGTTGTATAATTCATCAGATGTAACTACACTCCCTCAGATAGTATCAACTGATGTTTTCTGTGGGATTTTAGCCCTGTCAGTTACTTATAAGCCGTAACGTGTTATGAGCTGTGATGTCGCTCAATAAGTCATTCTGTACACAGATGGATTCAGTTAAGATTTTTGGAAATAGGGAGAGATGATCTTTGAATTTTAAGAAAGTAAAATTTATCCTGGAACTTTTGATCCCCTAAAACTGACAATGATGAACAAAACGAAATCTTATTGTCTGACACTAAAAAGAAACATTAAAGTTATACCTTGGTGGCTTAGTTATGAAGAAAGAATATACAAAAAGCTAAAAAAGAAAGATGTAAATAAAAGAAAAAAGTATTTATGTTTACATTTTTTCAGCGGTCCACGGTTCAGAATAGAAGTAGATCAGTCACATTATTTTAACTTGATATTAATATATATTCGGAAGATGGATGCCTGAGGAGCCAGAGGAATAGTTTGTTTTTAAATGAAACTATTAGTTTTATTATTTAATCTAAATCATATGTTTTCGACGAAAATAAATATACGTTTCATTAAAAACAACTCAAAATATTTTTCAAATTTTAGTATAGTTAATTGTTTTTAAAATTCCAGGTAAGTGAAAGTTGTGTGTTGCCTGCACCAGATTTTTTACTTTTACTTACCTATATATGGTATTGGGATCGTGAAAATTTTCGAATTCCAATTTTCAGCGGAAATACGCGTTTTAAGGTCCCCTGAGAGTCCAAATGACCAAGCCCCGCAAAAAGGTTTTTGTGTCTGTGTACGTGTCCGTGTGTGTGTGGTCTAGCTCAAAAACGTTAAGTCCTATGAAACTGTAAAAAATTCATATTTAACATGACTATTTCGCCTATATATCACAGCAACTTTCTCAATCAAAATCAGCTGACCAGAAGAGCCAGTTTATACGATGCATTTTGCACCTTTTTAAGATTTTCTCAAAAACGGCTACAACGATTTTGATTAAACTTCTTGATTAATTAAATATAAAAATATAAGATAAAAATTAAGTCTTATTGATTATAATTAGGAATCATGCCTAATTTGGCCAGTGTTTTAGATAGGCAAAGGGATAACTCTAAGGAGGGATAACTCTAAAATATATATATATATATATATATATATATATATATATATATATATATATATATATATATATATATATAATTTTATTTTTTTTTTAAACATAAGTACAATTTATAAATATTTAAAAAAAATGTATAATATTTTATCCTTGACATATCTTGATTTACTGTAGAAAAAACGTATAATTGTATGTTTTGATTCTTAAAGATAAATTCAAATTTTGTATTAATTTTTGATTATCTAACTGTTGTTTAGTAAACTAAAATATTATATGTCTATGTGTATAAAAAAAAAATACTAAAATGTTATAAACAAATATTTATTTCACTTCTGCAAAATTTAGCCGAATTAATTTGCCATAAACATAATTTACATGAACATATTTTATTTTTATTTATAACGAAATTAGTTTGACTTAAAATATTTGCAAAATTTTATTCGTATATTTCTTTCTAAAATTTCTTTTAAGGTTAAGGTTGGTGAAATACTTTTTGTAATCAATATAAAATATGAAGACCAAGTGTATTTTGAACTAAGTTTAAGAAAATTTAAGTATTTATGAAATATATAAATAAATTACTTACATTAATTTTCTATGGTAAGTAGTAGATTTGTAATATTTATTTGTTTAATTAGTTGAGAGACAATTACATGTAACTGGGTAGCAATATGTTAGTCGTCGTAGCCCGTAGGATTCTTAGAACGCAAAACAATGATTTTCATAAATATAAAATTTAACTTGATTCCAAAAGTTACGACTTTGAAAAACTTCGTGGGAAGTGGGACAAATTATGAAAAAGTGGGACTCTGGTCACCTTAGCCTAAAATTAAAAATAGCAGCATACAAAACTGACTTACTTAAACTTTCCAACGAAATGCATGAGAATAGTTTTGTATAGCCCCAAAGTTCAATTCTGTAAGTCCAGATTGGCCTGAGGGCAGGGTGATTGAGTTGGTTAGCGCGCGTTGCTTTGAACTCGCGTTCCTTAGCAAAAGAGAACAAAAACTTGAAATCAAATAATTCCGAGTTCGCGTCTCGTGTTGGGGGGGCTTTTATCTCGGCATTTAAACCCTGCTCTCACCCCCTGCCCCCCGTATAACCTTCAAAGGCGAGGAAGGGGTGAACAAAAAAAAAACGTCCAGATTGACCTTATGATAGCCATGTAGATGAGCCTTTTATAGTTGAGTGGAAGGTTAGATCGTCTGTTTAGTGAATGTAGAAGTAACCCAAAGTGGCGTGCAGTTTCAAGTCGTTTCAGCTTTTTGTGTAAACTCCATACTAGTCGTTTGTATAGCGGAACATTTCAACCGGAACTAGGCGAATATTATTAAAGGTACTGTTGGGCAGGATTTCGTAGGTTTACGACGGGGAGTAAAGGTTATTTGGTGGGATATGTTGGCATTTATTTTGATTATCCAATTTTGACGCCATACCTCAATGTTTCTGATGTGGGATTGGAGAGTTTGGGAGACAATAGTTAGATCATTATTGACTGAAAACACACAAGTGTCATCAGGATATGTAGAAAGGAATGATGAGGAAGGATCTGTCAGAGAGGTAGGACTGGATAATGAGGAAGTAAGTAGGAGGGAGGAATGTGCGGAGTTTTTACAGCAGCTCTGGGTGCCAGACTCGGTCAAAGGCAGGTTCTACGTCGAGAAAAGCTCCCATACAGTGCAATCCGCGCTCTAATGCAGACTAGACAAAATGCACCACACGATGACATTGTTGGATCTTTTTCTTTTAAATTGGGAAAATTCCAAAACTGAGTTTACCTAATGGATTGGTGGGACTAGCGAGTTCTGATATGGGAAATAAATAGGTAAAACTATTTCCTTGTTCTTTTTTCACTGGCCGTCATTCTGAATAATTTTCTCTTAAATAATGTTCGCATTATTAAAAATTGTTATAGTGTTCATATTTAAATTTGGCTCTTTGGCGAATAAGTTTAGCCGGCCACTGGTTTAGGTTCAAAGACAAGTCCCTTTTTTTCATGCTGCTAACTTTTAAACTAATATTCCGACTACATTATTACAATATATTATTCTTAATAACTTTCAAAATCACACATGTTTGTCTCGAACGGATTATTAATGACTATGACGCTATTAGGAACACGATTAATTTTAGGTTGAACAGCACTTAATTCTGAAATACCACTTAATAACAGCTTAAACAGGTACCCCGCCCATCTGCACAAGATGCACAAAGATAAGATAATTGTTTAATTATGAAACATTACGGTGTACAGGAATCAATCTAAAGACCCCCTGGGACCCAAATATGGAAGCTCTTAATTAAGATATAATTCTTTCCAGATCGGTCTATTATGGAAGAACCAAAAAAGAAGATGGGAGAGAGATCGGGTTTGAATAGCAGCTGCTCGAGTTTTATAAATAGTTATCGATTGATACAGCGGCAGTTGGGATAGAGTAGTAACACGGGCTATGTTAATATCTTGGAGCCAATATAAATAACTGCTTTAGATAGCATCTGTATCCGCCGGCTACCAGCTCTGTATTGGTGACAGTTTATCTTCCACCATATTTCCTAAATATATATATTATATACACAAACACATATACATATAAATATATATCTTGGTTGCCGAATTTGTTTAACTTGTACGGTCCTTAATAGCCACCAATTCTGATATTTATATTCCATCTGCTCTTGTCATCGGGACTACTGATAAACAAAGTGACTTTTTTATGGACGCTGGAGAGATAAAAAAACAAAACAACAAGCATCTGCTTTTGAAATCGATTGAGGAAAGGTGTAGAATCGTTTTTGGAAATAATGTCAACATAAAACTCCTAAAACATACATTATCCTTTGTTACGGGTTTGCGAAAATGTTTCTATTATAAAGGAGGTTCTCTAATGTATTCCTAATCCACAGTTTCCACATGGTATTTTTAAAGTTTTTTTGTTAATTCTTAATTAATTAACTGAAGAAAATATGAAGTTGCAAATTTTGATTATTCGACTTATTTTAATAATATATTTAGTACTTTTTAATGGGAGCCCGTGACTGAGTGGCTAGTTCGCCATTCTCTCATGCTAAAGTTGTGAGTTCGAATCCCAGTCCCGGTGGGGCTTTTATAAAGATGTAATTAAATGGTGATTCACTCACAGCCTCTCCCCCGGGTATGTGAGACCCGTCAGCCAAATGGTGACCAAGTCAGACTTTTCTGCATCCAGCATCCTTAGCCTGTTAAAACACAGTTTTGGGAGTCTCTCTTCAGGCACCAATGACAGTTTAGACCAATAGTTGATTACTTTCGTTATTACTTTTGAGCTTAGAGGACTTCTACCTGTCTCAAGCCTCACTATATAGTTTGGGGTGTTTTTGGGCCATCCATATAAGTATTGATTAAATTTCATTTGAGAAATTTCTATAGCATATAGATATCTCAGGCTCCAAACTTCTGATCCATACAGACGAAAAGTCGTACAACGCCATCTTTGTTTCCCAAGAGTCACTCTTTCCTCTTCTCAGGATTTCCAAGACTTTAGCGGTAGCAATAGATGATTTTTGTATCAAGTGTACAGAAGCCTTTTTTGATTTACCAGTGGATGCAAAAGGAACTCCTGAATATTTGTAGGTTTTTATATATATTCTAACTTTGTGCCAATAAAGGGGTTTGAGTTTTTTTAACTTGGGTGATTTATGGAATACCAGGACTTTTGACTTTTCCACGTTTAAGGTTAGAGAATTGTTTGAGCAGTATTGCTCCAGGATCTTTAAATTTCTTTGCGCACTATGCCAGTTATTATTTAAAACTATAATGTCGTCTGCCAGCAATAACATTATTGGTTCATGATTATGGTCAATGCTAACTCCTGTGGCTCCGTTATCCTGAAAGAACTGAATAATATCCGACAAGAAGAGGATGAAGAGTGCTGGGCTGAGGCTTTCACCTTGTAGCAATCCAAGAGTTACGTCTATTTCGTCGCTTTGTTGGCCATTTATTGAAATTTGGGTAGTATCATTGTCATATAAGTTTTTCATGATTCTAATTATTTTACCGCTAACTCCAAGTGTAATAAGTTTTTCCCACAGCAGGTTGTGGTTAATGGAATCAAAGGCCTTCTTCAGATCTATAAAAACCGCATATAGCTAATTTCCTTTTTTCCTGAGATTTATTCCTATAAACCCATTTAACCAAAATGATCTTTAAGTGTGCATCTAGTTTTTAAAAACCTTAAATTACTTGACTCCTGCTTAATAATACATGAAAGTTTTTACACTTTTTTCTTTAAAATTTATTTAAAAGAAATACCATTTAATTCGTCCTCAGATTAAATATCCCGATGTGCCGACGATATCTCACCCAGATAGAATTAAATTAAAATCGCTATCCAATTTAAACCTGAATAGGCAGCCATAGTAGCATAGAGTGATAAATTAATAAACGACAAATTTTTAAATTGTTGACTTTAATAGCTAATTTTCTGAAAATAAATTGGTACATCTGATAATATGATGCAATATTACACGATTTTTTATGAGCAACTGATTCCATAAATGTTCCATTGCTTTAGTGGCTATAATATCATTAAAAATGAAATCAAATTAAGGAATGTAATGGTTTTATATATTTATTGAGCCAACGCAATATTCATTATAAAATTAAATTAGTATTTAAAACCACATATGAAAGTGTTTTTCATATTTATAAGTAATACAGAAATATCATAAAGCCTTTTGTTTTGCCTTAATATGCCCACATATAAATGTTTATCCATTATACCTTCTATGAAATGTAGATGCCATGCATCCCTACACCATCACACTCCCACCTCCATGTTTTACAGTCGGTAAGAGATTTTGCTTGGAAAATGCTTCTCCAGGTATTCTCTAAACGTATCCACGTCCATAAGACCCAAAAATGTTAAATTTGCTTTCATCAGCAAAAATAAACTTTTTCCAAAAGTCAAAATCTTTGAAAATGTGCTCATTTGCAAATTTTAGCCGGTCTTTTTGATTTTTTTTTTTTCTAATGAATGGCTTTTTTCTAGCAACTCTACCATGAAAAAAGTGTTCCCTTAGGACGCAAAGTATAGTTTCCGTTCTAACAATCTTCTTTAAATAATTTTCCACTTCACTTGCAATTTTTGGTGCATTCATTCTTGTTTTTGTTTTTTTTTACATATCTCAGAATCCACCTTTCGTCAGCATCGAAAAGGATCTTTTTGGGACTTTTCCTCTTCTTATTAAAAAGCCTATTTTTACTTTTATATCAATCTACAATGTGTTATACTTTTGCATGACTTTTCTGAAAAAGTTTGCCAATTTCTCGATACGATTTACCTCTGTTGAACTGTTGTATAATGAGTTTTCTTTCTCTTACCGTTGTGTGCCGACCCATTATAATATAACAAGAAAAAAAAAAAAAAAAAAACCTGTACCACTACAACCCATGAAGGGTCTTGGGCTCAGTACATATAGAGATTCGTACTGTTTCTAGGCCAACGGCAGTGCAATGAGCTGATTAGGCCTTAATCGCGCTCAGCCGCCAGGTTTTCCCCAATTAATTTGGGTACCCACTTTATAGAGGCTGGGTCTGCCCCAGGAGGGTCTCCATACCCTAGGGTCGCCCCCCGACTGAATTAACAGAATAAATAATATTCTGCCACAGCCGGGATCCGAACCCAGGACCCGGAGCACAGCAGACTAGCGCTCTATCTATAATATAACAAAAACAATCACAAAATAATATAATCAAATTGTCTTAGAGACTGATAGCGCAGAAGACACTGAAAGCCTGGATAGAACTAAAACGGATTAAAAACAATGAGTGGTGTAAACAATGGCAACACGAGTGGTGTATCGTTTTCACTGTGAGATAGGTCAAAGGTTTGTAATCCTCTTATGTAGCTTTATTTAATCCATTACGAATGTTAGAGAGCTAGGCAAGTTAATCTGTAATCAAGAATGTATTCTCATTTCCTATACACTTTAGGTCATATAAAAATAAGCGTAATAAGTTATTTTTAACATTTTTATAGAAATATAGTAGCTGTATCCTTTTCACTGTGAGCTACTGTATATAAAACTGAAGTCAGGAGAAGGATCGTATGGAAGAAAAAAAGAGAAAAGTTACTTAGGTCTATTGGTTTTTTTTTTTTTTTCCTAAATATTCTAAGGCAATAATAATCTCTCCATCTATAAATATATATATATATATATATATATATATATATATATATATATATATATATATATATATATATATAAATAGATCGCCTTTTTCCTTGGACATCGCATCGGTTTTTTTTTTGGTTTTTTTTGAACGGATTGACCAATTTCGCTAAGTTATAGTTCAGACAGGATATCGTCTGTCGGGTCAGCTAGTTACTAAAAATTATCGTCTTCATTATGTTAATTACAAAATAAGGTGTGTTATTCTCTTATTCTCCCAAGGAACATTATTAGTAACGTACATTTCGCATTCGATTTTCTACTCTTCCTTAATAAAGTAAAAAGACATATTATTTGTTTGTAGAACGCACTTATTTATTTGTCGCTTCTATCGCGCGTAAAGGTTAAACACTCACATCGTTTTTCATTTGGTTTTTGATATTTGCCTTGTATCATGACGTAGAACGTATCATGGCCATCAAAAGCAACGTACGATCAGGAGAAAGTCAAGAAAATAATTCATTAATCGCAAGGGCATGCGCGTGAGTATAGCAGTCATATTTCAAGTCGGCTCTCGGATTTCTTGCTTTTACAGTTGGATTTCACTTCAGCACAGTCTTGAAAACATCATCAGACTTCAGGATAACAACAACAGTTATTATTGGAGCAAACAGCGGTAAGTTGTGATATAATTTACAGTGTAAAGTGAATGCTGAGTCACCTCTTCATATCAGCTGATTGCCAATAGCCCGGCAAGGCTGGTCTTGCTTAACTTTTTTTAAGTTTTTGTTTTTTTTCCCACATCTGGTTATTATTTAATTACTTCCTATACATGAAATGCGATATTATCATCAAGTAATGTCCTCCAAAGCTTCAACTAAAAGATCTAGATCTAGTGGTTCAATCCCGTCACCTACAAAACAAAGACCCCGCCGTGATACTAATAAAAGATTAAATCTACAAGCAACCCCTTCCGGTACTAATTCAGAATCTGAACCACAACCTGGCACATCGTCACAAGGGATGACTGACGAATCGCCGTTTTTCACCCCAAATCCTTTTCAAATTTTACATAATGAAAAAGAAAACATGGAATCTACTCCTATACCTAGTGAACCACGGCCTCCTCCAATATTTGTCAAAAATATTAGAAATTTCCAGTTGTTGTGTGCGCAATTGAACAAAATTACCGAATCTACCAGCTACTACTGTATGAGTAGAATCAATGATACCAAAATATCTCCTACTACTGCCGAGACATATAGAAAAATAGTGAAATACCTAACTGAAACCAAAGCAGATTTCCATACCTATCAGCTACGCCAAGAGAGAGCTTTAAGGGTTGTAATCAGAAACTTACACCCCTCGACACCAGTTGAAGCTATTAAAGAAGAACTAACGGAGATGGGCTATAAAGTGCGGCAAGTCACTAACGTCCTAAAGGACAAAATTCCTCTACCTCTCTTTTTTGTGGATTTGGAACCAGCTGAAGGAGTTGAAAAAATCTATGACCTCAATAGATTGTACTATTCCAGTGTAAGAGTTGAAAAACCTTACACAAAGAGAGAAATAATTCAGTGCCATAATTGTCAAGCATATGGTCATACTAAAAGTTATTGTCATCACATACCTCGATGCGTGAAATGCGGTGAACAGCACAAGTCTGTGGAGTGTACAAAACCAAAATCAACACCAGCTGTATGTGCTCATTGCCTGAAGGACCACCCGGCCAACTATAAAGGATGCCAAATCTATAAGGAGCTGAGGACCAGGTTTCAAAAACCTCAAGTACTGGATGAAACAGCAAGACAAGTAAGAAACAGAAGAGAACCCTCAAAACTTATTGATGCCAATTTATCATTTGCCCACTTACTTGGAGGTGGGAATCAAAGTACTGAAGCCGTGGCCCTGCCGGAACTACAAAATGTACCTCAATCCATTCCACATATACCTCTTTCTCAAAATGTAACCAATCCTAAGAATCCTAATCCACCACAAATCTCTCATATTCCTCCTCCTTCAAACGCCACAGACCTTACCAGTTTGATGACATCCTTTATTTCCGAAATTAAATCCCTTGTTATGCCCCTAATATCACTCCTTACGAATCTCGTAACAAATCTCATTCCTGCCTTAAAAAAACCATAAATGACCTCACCTAATTCCTTATCCATTCTCCTTTGGAATGCGAATGGTGTTAGAACTCACACTGACGAACTTACAGCCGTACTGCAGGACAAAAACATTGATGTTGCACTCATTACTGAAACTAGACTAACCACTAAACAGTACTTTAAAATACCAGGATACACGACATACCGGACAGACCATCCAGACGGCAAAGCCCATGCCGGTACTGCTGTCATAGTCCGCCGATCCCTCACCCATCACTTACACCCAATTTCCTCCCACGATTACCTACAAGCAACTTCCATCGTTATCAAAACCTTTTCCTTTCCGCTTATCATCGCATCAGCATACTGCCCTCCTAAACATCCCATTTCCTCTGCCCAATTTGGATCCTTCCTCAACTCCTTGGGTAATCACTTCATTTTGGGTGCAGACTTAAACGCTAAGAACCAACAGTGGGGTTCTAGAACCACCAATTCTCGTGGACGGACATTGCAGTCTGCACTCAACTCCCGACGCTTTCATCTCCTACCTCCCGATTCTCCTACCTACTGGCCAACAGATCCTAACCGTAATCCTGACATCCTCGACTTCTTCATCCACAGCGGATTAGGCTCTCTGAATTTTTCCATAGCTCGCCTTGATGAACTATCCTCTGATCATAGTCCATTGATTCTAAATGTATCCATAACACCTATTCCTAAACCTATCCCACCGTCATTCATTAGGGGCCCTGTCAACTGGAACCTCTTCCGCGAAATTCTCACTAATGATATTGACCTCAGAGTGATTCTCAAAACCCCAAATGACCTTGACGACGCCGTATATTCCTTTACAACCGCTATTCAACAAGCCGCCTGGACTGCCTCCTCTCCCAAACAATCCCAAATAATTCCTTACAAAAGCCATTTACCACAACACCTGACAGACCTCATCAACAGCAAACGTCGAGCTAGAACATTATGGCAACGCACCCGCCACCCAGAAGATCGCCGCTCCTATAATTTTTTTTGTAGAAAATTAAAGCGGGAGTTGGCGATCTTCCGTTCCCAATCCTACAATACCTACCTCTCCTCTCTCTCGACTCGTGACAATTCCCTGTGGTATGTCACGAAGAGAATCCTAAAATCCCACACCATTTCCCATCCTCTCCGGCGCTGTGATGGTTCCTGGGCTGCTTCTGACAAGCATAAGGCCGAGGAATTCGCACAGCACCTTTCCAAAGTTTTTACTCCTCATCCAGAGCTTAATCCAACCCATACTGCAGCAGTTGAAGAGTTCCTCACGTCACCAATACCACTATCCTTACCACCTAAAGCAGTTAATCCCTCTGAGGTCAGATATCTTCTTAAAAAGCTTCCTCTCCGCAAATCTCCTGGATACGATCTCCTTACTCCCCAAATCTTAAGACAACTTCCACCTAAAGCCATTACATTCCTTACATATCTCTATAACTGTATCCTACGCACTACCTATTTTCCTCTCTTATGGAAACATTCAACTATGATCCTTTTCCTAAAACCAGGTAAACCTTCTAACAACACGTCATCTTACAGACCTATCAGCCTACTTCCGATCCTCTCAAAAATTTTCGAAAAGCTCCTACTAAAACGAATCCTAGCCAAATTTCAAAATTTTCCTTCACATCAGTTCGGATTTCGTCCTCAACATTCCACGGTTCAGCAAGGACTCCGAGTTGTAGACCACATTTCCTCCGCCCTTGAGTGCAAGGAGTATTGTTCGGGTGCATTTCTGGACATAGCTCAAGCTTTTGACCGGGTGTGGCACCCGGGACTGCTCTTTAAGCTCAAAACCCATTTACCTCAATCCTTATACCTAATCCTCCGATCCTATTTATCCAACCGCTCCTTCCGAGTTCGCTGTGGTTCCGAATTTTCCGAACAATATACTGTTGAGGCCGGTGTTCCTCAAGGCAGCGTCTTAGGACCCGTCCTCTACATCCTCTTCACCGCCGATATCCCTACCGACCCCAATACCTTTCTGGCAACATTTGCTGATGACACAGCCATTTTATCATCCAATTCCGATCCTCAAGCAGCATCGCTAAATCTCCAAAAGCACCTTTCCCTTGTCGAAGACTGGTGCAATGCTTGGCGCATTAAGGTGAACGAAAGCAAATGCACTCACGTCACATTCACCCTTCGACGCAAATCCTGTCCAACGGTTAATTTCAATTCTATACCGCTTCCTTCCTCAGACACAGTCCGGTATCTCGGCTTTTTACTAGACAAAAGACTGACGTGGAACCCACATACAAGACTAAAAAGAAAAGAACTCAACCGCAGATTCGGCCAGTTATACAGACTACTAAACAGAAAATCTCATCTTACAGTTGACAACAAATTACTAATATACAAGACAGTACTGAAACCTATATGGACCTACGGACTTGAACTGTGGGGGACAGCTAAACATTCTAACATTAAACGCATCCAATCCTTCCAATCCAAAGTCCTCCGAACAATAGTTAATGCTCCTTATTACGTTACCAACTGTACCCTACACCATGACCTTAATATTCCGTTTGTTTTAGACCTGGTACCATCCAAATTTTCCAAATTTCATCAGAACCTTAGTCATCATCCTAACCCTCTAGCACAATCCCTATCCAGCACCACCCATCCCTACAATCCTCCTCGAAGATTGAAACGGCAGTGGCCACGAGACCTATTGTAAACATTTAAACTGGAGTTCTGACAATGGTCAGATCCTCCACTCATGTACGGTATGTTTGTGGCTACAGCGCCCTAACTCAGCCTCCACTGGCTCAGACCAGTGATGCGGCTGAGATAGAGGTGCTGGGATCTCTTGGATTCCGCTTTTTCCTCCACAAGTGGAGGGAATAGCGCTTGCTGGGGTCCCTTTAGCAATTGTATATATTGTATATAGTTATGATTGTGTGTAAGATGTTTATTTATTTGCCAACTTTTTATTTATCTCAATAATAGGTTTATGTTTCGATTTGTTTTGTTTTTTATTTATTATTATTATTTTATTGTATATATTTGAATTTATGTTATATTTTATGAAATTTGACCATTATTATTATTTTCTGTATATATAGTATGAATGTGGTCTCTTATCAATATTATTATTGTTCATTTTGTAACAAATTGTAATATATCTCAATAAAAAAAAAAAAAAAAAAAAAAAAAATTAATCGCAAGAAGACAGAGCTGAGGTAATTAAGCACTTAGGCCGTGTTTGAAATAATTAATTCCTCGGAGCGGATTGTGTATGCAAGGGAGTGGACGGCATCTGCTTCAATTAACGACTTGTCCGTCCCTCATGTCCTTCAGCTCGCAGGACACCGGCCCAAGATCTTCTCTCCGCCTTTCTAACCCGTTCTGTCGTTTCGAGTCCTTTCCGCCATGTTCCAATCGTGCGGTGAATGAAGTTGTAGACCAGCTTCATTTTTTCCCCTCCTACACAAAGAACTATTCGCAATCATTTGTCGACGCCATTGCAGTAGAAAAACTTCCTGTTTTTTTCTATAGTACACAGCACTATCGTTCATGATTCTGGAAACAGCAATATGATTCGTGTTATTTGAATTATTTTTCATAAAGAATAAGTATCATTGGGGTGGATGGCTGAGGATTAACGCGAGTTAAGGATCCGTGCGTTGCCCACCAACCAAATAATAGAATTTGAGGTAGTCAAAGTGATAACGAAAGCGCGTTTCAGGCCGTATTCTTATATATCGGCGCTAATCCCCCACCAACATCCCCCTTGCTCAAGAAATCCCCTGTATAACTTAATATGGCAAGATAGGGGTGAACAAAAAAAATGAAAGTATTATTGGTATGAGTAAAGAAAATTAAACCTTTAATTCAAATAGTCGATGTTGTGTGTTGCTTTATTCATCTGACGTAACTTCATGCTACTGTGTCAAATAGGACGACGCTACAGTGATATTCCTAAATTCTGTCAATCCAGATTTAATTTTAATAAGAATCTTTAAGAAGTATTGCATAGGCATTTTACACCCCCTTTAAAGAATGACATAACTAATTAATTTTAACTCCATTTAAAATATACTAGAAGCCGCGCCTTTGGTCATGGAAGCTGTAATGTTAGCCACTACATCATAGATGACCCCGCTTCATTGTGTAACTATGTTTTGCAGTCTTTTAAATTTTAAAATTCTCAATACATTTTTAATCATTGAAGAGTATATTAATTTTTAATTGTTTTTGTTATCCATTATTAGATACCAATACACATGGTTAATATTTTTTTTTTAAATCCTGGTTTTTAGGACAAAATAAATAACTATAGCTAAGAGCGTATGTATTGGGTTGTGTTACATGAAATGTCCGTTTTCAAGGTAAAGGATTTTTATTAGAAATACGATATGAAAACAAGATAATTTTATTCGAAGTATTTACCGCCTTTTTCTACACATTTTTCCCAACGTGACACCAACTTTTTTATCCCCGAACTGAAAAACTCTGAGCTTTGAAGTGAAACAAAATCTGAAAACGCACTTTTCACTTGATCATCATTTTCAAAAAGTTTTCCTAAATTCCTGAACAGGTGGTAATATGTTGGAGACAAGTCGGGAGAATATGGTGGGTGCGGAAGAACTTCATAGCCCAGTTCTTTCAATTTTTGCCATATCGGTATCCCCAGCTGAAAACTTAGCAAACCAACGTCGAATGGTCCGTTCATTAACACTCCCTTTCCCAAACCCCTTGCAAATATTTCTTGCGGCCTCAGCTGCTGGATGGCCGAGTTTAAACTCGTACAAAAATATTACTCGAAAATCGCGTGTTTCCTTGTTCATATTTGGAGGTATAATAAAAAGTTGGTAATTGATTGGGAAGCTAATGTTTAAATACAAAGTTAGAGGATTAGTAACTGTTTACTTTAAATATGTAAACATTCGGAAGAAAACAAGAGAGACCTGCAAATCCTTTATGTATTTCAGAAACTATAAAAACGGACATTTGATGTGAAACAACCCGATATATTTTTCTCACCGCATACATGACTAAGAATAATAAATATTTGTCATATAGGCCATTATCATATAGGCGATGTCATAAGTTGCCACTTTATTAGAGTTCATGTTTCAACCAAAATTAGTGGAAAATTTCTTCTTTGGCGAATAAGACCAAGAAGCCATTTTTTAAGTACATCCATAGTAGTGTTGTATTGTATATAACATACTGAATATTTTGTTTTTGTCTCTGGCCTCAAATATAAACTAAAACTTTGCAACATACGGAAATCAGTTTTTAATTTATCTTTTGCTTCGTTCATGTTGGCACAGCACTCATCTTCACCTTGTTTAACATAACATATACTACATTAAAACAAAATAAACACTCTGCAGAAATCATGAAATAAATGTGTTTATGAGGTTGAGTCTAACTTGAAGGTTAGAATCTATAAAACTATTACTCTCTGAACGTTTATGTACAGATGTGAAACGTGGTCAGTTACTTTGAAGGATGAACATGTGAAACAACCCAATAATTCGAATCATGAACAATTTTTATGTAATAATAATATGTAATAAAAAAAACTATTTAGTTTAGCTTATTTTTTTCCCATGCACCTAAATATTGCTTTATACGTCAGAATGGGATATAGATATTTCACAACCACTCATTCAAGAGGCATCTGGGGTGCTGATAGACTTAAGTGGAGTCTAGGGTTCTAGAATGCAGGGTGGATTACTGAAGCCACCCACACCTCTTTAGACCACATAGTTTAGAATGAGAAGAAAGCTTTCGAGAACTGCCGTAATTTCATCAAATTTAAAATTAACCTATTAGCTGAAGGATTATGCAGCGGTCATTAGAGACATATGCTATGTTTTTGACCGGCTGCTTTTCTACGGCAGCGGTGGCTTCAAAAACTAGCTTACTTACTATATTTAGTCAATATATAAACTATATTTAATGATACCATGGATTTCCTTTCCAAAGGTATCGTGTTTACCAATCCAATAGGTGGCATGTAGGGTAAGATTAAAGTAAACAAGATTCAATTAATACGTTATTATAATTATTAACTTACACATATAAATTATATTAATACATTGCCTATCACTTTGATGAGAATACTGAGGGACATTTTCTCTACTACCTTTGCCATACAATATTACAAATAACGATATACCTTTGAAACACTTAACCGGCTGGCGAAGGTGAAATCAGTCTTAGGTCCCCTTTCTCGGCATCATCCTCCAGCTGCTCTCAGAACCCCGACGGCCACCTCCTCTTCTTGTAGATGGAACCCGACTTACTCTTCTTGAGGATAAAACTTGACTCACTCCTGATTCGAATAAGACTGCCTTACGAATCTTCTCTCTCATCCTCGTCACCTCGGGTGGGCTGACATGGGAAGTACCTCGGTTGGCGGTACAGCCCTTGTGATCTTATTTTTATCTTTTGACCACCCTTAATATTCTTGTAGGCTGCCCCGGGGGGAAACTACCTGAGGTTTCTGGTACCGCTGGATGGCCCATACCGATGGGAAATCTAGGGGACTAGGTAAACATCGTTTGATGTTTTGCCGACAAAGGTTCGTTATCATTAATTGTTTAATATTAAAATTATTAATTATGAACTCCCCTCAGTATCCTCAATACATTACACATAATTAAATATTCTTTTTAATCAACCGCAAATTATTCACATAAACTATTCTATAATACATTGATTTAACGAATGAATTTTTTTTGCGCATATATACGTCTGTGCCAGGGTATAATATTTATTTTCTTCAGGTGTGCGTGATAATGTTAAAATTAATAGTTGTAAAATGAAATGAGATATAAAAGAATGACCTGATTCGTTGTGGTAATTGTCCTGAGGACAATAAGGGAGAAATAATTGCTACTGGTGTTTGTTCTACCTGCAATTAGAAGTTGTTTTTGCTATATCTTCAATTTATAGCTTTACAGCTCGATAACAACCTCAGGCAATTTCCTTTTTCTAACCATGCAGCAGAATATATCATACCGAGAGATAGGGATCATAAGTCTATAATTACCGTTTTACAATTATACGAGATAATTACATGACGTTAATAACAAAAGGAACAGTCTCTAACAGATGTTGAACGAGAATAACTCGAAAATATTTATCTTACTGACTCAGCAGAATTCCTATCAATTAAGTGATAACTATTTTCGAAATGCCTCTAGAATTTTCATTGAAGGAATGAGAGTCTTGTAGTCGAATGTAATGAAACAAACTATAAAAACAGTAAAACATTATTTAATTATGTAAAAGCTCTTGTATTTTTTTGTTTTAAATATTTTAGTTATATAGTGAATTTTAAATATAGCTTTTTCCCATAAAATTCGTAATTTTTTTCAACCGATTTTATACTTAATTAAGTTGTAGTAAGTAAAAGTAAAAATCATTATTACACATAAATTTGAACTCGGCTTACTGCCTACTACCAAACACTAGCTCAACGGTCACGGTCTACATTCAGTCGTAACAGAGAATAGCCTGTTCTAGGGGTCAGCCAAGGTAAGCAAAACATAAGCCAAGGTCTTATGTTATTCAAAACCGCCTCTCATCGAACATATTTATTCTAATACGTTTACTTAAAAACATATTGAAATTTCATCTATACAAGAGAAAGTTTATTAAATTTGTAAATATACAAATTTCTAAACTTATAGGAAGACTGTTACGCGGAGGGTTCACTAGCTCTTGGACTATAAGGAGCATTGAGGATTTTACGAAGGATTTCGGATTGCAATGGAAGGATTTGATGTTTTAGTAAAGCCCCAAAGCTCTACTGCATATCAATGATTAATGATTTAGTTATTGTATGTTTGTTTCATCATTTAACGATACTTTGTGCTACTGTGGCTAATAGGACGATGCTACAGGCTACACTAATATTTCAAGTCAATTAAATTTAAAATAATTTCGCAGAGTAACTCTATAATTATATGGAATAAAATATTCTCGAGTACTTAAGTACATACATAAGTACTTAAGTACATACTCGGGTAAGTATAAAATTCTGCCTTGAGTAGGGGTGGGCATAATCGAATGCCGATTATCGGATTAATCGGTTTGGAGAAACGACTGATCATTCGAAGTGGATTGTCTAACGATAATCGAGGGATTATAAGCAGCTTAGATAATCCACATATTTCACCTAGGATCAGCCAGGTCAGCCATCATAGAGACGGGAATTGTGGCATATTGTCTCTCAGAAAGCATATTAATCATTCGATTATATAAATCATCTCGAAGTCCGATCATCCGATTATGACGATCATTCAATTATGCCCAACCCTAGCTAAATATGTAGTACCTCTTTAGATTCACCTTATGGTTAAGTTTTTTTGGTTAAGACTTCTAACGATTTTCATCTGATTTATCAAAGCCCTATGTCTTAGACACGAGGCATACCGCTGGTCTCACAAAAGTTTTATATATTTTTCTCACTGCATACATGACTAAGAATTAATATATTTGTTCCGAACATTGGCGATGTCATAACTTGCCACTTTATTAGAGTTCATGTTTTAACCAAAATTAGTGAAAAATTTCTTCTTTGGCGCTTACGACCAAGAAGACCTTCACAATTATCCATCTCCACTCTGATCTGCCTGCAGCTCTCCTCCAGCATCTCATTGCTGGTACTTTCTGCTATACTCCACTAGGATGTCCCCCCATTGGTATTATTGGTGGGTCTGTTTTTATTCATCTGGTCTATATGATTCAGCCATCTTTTATGTACATCCATAATTGTGTTGTATTGTTTATAACATACCTAATATTTTATTTTTCTCTATTTCCATTGGTATTCTCTGATTGACTATGTTTGCCTAATTGATCATGTTTTTTTTTGGTTGATGACCTCAAATATAAACTAAAACTTTGCAACATACGAAAATCAGTACTTAATTTATCTTTTGCTTCTTTTATGTTGGCACCCCACTCACATTCACCTTGATTAAGAAAAAATATATTATATTAAAACAAAATAAAAATTCAACAGAAATCATGAAATAAAGGCGTTTATGAGGTTGGGTCTAACTTGAAGGTTAGAATCTATAAAACTATTACCCTCGCAACCTTTATGTACGGATGGTCAGTTACTTTGAAGGATGAACAATGCCTCAAGGTTTACTATAATAAGGATTTACGAAAACCTTTGGGTACTAAGATGGAAGAAGCTTCTGGAGAATTTATAAGGCTACAAAACGCTCCTACCTCTATATTAGTCTATAAGTTAATTTGGAGTTTATAAATGAAGTTGGAGTATCGCGGTAATTATTTATTTTATTTTATTTTTCTCTGACACGACAGGTCGTGTAGGCCCCTGGGTCTCGTGGTGTGATATCCTGGGAGAATATACTCACGATTCTCGATGAGATTTTACAGAGTTGGGTCATTTGGCTGACGGGTCTCACATACCCAAGGGAAAGGCTGTAAGTGAATCCCCATTTAATTACATCTTTATAAAAGCCCCGCCGGGACTGGGATTCGAACTTAGAACCTTTAGCATGAGAGACTTGCGCGCTAGCCACTCAGCCAATAAAAAAAAACAATTTCTAAAAAGTTGATATGCACTGAACTGAAGGGCAGACGTAAAATAGGTAGGACGAGGCGTATTTGGGAGGATTGTGTCAACTCGGATCTTGGAGGCTTAGGCTTGGACGGTGGTCATTGGATTGAACTACGTAGGCAAGGATTGGTGGTATCGCCAAAGAACCTTCGAGGTTAATTATGATGACCCCAGAGCTCAAGCCTTAAAACCCAAACCAACAGCAACGCATTGCTGATTACTCTTTACTGATAGTGTACTAATACTAAGAATACTAATAAAGGAAAAACGAAAACATAAAGATGATTATCAAAGTAAAAATTGATGCAATAAAAACTCGAGACAAAAGAGATACAGATAGCCGACAACTTCCGTGCCAAAGAACACGTACGTGACAAATACATCGTTAACGCGGCGTCCCCGCAGGTGACATCCGAGTGGCAGAGATAAGGGAGAAACGACGAAAGCAATGACAGGATATCATGACTCGCCCTCATAACTGCCAAGGACGTTTCGTGAGCTCTCTGCGTGATCCATATCTCCACCTCTCATCGAAGGAGGTGAAAAATCCTACCGTGCAATTTGGCAGATCTCCCGCTGGAACTCTTTACGGCATTGCGGCGATTATCCTCAATCTTCATGGATATGATATGAGGAGTCTATTGAAGGTTCTTAAACTAGTAGATTTTGAGAAATATGTGGTTGGACATAGGGATTTCTTTTAATACTTTATCATCATGCACTGAATTGGAAGTAGCGAGTACTTGAAGCTCAGTTATATTATGTCAGGTGAAAATAGCATCTTCAAGGATAGAATATGAGAATGTGCTAAGGTGGAATCCAGCGAAGGATTTATCATTCAAATTTTTTTTTTTCAATTTACCACTGTATCATACAATAAAATACATTAAGTAAATCGATTAGGTCTCCCGAGCAACATAACCGAGGCTCTCGGTGACAATGAAGACACGATTAAATCCGTCATCTCGTTTTTAAAGGAAAACAACATTCTCACAAAAATTTAAAATCATTCTCTAGAAATAGTATTCCTCTCAGTATTACTATATTCGCAAATCACATTTCGTTTCTAATATATATCGATATTTCGATTAACAAAGAAAAACAAAAAGATTAAAGGGGGAAAAAATGTGTATATGTTTATATGTGTATTTTTTTGTATATGTATGCGTGTGTTTATATGTATGTGTGTACATGTATGTCTATATGTGAATATATGCATATAGGTGTATATTAATATATTGTATACCAGGTTAAGTCTGGAAGAAAAAAATAGATCTATTAATCAGCTCTGCGACAACTACTAATTCAGAAATTTTAACAATTAAAAATTCCATGGAACAATTTACAAAAACCATATCAGGATTTCAAGAAACTCAGAATTACATTGTTTCTCAGATTAAAACCTTCAACGAACGGGTATCAAACCTAAAAAAAGAGCTCCAGAGCTTAAAAGATGCTTCAACTCAAATTATATCAGGTAAAAAAGTAGAAGTCAAGGGGATTCCTTATAAAGAAGGAGAAAACCTAAAGAACATGTGCTCTGATTTATTCAGCCTACTAGATACTGACTTTAATATTAAGGATCTCGATAATTATTATAGAATTCGACGAAAAAACGGGTCATTTACTGATATTGTTATACTGATTTTTCTTAGAAAAGCCGATCGAGACGCATTTTTGGTTCGAGCTAGAGAATATAGAGGCAAAGTTTCTGTTAAAAGTATTAGCGGCTTCGAATCTAACAAGGAAAGGAACAAAAATATATTTATAAATGAGGTACTATCTGCTGAAAATCGTGTTATATTTGCAAAAGCTAGAGTCTTGCAGAAAGAGGGAAACTTTAAATACCTCTGGCATAGAAATGGCAAAATATATATACGGCATCTCGAGGGCTCTACTAAAGTACAAATTAAATGTGAATCTGATTTGAATTTTTTTAAAAACTCACAAGAACAGTTTTACGACACCGATTCAGATGAATTCAAAATATATGAAGAAATCAGTGAGAAAAAACGCTTACTCCCGGCATCACTCGAAACATCTCCATGCTCGTCAACTCGAAATAAGAAGACTAAAGGTAAAGATATTATAACATCTTGACCAAATTCTAAAAAAGCACCTAATCGTCAATTCGGAATCGAAAATTACAAAACGAATACTGGTAAAATAAAAAATTCAAATTATTCAGAGCAATGTTCAATATTTTCCTGGAATGTTGATGGATACAAAAATTTCATCGAAGAAGGTGAAAAATTCAAAGATACTTCTATTATCTGCCTCTGTGAAACGCACTTACTAGAAAAACCACCAGCGGCCCCGCCATCACTCTCACAATTCAGTTACGTTTCGTCCAACGCCATCAGGGAGAAGAGCCGTGGGAGAGGAAGTGGAGGTCTAATTATATTCTACAATTCTAGTGTTTTTGAGGTGAATGTGTTGGTATTAGTGAGTATTGGATCTGTGCCTATTTTAAAGAAAACCAGGGTCTTAGCTCATTTATTATAATTTTAGTTTACTTTAAACCTTCTTTGAATTTAAATTATGTTTTAGAATTACTGGAGCCAACTATATTAAGTATAAAAAGCAGATATGCCCACGACTTAGTTCTCTGCCTGGGGGATTTTAATGCTAGGGTTGCAAATTTAAATCAGGGGGATTTCGAGGCATATGATGGCTCTAATTTAATACATAATCGAGATAGCTTGGATCTTGTCGAAAATGATAAGGGTAAAATACTGGTAGAATTCATGGAAAATAACTGTTTTGTTCTTCTAAATGGTCGAACTGCTAGCGATAATCCCGGTCAGTATACTAATGTCACTCCAAAAGGGAAAAGTGTAGTCGATATGGTCTGGTGTAGCTACCAACATATAAATTCGATTGCCGATTTAAAAATAGTACATAATATTTCGGTCTTACAACACTTTCCTATAGAGACCAAGCTCAATCTTTGTCTCAATTCTACTCATAATACTCCGTTAAGAAAACCGAACCACTCTTTTACCATCGCGAAATGGGACGATTCAAAAAGCTTAATATATCATGACCTTATTATGAATTCTCCTAGGGTAGGATATCATATGAACTCGCCATCCGTTGAAAATATTCAAAATAACCTCATATCTGCCATCCAGGAGACATCACAAACGCTTGGGTTATTAAAGAAAAAAAATCGCAATAATTATAATTGTCATCGAATAAATAAACCTTGGTTCGACTATGAATGTGTATTGGCAAAAAAGTACGTTAGATGCAGGTTAAAATCAATGGTCAAAAATAGGTTTATTGAAAATGAAGTCGGTGGCTACATTACCGCAAAGAAAAAATTTAAAAACTTAATAAAATTGAAGCGACTGGAATTCGAGCGTACTATCATGGAAGACCTAGCTAATGCTCGTGATTCAAAAACATTCTGGGGTGCAATAAATAGGTACAAAATTAGGCAACCACAATCTTCACCGATAAACTGTGAACAATGGCTTAATTATTTACAAAGCATATATCCCCCGCGGGTCGACCAAAACGTATCGTACTTCGGAGTACTTCATCCCCTCCTCGACTCGGTCATTAGCCTCGAAGAACTTCAGATTTCCTTGAGAAAATGTAAAACTGGCAAAAGTCCTGGTAGAGATGGCTTCAGTTACGAATTTTACAAAAACCTACCCATTAACTGGCAATTATACTTATTACATATGTATAATAAAATATTTGAAACTGAAAATATACCAATATCCTGGGTAAAAACTGTTTATATTATGATATTTAAAAAGGGTGACAGAAACCTAGCAGAAAATTACCGTCCGATTGCTTTGTTAAATTGTATTATGAAAATATTCACCCAAATAATTTTAAATAGGCTCACTCTATGGTGCGATGAGACGAATGCTCTTCCCGAAGCACAATCCGGGTTTCGTAAAGATAGAAGCTGTTTGGATAATTTGTTTATATTGACAGCTCTTATTCAGATGCAGCTGGGATCTCGGGGAAAAAAGTTTTTTGCCATATTTGTCGATTTTAAGCGGGCCTTTGATTCGATTAATCACAATCTGCTATGGCAATCTCTTCACAATCAAGGCATTAGTGGAAAAATTATTAGAATTTTAAAAAATATTTACCGGAACGCCTCGGCTGTTGTTAAAAGTGACGGTATGATATCAGAAGAGATCGATGTCACATTGGGTCTACTGCAAGGGGAAATATTGTCGCCTTATTTATTTAGCCTTTATCTAAATGATATAGATGTGTTTTTCCGAAGCAAAAATGTAGGAGGCATAAAAGTAAATAGCTCGTGCGACATACTGCTACTCCTTTACGCGGACGACCTCATTATCCTAGCAGATAGCTATACCGACGCCAAAAACAAAATAAATATTTTGAATCAATACTGCTTGATGAAAAGGCTAGAAGTTAATACTCAGAAAACAAAAATAATATGCTTCCACAAAGGAAAATGTAAACGGGTCGGCAAGATATACTATGAAAATAGTGAAATAGAAAGAGTACCGGAGTACACGTATCTAGGAGTACCATTTTCCGAAACGGGAATATTTTACAAAGCCACTAACTACTTCGAATCCAAAACTAAAATTGCAATAGGTTCTGTTATCGCACTTTGTGCAAAAACAAAGCTAAGATCGTGGGAAAACAAAATTAAAATAAATAATGCAATAGCAATGAGTATCCTCTTTAACAATGTGCAAATATGGGGACTAAGATATGTAGACAGGATAGAGAGCGTAAACATAAACTTTTATAAACGTTTATTCGCATTAAACAAAAATATTCCTTTTTTATTAATACGGTCGGAATTTAATGTTCCCCATTGCCTAATCTCAATACTAAAGCTTTCTCTCTCTTGGGTGCATAAAATTTTAAAACTCAGTGATAACCGACTCCCTAAAATATGTTTCAATACATTAAAGAAAACTTATAAAATAACAAATAAAGTACAAAAATACAACTGGTTTCACCAATTATACTGTATATTAAATCGAATAAACAAACAGTCTATATTAGAAATAGAAAACCCGGCTATTTTTCAGTTAGAGATGCACAAAACATTGATACTGTTTACAAATCATATGGAGACAATAGATAAACAAAAGTTAATCACTCCCGGTAAATACAACCCACTCTATCCGTCCATTCATAACAATAGACATAAACCTCAAGCTTACTTATTATCAAACGCACCGTTCCCTGTCATAAAAATATTTGCACAATTAAGACTCTCTGGAAATTACAATATTAAATTAACATTTAACAATATATACTACCAATTTAAACCCAAGGAAAACTGCACGCTATGTAACCTCAACGAAAGAGAGGACTTATTCCACATTTTTATTCGATGTCCCATATACGCACCGTACCGAACCCATTACATCCCTAGGGCCTTAAATATGAACATTACAAATTTTATCGCCCTCTTTACCACCGATGATATTGATGAATTAAAAAATATTTATTATTATGCAAGGCAATGTTGCCAAATCAGATCATTTATAATAAATGAATAAACATGTTTGTTAACTGTATCATATTATTTATCGTGTTTCGCCTTATTTATTATATTGTAAACTATTATATTATTCATATATTGTATTTGTGTTATTTTGTTATAAGTTTTATTGTAATACAATGTACCTAGAGCTGATAACGTAGTGAATTAGTGTCTTGTTAACTCATTTATTGAAGTATGTTTTTTATTCTATATTTGTTATGTAGCCAGCTCTATTTGTATGGGGGTTACCCCGAAAGCAAATAAAATTATTCATTCATTCATTCATTCATTCATTCATTCATGTGTATATGGGCGTATGTATGTAATTGTGTGTGTATATATCTATAAGTGTGTGTGTGTGTGTGTGTGTGTGTGTGTGTATGTGTATATGTATATATGTATGTGTATGTATGTATGTGTATGTGTATATATTTATATGTACGTGTGTATATATGTATGTATATATATGTATGTATGTATGTGTGTGTATATGTATATGTCTGTATGTGTGTATATGTATGTACATGAAATATGTGTGTATTTATTGAAAATACTTAAAATAGGAAACAAAAAAATAGAAAACAGGGCACTGATGACCTTAGGGTTTTGTGCCTTTAAGCCCTAATCAACAACAATAACATTAAGTAAATGTGTTAATTAATCAAGTGGGCTTGATACAGTCATGTGAAGAAACTATCCAGTTGTAGCACTTTAGTGTTTATTTAATGTAGTAGGTCGCCTCGAAGGATCATCAGGAATATATGTTAATGAGTGGTTGCGGACGAGTGGGTTGGAATGGACGGGTAATTTAGAATTAAAGGAGGTATATCTAGTTCGGGCTAGAACTGCGACTAATGAGATATTTAGGTCTTTTTATTGGTGACAAAGTAAGGGGCATTTAGGATCTTTCGGAGGATTTTGGATTGCAAGGATTAAATTTGGGAAGAATTGGATGGTTTGGTGGATCCCCATAACGAGGGATTGCAATCCGGCGTCATTTTCAATCAGGTCTGGATCCGGCCCCAAATTTTATCAATCCGGATGGCTCGACAGATTCAGGTTGATTTTAACTTTTCGGTCCAAGATGAACTGTTAGTGAGTTATGCGAGTATAATTGTAGTCACAATAGGAATTTTATAAAATAAAAGTTATGTTGGGATTAGATATGGAGCAAAAAATTAAAGTTTAGTAGTTTAGGTAACTAGTAAAATTTTAATGGCTACTAAAACTGTGGCTATTGATTACCATTTGCTGAAAATAAAGACTATTTGTTTTCCACCACCCTTTTTCCAAAATCAAAATTGATTTTTGATAATACATAATAAAATTATTAATGATGGAGTTTTGTTGACCGTAGAGAAATTAGATGAGGAAGATGGTTGGGGGTGCGGTCATAAATTAAAAACACACAATTAAAAATAAGCGTTATTTTAATTATGTGCCGACGTTTCGGCCTACAATGTGGGCCTTCATCAGGGCTAAAAGAAACAAGATAACAACCAATGTAATTATAGACTTAATAATGCGTTAGGTATATAATAATAATATGACAGTAATAAATTATGGGAACATAAATAATATTAAATGTAAAATGATAATAAGATGACAATTATAAAGTATGGAAATAAGGTGACAGTTATAAAGTATGGAAATAAACAAAATTAAGATGATAGTTATAAAGTATGGAAGTAGACATAATTGAGATGATAATATTGTAATGAGAATATATAAATAGAGACTAAGTAAATGAAAAAAAATGATAAAGGAAAAATATGTGAACAATTAAAATTTTAAATATTAACAATTTTGAGTTGATATATGACGGTAATATATTAAAAACATAGTTAAGAGTATAGGTAATATATATAAAAAAAAAAAAAAAAAAAATATAGTCATTACAAAAGAGAAACAGTATGAATAAAAAATAATAATTTAAATTTTAAAATAATGTAATATTAAACTAATAATTATATGTCAGGATATGTAACGGAGAAAGATATGAGTATGGAAAGGAGAAGAAAGAAATGGGCGATGAAAAATTTATCAAATACTCATAAGTAATAACTCAAGTACTCTCAAGTAATGACTTTTGGCTATTTTTTAACAATCGAATCAGTAAACATAACTTAGCTTCTTGGAATTTTCCTAACGGACATTCTAGTTCTCATATTTTCCGTTCCACGCAATGAGCGTTTTTTAAACTGGGAAACATCACTTCTGTAGGCAACGCTTGCACGTTCGTCATGTAAGTATTTTTTCTTATTGATAAGGGTCTTTTTTCATCGCCCATTTCTTTCTCCCCCTTTCCATACTCATATCTTTCTCCGTTACATATCCTGACATATAATTATTAGTTTAATATTACATTATTTTAAAATTTAAATTATTATTTTTTATTCATACTGTTTCTCTTTTGTAATGACTATATTTTTTTTTTTTTTTTTTTTTATATATATATACCTATACTCTTAACTATGTTTTTAATATATTACCGTCATATATCAACTCAAAATTGTTAATATTTAAAATTTTAATTGTTCACATATTTTTCCTTTATCATTTTTTTTCATTTACTTAGTCTCTATTTATATATTCTCATTACAATATTATCATCTCAATTATGTCTACTTCCATACTTTATAACTATCATCTTAATTTTGTTTATTTCCATACTTTATAACTGTCACCTTATTTCCATACTTTATAATTGTCATCTTATTATCATTTTACATTTAATATTATTTATGTTCCCATAATTTATTACTGTCATATTATTATTATATACCTAACGCATTATTAAGTCTATAATTACATTGGTTGTTATCTTGTTTCTTTTAGCCCTGATGAAGGCCCACATTGTAGGCCGAAACGTCGGCACATAATTAAAATAACGCTTATTTTTAATTGTGTGTTTTTAATTTATGACCGCACCCCCAACCATCTTCCTCATCTAATAAAATTATTAGTACTTACATAGTATTTGAAAAACAAATATTGTCAGTAGAATCATTTAAAGATTTATACTTCTGAATCAAACTCATTATTGTGATAATTGTGCCATTTATTAGACATATTCATCAAAATATAACGATGTCTATCATAAATATAAGACTTGTTTGTTAGCATTCTCAAATAATTTAAAATTATTGATATTACAATTCCTATCTGAGTTAATTTCGCAAGGATAATTATATAACATTTTATAAAGTAACTTAATAAATTAATTGAGCTATCTGAGAAATTGAAATATGGGAAGACGTGAGCAGTAACGTAGCTCAATCTTCCTAGATTACAATAGATTTGTAAGCGGTTTTTCATATAACTCAGTAGGTTAACACTTGAGTGAGTCAGTACTTAAGTAAGCAATTTCTCTTAAAAAATGTTAGATTTGTTTTAGAATTTCCTCTACTTCCAACTAATAGAGTACTATATATCCAAGATAATTATATCTGCTTACTTACATTTAGGTGAAGCACCGACAAAACTGTGTTTATTGTTTTAAAAAGATGCTGAACTGATTCGGCGACACCACCACACATTTACACCAAATGTAACGCATTTAATGTACTTTTTTTTTATTAAACGGCACCATTTTTGGCCAAAAATTGCTATAATCGGATCCGGTTAACGTATGATGATGCCAGATCCGCCGGATTACCGGATTCGGTTTTTCCGGATTGCTATCCCTACCCATAACTCAATTCCATATGTCTAGATAGGCCTAATGATGGTAATATAAATTAATTTTTTGTGCTATGTGCAAAGTTTTGATCGTTTGTCCAGTAAGTGTTGAAGTAAACGGTATCTGCGAGCTGTTTCTTGGCGTTTCAGTCTAGTGTCAGGATTCCAAGTAAGACGTTTGTCTACATGGAGTCCTAGGTACCGGATCTGTTCAACTGAGATGAGTGGAATATTGCTAAAGGATATATTGGAACAGGCGGACATAGGTTTTCGACGAAGGGTAAACGTAATTTGATGGAATTTAGTAGGGTTGATTTTAATTATGCCATCATTCAGATTTGAATTTGAAAAATCTTTTCGGCTTAAGTATGAATTCTTAACCATTTTTAACATAGGGAGGTGAGGCTTTTTCAGTAATATAGCCTTCTAAATCCAGTTTTCAAAAAGTTTTAGTTCAATTAACACTCATTTTTAACCCATCAATAGGCCTCCTGAGTACTTCATAAAGCCTTGTGTTCCTACAATATATGATCCAAAAGAACTGATTTTGAAAGCATTAACAGATTACAAAAAATGATCTCTTGTTGAAAAAGATAAACTAGTGCATAGTTCTTCTGAATCAGCGGATTTATGGAAACTGATTACAAATTTCAATAGATACTTGAACTAATGCAATGATAAACTTTTAGATGAGTGATAATGACGAATATAACGGAGGGATACTAGATGGCAGATGACCAGATAGGAATTGCATGATCTTCGGAGATTAAATAGCTTTTAATAATGCTGGTCTTGCAGTCAACAGAAATCTTATAAGCTGATCCTGCGTCCTTAACTTATATACGCAATCTCCAAACATTATTGTAGAGTTTTATTTCTTCCCCTCATTGTTAATTAAGTTTACTTTAGTTAGTATTTCGATCGACTTAATTTAAGAGATGTTTCGCCTTATTTGTCCGGAGACATTTTTAGGTTTATAATAAACTGTCATATTATTTTTCAATAATTAATACGACAATAAGTCAGTTCAAAACATTTTACTGAAAACGAGAAATTCTCCCATATATTTGATATAAAACCAAATTAAGTGTTGTTTTTTTATTGAAATCTAGATTTTTTTTTATGTTATGTTATGTTTAATATCTTTTTCAATGGTGGTTTTTCTTTTTAAGATAAAAGTGACGAATTTAATCAAATTAAGCAATTAAAATACAACTTTGTCAAAATATCAATTGCATTAAGCATATCATTCAGTACCTTTTGAAAAAAAAGGTATCAATTTCAAACATGTGAATTAAAACTAATGTTCGAAGTACTGGAAGACAAATTTTAAATTAAAAAAATAAAGTTTAAAATCGTTAGGTGGAGCAAGTGGATTGAAATTATAAATTTTATAATTAATTATAAAGGAAGGTTTTACGTTTCATTTATTAATGGTAAATTGTATCCTAGGTTTAATTCCTATGTGGTTAATTACGATACCCGTCTACCTTTGATAAAGCATTATGTATAGTGCAATATTTTATATACTCGTAAATACAATTTCAATGACATTACATACATCTACCAAACAGTACCCTAGTTTCCATTCTCCCACCATGCGGTACGTATCTCCACTCTACTTCATATTTTTATGTTTCATATTTCATGTAAATTATTGATACCTGTGTAAATTTTGTTTAGTGAACATTTTTTTCTGTTTAACACTTTCATTATTGTACTATAGTCATTGTATTTTAATTAAGATTTTTTTACATATACAGTTCTTCTGTTATATTTTAATACCGACGTTCTCTAGCTAAATTGGTTATATAATATTGTATGTAATGTCATTGAAAGTGTATTCTTTTGTATCTTTTTAGCCCTTATGATGACCCACAAAATGGGTCGAAACGTTGGCAAACAATAAATAGTTGAAACTATTTAGTTGTTTCATTTAATGACCGCCACCCGGACTAATTTCTTCCAGTATTTCACTCCATAACTTTAATTTGGTTTTATTAACATAGTAAAGAATTAATTCTAGGTTTTAATGCGAAAAGAATCAAATTAAATGGTTTAATAATATGATAACGAGTGATTTTGGCGCTTCCTGTAAAATTTCCTAGAATGGATATAGTACCTTTATGGATAAAGTCAACGTCTCAATTTATGATCAGTATAAAGATAATAAGATAATGGTTGTTGTAAAATCTATTCAGGAGGCTTAATTCTTCACTACTTTTTTAATAACACTCAAGAGCACTTCGGCCTAAGATGACGTATATGAAATTTCAATTTAATAGTCATTTTTACATTCACTTACCTATATCTGAAATATAGTAAGGGAAAGTATTGCGATCGTGAAAATTTTCGAATTCCAGATTACAACGGAAATACACGTTTTAGGGTTCCCTTAGTACAATTAATTAAGTCTCCAAAAAATATATGTGTGTCTGTGTTTCCGTGTGTGTGTATGTGTGTGTGTGTGTGTGTGTGTGTGGTAGGTAAGTCTAGCGGAAATCGAAAAGTCGCATGGAACTGAAATTTCATATTTAAGACAAATATACGCCCGAGACATTACAAAACTTTTTCATCAAAATCAGCAAACCAGAAGAGCCACTTTATACTATGCATTTTGCACCTTTTTACGATTTTCTCAAAAACGGCTCTAACGATTTTGATTAAACTCGCAGTATCGATGTTAAAATTCAATGGGGTTTAACGTCATGCAAGTTACATTATGATTGAAATAGACTGACAGGGCTTGAATGTCGATATTTTAAATAGTCTTCCTTTAAACTACCTTTAATTTTGTTCCAAAAGATTAACTATATCATCTTAATTGCACTGATGAAGGATGGCTAAATATACAGGTTGGACGAATTCCATGACTAACTAATGGATAAAAGATTAAAACTATTTTTTAATGTAATTTTTGTTTTTTTTTAAATAAGAACAATAATATATGCCGTTAAAAAGACAAAGATTTTATAAAAACATTATGTTATACACAAAGTTGAAAAAGGTGATGCAAATTGACAAAAAGGAGATAAACTTATTACCGATTACCAATTTAATAAAGTTATATTATTTAATCTGAATCATTCGTATCCTACGAAAATGAATACACGTTTTATTAAAATCAACTCAAAATATTTTTATAATTGAAGTATAGTTAATTGATTTTAACAGTCGAGGTAAGTGAAATTCGTGAGTTGTCCGCACCAGATTTTTGATGATGGGCATCTAATAATTTTCCCCGCCAATCCTCTCAGTGCGACAAGTAGTGCCACCTAGTGAGTGACCACGCCAACTCTCAGGCCAGGTCACTCATCAGGTATCTGTTGACGCAAATACCAGGCGTGACGAATTTTCTTAAAATATCAATGACGCATTTCATCTTCAAAATACTTGTTTATTCTCGTTTAGGTATATCTGTCAGAACGTGATGGCAAAGGAAAACAGTTTCGTCACAGCTAAGGCGAAATACAGTCGGAATAATATATACTGTTCAATAACTAATAAACATAGAGAAAACGTGCCTCAACAAGCAACGCAATTTTTATACGTAAATAATATTAGTTTAAAAGAGAAAAATAAATACTTTTCCGTAAATAAAGTCTCCCTTATTCTTATTCGTATTGGGTTGATGAAAATTAATGCAGGTTTTTAGTAGGTATTGTAAATACGCCATATCTTTACTTTAACCATATATATTTAATCAAAATAATTTCCATCTGAATCAATGCACTTTTGCCAACGTTCAACAAGCTTTCTTATTCCACCAGGAAAAAAATCCGAATCCCTGGACTCAATGAAATCACGAAAAGAATTTTCAATGTCGTCCTGGTTTTGAAAATTTTTCTCCCTCAAAAAGTTGTCCAGATGCCTGAAAAAGTGGAAGTCTGTTGGAGAGAGGTCAGGTGAATAAGGCGGATGTTGGAGAACTTCGTAGCCCAACTCGTGCAGTCGTCGAAGCGTTGGTTGTGCAACGTGTGGTCTGGCGTTATCGTGGAGCAGGATCGGCCCCTTCCGATTCATCAATGCTGGGCAAAGACGTTGCAATTTTTGAGTTCCGAGTTCCGCCGCCATTTCTCGTGTGGTTTTGGTTGGGTCTTCTTCCACTTTTGACCTCAGCTGGTCGTTGTCCAGAGCAAGATGACGGCCCCGACCTTCCTTGTCTTCGAGGTCGAAATCTCCTCTGCGAAACTTCTGGAACCAACGCTGCACCTTGCACTCATTAATAGCCCCCTGACCCCACACTTCATTAATATTACGAGCCGTTTGCGCAGCGCTGCGCCCTAATTTAAATTCGTAAAAATAAATTTGACGAAAATCGCACTTTGACATTTTCGATTCAAGACCTTTGAACACACTGAACAAAACGATTTTACTAAACAAATTCATGGTGAAAGAGAGGGTATTAGATAAGGTTTGTTTTGGTATAATAATGATCAATGTTAGGATTAGCTTTGTTTACACAATTGGAATTAAGATATTGCAATAGAGGAAACCTGCATTAATTTTGCATCAACCCAATATTAATAATGTTATGGTAGGAGTCGAAATCTATAGGGTGTTTAGTAAAACTACATTTGGACTTTAACTAATTGAATTCATTAATTAATTAATAAGTTTTTTAAATATTGATTTGGCAGGACTGCTTTACAACCTCCGCAAATTCCTCCCACCTACATACTATCTCATCATCCAGTCTTACCTCTCTGAAAGATCCTTCAAAATAAACCACAATAGTTCCTATTCATCCCTTTTTACTCAGTCTGCTGGTGTCCCTCAAGGTAGTATCCTTGGACCCATCCTCTACACAGTCTATACAGCTGATATCCCAACCCATCCCAACACTTTCCTTTCTACCTATGCTGATGACACTTGTGTGTTATCAGTCAATAACGATCCTACTATTGCCTCTCAAACTCTTCAATCCCATGTCAGAGAGCTTGAGATATGGTGTCAGAATTGGAGAATAAAAATCAATTCCAACAAATCCCACCAAATTACCTTTACCCTTCGTCGTAAACCTACGACATCCTGCTCTACAGTTTCCTTTAATAATATTCCGCTTGTTCCAGTTGAACAGATCCGCTACCTAGGACTTCTACTTGACAAACGTCTAACATGGAATCCCCACACACGACTGAAACGACAAGAAACTGCCCGTCGCTTTCGCTTACTACAACACTTACTGGACTGACGCTCCAACCTTCCACTTATCTACAAAAGGCTCATCTATATCACCATCATAAGGCCTATCTGGACTTACGGAGTTGAGCTTTGGGGCTCTACTAAACCATCAAATTCTTCCCGTTTTCAATCCTTACAATCCAAAACCCTTCGAAAAATCCTCAATGCTCCTTACTTTGTCACAAATAAACTCATCCATAAAGACCTTAACATCCCATAAGTTGCTGATTTGGCCCGAACCAGGTATCAATCCTTCCATGACAAACTCCACTCCCACTCTAATCCTCTAGTTTCAATTCTTGCGTCCTCTTCAATTCCTGACAATCCTACGAGGCGCCTGAAAAGAAGATGGCCTCGAGACCTTCTAGTTTAGTTACTTAGTGGAGTGATGCCAATGGGCATTTTCTCTTCACGTTTTTTTCATGTATTTTATCATTACCAACATATTTACTTGTTGTATTACAAAATACAGTTGTAAATTTCAATTAAAAAAAAAAATATATATATATATATATTGATTTGGAATCCCCATACGCGACTTAAACGACAAGAAACTTTATAATATTAACAAATTAATTAAAAATAAATAATAATTATAGACAGAGATTCTTTTAGACTTGATATACAGAAAAAACTGATATAAGTAATTGCTAAAATATACAATAATAAAAAGTGGTCCCTTATATTAGATAAGGTAACAATTATCCAGAAAATAATTTCTTCACATCACTTTTCTTACAAGTAAAAACATCAATTTCATCACAATAGTTATTTGATATAAGAAGCAGCTCAGACAATCCCTGACGCAATAAATGATTCCTACACTGATTTTGCACTCCAAAAGCAAGAGGTAATCTAATATTGTAATGAGGAACGTACGAATTCCGAACAATTAGTGTTATTGTTTAGAAGTTTGACAATGAACTTATTAAGTAATTAAGTATTTAATTTAATTATATTATTAAGTATTTAATCGCATTCTTCTCAATGCTAATGATTGTAATCTTACATTATTTCTAATATCACAATAATCAATTGCTTCCAAGCTGTAAACCCATTTTATATGTTATCAGTCTTAAAAATTTATTTTGTTCACTTTCAATTTGCTTTTTGTGAACATCATTGTAGGGCGACCATGCAATACTACAGTACTCCATAATTGGTTTTAACTGTGGTCACATATAGTATTTTCAAACTATGAATGTTTTTAAATTGTTTGGTTTTCTATATATAAAGCCTAGTAACTTATAAAATTTGCTACTAAGTGCGATTTGAAATATACTCACGTATGAAATCAGTTTTAAGGTACATACAATCTATTGTCAAAACTTTAGTTCACAAAATCGCAGGTCGCTAGGACTAACCTTTTAGGAGCTGTAGTAGTTTAAATAAAAAAGTAAATTTTTTTATTTTTTTTTTTTTATACTAATGCTTTTTCACTCTCAAAAATGTAACACACTTGGTATTCTGTAGTTGATCGGAACGAAAATCTGACGATAGTTTCTTATTAAGAAATTCAAAAAAGTAATAAGTGACCCTGAGATGACCTTAGGACATGGAGACTGTTATAGGGTCTACAAATCTGAACTTTTTTAACAGAGTAAAAAATCCTTGGTGCTTCATGGGCGACGTAAAACGGGGATCCCGATTCGGAATTCATCGGAAGAACAGTCAAGTCCTTTAAAACCGCGATTTAGAAGAACATTTATTTTCAAAAAGTACTAATTAAAAAGAATTTAGTTCCGATTCATACAAAAACATTTCCTTCCACAACTTAGCTAAATAATCTCATTAATATGATCTATTTTATAACTCAATCTATTTTTTAACTCAAAAAGAATATATAAATTCACACGGGAGGGCTCACATGTGGCGTAATGGCTGGTGTAACACCATTCTATACCCAAAGTCGTGGGTTCAAACTCATAAAGGAGTAAAATATTCTTTATTTTTCAGTCCTTTGGAAGAGACTTAAAACGTAATCCCAGGCGTGTGCTATTACCAGTTTGTTTGTTTAGTCATTTATGCTACTATGGCTAATCGGACGACGCTACAATGGGATTCCTAAATTATAATAGAGATCTTTAACGAGTACTGACATCACATAGGCTTGAGACTCACTTTTTATGTCCCCTCCGAAGGACGGAATAACTAAGGATTTTTTACTCACGTTAAAAAAAACTTAGGGCCACCTGCGGGTTTGGACCCGCTACCTTAGAGGGCATAGAAGGCTGTTATACTTGCCACTACGCTAAAGATGAATAACTAAACCTGGGATCGCCTGTAGTAGAGTGGCTAGCATAAAAGCCTTCTATGCCAAATGTCACGGGTTCGAACCCGCAGGTGGCCCAAGGATTTTTGGTAATGCCGTCCTTCGGAGGGACGTAAGAAGGTGTTCCCGAGGCTGTGCGATGTTAGGTACTCGTTAAAGATCCCTATCCTAATTAAACATGGATAGGCGAAATTTAGGACTCCCACTGTAGCATCGTCCGATTACCCACAATAGCATAAAGTGACGTTATATAAATAGACAAACAAATTAAACCTCTAAAAGTAAGATTTCAGACACCCATTGCAGCATCCTCCGATTATCCACAATAGCATAAAGTGATGTTAAATGAATTATGAAACTAATTTTTTTGTTTAGCCTAGATAAAATTAAGGATGCTTACTAGGTCCTGAATATCCGTCATAGGTTTTAGTGGGGGTTTTTTATTGCCCTATATAGAAGAAAAGTATAAATCACTAATTGAATCAGAATCGTCAAGATAAGACAGTCAATCGGACTTTATGGGACGATTGAATAAACAATGGAGCACCTAAGAGAGGAGCTTTCTAAAACATTGCCGTGTTTACAGAGGGAGCCACTGTTTGCCAGCCGCCGTGGCTACACCCAACGTACATAAAATAAAATAACAGAGCCAAGGAACCATCAGGATGGGAGGATAAATCTTCACTCAATAAAAGCGGTCGTAGGAGGGAGGAGTGGGGGGTCCTCTAAGAGAAAAATGATAATAAAAAGCAGAAGGGCGGGGATAAAGAGGAGAGGACGATCGGATATAGGAGGCATTGCGATCGTGTCTCTATGGCCAATCAATATGTCCGTCCATCGTATCTCTATGGTCCAAGCTAACTTTATTATATATCTCACTTCCTGCTGGCTTTCAACTCCTACCACTGCTAACTGTCATTGCCAGTGATAAACTTCGCGCTATACAGTCCAACTTTAGCAACATCTTTGCTGAATCGGTAGTGAATCCCGAAGGGTGGAAAAGAGTAAATATATCCCTTCCCACAAAATATCGCCGAAGAAAAAAACAAATAAAAAGTGATTGAATATTTTTTTTACGAGGCATGTTTTTACTTTCCCTTACTATATATAGTAAGGAAAAGTATTGCGATCGTGAAAATTTTCGAATTCCTGTTTTCAACGGAAATACGCGTTTTAGGGTCCCCTGAGTCCATGTTTGATTAAACTCGCTATATAGATGTAAAATATAATGGGCTTTAATATCATGTAGATTTCATTTTGATTTAAATGGTCTGACAGGGCTTAAATGCCGATATTTTAAATTGTCTTTCTCTAAAGTACCTTTAATTTTGTTAATTCTATAAAAATAACTATATAATCTTGTTACCACTGATTAAAAACAGGTAAATATATAAATTGAATGAATTCGATACCCAACTAAAGGAGAAAACAGAAAAACATATTTTTTTTTTTTTTGGAATTTTTCATTTTTGAACATAAAAACAGTAATATACATGTATGATATACCGTTGGAAAGCTAAAGATTTAAAAAAAAATATTATCTCATACACAAGCTATTAAAAGTTATTAGAGAGTGATAAAAAGCCGATAAAATAATATAATAATTTTTTTAATAAAACACATGTTTCTATAGAAATTCAATTTAATTAATTCTTTAATAGTTTCACGTATTTTTATCTCTAACTGTACTTGAAAATTCTTTCATTGATTTTAAAAACGGAGGTAAGTGAAAGTCGTGTGTTGCTCGCACCAGATTTTTAAAGTAAGTACCGTTTTGGAATTAAAAAAAGACGTGCAAAGATATCGCAATAATTTTATTTTTACATGAATGTCTGTACCTTAATCTACTATCCTACATAATTTTCATGAATTTTGAGGCACTTGTCATAACGCGGCACCAGTTTTTGAATACCCTCCTCTAGCAATTCTGCCGCCTGACTTATTAACCACTGCATCACAAGCGTTTGGCTTCGTTATCGTCTTGAAAACGCCGGCCACCCAGATGTTTCTTTATGTGCAGGAACAAATGGTAGTCGCTCGGCGCCAGATGATCTAGAGTTTCCCATTTAAATGATTTGATGAGATCATTGGTCATGGCCATCTTTAAATGCTCTCACCAATTTCCTTACCATTCCATCACTCGTAATGTTTTTTCCGTAAGAAATTGTATAACAGCCCGTACTTCAAAATCAGCGGGACTCACGATTGTCGGAGGCATCTTAAAAACTCAGTAAACAACGTATACAATGAAGAATTTGACTGTAATGGCGTTAGTGCGTAGACAAGAGATATAGGTAACCAGCGCGCATGCGCGGAATACAGACCGTAGCGCTGCGGCAGCGGAATCGCAAAACGGTACTTACTTAAAAAACATGCGTCGTACTTTCACTTATCTGAAATGAAAAGTAATTTTATTCTGGGACGAGTAGTCCACTAAGAATAATAAGAAAAGTACATTATAAATAGTAATTGTCTGGTCAGTTTAACAATAAAAAAGACGGATTTTGTGACAAGAGATAGTTGTCATCTACAGCTTTAAACATTCTTTTATACCTTCCCATTTCGACTTCCACCATAAGGGATATGGCAGCCCAGTACCACTCCTATCTGAATGGAGTTTCACCTCTTATTTTTTTGAAATCGAGAGCATACTTCAAGATGCGCTACATTCATTCCACTATTCGCACGACAAATGCAGCTAAGTGGAGACCCTACCACTCCGATCCGATGAAAGTGTTTCGCGAGATAGTCATGGCCAGTGATAATTCTGAATTGTGCAACAGCATCTTTTCTCCTTAAATCTAACGGTATCCGTTCTTCTTCTATAAGGAGTTTGGCCCAGTGCTTGTTGATCGAACTGAGCGTTAGGAAATCCGTTAGTAGAGCATGATATGCCCTCTTAACTTCATCCCTAGCTCTACGATAGGAAATTCGATTGTCCAACTGTTTCGAAGTTACACCTTCTTTTGCAGGGTTTTCGGCTACTTCATTCCCATGGATACCACAGTGGCCGGGTACCCATTGGAAAACCACCGTCCTACCTTGTTGAAACAATTAAAAACACATGTTGCGAAGAATGATAGTTTAGAAGATGAAGAAATAGTTGATGTTTAAAAGTTGATAATGATAAGGGTTTACGAATGGATATTGGTAACGAATTCCAAAATAGGGTAGTAGGAATACAAATGATTTTTCGAAGTAGGCGGATCTGTCGGAAGGTATATATAAGTGGATGGATTGGAATCTAGTTTTTACTGAATGGACAGAGGATATATTGGTAAGCATATCAAGAATATAAAAAGGTTTTTTTTTTTTTTTTTTTTTTTTTAAGATCGGAAGAGAGAGGTATTGTCGACGGAAAGAGGGTAGAGCCAATTTAACTCGGTATACCTACTAAAAACATGGAAGCGCCTCAAAATTCCACATGTGAATCTTATGTAATAAACACTACCAATTCGCCCTTACTTCGCACGGGTGAAATTTCAATTTGTAGTCACGTATCATTTATCTTTAGGAAACTAATTGGCCGATTTACAGTTCATCGCTTTTGGATTATTAGTTTGCCATAAATAAAATTTCCTTATTAAGAAAATAAGTTTATTTTGTAACGTCGATGCATTTTATATTTTATTGATTGATATAAATGATTGCTTGATAATTCAAAATTGGTTTATCGTTTCATCGTAAAACATTAATGAAAAAAAAATACGTTGTATACATCCATCCAGATTTTTAAGCTCTCTGACACCTGGACCTATTCGACTATTAATTTGTTAGATTATTATAGTTATGAAATCTTCGACTATCCGATGGTACATAAATATTTTTATATTATTATTTTTTAATAGATTTATTGCTATTTACAACTGTATAATGATATACATCTAGTAAATGAGATACAAGATAAAAATGTCATGGATTCACATGTGGGGATACTACCCATTGGCAGCTCCCCAATATATTATTATTAATATAATTTTTTGTCACACTTCATTATACAACATTGAATTGTCTGTACATTAAAAAAAGGAACATTATATAATAATGAAGATTTGGTAAGTAATATTGTTTCTAAAATCTTCTGTACTGATTAAAATAATGTTATCTGTACGACGGTGGCAAAATTCATCTATCATAACCTCCCTCTTTACCAATAACATATTGGTTATGGTTGGGATCACTTGCAGCTGGGTAACTAGCATAACAGCCTCATATGCATAAGGCCACAGGTTCAAACCCGCAGGTGGTACTAGGATTTTTTTATGGAAGTAAAAAATCCTTAGTTATGCCGTCCTTCGGAGGGGACGTTAAAAGGTGTTCCCGAGCCTGTGCGATGTCAGGTACTCATTAAAGATCCTATCCTAATAAAACCTGGATAGGCAAAATTTAGGATTCCCACAGTAGCATCGTCCGATTAGGTTTAGTAGTATAAAGTGACGTTAAATAAATAAACAAACAATATGTTTATGGACTTACATAAACGTTCTATGACTTGTAATGCCCTGAATGATAGTAAAAACCGCTCCAAGTTTCCAAAAAGGAGTTCGCGGAAACCAAGAATCGTGGTATCATTTTATATGTGTGTGTGTGTATATATATATATATATATATATATATAATATATATATATAAGAGAGAGAGAGAGAGAGAGAGAGAATATAGTAAGGGAATGTTTTCGTGAAAATTTTCTAATCCCAGTTTTCACAGGAAATAATCACGGTCTAATAAAATCGTCTGTGTCCATGTGTGGTAAATCTAATAAATAAAATAAAAATAAAAAAAACTTGAATTTCATATTTTAGGAGCGTATATACCTGAGAAGTTGCCATATACAGTTAATAAAATAAATTTAGTTCTTATTATTTAGCCATATTTCAAGAACCAGAAATGACGGTTTTCTTGCCAGGAAAGTTACTTTTTTCTATTGCTACCGAAAGCAGAGCTAACTCTCCAGCAGCCACCCTCTTCAGATAACAATATTCGATGGAGTACCGCGTTTTATGGCCTCTTGATTCCTCAGCAGTGCGTGTCCTACCGTTCTGCTATTTTAGCGCCCTCCGCCTGTCACCACCAGTGGGCTCTTCGTCTTTTAGCCGATGAATCATCTGTCACTTCTGGAGGAGCCATCAGCCAAGACAATGGATGGATTTGGCACGACGCATCAAAAAGGCGGCTCCACGCTTTAGGGGATAGAAATAAATCAAATAGACCAAGAAGAGGCCCTTTAGTTATCTTTAGTAAGCCGTTTGGTAGAAGAGTTTTCATATATTCCAATATATCAAGTTAGGGACTGCGTCTTTTTTAAAAAAATGTTGGATATTATTACACAATTTGTTTTTCAAATAATTATGTTAACATTATAATTTTAGTTTAAATCAGCCATAAAAGGTTTGTTTTATATATATTATAGGTTCCAAAAATTAATTATTTTAAATAGTAACATGAATCAAAAAGAGAAAATTTCGTTATGATTTCAATACCAGACTTGTACCTCTCGAAAGGGAGAGGCTTATTGTTCTTTAAAGAATGAAATTAAGCTATTATTATGACAATTTATAGTGATTTTTTTTCGACAGTTAATGTAAATGTATAGTGATAATTTAATCAAAGGAAAATTGTCAATTACCACTGAAAATTTCAAAACGGTATCTCAGTTATTTATTTTTGAATTTCTTGTTAATTTTTGGTATTCTTAAATACCTACATCAGACAGACGGATTTTTTATTCTTTATTCGGATTCTACGTGTCTGGAAATATAAGAATTAAAATTTTGAAGATCGGTTATTTTTTCCTGGGTGTAGATGGTGAAGTGTAATCGATTACTAAGAATTATTGAAAATTATAAACCAAAAATCTATAGGTTAACATTCTAAGGTAAAATATTAATCAAAATAACACATTTTTGATGAACGATACAGTAGAAAAAGTGGACACAAATAACTGTGGTTTATTGGCTATCTTAATAGCCTTCTATACCAAAATTCACGAGTTCTAACCTGCCTGATCGCCATTTTTTAATGGAAATAAAAATCCTAAGTTATGTCGTCCTTCGGAGGGAACATAAAAGGTAGGAACGAGCCTTTACGATGTCAGGTACTTGTCAAAGATCCCTATCCTAATTAAACCTGATTAAACAAAATTTAGGACTCCCACATTAGCATCGTCCGATTAACCACAGCAGCATAAAGTTGCGTTAAATAAGCAAATAACTATTTATTGATTTAAACATAAATAAATAAACAAGCAAACGGTGGACACAAATTATTCTATATTAGCAGTTTTTTGTCTGCTCAATAACCTAAAAAATCTCTATTAAAGCAGATCTCAAACCAATCTTTTTAATAGGTATTTAAAAATTAAAGTTGTATTTAATGTGTCTATCAGCCTATTCGAGTCTCCAAACAAATTTAACTGCACACCAGGCTTTTTAGACACATTCAGTGCAGTACTCGATTTTTGCACATTCATTATTTTTTCAAATGTCTCATCTTACATGTTTTGTAATCTCATCCTGTCATAAAAGTCTTCATCAACTTTAATGGGTCTTTCTAGATGACTGCTGTCCAAAGAAATAGCTATACCAAAATTTAGCTCTGTTTTATGGAATCCGAATACACTTATTAAAGAACGAGTCAAATATTTAAACACATTATATTTTTTTGGGTATAAACATTAAAAAACACTCTGATTAAATGCTCGGAAAAAAAAAAAAAAGAGATGAAACTAAATTCCTCCATTTTAAGTAGCAACAAGTGAATAAACTACCCATATTTTAATTTGACAATCCTCAAAATGTCACGCATCACGGTTTTTTTACGTAAAAATTAATGTTCTCTACAATCTGAGATAATTAGTCATGATTTAAGTAAAAGAACGAAATATTTTTAAAACAAGAGAAAATCTATTAGTATATCATTTTTTATAATTTTGAGAAATGGGCGGAAAGTTTCAACTCTAAGAATGGTGTTTTACGTGATTGAGAAAAAAAAAAAAAAAAAAAAAAAAAAAAATATATATATATATATATATATATATATATATTATATATATATATCAAGATACTAGGACAAAGAAAAACAGAAGATGGATACAGACTGCAAAGCAAGAAAACAACAGAAAAACACGCCAACGTCGAGACAGACATCAGGAAAAAAAGACTGAAATTCTATGGTCACATACAAAGACTACCTGAAACAAGACTGACAACAAATACACGAAGGAACAGCAACACTCAAAAGCACTACGAACTGGATCATACAGACACGAGAAGACTTGCGAAGAGCAGACGTAAGACAAGAGGAAATCCAGGACAGAAACATATTTAGAGACAAATTAAACAAATGGGAAGTAACTCTAGAGCAATCAATATGAAACCATACAGACTCAAATGGTCAGCAGAAAGAACAGAGAAGTTCAGCCAAAGAATGAGACAATACTGGCAAGACGAAAAGAACAAGAAATAAGAAAAATGAGTCATAAGTGCTTAGCGCCTTCCTTTTAGGGAGATATCGCACTAATACGTACGTAATAATAATAATAATTATAAATATATATATAATATATAGTTTTAATTATTTTTATACTAGCAATAACATACCTAACCATTGCTTTCAGCTCTGAGTTCAAAGTATTGTACAGTGGTTCAGATGTCAATGATTTGAAAAGTATGATGTTGAAAGCTTAATTATTTAAACTATACTATCTGTGATATGACATGGGAAAAATCAGCCAAATGATCATTTCTAAAGTCAATATAAATATTTCAAAAAATTGTTGACTATCATCAGACCGATATGGACTTACAGAGTAGAGATTTGGGGCTCTACTAAACCATAAAATTCTTCCCGTCTCCAATCCTTCGAAAAATCCTCAATGCTCCTTTTTTTGTCACAAATAAACTCATCCATAAAGACCTTAGCGTTCCCTATGTTGCTGACTTGGCGCGAACTAGGTACCACTCCTTTCATGACAAACTCCATTCCCACTCTAATCCACTTGTTTCAATCCTTGCTTCCTCTACAATCCCTGATAATCCTCCGAGGCGTCTGAAAAGAATATGGCCCCGAGACCTTCTAGTTTAACATAGTCTTTTGAGAGCTGCCAATAGATAGTATCCCCACATGTGAATCCATGACATTTACATCTTGTATCTCATTTACGAGATGTATATCATTATACAGTTGTAAATAGCAATAAATTTATTTAAAAAAAAAAAAAAAAAATTGTTATGGTTACACATAAATTTTCTGCAGCAAGATTGATATATCTTTCGAAATCACACTCAATTTTATGGATCAACGATCGCTCTAAAAGTATTGTAAACGATAAAACACAAATTTGCACGACTAGAACAACTCTATTGCTGCAAGTTGTTGCGTTATGCAATCTCTCACGAAGATGTCGTGTAAGAAGCAGCGATTCTGTGGTCGCTCGGTTTTATTACCCGTTTGGGACATAGTGCTCTGCCTAAGATACAACTCCAAGATAATATGAGACACCAGCAATATAGCTCCTTGTCATGGAATATGACGCCAAGGAAATCATTTATTTATTTTTGTTTTTTCAGTCTTAATTGGTAATTGGTATTGTAAAATATTTAAACATTTATAATTTGGTTTTAAGAATATTATATATTGATCATTACTAGAACGCTAGTCATTTGATGTTGATATAATTCTTCTTCCTTATCTGTGTTTGTTTATTCATTCAACGTCCACTTTATGCTGCTATGGCTAATCGGACGATGCTACAGTGGGAGTTCTAAATTTTGCCTATCCTGGTTTAATTAGGATAGGGGTCTTTAACGAGTACTTGACATCGCACAGGCTTGGAGTCACTTTTTTAAATCCCCTCCGAAGGACGGTATTATTATTTCTTACTCACATTACAAAATCCTAGGACTTCCTGCAGGTTAGTGGGTCGAATGTAGAGCCTGATCCAGACACTGTTATCCTGCACTATTCCTCTCAATGCGCGTTTATCGTGCACGCGTTTTGGAAGCTGAACTGGTATGTGGGTTCCTTGAATCCCTATAAGTTAGTGTACTTTTAAGAACCCACTTATGGCCTCAACCGCTAAAACGCGTACAATAAAAAAAAAAGCGCCCTTAGTGAACTCCATTCTGTTGCCCTTTTAATGGAGGCCTTTTTGATCTCTCTTTCTCAAGTCTTCCTGGGACTTCCTCTTGGTCTCATCCCTTTTATTACAACTTCGTACTTGGCAATCTTGGCAAACGATCCTCCCACATTCTTAAGACATGGTAATAGCATCTTATTGTGGCATTTCGAACTCTGTCCTGCTTCATCTTACCCTCCACCGCGGATTTCCAAAGCCTAGAGTTGGCTTTTATAATTAGTTGCGAAGGCCCACGATTCGCAAGCATATCCCAGCTATGCCAGTACGAAGATTGTCTGATATGTTATAATTTCTGTGGCCTTAGAGACCTATCTTTTAGCTAGGAATATTCTCTTGAACGATTCAAAGCACCTCCCTATAAACTTTATTCTCTCCTATTTGACTTAGTTCAAACGTACAAATATAATTCAAACAATATAAATATTACAACATAAATCGTGAGTTCTATTCCCATCAAACCGGGAAAAAGAATACTCCAACGTTCATTATTCGAATGAAATATAATAAAACGCCTTCAACTGGGACAAATATGACCTATTTTTTGAGATTAAGCTTTCCAGTTTTATTACAGCCCTCCAAAACTAATATTGACTACGGAAAAAATAAAATTTAATTTCTAGTATTTTAATATTATAGAAAAAGTCAGTCATCGTGTTACCTAACTTAGTGTATTATTAATTATTTAATATTTTTACTTTCACTTATATATATATATATATATATATATATATATATATATATATATATATAGTGAGGGAAAGTATTGCGATCGTGAAATTTTCGAATTCCAGTTTTCAACGAAAATACACGTTTTAGGGTCCCCTGAGTCCAAATAACCAAGTCCCGCAAAAAGGTCTGTGTGTGTGGTAACTCCCGGGCGGAAACGAAAAGTCCTATGAAACTGAAATTTCATATTTAAGACAAATATGAGACGTCACAAAACCTTTTTCATCAAAATGAACATACCAAAAGAGCCACTTTATACCATGTATTTTACACCTTTTTTCGATTTTCTCGAAAACGGTGACGACGATTTTGATTAAACTCGCTATATCAATGTAAAACTTAATTGGCTTTAACATCATGTAGGTTTCATTCTGAAAAAAAAATAGGTTGACAAGACTTAAATGCCGATATTTTCTTCCTCAAAGGACCTTTAATTTTTTAGAATCTATAAAAATAACCATAATATGATGTTAGCATTGATAAATAACAGCTAAATATGTAAGTTGTACGAATTTGAAAAACAACTAAAGGAGAAAACTGGAAAAATATTTTTTTAATGCAATTTTTTGCTTTTGAACATAAGAACAGTAATATACATGTATGAGATACCGTTCGAAAGTTTAAGATTTTAGAAAAAAATATTATCTTATACACAAGTTTTTAAAAGTTAATAGAGAGTGATGAAAAGCCGATAAAACTAACTGATTATTTTAGATAATGATATAGTCGATTTTTTATTAAAACACATGTTTCTATAGAAATTTCATTTAATGTATTTTTTAATCGTTTCACTCATTTTTATCTCTTACTGTACTTGAAAATTCTTTAATCGATTTCAAAAAAGGAGGTAAGTGAAAGTCGTGTGTTGCCCGCATCAGATTTTTAATTTTGGTTGCCTTAGCGAGGAACAACTATGCCAGATAATTATTTGATCTACCATATCGCCGTGGATCGACTGAGGCCGATAAGTAATTCCTGGACTACACCCAGCTACTGTAGTGTGGGTGAGAACCCTTAATGGGGAAAACCTAGAGATGAAGTATAACCTTAGTAAAAGAACCTCCTTTTTCTGAAAAATCTGGGGGAGAACGGACCTTATTAAATACTGAATTCCGGAATATTCATGTATTTTAATATATACCATATTCAACTTCAATGTTATTCTTTTAACGAAAGAATAAATACTTTTCGCGGTTTTATATTTTGTATCACTGGAGAGTTTAGTTGGAGGAATGGTCATTAAAAAAGTAGACTAAAATTGATTATGTTTTTGTGCCAACGTCTAGGCTAAAATTTTATTATTTCAACAGGGCTAAGAAAAACAATACCATACTCTTTTTTTCTTTTTTTTTTTTTTATTTTTTTTTAATGGAATGACAGGCCGTGGAAGCCCTGGGCCTCACTGGGAGATTACACTCGTGTTTCACGTTGCAATTCGTAGAGCGTAGGGTCATCACTCCCTGCGCCTAATTTTGTGAGTGGCCACCATTTGGCTGACGGGTCTCACATACCCGAGGGAGAGGCTGTGAGTGAATCCCCATTTAATTACATCCTTATAAAAGCCCCGCCGGGACTTGGATTCGAACTCGCAACCTGTAGCATGAGAGACTAGCGCGCTAGCCACTCAGCCACGGGCTCCCCTAAGAAAAACAATATCGCAAACTATAAAATTAAAAGGTAAAGAAAAATTATTTACATAATTATAATATTAACGAGATAATGATTATTTGTTGGGTTACTATCTTGATTTTTCTCAGTCCTGATATAGGCCTAAAATGTAGGCTGAAACGTCGTCACACAGACCCTCCGGGGCACACCCAGCCTCAATAAAGTTGGTACCCAAAATGGGGAAGAACTGTCGGCTGAGAGTGATCTCTGCCGAATCACCTCATTACACGGCCGTTGGCCCCAGAAAAAGTACGAATCTCTACATGTTCTGAGCCCAAAAATTTTCATGGGTTGTAGTGGTACAGGTATTTTTAGTTTTGTGGTTTGTATATATATATATATAATATATATATATATATATATATATATATATATATATGTGTGTGTGTGTGTTTGTGTGTGTGTGTGTATTTGTCAGACAATGTTAATATAATTGAGAAAAAAAAATCGATAAGGGATTTTTTTCACACACCATTTAAGAATCAACTTCTTAATACCCGTAGCAGAAAGTTGCACCTGGTCACGGATAAACTTTTTCCGCCACTAGGAGTAGGTGTTCCGCAAGTATACAGAGCGAGGAGAGTTGTCCGACAGTTTTCTTCCGCTGGGCAGGAGATATATGGCTCTCGGGCGCCCCCTCCCGCTAAATCTCCTACCTCAGATCCTCGTCCAATTCCTCCTCCCTTTTCCATAAAACATCAGCTCATCACTTATGGATACTGATGGCCCCGGCAATGAACTCCTACATCATATAGCGTTATACAAGCGCGGCTTCCACTCTAATCGTGGCAGTCTTTCATCCTCTACGGCGATAAATTAGAGAGACTCCTGCGGCTGTCTTGGCCACGGGATGGATGGTACTCCACTTCTGGAGGACCTCTGGCATTTTTCACTTCCAAGGGTGTGCTCTTTTACGGCCGATAATGACGAACGACCCACTTCGGCTACAGATCGCTACTTCCTTTAGCAGGCTGCTTCCCCTCTTTTGTGTAATGTCTTGTGGCTAGATTCATCGATTCCTCAGCTTCGCTTCAGGAACCTCTAACTACAACTATCTTGAAGAAGTGCGATATCCTCTCGTTTCCTTTCCCTACAGCATTATCTAAAAATAATAAGAAAAAATATATGCATAATATAAAAACATTTTTTGGTTGTTACTTTTAGGTTTATTATTTTCAATAATCAACCTTTGTAATCGACCAAAAAAAAATTACCCCCACTCTAAATTTGATAGCTTACGTTTCAAGATGCGCAGAAACCGAATAACGAATAAAAAAAAATCCGTTTGTCCGCCGTCCGCGGCATTTCTCCGAAACTACTGACCAATTTTTTTGAAATTCGCCACAAAAATACTAGTCCATGCAACAATGATCCTAACTCCAAGAAGTTGATATCAGCAGGTTATTTTTAAACAAACATGATTTAATTCAATTACTCAGCTAATTTTGAAGACAGAGATAAAATTCATTAGTGTTTTTCAGCCAAAAAAAACGGGAATAATTATATAAAAAAGAGAAAAAATAAATAAGATTTTACACATAAATAAGCTCATAACACAGTTAATTTTGACGATAGAGAAAAGTATGTATAGAGTTTTAGAATCAGTAAAGCGCGATAAACGGAAAAAAAAAAAATAAATAATTGAAATCTCGCTTATATAACTTGTAACTACGTTACTTTCGATTATAAAAAAAAAAATCATTATGGCTTTTTAACCAAAAAAACGTGAATGATTGTAAAAAAGAGAAAAAGAAAAAAAATTGAAATTTCACCTTATAATAAATAAATAAATCATCATCATTGAAATTGGTTAACAACTAGCTGAGATATTGCGTTTTAAAATCAGCAGTAGTGACATGATATTATATTGAATTGTTGCTTTTCATATTACTTAATTTCCTAAAAACAGCTTTATAATCAGTTATACCCTTATATTGTTATTTGGAAATACTAAATCATTTCGTAATAACTTGCAGCGTTATTTTATTATTATTTTTTTTTTTTTTCATTTTGTCATTAGTCTGACTAACAATCGCAAAGTGGAACAAATGACCTATTTAGATAGACGAACATCGATCTCACAAATATTTTCCTTTGAATGGTCGTTGTTTAACGGGTTCATTGGATAATTCAAGGATCAAGGCACAGCAGGGTCAGCGCAATACAAGATGTTTACATATGGAGTGGTGGGCTCGTTCCATAAGGGACAATATGGCAGAAAAATCCGGGTGACGTCACTGGTCCTTAGTCCATAGTTGTTGTTTATATCTATGCTTTGTATGGGTAGTAAGTCAGAACGTTGTTGAGGTGTTTGCTGTTGTTTTTACGTTCACGGTGATTTACGTTGTTGATAGTCGTTTTCTGTTTTATTTAGCTTGTTGTGGTATTCTCAGACAGTGCTACACTTAAAATATGTCATTAAAACTTTGTGCTGTGCGATTTGTCAAAAGGATGATAAATTATCAAGTAGAATATTCCACAGGTAATGTTAAAGTTGGAAATGCATCGTGAAACGTGAGTGTAATTTCCCAAGAGTTTACACCGCGAGGCCCAGGGCCTACACGGCCTGCCGCGCCACTGGAAAGAATGTTAAAGTTGGAATATAATAAACTAATTTTCATTTCACTATCGCTGAGTGAGCCAATGAACACCTATATGGACAAGTAGCAGTGTGCTATGAGATGGAATGAAGGGTGAGATGTGATATGGTAATTATATAATAGAAAAGGAATGTCTTGAAAATGGGGAAACAGCCCCGAAATGTCGACTAATATGAAAAACTGATGAAAAGCTTATGAAATAAAGTGATTGGGTGAGAATGGAAGGCAGTGTGTGCTTTTTTAAATAAAATATTTAAATTAAATCCTCAAAGATAAATATGTAATCAATATTTATTTATTTAACGTCACTTTATGCTACTATGGCTAATCAGACGATGCTACAGTAGGAATCCTAAATTTTGCCTATCCAGGTTTTATTAGGATAGGGATCTTTAACGAGTACCTGACATCGCACAGGCTCGGGACCACCTTTTATCGTCTCCTCCGAAGGAAGGCGTAACTAAGGATTTTTACTTTCACTTACTATATATAGTAAGGAAAGTATTGCGATCGTGAAAATTTTCGAATTCCAGTTTTCAACGGAAATATACGTTTTAGGGTCCCCTGAGTCCAAATAACCAAGTCCCGCAAAAAGGTCTGTGTGTGTGTGTGTGTGTTTTTTTTTTTTTTTTTTTTTTTTTTTTCGGGTAGGGGAAAAATCTTTCATCAGACGAAGTGCAACTGTCAGGCTACACAACAGTGTGAGATTCCTACTCACTAAAAAACCACCTCCCAATTCGTCTTTACCACCCCACGGAACCGCTGTCAAGCAATACTTCATGGGGGGGGCAGAAGGGCTAAATGCCAGCTACTTTACTGGACATCTGATTTAGGCTAGGCCGATGCACCGCCTCTCCTTTCTTGCTCCTGTACTCTGAGTTTTCTGCAGATTTGTGCTGCATAATCAGCTGCAGCGCTCCAACTCTCCTGACTAGCCATCATCAAGGAGACTAAATTTTCGGGTGATGCTTTTGTACTAAATTTAGCGTCTATCTCCGATCTTTCTCGAACGAATCCCGAACAAGAGAAGAATGCATGTTCCACTGTTTCTTCTATGGGATCACAAAATGGGCACAATGAACTTTCCTCTATTTTGAAACGGGCTAAGTACGCTCTGAAGCAACCATGCCCAGTAAGCAGCTGAGTGAGATAGTAATCTACATCTCCATGTTTCCGGGATAACCATGTCGATATGTCGGGAATTAGGCGGTAGGTCCATCTTCCACAAGATGAAGCGTTCCAGCGTCTCTGCCATATATCAAGTGTATGAACTCTCTCTTGTTTTGCTAAAGAAGCCCAGTGAGCATCCTTCTCTTCTTGTTTTCTTCGGTAGATCCTTCTACGTTCATCTGCCAAAAGATCAATCGGAGGCATGTCTGCGATGACGCATACAGCGTCGTAGGACACAGTGCGAAAAGCTCGAGCGACACGCAGGGCACTTCTCCGATGCACACTAATAACTTTCCGGACATATGATTGCACTTGGCAGGATTCTGCCCAGATCGGTGCTGCGTACAGAAGCGTGGAACTGGCTACATTGGCCAGAAGCTTCCTCTGGTTTCCCCTTGGTCCACCAATATTTGGCATGATTCTGGCCAATTCATTTACCACATTCGCTGCTCTATTACTAACTTTAAGCAGGTGTTCATCAAATCGAATTCTAGCGTCAATATGCACTCCGAGATATCTAATTGATGGCTTGGATAGGATATCGAACTCCCCGACGGTGAAACTGACTGTCTCCTTCACTTTCCTACTGGTTATCAATACTGCCTCAGTTTTATGATCAGCAAGCTGAAGGCCTGCCGCTGAGAGCCATTGACGAATCATAAAGATAGCCTTGTTCCCATTATAAGATATCTCCTCCAAGAGTTTCCCCCGAACTATGATTGCCAGATCGTCAGCAAAACCAAGCGTAGTAGTTTCTTCTGGCAGGGGTAACCTGAGCACACCGTCATACATTATATTCCACAGAAGTGGTCCTAGAACCGAACCCTGAGGAACGCCACCTGTGACTTTGTAGCTTTTTAATCCTGCTTTCGTATCATACCTTAAAATTCTGTCGGTAAAATAACTCTCAATAATCTTCATGAGGTAATATGGGACTTGCATATTTTTCAATCCGTTTAAGATACAATCCCACCGAGCTGAATTAAAGGCATTTTTAACGTCTAATGTTATAATGGCGCAGTACTTCTTACTACCTCTTCTCCATCTCTTTCCCGCAGTGGCTTCCTGAGCAGTTTTGATAGCAAAACCGATGGCATCTATTGTCGATCTGCCCTTCCGAAAACCATACTGGTCATCAGATAATCCTCTGACTCCTTCACTAAAGTCAATTAACCTGCCATAAATGATCCTCTCCAGTACCTTGCCAGCAGTGTCCAGGAGACATATTGGTCGATAAGAAGCAGGATCTTCCGGAGATCCCTTTCCTTTTGGCAGGAGCACAAGACGTTGCTTCTTCCACTGTGTTGGAAAGATACCTTCACTGAGACAGGCATTGTACACATCTAAGAAGATTTGTCGCCTTGACATGATAGCCATTTTCAAGGCAATATTGGGGATATTATCCGGGCCCGGAGCTTTGGAATCCGCAATTTTCCTGCATGCTAAGTCTAGCTCTTCCATCGTGATTTCCGGCACTGGTTCTAGATCCGGCATTGCTATAATACCAATGGGTACTTCTGAACGTCTTGGAAATAGCACTGCCACTATTTTTCCTAGCAATTCTGGACAGCTCGGAGGCGGCAATTTCGAACTTTTCAGTTTGGCCATAACCACTTTGTATGGCCTTCCCCACGTGTCTTCCTCTACCTCATCACACAGCCTCTTCCAGCAGTTACGCTTACTTTCTTTTATTGCCTTAACTAAGTCCCTCTTAGCTTGCTTATGTTCCTGATTCCGTGCCTCATATTGTAAGCAACCTCTCGCTCGCTGGGCTAATCTTCTGGTACGAAAACAGACTCGCCGGAGAACAGCAATCTGATCGGTCCACCAATATACTGTCATGTGTCGTTTTCTCCTGGAAGATCTGGCCATTGATGCATCACAAGCATCAGTAATAAACTTCATCAACCGTGTTACACTTTCTTCTACTGTTTCTGGTAATTCGATTCTTTCTTTCATCATGATGTCAAAGGAATCTTTGTCGAAGGATCGATGGTTCCAACCTACTGCTGGCAGCGTTTTTATTTTTTTCAGTTTTCCATCTGGAACACTGACTTGAAAGCAGATGGCCTGATGGTCACTATGGGTATAATGATCACTAACGTGCCAACAGCAGTCCTGACAGGCAAGGTTAGCACTTACACAAGTCAAATCAATTATCGAGGAAGTACCATTCCTAGAGAACGTCGGAGTAGAGCCGGTATTTAGGAGAACAACATCAAGAGTAGCAAACGTGTCGAGAAGACATTCGCCTCTCCTATTTGTATATTTGCTACCCCATGCAGTAGCCCATGCGTTGAAATCACCAGCGATTATAAGAGGTTGTCGACCACGCAGTTCATGCTCAATACCATCAAGTAGAGCCTCAAATTCATCTTGTGGTGCACTAGGTGATGCGTAGACACTACAAATATAAATGTCATTTACCCTGATCCATATGAATCCTCTTCTTCGAATCGGTTGGACTTCCTGTATGAAGTGGTCCTTACTGACCCATATAGCTGCTCGGCTACTAAGGTCCTTCATCCAGGGACCATCGACGTCTCTGTACTGCTCGCATAGTATAGCGATATCGATGTCCTTCTCACTGATAGTTTGCCACAAGAGGTCCTGTGCAGCTTCACAATGATTAAGGTTCAGCTGTAAAAACCTCATCGGCGTTTAATAACTGCTTCAACCGCTCGTTGGTAAATAGGGCATTTAAAGCAACCCGTTGGATGCCTGCGGTTTGCTCCCTCAGGGCATAGCAGACAGTTCGATTCACCGTTGTGTTGTGTGTGTGTGTGTGTGTGTGTGTGTGTCTGTGTGTGTGTGTGTGGTAACTCCCGGGCGGAAACGGTAAGTCCTATGAAACTGAAATTTCATATTTAAGACAACTATACGCCCGAGACGTGACAAAACTTTTTTCATCAAAATGAGCTTACCAGAAGAGGCACTTTATACCATGCATTTTGCACCTTTTTTCGATTTTCTCAAAAACGGTTCCGACGATTTTGATTAAACTCGCTATATCGATGTAAAATTAAATGGGCTTTAATATCATGTAGGTTTTATTTGGATAAAAATGGTCTGACAGGGCTTAAATGCCGATATTTTAAATTTTCTTCCTCTAAAGTACCTTTAATTTTTTAGATTCAATAATAATAACTAGATTATGTTGTTAGCGCTGATGAAAAACAGGTAAATATATAAATTGAATAAATTCGATACCCAACTAAAGGAGAAAACAGAAAAAATATTTTTTTAATGCAATTTTTCGTTTTTGAACATAAGATCAGTAATATACATGTATGATATACCGATGGAAAGCTAAAGATTTTAGAAAAAATATCATCTCATACACAAGCTTTTAGAAGTTAAAAGAGAGTGATGAGAAGAAGATAAAACTAACTGATTATTTTAGATAATAATATAATAGATTTTTTAATAAAACACATGTTTCTATATAAATAAATTTAATTAATTCCTTAATAATTTCACGTATTTTTATCTCTAACTGTATTTGAAAATTCTTTCATCGATTTTAAAAATCTGGGTAAGTGAAAGTCGTGTGTTGCCCGCACCAGATTTTTATTTTATCTAGTTGCTCAGCAGTTAGAGTTCTTAACAACGCGCACTAGCCCCCTCTCCGCCTTAAGATTGGTGGGACAAGTAAAGATAAGGAATAACAAACTATAATGAGGTTAATGGATAAAATGTTTAGTTAGAGACGGTATTTATTTCCAAGAACGTACTTAATCTGGGATCACTTGTAGCTGGGTGGTTAGCATGACAGCCTTCTATGCCAAAGGTCACGGGTTCAAACCCGCAGGTGGTCCTAGGATTTTTTAATGGGAGTAAAAAATCCTTAGTTATGCCGTCCTTCGGCGGGGACGTTAAAAGGTGGTCCCGAGCCTGTACGATGTCAGGTAGTCGTTAAAGATCCCTATTATAATAAAACCTGGATAAGCAAAATTTGGGAATCCCACTGTAGCATCGTCCGATTAGCCATAGTAGCATAAAAGTGACGTTAAATAAATAAAAAACAACAACGTATTTAATGAAATGAAATGAAATGAAAAGAAATTTTATTCTGGGACAGCTAGTCCCCTAAGAATAATATAAATGTACAATAAAATATTTAAATTCTGGCTATATAAATTTTAACAACATGGTATCAAATTATATAGCATATGGTATATACATGCATGCACACACACAGACATACACACAATATACACACACACACATTCATTTATATACCTACATATTTATACACACATTCAAAAACACAAACACATATATATATATATATATATATATATATATATATATATATATATATACATATACAAGGTCATATTACCTCAAAGAAATACAGATATTAAAACAAAATATAGTTAAAATTAAGATAAAAATAAAGAGGCCAAACGATTAAGTTTATAAAGGCACGGAAGATTGATGTTCGAGGAGATGGATAAATAGGTGATGTTTGAAGGAGGCTAAGGATTGGCATGTACGAATCGACATGGGTAAGGAATTCCAAAATGAAGATGCACGTATGACAAAGGATCTCTTAAAGGAAGCAGTTCTGTGGGATGGAATGAGCAAGTTCGAGGGCTGGGATCTTGTGTTGATATAGTGGACAGAGGATAGGGGGGTGAACATATTGTGGATATAAATAGTTTTTTTGGTTCTAAAGGATTGGTAAAGGTAAGTTCCTAAGAAGTATTGCCGTCGGAATTTTGGGTAAAGCCACTTCAACTCTGCATACCAGGTGGAGACATGAGAGCGCCTGGGAATTCCGAAGATGAATCTAATGAAACAGTTCATCAGTCTCTTCAATTTAATATTTTAATTTAATTTAATTTAATCTTCAAATTAATATGAGTGTAGGCAGTGCTTGAAAAATAACTAATATTTTCAACAACCTTGGCTTCGATAAATAGTTGTTTCGAATGAAGACAATGTAAAACGAGTCGCACTCTGATGACTAATGTGTAGGTGTAAGAAGTTTGCATAATTTATCGCATAAGAATAAAACCTGAATCCATAACAATTACCCTTTATCAGTTAAGAAATAATGTCAAGATAATTGATTCTGTTAATTCGGAAATAGGTAAATTAACACTGAAAAATATGACATTTTCATATCTAGATAAATTAAGGTTTCGAGAAAATGAGAACATTCCTGAATGAGGATAAGCCATGTCTGGCAGATGATAGTGCATTCACTTCAACTCGCTGTTATATCTTACAAAGCTAAAAATTGTTTGTTTCTTTATTTATTTAACCTCCCCTTATAATTCTACTTGTTATAATTATCAATCATCCTTCCTGTAAGATGTGTTGAAAGTCTCCGTAGATTCCGCCTCGGCCTAAGCAAGACATGCGCTGTGCATCTTTTCCGTTATGTTTAGGACCTGTTGGAACGGAGAAAAAAATTACAGCATTTTTCGATCGTAATAAATTGTTTGGTATGTATGAAATATCAGTGTAAATGTTTGGAGATTTTCGCAGAAAGTGGGAAACATATTGCTTTACAATTATACAAAAACAATCTGGTGAGTGTAACACACGACTTTCACTTACCTCCGTTATTTATATCAATTTAAGAATTGTTAAACAAAGTCAAGAACGAAAAGAAATTGTTAAAGAATTATTATATTGGACTTTAATAGAAACATGTGTTTTATTAAATAATCTCTAATATATTATTATCTACGACAATCAGTTGGTTTCATCGGCTTTTCATCACCCTCCGTCACTTTTGACAGTAGTATGTATAAGACAATATTTTTCTAAAATCTTTAGCTTTCCAACTGTATATTATTCATCTGTACTATTGTTCTTATGTTCAAAAACAAAAACAAAATATTTTAGCAGATTTCTCCTTTAGTTGGATATCGAATTCGTTCAACTTATATATTTACCTGTTTTTTTAGCAATGCTAATCAGATGATATGGTCAATTTCATAAAATCTACAAAATTATAGGTACTCTAGAGGATGAAATTTTGGCGTTTAAGCCATGTCAGATTATTTCAATCAGAATGAAACCTACATAATATTAAAGCCCGTCTAATTTCAAATCGATATAGCGAGTTTAATCAAAATCGTTAGAGCCGTTTTTGAGAAAATCGTAAATAGGTGCAAAATGCATGGTATAAAGTGGCTCTTCTGGTTAGCTGATTTTGATGAAAATGTTATGGTAACATTTCGGCCATATAGTTGTCTTATGTATTTGCAAATTTCAGTTGCATAAGACGTTTCGTTTTCGCGCTGGACTTACCACACAGACACACAAAACTTTTTGCGGGACTTGGTCATTTGGACTCAGGGGACCCTAAAAAAGGTATTCCCGTTGAAAACTAGAGTTCGAAAATTTTCACGATCGCAAAAACTTTCCCTTACTATATATTTCATATATAGATAAGTGAAAGTAAAAATGTACAAAATAATTATAAAAAATCTGGTGCGGGCAACACACGACTTTCACTTACCTCCATTTTTAAAATCAATGAAAGAATTTTCAAAAACAGTTAAATATAAAAATACGTGAAACTACTAAGGAATTAATTAAATTAAATTTTTATAGAAACATGTATTTCATTAAAAAATCTATTATATTATTATCTAAAATAATCAGTTAGTTTTATGTTCACATCACTCTCTATTAACTTTTGAAAGGTTCTGTATGAGATAATATTTTTTCTGAAATCTTTAGCTTCCCAACGGTATATCATACCGTTATATTACTGCTCTTATGTTCGAAAACGAAAAATTGCATTAAAAAATATTTTTTCTGTTTTCTCCTTTAGTTGGGTATCGAATTTATTCAATTTATATATTTACCTGTTTTTCATCAGCGTTAACAAGATAATATAGTTATTTTTATTGAATCTACAAAATTAAAGGTACTTTAGGGGAAGAAAATTTAAAATATCGGTATTTAAGTCCTGTCATACCATTTTAATCAGAATAAAACCTACATGATATTAAAGCCCATTAAATTTTACATCGATATAGCGAGTTTAATCAAAATCGTCTGAATTGTTTTCGAGAAAATCGAAAAAAAGTGCAAAATGCATGGTATAAAGTGCCTTTTCTGATAAGCTCATTTTGATGAAAAAAGTTTTGTCACGTCTCGGGCGTATAGTTGTCTTAAATATGAAATTTCAGCTTCACAGGACTTACCGTTTCCGCCCGGGGGGTACCAAACACACAGACCTTTTTGCGGCACTTGGTTATTTGTACTTAGGGGACGCTATAACGTGTATTTCCGTTGAAAACTGGAATTCGAAAATTTTAACGATCGCAATACTTCCCCTTACTATATATAGTAAGTGAAAGTAAAAATTGAAAGTTTGCGATAAACACAATAGCTTTTGAAATATTTTCAAAAATATTTCTTCTGTTTTCCGAATTCTCCTTCATCTTACAAAAACTCCCTGCGTGAAACTCGAAAGAGTTTTACCAATTATCTCGGTATCACGGTTGATTATCACTACCAGTTTTCAAGGAGATTATACTGAACAATTATTAAAAGTTTCAACTTTAGTTTTTTAATGTTCAGGTCACTAATCAAAAAAAAAAAAAAAATTGAAAGTGTATGATTTTCGTGAGTTCTGAGGAGATGCGTAGTGGTAAACGCAATGTCTGCCAGCTGCTCGACGTACCAATTCTTTTTCCACATGTAAAAAAATATTTTTAAAAAACAAAAAACAGTTTTACGAGAATGAATGTTTTAGATTAGTCCGCTCTCTTACTATATGTAATTGACCAGGAGCACAAAATGTTTTAAGCTGTCCCAGACAACTAGGATATTAGGAAAACACATTATAATAACCTCGTTTCTGCTTGGAATCACTCTTAAAAAAAACATGAAAATGCACCCTATAAGCTACCTACTATTATTTTATTATTGTTAAATTGAATGGCATCGATCTCTTAAAATATCTGTAATTAAAAGTTTATTGCATGGTTGTTTCGCTATTCCAAACTTACGATTAAGTAAATGAAAAAAAAAAATCTGATTAAGCGTTTAAAAAGATTCAAATTCAAAATTGATGTTGAGCTAAAATAAAACCGTTAGAAGGTCTTGAATAAAACAGATAGATTATTTCATTGTGCCATTTACTGCAGGTTTGAAAAAATATTGATTTAGTAATTTAGCTTTGCAATATGAGATAAGAGCTACGTTGATTGTTCCGAAATTTCAGCATTCTTTGTTGTTATCAATTTTAAAAAAGTTTTGAATCAACAAATGAAACCACCGAAAAGGTTGCTTATATTCCACATATAGTTACTGTATATGTGATTATTAAAATAAATAATTGTAAAATGAACTATAATATATATTAATACTTAAAGTTCATTCCAATAAAGATTAAAACTATTGTAAGAGTTATTTTAAAGAATGGGAGGTTATTGATTCGAGCTAGAAGGCTGTGGATTGCGGTACAATCACGCCATCTTGCCAGGCATTGTGTTGGGATATTGTGATGTTTAGAATTAATTTTGATTTGCTGAATAATGTTTGAGTTACTATTTTCCGGACTCCTTGTGCTAAGACAGGTAACAAATTATGTTGTAAGTTACGTAGGATTGAATTGAATTATTTTTATTGTTTTTGACAATGCCAGTTAATTTCCATGCCATGCATAGAAGCCGTAGAAGAAGTGAAGGAGTGGCTTTTATTTTCAGGTTTCTTATGTTTCTCATAGTATTTTCTGATGTAAAAGTTATGTTTTTTACATTATAATAATTTTGTATTCAAATCCGAAAGGTAATGATGATATTTACTATGTGTTATTAGGATATTATAAAAGTACCTTCTGCATTTATTTACAGCTCTATTAGTAATAGTTATTAGTGCTCGCTTTAATTTTACTGATTGGTCCCAAAATTGTATTTTTTATCAATAAGTTTGATTCAATTGTGCCCATGGACTCTATTTTTGTTACATCCAATCATTGTGAAAGTAATTTCAAAGCAGTAAGATCACACTCAAGTAGAGGATGTTATAAGACGTAATTAATGATACAATATAGGACTAAAAAGATTACTATTATTATTGGTATAGGTTTTACTCATAATGAAAGTTTCTTTATATCGTTGGTGTTTAAAGTAACCTGCGTTTGTGTTGCAATAGTTTTGTATGGACTAACAAAATAAATAATTTTCCTTAGTTTTTCCCTTTCTTCAGAGAATTTTTACTTAAATTATACTTACATTTTTTTTTTTTATCACAAATTATTTCAGTTGTTAGTTGTTTATTGCAATCTGTGATCAATTCAGTTAATTTATGTAGCTTTCATTTGTTTTTGTTTTGTTTTACTCATTTACTAAGTTGAGTTGATGGTTTTGTTTAGAATGTTTGTTCATTTAGATTATATCATGCTTCCAGATTGTTATGTTTAAAATTGATTTGTTTATACAATACTTTGGGAATGATTTTGCAAAATCGTGTTGACCGAATTGTGAGTAAACTTAATGTTAAGTGACCTGTGGTGATTAAATAATTCTTTATAATAGGTTAATACAGTTCAGAACAATACTTATATTGAGCATAACTTGGTTATATACATAACACTGTTTATGCTACTTGGACCTAATAGTTATTAGATATTTATTGATTTTTTTATTGGTGTGTGCACACTCAAAATATATTTTTATTTGTTCAGCATTAATTTGTTAAATATCTTTTTTTTTTTATAAGCAATGCTGATATTGGTTCAATGACAAATTTAATTTAAGGAGGTATAAATTCTACAAATATTTTTATAGTTTTCGTATAGAAATATGTCAAATAAGTAAGCAGAATACTTCAAAAGTTCCTAATTATCATTTTTTTTTTCACTTTCAATGTATGAGATATGCCTCTATTATCTTACGATAATTGTAGCTACAGTTTTGGCGTATTTGCTCCAAGTAATTTTCAATTTTAGTTGCGAAATAAGGGTTAATATATGACTTACTTTAATAAAAACTGCTGACTTGCAATGAAGTCAGGTTATGTTGGGAAACCTTCCTGATACTTATGGCCTCTAGCATAGGTTAGTGTCTTGTTTGTTTTAGTTATATGTTAAGGTTTTGTATGTAATTATAAGTGAGAATGCTTAATCATTATTTTTGTAAAAGAAAAAATTACGATAATTTTTAAACGTGGTATTACATCATAAGATAAAAGTAAAATATTAATTAAAATAAGTATTTTTCTGATAAATTATTATTAATTTTTGTTTGGTTTTTTTATGTATAAAAATAGCATTTTTTTCCGATAACATTCTAATTATACTGTAACAAACTACCTGTGAAATTGAGTGATGATTCGTTAAATGTAAATTTGAAATGTACACTTATTTAATTAAAACGGTTTGGAACTTTTCTCATAAAAAATATTAAACATTAATTAAGATCAACTATCCAATAAGTTAGGCTGTGTCTAAACCTTGTTTTGCTAATTCTTGCTTTGGATCAGAGTTATTATTGATCCATTTATTTTATCACCATAAAATAGACGGGACAAATATTCAAACTGAATTTTAAAATTTCACTATCCAATTAAATTATTAGATAATATCATTTATTTATTTTGCTTTATTCATGATAGAGCTATTTATATTATTATTTATTTTTTAAATAATTTACATGAACTCGCATCAAGTGATCAATATTTATTTTTTAGATGTTTGCATAAGTAATTATTGCTAATTAATTTTAAATAAACATTCATGTGATTTTTAACTTTGTGTTGTCATCTGTGATTTCTATTGTAAATATGTGGGATCTGTTATTCAGTTACTGAAGATTGAGAAAATCATTTTTGTTTTCTGTCGAATGAATTAGGTTTGTATTTAGTATAGTGTAATCGCTATTTTATCCAGATCTGATCTAATGGGAAGAACCACACTTCTTATTTAGTTTTATTTGTATTTTTGCCAACTTTCCAATTTTAAATATAACTTTTGAATAGGAGTTTAATTCTTTTAATTTTCATAGAACTGGTTATCTTATGAATTCGTTATCTTCTCATCTCTATAAATTAAAATAATTTTGTGATTTTTAGTTTTACTAACTATTAAACCCTACAAGAGATTTTTATGTGGTTATCTCTATCATTTATGGCATTCTTTGTTGAAGGTTGATAGGTATGATATTGCAATGAAGTTATTTTATAGAAGGGAAAATTTGTTGTAATCTAGTCATCTAACATTTTTTCCCCTGAAATATGAGTAGTAGTATAGATGTGTTTTATACTGTTGAGAAGAGCAAGATTTAAAAAATAAATCTAACTCAACTTCTTCTTATGAAAATCCTGCGAGCTATTGCATGGGCACTTCTGAACAAAAAATGTTTTTATTCTGTAATGTAAATCGTCGGTAAACATAGTACATAACATACTTCCGTATCAATTGACAGTTTACCTACTTACATCTTTTATCCAGAAAATTGATAGTTCACCTGAAACCAATGAATAGATATGAAGACTGAAACTTCCTTCCTCTCCTAGTCAAAGGGGAAAGTATTAACATTTTGTGTACTGCCTAGCAGTATCGATTTCCCAGACAAAATGGTTGTCGAACTACATAGGCTTAACTTGTATTTCTAAGTATTAAATCCCTTATTTAAAGTATAATATATTTTTATCATAAGCTTTGATAGAATTGATATTTATTCTGTTTTTTTAGGAACTGTTGTGAGTGAGCCTTTATTTCTTAATACTTTTGATATGTGTCATTAGTGCTTCTCTAATGTATCTGATCAATGTAGATACCATCAATAATTATTAATGAATTATTAGGATAATTTATTAATTCTACTCTAAGAATGTAGGATGTTGGTTGCTTAAATGCATTAGTATTTAAAACTATTATATTTATGTTCATCTATTTTAATGTGGTAATTTTATTAGCTTCTATTTGACGAATTTTCTGACTGCTGGACAAGTGTAATATATTGTTTTTATTTTAACTGCCCACTGACAGATTTATAGACTTAACTTATTTTTTTAGGTAATTTTTTTTTTAAGTTATGATGCAAGCATATTTAAGGTATATCACTGCTGGAGCTGTATCGATTGATGAACAATTGATGAGTTCATAATTATGACGGTTTTGTATAGGAAAGGTTATCAACGATAATTTACATATTCAAGTTCTTGAAACATGGTTCTGTTCAAGAAGAAAAAAATATACATAAAGAAAAGTTTAGCAAAGAGACTGTGGTGTCAAGGAACTTTAATTGACAGTTTGGAGAATCATGGTGGAATTGTTATAAAAATGAAGGACTTGGTGCTTTTAGTGCTTTATTTATCATATACATTTAGAACTTCTTTTTTTATCTTATTACATTTTATTTTATTTTTTAGTTTAAAAAGATGTAATTTGTGTTATCTGACTCGATCCATTATACATAAACATTGTTCGATTGGTGATCGTTAAATTTCGTTTTGCATTTCATGTTCATAGTTCTTTTTTTTTTTGATTGTATATTGTCGATTTCAGATGGAATAGACGTAATCAGTCAGCTTTGTCAGCAATAAATCAAGAACTGTCTGACGTTGCTTAAAAAGATTGAGGTATTGTCTGATTCTAAATTTTGAAATGCATCTATAATAAATATTCATTTTTATAAAGTTATTTTCCATTGATAATAAAAGTTAATTCATTAGGTGCACTGAATTGATAACATTAATATTATAATGATTGAATTCAGCTTTACATAATTTGATCCGATTCTGTAATAAGTATACACTGTATATTGTTTTCTCTCAATTTATTTAAAAAATAATTGGTAAATAATTTTTCAGATTCAATTTCTGATGAATTTGATTTAGTCCGCATCATACGCTATTGTTAGAATGTTGTGTTAAATAAGATTAGTCTCATTATTGAGGCTTGTTGCACGCAGAAATGGCTTACAGTTTTAATATTTAATCCATGGTCAATACTACGGTTGATTATTGATAATTATCTGCTACATCTCTATTCAAACTGCTGCCTGGTTAATGACCTGCTGAGCTGTTCCTTATATCTTCACTGTTCTTTAAATGTTCAAAATAACATTGTGCTTCATAGCAGGGTTACTGAATTTAATAGTTATCCATCATAATTTATTAATAGAAAAAAAAATGTTCTCTTTGTTTCTTGGAATCATCTCATACTAAATAATATGAAATAACATTATTTGTCTGCATAAAAGTTATTTTAAATGGATAGTTCTTTCCATTGCGGCAACTCCTTTTGGAAAGTTGGATTAAGAAAGACCTTAGTCTTTAAAGATTAATTTAGATTGGTTATTTTCTATGAAAATGTAAATTAATTCAGTCATTCTTCCCTTCCAACGTTTCCTTTATTTGTCCACACAGAGCTCTATAATCTGAAAAGCAGTTTTGTAATCAGATAGTAGATATTAGATAATGGTGTTTGAGATCAGTTCCTAGTTTAGTCTATTTCTAATTTGTAAATTTATGTGAGCTCAATTTAGCTAAAAAACAATTGTGTTAAATTTGATTGTGTTTCTTATTGGGATTAAGTGGTGGTGTAAGATATGCAGTTCATTTTGGAGGAAAGATCAGGATTATCTAGACATTCTGTCTGAAATCAGTGTGATTATTTTTTTAATCTTTTACTCGACCACCATTCTTATTTATTTTCGTTTCATGAAATTCTTACATTGAATTATGCCTGGCCTTAATTTTTTTTCAATACGTTTCTTAAAATGTCACTAATAAAAAAAGAAATTAATTCAGTGCACCTTTTATCTCTCTAGTTAAGTAATGTCTTCTTAAGATTCTTTAATTTCTTAAAAATTATTATCATGGAAAATTCTTTATACTTTATCATACATCCAATTTCCCTTGTTTCATACCTAGTTTCCTAATATCCTATCTATGTATAACTAAATCAATATTGGATAAGCAATCTCAAGATGTGGATTCATATTTCCTTATTTTTATTTGCAAAATTTTATGAAGAATTGGACTAAGTAAAGACATTGAATACATGCCATGACTACGTATTGTGTGCGTGTCTTCCATTTATTTTGTGTGACAGTTATAGAATGAAGAGAAAGTTACTTTTATTGAGCAAGAATTCACAATAATTACTGGTTTGTTCTTACCAATGAAGTGGAATAAAAAGTTCATATTTTCTTCAGAAAACATTAATTTTTGATTGCTTATGTTACTTGTTTTATTCTACAAATTTGCATGGCAGACAAAAGACCTTTTATTTCATGGAAGTTCTTTAACAAGAATTATGTTTTAACTTGTTTTTCAATAAAGAACATATTGAAATCATATAAAATTTCCTCCTTAGTCTTTTCTAGACTCTGTTTATAACTATAGCTTGAGTCATTTTTTTGGGTTTTCAGGCCTCGAGTCTGTTACTAAATTCCAAATTTGGCCTGGAAACCCTTATTTTGACCCAAGATACAGTATATCATATAGTGTTATTCTTGTCATAGTATTAATTCAGTTATATATTTATTTATTATGTTTTCATAAGTATATTCTTACTTGAATGCTTTTACCAAATTCTTCCACATTTCTCCTGCTGTGGACATCTTTCGTTGCGAGTTATTTATCGTGTTGATTGCTGCTCAAATATAGAGAACTGTTCGATAAATCGTTTTTTTTGGTGAATAATTTGTTTCAGAACGCACAAGGTAGAGTGAGAAGAGATAAGTTGTTGGGTTTGCACTCTTTGTCAGAAAAGATACTATCTGGTGTGTCATTCAGTCAATCTCCTATTCATACGGTAAGAATCTTATTGGGAACTTTAACCCCGCGATTTTTTATGTTTTAATTTTGCTCTTATTATTTACTTAAGAGTTTTTTTTTTTTTTTTTTTTTTTCTCTTACCATTTGATGTAATACATTTTTTTAAATTAATTATTTTGGTGCTCATTATTTAATATTTTTGAAATTTTGGTTTCATTTGTGCTTTTTTTTTTTTTTTTTTTAATTGTTTCCTTTTTTTTTTTTTTCATAATTGAAAATTATTAAAAATGTAATAGTATTGATTTGGATTATTTGATTTATGCATATTTGTAAATTCACTTTTTATAAGTTATAAATTTTTTGTTTGTTAACTATTTCAAAGTGAATTGTTCCAAATTAGTTTAAATAATTTAGATGGGTGGACAAATTCTACGTCTTTTGGGTATGTATTATGTTATGTTATTTTCTTTACTAATTTTCGTTTTGAATATTGTTCATTATTAAGATCAAATAGCGAGGAATGGACAGAAGGCATTTTGGAGAAAGCCCATTCTTTGGTGCCGGAGGCAGTACTAGCAGCGCAGGAGGAAATGGAACTGCTGGAAATGGTAACAACAATGGCAACGGCGGCAATGGAAATGGTGGTGGCCGCAGTGGCGGTTTTGGTAGCCCCTACTTCAACAGTAACCAGAAATCTCCAGAGGATGATCTAATTGCTAGGAGTAGGGAGTGGATGTCTAGGCAGGATAGAGATAGAGATCCTTGGAGGAGATCTGTTGATGACTTTCTTGATGACAGAGGTAGTAGGTACAAAGGTAGAGATAGGACTTCTCGGGACAGATCTAGGTCTAGGGAGAGGGACCGTGATAGGGAAAGGGAAAGAGATAGGAGTGAAAGGGGAGAAAGAGGTGATAGAAGTGATAGGAGTGAACGAGGGGATAGGAAGAGAAGGTCTAGGGATAGAAGTAGAGGTGGAAGTCGAGATCGTAGGCGGTCTCCAGATAATGAAGAAGGGCGGGATCATTCCAAACGTTACAGGGATGGTGATCGATGGAATGAATATGATCGTTCTGGAAGCCGGCATGACAGATATGATCGAAGATATGGGCGGGGAGATGATGATGAAGAAGGCGGAAGAAAATATTCTAGCGAAGAAGAAAACAGTACCAGTTATGATCGAAGATCTGATGGTGACTATGATTATTCACGACCTTATGCTGATAGTTCCCTTCGTGCTGAAGATAGATACGCATATAAAAAGCAAACCCCACAAAAAACAATCATTATTAGGGGTCTTGCACAGCATATAACAGAACATGATATACAAGAAGATATTGTTTTATCTCAGCTTCAATGTCGTGACATTCGTTTAGTTCGGAGAAAAGACACAGGTACTTCAAGAGGTTTTGCTTTTGTTGAATTCAAGTCAGTTGAAGATGCAACTAAATGGATTGAAATGAAGCAAGGTGAACTTATGTTAAAAGACCATTTCAGAGCTTTGTTGCAATACAGTTTACCAAAGGATCCTTACACTTATGGGCGGGATAAGCGTATGTCAGATTGGTACTGTAAATGTCAAGCTCATAATTTTAGACGTAGAGACACTTGTTTTAAGTGCAATTTACCTCGTAGAGAAGGTGAAGTACTAGAAGGTACTGACGAAGTAAGTTCTCATCCGACAAACACTGTTCTTTTAAGAGGATTGGATGCTTTAACTACAGAAGAGAGCGTATTGCAGTCAATTAAATCTTTGTCATCTTTACCTATTAGGAGTGTAAGAATAGGTCGTGACCCTGCTACTAATACTTCAAGGGGTGTTTGTTACCTTGAAATGAATAATGTTGTGGATGCCATGTACTTACACAACGCTTTGCAAACTTCATGTCCACAAGTTGATGGTAGAACCGCTATTATATCCTATGCTAAGCTAGATCCATTAACTCTTCATTCTTCTGCAGCAATAAGTGGCCAAATAGCTAATGCTGCTGTTGCTGCTGCCCAGTGGAGTCATCAGAAACAGGAGACAACACAGTACAAATTAAGTGATGTTCCTCGTCTCGCTGAATATAGTGCCAACCTTTATGCCACTAATGCTCAAGAGAAAGCTGCTTACATAGCCTATTATGAAGACTATTACAAAAAACAAATCACAGAAGGTGCAAATATTTCTTTACCAGTTAATAATTCTGCAGGTTTGGCATGTGCTCAAGCTGCTGTTGCAGCCCATAAAAAAACCAGTACAAAAGGTAGCTTAAATGAACCTCCAGATGGTTCTGGAGACAAGACTTATCCAGTTCCCGATGTCAGTTCTTACCAATATGACAAATCATCAGGATATTACTATGATCCTTACACTACTTTGTATTACGATGCTAATTCACAGTATTATTACAATAATAAATCTGGTAAATTTTTGTATTGGGATGCCTCAAAGAAAACCTACTTACCAGCACCTACTGATGGTTCTAATTCTCAGGCCCTTCAAGCTCCTCCACCTCCTAATTTAAGCAGTGAAGATGCTAAAGATGATGAAGCCAAGAAAGCAAAAGAAAAAATAGAAGAAAAAGATAAAGTTAAAGTTGCCAAGAGGATTGCTAAGGACATGGAAAGGTGGGCAAAAACGTTAAACCAGAAAAAGGAGATTGCCAAACAAAACATAGTTGCTTCACAGCAAGCTGTTTCATCTATGAAAGCTGCTGGTGCTGCAGACATTGGGTATGCAGTTTTAGAACGCAAAGATCTTGTTCTTCCTATATTATCAAATGGTATGGATATGAAAGCATCTGCAAAGCATGAAAGTCTCGTTGCTGCTTATGGTCAAGGAAGTGACAGTGAGCCTGAAGAATCCCAAGAAGACACATCCCAATTAGACATTAAGAGCCTTACTGACTGGACTAAAATGGCTTGCTTACTATGCAAACGTCAGTTTCCCAGCAAAGATGCCCTTGTCAAACATCAGCAGCTATCTGAATTGCATAAGCAAAATCTCAATGCCTGGTATAAATCTCGTGGATTATCAGATTCTGATGACAGTCAAAGCAAAAATATTCAGTACAGAGATAGGGCGAAAGAAAGGAGATTGAAATATGGAGAACCAGATGCTCCACAACCTAGTAAATTAAAGGAAACATATATGAAAGGTAGAGAAGCAGTTGTGAGCTATGAAGAGCCAACTAGGGCAGGTATTGGGAATGATAATCTCGGCAGTAAGTTACTCCAAAAGATGGGTTGGCAAGAAGGGATGGGGCTTGGCAAAAGCAATCAGGGAAGGACTAGTATCATACAAACTGAAAGGAGGGCAGCATCAGCTGGTTTGGGAAGTAAATCTGTTGGGGTTACTCCGGGACCTGGGGAAACTTACAAGGACTGTGTTAAAAAAATGATGCAAATTCGTTACAGTGAAATAGATGGGTCTTTGTCGTGAAAGAGGTTTAGAAACGTTTTTTTAATATGGGCTTTAGGCAAGGCTTAAGCATAGCTAGGTCTTGCTTTGGTTGATAGAATTTGGATTTTTACTATTCATTTAAAATTTTAAACTATTCCATGTATATACATTTTGAAAAAATCTGTAATAAATTTTTAATGTAATATATGTATGATTCCTCTCATGTAAATAAAATAAATTATGACATTTGTATATAATTAATGTATATAATGTGTAGTAATCATAAGGTCTTATTAGCTAGACTTTTAGATTTTTTTAATATGTATATATTTAATAGTTTAATGCTAAGTTTAAAGATGTGTGTGTGTGTGTGTGTTTATATTTGTACATGATGGTAGTGTTTATAATGATTTTGTACTTTTTAAAAAATAGCTTTAATTGAAGTATGAATGGTAATGATGAACTCAATTTTTATTTTAGTTTTTAGTAAGGGAAATTTGTTTTGTTTATGTTAATTATCGAAATATACATAAGTAGGTGGTTAACTAACACAAGTGATATCGTTATTTAATTTTGTGTTTCATTAATGGAATTGTCGTTGTGATTGTTAAATTTATTGATTGGATTTTGTGTTTATTTGAGTCAACTTTTATAAGATGTGATTGATTTTGATAATCTTCTCGTCTAATAGTATTGAAGATAATCATAGTTATGAAATTTGTTAGTGTCATTAGGTTACTTTTTTATGAGATTATTATTTTTTTTCTATACCTCATTGAGGTATGACGATGTTTTTTACATTTATAATGAATGTTGATATTTATTAAATAAAACATTTTCACATTCTATCTTCACCTAGAATAGCAATTTATTTTTTCCCCCTTTTTATTTGGTTATGTATGTTAAAAAATGTTTTATGAAATGGAATAAATTATTCCTTCTTCTTTATGATTTTAAAATTTAAAGTAATGTTTGATAGTTTTGTTTTTTTATTTATTGATGGAATACTAAAGGGCAATGTAAAAGTAATTTGATCTGTGGAGCCTATCGTTAGAATATTTTGTTCTAAGTAGATGTGTACATGTAATGGTTTAAAATGCTATGATCCAGAGGTTGGTTGTATTTTTTGAAGATATTTGCTTGTACTATTAATACATAATGATAAATTTTTTGGTATAAATTTTGGTGTATTTATACCTCATCCTTTTTTCATCAATTTTTTTTTTTTTTTTTTTTTTTTTTTTCACTTAGTATATATAGTAAGGGAAAGTATTGCGATGTGAAAATTTTCGAATTCCAGTTTTCAACGGAAATACACTTATAAGCGGTCCCCTGAGTCCAAATAACCAAGTCCCGCAAAGAGGTCTGTGTGTTGGTAATCCGGCGAACAGAATCTATGAAACTGTAAATTTCATATTTAAGACAAATATAAGCCCGAGACATTGCAAAACTTTTTTTCATCAAAATGAGCTTTACCGGAAGAGGCACTTTATACCATGCATTTTGCACTTTTTTTCTATTTTCTCGAAAACGGTTCCGACGATTTTGATTAAACTCGCTATATCGATGTAAAATTTAATAGGCTTTAATATCATTTAGGTTTCATTCGGATTCAAATGGTCTGACAGGGCTTAAAAACCGATATTTTAAATTTTCTTTCTCTAAAGTACCTTTAATTTTGTTGATTCTATAAAAATAACTATATTATCTTGTTACCACTGATGAAAAACAGGTAAATATATAAATTGAATGAATTCGATACCCAACTAAAGGAGAAAACTGAAAACATATTTTTTTAATGCAATTTTTTGGTTTTGAACATAACAGTTATGAATATACATGTATGATATACCGTTGGAAAGCTGAAGATTTTAGAAAAAATATTATCTTATACTCAAGCTTTTAAAAGTTAATAGAGAGTGATGATAAGAAGATAAAACTGATTATTTTAGATAACAATATAATAGATTTTTTAATAAAACCCTCGTTTCTATATAAATTCAATTTAATTAAATTTTTAACAGTTCCACGTATTTTTTTTAAATTTCTGTATTTGAAAATTCTTTCATTACTTTTTAAAAATGGAGGTAAGTGAAAGTCGTGTGTTGCCCGCATCAGATTTTTTTACAACATTTTTAACCTAGCCGTATTTATGAGTATATAAAAATGGAATATATGTAGATAAAAATCTTCAAGAAGGATGTAATCTGTCTTTTTTATGTATCTTATCCAAGATGTTAATGGTCTGTTATTCTACCAACGAAATATCAGTGACAATTGAGTCTTTTTTTTTGGTCTGCATTTCCCTGGTGTAAGGCTTGTCCTGTAGATCATCATCCTATGCCAAGGTTATAAATTTCCTTATACTCTCCATCTTTAATAGACGGCTGTTTCGATTAGGAAGTAGGGCACAAAGTTCGCACTGCTGATTTTTTTCCGGTTTTTAATTAAGGAGGAACCCAACTAACTAGTTTATCTTCAAGTATTGGAACATTTGTTCCAAGATTTTATTTCCCTAAGTCTCGCAGAACTTAACTCAAGGAGTCCTTTAACGGCGATATTTTTGAACCACCGTCGAACCGTACTATCCCTAATACTGTCCTCACCTTACACTTCTTAGTTGTTCTTTACTTTTGGGTCCAATTCCGATCGATGTTCAACTCGTAAATTAAAGTTGTAGGAAAATCACTCTTAAGACATCTTAAAGACTGAATTATTGGGTTGTAAAATATCTTTTAACTATAAGCGTTTTTCAATATTTCTATTAATCCTCAATTTTTTTTTTATTTTTCAAAATTATGTTTATTTGGTTTTATCTAAATCTTCATAATTAAAAATTAGACAGAAACTGAATACATACACATACCTTCTTAAGCCAATATGGACTTACGCTTCACAGATTTTTGGTTCAGCAAAAAAGACTCATACAAAAACTGCAAACATTTCAATCCAAAATTTTAAGACTGATAACGACAGCTCCTTGGTACGTAAACAACAGAACCCTACATACATACGGACTTACAACAACCAACAGTTGACCAACATATATGAACACTCTATACTCTATGTCAATAGCTGAAATGCCAGTCAGAAGAAGGCTAAAGAGAGGCTGGATGAGGGACCTCCTCGGATAAAATAAAGCCATGGAAGGGTTGCTGCTGGGCATTTTCCTTCTTCATGCCTACCATGCCTGGATCTCAATTTATACAGCACATTTGCTGATTGTCAGATACATTCTGACAGGCGTGAATATAGATTTAAAGAGAAAAAAAAAAAATGTTTATTTGGTTAACAAAATTTACATATTTAAAAAAGAAAAGAAATCGAACATTTTATGGGAGGTAATCAGGGATAATGTTAAAGAGGTCGGTAATTTGTGTCTTGGGAAAATCAAAAATAACAAAACCTGATTCGGCAGGGCTTGTCAAAATATGTGTGATAAAAGAAAAACCGCTAAATTAAATTCCTTAAATAATCCAAGTGATAATAACGGGACTTACTTTCGGAAAGTAAAAATCTAGTGCGGGCAACACACGACTTTCACTTATCGCCGTTGTTTTAAATCAATTAAAGATTTTTCAAATACAGTCAGAGATAAAAATGAGTGAAACTAATAAATAATTAATTAATGATTGGATTGTTTCAAATGAAATGTCCGTTTTTATAGTTTCTGAATACATAAAGGATTTTGCAGGTCTCTCCTGTTTTCTTCCGAATGTTTACATTTTTAAAGTAAACAGTTACTAATCCTTTACCTATGTATTATAAACATTAGCTTCCCAATCAATTACCCACTTTTTAGTATACCTCCAAATATGAACATGGAAACACGCGATTTTCGAGTAATATTTTAGTACGAGTTTAAACTCGGCCATTAAGCAGCTCATGTCGCTAGAAATATTTGAAAGGCGTTTGGGGAAGGGAGTGTTAATGAACGGACCATTCGCCGTTGGTTTGCTAAGTTTTCAGCGGGGGATACCGACTTGAAAAACTTGCTCCGAGGAAGACCTCCGTCCGTAATAGATAACGATGTCCTCAAACATACAATAGAAGGAAACCCCTACCAAACAGTTAAAGGACTCTCAGCACAACTAAATGCAAGTGCATCTGCCGTTTCCAGACATTTAAAGTGTATTGGGAAAGTAAAAAAGCTCGATACATGGGTACCTCATGATCTCACTGAGCGGCAGCAAGACCCATGTTTCTAAACATACCATGCAAAAATTGAAAGAACTGGGCTACGAAGTTATTCCGCACCCACAATATTCTCTCGACTTGTCTCCTACAGATTACCACCTGTTCAGGAATTTAGACAACTTCGTCAAAGGAAAACTTTTTAAAATGATGATCGAGTGAAAAGTGCGTTTTCAGATTTTGTTTTACTTTATAGCTCAGAGTTTTTTGTTCGGGGATAGAAAAGTTGGTGTTATGTTGGGAAAAATGTGTAGAGAAAAGAAGGTAAATACTTCGAATAAAATTATCATCATTTTTAATAAAAATCATTTACCTTGAAAACGGACATTTCATGTGACACAACCCAATAGATTGAATTTCTATAGAAACATGTGTTTTATTAAAAAATCTATTATTATCTAAAATAATCAGTTTTATTGGCTTTTCATCACTCTTTATTAACATTCACTAGCTTGTGGTTAAGATAACATTTTTTAAAACATTTAGCTTTCCAACGGTACATTATACATATAATGTTCTTATGTTCAAAAACGAAAATTGCATTATAAAAATAAATGTCTGTGTGATGTTGAGAAATTTAGGTTCAATGATACTGGAACTAAGTCCCGTTAATGCAGAAATGTTTTTATTATTCAGTTGTAAAATTACTTAGAATTTATCAAACTTCCTACGGTGCTTTCCGGATGTGAATCGAACCTCTGGTTCAGTAGGCTTTTTATTATTTAAAAAATGATTAGTTAGGCGCTTCTATGCATCATTTTCAATCAAGATTCCTTATCTTTAAGCGGTATTTTGCTTGCTCAAAATAGAAGATTAAAAAAATTCATTGAATGGTTTTTTTTTTTTTTTTTTTTAAATTTCACAAAAGGAATTTCTGCTGCACACACGGTTTATAATATTTGCCGTGTGTAAGGGTGTTATGCCTTAAGAGGAACCACTCCTATAAGTTGTTTGTTTGCTCGGTTCAGAATCGGACATTTTGTCGTGAATGACGCAAAGCTCTCGGGTTGTCCATCAATTCTTCTCGAGAGACGGAATTAAAAACTTACCTGAACGATTGCAACATGCTATAGGTCGAAATGGGTATGGGTCATTTATAATTTATTTCAAATATTTACAAGAATCTGAAGTTTTTATTAAAATTACACTGACAAACGCTAAGATATTATTTTACAACCCAATATTTTTAAGTAGCAAAATGCTACAGAAGTAAATAAACTTTTTTTAAAGATAATAAGTGTTAGCATTCACTAGGATGATCAATCTAGAAAACGTCATATAGAGGATTACTTAAAGAAAAACCTTTTTTTTTTTTATTATTATTTATTTATAGTAATTTACAACTGTATTAAAGAACACAATAAGTAAATATGAGGAATGAAAAAAAAAGTCATGAAAATGTCTTGAGAAAGAACTACCCAGTGGTAGCACTTCACTAATTATTTTAACTCAGTAGGTCCCGAGGCCATCTTCTTTTCAGTCGCCTTGGAGGGTTATTAGGGATATCTAAGGAAGATAAATTACGGACAAGTGGATTTGTATGGGCAGGGAGTTTAGGATGAAAAGAGGAGTATCTATCACGGGCAATACCTGCAACAAATGGGATGTTAAGGTCATTATGAATGAGTTGATTTGTAACAAAATAAGGAGCATGAAGGATTTGGATTGTAAGGACTGGATGCGGAAGGAATTAGATGGTTTCGTAGAGCCCCAAAGCTCGATTCCATACGTCCAAATAGGTCTGATAATAGTGAAGTAAAAGAGTCTTCTGTAACATACTGGAACATTTAAACGTTTATCTAGTAAGTGTTGTAGTAATCGATATCTTCGAGCAGTTTCTTGTAGTTTCAGTCTTGTGTGAGGATGTTTTAGATGTTAAATATATAATGTTTTGATATGCCAAAAGTGGAAGGCATCGTGTACATCATTTATCAGCACCAGGTTTGAGTGGCAAAAAAATAATCTTGTTCATAAAAATATGTGACTTACATGTCAGATGGAATCATTACATCAAACCTCTATAAAGTGGGTAGTGAGGAGGCCGGAACTGTTTCTTTTAAAGTCCCAATTAAAGCATTTCAATATTAGATAATATGTCATGAGTTTGTACCACTGAGATACAAGTTCATAGGTCAGAGGTATTCAAGTTCTTCGATGGGTTGAAAGCCTGTGGGAATCCTCTCTTCAGAGATAAAACACCACCACCCAGGCCCGGGAGGTGGCAAGGCACTATCGGCGAGGGAAGGGGTCTGGACTGAGGAGTCTGAACCCACCCAACCATTATAGCCAAAATGCTTTAAGGCATATACAGTGCATTTTTTTTTTGTATTCATCTTAAAATGCCTTTAGGGGAAAAAATGAAATATTACCAATTTTCATGTATGTACATCTATTATTTTATAAGTTTTGTTGGAACAATAAATGGAGAATGAGAAAAACAAAAACTGATTATACAGTGATTATTATTACACAAATGGGTCCATAGAGTTAGAAAAAGAAAAACCTAAAAAATAATCTCATTATTTTCCTTACAACCCACTAATATGAAGTATTTATGTCAGGTCTCCATTGCTAGGCAGCATTCTTTTCAGTCACCTCAAGTGCTGTCAGGAATACAGAAAGATGACCGGTTGCGGTAAACTAGTTGGTTTACGTAGGCTGGAAGTTAAGGATATACCTATTTCGAGCCAATAAAGTCAAGATAGATGATTTTATTGGAGCGAAATAGAGGGTAGGACTTACGATCATTAGCGTAGCCCCATAGCTCGATCCCATATGACCAAAAAGTCATATGATGGTAATACAAGTTTTAGTTGAAGATCATAACTAGAGCTCTTGTCAAGTAAATATTTAATCCTATCTCTACTAGCAGTTGACTGTCATTTCCGTCTTGTATGAGGTTTCAAGTAAGAATGTTGTAAATTTGGGGATTGGTCACTAAGTAGAATAGAGCTAAAGAATATAGTAGAACAAAAAGTCATTGGTTTACGACATCCAATTTTTTATGCTTTATGCTAGAAATGGACAAGTAGAGGAGTAACAAAAAAGCTCAAGCTGATTTAATGAGGTTAGGATTTTAATTCGAAGATTTTATTAGATAGGAGTGGATCAAAAATAAAGGTAAAAAAACGAGCTTAATTTTTTAAGTAGTTCCGAATGCAAGACCTAAAGCGAGTTCTACATTCCGATGAGGATCACTTTATAACATTAATGCACCGAAGAATGAAATTTTCTAAATAAACAGAGATGTTCAGGATTTACATTACTTAAATCTAGATTTGTTGTTGAAAGTTTGGGTATCTTGATTAAATGGAAGATATTTGGTAGGCAAGGAGTATTTCAAGAAAAATGTTATTATAAGAGATGTAGACTGTTACGTTTCTCCTAGGGTAACTATCAGATGCTTCAACATAAGAAAACTGTTACGAGAATAGAATTTTGACACCACACATGTTCTTGTGATACTTTTCAAGATCTGAAACGTGAACAAAGGTTCAATAAGAAAAGATGTTTATGCAGTCAATTTAAAGGCTAGTGTCGGGTAGTTGCATAACGATGTGAGTTGAGTGAAGGAATAAAGGATTGAGTAAGTATATGAAGGATGTCATCGAGAATAGAATTTTGACACCACTGTCTTTGGTATAACCTTTTTAAGATCTGAAACGTGGAAAAAAGTTCAAATAAGGAAAGATCCTTTAATGCAGTTCAGAATATTAAAAGGCTAGTGGTTCGGGTTAAGTTGCTATAAACATGTGAGTTTGAGTGGAAGGAATAAAAGGATTGAGCTAAGTATATGAAAGGATGTCATCGAGAATAGAATTTTGACACCACACATGTTCTTTGGTGTGATAACTATTTTAAGATCTGAAACGTGGAACAAAGGTTCAAATAAGGTAAAAAAGATCTGTATGCAATTCAGAATATTAAAAGGCTAGTGGTTCGGGTCAAGTTGCTATAAATGATGTGAGTTTGAGTGAAAGGAATAAAAGGATTGAGGTAAGTATATTGGCTAGGTTTTTTTTTCTTATCGTCTGTTCTAAGTATAAGGTAATCAAGACTGTGTGGACTAATCAGACTATGCTGCAGTGCTAGTCCTCAGGACCACCAAATAAAAATGATCAGGATTAAAGGATGTCATCGAGAAAAAAAGCGGAAGATGGAGAAAAATTATTAGAGGAGGTAGATTAAAGGTTTTTTTTTGGTTTTTTTTAAAACATATTTATTGATATTTACAACTGTATAATTATATACAACAAGTAAATGTGATGGATATAGTAATCTAACATGAAATACACGAAGAGATCCCACCCATCGGCAGCACTCTAAAAATATTTTAAACTAGAAGGTCTCGGGGCCATCTTCTTTACAGACACTTCGGAGGATTATCAGGAATCGAAGAGGATGATAGGATAGAAACTAGAGGATTAGAGTGGAAATGGACTTTTTCATGGAATGATTGATATCTGGTTCGGGCTAATTCAGTAACATATGGGATATTAAGGTCTTTATGGATGAGCTTATTCGTGACAAAGTAAGGAGCGTTAAGGATTTTGGATTGTAAGGATTGGATACGAGAAGAATTTGATGGTTTGGTAGAGCCCCATAGCTCTACTCCGTAAGTCCATATCGGTCTTATGATGGTCATATAAATAAGTCTTTTGTAATTAAGTGGAAGATTGGAGCGTTTGTCCAGTAAGTGTTGGAATAGTCGAAAACGTCGGGCAGTTTCTTGTCTAGATTAAAGGTAAAGAATTAAATTAATCGGGTAAAACTTAAATAACTCAAAGGAAAAACATTTGCGGAGGCATAGGCATTGTGATTTGGAGTCGGAAGTAGAGGAGCTAGCTTAGTGAAAGTAGTTAGATTTTGCTTGTCTTATTGCTGCCTGATCAGATAGCGGAGCGTCCTGAACGCTTCAGTCATATTTCTGTCTAAAGCGTGTATGGGCTGCCTCGCGCTTCTTCTGTAAATATTTTATTTCTGTATTCATCCGAAGAGCGTGGTGGCGATGAAAGGAAGGTACTGGTTTTGAGTGGAGCATGTTTGTCAAGGATACTGAGGAAAGAATGTCAACCATTGAATCAATAGATGAACAGGTATAATTATTATTTTAAATCAAGTATTAACAGTAAGTAAGTAACAGCATCCTATGCCAAAGGTCACGGGTTCAAATCTACAGGTGGTCCTCGGATTTCTAAATGGGAGTAAAAAATCCTTAATTATGCTGTCCTTCGGAGGGGACGGTAAAAGGTGGTCCCGAGCCTGTGCGATGTCAGGTACTCGTTAAAGATCCCTATCCTAATAAAACCTGGATAGGAAAAATTTAGGACTCCCACTGTAGCACCGTCCGAAACAGCCATATTAGCAAAAAGTGACGTTAAATAAACAAACAAACAAATCAAGTATTCAATGTCGGGTAAAATTTTTTCTCGGGTGAGCTCATCTAGGTTAAGAAAGTTAATGCTTTGGGAAGGTACGTTGACGTTTTAAAATAAGATCGTGAGATGATAGGAACGGAACAGGCAGTTGAAGGACAGAAAGAAGGTTTTGCGTTTAATCGCTGAATCCAATATGTAAGCTCAGCCAGGTGTCAGATTGGGGAGAGTGATGAGTTAGCGTATATGGAACGACAAACAGGTGGAGAGAGAAGAAGAGATTACCCAAACAGTGTCTATAATTGCAGCCAGACAGGAGGTTCGTGTTAAAATAATCGCACACTATGATATTATAGAAGGCATGTAGTTGTTTAGGACAGATGAAAAGAATGGACCAAAAGGTCTCAGAGGAGGGCGATACGCCACACTGTAGAGGGTTTGCTATGTAAAAAATGAGTTTAATTGATTTTACTCCTAATTCCATTTGGAATGTAGACACCGATCTCCTCAATCATTTAACTCACGCAATAGCGATGCCTACTCGGAACGAATTTTCAACCCACAGTAGTTATAATGCAATTTTACTAGACCACGGTAATTATCCCGAATAATTAACATGTTTGTTAATAAATTATATATAAGTTATAACTTATTTTCTTTTTGTTGTGGAAATACATTTTTTTTTAACTTTAAATCGTTATTCACACCTGTTAATGATATAATAAACAATCATTGGATGTGCGTGTGAACAATTTGTAAAAATAGCGTGATAGGCATGAGGGTGAGAAGTACCCAGCGGTACTCACTCCTGACATGAAGTCAGCGAGAATTATTAGAGGAAAAGGTCTCTCATGCAACTCCTCTTTAGTCTTCTGTGGATATTACCTGGTTTGAGTGTTATCGCCATGCCACTGATGAGTGTGTTTGGATGTCTTGTAAATTGTCTTGGAACCGTCTGTAGTATTTTCGAATGTGTTCATCTACAGATGGCATGTGAAGATCAGTATGCTCTTGTTATTGTCCTGAAAACTTCAATTTCAAAAACCAATTGCGTTTTCCACTGACACCAGCTTAAAGAATGTGAGGGATCACCTGTAGCTGGGTGGCTAGTATAACGGAATTCTAAGGTCACGGATTCAAACCCGCAGGTGGTCCTAAGATTTTTTAATGGGAGTAAAAAATCCTTAGTTATGCTGTACTTCGGAGGGGACGTAAAAAGGTGGTCCCGAACCTGTGCGATGTCAGGTTCTCATTAAAGAAACCTATCCTAATTAAACCTTGATAGGTGAAATTTAGGTCTCCTACTGTAACATCGTGCGGTTAGCCACAGTAGCGCAAAGTGACGTTAAATAAATAAACAAAGAATGTGACCTCTATAAGGCTGTTTTGTCATTATTATAGACCACAATCTAAAATATAACTTAAATGTAATCCCATGGGTTAAAAAAAAAACACTTTAAAAGTAGAAAAGCGATTTCGAAGTGTATATATTAAGGTAAACCGATCTCGAGGCTGTGTCGTTCTTGAGCAACCTGAATCTGGCCTGCGCGTGTAGGGTCCAGTGTCACGTAAACGTTGGATCGCTCTACGCTTAGGGCCAGTTGCACCAGCCTCGGTTCAACCTAAGGTAAGCTTACCCCAGGTAAAACTACGGTAGATAGTTTACCGCCGATTTTAGCAGGAAGCGTTGTTGGTACGGCGTTTACTTATACTACTATCTCACGGGAGATGAAAGGTAGGTCCGCGATTTCACTTCCTTATTTCAATTCTTAACCTTATCAGCTTCGCTACTTTGGAACTGCTTTTGAAGAAATACAATCTTCTATTTTAAAGTTTGTTATTAAAAGAATATCGTTTATTTATTATTATTTATCGTGGTTATTAAAAGAATATAGTAAATTTATTATTTGTTTCCTGAATGTGAATAAATGTGTTTGGATTGTTTGTGATTTTTTTACTTTCATTCCACAGCAATCAGTTTATAAGTCAACAAAATATCATCTATTTTGGTTTTTAGATGAGGAAGATGGTTGGGGGTGCGGTCATAAAATAAAAACACACATTTAAAACAAGTGCTATTTTAATTGTTTTAAATGTGTGTTTCTAGTTTATGACCGCACCCCCAACCATCTTCCTCATCTAATTTCTCAACGGTCAACAAAAACTCCATCATTATTTTGGTTTTTAGTCACTTTTGTTATATGGAGTCCTAAGAATGAAATTAACAACATACCCCCTCTTGTTAATTGGAAATAATAACCCTAATTATATAAAACATACTGTAGAACATTTTTTACAAAATTAGGAGATATTTGTCTCTAGTCTATATTTAAATGCATTAATAATAAAATTAATTGGTTAATGAAAAATCAATCATTTGTGTTCAAAATTTTCAAAAACAGATATGGAACCTACTAAAAATCATCCTTCACATACAGGAATATAGTGGGATTTTTAACTGACTTAAAAAAGTTATAGGCCTAGGAATCACTAAAGAACTATTAATAATGATAACAACTTAAATATCTTATATTTACAAAACCAAACATTGTTAATTATTTAGAGAGGATCTATTTCAATGGATTAAATAATAAAACTGTAATTATAAAATGAAAATGTTTATTAAAATTTTATAATAATAATAATAATAATAATAGGCTTAGCGAACCCGAAGGTTCGATGCCGATACCACCAAATTCTGCCTACACAGACTCGTCCAATGTTCACCAATCAAGCCCAAGCTCCCGAGATCAGCCTTAACGCAATCCCCCCATCTACGCCTCGGCATACCTTTCGGATGCCTACCAGTCGGATCAGCAAATACTAACTTTCTCGGAATCCGCTCGTCATCGAGCCCAACAACTTTACTCGCCCATTTGAGTCTCCGCGATGCAATCAGCTCAATTATATTCACAGGATACAAGTTCCGCAATTCCGTATTGTGCAACCTTCTAAACTCCCCAGTGGCCTCATCTCTCTTCGGACCAAATATTTTACGCAATACCTTATTTTCGAAGACCTTAAGCCGTTGTTCATCCTTCAAAGTAAGCGGCCACCATATTAAAATTTTACGTAAGTAAAAAAAAAATTAAAATACCTTTAGTAAATAATGACTACAAATTAATTAATTAATGATATATTCTTCGACATCTGTCAAGTGCTCAATGTTAATCAAATCCATTTCTTTGAAATGGTAGCAAATAAATCGCCTAGAAAAAACAAGTAACAAGTGGTAGCAAATAAAATAATTACATAAAAAAAAATTGATAGTATTTCAAACTATTCAGGGTTACCACTTTACTTGAGGTTAAACGGTGAGCCTTGCCCAGTAAAGTTTACCGTGGATTCAGCATCCCTACCCTAGGTGGTGCCAAGGGCAATGGCTGACTTCAACGGAGGTTACCCTTACCGCACTTTGACCTGGGCTGGTGCAACTGGCCCTTAGTGGTTTCAGGTAATCCTAATGTCCCAGCATCGTTTCTCTGACTATGGCCGTTCTTATCTAACTAAAGCAACGGAACTCGCCAGTTGTTAGGCGGTTATCTCGGTCATTAGTAATTCAAGCAAGAATAAGCAATACCCGTTATTGAACTTGAATTCAACAGAAAAAAAAACTTTTTTTTTCTAATATAAATTTTCGTTAATTTTCTCTTTTTTTTCCAAATAAATCTTTATTTTTTGTTTCTTAATCTTAATTTTATCCCGAAATCATCCCAAAAGAATAATATTTTATAAATGTTGATGTAATGCACATTAATTTCACAGGAAAACAAATAAAATGATTTTTCAAAGTATGCCTCTTTTTTTGCGGAGTAAGCGAAGGTTGCGTTTCTATGGCCATATGGTCCGAATGAGCCAGGCAAGACTAAATTAGGAAATCTTTAGTCAGTAAATGGGATAATATGGAAATATAAAAGTCAGATTAGATATGTTGGATGGATGGAAGAGAAGTATAGAGATTCTATATCACAGAGGAAGACTACTTAGAAAGAGACCTTTACTAACAAACAAATTTCTAAACTGGCGATTCCTGTGGAGGATGGGAGGAATCCCATTACCCAATGATAGGATAGGCTAAGGAGAGAAGGGAGAGGTAGTAGGCAACGATGAAGGACTTTTGGAGGAATAAGAGAGAAGCTACATGATGCTTTAAGTGTCTCTTCTCAGAAAAAAAAAATACATAAGTGCATGCACATAGACATTGGTACGTTTTTAAATGTTTTCATTCAAACCAATATAGTAGGTACTAGTGACAAATATTATACAAAAAAAAAAAAAAAATTTCTATTACATTTCTTATAAAGGAGCTGTTGTCACATTTTCGATTGAGCAAATTATATTCAGATAGCAAGGTGTAATAAGGAACTCAGTTGTAAACAGAAACTGTATAATCCTGTGTCTATCCAAACTCAAGGCTATGCAGGAGATCTGTGGAGGTGCCAGATGAAGTTAGATTAGATTTTTATTGTCTAAGGGCCCAAGGCCATCAATATCTAATGTGCCAAAAAAAGAAAAAGAAAGTTTTAAACAATACATATATAACACTTTTTTTTTATAATAAAACATAAAACAGTAAATATTTTAAATTATAAACAAAGTTTATGTATAATTTTTTTTTTTTCCATTTATTGAGATTTACAACTGTATTAGTAAATATATCAAGTAAATTAGCTGTCAGATAATATACATGAAAAATACATGCCCACTGGCATCACTCCACTATGAATCTAAACTAGATGATCTCGAGTCATCTTCTTTTCAGGCGCTTCGGAGGATTGTCAGGAATAGAAGAGGAAGCAAGCATTGAAACTAGTGGGTTAGAGTGGGAGTGGAGTTTGTCATGGAAGGATTGATACCTGGTTCGGGCCAGATGTATAATATTTAAAAGATAAATATTTAAAAAATAATAATAATGATAATAATAAATAAACACTGAGGGAAGAGATTAATGAAAAACAATCAAATAAAGAAAAAGTAACAAAAGGATGTTGGAAAGGGAAAGAAAGCATCTCCAGGTTTGCTTAGAGCTTCAAGGTGCACTCGACAAGTCTGCATCATAGAACAGTCGATGGCAAGTCTTACGGAAAGAGGAAGAAAGCCTGACTTCCACTGGTAGCTGGTTGAGCTCTCTCGGTTCTGCAAGCAGGTAACTGGAATACCCTGCAACCTCTCACTCTGCACCTCAACAAATTCACGCCTTAGGATTTCTGGAACACTGGAATCCTGCACATTACGGGCTAGGAACATTAAATTGAGGAGACTTGTAGCCAACCTAGTTCCCTTATAAGTGGACTTATATCCTCATCCCTTATAATACCAAAGATAAATCGGATAGCTTCGTTGAGAGCTCTGTGGATCCTGCAGTCCTCAGATTCTGATATATCTATATATAAGGAGTCACAGTACCATATTAGTGGGCCTACCAGTGCTGAGACTATTTTTCGCCTGGCAATAGCCGTTTCCACCGCTAGAGGGAGTACAAGACACCGTATACTCGGCTCACCAACAGTCCAGCATGATCGCGCCATGACAAGGGCAGATTTTAGAGCAATACTACCAATGGAGGAGGCAGTACAGAAAACGATCCAATTGCCTGTTTGCCAACACTTGAAGGCCTCCACAACCCCTTGTTGCGTGTGGAAGCCGATGCCGAGAAACGTATGGAAGTCAGAACTAGTGGTGGGCATAATCGAATGACGATTATCGGATCATTCGAATTAATCGGTTTGGAGAAATGAATGATCATTCGAACTGAATCGTCTACCGCATTTAACGTAAAATAATCGAACGACTTTTTTTTTTCTCATCACAAATCATATGCACACTTGCACCTAGGCTCAAACTGCTCAGCCATCATAGAGACGGGAATTTTGGTATATTGCCTCTCAGAAAGCATATTAATCATTCGATCATTCGATTATTCAAGTCATCGAAGTCCGATCATCCGATTATGACGATCATTCGATTATGCCCACCCATAGTCAGAACTCTGCGAACTCTGGGGTAGGAAAGACTGAAACGAAGCTGATGTCTTCATGCGCTCAAGATCATTGCCATTTTTGGTGCTCTTATGATACATTTAAATTATTTTTTCGAGGTATATCGCAGCGATTAAAAAAAAAAAATAATTCTGTATAAACAACTATCTTTTTGTTTAGCTGTAATTTTATTAATCAAATGTATAAAACCGATTTCCAAAACATATAATACCGTATAAATCAGTTACTAGACAATTATCTCTATTCTTCAAATTCAAAAAAAAATAATTTTTTTTTTTTAGTAATTGACAGTGACCCTAATCATGGACTGTATAGCAAGTTAAATTGTTTTATTAATAGATTTCTATTAATAATGGTGTTTTGTATGTATATATACAAAAATAATTCATTGGTATCATTATCATTATTATTTATTGTCTAGTCATGTTTCTGAGAGTTATAAGCTTTATTTTATTTGTACATGCAATATACTGGAATTTGATCTTTTATTTTGTAGCTCCAATTAAATCACATTTGACAGTAGTTTGTATGCCTTGAAGAAAAAGTGTTTTATAAGGATTTCTGTTTAATTTTTGATTTATATGGTTACATTAATACAATTCTACTGCATGTTCAGGAATTATATAAAAAATCGTATCGGTAAAATCCTCGAAGAATTGACATTCGCTCAGGCTTTTAACTAATCTAAACTTTTTTTACTTTAACTTACTATATACAGTAAGGGAAAGTATTGCGATCGTGAAAATTTTCGAATTCCAGTTTTCAACGGAAATACACGTTTTAGGGTCCCCTGAGTCCAAATAATCAAGTCCCGCAAAAAGGTCTGTGTGTGTGTGTGTGTGTGTGTGTGGTAACTCCCGGGCGAAACCTAAAAGTGCTATGAAACTGAAATTTCATATTTAAGACAAATATACGCCCGAGACGTTACAAAACCTTTTTCATCAAAATGAGCTTACCAGAAGAGCCACATTATTTTGAAATTTTTTTTTTATTTTCTCGAAAACGGTTCTGACGATTTTGATTAAACTCGCTATATCGATGTAAAATTTAATGGGCTTTAATATCGTTTAGGTTTCATTTGGATAAAAATGGTCTGACAGGGCTTAAATGCCAATATTTTAAATTGTCTTCCCCTAAAGTACCTTTAATTTTGTAGATTTAATAATAATAACTAGATTATCTTGTTAATGCTGATGAAAAACAGGTAAATATGCAAGTTGAGCGAACTTAAAAAGCAACTAAAGGAGAAAACTGAAAAAAATATTTTTTTAATGCAATTTTTTGTTTTTGAACACAAGAATATTAATATACATGTATGATATACCGTTGGAAAGCTAAAGATTTTAGAAAAAATATTATCTTATACTCAAGCTTTTAAAAGTTAATAGAGAGTGATGAACAGAAGATAAAACTAACTGATTATTTTAGATAATAATATAATATATTCTTTAATAAAACACATGTTTCTATAGAAATTTAATTAAATTAATTCTTTAATAGTTTCACTGATTTTTATCTCTAACTGTTTTTGAAAATTCTTTCATTGATTTTTAAATTGGAGGAAAGTGAAAGTCGTTTGTTGTCCGCACCAGTTTTTTAACAGTATGGTAGGTTTTTTCACATTCAAAAAGTGTTAGTTTGACATTACACTCTTTATTTGATTAAGAGTTTTTAACAATATTATTGGATTTTTTTTCTTTACAAGATAACTTAAGGAACTCTCTGTTACACGTCATCCCAGCCTCAGCCGACCGGGCAAAGCTCTGGTCTATCGATTTCCTGCGGCAGCTCGCCCGCGATATTCTCCTCCAAGGAAGAAGAGAGGATTGATGGACGAAGAAAGCAATTAAACAGAGAGGAGGATAGGATAGAATAGAATGCGCAGGCGCAGGGTACCGCCTATCCCGGCCTCCGCGCATGCCCGTGACCCATATCCAGTGCGTCTCGGCACATACATTTATGCATCATCGTTACATTTTAAATTCAGATTCAGCTCCTCTCCTCCGCCCATATATTAATGTAGAGTGTATTATTATTCCGTGGGTCCGACCGTGCCTCTCAGAAGTAGAATGCATAAGTAATGGTAGTTTTCCTTCGAGGGGCTCACAATGGAGTGATGGATCAGAGCGATGATTGATGCAAGTCTTTTCGGGCCTTTAATAATAAAAACCTGTGACACTTTTACCGGCGCTGTGACAATAGACTCGTAGAGGACATCACGTAGGATTTTCTGTATCCTCAATCGAGAGAAGAGAAAAAAAAATCCTTTTTGAGATCCGGAAATTCTGGCCCGATAGTATGTAAATGTATACGGAACGGGCCGTAGTTTAGCGTCTAATTAATACACAAGGTGTGCCGACGGCATAATCCTTCAAATGTTAGTCGCTACGGTGGAGGAGAAGGAGCAGTTTAAATTGTATGAAACTTACATGAGGCATAAGCCGAGGGACGAGAAAAGAGGAACCCTGCCTGGTTAAGTTTACAAATGAATACAGCGATTGAAGCAACTTATAATATCAATGTAGCCCCACCCCTCTCTAGGCCACTCCCCCATATAGAATGGCCATATTAACTTGATAATTAGCTCTGTTATACGACTTGCAGATGAGCAAGGGCTCGGGGAGATGAATAATAATACAGAATATATATAGAAAAAAAGAGGGTTCTCCCACCACTTCTCCTCTTTCCTCCGCCGCCGAGTCTCTCTTGTGACTTACATATAAAATTGGGCTTCGGAGGGAGCCTTGTGCCATTCCAGTTCGGGCCTCCGTACCACTCTCTTCGGCTCGAGGGCTCCCCGTGACGTAACCGACGCCATCTTTGCCCGCGCATATTTGAATCCGAATCAGCCCACACGGTAACCCTTTTCCTACGAATGTGTGTTCAGTGCAGTGATGTGTAGTGACAGTGTTAGATTATAGGGATTTAAAAAAAAAAATGTAATATTAAAAATGGCAAAGCGGTAAAATGTAAGTAAATTCTTGAATAAATTATTTCTGATCGCGCTATTTTTTTTTTATTTGTCCCTTCCCCCTCCCTCTGTTCTAGAAGAACGTTCGCGCCATTATCTATCATTCTTTAAAAAAACAATAAGGCAAAATTTCTTTTCATACTAACTTCAATTAATCCTATTTAAAAATATTTATTTAAATTTCAATTCTTATTATATTCGTGCCGCAGACTATCTAAACATTCTTACTGGTATGGTTCTGATTGGGGAAGGTTACTCTGACTGTTTCTCTTTCCCTGGCGTACCTTTTCCTACCTCTTTGGAAAAATCTTTTTAGCGCGCCATATTTACGTTGTTTTTTTCAACTATGTTGGTAGGTTTTTCATTTCGATTTAGCTATAAAGATTGCACTCGGAGATGGTCGGATGCAACTGGTGTCAACAGTCTAAAGAGGCATAAAAAGACAGATAGCCTTATGTGTCAGTTTTATTGCAGTGTGAAAGGAAGTATTACTTGTTTTCTTTTCTTTTCTTTTTTCTACTTACTGAATTTCTTGTTTTTATCGTATAGTGATAAAACATTTCTGCAAATCTTTATTGTTGATAATTTAATTTATCTCTATTTTTTCCCCTCTCTTTACTTTGTATTACTGAAGGTATTTCATCAATTGTTTTTGCTTTACAATATATAAAAAATACCATTACTAACTTTAATTATTGAGGGAGGTTTTATTACGACTTATTCAACTCCAATTAAACTGAACAGGATTATTATCTGTTGTATTATAGCATTATTACAAACTGGTTACTAATTTATTTTAGCTATATTGTGTAAGTCAAGGTTCATTTTGTTAGACCGCCAATAACTACATTTCCTCCCTTCCAGGCCTGATTCGACCAACGCCTTTTAGATCTGCTAAGGCTACTCCTAATGTCATTACATACAATAACTAGGGAACATTGGTACATAAAGGTCTTACATAGATGTTTTTTATCAGCCATATTTGTTTGTTTTTTCTGACTGTTTTTTTTTTTTGCTGAGGTCTTATTTTTGTGGATTCGCCATTATCCTAAACAGAAATATTAGTATGTATTTAAAAATCAAACGATTAAAAAAAAGAAACATGCCTTTTTAAATAATTTTACCTCATTTTGCTTTATGGTTTTTTAAATAATTACAAATAAATAAATTAATTCACTTGTTAATAAGTTGGAAGCGGTATGTTCTGATGTATTGAGCATTAAGGAACTGTTCCCCAGGTCGACCCCCGGGTGTGGCGGAGTAGTTTTTCGTTCTGTTATTTCAGCCATGGGGCGCATTACCCTCTATAAAGTGGGTACCCGAAATAGGGAAAAATCCTGATCTCGGCCTCATCACCTTCTTGCTCGTACGTTGTCTTAGAAACAGTACAGATTCTATATGTACTTAACTCGTTACTGGTTTTGTATTCAGTTATTTATTTATAGCTTATTTATTTATTTATATTAAAGCTTTTGTTTGTTTGTTTATTTATTTAACGTCACTTTATGCTATTATGGCTAATCGGACGTTGCTACAGTGGGAGTTCTAAATTTTGCCTATCCAGGTTTTATCAGAATAGGGATCTTTAACGAGTACCTGACATCGTACAGGCTCGGAACCACCTTTTAACGTTCCCTCCGAAGGACGGCGTACCTAAGGATTTTTTACTCCCATTGAAAAATCCTAGGACCACCTGCGGGTTTGAACCCTAAAGCTTTTGTTATAAGTTCTGTTGAAAATGAGTTGGATAGACATAGCCTAATTCAAAATATTTAAAACTTGTATAAATACCTGATGTTCTTTATGAATAACTTTAACTGTAAGTATATAAATTGAATATTGAAAAACCGAATTGAAATTATTACCACGTATCCTTATAGTTTACCTAGTGGCAAAGAATCTTTACCCCTTGAGAAAAACAAGTCTGTAATATTGGAAAATTAAATTTTATTTTTCTATCACTCTAAGCAGTTTATTATTTTGCAGTTGAATTTACTTACTTTATTAGTTTAAAAATATATTAGCCATTTATCTTCTTTTTTTTTTTTTAAAGTGGAATTTCCAATATGGCGGGTACGTTGTCGTACGTGGGCGTGTCATGTGACCCTTCAACATAATCTCGAAGGTAAGTTACTGTCCTTGATGTAGGCAGGTTGCGTAGGACGCGGAAATTCGTTAAGTTTATATTAAATGAGGGCTGGGGATTAAAGTCATTATTAATTCGCGTTCGACAGGTGTTGATTAATTAGGTTATTAATAATTAATTAAACGAAATATCCTGCCTTTATTAAGAAAATGAACTTTAAATATTAGGTTTGTATAAAATATCAATATCCATTTTGAATCCCTAAATTGTTCTGAATGCGCCATACTCACTGACGAAATATATTTGTCCGAAATTTTCCTGAGAATTTCCTTACACTGTACTAAGGTGTGCTGAGTTCATAGATTTTTTACTTTCACTTACTATTTTCTTTTAAGTTTCGTTTTAGGTGATTAAATAAATAGTTAGATGTCAAAAATTGTAAAAATATATTAATAAACGTAATAAGTGAATAGATTATGATAAACGGGTAAACAATAATATTAAGTTCGATAACTATTAGGCCGTTCTACAAAATAAATCTTGGATATATTTTTTAAAACAATTTATTTAATTTCCAGTCATCGCAACGTGTTGAACAAAAGATGACAAATGTCATATATAAAATAGATTGTGAAAATAAGTCATATTATGGACAAACGTCACAATGGATCCACAAGAGAATACAGCAACGTGCCAAATGAGCTAGAAAATAATAAAGAATGTAACAAATTCACAATACATATCCTAAAAAATATTATTCAGTAACGTATATAAAAAATCTAACTAATAAAGTAGAAAAAACATTTAAAAAATATGATGTAACCGAAATTAAATTCGGGAAAAAAACTGTAAATAAAATTGAAAAACTTTGTACTAAAACCAAGGACGAAATACCAAAACAAAAGATGACAAATGTCATTTATAAAATAGATTGTGAAAATAAGTCACATTATGGACAAACGTCAGAATGGCTCCATAAGAGAATACAGCAACATAAACAAAACTGTAACTCGAAATGCACAAAATCAAAATTGGCTACAGGTCTGTCACAACACTGCGATAAATATAAACATATTTTTGATTTTGATAATATCTCGGTCCTACATAAGAAAGAAAACCTAAATAAGAGGAGGATCATTGAATCAATTTATGTAACAAAAAATTTAGAAAAATCAGTTAACCACCAAACAGACGTAGACAACCTGAACACCTTTTATGCAAGTGCTATTGACAGAGTTAATATATAAAGCTTTTGGCATCCCCACCCCAAGTTTAGTCGCGCACGAGAACACCTATAAGGCGGCCGAAAACTGTTAAGTAAGTTAATAAAAATGTTTTATTTTATTTTTGAATAAATAGATCCCCTTTTTTAATTGATGATTGAAATATAATATGATATTTTTGAGTACAGGTTTTTTTGAAAAATGTTATTTTTAAAAATTATGACGACACTGCTGATAAGCGGTGAAATGAATTGATATGTAACATGGGTATGCATGGTAGGTGACATAATTATTAAATAAATTTATTATGTTGTTGATATCAGATGCTGAAAATGTATAAATGCAATAAAACTTTAATTGATTACAGAAGCTTGAGAATGGCCCTAGAGGCTGAAACGTTGCGATGACTGGAAATTAAATAATTGTTTAAAAAAATATATCCAAGATTTCTTTTGTAGAACGGCCTAATAGTTATCGAACAAATATTCAACCAAAAGAACAATTACGACAATGATGAGAAAATAATATTAAGACCATTAGGTGAAACTTGGTAATACTTCGTAGAAGACCTAAAATGGTGGTCCCGAGCATGTGCGATGTCAGTTTCTCGTGAAAGATCCCTATCCTCATTAAACCTGGATAGGTAAAATTAAGGTCTTCCACTGTAGCATCGTCAGATTGGACACAGTAGCATAAAATCACGTGAAAATTATAAACAACAGCCTGGTAACATCTCGTTCTTCATCCAATTGCATAACACCCTTCTGTATGTATAATACTGGAACAAAAGATTTGTATTTTACAATTTTTCTTGTTTATTCATCTTATGCTTACGTCAATTTATGCTTCTGTAGCTAATCCGACGATGCATTGGGAGTTTTAAAGTTTACCTAAGCAAATTTGATTAGGATATGGATCTTTAACGAGTACCGTAGTGCGCACCTCTCTGAACGACGCCATAACCGAGCAATTTTTATTCTCTTTCAATTTTCCTAAGACCATCTGCGGGGTTTGAACCTACGACCTTTGGCATATAGGCTGTCATGCTGACCACTACACCACAAGAGACCCCTCTTCTGATTTTAAAAACTTAAAATAAGAGTAATGATTGATGGCTGGATTTATTGATTGGTTCAATATTATATTTAATACTAATTTACAATTCACCACAAGGCTCAAAATGTTAATACAGTTTATTTTACAGGTAAGATGATTTTTAGTAGCGGGATGATTGTTAAATTAAGTCTAATGCAGTTTTGAAACGTAAAAAAATTACCCAATAAAATATATCTATTCTATAACTATAAAACTATAACTATAATTATAAAACTAAAACTAAAATAATCTATTATAATAAAATATATATATTCCACTGCTGGTTGTTATCTTTGTTTTTTGTTTTTCTTATAGCTCTGAAGAAGGCCTATAATTTAGGCCGAAACGTCAGCACCATTAAATTAAGTTTACGCTTAATTGTGTGTTAAATTGACTGCACCATCAACTAACTTCTCTAAAATAAAATATATCATTAGAGGAAATAAACACTTCATTAATAACCACCTAAAAATTAATTTCACACTAAAAATTCACTCCTTAACTTCCTTTTATTACTCATTTATTCCATAGTTTTTCTAAATATTGAATTCTGATTCAGAGCTGATCTAGAGAGGCTTTCAACTGTAAAAAAATAACTAAATAAATTCAAAATTATTAACGCCACTTTTGTCGGTTTTATTTTTATTTTATTTGGTTCAATGATATAAATACCTTTATTCACCTATGACTTATGACCTATGACCACCAGTCATCAAAAGCTGTTCAGTATGTATGCCTACACATTAGTTTATTTATTAATGTAAAGTATATTAATTTTCTGTTTCTTTTCTTTTATATTTTTTTAGGGAGTTTTTCTACGTTTCGGTGTTCTTTCCCCATTATCAATGGTCCTCTTAGATGTTTATTGCTTTAAGACGACAAATAGCAGTAAGCTAGAAATGTAAAATAATGTGTTAAAAAAAGTCTTGATAATGGAGAAAGAACTCCGAAACGTAGAAAAACTATGTAATAAATTGTGAAGAAAACTAAATGAGTAATAAAAAGAATTTAAGGAGTGCATTTTTAGTGGGAAATATTAAGTAAAACTTCCTAAAAAAAAAGAAAAGAAACAGACAATTAATATATTTTACTGTAATAAATAATAAATAAACTATTGTGTAGGCATACATACTGAACTGTTTTTTATGTCTGGTGGAAGTCATAGGCGAATAAAATAATTTACACCGTTAAACCAAATAAAATTAAATATGAAACTTACAAAAGTGGCGTTAATAATTTTGAATTTACTTAGTTTTTTTTTTTCAATTGAAAGCCTCAGCTCTGAATCATAATTCAATAATTAACCACGACAAAAAAAAAAAAAAAAAACAGCTGATAGCCGTTATTAATATTGAGATTCCAGATATCTTTTGTCCGCTACTCGAATCATTTTATTCTTCATACTATAGATATACCTTTTCAAGTATACTGTTCAAGATTTGGAAATCAAATTATAACAATTTTAAGATTTATTTCGTACTTAATGTATATAAGAATGTTAAATCATAAATCTAAAGGCCAAATACTGACTAAAATTTCTCGAAAACGGCCGAGGCCTCATTGTCTATTTTTTTTCGATGAGTCATAGTCTTTGTATATCTGTGATCTTGGAAGATCGAATATCACACAGATAAGTCTGAATATGAGAAGAAAAGTTTTTAAAATTTTATTGCAGTAGGTCGTAAGTTGAGGAATGCCGTTTTTCCCGGCATGAGATTCTTCTAGGGCTTTAGACGGAGCTAAAGTTTAAATAGGTGAACAGAAATATTAAAAAATTGCATACTGATGTATTTTTCTCTAATTTTATACTTCTTGTATTATTTTGTGAAGCCCAGTCCTCAAAAAATCTTAGTATAAGCATAAATATTTGTTGTCGCTTTAAAAAATTTATTCATAAGCCATGTCTATAAAAAATCGCATGGCTATAGGTTATGTAATGTTTAATGTATTCTGAGTGGATAATACCAACTTCATTACCATGGATAGAAAGTTGCTTAATTATAAATAACAAGTAAATATATAATAGTTGTTTAAATGTCTGAATCTTATTGGAGTAACCTTATTGCTGATTAAGAAAAAATCTGTTATATTGAATGGTCCTTCTCCATTCACAATGTTTAACTTATGGCAACCAGCAGTAGTGCCAAGAGCGAATATGGCGCACAATGCTTGATCGTATAAAACCTTTGGGCAAGATTGTCCCTCGTTTATGCGATAACGTTATGGACTGAATGGGATGAATAAAAAGTTATAATAAATAATTAAATATGTAATAAATAAAAATAGGTATCCCATAAAAACATTTATTCTAGAAATGTCATGCCAGTGAAAAGTCTGGAGTTGTTAAAGATTACTAATAAAAAAATAATATTTATAAAAATCAGCAAGTATGACTAATCCCTACAATTATAATACTATTTCTTAATTTGTAAGTCATTCTGGGTCAATCAATACCGGCTTTAGTATGGCACTCGTTCTACTGAATAAGGAATGTAAATAGTTAATTATTCTAATTAGATGAATGCATTCTGACATTTATTGGTGTTTTGGGCTATGGTTTACAAGAAATGGAAGCTTGGAGTTAATCTAATTCTACCTAACAGTTTATGCTCCTGTTTATCAATCTATACAACTCAGAGATGGTTAGGCGTGATTGATTTCGTGGGATTTTAAATAACAGACTTCAGTCTCCCCAATCCGAATCGAAAACCCAGCCGTTTGACTCGAGATTGTTTAGGCTACAACGCCTCAACATTCCCGGGCAATACTGTAGTAGTGGTCGTTATCTTTAGACTTTGGCGTAGTTATTGCAAACATTTTATTTATAATTCAGGACCAACAGAAACCGAGTCTGATTTGAGCTTCTAGTTCTTCAAGTCAAGTACTGCGAACCGAAGGTTGAATTTATATGATGGAAACATAAATAGTTTTTATGTCAAAACTGGAAACTTTCCTTACTAAGTATATAATGCCGAGGCCCCATTCTTTGTAAGAAGCTCTCACTTGATAGCACTCTATTTCCTGGTTAACATTTGTTTTGACAAGGACCAATCGTTTGAGTCGAGTAGATTTTTGGGAAGTACAATATTAAAATGCTTGTAGAAGAAGTTGCATAAACGTTAATAATAATAATAATAGGCTCAGCGAACCCGAAGGTTCGATGCCAATACCACCAAATTCCGCCTACACAGACTCGTCCAATGTTCACCATTCAAGCCTAACCTCTCGAGATCAGCCTTAACGCAATCCTCCCATCTACGCTTCGGCCTACCTTTCGGACGCCAAATACCAACTTTCTCGGAATCCGCTCGTCATCGAGCCCAACAACTCTCGCCCATTTGAGTCTCCGCAATGCAATGAGCTCAAGTATATTCACAGGATACAAGTTCCGCAATTCCGCGTCTTCTAAACTCCCCAGTGGACTCATCTCTCTTCGGACCAAATATTTTACGCAATACTTTATTTTCGAAAACCTTAAGCCGTTGTTCATCCTTCAAAGTAAGCGGCCACGTTTCACATCCGTAAAGAACCGTTGGAAGTTCGGCATAAACGTTACCGGATAATATCTGGAATAACATGAAAACATATTTGTAACTCTATAACTAGAATATAACCGCTTTAAAACGAAATGGGATAGTAACAAAACGTTTTTCCGATTCCAAAGAAGGAAAAAAAAAAAAACATCGCAGAAAATTTGGAACACTATTGAAGTGTCATTGTTTAATATCTTTTTATATATAGCAATTTACAACTGTATTAAAAAGCACAATGGGTAAATATGGTGTATGAAAATAAGTCATGAAAATGTCTTGAGAAAGAACTACCCAGTAGTAGTTCACTTCACTAACTATTTTTAGACAGTAGGTCCCGAGGCCACCTTCTTTTCAGTCGCCTTGGAGGGTTATCAGGGATATCTGAGGAAGATAAGTTACGGACAAGTGGGTTTGTATGGGCAGGGAGTTTAGAATGGTAAGAGGAGTATCTATCACGGACTATGTCCGCAACAAATGGGATGTTGAGGTCATTACGGAGGAGTTGATTTGTGACAAAATAAGGGGCATTCAGGATTTTGGGAAGGATTTTGGATTGTAAGGATTGAATGCGGGAGGAATTAGATGGTTTAGTAAAGCCCAAAGCTCGATTCCATATGTCCAAATAGGTCTGATAACAGTGGTGTAAATGATTCTTTAGTAATATACTGGAAGTTTTGAACGTTTGTCTAGTAAGTGTTATAGTAATCGGAATCTTCGAACATTTTCTTGTCGCTTCAGTCTTGTGTGAGGGTGTTTAATATCAGTCAGAGAACTTTTTTAAAAACATAAAAAAAAATAGCACAATCATTAAGATATTCAGAGCATTACACATCGATTTTCTGTTTATTATTTTCTTGATTAGTAATGATCTTTGGTAATCGATCAAGGAAAACGTAAAAAAATTATTAAATCCAAAGATTATCCGTCTGCCATCTAAGTTTCTTCGCCGAGGTACTGCGTCGATTTTTTAACATTTCGCACCAATTTCACACGCAACTTTTTCTACGATGATATATGGAGCATGACATCAACCATATTCAATCAAAATAGCCTCCCATTATTGCTGTTATACGCCTACCAATCAGTTATTTACGAACTAGAAAGAAAAAGTTGTTTGGGATAAATACACTGTAAATGTATAACTAAAAGTGAAAGAGATTCGAAGTTAAAATTTATGATGAATAGTAATTTCTCACACTGCCAAGTAACTAGTTCATAGTATCTAGGTCTTTAAAACATTGTTTCATAATTCACGGCATATTTTTTATTTGCTTAAGGTTCTTGTGACAACATATTACATTTCATAAAGTTGTCTGATGTAAGATAGTCGATTAATTTTTAATGGTTAGTGATAACACGTAGTTTTAAATAAAAAGAAGTTGTATGTTTATTGCCATAGATATGATGATAAACGAAAAGCAATATGGTTTTATAACCTGATAATACTATACAATTATAAATAATAATATGGTTTAATACCATATTTATTGAATTTTTCATAACATATCATTGATAATAAAGGTTGTTTAGTCTAATCTGTCTAAGTCTATTAAAATCTGATGAAATTAAAGTCATTGATTACCTGAACGTTTGTTATTTTTTATTAAATTATACTTTACGTAATTTGTTTTTCTTGTTTGTGGTCTAGATAATATAAAAAGTGTTTAAACTATTTTCGTTATCAAACTATGAAGCTCATGTTTTTTTTTTATGACCATAAACCAGAAAGTTTCACCTTAAATATATATAGGTCTTTAAAATACTGTTTGATAATTCACGGCATATTTTTTATTTTCTTACGATTCCTGTGAGAACATATCTCACTCCATAAAGTTTTCTGATGTTACTTAGATAAAGTAAATAAAATAAAAGGTTTTTAAACTATTTTCGTTTTCAAAGAAAATAAATAATAAAGTTCATGTTTTTTTTGTTTCTTTTTTTATGACCATAAACCAGAAAGTTTCACCCTAAATATATAAAAATGATATAATAAACAAAAAACGACCTGAATTGGATACAACAAAAACATAATTCCATTAAAGCATTGCTGCGCTTAATTTTAAGAAAGCCTGTAGATGGCAGCACGTTCCAGAACAGTTCGATTCGTTAAGAAACTCTTTTCATCGATATATTTTAAAATGTATTCGATTTCTTTTTGAGAGCTTCTATCTCTGATGAAATACAAATAAAAATTAGTGAGAAAAAATGCATTCAACCGATCTTTAGTAACATTAGACACCAGATAAAAATGATAGTTCTCTCCTAATCAATGTTTACTTTTGTTGGAGTTTTTAAAAATGTTAAACCCTTCCAAAAAATAAATCATTTTAAGCTTCAAATTGGACTTTAGTTTTAGCTACAATTTGTTTTTAACGCTTCAACATGTTCTATTCTTAATATATATATATATATATATATATATATATATATATATATATATATATATATATATATATATATATATATATATTTATTTTTATTATTTTTAATATGAATGACAGCGGAATTTACTCACAACCACAAAGAAATGATCTCTTTATTTAGTTTTTAGGACAGAAAAAAAATATTAAATTTTATTTCATTCCCTTCTTTACAAATAGTCGTTACGTGGTTAGAATACCGTCTCGACATAAAACCAGCAACAGTTTTGCGCCAAAATTACAACATGCAATACGATTGAATTTCACAGATTTCTATTCTATTTTTCAAATCGAAATACCTCAAATTCTGTGACCGTTGAAGAAAAGAGCTTCATATCCAGATAAAAATAAGTCCAGGCAAAGTCCTCAAAAACTTTAATCTTAATGAAAATTTATTTTACTTCATAAAGAGTCGGTTATAATTGACAAAAATAATTATTTTTCGTAGATTTTTACCGATCAAAGTTTGTCCTTTCCTTTGAATAAACAAAACAAAAGAAATAATAATAATAAATAAATAGTTATATTTCCTCATTTTCGGTACAAAAGATTTCCTTTGCTCTTCTTTTGTTTTCCAGGATTTCATTACTGTTTGCAATATAGTACGATTTCAATTCTTATTGTAATTTATATTGTGTAGGTTTTTTATTTTTTTCTCATGTTATTTTCCTACTGTCTTAAGCAAAACATTGCATGATCATTAGGTAAATCAAACGATGATTGAAACTCTATTATCATGATAAAAAGATAACTGAAATCATGTAAGAAAACTTATTTGTATCTATATGTACTAGTAAATGTTGTATATAAATAAATATTATTATTAATTCTTATTGTTTTATCTTGAAAGCGGGATAACCCAAAATTTTTTTTGTTTATTTTTCTCTGAAATATTTTTCATTTTTTCCATTTAAAAAAATAGGGCTCTCGACGAAGATCCTTATACTTCGGCATTCGAATCATCACGTTAATGTCAAAATGGCAGACGATTAAAAATGTTTAAGTTTAATAACTCTTATATATTGAGGATGTTTACTCGACTGTTGAAACTATTATCAGTTTATGCTTGGATAATTATTTATTTTTCACCTTGAGAAAATATGTATAGAGTTTTAGTATCAGGACACAACGATGAATAAAAAAAAATATATATATAATTAAAAAGAAAATTGTTTTGCTTATTTATACGCCTATAATTAAAGTTACTTTTAAAGATATTTAAAATGATGATGAGTTTTAAGATCAGTACATCCTGATTAATTGTAAGAAAAAAATTAAACTCGGTTTCTGAAGAACATTCAGAAAAATGTTACGTTTTTCAGGATATTACAGAGATTATTCTTTACACTGTAATTCTTCTGCGGAACCCTTGTATCCAATAAGCCCCTAAAATCCCTTTCACCTTTAGGCAGATGCCAGATGCCTCAGCCAATGACAGGCCTCCTTACAACACAAAAACCTCCCCCAACGGGCTAAAGTTAATAAAAGCCGCGGTGATAGGGCTGTTCCATATTCAACGAGGGTTCAACCGCTTTGACGCGATTGATATCTTCCGTCTTGTTCTTGGTCGGGGTGCACTCATTGGCGGTTAATTACTTTCGGCATCCACCAATGAGAACGAGGAAGTCTCTGGGGATTTTCCAGGATCGGACTTTATTGGATTGTAGTGAATTCCCCCGGTTCCGAATTGCCTGCGCGTTTCAAAGTCCTCAAAGGCTCTACTTGGTTTCTGAGATATTTAGATTTATACTCTTGTTGTTCCGAATTGTTATTTCGGTTTTAGGATATTGCATTCTTATCTTATTTAGTAAAATATGGAATTGTTTATTATTTTAACGATCTTTTTATACTAACATGGCTAAGCGAACGATGCTTCTCTGTGAGTCTTAAATTCTTTCTATCAAGTTTGCTTGTTTATTAATTTAACGTTACTATATGCTACTGTGGCTAATCCGACGTTGATGCAGTGGGAGTCAAAAATTATTATGATTAAGATAGGAATTCTTAAACGAGTACCTGACATCGTCAAGGTTCGGGACCACCACCATAACCATACGGCATAACCAAGGATTTATTACCCCCTTAAAAAATCCTAGGGCCATGCATCGGTTTCGAACCTACGTCCTTGGCATAGGAGGCTGATATGCTAGCCACTACACCACAGGTAGGGGTCACCAGTGGCTTTCCTGGTTTCATTAGGATGGAGACCTTTATAGAGTACCTAACATCTCATAGGCTTGGGACAATCATTTTGAGTCACTCCGATGGGCGGTATAACCACGGGTTTTTTACTCCCCTTTGAAAATACTAGAGCCATCTGCCGGGGTTTTGATGGAATAGTTATTAAGAATATCAATTAACGTTGCAACACTATTATTTAGTTAAGCTGAATTCTCTGTCCGTTCTAATAGTTAAAACCTAGGAGCAATTTAACCATTCGAAGCATTAGTCCACCAATAAACTATATTTGTTTGGTTATTTTCATCTTTAGTTAATATTTATCGAAGATAATGTTGTTGTTTTTAAATCAGTTTTCATCAAATTTCCAACAGGTTCAGAAATAGTAGAAGAAATTCGTTTGATTTCTTGAAATGATTATCTGTGTATTTAGAACCAATTGTATGCAACGGTTTGTTTTAATGTTTTACATATTTTCAGAAAATAAATTGTTATTGTTAAGAAGTTAGAAAAATCTGGTGCGGGCAACACACGACTTTCACTTACCTCCATTTTTAAAATCAATGAAAGAATTTTCAAATACAGTTAGAGATAAAAATTAGTGAAAATATTAAAGAATTAATTAAATTGAATTTAGATAAAAGCATGTGTTTTATTAAAAAAACCTTTTATATTATTATCTAAAATAATGAGTTAGTTTCATCTGCTTTTCATCACTCTCCATCACATTTTACAACTTTCTGCATAAATCAATATTTTTTTCTAAATTTTTAGCTTTCCAACGGATTATTACACATACCGAATTTATTCATGTTATATATTTATGTGTTTTTCATGGGTGGTAACAAGATAATATATTTATTCTTACAGGAAAAAGATGTAAAATATCGGCATTTAAGTCCTGTCAGACTATTTTAATCCGAATAAAAACTACATTATATTAAAGCCCATTAAATTTTACATCGATATAGCGAGTTTAATCAAAATCGTCGGAGCCATTTTCGAGAAAATCGAAAAAAGGTGAAAAATGCGTGGTATATAGTGGATCTTCTGGTAAGCTCATTTTGATGAAAATGGTTTTGTAACGTCTCGGGCATATATTTGTCTTAAATATGAAATTTCAGTTTCATGGGACTTACCGTTTCCGCCGTGAGTTACCACACACACACACACACACACAGATGTATTTCCATGTATATTTCCGTTGAAAACTGGAATTCGAAAATTTTCACGATCGCAATACTTCCACTTACTATATGTAGTAAGTGAAAGTAAAAATGATTAAATATTGTTTTTATTTAAGTAATATTTTTTTGATCATGAAAAATATTTCTTTTTAATTGATTTTCGATCTTTTCTTTGATATTTACTTATATCAACTATTTTATATTTCGCACCTAAATTAACTGGGTTAAAAACCCAATTTTTTTTTAATCTAAAAATAAATCCCTTAAAGTAACTTATTCCTTCTTAAAAATAATTTTTATTGTTCGAAATAGACGAAAAAAGCATTTAATTATTTATTTCGGAAGAATTATCATTCATTTTATTTAAGGGTTATTTCTGAATCTTCCGCGAGTTCCGACAAACGCGACAACTCCCCATAGCTTTGATAGATAATGTATGTTTCTTTTAATATAAAGGTATATTTAGAAAGAAATTTTAGCTTTATAAAACATTTATTCTCACTATGATAACAATAAACAGTAACAATTATTATAATTATTTCAAGTTTGTAACTATATACATATTACAAAGGATTATTTGGTTATATTTGCCGTTGAAGGGATTTGATTTTTATTTACTTCTGAGAAGAAAAAAAAAAGATTTTCTTTGTTATTGATGCTCACCATTAGCACGAAAGAACTGATTTTGACTTCTTTGAAAAAAAGATAAGTATATGCTGTGCAGCTTTCTAATTGGAATATTTTATATGATTGGTCATTTCAACCTTTTAAATTTCTGATTTCAATTTTATAAATATAATCTAGTTTTTTTTACTTTTCAAATTTATATATAGATGAATAGTTCCTATCCTATTAATTTTTTATTTAGTTATTCTAAAAAACTACCCTTCGTCTATAAAACAAAACAAATTATGTCACTTAATCCATTGTTCAGTTCGAATTTGAAGAACAATGAACCGACCACACTTAAATTATAATTTAGATTTTTTCGGAATTATTTATCTTTTTTTTTAAATATTTTTTTTTATTATTTTCTGTAAAGACTTAAGTAAATAAAGCACTTCAGGATTGTAAATTGATATTATAACACTATAAGCCAAAAAAAAACCCAATTAATTCATCTATGAACTTTCATGTTAACTGTTTTTATTTTTTTTATGTTACAAAAATTAAACTTGGAAACGGTTTTTAGTAATCTTCAAGAAATAATTCCCTGAACGATAGTGAAATTCGTATCAAAAACCGTTGCTTGGTTTAGGAGTTCGCTAAAACACAGAATCTAGGTATCATTTTATGTTTATATAGAGAGAAAATTTGTATCCTTGTTATTGCTTCTTCTACTTCGATTGCAAATTACTGTTTTGGTCTACTACTAATGAAATACTTATCAAAAGTTAACAGCGGTTTTTTATTTACATGTTATACATTACTTCAGTTATGAAAAAATACATAGAAATTTGATCACTCAATAAAAAAAAATGTTTCAAAATTAAACATAAAAAATTTTAAATGTTTTAATAAAATGCTGATTACACAAAAAAATGATGTTATATATTGAAAATTAGATAAAAGCACAGCAAAATCAATTAAAAATCGCTGCAAATTATTACACAATGGTTTATTATTTCCAAATGCTGTTGATATGCAATTAAGTAATATGAAAAGCAATAATTCAAAGTATCATATCGTAACACTACCATTGATTCCAAAACGCAATATCTAAGCTAGTTATTAACCAGATTCAATTATTCTTTTTTCATTTGGTCAAAAAATTTTGATATTTATTAGGAGAAACGGTTTTTTTTTATTCTTTATTCGGATTCTACGCATCTTGAAACGTAAGCTCTCAAATTTTGAGCAGGGGTATTTTTTTTTTTGCCGTATACAGGACTGCAATACTATTTAATTTACTTCTCTTACTATTTTCATTCAAATACAACTTTCTGATTCCAAAAAAAACTTATATTTTATCTTTATCATCAATAATAACCGAGTTATCAGGAAATCACATCTCTAATAAGTTGTGGCTTGATCATATAAGATGATTATTTTAATTTATTGTTTTCACTTTATTCATCGCGTTGTCTTCATCACGAAAATCATCTCGATTTTTCTCTATCTTCAATAATAACCGATTTTTGGTGTATAATATGTTATTTGATTATACATTTGATTTTTTATTTATCGCGCTACTTTTCTCTATCGTCAAAAATAACTGAGTTATGGGCGTATTTATGTGTAAACTTTTTTTTCTTTTCTTTTTTCACTTTTATAAAATTATTCGTGGGTTTTTGGTTGAAAAAACATTAATACGTTTTTTCTATCTTCAAAAATAACAGAGTTATTGAATAAAATCCTTTTAATTGGGTGTCATTTTAAAACTGACCAGCTGATATCTACGTCTAGGTGTTAGGATCATCGTTGAATGGACTAGTATTTTTGTGGTGAATTTCAAAAAAATTTGTTCAGTAGTTTCGGAGAAATGCCGCGGACGGCGGACAAACGGATTTTTTTTTATTCTTTATTCGGATTCTACGTATCTTGAAACGTGAGCACTCAAATTTTTAGCAGGGGTGATCTTTTTTTTTTTTTTTTTCTTGTCGATCAACAGAGGTTGTAATATTAGTTTTTAACACTGTGTAACGTCTCTATTTACGTTATATAATTATTTATTTAAATAAGTGCTAGCCCAGCGGAGGGGAAGTGAGTAGTAACCATTTTTGACTTGAAACTTCTCTATTTACACATCAGGTAATTGAACCTAAAAGGTTACAATACAATTTTATAATAAATCACATTTAAAACGTTTACTGTAAACAAAAAAAAAAAATACTAAACGTCAAAGATAAACTTACCCCTACGGGTTCAATATTCACTAATATATCAAAACAAAATTAACATAATAAACCTGTATCATAAACTGAACATGACTAAGATACATAACCAATAACACCATCAATGTTTTTGTAACCTCCCTTAATTTAAATACTTTTTAATTAAAAGATCAGCTGATTTCATCAGAGCAAGGGTTTGTTCCAACCCTAGTTTTTGTCAGCTGTGACATCTGTGACCAATTTTTATTTGTGTCACCTCACTTTTCCGTGAAGAGTCTTCCACTTCATGTAACCTCACAATGTTAACGCTTGAAATTCGACATAATTACAGATTTTATTTTGGTAGTAGTTAAAACCAAGAACTACGAAACATTTTTTTTTTTGTTTGATTTCTTTATTGTATTAATTGTATGAAATAAATAAGTAGAAAAAAACAAAATATTCGATTGGATCAAATTCTTTATGGTAATGAATTGTGTGATTCAATTTCTATGACCACGACTTTAAATTTATATATCGGTTACCAATTTTTTGTTTTTTATTTATAGAACATTATTCCATTTGAGCTTATTCCTAGCAATGATTTATTCCTACTCGCCCCAAGTATCCTCGTGTTCGCCTCGATGCGTATCTTGGAGACCTTCCTACACCTTGTCATGGGACTCTTCGTCTTTCCAGAACCTGCCTTACCCCAGACATCTGCTACTGGACAACTCCTCTATTTCTGCTAGACCGGTCGTCCTGAAATAAAACTAGGAGAGCAGGAATTAATCCGTCTGATCCTATCTCCTGCGACCCACGCTTTCGCCCACGGAAGTCAGTGACCTCCGCTTCTGTGTTGTCAGGAACAACAAGATACGAAAAGAAAATGGTCAGTAGAAATGTGAGAGATGACGTCAGAACGGAGTGGTTTATAGAGGTTCATCATGCAATTGTTTTGCAGTTTCATAAATCCTCCAACTTGAAAGAACCAACTTGCAATATCATTTCAGAAACTAACCGAAAAATGTCAGTGAATGTTAAATCAGACAATTACACATTAAAATTTTCAAAAACAAAAAAAAATTAATTAACGAACCGAACCTACTAAATATATATTTTTTTTCTCATCATTGTCGTAATTGTTCTTTTGTTTGAATATTTGTTCGATAATGTCCCCACCCTAGTTCAGTGGCGCACGAGAACACCTAGAGGCGGCCGAAAACTGTTAAGTAAGTTGGAAAAAATGTTTCCTTTCTTTTTTGAATAAATAGATCCCTTTTTCAATTGATGATGAAAAATAATATGATATTTTTGAATACAGTTTTTTTTTTTTTTTTTTTTTTTTAGAATGATATTTAAAAAAAAAATTATGACGACGCTGCTGAAAAGCGGTGAAATGAAAAGATAATTAAGATGGATATGCATGGTAGGTGACATAATTATTAAAAATAATTTATTATGTGTTGTAATTGAATTGTTGAAAATGTATAAATACAATGAAACTTTAATTGATTACAGAAGCTTGATAATGGCCCTAGAGGCTGAAACGTCGCGATGACTGGATTAAATAAATTGTTTTAAAAAAATATATCCAAGAATTTCTTTTGTAAAACGGCCTAATATTTATCGAACTACTAAATATATTATACTTAAACGAGAAAACATAGCAAAGCCTTATTCCTTCTAGTCACAGAAACCACAATTGAGACGTTGATTTCCAAAAATTACTAAAGAACATTTTTTACGAAATTGATTTTTTGACATATTTTTATTTTCATCATTTAGTTTGATTTTAATCTTTTATTTGGTTTCGTCTAATGAACACTCATGTCCTTTAAATATGCGATTTAGAAATGCAATTGTTTTTTAATGGTACTAATTACTCATTTAAATTCATTCTGAATCATACTAAAACCTATCCTTTCATAACTTTATTTTGGTTTTATTAATACCACAAAACAAAAAAAAAAATACATTTTTATTCGAAAAGAATCAAATGAGTGGTTTAATAATATACTAATGAGATATTTTGGCGTTTTCTATAAAATTTTCTAAAATGAATATAGTAATTTTGGAAATCAATGTCTCAATTGTCAGATAGCATGTTAACAGATACTGTTTAATGCACAACATTTAGTTACCTTCTTGCTTTAAAATAATATTTTAAATTACACATATTTTTAAATTAAATAAACAAATGCTTTATCGTCAGTATTAACCATTACGAATGTAGTGGTTATAATGCTCTTATTTGCTTCTAAAATTGTTTCAATTTTTATTTCTGGAATTATTTTTTTCGACTCCTTTGATTGTTTATTGAAATCTTTGATATACGAGTATTATTGGTAATTAAGCTATTATTAAGTTGGTATATATTTATTAATTTTTAATAAATTTATAATAAAAAAAACTAAAGATGCATTAGAGGAAAATTCGGAATTTCTGTGAGACCTAGGTCTTTTAAAAGAATATATATTTGTACATTGATTTACCCAGTTTGAGCTATTATTATTTGTTAAAATGAAGTGGCCATTTCATTAAGTTGATTGTTAAAACGGATGTGAAATTCCTGGCATATTAAATGTAATAATGTAATTTAAGTATTTTTCGGTTTACTGCTTTACAAACTCCGTAAATTCCTGCCTCCTACTTACTTCCTCATTATCCAGTCCTACCTTTCTGACAGATCCTTCAGAATCAACTACAATAGTTCCTATTCAACCATTTTTACCCAGTCTGCTGGTGTTCCTCGAGGTAGTATCTTAGGATTCATTCTTTATGCAGTTTATACAGCTGATATCCCATCACATCCTAATACTTTCCTTTCTACTTATGCAGATGACACTTGTGTATTATCAGTCAATAATGATCCCACTGTTGCCTCTCGAAATCTCCAATCCCACATCAGAGACCTTGAGGTATGGTGTCAGAATTGGAGAATTAAAATAAATTCCAACTAATCCCACCAAATTACCTTCACCCTACGTCGTAAACCTATGACATCCTGTCCTACAATATCCTTTAATAACATTCCGCTCGTTCCAGTTGAACAGATCCGCTACCTAGGGCTTCTATTTGACAAAGGTTTAACATGGAATCCGCACACAAGACTGAAACGACAAGAAACTGCTCGCCACTTTAGGTTACTTCAACACTTACTAGACAAACGCTCTAAACTTTCATTTAACTACAAAAGACTCATCTACATGACCATCATAAGACCTATCTGGACTTACGGAGTTGAGCTATGGGACTCCACTAAACTATCCTTATTTTGTCACGAATAAGCTTATCCATAAAGACCTTAATATTCCCTTTGTAGGTGATTTGGCCAGAACCAGGTATCAACCCTTCCATGACAAACTCCAATCCCACTCTAACCCACTAGTTTCAATCCTTGGTTCCTCTTCAATACCCGACAATCCTCCGAGGCGTCTGAAAAGAAAATGGCCTCGAGACCTTCTTGTTTAAATTAATTACTAGAGTGCTGCGAATGGGCAGTTTCTCTTCAGGCTTTTCATGTACACTATCTTTAATCAGCACATTTACTTGATGTATTCCTATACAGTTGTAAATTTCAATAAAATATAATAAAAATAAAAAAAAAAATATTTTTCTGGTTTTCGTTTTGTGCTACACATCACAAATCGCAGACTATTTTGCGACTTTCGGTTGTTTAGATCCTGAATTCGAGAAATATATATATTATATCGGATTAAAAGGAAAAGAAATATAATTAAAAATGATGAACATACTAGTTATTTACGTATATATTCATGTGAGTGAATTCTCATGTAAGTATAAAAAATGGCTAGTAGTTTGATAAAAATATGACGTAGTTGGAGCAAGAATATCTCTATTTCAATTAAAGTATACGTTTATTTATTTATTTATTATTATTATTTATTTATGTTTTAGCTGAGAGAAATATTTAATTTGAAGCTCAAAAATGCTGTCTTAGTGTGCATAAGCGAGTTGTACCAAAACATTTTATTACTCTAAATGCTCAATAATTTCATTAGTATTAGTTTTTATTATTTTAATTGAATGGTAAGAGAGAGAAATCATTTATTTTATTAACAAACAAAACAAACAGTGCTGTATTTACACAGCGTACTTAGCGATCAAAACAACATACTGTATTAATAATAATAAATAAATTCTTTATTATTCTGGGACATGTCCTTTAGAATAAAATATATAGAAAGTACAAAAAAAGGGCTTTAGAGTCTTAAAGTAAATTAATTAAATAGAAACAAGTTAATAATTAATGGTATAAAATAGACATATTTAAATGAGATGAAAAAAATAAAATAATAAAAAGTTTATTTAGAATTCTATTGAGCCTGGATGTTCAATAAGTGATCAAATATGAGGGATTTGACGGATGGAAGGAGGGATAGAATTCCATAGGATTGAGGATCGAATGAGAAAGGATCTGTCGAAATGTGCAGTTCTGTGGGCCGTACTGTACAAATCCGAAGGCCTGGAGCTTGCACAACGGGGATGGACAGAGGATTTGAACTGTAGGGGGTCAAAAATATATGATGGACGGCGGGATTGGATAATTTGGTAAATGAATGAAGCAAGAAAATACTTGCGACGATTGGAAGGGTTAAGCCACTTCAACTCGCCATAAAATTTGGATATAGAGGTGTATTTAGGGACCCCGACGATGAAGCGAACAAAGGAATTGATTAAGCGTTTTTTTTTTTGTTTTTTTTACCTCGAGATCCCCAGACACACCACCATACACCGTACAGGGATGTAACGAGGAGTATTCGGGTTTCAAGCGGGAATAGGTGACGGAGGGAATACAGTCGCTTTAAGGTTGAAAGGGTATGACGAGAGATTTCGGAAATATGATTTTTGTAGTTATATTTCATGAATTTTTATCTTGGTATCTTGAAAGAGCGGCGTGGTCTAGTTGACAGAGCTCTAGACAACTGGGTTCTGGGTTCAAATCCCGGCTATGATAGAATATTATTTATTCCGTTAATTAAGCCGGGTGGCGACCCTAGGGTAAGAAGACCATCCTAGAGCAGCCTCTACCTACTGGCCAACTGATCCTAACCGTAATCCTGACATCCTTGACTTCTTCATCCACAGCGGATTAGGCTCCCTAAACATGTCGGTGACTCGCCTTGATGAACTGTCCTCTGACCATAGTCCATTGCTCCTTAAAGTATCCCTAATTCCTATTCCTAAATCCAACCCACCGTCATTTATCAGAGGACCAGTAAACTGGGACCTTTTTCGCCAAATCCTGACCAGTGATATTGACCTCGGAGTGAAACTCAAAACTCCAGATGACCTTGACGATGCCGTAAACTCCTTCACCATCGCTATTCAACAAGCTGTTTGGACTGCCTCCTCTCCCAAGCACTCCCAGACAAGTCATAACCAAAATCATTTACCACAACACCTCATAGACCTCATCCGCACCAAACGACGATCCAGATCCTTATGGCAACGCACCCGTCACCCCACAGATCGCCGCTCCTATAACGTTTATTGTAGACAATTAAAGAGGGAGCTGGCGACCTTCCGTTCCCAATCCTTTAGTTCCTTCCTGTCTTCTCTTTCAGCTTGTGACAATTCCCTATGGAATGTCACTAAGAAAATTCTAAAATCCCACCATATTTCCCATCCCCTCCGTCGTAGTAATGGCTCCTGGGCTGCGTCTGATGAAGACAAAGCCGAGGAACTTGCCAAATACATTTCCGAAGTCTTCACACCTCATCCAGAATCCCATCCAAACCACACTGCAGTAGTGGAAGAGTTCCTTCAGTCTCCAATCCCGCTTTCATTACCTCCTAAAGCAGTTAATCCCTCCGAGGTCAAATATCTTCTCCGAAAACTTGCACTCCGTAAATCTCCTGGATACGATCTCCTCACTCCTCAGATTCTCAGACAGCTTCCATCTAAAGCCGTTATATTTCTTACATATATTTACAACTCCATTCTACGCACTACTCATTTTCCTCTCTTATGGAAACATTCCACTATAATTCTCTTCCTAAAACCAGGTAAACCTCCTAACACAACGACTTCATATAGACCTATCAGCCTACTCCCAATCCTTTCAAAAATCTTTGAAAAAATCCTCCTCAAACGAATATTACCTTTATTAGAATCCCACACTATTCCTTCCCATCAGTTTGGATTCCGTTCCCAACATTCAACCGTTCAGCAAGGGCTCCGAGTCGTTGACCATATTTCCTCTGCTCTTGAGAACAAGGAGTACTGCGCGGGTGCATTTCTGGACATAACGCAAGCATTTGACCGGGTGTGGCACCCGGGATTACTCTTTAAGCTCAAAAACCATTTACCCCAATCCCTATACCTAGTCCTCCGATCCTATCTATCAAACCGCTCCTTCCGAGTTCGCTGTGGTGCAGAATATTCCAATTATTATCCAGTCGAATCCGGTGTTCCTCAGGGCAGTGTCCTTGGTCCTTTCCTTTACAATATATACACGGCTGATATTCCTGTTTGCCCTAATACCTTCCTAGCAACGTACGCTGATGACACAGCTATCCTATCCTCTCACATAGATCCCGAAATTGCATCTATAGGCCTCCAAACGCACCTTTCTCAAATTGAAGACTGGTGTAACAACTGGAGAATCAAAGTTAATCAATCTAAATGCAAACATGTCACCTTTACCCTTCGAAGACAATCCTGCCCTCCAGTTCTCTTTAACTCCGTTCCGCTTCCTTTCTCCGACACAGTCCGGTATCTTGGCTTCCTTCTGGACAAAAGACTAACTTGGAACCCGCATACTAGACTTAAACGACAAGAACTTAATCGACGATTTGGACAATTATACAGACTACTGAACAGAAATTCTAAATTATCTATCGAGAACAAACTGCTAATATACAAGACAGTACTGAAACCTATCTGGACCTACGGACTTGAACTGTGGGGGACAGCCAAATTTTCTAACATCAAACGCATTCAATCCTTCCAATCAAAAGTCCTCCGAACAATAGTTAATGCTCCTTATTATGTATCCAACCATACCTTACACCGCGACCTAAATATTCCATTTATTTTAGACCTTATACCATTAAAATTCTCTAAATTCCATCAGAACCTTATCCATCACCCTAATCCCCTAGCTCAATCCTTATCCAGCTCCACACATCCTTACCATCCTCCTAGAAGGTTGAAACGGCAGTGGCCTCGAGACCTCTTGTAAAATGTATATTGGAGTTCTAGCATTGGCTAGATTCTCCACTCACGTGCTGTATGCTTGTGAATTGTATATAGGTATGAGTGACTTTTGTATAAATTTTATTGATTTTGTTTTGTATATATGTATATTGTATTATTATTATATAAATTTATTGTTTTGTAAATATCGTGTGAATGTAGTATGAATGTTGTACTTCATCACTATTAAAAATGTCCTAAATTGGACAGATTGTAATATTGCTCAATAAAGAATTGTTTCTAAAAAAAAAAAAAAAAAGAGTGCTGCGAATGGGCAGTTTCTCTTCAGGCTTTTCATGTACACTATCTTTAATCAGCACATTTACTTGATGTATTCCTATACAGTTGTAAATTTCAATAAAATATAATAAAAATAAAAAAAAAAATATTTTTCTGGTTTTCGTTTTGTGCTACACATCACAAATCGCAGACTATTTTGCGACTTTCGGTTGTTTAGATCCTGAATTCGAGAAATATATATATTATATCGGATTAAAAGGAAAAGAAATATAATTAAAAATGATGAACATACTAGTTATTTACGTATATATTCATGTGAGTGAATTCTCATGTAAGTATAAAAAATGGCTAGTAGTTTGATAAAAATATGACGTAGTTGGAGCAAGAATATCTCTATTTCAATTAAAGTATACGTTTATTTATTTATTTATTATTATTATTTATTTATGTTTTAGCTGAGAGAAATATTTAATTTGAAGCTCAAAAATGCTGTCTTAGTGTGCATAAGCGAGTTGTACCAAAACATTTTATTACTCTAAATGCTCAATAATTTCATTAGTATTAGTTTTTATTATTTTAATTGAATGGTAAGAGAGAGAAATCATTTATTTTATTAACAAACAAAACAAACAGTGCTGTATTTACACAGCGTACTTAGCGATCAAAACAACATACTGTATTAATAATAATAAATAAATTCTTTATTATTCTGGGACATGTCCTTTAGAATAAAATATATAGAAAGTACAAAAAAAGGGCTTTAGAGTCTTAAAGTAAATTAATTAAATAGAAACAAGTTAATAATTAATGGTATAAAATAGACATATTTAAATGAGATGAAAAAAATAAAATAATAAAAAGTTTATTTAGAATTCTATTGAGCCTGGATGTTCAATAAGTGATCAAATATGAGGGATTTGACGGATGGAAGGAGGGATAGAATTCCATAGGATTGAGGATCGAATGAGAAAGGATCTGTCGAAATGTGCAGTTCTGTGGGCCGTACTGTACAAATCCGAAGGCCTGGAGCTTGCACAACGGGGATGGACAGAGGATTTGAACTGTAGGGGGTCAAAAATATATGATGGACGGCGGGATTGGATAATTTGGTAAATGAATGAAGCAAGAAAATACTTGCGACGATTGGAAGGGTTAAGCCACTTCAACTCGCCATAAAATTTGGATATAGAGGTGTATTTAGGGACCCCGACGATGAAGCGAACAAAGGAATTGATTAAGCGTTTTTTTTTTTGTTTTTTTTACCTCGAGATCCCCAGACACACCACCATACACCGTACAGGGATGTAACGAGGAGTATTCGGGTTTCAAGCGGGAATAGGTGACGGAGGGAATACAGTCGCTTTAAGGTTGAAAGGGTATGACGAGAGATTTCGGAAATATGATTTTTGTAGTTATATTTCATGAATTTTTATCTTGGTATCTTGAAAGAGCGGCGTGGTCTAGTTGACAGAGCTCTAGACAACTGGGTTCTGGGTTCAAATCCCGGCTATGATAGAATATTATTTATTCCGTTAATTAAGCCGGGTGGCGACCCTAGGGTAAGAAGACCATCCTAGAGCAGCCTCTTTAAAGTGGGTACCAAAATTGGAGAAAAACCCTTGCGGCTGAGCGTGATCAAGGCCTAATCACCTCATGTCACTGCCGTTGTCCTAGAAACAGTACGAATCTCTATTTACTGAGTCCAAGGCTCTTCATGGGCTGTAGTGGTACAGGTTATTAATTAATGATTAATCTTGATAACAATAATTACTAGTAAAACTTAGTAGATTATATTGCTCTATGTTTAATATCCCACTGTTAAAATAACTTATAGAATTTTAAATAAAGTTTTTTTTAATCATTTTATTGGTATTTACAACTGTATTAACAAAAATACATCAAGTAAATGAGATGTGTTATATAATACAATGACTTGATATACATGTAGAGGAGCACTCTATTGGAAGCACTCTAAAGATATTCTATACTAGAAGGTCCCGGGGCCATTTCCTTTTCAGGCGCCTCGGAGGATTATCCGGAATTGATGAGGAAGAAAGGATTGAAACTAGTGGGTTAGAGTGAGAATGGAGTTTGTCATGAAAGGATTGATACCTGGTCCGGGCCAAATCAGTAACAAAGAGAACATTAAGGTCTTTATGGATAAGTTTATTCGTGACAAAGTAAGGAGCGTTGAGGATTTTGGATTATACGGATTGGATGCGGGAAGAATTTGATGGTTTAGTAGAGCCCCAAAGCTCTACTCCGTAAGTCCAGATTGGTGTTATAATAGTCATGTAGATGAAAATTTTATAGTTCAGAGGAAGGTTTGACCGTTTGTCTAGTAAGTGTTGAAGCAGTCTAAAGCGGCGAGCAGTTTCTTGTCGTTTTAGTCGTGTATGTGGATTCCAAGTTAGACGTTTGTCAAGAAGAAGTCCTAAGTATCGGATCTGTTCAACAGGGGCTAGTTGAGTGTCATTAAAGAATACTGTAGGGCATTAAATAAAGTTGAATTTGAATAACTGGATATATTTCTTATAATTATGACTACAAAAGGCTAATTAGTGCTTAGTTATAATTAGGATTGTTATAAATCTATTTTAATGAACCCTAACTGTTCTTTATTACCCAATAAAAAATACAAATTAAAACCGTTCTTGAATCGATTTCCCTTATTTTATCGTAAAAAAAAAACCTCTAAATATTTTTATGCATTTCTTTTCCCGGAAACAATGTTTATTAGTCTATTATACTACTAGATATTAGATGGGTTAGCTTAGATAAATGGTTATTTTATCCTAATTGCCAATAAAAACGAGATAATACACAAGAATTCAGCTGATATGAATGTATCCAAACATCAAGAACGCATCTTCATCAGCTGCCTGGTAAGGATTAGGCCCATCTGCAGATCCCGAGACGGAACAAAAAGCAGTTTAGGACTGGAAGTTACAGGAGTGCCATTACCGACAGATTAGTGATAATTACAGAGCCAATTTGTTATTGGCTATTAGGATTAACTGTTAATTTATTGGCTGCGGTAATTTCCTGTGTAGATAGTCTTATCTCGAGGAATTAATCAGCGTTATCTGCGTCACCTTTTACTCCTCGGCTAAGGGAATAAGGAACTCCTAAAAACGAAGGAAGATAAGATAAGGGAAAGGAGGTGGTAATGAAGGAATTGGTATCAGTTAAAAAATATATATATATAGAGATGATAAAAACGTTTTTTTCCTCTTTCCCTGTATTTAATTTCACTTACGTGTACCTAGATAGATCGATAATTGTGTTTTATAATAATAATAATAATAATAGGCTAACCGAACCCGAAGGTTCGATGCCGATACCACCAAACTTCGCCTGCACAGACTCGTCCAATGTTCACCGGTCAAGCCCAAGCCCCCGAGATCAGCCTTAATGCAATCTTCCCATCGACGCTTCGGCCTACCTTTCGGACGCCTACCAGTCGGTTCAGCGAATACCAACCTTCTCGGAATCCGTTCCTCACTAAGCCCAACAACTTTACGCGCCCATTTGAGTCTCCGCGATGCTATTAACTCAATTATATTCACAGGGTACAAACTCCGCAATTCCGCGTTGTGCAACCTTCTTAACTCCCCAGTGGCCTCATCTCTCTTTGAACCAAATATTTTACGCAGTACCTTATTCTCGAAAACCTTAAGCCGTTGTTCATGCTTCAAAGTAAGCGGCCACGTTTCGCATCCGTAAAGAACCGTTGGAAGAATAATAGTTTTATAAATTCTAACCTTTAAGTTTTTAGACAGAAGCCGTGAGCTAAGTAATTTAGCAACTGAATAATAACACGCATTTCCCACCTTTAACCAGCACTTAATTTATTCCTGGATTTAATTTTTTCTTGTTATCATTGAACCTAAATACTTGAATTTCTCTACGCGTTCAAAAGTATGACCTGAAATATTAATATCATCAACTTAGCAACTGAATAATAACACGCATTTCCCACCTTTAACCGGGACTTAATTTCTTCCTGGATTTCATTTTTCTTGTTATCATTGAACCTAAATACTTGAATTTCTCTACGCGTTCAAAAGTATGACCTGAAATATTAATATCATCAAGATCGCCACCATTTCTGCAACTAATCATATATTTCGTCTTATCGGTATTTAATTCGAGACCTATTTGTTTACCGGTTTTTATTAACACACTTGTATTTAGTTGTATAGTTTCCGTGACTTCACCTAGTAGTACCAAATCACCGGCATACCCAAAACCGGAATCTTGTCACCCATATTTAAGCCTTTCTCGGTACACATCACCTTTTCTATAACATATTCTAAGGCTATATTAAACAAAACCCTGTTTCAAACCTGATCGTACCTCAAATCTCTCGGAATAATTATGATCGATTCTAACTTTTTGAAATGTTTACGACCAACACATCTCTACTAGGTTTACTAACTTTTTAGGTATACCCTGTTCAATCATAATGTTATATAGCTTCTGGCGGTCTATGGAATGACAAGCCTTTTTAAAATCTATATAAAGTTGATGGACTACACCGTTGTATTCAAGCTTCTTCTCTAATATTTGACAATTGTGTTTTATTAATAAATGTTTCTTGACAGTGTCTGAAGACCGCAAAATACTTATATGGATTTCCGTCTGCCAGGAAGTTGATTTACTTATATATATTATTAAAAACTTACAATAACAATACAAAAAAAATAAATAAATAAATAAAAATTATACACTATTGTAAAAATATAGTGGGATAATCTTTATCTCCCAAATAGAATAAACAAAATAAAAATATAATTTATCCGTGACCACATATTCTCTGTTTATTTAATTATTGTAATTGAATTCTTTTATTAAAAAATCTTTGTAGTTTACAGCACATTTTGATAAATCTATACAATGAGTTCCAATTATTTCCATTTAAAATGTCTATTATTTTGTTTTCAGTCAAAATACTTTCTCTAAAATACTTTTTCCTTAAATAATTATATGCCGTAACAGATGAGTTATATTTTCGTTCTCCTTATTGTTACAAATTGAGCATATGTAAACTATTTTCCTCATCCATGGTTTACAATTTCAGGATATCATTTAGGCTCTTGTTTTTAAAACTATTATTATTAATTCTATATTGTTTTTATCACTAATGTAGTCTACGCGATAATCTAAAATTCTTATATATTAAATGGTGTTCGTCACCTATAACGGAAATTATTAGTTCGTTTTTAAAATTTTCCTTGGCTGCAGCCATTATATTAACCATCTGACTCTTCCACCTTGCCACCGATACGAACTCCCTATCAAATGGATAGTCTAGATCTAATTTTACCCATTCCATTAGCCAACTACAATTTTTGTTTTTCATGCTTTGAAGACCTATAATTTTAGGTAAGCGTACATTTTTTTTTTCAGTGGCGCGACAGGCCATGTAGGCCCTGGGCCTCGCGGTGTAATCTCCTGGGAGCTTACACTCGCGTTTCATGATGCAATTTATAGTGTAGGGTCATCACTCCCTACGCCTAATTTTGTGAGTGGCCACCATTTGCCTGACTGGTCTCACATACCCGGGGGAGAGAGAGGCTGTAAGTTATATTATTATATTACATCCTTATAAAAGCCCCGCCAGGACTGGGATTCGAACTCGCAACCTGTAACATGAGAGACTAGAGCGCTAGCCACTCAGCCAAGGGCTCCTCTCATTACTATATTTGCGTACATTACTATAGTTTAAAAATATTGTAATATAATTTAAATGTAAACTTCTCGTACTAAAACACAAGCGATCCCTGCATGTTTCCAGGTACAACATGCAATTAGGTGTGTTCTTTGGTAACTTAAAAAATTTCTTCAAAAATAATCTATGAATAAATTCTAATTCTTGGTAATTATGATATCCTTAAAATTACTCTCCATAGTAAATGACAGATTTCACCTCCGCCTGTATTAATGACACTTACCTGTATATGACAGACCAGTAAAATAAGGATATTTGTGGGATATTTCGGACGAAGTGTACCAAGGGATGCATTGGTAAGTATAGCTTTTGCAAACATGGATGAATAAAATGCCACCGCTAACCGCAATACTTTATCCCATAGAAAATATTTTTTTCTCGAATGAATTTTTACCATCCCATGAAATGTCTCTCTCTTCTCTTCTATCACACCCCCAAGAGATGATTAATAATTTTGATAAGAAAAATTTAAACCTAAATAATCATTATCAATTAAGTTGTTTGCCATATTTTATCATATTTACTTGTCAAAATGTTTATTTAAGGATAAAAAAGAAAGTATTAGTTGGAAACAGGACAAAAATATAGACTATAACGTGATATGAGAATTTCGAAGGATGTATCTTTCGTGCGTTTCTCTGTTCAAATCTAAAATAATATATGATACCACTACTTTTTAAAACGGATAATTATTTTATTTATACACCAATAAATATTGGGTTGTGTCATATGAAATGTCCGTTTTCAAGGTAAAGGATTTTTATTAAAAATACGATATGAAAACAAGATAATTTTATTCGAAGTATTTTTCTACACATTTTTCCCAACGTGACACCAGCTTTTTTATCCCCGAACTGAAATCTCTGAGCTTTGAAGTGAACAAAATCTGAAAACGCAATTTCACTTGATCATCATTTTCAAAGTTTTTCTTTGACGAAGTTGTCTAAATTCCTGAACAGGTGGTAATCTGTTGGAGAGGAGTCGGGAGAATATGGTGGGTGCGGAAGAACTTCGTAGCCCAGTTATTTCAATTTTTGCACGGTAGGTTTTGAAACATGGGGTCTTGCTGCCGCTCAGTGAGATCATAACGTACCATGTATCGAGCTTTTTTACTTTTTAGAGGTTTCCTTCTACTGTATGTTTGAGGACGTCGTTGTCTATAACGGACGGAGGTCTTCCTCGGGGCAAGTTTTTAAAGTCGGTATCCCCAGCTGAAAACTTAGCAAACCAACGGCGAATGGTCCGTTCATTAACACTCTCTTTCCCAAACGCCTTGCAAATATTTCTAGCGCTCTCAGCTGCTGAATGGCCGAATTTAATCTCGTACAAAATCATTACTCGAAAATCGCGTGTTTCCATGTTCATATTTGGAGGTATACTAAAATGTGGGTAATTTATTGGAAAGCTAATGTTTATAATACAAAGGTAGAGGATTAGTAACTGTTTACTTTAAATATGTAAACATTCGGAAGAAAACAACAGAGACTGCAAAATCCTTTATGTATTTCAGAAACTATAAAAACGGACATTACATGTGAAACAACCCAATATATTTGAGCAAATAAATATGAGAACTACGTCATTGATAAAGGGCTGCTGTCAAAAAAAGATTAACCGGCCAATATCTTTAGTCCATGATTTATTACGACTTCCATAGCAACAAAATCGTGTTATAAAATCCTTTCGACTACTACATTATCCTGGCCAGTGTTAGCTTCCCTCAATGGCTATTTGTATCTGCTCTTCGGTTAAATAAAGCAGCATTATGTTAATGGATGGCTTTGTGTGGTGCTAAAGATCTGTGACCATTGTATATCTAGGATAGGATAAGGAAAATGTATTTGCTGCAGAAAGAAACATTATTTATGAATACTTTGTACGGTTATGTTAATCCTTAGCTGAAAAAGGTAAGCTTGTAACGTTCACATATATCAATATAAAATAGCTCATTGTTAAATTTACAAGAAGAGTGCAAAGAAAACAAATCTGGTGCGGGCAACACACGACTTTCACTAAACTCCATTTTAAAAATCAATGAGAGAATTATCAAATACAGTTGGAGATAAAAATACGTGAAACTATTAAAGAATTAATTAATTGAATTTCTATAGAAACATGTGTTTTATTAAAAAATCGATTATATTATTATCTATAATAATCAGTTAGTTTTATCTTCTTTTCATCACTCCCTATTAACTTTTAAAAGCTTGAGTATAAGATAATATTTTTTTCTAAAGCCTTTAGCTTTCCAACGGCATATCATACATGTATATTACTGTTCTTATGTTCAAAAACAAAAAAAATTTAATTGCATTAAATTTTTTTTTATTCAGTTTTCTCTTTAGTTGCTTTTGAAATTCGCTGAACATGCATATTTAGCTGTTTTTCATCTGTGGTAACAAGATAATATAGTTATTTTTATAGAATCAACAAAATTAAATCTACTTTAGAGAGAGAAATATTAAAATATCGGCATTTAAGCCCTGGCATTTTAATCAGAATAAAACCTACATGATATTAAGCTTATTAAATTTTAAATGATATAGCGAGTTTAATAAAAATCGTCGAAACCGTTTTCAAGAAAATCGAAAAAGGTGCAAAATGCATGGTATAAAGTGGCTTTTCTGGTGAGCTGATTTTGATGAAAAGGTTTTGTACGTCTCGGGCGTATATTTGTCTTAAATATGAAATTTCAGTTTCATAGGACTTACCGTTTCCGCCGGCAGTTACCACACACACACATAACCAGACCTTTTTGCGGGACTTGGTTATTTGGACTTAGGGGACTCAAAATGTGTATTTCCGTTGAAACTGGAATTCAAAAATTTTCACGATCGCAATTCTTTTCTTTACTTTATATATTAAGTGAATGTAAAAAATCATTAGTCCCCAACCAAAAGTTTTTTACGAACCTCTTCAACGAATCATTTTAATGGCAAGTACCCATTACATTTTAAAATCTGAATCTTAAGTATCAGATATATCTTTAGATTTCTAGTGGGCTTTGAGCTATTGACAAGAGGTTCAGGCAACACACGACTTTCATTACCTCCGTTATTAAAATCAATTTAAGAATTTTTAAATACATGTAAAATAAAATTAACTGTTAAAGAATTAATTAAATTCCAATAGAAACATGCGTTTTATTAAATAATCTATTATATTATAAACTACAACAATCAGTTAGTGTTTGGGGTAACCACCTTCAACTCTGTCAAGATGATCACAACTAGGGCGCTCTGCTTCCTTGACAGGCCGCCAGGTGGTAGCACGGTTAACATGAATTTCCCTTTTCATGAACCAGAAACTGTTAGTTTTATCGGCTTTTCTTCACTCTCCCTTACCCTTTACAGATCTATAGGTCTATACCCTTTAGAAGTATATAGGTAATATATATAATATATAGGCGATCGTGAATATTTTTGAATTCCAGTTTTCAACGGATTGCAGACGACACCGCTATCCTATCATACAGTTACGATCCCGAAACAGCATCCTTAATCCTGCAAAGACTGGTGTAATGCTTGGCGCATAAAGGTGAATGAAGCCAAATGCAAACATGTAACCTTCACCCTTCGACGAAACTCCTGTCGATAACTCCTGTTACATCAATTCCATTCCTATTCCTCCTTCTACAGTCCGCTATCTTGGCTTACTACTAGAGAAAAGACTGACGTGGAACCCACATACAAGACTTAAAAGGAAATAACTCAATCAACGATTCGGACAGTTATACAGATTATTAAACAGAAAATCTGAACTTACAGTTGACAACAAATTATTAATTTATAAGACAATACTGAAGCCCATCTGGACCCACGGACTTGAACTGTGGGGGACAGCTAAACGTTCTAACATCAAACGCATTCAATCCAAAGTCCTTCGAATAATAGTAAATGATCCTTATTATGTATCCAACTATACCTTGCACCACGACCTTAATGTTCCATTTATTTCAGACCTAATTCCATCCAAATTTTCCAAATTCCATCAGAACCTCATTCATCATCCTAATCCTTTAGCACGATCCCTATCCAGCTCCACTCATCCATACAACCCACCTAGAAGGTTGAAACGGCAGTGGCCCCGAGATATATTGTAAATACGTATGCTGGAGTTCTGACACTGGTCAGATTCTCCTCTCAAGTGCGGTGTGATTGTGGCTATGGCGCCCTCACTTAGCTTCCACTGGCTCTCACCAGTGATGCGGCTGAGAGGGAGGCGCTGGGATCCTTTGGGCTCTGCTTGTCCTTCCACACGTGGGGGGACAAGCCCCGTCCGGGGTTCCCGAGCTGATTGTAAATATTGTACATAGGTATGAATGTGACATGTTTTGTTTATTTATTTGTCAACTTCATTTATTTGTATTTATTTTGTCTACTTAATTTTGTTATTGTATACGTTTATTTATTTTGATTTTATTTTATGTAATTTGACTTTCCTTTTGTTTATATTGTAAATATTGTATGAATGAGATCCTGTAGCACTATTATTATTGTCTATTATGACAAATTGTAACATATACGAATAAAAAAAAGTTTTCTACGAAAATACGCGTTTTAGGATCCCCTGAGTCCGAATAACTAAGTCACGAGTAAAGCTGTGTGTGGAACTCTTGTACAAAAACGAAGTCGTACAAAACTAAAATTTTATATTTAAGACATTTTTATTCCCGAAATGTCTCGCCATGTTGACCAAAAACAGTACCTTGCATACTTTGCACCGTTTTATGATTTCCTCAAAAACGGCTCTAAGGATTTTCACCAAACTCTTTCTATCGGTGTAAAGTTTAATTGGCTCTAATATTATGCTGGTTTCATTCAATATGTATCATTCAGTAGGTTTATTTATTGAAGTAGCCAGAGAAGGCTTAAATGCCGATATTTTAGATTTTCTTTCACTAAAGGTTCTTTAGCTTTGTAGATTCCAAAAATGAAACATATTCCCTTGTTGGCACTGATAAAAAACGGGTAAATATATAATTTGAACGAATTCGATATTCAACTAAAGGAGAAATAGCGAGAAGAAAAGAACAGTACTGCGAAAAGAATTCTCTAACCGTAAACGTAAAAAAATCCAAGGTTGTTGTACTCCATAAGTCCCCTAGGTTGAAGCAGCTTAAACCCCTTTATTTGAATAAAGAAAAAATAGAATACTCTAAGGACTATACCTATTTGGGAGTACCATTCACTTCCTCAGGAAAATTTAGCAAAGCACCTGAGCATTTTATTCAGAGGTCCTCTGTTTCAGCTGCAAGAGTATTGGATGTTTTGCGAAGGGGTGGGAGTGATTCATGGGAAACAAAAATAGCTCTTTTCGATTCCATGGTAGCCTCAACCCTTCTGTATGCTTCTGAAATATGGAGCTTAAGGTATCTAGAAGCTGTTGAAGTGATACAACTAAAGTTCCTGAAGCAACTACTCAGATGGCCAAGGAGTACTGCAAACTACATAGTTCGTCTTGAAACCGGCCGAAACCCATTGAGCGTCAGGGTTTTGAAGAGAGCTGTGAACTATTGGTCCAGATTGTCAATCATGCCGGAGGAGAGGCTGCCAAGACTTTGTTTCAACAGAAAAAATTAATAAATATTTGTGTTTCTGAACATAAGAACAGTAATATATATGTATAATATACCGTTAGAGTGCCAAAGATTTGGGAAGAAATATTATCTTATGAACAAAATTTTAAAAGTTAATGGTGAGTAATGAATAGGCGGCAAAACTAACTGATTGTTGTAGATAATAGTATAATTAATTCTTTTTTCATCACTGTATTTGAAAATTCTTAAATTGATTCTAACAACGGAGGTAATTAAAAGTTGTGTGTTGTGTCCACCAGATTTTTTTTTTATTTTCGATTCTCATCGTCAACAGTATGTGGTAATTAATTTATTATTTATTTTTGTCAAATACTTTTTGCAAAGAACGTGATTTATCTGATATAAATCATTTGTTTAATAAATAATGTTTCTTTAGTTTAAAATATGTTCTTGCTCATTAGTTGGATATTTTTGGATTAGATGTCGTTTGAGATGTTTTTTTATCGTCTTCAATATCAACATACGGACTGGAGAAGATAAAGCGATGCTTTGTTAACAATAGACACAGCAGGTGACCCGAATCCAAATAGTTCTTCCGAAAATGGATTACTTCCTCGAAGTCCTTTTAGGAGCGAATCAGACACCTTCGTGAGGCGGTTCCTGCGCTGGACATCCAAGTCATAATTTAATATTAATACTTCTGTCATTGAATAAATTATTCAAACAAGGATCCTTGGAGAAGGACACACGACATAAATTATAATCTCCGATATTAACATGTCCCTTCTCCGTTTTAATTTCTCTTCGGCACGCTAGAGCCCGTCCACGCAATTCTGGAAAAACTAACGTTTTTCCTCTTCTAATCACTCGAATCAAAGCAGAAGACCGAGAGGGTAACGCTGATGATATCAGGATTTTGTAATTGATAAAACCAATTGGCCTACGTGAAATACGTATCAAAGTCCAATATTTCCTATTCAATGGAGGTTAAAAAAGATTAGTAGATTCTATTATTAACCTGTACCACTACAACCCATGAAGAGTTTTGGGCTCAGTACATGTAGAGATTCGTACTGTTTCTCTAATGACGTGATTCGGCCAAGATCACGCTCAGCCGCCAGGGTTTTTCCCCATTTTTGGGTACCCACTTTATAGAGGCTGGTTGTGCCCCAGGAGGATCTCCATGCCCCAAGATCGCACCCCCCCGGCTGAAATAACAAAACAAATAATATTCTGCCACAACCGGGATTCGAACCCAGGACACGGAGCACAGTAGACTAGCGAGACTCTATTATTATTATTTTATTTTATCGAATTAATGAAACTGTATTGATGCATTTAAACAATTAAGTAAATAAATACGTGATACTTATGTCCTGAGAAACAACCCATTGGTAGCACTCCAATCTAAAATTTAATGTTATTATAGGTGGAATAGTCAGGAATCAGTCATTTTTGAAAAGTTTTTAATTTTGCCAACGTTTCGGCTCAAGCTTGTGAGCCATCATCAGGGCTACAAACATCAGAACAAAAGAGATACATATTAATATGATAATGAAAATTTTCTTCTGAATGTAGTGACAATGATAACATTTGAAATAAAACAGAAAATATACCAACATACTTAAATATTATACATACAAATAATGATAATATGATACATAATCTGATGATGATAAGCATAACAAATTTTACAGAACTTTAGACTTTAATATAAAAGTAAAAAAAACATATATATATATATATATATATATATATATATATATATATATATATATATATATAAACGTACCATTACTGAGCCATGTCCAAGCATAAACTGAGGAAAACCATAAACATAGGTAGTATGGGGAGGGGTTCCTGTTAAAACCCTGACGGTTTTCCCCTCTAAGTGTAAATACTACAGCTTATCTTTGTTTTTAAAAAGTTTTACAAAATTATATAATGGAAAAAACAAAATAATATATCCGTATGTACAATAAGGTTGAACATTTTTAACAGAAAATTATAAACACTAGAATCTGAGGTATTTAAAAGATCATGAGGTATATAATAAAAAACAAAATAAAATAAATAAATAACAAAAACAAGAACCAGAGGTGTTTCCTGACTATTCCACCTATAATAGTTTCTACAGTCGACTATACACCCTCAATAAAACTAAAATTTAATGGTTCAACATCTGAATGATCTATACGAAGCAATTTTCCTTGATTCCTTCTGAACGTTGACTTTTTTAATCTTTCTATTTTAGCCCGAAATATTTGAAAAATTTCCAGGTGATGACTATCACTGATCAAGTTATTATTAAAAAAAAAAAATCTTACAACATCTAAGAGCTTTCAAACGTCCACAACATAACTAATGTTAATTTGCGCCCAATTTGACTAGATGTACTATCAATCTTGTTTGTTTGTTTGTTTAGGTTTTAAGGCGTAAAACCCTAAGGTTATCAACGCCTAGACACTATATGCATATTCAACCTTTATAAGAAAGAACTATTAGGTAATGGGTGATTGAGAGAAAGAAAAAAAAAAAATAATAAATAAATAATAAAAAAAAAAAAATAAAGAAAGAAAAAAATATTTTTATGTAAACAATAGTTTAAAAAGCTAACATTAGTAATGCTAACTGACTAGGAATGGTCTTTATAATTTCGATAATAATGACTGCTCCTTAAGAAAATCAAAAACTAATTCAATGGTTTTCTCTCTATCACCCAGCACCGCTGAAATATTCGGTGTCAAGATGGCTGTAAATAAATTTATAAATACTATCAATCTTATTTAGCATCTTAAATAGTTACAATATGTTAAAATGTAATAAATCTAGTACATAGCGATTTCTATGGTAAGTTGGTCCAACTTTATTTCAACTCGTATTTAGGAAACCGTTATAACCAATTGTAACACATGTGAAATTATTAAGACATGTTTTGTAACTTTTGTAACGACTGATATATTTTGTATTAGCATCTGAATAAGTGATACATTTATAATCTATATTCTTTAGCTATATTTAATTTTTATATTCAATAAAGCACCCACTACCTTCCATTCATCATCCAATTACTTTATTTCCCAAGTCTTTTAACACCTTTTTTTTATTCCATCTTAGTCGACGTTTCGGGGTTGTTTCCCCATTTTCAAGACTGAAACTTATTCCTTGCTACAACATTTTTCTTTATTCATTACATCTTATAGCACACTGCTACTTGTCTATAGCAAGGAATAAGTTTCAGTCTTGAAAATGGGGAAACAACCCCGAAACGTCGACTAAGATGGAATAAAAAAAAGGTGTTAAAAGACTTAGGAAATAAAGTAATTGGATGATGAATGGAAGGTAGTGGGTGCTTTATTGAATGTTCCAATTAAGAAAACTTCCACAAAAATTAAAAAAGAAAAGAAATTTAATTTTTACTTTCACTTACTATATATAGTAAGGGGAAGTATTGCGATCGTGAAAATTTTCGAATTCCAGTTTTCAACGGAAATACACGTTTTAGGGTCCCCTGAGTCCAAATAACCAAGTCCCGCAAAAAGGTCTGTGTGTGGTAACTCCCGGGCGGAAACGGTAAGTCCTATGAAACTGAAATTTCATATTTAAGACAACTATAGAGACTATAGAGACGTGACAAAACTTTTTTCATCTAAATGAGCCTACCAGAAGAGGCACTTTATACCAAGCATTTTGCACCTTTTTTCGATTTTCTCAAAAACGGTTCCGACGATTTTGATTAAACTCGCTATATCGATGTAAAATTTAATGGGCTTTAATATCATGTAGGTTTTATTTAGATAAAAATGGTCTGACAGGGCTTAAATGCCGATATTTTAAATTGTCTTCCCCTAAAGTACCTTTAATTTTGTAGATTCAATAATAATAACTAGATTATCTTGTTAACGCTGATGAAAAACTGGTAAATATATAAATTGAATAAATTCGATACCCGACTAAAGGAGAAAACAGAAAAAATATTTTTTTAATGCAATTTTTTGTTTTTGAACATAAGATCAGTAATATAACATGTATGATATACCGTTGGTAAGCTAAAGATTTTAGAAAAAATATCATCTGATACACAAGCTTTTAAAAGTTAATAGAGAGTGATGAAAAGAAGATAAAACTAACTGATTATTTTAGATAATAATATAATAGATTTTTTAATAAAACACATGTTTCTATAGAAATTTAATTTGATTAATTCCTTAATAATTTCACGTATTTTTATTTCTAACTGTATTTGAAAATCCTTTCATTGATTTTAAAAATTGAGGTAAGTGAAAGTCGTGTGTTGCCCGCACCAGATTTTTATATATCATATACATACAGTCAAAATACGATTTATTGTACTTTGTAATGTATATTTAGTTAGCATCATCTATATTATTATTATTTTCTCTGGATATGGTATTTCTTATCTTAACTTTACTTTATCAATTTTACTATCAACTAATTCTTATATTACTTCATTGTTATCTTAGTTTTTATGAATTCCTTCTTCTCACTTTTCGATTCTCTAATTTAAAATTTTATTGTTTCTTAATTGAAATTTCTTAATTTTCTAATGGCCATTTATTTTAATATCATGACCTTTTATTTGTTATTCAACTCTTTAAGTGTACATTGTTATTTTTTAAGTCTGATGAAGGCCTGCAATGTGGGTAAAAACGTTGGTTGCTCAATAAATAGTTTTCATTTCAATTTGAACGCCACCGAAACTATCTCATTAATATTTATTCTATGCCGTGATGTAGTAAACTTTTTTTTTTTTGCGAAATAAATTTACTAATTTAAGTTATAGTCTGACGACCATATTATAACGTTGTTAAATTACATTGAACAAAATTTATAAAATCTGTTAAACTAAGCACATTTTTTTTATTGAGACTTGGTTCTTATTTCTATTATTGTGTTTTACGAATAAGGCCATCAGTAATCTTACTATTAAAATAAAATATTTTATTATGAGCACCTCTATTAAATATTATATTTTTTATAAGGTGTAGATTCTTTTAGGTGAAGGTCAATTTTTATGAATAAAACTGGAGGCTGATTTCTACTTCACCACTCTTTTATTGAAAATAGTTGCACTACGTTTCGGCTACAATGCCATCTTCAGTTGCAATGGAACTAATTTCATCTAAAAGTACAAAATATTGTCAAATTCATAAATAATCATCTTAAGAAGATGGCATTGTAGCCGAAACTTAGTGCAATTATTTTCAATAAAAGAGTGGTGAAGTAGAAATCAGCCTCCAATTTTATTATATATATATATATATATATATATATATATATATATATTTTTTTTTTTTTTATATAACTTCTTTATTTAAATCAAATTACAGAAATTTTTACAGTGCAACTTAAATTCACTATCCCACTAATGCAATCCCTTGTGTGGGAAAGGATTTCACCTGCGGCAACTCAATGGAAGTACAATAAAAAACAGTAACACAGTACACAGTAAGAAACAATATAATACTTTAATAACATAAAAAAAAAATATATATATAATATATATATGTATGTATGTATGTATACATATAAAGGAACAGTAACACAGTACACTGTAAGGAACAGTAATTGACTAAGCCAAAAATCAACACAAGGAAGACATATATACAAGATATAAAATAAAGGCACGTAAATACAAAATTGAGTTATATAATACTTAAATAATATTTTAAAAAAACGATAGTAAATAAATAGTAACACAGTACACAGTAATTTACTAACCCATGTATTATACCAAATATTTATAAAAATCAACTACCTCCTAAAACTTATTTTCTAACCAATAAAATTGTACGTCTACTCACAGTTAAAAAAACAACTGTAATTCCATGAAAAAAAAAAAAAAAAAAAGGTCTATAATTCTGTAACTAAACACAAGGCACCATATCCATTACCTTGGGTTGTGAAATAGGTTGCCAACTAACTATAGCCGCCTACAAGATAGGATCAGTACCAATAACTGTTATAAGAACCAATAACAAACAGCCTGTGCGTTTGGTATCCTCCCATTTATATATAGAGCTGTAATTGCACCACCGTACTTCCGTGAGCACCTGCCATGCATCTGCCGTGCATCTAGGATTCTGCAGGTGTTACCCATGTGCATGGATATGCTAGAATAATTAAGATATTTAAACGACTTCAATAATTGAATCAAAACTGAATGATTTGCATGTATTACACAACTACGCCTATTAATAAATTGGGTCACCTTGGGTGTAGTGGTTAGCATAACAGTCTCCTATGCCCAAGGTCACGGATTCAAACCTAGAACGAGATCCTAGGAGTTTTTAATGGGAGTGAATAATTCTTGGTTATGGCGTCCTTTGGATGGGACGTAAAATGGTGTTCCCGACCCTGTGCGATGTCAGGTAGGATCTCTATCTTAATAAAATCTGGATGGGAAAAATTTATGAATCCCAATTTTTATATAAAATCACATTTAAATTATTATAATATGAAATTATTTAAAATAAAAAAACCTTTATTGAAAAATGTTGATTAGGCCATTAAGAATTGAGTTCTTAAACTATTACTGTTAAATTTAATGACTGAGATCATATTATTATCGATATAACATAATATGTTTTGTACAAACAGACAACTAGAATTATTTATATAAAAAATGTCGATTGTTTTTTTAATATTTTTTTTTTCATGTTGATGCACCATTTGTTGAGAAGCTCATTTCTTAAATGTCAAGTTACTTAATACATTTTTTTAATAAATTGATATTTTCACATACTTGTACGCTATTTATTTAGTTTCATCTAAGCCCTTCATCCAATTAATCTACCGAAAACTTAAGTGTTTTAAAAATTCCTATTCTAAATAATTTTTTAATTCATTTGATATCATTCTAAATCATACAATATACATTTTCTTTCGCAACGTAAATTTGTTAATTAAGTAAAAAGAAATTATAAATTTCAAAGGAAAAAAAAAAAAAAAGAAAGAATCAAATTAATCGGTTTAATAATAAATCATTGACAGATTTGGGCCCTTACTGTAAAATTTCCTAAAGTGGATTAATTACGTTTTTGAAACCGTCGTCTGAATCGATTTTTATAGTTGTAGTGAAGGATAGAATCATTCTTTATTTCTTTACTGTACTCAAAAAAAGTCCCGCTTTACCGCCTTATATTGTTTGTTATTTTACTGCTATAATATATATTGATAACACTTATTGCTCTTAAAAATTTTATGAGGGCCTCCATTTTATTGAAATAGTTCATTGACGAATCGAATGTAATCGTGGCAGAGTGCTCTGAAGATCTATTCCATGACAAGCAATATAAACCTTTATTTAACTTCTCCTCTCTCAGTATCCAGCTTTAAATTAATTTATCCCAACCCATCCTAACACTTTCCTTTCTACTTATGCTGATGACACGTGTATGCTATCGGTAGATAATGATCCCTTTACTGCCTCCCACACTCTTCAATCCCACATCCGAGACCTTGAAGTATGGTGTCAGAAATGGAGGATTGAAATTAATTATAACAAATCCCACCTAATAACCTTTACCCTTCGCTGTAAACCTATGACTTCCTGCCCCACAGTATCCTTTAATGACACTCCACTAGCCCCCTGTTAAACAAATTCGATACCTCGGACTCCACCTTGACAAGCGTCTGACTTGGAATCCCTGCCCGACGTTTTCGACTACTCCAACACTTACTGGACAAACGCTCCAACCTTCCACTTAATCACAAAAGACTTATTTATATGACCATCATAAGACCGATATGGACTTACGGAGTAGAGCTATGGGGCTCTACCAAACCATCAAATGCTTCTCCTATCCAATCCTTACAATCCAAAATCCTTAACGCTCCTTACTTTGTCACGTATAAGCTCATCCATAAAGACCTTAATATCCCATATGTTACTGAATTAGCCCGAACCAGATATCAATCATTCCATGAAAAACTCCATTTCCACTCTAATCCACTAGTTTCTATCCTATCATCCTCTTCGATTCCTGATAATCCTCCGAGGCGTCTGAAAAGAAGATGGCCTGGAGACCTTCTAGTTAAAAATAATTTTGGAGTGCTGCCGATAGGTGGCATCTCTTCATGTATTTCATGTCAGATTACTATATCCATCACATTTACTTGTTGCATATAATTATAAAGTTGTAAATATCAATTAATATTACCATAAATTAACTAACTAAAAAAATTAATTTAGTTTTTATTATATTACCATTATTATGCATTGAATTTTAATTTTGTATATCTTTATTTAAAATTATAAAAATGAATAGACGTATGTAAAATATTTACAATATTATGATCAGCACTTAACTTTTGACTTATCTCTTTTTTCAGATGTTTGCAGTACAGAAATCATCAGAAAATTTTGAAATGAAGCTTACTTCATGTTTGAAAATTATTTTAATATAACTATTACTGTAAGTTTTATCAGATAATTGTATAAATGTTCATAATAAAATTATTAAAACCAATATGTGTACTATATTTTTTCCCGATTTCGTTTTTACTTTGACTTACTATAGTAAGTAAGTAAGTATTGTGATCGTGAAAATTTTTGAATTTCAGTTTTCAACGGAAATACACGTTTTAGGGTCCCCTGAGTCCAAATAACCAAGTCCCGCAAAAAGGTGTGTGTGTGGTAACTTCCGGGCGGAAACGGTAAGTCCTATGAAACTGAAATTTCATATTTAAGACAACTATACGCCCGAAACGTCACAAAACTTTTTTCATCAAAATGAGCTTACCAGAAGAGGCACTTTATACCATGCATTTTGCACCTTTTTTCGATTTTTTCGAAAACGGTTCCGACCTTTTGATTAAACTTGCTATATCGATGTAAAATTTAATGGGCTTTAATATCACGTAGGTTTTATTCTGATTAAAATGGTCTGACAGGGCTTAAATGCCGATATTTTAAATTTTCTTCTCCTAAAGTACCTTTAATTTTGTAGATCCAATAAAAATAACTATATTATCTTGTTAACGCTGATGAAAAACAGGTAAATATATAAATTGAATGAAATCGATACCCAACTAAAGGAGAAATGCAATTTTTCGTTTCTGAACATAAGAGCAGTAATATACATGTATGATATACCGTTGGAAAGCTAAAGATTTTAGAAAAAAATATTATCTCATACACAAGCTTTTAAAAGCTAATAGAGAGTGATGAAATGAATATAAAACTAACTGATTATTTTAGATAATAATATAATAGATTTTTTAATAAAACACATGTTTCAATATAAATTCAATTTAATTAATTCTTTAATAGTTTCACGTATTTTGATCTCTAACTGTATATTTGAAAATTCTTTCATTCATTTTAAAAATGGAGGTAAGTGAAAGTCGTGTGTTGCCCGCACCAGATTTTTAAGTTTGTGGATCATCATTTATAATTTTACAATATTACTATTTTCTTTTCTAGGACAAATGTTTCATAGTTTTGACCTTACTTCTTGTTGAATCTGTTCTACGTTTATTTGCGCGCGTCCTATCTTCAATATAGCTCATCATATCATTATAATATATTTTTTTCTTATCTCCTTCAATGTTGAAAACTCTAGTAACAAAAAAAAGCAATGTTGCAAAAAACAAATTAGTGCAACAGTACAGGCCTTATCCGAACTTACACTATACCTTTGAGGCATTATAAAATAACTTCAGATATAGTATATTTATAGTTTATAGCAAATTTCCATTTAAATATTTTGAACGAGAGTAAATATGCAAAATTAAAAATAAATTCTGTACCTCTGCAACTTTTGAAGGGTCTTGGGTACATATCGAAATTCGTACCGTAGGAAAACGGCCGTGAAATGAGATGATTTGATCAAGATCACACTCACCCACCACTATTCCTCTCCAATTTCGGGTACCCACTTTTTTAAACCCCAATAAGGGTCTCCATACCCCAGGGTCGCCTCCCAACACAAAAGATCTGGAGCACAGGAATCTAGTGCTTTGTCCACTAGACCACGCTACTCCTAGACGAAAATAGAATCATTTTTTTTACAAAATCTTCTCTTCTTCTTCTTCTTCCAGTGGCGCGACAGGCCGTATAGGCCCTTAGCCCCGCGGTGTAATCTCCGGGGTGATTACTCTCACGTTTCTTTATGTATTTTATAGGGTAGGGTTATCACCTAATTTTGTGAGTGGCCACCATTTGGCTGACGGGTCTCACATACCCAAGGGGGAGGATGTGAGTGAATCTCCATTTATTGAATGCTTAAAAAACTAACAACCTTTAGCGTAGGAGACTAGCTCGCTAGCTAATCTGCCACAATATAAAATATTAAATAAATTTTTTTTTTTTTATTTATTATTAAAAAAACAAAACATTTTTCCACCTCAGAGGTCTGGACGAACCAACTTAAACTATAAACCAGTTATAAACTATAAAACATGTGCAGCCAAACTGCCTCCTATTAGAACTAAATAACTCCGCGAAAATTAAATTTATTAGGACTAATAGCTGAAACTTTAGAAGGTAAAGAAAACAAATCAGTGAAATAGTTCAAATATATAAAACATTTATCTCATGGTAATGAACTCCAGAAGCAAAAGAGAGAAGAAAAAAAATGTTTTTGATGATTCCAAACCAACGTATAGACTAGTCGTGTAATTGGATTTTTTGAACCTTCATAAAAACATTGGAAAAGTGAACTCCCTTGACATTTAGAGAAATTGACTGCAAGAGTGGGAACATTTTTTGTGGCATAACATACTATAAACTTATATCAGTACGCTCAATAAAAACAGAATTTTCAATGCGTTCTTCGACATTTTTTTTTCTTTTTCTGCGTTCTCCGATATTGACATGCATTACTTGTTCTAATCTACGTGTCATGCCATTTACGCATACAGTAAACCCTCTTTTTAACGAACACAGTTACAACGAACACCCGTTTATAACGAACTATCGTTGCGGTCCCTTGAAAGATTAATAGAAAATTATGCTTTCTCCTCGTTTATAACGAAATATTCTCTTACAACGAATTTTGTGGACCTCAAAATTGAATTTGTTAGGTTATTACGAAAAATAAATTAGAAAAAAATTACGATACGTCTTAATTTCCAGTAAAGAGCGGCGCCTTTCTGTCCAAATCCTTCTTACCTCTTCCTTCTATTCAGCTCAATTCTGTGATTCACAGTCTGTGACATCTTCTGGTTCCTAGAGTTTCAGCTAGTTTTTCTGTTTTTAATGCCTTTATTACATGCTTTAATTCGAGTTTCCGACGAGGGCAAGAGAAAATTCATTGATTTAAATACAAGGTTGGCGATTCTCCAAGAAGTGGATAAAAAAATTGAGTCGAAATCGAAAATTTCGGAAAAATACGGGATATCAAAATCTCCTCTATCAACGATTATCGCTAATAAAGATAAAATCGATGGCTCCATTGTATCTTCATCGAGATGTGCAAAAAAAAAAAACAAAAAAAAAAAAACAATTTTTTTAATTTCAACTTTATATGAATTGCTGTGATTTTGTATTTTTAATGATGGTTTATGTTAATCTTAAAGTATTATGTAAAATGTGAAATAAGATAAATATGTACATAGTGCATAGTTTTAACTGCTTTTTTACTTTCACTTACTATATATAGTAAGGGGAAGTATTGCGATCGTGAAAATTTTCGAATTCCAGTTTTCAACGGAAATCCACGTTTTAGGGTCTCCTGAGTCCAAATAACCAAGTCCCGCAAAAAGGCCTCTGTGTGTGTGTGTGTGTGTGTGGTAACTCCCGGGCGTAAACGGTAAGTCCTATGAAACTGAAATTTCATATTTAAGACAACTATACGCCCGAGACAAGACAAAACTTTTTTCATCAAAATGAACTTACCAGAAGAGGCAATTTATAATTTGCATTTTGCAGCTTTTTTCGATTTTCTTGAAAACGGTTCCGACGATTTTGATTAAACTCTCTATATCGATGTAAAATTTAATGGGCTTTAATATCATGTAGTTTTTATTTTGACTAAAATGGTCTGACAGGGCTTAAATGCCGATATTTTAAATTTTCTTCCCTTAAAGTACCTTAATTCTGTAGATAAAATATCGGCATATAAGCCCTCAGACCATTTTAATCAAAATAAAACCTACATGACGTTTAACCTTTTTAAATTTTACATCGATGTAGCGAGTTTAATCAAAATAGTCGGAACCGTTTTTGAGTTAATCGAAAAAAGGTGCAAAATGCATGGTATAAAGTGGCTCTTCTGGTTAGCTCATTTTGATGAAAAAGGTTTTGTAACGTCTCGGGCGTATATTTGTCTTACATATGAAATTTCAGTTTCATAGGACTTTTTGTTTCCGCCCGGGAGTTACCACACACACACACACACACACACAGACACACACACACACACACACCTTTTTGCGGGATTTGGTTATTTGGACTCAGGGGACCCTTAAAATGTGTATTTCCGTTGAAAACTGGAAATCGAAAATTTTCACGATCGCAATACTTTCCCTTACTATGTATACTAAGTGAAAGTAAAAAAACACACAGAAAACAAAACTAATTGATTGTTATTGTACAACTTAATAAACCTTTGTGGGCAGTTAATGCAGATGACTGCATTATAATCAACCTCCGAAGACGGACGCCAATTCATTCGCCAACTAAAAAAGAAGATACGCTCCTTGAGGACAATCACTACCAGTTAACGACCCTGGAGAAGACATTTTTTTTTTTCCTAAGCGGCTAAGAACCTGAAGCATTGACTGCTGCCTATAAAAGAAGAAATCCCGCAGTAATCCCCAACAGACAGTAGCGACCCTATTAAGAAGAGCTAGAACCAACTGGGGGGCACTGTCCCCAGAAATCCCCCCTGCGTTCTCCTAATGGGGTCCATCCTGTTTGCCTTTCTGCCTCCTTCCGATTTAATTGTCTTCTTCTGCAGGAGTATATCCCTTCGATTCTGTCACTGTTGAGGCAGGATCTCCATGCTAACCAGAACTTATTGGCTGTTTTTCATCAATATTACAAATCCACATTTAAATTATAATGCAAATATATTATTAGAAGAAATTGTATCTCAACCTATGAATGGCCATCGGGTCAGTGCAAATTGAGTTCGTCCTGCTTCTAGGCCAACTGTCGTGCAAGGAGGTGATTAGTCCAGGATCGTGCACAACCAACCGGTATTTTCCCCATTTTGTGTAACCTTTTAATAGAAGCCAAGCAAGATCTCCATACTCATAAAGAAAATATTCTTTTTTTAATTTTACCCTAAATACGCCTATAAAATAGTTATTTTTAAAGATAGGAAAAACAATTATTAGTGTTTTTAAACCAAAATACCGCTAATAATTCTAAAAAAGAAAAGAAAAAAAATACACAGTTATTCTGGAAGATAGAGAAAAACACGTATAGAAGTTTTAGAATCAGTAAAGCACGATTAGAAAAAGAAAAAAAAAATCTGGTGCGAGCAACACACGACTTTCACTTACCTCCATTTTTAGAATAAATTAATACATACAAATACAGTTAGATATAAAAATGAGTGAAATCATTAAACAATTAATTAAATGGAATTTCTATAAAAACATAAGTTTTATTAAAAAATTGATTACCTTATTATCTAAAATAATCACTTGTATCAATTGATTGTGTATGAGATAATATTTTTTCTAAAATCTCAAGCTTTCCAACGGTATATCATACATGTATATTACTGTTCTTATGTTCAAAAACAAAAAATTGCATACAAAATATATTTTTTCAGTTTTCTCCTTTAGTTGGGTATCGAATTTATTCAATTTATATATTTACCAGTTTTTCATCAGCGTTAACAAGATAATCTAGAAATTATTATTGAATCTACAAAATTAAAGGTACTTTAGGGGAAGAAAATTTAAAATATCGGCATTTAAGTCCTGTCAGACCATTTTTATCTTAATAAAACCTGCATTATATTAAAACCCGTTAAATTTTACATCGATATAGCGAGTTTAATCAAAATCGTCGGAACCGTTTTTGAGAAAATCGAAAAAAAGGTGAAAAATGCATTATATAAAGTGCCTCTTCTGGTAGGCTCATTTTGATGAAAAAAGTTTTGTCACGTCTCGGGCGTATAGTTGTCTTAAATATGAAATTTCAGTTTCATAGGACTTACCGTTTCCGCCCGGGAGTTACCACACACACACACACACAGACCTTTTTGCGGGACTTGGTTATTTGGAATCAGGGGACCCTAAAACGTGTATTTCCGTTGAAAACTGGAATTCGAAAATTTTCACGATCGCAATACTTCCCCTTACTATATATAGTAAGTGGAAGTAAAATGAAATCTGCCTATATATATGCTTTGTAATTTTGGTATTTTCGAAGATAGACAAAAATTTATTAAGTGTTTTTCAACCAAAAAAATTAGATACGCAAAAATTGGGAAAAAAGGGAAAAAAAACGAAAAACAATTAAATTTTAAGTATAAATACGCCCACAACTCAGTTATTTTTAAAGATCGTGAAAATTATGTGTGAATTTTTAGAAACAATAAAGCGCGATAAACAAAGAAAAGCGAAAAAAAATTGGAATCTTAATAATAATAAATAAATAAATTCTTTATTATTCTGGGACAAGTCCCTTTAGAGAATAACTTTGACATAACATATAAATTGGGTTCAGAGTCTTGAGCAATTAATTATTTATAAGAATTTTACTAAAACTAATCGAAAACAGACATACGCAAATATGCAGAAATTAAAATAAAATAGAGCATTTACAATTTAAATGTACAGCTTTAAGGTGAAAGAGGTGCTGCAGGAAATTTCGGAAATATGGTTCTTGAAGGAGAGGGTTTGATCAAAGGTTACTCCCGATTCCTGACGGTCGGGTAAAACTTTAAGGGTTAGGGGAAGATGGTGTGGGATATGTGGAAAAAGTTTTCAAAGAAGTGATGGGATCCTATTACGATGCCAATTTTGTTGTTTTTTCAAACATTAATTTCAGTTTATTGACTACAGTCCAGTGACTTATTGGATCTAAGTCCTCTTGTAGTCTTTTTGTTGCTGGTAATAGGTCGGAAGGTGGAAAGGAAAGGTAAATTTGGAAATCGTCAGCATACATGTGTTATTTAGAGTGGTTAATATGGAGAGGCAGGTCATTAATATAAATAGCGAATAGGGTAGGAGATAGAGACGACCCCTGTGGGACACCGCAGGAAAGTGGTTGTTCTGGCACTACTACGTACTGAGAACGATTGGAGAGAAAGGATTGAAATCAGCGCAAAGCACTGTTGGATACTGGAAGATTTTGGAGTTTGGTAAGAAGGATGCTATGGTTAACCATGTCAAACGCCTTTGAGAAATCGAGGAGGATAAGAATTGTTATTTGTTGGATGTTATTTGTTAGTTGTCTCCTTGTGTTGTTTTACGGAGAGCGGATTGGATAGAATAACCAGATCGAAAACTGTCCTCGGATTGGAGAGGACTAAGGAGGGAGTTTTCTTCTAAGAGATTTGAGAAGGGTTTGAACAAGGCGTTCGAGCGGTTTTGATAGATAGGAGAGAAGAGAAATAGGACGGGAATCTTGCGGTGAGGTAGGATTTGGAACTTTACTTAGTGGTCGGACGAGGGCAGTTTTCCAGGAAGAAGGAAAAATTGAATTTTGTAAAGAGAAATTATAAATATAATAGAGTATCGGTATGAGGGATGGGAGGCTGGATTTTATTAGTTTTACAGGGATATTGTCAGGTCCTCTTACCTACATATACACTCCGTTATTTTTGAAGACAGACAAAAAATGTACTAGTGTTTTTTAACATGAAAACCGTGAATAATAAGAAAAACAAAATTACCCTTGAAAAGCATTCATTTATTTTTCATTCCGTTCAACAACATCGTTATCGGAAGATTTTATTTTTTGTTGTATAATATTTCTCCTTCTTTCTTATTTCCTTATTTTATATAATAACTTATTATGTTAATTTTGTCTTTTGGCAACACATAATATATTATTTTGTTTCAATGTGCAGCCTGTTATTCTTGAGGGACCCAGTCACAGAATACATTTTTTTTTTCTATTCTATTCTATTCAGACTCTGTTATTTTTGAAAATAGAGAAAAAAGTTATTAGTGTTTACTAACCAAATTTTCAGCGTTTTTTATTTCGTCATAATAAAAGTTTCACAACAGGGACATTAATATAATAAATAAATGGCTATCTACCTTTTTTTTATGAAAAAAACAAAACAACAAAACAATGAAGGTATAAAATTAACTCTTCCAAAATGTCGAATAAGTTCTTAAAATTTTATCGTCCGATGGGTTTTTGAATATTCTATTTAATCAACAATCAGTAAGGTATTAAGAGAGGTAATTTTTTTTTTTTAATTCATAACATATTTCATAACATTCTGTGTGACTTTTTAAAAAATATATATACAAAATTTTCATTTTATTTTTTTTTATTTAATAGTTCAAAAATTAATAGATGAAAATGGAGCTTCAGATGTCAAAATCTTCTCAAAAACCTGAATAAAGAAAAATATATCATACGGATTATTTTTGTGTAAATTACCCCAGTTTAAAGATTTATAGCAAAGAATGACGTTGCAATGACACCTGAAATAAGCTCAACTGATTTATACAAGTCCCTAACAGGAGCAATGACATGAGAGTGAAAAAGTTGCCCGTTACAGAGATCCGTTGCCGCCTTCCTGGGGCTCATAAAGGCCTTATATTAAAAGACAAACCCGCCATCAGTCTCCTGATCCAGTATCATTTGATCTTTATTGCACCTGAGGTGGTTCAAGTGGCACTTACATATTTTAGGTTTACTAATAAAGTATGGAAGTTGGGGCATTTTGTCTTCCAGGCAACATGGCGTAAGCATAATTTAAGCGGATTTTGAGGGAGACGAGCAATGTCATTTAAACGTTAATATATTTATTTTATTCATGTATTTTTTTAGTTATATTTAATTAAATTTTGTATTGAGAGGAGAAGTTAGTTGAGAGTGCAGTCAAATTAACACTCAATTAAGTAGAAACGTAATATAATAATGCCGACGTTCTGGCCTAAATTTTAGGCATTCTTCAGAGCTATAAAACAAAAGATAACAACCATTAGTACAATATAATTGTATACGCTGGGCTATCCGTGAAAGAATAATACTTCCAAGTGACAACTCAAAATTGAGGGTGGTTCTATTGAAATAAATAAGTGGACTGTATAGATTTAAAATAAATAAAAATAATGAAAGCAAACGACGAATCACAATACATTTAATACACTGAAATACATATGAACAAGATAAGAAACAAATTAACCTAATACATTTATATAAGAAAAAAATGAACCTAATTATAATTAAACAGCTGTAAGAAAATGTAGGAAACAAAATAAACCTAATTAAAATATTGTAGAAAATAGAAGAAACAAACTTAACTTAATTAATGATTAAAGATGTAAAAAAAAAAAATAGTTATCAAAATTAAACAGTTTCTTGAATAAAAATTAAGAAATTAAATGTTCCATTAATAGATAAAGATAGGTTATATTCACGTAAAGATGTCCAGTTGAGTGTTGAAGAAAACGACCGCAGGGCGGCTTGAACGAAGTCGTCTTGAGTATTGAAGAAAATTACCGCAGGGCGGCTTGGACGAAGTTCTCTTGGGTGTCGAAAATGACCGCAAGGTGGCTCTTCCAAGTTCCAAGGGGAACGATGAGAAGATGAAGAAATTCGTTTCCTAACGTTCAAACGTTGAGAGGAATCTTGGGTCTATATACGGCACATCTTCACCGCTCAGACGCTAGCTTAAGACTCTACTGGCCACGAGGCAGTAAAAAAAAAAATTGAAAACGATCGTCTTCTTTTTCTTTCTCTTCTACTCAAAACTTTTAATTATATTTATAATAACTATTTTTAAAACAGATAAAAAATAAAGATTAATACAAAAATGATCTATTGATAAATATCATGAATTTATACTGTTTAAATTATACAGTTTTCCTTTTTTTTTCCATCAGACCATAACATATGGCGTGAACAATAATATATAAAGATGATAAGTAAAAGAAATTGTACTGATAATTAGAAACAAAATGAAACATTAGTTATGTTAATTGGCGAATATTCAGATTATAACAGAGTTAAATGATGTGCAAACATTTTTTTTTTTTTTTTAATATTGCTTTATTGAGAAATAATACAATCTGCCACTATCTTGGGCAATAAGTATTAGGGCTTAAAGAATTCATTCATTCCTTATGTACAAAGTAAAACAAAGAAATAATAAAATAAAACAATTAACCTAAATAACAAATGAAAAAAATAAATAAATAAATTTAAAAAAATAGATAAAGTAAATGAAATAAAATAAAATGATTATAACCATGGCCACATTCATACATATATATACAATATTTGCATACTTCCTTTGGGAACCCTGAATCGAACCTCTGCATTCAAAAATGGATGCCGAGGCACACTGTAAGGAGATCCCAGCGCCTCTCAGTCAGCCGCGTCACCAATCTAGTCAGTGGAGAATGAGTGAGGGCGCTAGAGCCACACACTCTCAGGCATGAGTAGAGAAGTTGGCCATTGCCAGCACTCCAGTTGCTTATTTATAAGAGATCTCTCGGCCACTGCCGCCTCAACCTACGAGGAGGGTTGTAAGGATGGTTGGTACCAGATAGGGATTGTGCCAAGGGATTAGGAAGAAGAGTAAGTTTCTGGTGGAAGGTTGAGAATTTGGATGGGATGAGATCATGGACATAAGGGATCTTGAGGTCATGATGTAAGGTCTTGTTTGTAACATAATAGGGAGCATTGACTATTGTTCTAAGGACTTTGGACTAAAAGGATTGGATACGTTTGATATTTAGTAGTACCCCATAGTTCAATTCCGTAGGTCCACATAGGTTTGAGAATTGTCTTGTAAATTAATAGTTTGTTTTCAATGGAAAGTTGTGATGTTCTGTTCTGTAGTCTATATAACTGTCCGTATCTTCTGTTGAGCTCTTGTCTTTTAAGTCGAGTATGTGGGTTCCAGGTCAGTCTTAACTAAGAGCTACTTGATTTGAATCTACAATTTTTCTGAACCCTGAGAAAGAAGTTGTAGGTATTGACCTCCTCTTTCCCTCAAAATCAAAAATTTTAAACTCCCAGACCTTCTGCATTTTCCAACATTTTTTAAAATATATTCAGAATATGCTCTTGTTTCAGATTTTCTACAATAACTCGCTTCCAGTGCATTTTAAATAAAACATATTCTTTAGCAATTCTAAATATAATTAAATTACCTACACGTTTTAATATTTTGATGTGATTGGTACAGCTGATGAGATACAGAGTCGGGCGAATCAGAAATAGCGTAAAAAAATAAAATATTCAAAATGTTAGTTGTATCAGAGATTTTGAGCTTATAACTACTATTTTAAAGAATTTCCCATAAAAATGCATAATAAACAATTTTCAGAGGATTAAATTCGTTAAAGAGAAATATAGAAAACAAAATTATTTACTCTGAACAGTCGTCAACAGATACTGAAGGAACCGATTTCGAGAATATGGGTAGAAAACGTAAAATAGTGCTCTGTGTTCAAATAAATATCGCCGAATATAATATCATCTTTATTTCATCATACAAACAACATATAAGCCTAGTTGATATTCTTGAATGATAAATAAAAATAAAGGAAGAAAGATCTGAACTAATTTAAACATAACTTTATTTCCACAATTAAAAAAAAAAAAAAATAGATTTATTATTATTTACAACTGTAAAATAAAATACATCTAGTAAATGTATAGATACTACTTATCGGCAGATCTACAAAAACTTAGCTAAACCAGAAGTTCTCGAGGGCATCTTCTTTTAGACGCCTCGGAGGATTATCAGGGATTCAACAAAATACGATTGATTTTTTTTTTTTTTTTTAAATTATTTATTTAGAAATAATACAATCTTCCACAATCTTGGGCAATGAGTATTAATGCTATAAGAAGACAATCATTCCTTATGTACAGTAAATAAAAATTTCAAAGAAGAATAAATAAAGATTAAAATAAAATAAATAAATAATAATAATCTTGGTCACATTCATACATATATTGGGTTGATGCAAAATTAATGCAGGTTTTTAGTAGGTATTGTAAATACGCCATATCTTTACTTTAACCATATATATTTAATCAAAATAATTTCCATCGGAATCAATGCACTTTTGCCAACGTTCAACAAGCTTTCTTATTCCACCAGAAAAAAAATCCGAATCCCAGGACTCAATGAAATCACGAAAAGAATTTTCAATGTCGTCCTGGTTTTGAAAATTTTTCTCCCTCAAAAAGTTGTCCAGATGCCTGAAAAAGTGGAAGTCTGTAGGAGAGAGGTCAGGTGAATAAGGCGGATGTTGGAGAACTTCGTAGCCCAACTCGTGCAGTCGTCGAAGCGTTGGTTGTGCAACGTGTGGTCTGGCGTTATCGTGGAGCAGGATCGGCCCCTTCCGATTCATCAATGCTGGGCGAAGACGTTGCAATTTTTGAGTTCCGAGTTCCGCCGCCATTTCTCGTGTGGTTTTGGTTGGGTCTTCTTCCACTTTTGACCTCAGCTGGTCGTTGTCCAGAGCAAGATGACGGCCCCGACCTTCCTTGTCTTCGAGGTCGAAATCCCCTCTGCGAAACTTCTGGAACCAACGCTGCACCGTGCACTCATTAATAGCCCCCTGACCCCACACTTCATTAATATTACGAGCCGTTTGCGCAGCGCTGCGCCCTAATTTAAATTCGTAAAAATAAATTTGACGAAAATCGCACTTTAACATTTTCGATTCAAGACCTTTGAACACACTGAACAAAACGATTTTACTAAACAAATTCATGGTGAAAGAGAGGGTATTAGATAAGGTTTGTTTTGGTATAATAATGATCAATGTTAGGATTAGCTTTGTTTACACAATTGGAATTAAGATATTGCAATAGAGGAAACCTGCATTAATTTTGCATCAACCCAATATATATACAACATTTACATACTGCCCCTGGGATCTCCGAATCAAACCTACTCTTCGCCGTAGTAACCGAGTAGCAAATAGAAGACTTCTCATGGCCCTACCTTGACATTTTTTAACAATCGAATCAGTAAACATAACTTAGCTTCTTGGAATAGTCCTAACGGACATTCTAGTTCTCATATTTTCCGTTCCACGCAATGAGCGTTTTTTAAACTGGGAAACATCACTCCTTTAGGCAGCGTCTTCAGGTCGAGTCAAGTATGTATCTTTTTTCTTATTGATAAGGATCTTTTTTCATCGCCCATTTCTTTCTCCCTCTTTCCATACTCATATCTTTCTACGTTACATATCCTGACATATAATTATTAGTTTAATACTACATTATTTTAAAATTTAAATTATTTTTTATTCATACTGTTTCTCTTTTGTAATGACTATATATTTTTTTTTTTTTTATATATATATTACCTATACTCTTAACTATGTTTTTAATATATTACCGTCATATATCAACTCAAAATTGTTAATATTTAAAATTTTAATTGTTCACATATATTTCCTTTGTCATTTTTTTTCATTTGCTTAGTCTCTCTTTATATATTCGCATTACAATATTATCATCTTAATTTTGTTTATTTCCATACTTTATAACTGTCACCTTATTTCCATACTTTATAATTGTCATCTTATTATCATTTTACATTTAATTTTATTTATGTTCCCATAATTTATTACTGTCATATTATTATTATATACCTAACGCTTTATTAAGTCTATAATTACTATTGGTTGTTATCTTGTTTCTTTTAGCCCTGATGAAGATCCTACATTTTAGGCCGAAACGTCGGCACATAATTAAAATAACACTTATTTTAAATGTGTGTTTTTAATTTATGACCGCACCCCCAACCATCTTCCTCATGAAATAGTCTTTAAATACTATGTACGTAATCTATAGCTAAACATCTCTTAGTTTTCGTTCTATTAGTCTAGATGTGGTAAATATACATAATTTATAACCTGAACGGGTTTCTTCAAGATGGTGGAAAAGTCAAAATGTGTAGGTGAAAACGTTTTAAGTGGTGGTCAATTCATACTGCACACCTGAGAATCAAATTACACCACCTTTTGTAAGACAATAGTCTCTTTTAAGCTGATTGGCTATAAACCAATTTACATACAATTGTCTTAGTATAAAATTAGTAATCACAATATCAATTACAAAACGATGTTAAATGATTTTTGTAAGTATGTATTGCTATGTTTTTGCCCGGCTGCTTTTCTAAGGCAGCGGTAGCTTCAAAAACCAGCTTACTTACTATATTTAGTCAATATATAAACTATATTTAATGATACTATTGGATCTCCTTTCCAAAGGTATCGTGTTTACCAATCCAATAGGTGGCATGCAGGGTAAGATTAAAGCAAACAAAATTCAATTAATACGTTATTATAATTATTCACTAACACATAAAAATTATATCAACACATTGCCTAGAGCATTGATTGAGAATACTGAGGGACATTTTCTCTACTAACTTTGCCATACAATATTACAAATAACGATATACCTTCGAAACACTTAACCAGCTGGCGAAGGTGAAATCAGTCTTAGGTCCCCTTTCTTGGCATCATCCTCCAGCTGCTCTCAGAACCCCGACGGCCACCTCCTCTTCATGTAGATGGAACCCGACTCACTCTTCCTGAGGATAAAACTTGACTAACTCCTGGTTCGAATAAGACTGCCCTACGAATCTTCTCTCCCATCCTCTTCACCTCGGGTGGTCTGACATGGGAAGTACCCCGGTTGGCGGTACAGTCCTTGTGATCTTATTTTTATCTTTTGACCACCCTTAATATTCTTGTAGGCTGCCGCTGTAGGAAAACTCCCAGGGGCCTCTGGTACCGCTGGGGGGCCCATACCGATGGGAAATCTAGGGGGCTAGGTAAACACCTTTTGATGTTTTGCCGACAAAGGTTCGTTATCATTAATTGTTTAATATTAAAATTATTTAATTATGAACTCCCCTCCGTATCCTCAATACATTACAGTATAGTATTGTTTTGTTTGAATAAACAAATTTCCCTCAGGAGTCTGTTTCTCCCTAAAATGCACATACCTAAACATTTCGGGAACAATGCTAATCTATGCCACCTAAAAGTGTTTATTGAGGGATCGAACAGTAAACAAAACTGCTGTTTTGAGATGACCCAACAAATCCTAAAATTTCTCCCTAATTTGCTAATTAATTCAGCTGGTGTGCCAATTAATATTTAATTGATTATGTATTCCACAGAAGATCAGTTTACGAATGGCTGACTGCATCAAGGGAAGGAAAATTTTCCGATTTGTAAATATTATTCAATCGGGAATCGATGTTTTCTAGAATCCCTGATGAGTGGAAGGGACCAAGGCAACACCCCTGTGCAACTCCAACTCTGATAAATCAATGACCTGAATAGGGGTTTCCTAGCATTACATTAAAAAAATTGATCAAAAGATGTGTAACTTTTATCTCTACTTTACCCAACATAGTTTATTAATATCTTATTTTAACAGGAACGTTCAAAGTTGCTAAGTTTGGTTATCTATTGGCCACCTTAACCAGCCAGCAACCTATGCAAAGATGTGTTTTTTTTTTTTTCCAGTTTGGAGATTATACGATTGTAGATTAGTTTTGAGCACGCTTCAATTAAGTGTTTATATAAACAAAAACTCCAAAAAAAATTAAAAAAGAAAAGAAACTAAATTAAAAATGGACATTAGCACCAACCATATGACTAACAATTCATCTAATTTGAAGAAAAAAATAGATGAACTTTTAGATAAGCACATTATATCTTGAAAATGGGGAAACAGCCCCGAAACGTCGACAGATATGAAATAAAGTAATTAAGTGACATAAGGAAGTAAATGTGTGCTCATTAAGTGTTAACGCGATAATCCGGGAAATAATTAACGAGGGTTGGAAAATAAAACTCGGACATACACAAGTTGTGTTGCTATGATTACCAGCCCATCGAGGAATTCCGGGCAATAAAAAAGCTGACCAAGCAGCCAACACTGCCAGAATAGGAGAAGAGAGTGAAATTGTCCAAATTAATTAATTAACAGTAGAAGATTGATGCTACAATCGAAAAAAGGGTTGCTTGCGAACTGGACGGAAAAGTGGAAAGAGGGCAGAAAAAGTTAGCAGCAGTGAAACCTGATTGCAGTAAATGTTTAACTAGCTCCAGAAAGTCTAGGAAGGAAGAAATCCTACTGTGCAGATTGAGAATTGGTCATTGCCAATATACCCATGGGTACCTCCTAAAACGGTTAGAAGCACCCACTTGAACGAAATGTGACGTCATACAGAGTGTGAACCATTTGTTATTAGAATGCAAAAAATACAAAAACTTGAGAAAAGCTATTGGATTGCCACTCACCCTTAACCAAATACTCGGCGAAGAAGAAAAACATATATCCAAACTGTTTTAATATTTAAAGATTGTAGGGTACTACAACAGAGTATAATGTAATGTGATGGCGCCAATGACCCTGTAGGGTAGAGGCGGAAAACAAATTTAAAAAATAAATAAATAAAAAAAAATATAACTCTTAATTTTTTTTTTCAACTCCCCTTTTTCTTCTATGGTTCTTAAATGTATTTGAACATTTGAGGCAATTGAATGTCACGTGTCTCAGATTATTTTTATATTCATCTTCACATTTTGGAGATTTACTTGAAGTTATTATAACTAGATTTTGATAGTGTAATACGTACATTGGAATTCCCGAAAACAAATCACGCTCCATAAACCCTTACTGCCCCCAGTAATATTGAAATATTAGGCAATGAGGAGTCTGGAATAGAAGAGAGAGGGAGACAACCCTTGACAGTGACGGCTAGTTAGGCAAGGACGCGCTCAATTACCTCTCACCCCCTATTGTAGTCACCCGAAGCCTCAGCCGCTAATTCACTTATGGGACCACACCCCGCCGACATTCAAATCGATAGAGTCACGCTGGAAGGGTAATCTCTACTTTACTCGGGCGTGTCGGTCCAGAAGGGATAACCACGCTCCATCTGCTGGAGAACGAAGTCCACGTGTGAGAACTATACCGAGAGAGTATCGTAACTGTACCAGGCAACACTCAGGGACAAAAACAGTAAATGTACAATTTAAAAAGGCAACTAAATGCAGCAACATTTAAATCGGAATTTCGGTTGAAACACACACAAAAAAAAAAAAAAAAAAAAAAAAAAAAAAAGGTTCTAACATAAACATTGGCTGAAAATGAAAGTCGTATTAACGCTTATGGGTGTATTGGCCATGATGATTTTTTTTTTAAAATATATATATATATATATATATATATATATATATTTACAACTGTATATATTTACAACTGTATATACAAATACAAAAAGTAAAGTGGCTAAATTAAAACAACAGGAATGAATAGACATGTAAAGAATATACCCAGTGGTAGAACTTCAAAGTTAAGTTTATAAGCAGGTCTCAAGGCCACTGTCTTTTCAGACCCCTCGGAGGATTACCGGGAATAGATGTAGATGAGAGGTTACGGACAAGCGGGTTTGAGTGGGCTGGTAGTTTGGAATTAAAGGAGGTGTATCTATCGCGCGCCAAGTCTGCAAAAAGTGAGATATTTAGGCCTCCATGGACGAGTTTATTAGTTACAGAGTAAGGAGCATTAAGGATTTTTCGTAGGATTTTGGATTCCAAGGATTGGATGCGGGAGGAGTTTGATAGTTCAGTGGACCCCCATAGCTCAATGCAATAGGTCCAAATAGGTCTGATGATAGTGATGTAAATGAATTGTTTTGTAGTAAACAGGTAGTTTTGATCGTTTGTCAAGTAAGTGTTGTAGTAAGTGGTATCTGCAGGCAGTTTCTTGTCGCTTCAGTCTAGTGTGAGGATTCCAGGTAAGGCGTGGAGTCCAAAATTGCGACGAAGGGTAAAGTTGAAAATACGTAACCATCCCAATTTTTAAAAGATACCAAACATTTTCTACTTTGAAATATTAAACGTCATTCATTTCCTTAATTAAGAGACCTCATCCTATTTTATGTAGACCGGTGAAAAAAAAAAAAAAAAATGAATTACTGAAATTAAAGACTGTATTAACGATTAGGGAGCGGCATAGTCTAGTGTTTAGACCACTTGCTTAATATTATCTGGTCCTGGGATCGAATCTTGGCTATGACAGAATATTATTTATTATGTTAATTCAGACAGGAGGCGACCCTGGCAGACCAAGTCTCTGTAAATTGAGTACCCGAATTGGGGAAGAAACCTAGCCTTATTAGCTCATTGCACGGCCGTTAGCCTAGAACCAATAAGAATCTCTATATGTACTGAGCCCAAGACACTTCATGGGTTGTAGTGGTTTATCATCAATTCTAGGAGTAAGTATAGGTAATGATTAAATGACTTGGAACAAACGTGTAGAAAAACCATGCTTTGGTAATACCCCTAGGAGAAAGTTATGTCAGAATGTCTCGTGAACATATTTTCCTATTAGCTCTGGAAAGATTATTAAGAATTACGGAGAAAGCAAGAACTGCAGCCAATTGGTTAGTGTAACAATGGGATTGGTCGTAGAATGTATAATACTTGAGTACTTGAGAGAATCAGTGAAGACCTCAGTAGATGGAAACGAATTGTTCCGGTTAAACACGTTAGAAGAGAACACCGGGTGATGATCTCCTGCCTCACCTTTTTAGGACACACTAGGACCAAAGGATGAGGATAAGGGATTAATGTCAGAGTTAAGAACATCCTTAGCACATAGACACGAATTCGTAATTATATTTATCCCGTCTTTGCATATCAGGTTGCTGAGCAAGGTGCGCTGTTGTAAACTGTTTATTCTTCTCGGCAACACCTACCTATAAAAGTATGGAACTGTCATTAAGTGACGACCCCAAAAGGTGCCATCCTGAGGAAGTACTTCCTCACTGCATGTGGATTGGACTCTTAAACGTACTGTTCATGAAGCGCTGAGGACAAAGCTGCTAAAGGCGAAATTGTTCTACGTCCTGACGGAGAGAGATTTTTTCCAGCTAATGAATTGGAAAAAACTACTCCTATTACAAAGCCTTTTCGTACAGTTGAAAGGAATATAATCGTCCGATCGAATTCTTATTGAGTATGAGGAAAGATCCAGATAGAACTCCGAACAATGGAACATCAGAAGAGGCTACGTGCTGAATGTCTGAAGAAAAGCTGTCTACGAAGACACTAAGAATGTTTTTGGGTTTATAGAAGTTGTTGGGTTTTATATTGGACTCATTTCTCAACATTGTTTATCATTATAAAATAAAATTAATTACTTCCTTCAGATCAAATCAGCAATAAATTTAACTTTGAGGTCATTATGGATAATTTTACTGGTTACAAAGTAAGGAGCATTGAGCATCTTATGAAAGGTTTTGGGTCGTAATACGGGAAGAACTGAATGCTTTAGTAGAGCCCTTCAGCTCAACTCCGTAATTTAGGCCTTATGATAGTCTTTTGTAGTTAAGCGGAAGTTTAGAATGTTTGGCTAGTCTAAATATGCTCTTTAAATCACTTAAGCCTTTATTGGTTAAGTGAAAGGTTGAGGCGTTTGTCTTTTGTGAGTTTTGAAGTAGCCAAAAACGGAAAATTGGAAGAAAAAAGTGAAATGTGGATCGGAATAGGAGGAAGGAGCATTATAGTTTATTACCACTCACAGTTCACAAATAAATGTCAAGTTTACAGTAGAACGAGAACAAAAAATGGAATTGATTACCGAAAATTCGGACTTTTTTAGCCTGGGAACTGACATTTTTAATGATTTTTTAGAAAAAATATCAGAACCTCATAACTTAAACAATCAAAGCCAGATTCGCATCGAAAATAAATTGAGAACTTCATGGAAAATAAAATAAATACCTAGATAAATGAATGGTAATAAATATTTAATTACTTACTTATCATGAACAGATTTAGTTTTACTTAAAAGCCTTTCTTAAATATGACATAGATTAATGTTATTTTATTTGAAAAAATAAAATGCCTTATTTTTCTTCTTAATTTTATTAATAAATAAATAAAATAAAAACATTTAATAATGATAAATGTACGTAAACAATAAGTACTAAGCTGAAGCTGAAGCCGTAAATCCAGGACTAACAATGAGACCTGGAGACCCTTACTTCCCTCCGAACGACCTTCCAATAATTTGCTGGGACAGCCTGGAAGGAAATCTTGGTTTGCCCGTCCTTCCGGGTCCAATAATTGTGTCCAGTATTCTCGCCCCTTAAGGAAGGATACTTGAGGATTTCCTCAACATTACAATGAGTATAATGACAAAATTTATGGCCCTATGAGTGCGTCTTTCCTTTTAACTCCGTCAACTAGACTATATTTTTAATTATCACCCTCAAATTTATTATAAAAAATATATATTTATATTAATCGAACATATACACAAACAAACGACCTTCTACTACCCTAAGATATTTTAAGGTGGAATTATATACAATTGTGTGCTGTATGCGTTTTTTTTTGTTTGGCTTCTTGGCCTGTATTTATATAAATATTTAATGGGGAGATAATATATGGCAAAATGGTAATATTCAGTTTTTCAAGAATTAATTTTTTTTACTTTCTGGAGTCTCATTCCTTTATGTGTTAGAAGGTAGGATGATGTCATAAGTGTTTCCCTTTCAATTGATGAGTAAACAACACTACCTTTTAAAAATAAACGAACCACCTTCAAAACGTCTACTCGTTTACGCTCCAGAATGAGAAAATCTCATAATTTAAGAAAAAGTGACTTACATTTTGCCATCTTAGTATAGAAATAATAACATCCTTTTTATGATAGTTAAATTTTCGAACGTAAAACTTATCCAATCGTTCTAGATTTCAATAAGTAGTCCTTCAATTAGTATATTCTCCATATCAGTTAACGAAAAATACTTTAAATCATGATTTCAAAATCCTTACATCCTTGATCGGATTTCATCCAAATATTTAATATTTCGCAAAAAGCTTACTTATCTACCAAACACTATCTAGCTTTACCCATCCCTATAATTTTAAAATAATATTGCTTTATTGAGAAATAATACAATCCGCCACTATCTTGGGCAATGAGTATTAGAGATACACTAAAAGAAGTCATTCATTCCATATGTACAAAGTAAAATAAAATAAAGTGAGTTAACCTAAATAACAAATCAAAAAATAAAATAAAATAATGAAATAAAATTATAATAATCTTGGCCACATACATACCTATATAAAATATTTACATACTGCCCTTGGGAACTCCGAATCGAACCTTTGCACCCCGAAATGGATCCAGGTTTGTACCATTGTTGTCAGGAGATCCCAGCGCCTCTAAATCAGCCGCGTCACCAATCTAGTCAGTGAAGACTGAGTGAGGGCGCTAGATCCATAAAATTATCCACGAAGTTTGAAACTACAGTGGCCAAGAGATCCCTTGTAAATATGAAAAAGCAATCACTCAGGTCAATTGGCTCTAGCGTATCCTATCGTATTCCACCATCCCTCCAATAAAAATTACGCGCTGGAAGAGAAGCACTGGAATGTCCTGGAATCATACTTTGGCATCCATATCTGATTTTTAAGGATTGGTTTGTAGTTGACTATGGTGAATTTAAAATGTAAGGTATTAAGGTCTAATGTGGCCAAAGCTTATTTTATTAATTTTTTTTTAAATTTATTATTGTTATTTATAAAAACGAATGGTTCTCGCACGTTTAATAGCCATTCTCGTGAGTGGAACGGATTGCATTATTTTTCGAAGATCTAATTCATTAATAATAATTTACAATTTATTACATATATTTTCTTAAACCCATCTTTAAAAATAAGGCCAATGCTATGATAAAATTATTGAACCCTCCTTCTCCAATTTCCTCGCCCAGGGACCAGTAATCAATAATATCTTCTCTCTATAACTAACCCCTGGCTACTGGGGCTTATTGGATATTATTATATCTATATATATGTCAATAATATGAGAGTGGCCTGGAGATATCCAGGAGTTGCAGGAGTCAGCTGGAACTGTAACCTCATTTTGTAGCCGTGCGGTATATTTAATTCCGTTTCCCCTTGGTCATCAATATCTGTCCGTGGCCACATGTGTCTGCTTCTCTTCATTTTCGATATTCAATAAACTCTATATTGTTTAAACTGGTATAACTAATAATAATAAGTTTGTTTCTGTTATATTTAAGTTACAAATTATTCGAATCAGCATTAGTTTAAAATTAAAATTATTTAAGTGTGGACATAATTAGTTGACCGTTGAGAATTACTGAAAGGAATTAGTCCGGGTGGCGTTCATTAAATGAAACAACTAAATAGATTCAACTATTTTATTGTTTGCCAACGTTTCGACCCCCATTGTGGGTCATCATCAGGGCGTGTTGTAAGCGAATGGAAACTGAGTTCCTAAGACTTATTCCTTCCAGTAAAATTATTTAAATATAGAAATAATTCAAAATAATTGTTCATGATGCTGGAATTGTTGTAACGAATTAATATATAAGAACGCTGCAAATTATTATCCGATATTTTTTATACTATTTAGGTGTGTCGACCATTTCATATATTAATTTATGAATATATAAATACACACCCACACACACACATGCACATATATATATAATATATTCAAGGGAAATGTTTTACAACAGCCCTTAAAATGTAAAAAGTGTATGCCTAGAAATATTTGTATGTAAATAGAAATGTACCTAAGAATACCTTCGAGTAATAAAAGGTCAAATATCCTTTAAAATATGTATATATTGTATATTGTGTATTTGTAAATAATAATAAAACCGAAGAGTGAGAAAAAAACAATGGAAGAGTTTGAATCGAAATATCCTCTCTAATTCTAAACCAATTTAACGATTGGTTGGGAATTTAATTCCATATGAAACACCTCTAATGAATTTACTAATCCTTAAAACTATTTTTTTCCCTTCCATATTGGGTTCTATTAATTTGAAAAATATCGAAATTGCAAATGATATTATTATTATTATAATTTTTTGATTTTGATCGTTTACAATGGTATATGGTGGATGAATTAAACCAAAAACATTTTCTTTGTATCTTTCTCTGTATACTAGAACTATTACTATAAAAATTTCTTATATTCTGTTTCTATTCTGCTAAACTATTTTTTAGTAGGAATATAATTTAATCTACCAGATATCTGTAATTTCTTTTATTTACATTTATAATGCTTGTTGTATGGAATTGTATGCTTGTTGTATCCAGAAGACTTTCTGATTATTCAAAAATAACATCTTTAATCCGTCAAAATTTCGAACCTTTTATATTCGAGGTGTAAGGACTTCGAATTTGAGAAATAAATCTCACGTTTCTCGAATTATGAAATCTCACAATTTAAGAGATGGTTATTTATTTTTTCCATGATCTATTATAATGGTTCATTGTCGATAATAATAAACCAAAAATAAAATGAATAGAATAACATAGAAAACCAAGAATCGGCTCCATAAAATGGTTTACTACAATACATAATCTATTGTTAACTTTAATTTCTACGGGTTTAAGAAGGTGTCTTATTTGTATTCAGGTTCTGTTAATTTTTGTTTTGACGATTGGGATAAAAGAAAGTACAGCACATTTATTTGTTTATAGACGTACACAAACCTATTTAAATCCACATCAACCATTCAGACAAAAATACCCACAAGAAAATTTCAGACATATCAATAAGAAAATTTAGGAATCATAACTAAAATTCCATCGTATAAAAACAAAATCGAACATACTGACTTACAGCGACCTATAATCCAACAACAGTTATGTTTAATTTCATTTACGTTTTTTGAACAAACTTAGCAAACATAACAATATACTGATAAAGCACATAGCTACAAAATACAGCAATAAAATGAGCTGAATGAGAGATTTATAGGATCTAATCAATTTCAGAACGGGGTGCTTTTTGGCCCTATTTCCCAAAGCCTAACACATCCTAATTATCAAATAACATTAAAAGAATTATTGCTACACCTAAAAAATCTACGAAGTTATGAACTCTGAGTGTGAGCAATGAAGCAATCCTCATTGCATTAAATAAAAAATACAATAAAAATACCTTGTTTTACTATAATCCTACAACCCTAATTTGAAACATATATACTTTTTAAACAAATCTATTTTTTTATTATTAATTTTTTCTTTTAATCATAGTTTAGCAGTTGATGACAGACACTCTATTAGGCACTTCATTGGTGAATTAACAGTGTTACTGGAGTCGAAGATTTCTCTCAGAGCTCTTGTTAAATAGTGTCTATAAATTTGTACTTGAACACTTGGATACTTCTCAATATATTTTTTATTGTGAGAGGTGTGCTGCACAATTCACATATTGGTTCGGGGTGTTTGATGGTGAGAAGTATATACGTGAGCCTGCTATGTCCGATGCAAAGTCTCGTCAGACCGTTATAACCTACGATCAACAATTGCTCCATCATTATTTAAAATATTGTTTCATTTCATTATATGGAATATAATAATAAATAAATAAATTACATGTTTGACTCTGCGACTTCTCCACACTCTTCTCATGTGTTTCTTTTACTTTCCTTTTGTTGCTGGACAAACGCCCCAGCCTTCCACTGAATTACAAAAGACTTATTTATATGACCATCATAAGACTTACGGACTTACGGAGTAGTGCTATGGGAGCTCTACTAAACTATCGAATTCTTCTTGTATCCAATCATCTCAATCAGAAATCCTTAACGCTCCTTACTTCGTCACGAATAAGCTCATCCATAAAGACCTTAATATCAGATGTTACTGATTTAGCCCGAACCATGTATCGATCATTCCATGAAAAACTCCATTTCCACTCTAATCCACTAGTTTCTGTTGCTATGTTTTTGACCGACTGCTTTTCTAAGGCAGCTATACCTTCAAAAACTAGCTTATTTGATATATTTAATCCATATATAAACTATATTTAATGATACCATTGGATCTCCTTTCCAAAGGTATCGTGTTTACAAATCCAATAGGTGGTATGCAGGGTAAGATTACATTAGACACGTTTTACAAACTGACCTTATTATTTAAAACAACTTAACACAAATAAAATATAATCAAACTATGCCTGAGAATACTGAGGAACATTATTGTTACACTTGCTATACAATATTACAAATAACGAGATATGTTTAAAATCAAGTCGGCTGGCGGAGGTGGAAATTGTCTTAGGCGTTCGTTCTGTGCTCTCAGATCTCCAGCTGCTCTCTCTGACCCCCAGGGCGGACATCTCTTCTTCTAGATGGAACCCGACTCACATCTTCTTGAGGATCGAATAAGACTCACCTCATCTTGAGGATAGAAATTGACTGTCCTTTTTCGAATCTTCTCCTCATCGTCGTCACCTCGGGCGTGGCTGATCTGGGAATTGCCCTAAGCCGGGTCACCTTTGTCCTAGTGTCTAGGAAGTTTCCTGAGGTACATATTGCTCGGGGGCCCCATGAAGGTAAACGCCTTTTGATGTTTTGCCGACAAAGGTTCGTTATCTTTAATTGTTCAATATTAAAATTATTTAATTATGAACTCCACTCAGTATCCTCAATTCATTACACTATCATATCATCCTCTTCGATTCCTGACAATCCCCCGAGGCGTCTGAAAAGAAGATGTCCCCGTGACCTTCTAGTTTAAAATATTTTTAGAGTGCTGACAATGGGTGTTATTTTCATTTCATAATTAAGTAGGTAATTTTTTTACTACTTAAATACGCCATGTATTATTAAGTAATACGCAATATCTACTAGAACAGTAGTGTTTAATGTTACTGTGCTTTCATAGTATTTTTTTTTTAAATTTAGATCTAACGATATTCGATAACCTACCGGATCCTAACACAAGACTGAAACGACAAGAAACTGCTCGAAGATATCCATTACTACAACACTTACTAGACAAACGTTCAAAACTTCCAGTATATTATATTGGGTTGTTTCACATAGAATGTACGTTTTAATAGTTACTAAAATACATCAAGGATTTTGCAGGTCTTTGTTGTTTTCTTCCGAATGTTTACATATTTAAAGTAAACAGTTACTAATCCTCTACCTTTGTATTATTAACATTAGCTTCCCAATCAATTACCAACTTTTTTGTATACCTCCAAATATGAACATGGAAACACGCGATTTTCGAGTTATATTTTTGTACGAGTTTAAACTCGGCCATTCAGCAGCTGAGGCCGCTAGAAATATTTTCAAGGCGTTTGGGGAAGGGAGTGTTAATAAACGGACCATTCGCCGTTGGTTTGCTAAGTTTTCAGCTGGGGATACCGACTTGGAAAACTTGCCCCGAGGAAGACCTCCGTCCCTAATATACAACGATGTCCTCAAACATATAGTAGAATGAAACCCCTACCAAACAGTTAAAGGCAAGTGCATCTACCGTTTCCAAACATTTAAAGTGTATTACGAAAGTAAAAAAGCCCGATGGGTACCTCATGATCTTACTGTGCGGCAGCAAGACCCCATGTTTCAAAACATACCGGGCAAAAATTGAAAGAACTGGGCTAAGAAGTTCTTTCGCACCCACCATACCACCTGTTCAGGAATTTAGACAACTTCGTCAAAGGAAAACTCTTTGAAAATGATGATCAAGTGAAAAGTGCGTTTTCAGATTTTGTTTCATTTCAAAGCTCAGAGTTTTTCAGTTCAGGGATAAAAAAGTTGGTGTCACGTTGGGAAAAATTTGTAGAAAAATAAGATAAATACTTCGAATAAAATTATCTTGTTTTCATATCGTATTTTTAATAAAAATCCTTTACCTTGAAAACGGGCATTTCATGTGACACATCCCAATACAAAAGACTAATTTCCATCACTATTATCAGACCTATTTGGACATATGGAACCGAGGTTTGAGACTTTACGAAACCATCTAATTCCTCCCGCATCCAGTCCTTGTAATCCAAAATCCTTCGCAAAATCCTGAACGCTCTTAATTTTGTCACAAATCAGTTCCTCTATAATGACCTAAACATTCCCTTTGTTGCAGACATAGCCGTGATAGGTACTCCTCTTTTCATTCTAAACTCCCTGCCCACACAAACCCACTTGTTCGTAATTTATCCTCGGGACATACTGCCTTAAAATAGTTAGTGAAGTGCTGCCGCTGGGTAGTTCTTTCTCAAGACATTTTCATGAATTTTTTTTTTCATTCTACATATTTACTCATCGTGTTCTTTAATACAGTTGTAAATTATTATAAATAATAAAAAAAATATATTTCTACCGGTCTCTGTGTCCCACAAGAACATACACAGGCAGTCCTCAAAAATAGCATTTGCTATCTGATCCAACATGATGCTAATCCCGGTAAGTGCCAACTCAGGTTTTTTTCGAACCCATTGTCCCCTGGACGACCCACCGGCGATATGCAAGTATAATGGACGGAAACTACTGCCCGATACCAGACCGGCTTCCGGCCCTCCAAATTAACACTCGCTCTAAATAGAACTCTTTTATTGTTCCAGCGTTGGGAGCTATCGCTTAACCGTTTTCATGTGGAAATAGACTCTAAATATGGGACCCAGAGCAGATGAAGATAAACTTAGAGTTGAGTTTGAGGACATCGGAAAAGTGGAAGCGTGTATTTAAATTAGTTTAATAATTCTCTTACTATTTTTTGACAATTCCTATTAACATGAGTATATTACACAACATACGAGGCATGTTTTTTAAGTAAGTACCGTTTTGGAATTAAAAAAAGACGTGCTAAGATATCGCAATAATTTTATTTTTACATAAAAGCCTGTACCTTAATCTACTTTTCTACATAATATCGATCAGATTCTTCATTTTGTATTACTTAGCTGCCTTTGTCGTGCGAATAGTGGAATGAATGTAGCGCGTCTTGAAGTATGCTCTCCATTACAAAACATAAGAGGTGAAACTCCATTCAGATAGGAGTGGTAGTGAGCTGCCAAATCCCTTATGGCGGAAGTCGAAATGGGAACGTAAAAAAAAAATTAAAGCTGTCGATAACTATCTCTTGTCACAAAATCCGTCTTTTTTATTGTTAAACTGACCAGACAATTACTATTTATAATGTACTTTTCTTATTATTCTTAGTGGACTACTCGTCCCAGAATAAAATTACTTTTCATTTCAGTTAAGTGAAAGTACGAGGCATGTTTTTTAAGTAAGTACCGTTTTGCTATTCCGCCGCCGCAGCGCTACGCTCTGCGTCCCGCGCATGCGCGCTGGTTACCTACATCTCTTGTCTACGCACTAACGCCATTACAGTCAGATTCATCATTGTATACGTTGTTTACTGAGTGTTTAAGATGCCTCCGACAATCGTGAGTCCCGCTGATTGTGAAGTACGGGCTGTTATACGATTTTTTAGTGCTAAAGGCGTAATATATTCATCGTGAGATCGTTGAAGTTTACGGACAAAACATTATGAGTGATGGAATGGTAAGGAAATAGGTGAGAGCATTTAAAGATGGCCGCACAAATGTGCATGAAGAATAACGGAGTGGGCGGTTAATGAAGATTTGGTGCAGAAAGTGGACGAAAAAAAAAACAGACGCTTTACAATTTCACCATTGTCCGACTGCTTTCCTCAATATTCTCGTAGTGTTTTGTATCGCATTGTGACCGAGAACTTGAATTACCGGAAATTGTATTCACGTTGGGTTCCAAAAATGCTGACGGATTTGCACAAAACCCAACCTTTAGGCAGTGAATTGACTTTCCTTGAGCGGTACCACAATGAAGATGAAGATTTTGGGCGGTCGGTGTCTTCAAGACGATAACGAAGTCAAAACGTTTGTGATGCAGTGGTTAACAAGTCAAGCGGCAGAATTTTTTAAGGAGGGTAGTCAAAAACTGGTGCTGCGTTATGACAAGTGCCTCAAAATTCATGGAAATTATGTAGCAAAGTAGATTAAGGTACAGGCTTTCGTGTAAGAATAAAATTATTGCGATATCTTTGCACGTCTTTTTTTAATTCCAAAACGGTACTTACTTAAAAAACATACCTCGTACTTTCATAAGGTTAGGAACTAATTACGAAATTACTTTGAATTACTACTTTGTATAAGAAACGTTTATATTACAAAATCTTTTCCCCGCACAACACACGACTTTTACTTACCTTCGTTGTTAAAATCAATTTAAATAGTTATCAAGAATTTTTAAATACAGTCAGAAATTTAAAAAAAATTTAAAAGAATTATTTACATTGAATTTTAATAGGAACGTGTGTTTATGCAAAAAATTGCATTAATAACATATTTTTTTAGTTATTTCCTTTAGTTGGATATCGAATTCTTTCAACTTATATAATTACCTGTTTTGTAGCAATGCTAATCAGATGATATTGTTAATTTCATAAAAACTACAAAATTAAAGGTACTTTAGAAGAAGACATAATGAAATATCGGTATTTAAGCCCTGTCAGACTATTTCAATCAGAATGAAACCCATATCATATTAAAGCCCATTAGATTGTACATATATATAGAGCGAGTTTAATCAAAATCGATACAGCCGTTTTTGAGAAAATCGTAAAAAAGGTGTAAAATGCATGATATTAAGTGGTTCTTCTCCTTGTCGACTTTGATGGAAAGGTTGCTGTAACATCTCAGGCTTATACGCTTTTAAAATATGAAATTTAAGTTTTATACTACTTATCCTTTACGTGCTAGATTTGCAACATAGGACACACACACACACACACACACAGACGTTTTTGCGGGACTTGGTTATTTGGACTCAGAAGACCCTCAAACGTGTATTTCCGTTGAAAATTGGAATTCGAAAATTTTTGCGATCACAATACTTCCCCTTACTATATATTTCTTATATAGGTAAGTGAAAGTGAATTAATAAAATATCAACAAAAAAAAAGTTGTTTGTTTCTGAACTCCTCTTTATTACTAGAGGGAGTTTAGTAGTTTCCTAGGGTGTAATCTTTCCTCTTCACAATCTTCTAAATTTACTTCAATTATTTCTTTCTGTTATGATTTATCCATCCGAAATATACTAGTTATGGAGAGAGTTGCTTCTCGTTTTTAGAAGCAATATAAAAATTTTGGTAAGGCCGTTCTTGGGATAGATAAAACGATATTCCGGAGCCATTCGTAATTTAACCTGAAAAGGCGAAAATTTGGACTCTCACTATAGCAAATTCTGATCAGCCACAGAATCGCAAAAGAGATAAGCTTAGGGTTGATGATAAGGCGTTTAACTCCGTGTTTCTTTTACGCCATATACTAATTGTTTATTAAATTATTGGATATGAATCTTAATTTAACAGCCAAAATATGTTTCTCCTTTATAAAATTAAAGTTATACAGCTATTATGCAGATAAAGTAATAATAAAGTTTTTTTTTATACATTTTTATATTTTATTTTTATTCATTTATTATTATTTTTATTTTATACATTTTTTATATTTTATTTTTATTCATTTATTTCATTTTTATTTTATTTAATTTTTTATTTTATTTTATTTATTAATATTATTATTTTGTTTTATGCTTTGTATAATATGATACTACTAACCACTAAATATAATACTGTTAGTCGCCAAGACATCTAGAGGCTAGAGTTTACGTTTTGTGAGTTCGGTCAAGCTGGTACTTTAGCATAAGATTTTTGTAATCCGGGTATTCCTGTATCATGAAAGTGACTTTAAATGAATAAGGAAGTAAAAAAAACAATACTTGATTTTTGTAAAAAATTATAAAATAATACAGGAAGTTTGAAATCATTGCTCCTATAAAAACAAATACATGATTAGAGAAGTTGGTTTTGGCGTACGATAATTAAACAAATAATACCAAATAGAAAAACACATTTGTTTGTCGACGTTTCGGGCTCAGAATAGTTCTTTCATCAACGCTGCTAGCTTAGAGTTTTAACTTCGCCTTTTTTCACAAATACATTCCAAGCCAGACCGTTCTATTCAAGACCTGGTATTGAGATTCAAGTGGTACCCCCGTAGCTTCGCCACCACGAGGGAGTGTATATATAAGGCGTAAGAGCACAATCTATAATATCTTTGGAAGATATACTATCTCGGAGACAATGGAGGAGCTAATGCGGCGAGGAGTTGCATTAATGCTACAAGGGAAGCGTGAAGGGCCGCCCATTGTCGCTCCACACTATCAGCCGCTTCGTGTCCCCGCAGATTTGTACATCGGCTGCTCACGTCATAACGCAGATTAGATCTCTCTGAGTTAGTGTTTTCCACTCTCTTGTTCATTAGCTGTAGGTGTACGTATCTGTTTTCCCCGATATCTGACTTCCCACGGGCTGATGTCGTCTAGCCAGGGAGGGATTTTATCTCTTCTGAATTTATTGATATTTATAGGCTTCCGAGTTTCTCGAAGAAAACATGAGATTCAGAAACGCCAAGAGATGTATATTTAGTTATCAGGATTTTGGAGTGCTAAGAGATTTGAAGTTTGGCAGTGTCTTCCTAATGATTTCATAGTTGACATTCATACGAAGTATTTACCTTCTTTTTCTACACATTTTTTCAAACGTGACACCAACATTTTATCCCCGAACTGAAAAACTCTGAGCTTTAAAGTGAAATAAAATCTGAAAACGCACTTTTCACTTGATCATCATTTACAAAAAGTTTTCCTTTGACGAAGTTGTTTAATTCCTGAACAGGTGGTAATCTGTTAGAGACAAGTCAGGAGAATATGGTGGGTGCGGAAAAACTTCGTAGCCCAGTTCTTTCAATTTTTGCACGGTATGTTTTGAAACATGGGGTCTTGCTGCCGCTCAGTGAGATCATGAGGTACCTATGTATCGAGCTTTTTTACTTTCCCAATACACTTTAAATGTTTGGAAACGGTAGATGCACTTACATTTAGTTGTGCTGAGAGCCCTTTAACTGTTTGGTAGGGGTTTCCTAGTATAATCTGTAATGAGTCCTTGGTTACGCTACTGAGCCTAGTAGCCAATAAATACGATAAAGTTGAAATAAACTTCTTCTTGAGCGAGCGCACTTTAAATAAATTGAATAATCGGGATAGAACCCTCCGCAACGCAGCTACTGAGCCTAGTATCCAATAAATACGAAAAAGTTATAATAAACCAATATTTGAGCGAGCGCCATTAAAATTAATAGTGTAATCGGTAACGAACCATTGGGAACGCCGCTACTGAGCCTAGTATCCAATAAATACGGAAAAGTTATAATAAACACATATTTGAGCGAGCGCGATTAAAATTAATAGTATAATCGGTAACGAACCTTTGGGAACGCATCTACTGAGCCTACTATCCAATAAATACGAAAAAGTTAAAATAAACCTCTATTGATAATATTTTCACCCGCGATTAAAAAACTAAAATAAAACGAACCCCCGCTAATCCGACTACTAGACCTTGTATTGAAAATGTCTATCGGTTATACTGATTTTTATAATCGTGACTAATTGTATGTAAAAAGGCCCATGGGAACATTTAACAAGCCACAAGGGTTAAAAACATAATGTGTAATTAAAACAACCATAAAAACAAAAAATCATGTTAATTTGATTTTTATTATTTTATTGAAATCGAAAATGGTTGAATTTGACTTGGAAATGCTATATATAGACAGAAATCCTAGGACATAGATCTCATTGGTTTTGATGGAAATGAATTACATTTGAAGCCATTAAAATATTTGATTGAGTAAGAATTTATCGGAGAGCCCGTAGCTGTGTGGTTAGCGCGCTAATCTACCGCGCCAAAGGTTGTGAGTTCGAATCCCAGTCCCGTGAAGATTTTTTCAAGCATGTAATGTAATTAAATGGGGATTCACTCACAACCTCCACCGGTTATGTGAGACCCGTCAGCCAACTCGTGTCTATTTACAAAATTATGCGTTTGGAGTGATGAACCTATTTTACAGGTAAAATATCTGAAATCACAGTGTAGAATCTTAGGAAACCATAACTCGCGGCAAAGGGTCTCTAAGGCCTGTGGAGCCAACCAAAAAAAGAAACATTTATATAGGTCAAATTTCCAAACAGTTCCGTAAAAAAATTTTGTTCGCAAAACATATTTTATTTAATATCTCTGATTATGATGAAGGTGAATACATGGGTTTTCTCCAAAATGTGTCTATTGCCAAATGGAAAAACAATAATAAGCTATTAAATATTCAATATTTTTATGTAAAATAGAAAAAAAAGTCAAGAAATTGTATTTTTTTTTTGTAATTAGTGCTTCATTATCATTATTATAAGATTTATATTATAAAAAAAAAATTAGAAAAGATTTATTTCTATTTTGGATGATATTAAGGTTTGATCGAAAATATCTTTGAGGTGTTAACAACATATCAAACATTTTTCTCCATCATGCTTGTAAAGCAGTGGTTTGAAGCCAATAATAATTTTTTCAGAATATCACTTGATATAATAATAATAATTATATATATATATTGATATAATATCTTTTCTTATAATCTTATTTGACATCATGAAAATCGGATGACAATTTGGACGATTTCCGCAACTGGAATGTTATAGAACATGACATATGGTCAAAAAAGAGACAGATAAAGTATATTTTAGGAGAATCTCGTTTGCCCATCCTAAAATAGGATGATGTGCTCATCATCGCTACCACATGTGCGAGGTCTAATTATGATGGTATAATCCTGAATCATTTTCATCGATCCTTAGAATTTTCTTTATAAGATAAAATGCAACAAAGGCATGCATCAGGACCAAATCATCACTAGGGATGTATTAGAGAATAATTGGTTTTTTTTTAATTAGGTTAATAAAAATAGAAATGTGTCTTTGGAAGACAATACTTTGCCGAGCCCGGATCTGGAAGCCTTGATGAAGGTAAATATATTCCCTACACGACCCTTCACATATCCCTTATTCATAACAGAAGCTCTTCCATTACCCCATACTCCCTAATCTCAGCCTGGTCTGGAACACTTAGCGTCTTAGTTTTGGTTTTTAGTGTGAGATTAAGATATTTTTCATTCATAACCATGACTCGATAGCCATGCTTTTTTCGGTTTTATTTTCAATAACGAACCTTTGTAATAACCCAAAAAAAAAAAAAAAAAAAAAAAAAATGCATCCCCTAAATACGTGAGGGCTAACGTTTCTAGATACGTAGAACACAAATAACGACTAAAATAGAGAAAAATTTTATTCAATTTTAGGATCAGGATATTGCGAAAAAATTAAATAAGATCTATACATTCAAGTCACAAATTCTAAGAGATGTAATTCCTACCTAATTATTGAACATAGAGAAAAAAGGAAAAAATGTTCGAGATCAATACAACGAGATGAAAAAAAAAAAAAAATCTTATATGCTCTAGCCACAACATATATATTCCGTTGAAATTTCACTAACTAGGAAGTAAAATATGGAGCCGTTTTAATAGACAATGGACCAATTAGTAATGAAAATAAAATGCCTACGATTGGAAATGAATCAAAGAATCTCTGAAGAAACCCTGAGAAAGGGAGACCCTTATGGGGCACACTCAGCCACTATAAAGTGAGTAGCCAAACAATGAGAAAGCCTGTTTGGGGAAAAAAACCTAGCGGCTGAACGTGATCAAGGAATAATTACCTCATTGCTAAGACATTGCCTTAAAAAATTACGAATCTCTTCATGTAAAGAGCCCTAAATCCTTCGGGAGTTGTAGTGGTAGTGGTTTTTTTTTTTTTTTTTTTTTTTTTTTATTGATTTATTTTACTGTAATTCTAGTGACAAACTGTAAATTCAATTCAAGGGCATACCTATTGTGGAGAAGAGGTGAGAGCGACGGATGAACTTTACCTCAAAGATTATTGGTACAAATAAAAATAAGATTTAATATAACTAAAAATGTTGTGGTATAATAAGTAATAAATGTTGACAAAATATTCTATATTATGAATAAGTCTAAAATGTTATAAATCAGCTCCAATTTTATTCGTTGAATCATATTAATTTAATATGATATTAATTTAACATAAAATAATTATGTTAATCATGTTATGGAAAGGAAATATCTGTGTGAAAATAATATCGTTATAAAAACTTTTTTTTTTTTTTTTTTTTTTACTAATTTGAGACAAAATATAATAAGTACATTTAAAAATCTGGTGCGGGGAACACACGACCTTCACTTCCCTCCGTTGTTAAAATCAATTAATGAATTTTCAAATACAGTTAGAGATAAAAATTAGTAAAACTTTTTAAAGAAGAAATTGAAGTAAATTGAATTTCAACAGTAACATATGTTTTATTAAAAAATCTATTATATTATAATCTAAAACAATCACTTAGTTTTATCGGTTTTTTATCACTCTCTATTAACTTTTAAAAGCTTGTGTATGAGATAATATTTTTTCTAAAATCTTTAGCTTTCCAACGGTATATCATATATGTATATTACTGCTCTTATGTTCAAAAACAAAAAATTTCATTAAAAAAATATTTTTTCTGTTTTCTCCTATAGTTGGGTATTGAATTCATTCAATTTATATATTGAGCTGTTTTTTTATCAGCAGTAACAAGATAATATAGTTATATTTATAGAATCGACAAAATTAAAGGTACTTTAGAGAAAGATAATTTACAATATCGGCATTTAAGCTCTGTCAGACCATTTTAATCCGAATGAAACCTAAATGATATTAAAGCCCATTAAATTCTACATCGATATAGCGAGTTTAATCAAAATCCTCGGAACCGTTTTCGAGAAAATCGAAAAAAGGTGCAAAATGCATGGTATAAAGTGCTCTTATGGTAAGCTCATTTTAATGAAAAAGATTTTGTAACGTCTCTGGCGTATATTTGTCTTAAATATGAAATTTCAGTTTCATAGGACTTACCGTTTCCGCCCGGGAGTTACCACACACACACACACAACACAGACCTTTTTGCGGGACTTGGTTATTTGGACTCAGGGGACCCTAAAATGTGTATTTACGTTGAAAACTGGAGTTAAAAAATTTTCACGATCGCTATACTTTCCCTTATTTTATATAGTAAGTGATAGTAAAAATAGAATCACATACTCGAAATGATAATTTATTTCAAGCAGTACATTTATCTTTTCAAAATAAATTATATACATCTTTATTATAATCGCATATAGAATGATATCTCATGGGATTATATTAAGCTGAAATTCGTTTCACATCTTCGAAAATAAAACATTCATTTCATTTTTCATATAAATAAGCTTAATTCAAGCAAAAATGACAGTTTAATAAGAAATAATTGGAACAGGATACAGCTTCGATTCTTATCTTATCTTGTTTTAGCGAATTGTAAATTAACTTTCTCATCATCAAAATTTAATTAGCGAAATTAATTTCACCGGTGACAGCTGGTAATTGGGGTATCGTTGCATGCCTCAGGGCATGCCTGGTATTATTAATAGTATCTTAGACTGCCGATGATTTTAATTATATAAAATTATACGGTACCTATTAGGAAAGTATCTGCCTTGATATTAATGATAGGTGTCTAATGGTGCATCCATGTATTCCTAATGATTTATTCATGTATTTAGGAATCAGTCAATGTTATTTTTTAGCTTTGATTATATACTAATCAGCAACCATATCACATATAATTAGAAACTGATGTCATGTTTATAATATCACGGACCGAACTTGATTAGCGATGTCATTTGTTAATATTGGTGATTTATTATATTAAACATATTTTTAAAAAACAAAAATAAGGGTATTAATCTCAATGATATAACACTGCACTCAATGATTACGTTTCAAATGCAAATTATTTATTAAAATTAAAATTTATTTATTTCCAGATCTGCTGCGTGAGCCATACATTGGTTTGAAAAAAAGAAAAAGAAAAAAAAAAAAAAAAAAAAAATATATATATATATATATATATATATATATATATATATATATATATATATATATATATATATATATATATATTACTTAATAACAATTTTCACCTTATAGTAATATTGCGTAATTTTTTTTTCTTCAAATTTTTTCTTGAAGGAATTAGTCCGGGTGTCGGTCATTAAATGAAACTATTTAGTTTTTCATTTAATGACCGCCACCCGAACTAATTCCTTCCAGTAATTCTCAACGGTCAACTAATTACATCCACAGTTCAATTTTTTTCATTCACACCTGTCAATAAATGTTGACAATCAGCGAATGTGATGATGAAGGAATGATAGTTGGCGTGGTAGGCATGATGGAGAGAAGATGCCCAGCGGCACCTCTTCCTGGCGTGCTTCCTATTACGGATTTAGCTTAGAAGGTCCATCATCCAGCTTCTTTTCAGTCTGCTGCAAGTATTGTCCGGCATATTTCATGCTTCGTATTAGATTGTAAGTATGTCCGTAATTTAAATTTCAATATTAACAATAAAATTATAGGTGGAATAGTCAGGAATCAGTCATTTTTTGAAAAGTTTTTAATTTTGCCAACGTTTCGGCCCAAGCTTGTGAGCTATCATCAGGGCATTACTGAGCCATGTCCAAGCATAAACTCACATCCTATCAGTTTATGCTTGGACATGGCTCAGTAATGCCCTGATGATGGCTCACAAGCTTGAGCCGAAACGTTGGCAAAATTAAAAACTTTTCAAAAAATGACTGATTCCTGACTATTCCACCTATAATAGTTTCTACAGTCGACTATACATCCTCAATATTAACAATAAAAATGATTTCCTACAAAGAGTGTGAAACTTTATTTCCATTTTTTTCCATCTTGTTTAAAAAAAAAAATTAAAAAGTAAGAGAAATAGGTATAAATTTTAGAAGAGTCAACCTATACTATATAAACAAAATATGTAAAATCAAATATAAACAAACAAGAAAAAAAAAATATTTTTAAAAAATTAATAAAAATATTTATTTACTGTATATGACTTTGCGGGATCACCTGTGGTGTAGTGGCTAGCATAACAGCTTTCTATGCCCAAGGTAGCAGGTTCAAACCCGCAGGTGACCCTAGGATTTTTTAAAGGGCGTAAAAAATTCTTAGTCAAGCCGTTCTTTAGAGGGGACCTTAAAAGTGGCCCGGACCTTGTGCGATGTCAGGTACTCGTTAAAGATCCCTAACCTAATCAAACCTGGATAGGCAAAATTTAGGTCTCCAGCTGTAGCATCTTCCGAATAGTCACAGTAGCATAAAGTGAAGTTAAATGCATACAAAAATAAACAACACTAGATGAAAGCATTTGGTTTATGTGTTTTGTTTGAGAATAAACAAAATGTCAAGTTAAAAGATCCCAAAATTGACGAGGTTGGTCTTTAATGGGTTATTTTGCACTTTTGGTTAAATGTCTTACATTTTTTAAGTTAGCTATTGAAGGTGAACAGTATTGCATAGTTCCTTTTTGTTAGATTCAACAATTTACTTCAGCGTTTTAGATATCGATATGTTTTACCATAAATGTTGCTCCATATATTGAAAAAATAAATTATACTCTTGCTAAAGTTTTAATATTATATATTCACGAAATTCTTTCGAAAATAAAAAATCTTTAAATTTATTTATTATTGTTATTTTATTACTTTTTTAAGGTGTTAAATATTGTAGTTTAAAATTATAAATTGATTAAAGAAACAATATAAAAGAATCCTTAAAATGTACTCATGGTCGGTTTCTAGTTATTCCTGTAAATATTAAACCCACCATCATGCAGTCAGTAGCACTAATACTTGCATTAAATAATAATAATTTGAGAATATTTCGCAATGTTTAGTGATTAATTAAAAGCATCGTGGTCTATTGGATACCTTAGCAGATGCAGCATTATTTATTCTGTCATTTCGGATGCCGATCGATCCTGATATATAGAAACCTCCTTGGACACACCTAGCCTCTAAAAAGAGGGTAACCAAAAATTGAAGTTGGAGAGGGAGAAAGAACCTTGCTGTCAAGTGTGATCTTAGCCTCATTGCAGGGTCTTTGGCGTAAGATTTGTCAGGAATTAGGATGTTTTTTTTTTTTTTTGGAGATAAAGCTCAACGAACTAAGTATAAATTTCCTAATGCTTTTAAACACAAATAAAATATATGTTAGGCCTATCAGGAAATGTTTCTGTCTATGAATTTTTGCATACAAACGTTTGTGAAAATAACATTTTGATAAATTGTAAGAAAAGAAAAAAAATAAGGCAGACCTCTTTGTCCTCCACCGTTTAAAACGATATCAGGACACATTAAAAATCTTTTATAATAATTTTGTTTCATGTTTTGATTTTGATAGTTAAAATATGCGCTTCACGATGACAGTAACGAGCAAATTAAAGCACTCATAAGATAGAAGCAGTAGGAAGGCATTGTAATTTTTAATAAATTATATAATTATAAATAAAGATAATATCATAAAATATCAGTTTTTAAAAATCTTATTTTTAATAAGAGCTTTAAAAACTAAATGGCAAAACTTAAAAATAAATAAATCAATACAAACAACTGTTATATACACCTCATGAAAACATGGTATTTGAATCTAATAATCCAATTTTATTATGGTAAAAATTATTATCGTAGTGAATATTATTAGTTGACCGTTGAGAATTACTGGAAGGAATTAGTCCAGTTCCTGGAGTTTCCATTTGCTTACAATACGCCCTGATGATGACCCACAATGGGGGTCGAAAAGTTGGAAGAAAATAAATGTTTAAAACTACATAATTGTTTCATTCTCTGACCGCTACCCGGACTAATTCCTTCTAGTAAAAATTATTATTATAAAAAAAAAAAAAATGATAAAGTTATATAGGAAATACGTCTTTTAATAATAAAATAGTGTAATGGCAATTAAGAGAAAGCAAATCTATTTATATTAATATGTGATCAACAAATGAGTTAATTTTTAAATATATATATATATATATATATATATATATATATATATATATATATATATGTGTGTGTGTGTGTGTGTGTGTGTGTGTGTATTTAAATGTAGTTTTTTGTTTTTCCATTTATTGAGATTTACAACTGTATTAGTAAATACATCAAGTAAATTAGCTGTCAGATAATATACATGAAAAATAAATGAAGAGAAAATACCCATTGGCATCACTCCACTAAGGATCTAAACTAGAAGGTCTCGAGGCCATCTTCTTTTTCAGGCGCCTCGGAGGATTGTCAGGAATAGAAGAGGAAGCAAGGATTGAAACTAGTGGGTTAGAGTGGGAGTGGAGTTTGTCATGGAAGGATTGATACCTGGTTCGGGCCAAAATGTAGTTAAAAATAAAATAAGATTTGTGAGTGAAATAAATACATTGGGATATTTGCAATATGTATGTATTTGGGCAGCATTGCCAGATGACAAAGCATTTCTTTCTATAAGTCGAAAGTGTGTGGTAATTCTCTATTGTCAATTCATCATATACTTTCTGCTTTCACTAGCCTTTTTCTATCATCTTGTAGCATGGCTTTGGTGGTAGCTAATTAAGCGGAACAAAAAAGAAAATATATTTTCCTCACTTGTCTAATTCAATATTATTTTATTTATAATAATTTAATTCAATGTGATTTTCACGTATATTGAAAATTAGAAAGAATATTTTATGTCACAATTTTAAGGATCGCTCGTTCCGGATCCTTGCTCATTTTGTAAAAAGCCACTGGATTATTAAAGGATAAGGAAAAAAATATCAACTGAAAAGAAGCGGCTACTTAATAATATATAGAATATATTATAAATTTAATCCTTTTAGATCAAGCTGCAAGGAAAATTAGCTGATCCCTCTCCAATTTAGCCAGGATATAAAGGAAGAGATATTTTCTACAATTTTCAAAGGAATCTTAATAGCCTCCTCCGTTTTTCAGGGAATGAAAATCCCGGCGAGAGACACTGATCAAAAGAGTATAATGAAAATGGAAGGGCCCACTTTTTCTTAATATTGCCCTTTTCCTCAGAGCGCTGGAGAAGATAACATTCGCCCCACTCCAGACCCCCGGGAGAACCAATCTATAACGGTAATATTATTCCAGGAGGTCAGGGGGTGGAAAGAGGGAAGAGAAAGAGAGAAAATAAGAAAGCGGGAGAGGAGAGGAGGCGGGGTCCGGAGCCGGCCAATGGGAACGCGGGACCGGGGACCTGGCCACGCCCACCGGGACCGTCCCACTTATGGCAATGTACCCCACCCCACCTCCTTATCAATTATATCCGAGGCCACGGGGACGGCGTATATAATGTATTCTCTCCCGTCCTACCTGCTCCGGCCCTAACGGTGGACGGCCCGTCATGGCCGTCGTAGAACGGTCGGGCCGTAGGTAGACTCAAGTGTCAGGTTGTAGTCTTCTTACAGGAACATAAAACGTAATGCTACTCGAAGCAAGAACCGTTATTATAAAATAAAGTGCCCTTAAAAATAACCTAAACCTTCTGCATTCGATACTAAACGATCAGAATAAGAATTAACGACAGATTGGGAAATAAATTTATTTTAATTATTTTATTACTTTATATTAAAATATTAATGAATTCTTGGTTTTTGATCTCAAATGCTCAACACAAACGAATTCGTTATTCTAAGCGATATAATTACTAGCGATCACTGACGAGGGGCTGCTCATGCATAATCGTAGTCTCAAAATTTTTCAACATTTCTGAAAAGATAATGTTAAAGAACAGATGAAACTTCGCATAAGGCAATGAACGATATTTGTTTTCTTTATCAGTATTTCATTAAATATCTATCTTGTATTGTTTTAAATTTTAGTGTTTCTATGTTTCACGGATATAAAATATCACCTAGAGCCTAGTTCATTTTCCATATTTTCCGTTTAGTACTTCTTGGCCATTTCTAGTATACAGAGTTTTTTCGCATAAAATGTACATGATACGGCCAATCCCACTAAAAATATAAATGTGTATATATATATATATATATATATATATATATATATATATATATATATATATATATATATATATATCAGCTATTTCCTTTTGTAACTTATTTTTCGATTGATGATAAATTGATTTTATTTTTGTTATTTTTCGATATATTTAATGTTTAAAATGAAGATCAAAATGATGTAAACTTAATAATTTGTGAAATATAACATAGATTACGTGTAGTGTGCCTAAGAACAGGCATGGAACATGTATATAAAAATCAATAAACTCTCCTTCTTTGGGGTTACCATAGGAAGAAAAGAATAAGGATATAAAAAAACAAACATAATAATTCAGAATTTGGAAGTCCTTGCCATTGAAATGATTGGGTGAAGAGGTCCGGGGATGATTCTTGTTGGGAACCACTGATATGGGCGAAATAGATAACTTCTATATATCTATTAAAAAAATCTGGTGCGCACAACACTGTATTTTTAATTATCCAAGTTGTTAAAATCAAATCAAGAACTTTTAAATAGAGCTAGAGTACAACAAAGTTAAAAAAATTACATTAAGTTTCGTTAGAAATATATGTTTCAGATAAAATAGTATGAAATTGTTGTGTACAACAATCACTGAGGTTTATGTTCTATTCCACAACTTTGTGAATAAGACAACATATTTTTCTAAAATCTTCAGCTTTCCAACCGTATTATATATATATATATATATATAATCCGATGATATAACTATTCTTGTGTTCGGAAAGCTAAATCGTCGTTTTTGGGAAAATCGTAAAGAGATAATAAATGCATAGTACAAAGTAGTCAGCCGATTTCGATGAACAAGTTGGTGTAACATAACGGGCTTATAGTCGCCTTAAATATAAAATTTCAGTTTCGGAGGACGTTTCGTTTTTGGGCTAGATTTACCAAAACACATAAGCCTTTTCGCGCGACTTGGTTATTTGAACTCCGGGTTACCTAAAACGTGTATTTCCGCTGAAAACTTTGCAGAAGCAAAAAAAAAAAAAAAAAAAATAGAAGAAAAAATATTGCATTACTTTCTCTTAATATATATTTCATATTCATTAATTTATTTCATATATAAATAATTAATATAAGTAATAAAATAAGTCAAAGTAATACTGAATATATAAAGTGAAAGTAAGAAGAATTTCAAATAGGACAGATTTCTTTGATAAAAAATAAGAACATATTTGACATTGGTCCCGGTCTGCAAAAACCAATGCCCCACCACTGAATAGAATATCTTTAAATATTTTACGGAGGACTTGGAATAAAAGGATTGACTACGGTAGGCATTGGATGGTTTAGTGGAACCCCAATGCTCAACTCCGTAAGCCCAGACAGACCTTATGATATTCATGTAAATGAGACATTTGTACAATAGATAATTGGAATTTGTAATTTTTTTTTATTGAAAATGTTGAAACATCAGAAACGGCGTTGAATAATTGGTCGAAAAATTAAAGTTGTCTTTCATGATTTATTAATTTGTTCTGTACGTATGTTTTATTTGCATAATCCCACGTACCTAAAGAAGCTTTAGATCTATGGATATTTTAATAGCTTAGTTCAAGCTAATTGTAAGAAAATCGCTCAATAATATAATCTTCAATCAATGGTGTTATGTAAATATTTTTGGATGTTGAAACACGTTTTGTGTAACAGCGTAGCGAGTGTGTGAAGGGGTTGCGAATCTTAGTAGATCATTTTTAAATATTACAAAGGATTATTTGTTTAAAAAAAAATGTATTGGTAATATAATAGAAGTTAAATTATAAAATCAATATAGCAGTCATTGGTATAAGTTTTCCGGAATATTACAAGTCAAGAACAAAAATAATTTTATTATTGAGTACTATAAAATTATCTTACTTTGTCCTAATTTTATAATAAGGTTAGAAACTATTTCGTGGCATACCATAATGTTTTATGATGCTTTTAAACTTTTCATTGTTAATTTAAATATAATTTTAACAATAACGTAAATTTCAGAACGTTATAATAAACTTCATTTGATCATTGTTCGTATTAAATTAAGTTTTAAAGTTTTTAAGAATATAATAATGCATTATAAATGACAAACTTCAACCCAAAAATGTTGTTATAGTTTTGTACATATTATGATTTATAAATAAATATATATATATATATATATATATATATATATAGTGACATTCACATTACATCATCCAGTTTTCTTTGTTATTTACGAACAATTAAGTTACTTGATAAAGTTAGTAAATAGTGTTTTTAACTCACATTGATAATATAAAACTTTTTTGTATAATTGAAATGCTTAAAATTTCAAAATGTATACAGCAATTTTTTTTTACTGTAATAATTAATATATATATATATATATATTATATATTATATATATATATATATATATATATATATATATATATATATATATATGAATCTCTCTCTCTTTTCCTAATTACATTCACAAACATAATATTTAATTACGTTTCTCTTTTTCGTTGGTCTGACATATTGTGTATTTCAATTGTACATAACTGTTATTCCAGTTTCAGAGTACATTTTTTTCTGTTCTATTCTTTTATATATTTATATATATATATATATATTATTTTTGTAATATAAAGGCTTTTAGTCCTAAACTAATAATACAAATACAAACATTTAACTTATATATATATATACATTTATAAAATAATCGGATCAATCGAGGAAATTTTAACTCAACTGGCATTAAAACGGGGTCGGGGGCTGCATTGCGGGCTAGGTATCAGTCAGCGCCCTGCTATTCCACATCTAAATATAATTAAACATATCTTTACCTACTACATATTTTGTAATATTTCAATACAATTATTTTATTTAATCAATATATCAAAATTCTCTATAATTATTTAACAATATATAAGTAAACAAAGCTATTTTTTAGAATTTAATGTTAAAAAAAAACTGAAGAAAATAACTAAAAATGTTTATAAATAGTTGAGTTAGAACTAAACATATATAAAATTTATCATTACTCAATACTTTAATATTAAAAGATGTATTAATTTTATAAAATCAAAAATTTGATTTAACATTATTTAGCTCTTATTCAATTAATTTGATATTGCTTTGTGTAGATTTATATATTTATTAATTTACTAACCACACACACACACAATATATATATATATATATATATATATATATATATATATATATAATATTAATAGTTTATATTAATAATTATATATTATATTATCTATAAGAGCTAATAGTGGAATATAAAGAAAAGAGTCCAAATCGATTTGACCATAAGTTATTCTTACAAGAGGTCATAATGAAATGATATATCCTGATAAATAAAATTTCAAAAGAACATTAACGTGTTTCCATCTTACACAGGTTCGAGCTATGTGAGAAAAACTGTAGTAAAAATAACCCAATTGTAGGTAGTTGGGATGGTCTCTTCATTGATAATTTATGTTAATTATTGCAATCAATCGCCGAGACTCAAATGGGCGCGTAAAGTTGTTGGGCTTAGTAAGGAACGGATTCCGAGAAAGTTGGTATTCGCTGAACCGACTGGTAGACGTCCGAAAGGTAGGCCGAAGCGTCGATGGGAGGATTGCATTAAGGCTGATTTCGGGGGCTTGGGCTTGACCGGTGAACATTGGACGAGTCTGTGCAGGCGAAGTTTGGTGGTATCGGCATCGAACCTTCGGGTTCGGTAAGCCTATTATTATTATATATATATATATATATATATATATATATATATATTATATATATATTATATAATCCTAACACTCTCGTCACTAGTATAACTATATATGTATGTGTAGCAAATAATGCCAAAATAAACATACATAAATAATTTTCTTCCACAATATGCTCAGAATATTTTCCTTCACAACCACATACTCGAAAAACGCTCTACGCCACCACTTCAAAAATTTCAAATACCTTACCATTATCAGGCCTATTTATTGTATTTGAAGTTGGCCTTTAGTGTGAACAGTAATTCTTCTCAAATCCGAATCTTAAAATAAGAAATGCTTGACACACGTCCCAAATGAAATTATCTATAAACAATGTAATATTCGATTCGTTAAAGATTTTCCCCCAAAAAATAACATCCATTCCTTCATCTTATATATATCTCGGAAGAAACTTCTGATATGTCCAGTAATGGTGTAAAATATAATCTTAATTCTGTTTTCCTAATAATTTATTATCATTTTGCATAAAAAATATTATCGTGGCCTATCTTTCTATCTATAGCGAATAAAAACAATTGATAGGGGATGATATGAAGGAATGAATAATAGCATTTAAATTTAATTTTGGTTTATTATTTTCAATAATTGTAAACCACCGACAAAAATTATCTTTAAATCAAATTTTGAGGGTTTAAATTCCATGATCCGTAGAGCCCGCATAAAATATTTAAAAATCCATCTGTATACTGTAGGCCGTCCGCAGTTTTTCCCCGAAACTACTGGACCAATTTTTCGGCGCTAAAATATTAGAGCATTAGACAATGATCCTGGGCTTTGTTTTAAAATATCTGCCTGATTTAATTCACTAATTCTAATTAAATATGCACTTATAAATCATTAATTTTTGAGGTAGAGAAAAAAAAAATAAAAAGTTTTTTCATCAAGAAATCTTCATTAATAATACAACAGAAAAGAAATGAAATTGAAATTTTCCATGAAATCAGTATCAGTAAGATAAAGAAAACGTTGTAAAGAGTTTTAGGATCAGGACATTGTAACAGAAAATAAAAATGAAAACTTTCCTACAACTTAGTTATCTTCGAAGATAGAGAAAATATTCTATAGCGTTTTAGAATTAGTAAACCACAATTAATTATAAAACAAAAACAAAAATGAAATTTTAACCATATATACGCCCATAATTCGGTTATTTTTGAAGAAATAGAATTTTAAAATTATCAGCAATAAATCCTTACAAATCCCATCAAATCACCTTCACTCTACGTCGTAAACCTGTGACTTCCTGCCCCACCGTATCCTTTAACAATATCCTACTTACTACTGTTGAACAGATTCGGTACTTAGGACTCCACCTCGACAAACGCATAACATGGAATCCTCATACTTGACTGAAACGACAGGAAACTGCTCGTAAATACAGATTACTACAAAATTCCTCGACAAACGCTCAAAACTTCCTACTTACTACAAAAAAACTCATTTATTTAACAATTATCAGGCCTATTTGGACCTATGGCATTGAGCTATGGGGGTCTACTAAACCATCGAATTCCTCTCGCATCCAAATCCTTCGTAAAATCCTCAATGCTCCTTACTTTGTTACTAATAAAATCATCCATAAAGACCTAAATATCCCATATGTTGAAGACTTGGCCCGTTACAGATATACCTCTTTTCATTCCAAACTCTCTACCCACTAGGGGTGGGCATCATCGAATGATCGTCATAATCGGATGATCGGACTTCGATGATTTAAATAATCGAATGATTAATATGTATTCTGAGAGACGATATGCCACAATTCCCCGTCTTCATGATGGCTGAGCTGTCTGAGCGTAGGTGCAAATATGCATAGAGAAAAAAACCAAAAAACAAACCTCCAAACCGATTAATCCGATAATCGATTAATTTGAATGATTGAAATAATCAAATGATCCGATAATCGTCATTCGATTATGCCCACCCCTACTGCTCACTCAAACCCGCTTATCCGTACATGACCTCTCCTCCATATATATTCCCGACAACCCACCGAGGCGCCTTAAAAGAAGATGGTCCTAACATAAATTAGACATTGGAGTGCTACCAATGGGTAGTTTCTTCTCAGGACTACCATGTGTTCTAATCATATATAATGCCTATTTACTTGTTTTATTTATTTAATACAGTTGTAAATGTCTTTAAATAAATACAAAAAAAATTATCAGTAGTTATGAGCCATTTTCCTTTGATTAACCTATTTAATTTTCGGAATGGTTATTCATAAAGCTATTTGGAAATAATTAACTATTGTTCAATAAGTTGGGTCTTTTTTACTTTCACTTACTATATATAGTAAGGAAAGTATTGCGATCGTGAAAATTTTCGAATTCCAGTTTTCAACGGAAATACACGTTTTAGGGTCCCCTGAGTCCAAATAACCAAGTCCCGCAAAAAGGTCTGTGTGTGTGTGTGTGTGTGTCTGTGTGTGTGTGTGGTAACTCCCGGGCGGAAACGGTAAGTCCTACGCCCGAGACGTGACAAAACTTTTTTCATCAAAATGAGCTTACCAGAAGAGGCACTTTATACCATGCATTTTGCACCTTTTTTCGATTTTCTCAAAAACGGTTCCGACGATTTTGATTAAACTCGCTATATCGATGTAAAATTAAATGGGCTTTAATATCATGTAGGTTTAATTTGGATAAAAATGGTCTGACAGGGCTTAAATGCCGATATTTTAAATTTTCTTCCTCTAAAGTACCTTTAATTTTTTAGATTCAATAATAATAACTAGATTATCTTGTTAGCGCTGATGAAAAACAGGTAAATATATAAATTGAATAAATTCGATACCCAACTAAAGGAGAAAACAGAAAAAATATATTTTTAATGAAATTTTTCGTTTTTGAACATAAGAGCAGTAATATACATGTATGATATACCGTTGGAAAGCTAAAGATTTTAGAAAAAATATCATCTCATACACAAGCTTTTAGAAGTTAATAGAGAGTGATGAGAAGAAGATAAAACTAACTGATTATTTTAGATAATAATATAATAGATTTTTTAATAAAACACATGTTTATATATAAATTCAATTTGATTAATTCCTTAATAGTTTCACGTATTTTTATCTCTAACTGTATTTGAAAATTATTTCATTGATTTTAAAAATCGAGGTAAGTGAAAGTCGTGTGTTGCCCGCACCAGATTTTTTTTTTACAATCAAAACCCACTACATTTATGTGTGTGTGTATTAGTCTGGTCCGCAAATTCCACAAAAAGGCATGGGCACCCCTCGAAGATGATCTGAGGCTATAACAGCTGGACCCACGTGTTTATGCTCGAGCGAAGGATAAGGGGCAGTCCTTTGAGGGAAGACCCCCCTGTTTGCGAGGGCCGGGGGCTGGGGCCCATTTCCATAACTGCCTCAACAGGCTCCTGCTTTATGTAAGGGGCCCGGCCAAGCTCCTCATTTCCCACCTAGTCCTCTGTCATGATATTTTCATATCCTTTATAGGATGTGTTTACGGGAGGCTGCGTTGGGGGTGTGCGATTGTGCAATCGGGAGAGGGTATTGCGCAAGTTGGCGTCAGTATTGCGTAACCAGGAAAATGTTTCAAGTTGAATTTTGTCACGTTTCGGTCTTTGAAAAAAAAATGTTGAACTAGGATTGACAAAAAAAAATCAACCAAAAAAACAGTAGCTCTACTACCTAAGAAGCGTCTTGTATATAAATTATATACAAGTATATAGAGATTCTCACTTCTTCTCAGTGAGATTGGGGCGAAATCACGCTCAGCCTCCAATTATTTTGGTGTCTACTCACAATTGGCTGTTTGTTTTCAAGGAAGGACTTCTTACCCCAGGGTCTACTCAAGGCTAAATTATCAGAATAAATAATTATTCAGTTGCAGTCAGGGTTTTAACTCTGGATGCGGAGACGAGTAATCTAGTGCTTGTGCTAGTAAAATCAATCAAAAACAAAGACTTATTGTTCTTGGACATACATGGGTGTTTCAGGATTCTTTTCTAATTTGTACTGGTTCCGTGATAAAGATTTAATCACTCGGTGATTGCCATTCTTATGTATTTCATTATGTATATATTTTGATTTATCAAGAGAGAATAGTATACAATTTTCTTGATGAGATATATTGTAATTAATAATGTTTATATAATATATATAAATATCGTATCACGGTGTTTGTGGGGGAACTATTCCGAAACGGCCGGATTTATTTCTATGAAATTGTTTATGTTCATTTGATGGGCATGAATAGTTATAAAATTGTATTTTATTTTTATTTGGTATCAAAACATACCTACAGCTTCAATATTCAATTTTTTGATGGCTTTTTTAATATTTTTGTAACAGTTGCAATGGGGACAATTTTTTAATTCCAATTATTAACAGAAATACACGTTCTAGTGTTTTTTTTTACCGACCCTATTCCTTTTTCTGCCTTCTCCATGCACTTACAATACACACTTTTATACACTCACAATAAACTTATTTTTCTTTGAAAATCAAAATATTCACTAGAAATAGTTTTCCGGGTCAACTATTTGTTACATATTTCTTATCGTGTTGCAATAACTTGGAGATTTTCTTCATCAATTCATCATTGGTTACTCTTCGCCAATTTGGTGGATCGCCTCTAGAAGGTGTTGACCTTATGAAGAGATTATAGAACAGTCCAACAATAGCGTAACTGACGAAGTTATTCATGTTTAATGTTCTTGAATAATTTAAGCTTACGTAAGCTCTGCATAACTTCAAATTTCTCGCCTCTTTTCTTCTGCCTAACTTCTGGGATATGATGACTTCATGGTCAGCTGGTCCGAATCCAAACAGCGTGTTCTAGGCATTTCTGTTGATCCCCGGCCACGAGAAACTGCTACTGAATTAAGCTAATACGTTAGATCAAATATAATAATAATAATAACAATAAATTTTTTATCTATTCTGGGACAAATCCCTTCAGGATAATATCAAAGAGACATTAAATTGGAACATCAGTATCTTAGAGTAAAAATAATAAACAAAAAACATAGAAAAAACAAAAAAAAATTATAATAGTAATAAATTAACAGGTAGCTTCTAATAATAATGATTTAGAAAAACAAATAATACAAACTAGAAAAAAAAAATTATATATATACAGGGCTAATTAAAATAAATTTACAATGCTTATGAAAAGTGTAAAATAGAATACATAAATGTTTAAATACCATGAAAAATAAAATATAATAAATAATTGTTTTTCTCTGCACTACTTATTTACTGATTTTTTTTAAAATTTGCTAATTAATTGGGGTATTTGAGAATTGGATAGACAGAAAGTGTTTGAATAAACGGAATTTAAAGCTTGGAAGAGTATCGGAGTGAGGGATATAAGAAGGAATAGAATTCCATACGGACGAGGATCGGATAAGGAAAGATCCGTTGAAAGCTGCGGTCTGATGAGGCGTTATAAACAGGTCTGAAGGTCGTGAACGAGTGTTTCAGGTGTGGATAGAATATTTAAATGAAAATATATCTGACAACTTCGATGAGGAAAGGTGCCAGGAAGTACTTAAAACGGTAGGAAGGGTAAAGCCACTTTAACTCATCGTAAAATCGGGTTACAGAGGTGTCCCTGGATATCCCGAAGATGAAACGTATCAGGAAGTTAAATAATCGTTTTAGTTTGGCTTCAAGCCGCTTTAGGCTGCTTCAACACTTACTAGACAAACGGTCAAACCTTCCTCTGAACTACAAAAGGCTCATCTACATTACTATTATAAGACCAATCTGGACTTACGAAGTAGAGCTTTGGGGCTCTACTAAACCATCAAATTCTTCCCGCATCCAATCCTTACAATCCAAAATCCTTTGTAAAATCCTCAACGCTCCTTACTTTGTCACGAATAAACTTATCCATAAAGACCTTAATGTTCCCTTTGTTACTGATTTGGCCCGGACCAGGTATCAATCCTTTCATGACAAACTCCATTCTCACTCTAACCCACTAGTTTCAATCCTTTCTTCCTCATCAATTCCGGATAATCCTCCGAGGCGCCTGAAAAGGAAATGGCCCCGGGACCTTCTAGTTTAGAATATTTTTAGAGTGCTTCCAATAGGAAGCTCCTCTACATGTATATCAAGCCATTGTATTATATAACACATCACATTTACTTGATGTATTTTTGTTAATACAGTTGTAAATACCAACAAAATGATTAAAAAAAAAAAAAAAAAAATTGGCTTCAAGATTCCCAGAGACACCCCCATACACCGCACAGCAGTAGTCAAAGTGGGGGATTATTAGTGAACAAACTAAGAGCATACGGGTTTCAAATGGAAGAAGGTGACGGTGGTAATTAAGGAGTTTCAAGATGGAAATTATGCGTCCGGGAATTTCGGAAACATGGATTTTCCAGGAAAGAGATTGATCGAGAGTTACTCCAAGGTTTTTGACTGTTTGGTGAAACTTTATACTAAAATACACTGAAAAATAAAATATAATAAATATTTTTTTTCTCTGCTCTATTTACTGATTTTTATTGAAATTTGCTGATTAATTGGGGTTATTTGAGAATTGGATAGACAGAAAGGGTTTGAACAAACGGAATTCAAATTTTGGAAGAGTATTGGAGTGACGGATATAAGAAGTAATAGAATTCCATACGGACGAGGATCGGATAAGGAAAGATCTGTCGAAAGCTGCGGTTCGATGAGGCGTTATATACAGTTCTGAAGGTCGTGAACGAGTGTTGCAGGTGAAACCAAGAGCCTACGGTTTTCAAATGGAAGAAGGTGACGGTGGTAATTAAGGTGTTTCAAGATGGAAATTATGCGTCGGGAAATTTCGGAAACATGGATTTTCCAGGAAATAGATTGATCGAGAGTTACTTCAAGGTTTTTGACGGTTTGTTGAATCTTTATACTAAAATACACTGCATTATTCACTTACTTCAGCAGTTTCTCTCATATAACGTATAGTTTACATGTCTTATTTTTTTAAAAATTTATATCCAATAAACGATTCAGGGAAACTGCAATAACACGCGTGACTCCCCAAGCTCTGCCAACAATGCGCCGTCAACCTAGACGACATGTTTATCGAAAATAATTCCCCCTCGCGGGAGAATAACCCCAACCTCAACCACTATGTAAATGGAGCGCCATATGAAAGGCCTTCACGGGCCGGCGAACACAAGAGAGTTCTGTTTTGACAGGGAGGGATGGAGTACGGCACCTGCCTGCCTGGTCTACCGTGTAATAGAGTGTCACTCCCACGATCATGGCCACTTCTAGGAGTCGCTAATTATATTCAAATTTATGTTTGCCCTTTGGATTTATTATGCTGCGGCTATGAACTAATAGAGCAGTACCTTGCTATATTGGACATGTGCTAAGTCAAAGCTACTGTTCGAACTGCTTAATTTGAAATGAATAAAATCTGTTAAAATATTTATTTATTAACATGAGGGACCTTCAAGATTTGAAACCAAATCCTTTATGGTGAATACATGTTTGACATAATTTTAAAAAAAAAGTTCGGTTACGGAATCAAAATTCATATATAAAAAAAAATAATAACAATAAATTTTTACTTTCACTTACTATATATAGTAAGGGAAAGTATTGCGATCGTGAAAATTTTCGAATTCCAGTTTCCAACGGAAATACAAGTTTTAGGGTCCCCTGAGTCCAAATAACCAAGTCCCGCAAAAAGGTCTGTGTGTGTGTGGTAACTCCCGGGCGGAAACGTCCTATGAAACTGAAATTTCATATTTAAGACAACTATACGTCCGAGACGTGACAAAACTTTTTTTTATCAAAATGAGCCTACCAGAAGAGTCACTTTATACTATGCATTTTGCACCTTTCTTCGATTTTCTCGAAAACGGTTCCGACGATTTTGATTAAACTCTCTATATCGATGTAAAATTTAATAGGCTTTAATATCATTCGGTTCTATTTGGATAAAAATGGTCTGATAGGGCTTAAATGCCGATATTTTAAATTTTCTTCCCCTAAAGTACCTTTAATTTTGTAGATTCAATAATAATAACTAGATTATCTTGTTAATGCTGATGAGAAACAGGTAAATATATAAATTGAATAAATTCGATACTTAACTAAAGGAGAAAACAGAAAAAAAAAATTTTAATTCAATTTTTCGTTTTTGAGTAATATACATGTATGATATACCGATGGAAAGCTAAAGATTTTAGAAAAAATATTATCTTATAATCAAGCTTTTAAAAGTTAATAGAGAGTGATGAGAAGAAGATAAAACTGATTATTTTAGATAATAATATAATAGATTTTTTAATAAAACACATGTTTCTATATAAATTCAATTTGATTAATTCCTTAATAGCTTCACGTATTTTTATCTCTAACTGTATTTGAAATTTCTTTCATTGATTTTAAAAATCGAGGTAAGTGAAAGTCGTTTGTTGCCCGCACCAGATTTTTTTTTTTTTTTATAACATATTTATTGATATCTACAACTGTATTACAAAAAATATACCAAGTAAATGTGATGATAATATAGAAAAATGTCATGGATTGCAAGTAGAGACACTACCCAGTGGCAGCATTCTAAAAATACTTTAAATTAGAAGGTCTCGTGGCCATCTTCTTTTCAGACACTCAGAGGATCGTCAGGAATCGAAGAGGAAGCAAGGGTTGAAACAAATGGATTGGAGTGGGAACGGAGTTTGTCATGGAAGGAATGGTTCCTGGTTCGGGCTAAGTCAGCTACATATGGAATATTAAGGTCTTTATGAATGAGTTTGTTTGTGACAAAATAAGGAGAATTGAGGATTTTCGGAAGGATTTTGGACTGTAAGGATTGGATACGGAGAAGAATTTGATGGCTTAGTAGAGCCCCATAGCTCTACTCCGTAGGTTCATATCGGTCTTATGATAGTCATTTAAATGAGTCTTTTGTAGTTAAGTGGAAGGTTTGAGCGTTTGTCCAGTAAGTGTTTAAGTAGTCGGAAACGTCGGGCAGTTTCTTGTCGTTTTAGTCTTGTATGAGGATTCCAAGTAAGACGTTTGTCGAGATGGAGTCCTAGGTATCAGATCTTTTTAACAGGGATTAGAGGAGAGTTATTAAAGGATACTGAAGGGCAGGAAGTCATAGGTTTACGACGAAGGGTAATAGTAATTTGGTGGGATTTGTTGGAATTAATTTTTATCCTCCAATTCTGACACCATACTTCTAATATAAAATTTAAATAAAAAAAAAATAATAAAATAAAAAAAAATAAGTAAACCGAGATAAAAAAATAAAATGATGCAATATGTCTATTTTATTATTATTATTAATTAATATATTAATTATTATTGTTTAATATTTACTTTTTATCAATAAAACCTGTATCAATAGATGAAGTGTCTTTCGATCCAACCCATAAAGAGTCAGATTCGTACTGTTTCATGGCCAACGGTCGTGACTAAGCCTTGATAAGCCAGGTTTACCCCTCATTTTGGGTACCCACTTTATAGAGAATGGCTTTTGCCCCAGGATGGCCTGCACACCCCAGTATACCTTCTCAGCTTGATTGACATTCTTGGGAACCGTGGGTCCGAAGGACAGTAGCCCAGTGCTCTATCCACTAGACCAAACAGCTTCCGTTTTTTGTTAAATCATGGGGTGTGAATGTTCAACTTAGCATTTGTAAGTGAAATCATTATTATTTTTAGATCTTTCAGACTGGCTTAAAAATAACAAATGTTTAATAATTTGCTATTTTATTCTAATGTATACTTAAACTTTATTTACAATCGTCATTAATAATTGTCTGGCTACACATTTCATAAATTGGATCTGTGTAGGCAATATTTGGTAGTGTCGGCATCGAACCTTTGGACTCAATGAGTCTATTATTATTACTAATTTCATTACCTGGCGTAATAGATCTAAAGAGAAGTTGCGTCTATCGATACCTCTTCCTGGATTGGTTATTTGGAATATTCAGACAAGCCACGAGATCCCTCGATCTGGTCCTCTTCAACGTTCTTTGGTTGTCGGTCATGTTATGTTGAGTTATATTGCATGAGTTATTATGTCATATGTGTTGTCATGAAAATAAAATCGGTCTAAGAGATATCATCGTTAACCTTTAACTGGTGAGGTGGGGTCTGCATGACCCCAGGCCTTTTTAAAGTTTTGTGAATCCCATTGTCCCTATCCGATCGGCTTTTGAAAACCTGACATTTCCTGTCATGGTTGCCAGTTGTTATCCGGTATTTCTTTAGGACAGTGTTATTGGGGTCCCATAGACCTCACCTAACCATTTTTCGGTTGGCGCGACAGGCTTTGGAAGCCCTTGGCCGCGCGGTATGGTTTATACTCCACACCGCGATACTCGATGACATTTTATAGGGTAGGGTCGTCACTCCCTACGTCTATTTTTGTGGGTGGCTATCAACTAGCTGACGGGTCCCACATACCCGGGGGAAATCGTGAGTAAATCCTCATTTATTTGTATGCTTGAAAAAAGTCCTCCTGGGACCGGGATTCGAACTCACAACTTCAGCGTCGCAGGCTAGCGCGCTAACCACTCAGCCACGGGCTCCCCCACCTCGCCATTAGTGTTCGGATTTATTGAATGTGTGTTTTTTAATTTGTAGAATGAAATATCTCGTTATCGTGTTATTTTACGCACCTTTTTAATTTTATTAAATAGCTGGGATCATTCTTGTAAAAAAAGAGTACATGACCAGATAGTCAGAACATCACAGACTTCCCCGAGAACTTCGGTTTAAAGCTCAATTATTATCAGGGGCAAAAAACAGAAGAATCTAACACTCTGTCAGGACCCTCCCAAGAAAAGGAAATGTCATTTTTGTCCAAGAAACAAGAATAGGAAGTCATCTATAGTTAGTATTAAATGTGAACAAAATATTTGTGGACAATGTTCGATATTCTGTTTCTAATTTTAGCTGTGCATACTTTCATTACAATACAAAAGTTCAGTTCTTTTTATCATTTCCCATTTTTAAATATAATAAACTTTAAGATAAGACTTGTTTATGTATTATTTTACAAATGTTTTCATTGCTTAGAATATAACATTAAAAAATTATATTTTGTAATTTGTAATTGTAATTTTTTGTACGCCCGAAAAGGACTAATTTACTATTTCAAAAGATATGCCCGATTTTCATATTTTAAGGACTGTTTTAATTTTTGTTTTTTTCATTCTAAGTTAAAGTCGCCATTCTCGTTGAAAGGATTCTTAACAATTGACATTTATTGTAACCAAGATACGGTTCAAAATGGAAGAGAACCACCATTTTTGACTCGATTCTCCTTTTAAAAGGATACGAATCGAAATAAATCAATGGTAACTAGGATTACCATACTAAAAAAGACACTTTTTTATATCACAACTCTCTTCCCGATGCAAGAAGCGGTCCGAAATAACTTAAGTCTAAATGTCTATATTAGGGTGGGTGGGGTTGGTTTACGCCCGAAAAGGACTAATTTACTATTTCAAAAGATATGCCCGATTTTAATATTTTAAGGACTGTTTTAATTTTTGTTTTTTTTCATTCTAAGTTAAAGTCGCCATTCTCGTTGAAAGGATTTGTAACAATTAACATTTATACTAACCAGGATACGGTTCAAAATGGAAGAGAACCACCATTTTTGACTCGATTCTCCTTTTAAAAGGATATGAATCGAAATAAATCACTGGTAACTAGGATTACCATAATTTAATTAATATGGTAATTTAGGATTACCATAATTAGTCAATTATTTATTTCATAATTCCGTCAAAGTTTTTTTTTTTTTTATGTAATATTTTAATAAATTAAATATTTTATTTTATTTTTGAAACAACATATTTATTGTATACTACATATCGGATCAACACATGTTAACTTTTTTAGCGTCACATGGTTTTATTTTAAAATCAAGAAAACTTTTATCAACGCAAACGTATTATGTTTATTTATTTATTTAGCGTCCCTTAATACTAACTAATGCGACTAATCGGATGCTACAGAGGGATTCCTAAATACCAATCCAGGTTTAATTAGGATGGGGGATCTTTCATTTATTCAATTTTGTAAGCATCCTTTTTTACGGTACCTATTGAAAATATTTTGAATTAACGTATTTCACAAGAATAAACAATTCTAGATGTTTCAGGATAAAAAAAAAAAAAATGAGGTCTGGGATCTGAGAGACCCCACCTCACCAATTTTGACTATAAATTTCACCTCGCCAGTTAAAGGTTAAACATGAATCATCCCACTAAGGTATTTCATTTCCCCGATAGCACTACCTAAGATGTAACCTCGGGTAAATATGAAGCTAAGAGTGCAGATCCTAAGGCTGGAGCCACTGGACAGAGGACTCCAGAGTACGTGACTCGACTGGATACGACCTCAACTTGCACCAACGGCGGCCATCTATACATTCCGATCGCTCTGTCAACTTCCTTTCAATGGAATTCTTCTTACACTTCGTTGATGGTGTGTTTTCTTTAAATCATTTATTTCCATATTTTTTCGTTTTCTATAATCGTTAACCACAATTAGATTACTACATTTCGGCTAATATATAAATATTTATTTTATTTTATTTTTTAATTTTTTTGGAAGTTTTCTTAATTGCAACATTTAAAAAAGCACATACTGCCTTCCATTCTTCATCTAATCACTTTATTTCACAAGTCTTTTAATATTTTTTCATCCTAGTCGACGTTTCAGAGTTGTTTCCCCATTTTCAAGACTTATTCCTTTTTCCTTATACAATTTCTACATCATTTTTCATCCTTCACTACATCTCATAGCACACTGCTACTTTATAAAGGAATAAGTCTTGAAAATGGGGAAACAATCTCGAAACGTCGACTAGGATGAAAAAATGTTAAAAGACTTGTGAAATAAAGTGATTAGATGAAGAATGGAAGGCAGTATGTGCTTTTTTAAATAAATATTTATTTGTTATAATTAAAATTAATGCATATGATTTAAGAAATAGCACTGTTTCCTTCCTTTGACTATATCATTATAGTAGTAGTCAGGTTTCAATTTCTATGAAGACTGCATTTGTAACATGCAAAAAAAAACAATAAAAAAAAAATCATCCCCTTAAAATTTTTCAAGATTTTAAAACGTTTCAAGATACGTAGAACCCAAACAACGATTAAAAAAAATCTGTTTGCTCGCTGACAAAGTCAAATAAAAATAATAATAATAAAATAAAATAATTTTGTAGGGACAACAACTTATAAAAGATGTGAATCCCAGATAACTCGATTATAATTGATGATTGAAAATATAATGCTTTTCGATACATAATTACGTTCCAAAACAAAGAGGATAAGACAAAAAAAAAATTAAATAGAACTTAAAATATAAATAAATTCATGCATAAGTATTTGGTATGTTTAAAATATTTGAGGGGACTCTTGAATTAAGCTTCTCTTCTGCTTGTGAAGGAAAAAGCAAGAGCATGGGGTTATCGTATTCACAAATTTAAAAAGTTAACGGAGAATGATAAAAAAACCATAAAACTGATTATTATAGATATTTATATAATAGCTTATTTAATAAAACACATGCATCTATTAAAACACATTTTAATTAATTCTTAAACAACGTGAAAGTCGTATGTTGCGTGCACCTGATTTTTTCTTGTTTAGTGAGCTTAAAAGTGTACTTTGCACAAGATTAGGATAATTAAAAAAAACCTTATAGTACAAGAAGTTTTCCACAGTGACTAGCTGAACAAAATGGTTCTCTATGCTAACTTTAATACCAGCTTCTCTCAGCACTTTGTTCCTTAGTGACTCGAAGCTGGTATTTTTTTCCGACGAGTTAACATTCGGAAGCTTTTTCGACTAATGAAACCAACAGATGTATTTTCTCCTCACCGAGATTGCGTTCTAGCCCTCTCTCCTCCCCACTTCATCACGCTTTGTACAATTAGCTTAAACGACCAATCTGCCAAATCCATCCAAACCAACGACCTGTACCGCGATACCCTAATCGGCGATATTTCTGCCCAGAAGTTCTCCGTAAAACCGCACATGTGGTGCCACACTGACTCCATTATCCAGATGTGTGATACAGAAAAAGGACTTTGACATTTTTTCCATCGCCCCTTCGGCAGCTGCCGCCGGATTATCCGCACATCTGCCCATTGTGGGGGAGGGGAGGATCTGACACATCTGACCGGTGTCGGTATTCGCGTCCGATGTCATATCATCATAAGTGATAGCATCATACATTATATTGTATAATTAATATAGTTTGTAATGCAATAGGTATTCATTGATTCTCGGGAACTTTGTTCCTTCCTAGGGTTAGGGTTAGAGTACTGTTCAACATCTTGGTAATTAGCACCAAATACATTTATCGCAACACATTATGTATATTTTAAATATCTTCGTTTTATTTTTTGTTTAAAAAATAATTTATTCTAATTTTTTTCCTCCATAGTTTCTGGAGCAGATGACATTCTTAGATCAACTTTAGTAAACTTACTGTGTCACTATAGTTCTCAAAGCTCGTACTCAGCGATCTTGGTAAATGGTATTTATCTATCAGAAATTGGAATCTTGAGTGCTCAATTATATGTTTTACTAAAAGCGGCACTCTACGTCATATATTGGTTCCGGCTGCCTGAGAATGAGATGGACGCGTGTAAGCCTGCTATATTTGATGCCAAGTCTCGCCAAAGCAGTTTCTAAGGGGCGGTCACTTCTTAATAATGTCAAACAGGGAGAAAGTGATGATTTGATTTGTTTTGACTTATTTTTGTTGTCAACTTCTGCTCCCAGGTTTGGGAGATTTTAATTTTTAAGTAATGCTTAACATCTTCCTTTTTGGAAGCTGGATAACGCAACATTTTTGGCAGTCCTGTCCGCTTCTTCATTGCCAGCCATGGCTACGTGGGATGGAATCCAAAAGAACACAAGTTCATTATTTAATATTTTTAAATATCCCACACATATTTTCGGATCTTATTAACTATTAGGTGTTGAGCATACTTATTATGTGCATAAAATGAACTTTGATTCATTACGTGACGTAAATTCGAGTGCATTTGTGATATTCCTACAACAAGTTCCGCAGTATATATGCTGCTTAAGTTTGGTAGTTTATAATTGAGAGTATGATAATAGATGAACCCGCTTGATCATTTATTTTTGATCCATATGTCAATAGTATTTCACGATCTGAATCATTACGGATAATGTCGCTGTATTTGTTTCTCAGCATATATTGAGGTGTGTTGTTTTGGCATACTTGGTCAGCTTTCAGAAACAATTCCTTATTGAGTAATGTTACAATAAGTCCAAATTAGGACATTTTTAATAGTGATAAAGTACAACATTCACACAATATATACAAAACAATAAATTTATTAAATAATAATAATACTTGGTCAAAGCCGAGTTTATTCTTGGTACAGTTTGGTTCCATGATGCTTTTGTTTTGTCTTGTTTATTTAGATGGGTTATTCAAATTGTTCCTTTTTATAAACAAGTGGGTTAGTAGAATGGGAAACACTTTTTAACACTATGTATGTAAGATATGGACTTTTTTTTTATATATGAAAAAAAATTAATTAGAATAGGAAAAAAAAAACTTTATTCTGGAACAATGTCCCTTAAGAATAACAATTATGGACAAAATATTAAATTATAACTGGCCAAAAACAATATATAACTACAATTGAGTAACACAAGAATGAAAAAAAGAAGATAGAGATGGTATTATATCTCTATTTATCAATTCTAGAAATAAATAAATAAGAATAAACATAAAATGTAACTTTTACATCTCATTAAAATTAGTATATATTACATCTCATTAAAGTAAGTGCATTAAAGTAAAATTCACCTTACAGAAGTTGGCATAATAACAATTAGACTGAAGAGAAAGGAAGTATTGAAAGAGGAGGGATTTAAAAGATGATAGGGAAGGAGCATGACGGATGTTTGAAGGGAGAGTATTCCATAAGGCAGTGGAACGGGCTAAAAAGGAGCAATCATTATTTTTTGGTTCTATGGAAAGGAGTGTGAAGGCCGGACAGGTGGGATCTTGTTTCCTGGTGATGGGTTGAGGATTTAAATACCAGGAGGCTGTAGGCATAAAATGGAATTGAAATTAATTGAAATAAAATTGGAATTAATTAGTAAACACTATATAAATATTGTTAATGATCCTTAGACACTAAAGGACAGGAAGACAATACAAAACAAGGAGAAAGAAGAGAACTAAACCCTTCCTTATTGGCGAGGCTGCCAGTAATCTGGGAGAGTCCTTCCCAATCCCTTAAATCCTCTTTTCAGGTCCCTTCTTTGGCTCAACTGATCCCTGATTCTTATACAGTGTTACCACCTTACAGTATAGTTCAAGTTATATTCTTCTATGCAGTACTCAAGATTTTATGAACAATATTACGTACAAAATCGTAATTAAGATGTTAAAATAAATGCAAAGTTGTTATAAATCTATAAAGTGACATTAATATCAATTATTTCATGATAACAGACGTTTCACTTCAAAGTAAATATGAATTTCATGGAAATTAAATTGAACTTTTTATATGTATTTCAAATAGATCATTTGAAAAATAATTATACTTAACCGAATAAAATGAGAAATGCTTTTTTTTTTTTTTTTTTTTTTTTTTTTTTTTTTTTTTCCCAGCATAAGCTGGTATAAGAAGAGTTACATTATTTCATACATTTGATTATGTTCAATGTAAGGTTATCCACAAAAGTTAATATTGAATATTCCTGCTTCTAAGTCTCTTTTTCTCTTTTCTACCTATATGTAAAATCATCTCGCGACTCTTGGTTTCTGCGATAAATTCTAAATCGATCGAACAGAGCATTTCCAAACACAAATAACGCCCGAATGAAACTGAGCTACTCACTAATATGAAATGTATAGTAAGGGAAAAAATTCCAATACTGATATTCTAATTCGCCTTAAATGATATATTTTTTAAAAACAATATCTCTTAAGTACCTTTTATTTTGCTGATTGGAAATCACTCCCCATTCCTAAATGTTAAGATTGAAAAAAAAAATTGTAAATATGAAATAATCTAATAGACAATTGAAGGAGAAAAATATTTTAGGTCACATTTTTTTTTCCGTAATAATATACTGTACTGTTGGACAACATATTATACAGATTAAAGAAAACAAATTAAGAAATATAAGTTGTTCAAGAATGTACTGCAGAGTTGAGAAAAGCGTATACAATAATGTGATTGTAGTAGATAATCTATACTAATATTATAAAGCTGAAGAGTTTGTTTGTTTGAACGCGCTAATCTCAGAAATTACTGGTTTGAATTGAAAAATTCGTTTTGTGTTGGATAGTACATAGATCGAGGAAGGCTATAGGCTATATAACATGACGCTGCGACCAATAGGAGTGAAGAATTAGTGGAAAATCTGGGAAAATAACGGGGAAAATTAACCTCGTATCCCAATGATTTACCTTTTAATTTTAAAATTTAATTAATTAAAATTAATTTAATTTTTTTATTTTTTGCACCGTTAATTTATTTGTTTCCGCAACAATTAGTAAATCACAGGGATAAACATTTAAACACGTAGGAATCGATTTACGTCAATATCGGGTTGTGGAGAAAATCATTATGTTCTTGGGCCACAAGAATATAAAACTAAAAATTGTCATTTACGCAGAATTACTTTAAAATATATTCTTTTAAAAACTTCCTTATAGCAATCACAGAAATTGTGGGCAACAGCAAGTAATTTATATTTCTATATTATTTATAAATAATTAGAAGGTTTTCTAATTTTCCAAAAACAGTTATTTTACATTATGTGTAATAAACTTTTTTTAGAAAATTAAGGAACCTATTAATTATTTATTAATTAATCAAATTACATTCTTCCAATTAACCTTTTTTTATTGTTTCTATATTATTAAATTAAAATTAAATGTTTGGATTGAAACAACTTCATACTTTTTTTTAACTTTTCTAAAATTGATTTTTCTCGACGGGTAAGCGAAGGTCGTATGTTGTTCGCGCCAAATTGTTTTTAATTTATTTTTTATATATTGAAAAATCACAGACGTTGATGACTAATAAAGTTATAATTCTTTCCTCTTATTTATACAATTTTGATATACTTCCGTAGCTTCAAACGCCTTTTATCCAACTACTTCATGTAGATTTTACTCCCCAAGTGTCCTAAATATATAATAATATTTTTTGTTCCAACATATTTCCTTGTTTCGGTTATTTATTTATTTTTTTTCCAATCTTCTAAACAATTGATATGTATCATCCATATTACTATCGCTATCTTTACAATATTTTCCTCCCTCGCTATCCCGGTGTCCCGACATATGCGCCGTGAAAGCGGCCGAACTAATGCGACGGCATTAGCGACGTGATTTGTAGACCGGCATGTGGCAGCCATTGACTCCGACCATTATGGCGAGAAATTAGCCGCAAATGTTCGGTCGACAAATTGCAGCAACTGCTGCTATTCGCCTTCTTCTAATGGACTATCCACGATGAATGGAGCTTCAAGGGAAACAGCGCGCTTTTAGGGTGATCCGATAATAGGATCTGTTGGGATCTCCTCATAGGGTCAGTGTATCAGTGGTCAGGCCCCCACCGTGAACCTGCTGTAGGTCTTTATAGAGATAAGCTCTGCATTCGGCAACGAACCAAGGCTCTCTCAAATCACGAGAAACACACTTATTGAAAAGAAATCAGTTTCTCAGGCACAAATAAAGCTAATAATAAACTATAAGTTGATTGTTGAGATAAGATTTATACAGATAAAACTGGAAAGACGCCCATAGTGTAAAGAAATCTGGTGCGGGCAACACACGACTTTCACTTACCTCCATTTTTAAAATCAATGAAAGACTTTTCAAATACAGTTCAAGATAAAAATACGTGAAACTGTTAAACAATTAATTAAATTGAATTTATATAGAAACATGTGTTTTATTAAAAAATCTATTATATTATTATCTAAAATAATTAGCTAGTTTTATCGGCTTTTCGTCACTTTTATTAACTTTTAAAAGCTTTAGTATAAGATAATATTTTTTCTAAAATCTTTAGCTTTCTAACGGTATATCATACATGTATATTACTGCTCTTATGTTCAAAAACAAAAAAGTGCATTAAAAAAATATTTTTTCTGTTTTTTCCTTTAGTTTGTTATGAATTCATTCAATTTATATATTTACCAGTTTTTCATCAGCGTTAACAAGATAATATAGTTATTATTATTGAATCTACAAAATTAAAGGTGCTTTAGGAGAAGAATAAAATAAAATTTCGGCATTCAAGCCCTGTCAGACCATTTTAATCAAAATAAAACTACATGATATTAAAGCCCATTAAAATTTTACATCGATGTAGCGAGTTTAATCAAGATCGTCGGAACCCTTTTCGAGAAAATCGAGAAAAGGTGCAAAATGGTATAAAGTGCCTCTTCTGGTAAGCTCATTTTTGATGAAAAAGTTTTTGTAACGTCTCGGGCGTATATTTGTCTTAAATATGAAATTTCAGTTTCATAGGACTTACCGTTTCCGCCCGGGAGTTACCACACACACACACACAACCTACACCAAAACAACAACACACACGCAACTTCACTTAGAAGAAGGAGAAAATGAATAATGAAAAATAATAACACTGGGGAAGAGCTTCAAGGAAAACTATCAATATGACGGTTTAAAGATTTAACAATTCAGGCAGAATTCAAGATGCACTCAACAATCTGATCATAGAACAGTGAACAACGTATTCAGTCTGCTGTCCCTGCGGCTTTCATGATAAATGACGTGGCGAAGTTTCTAAAAATATGCAATTCAGTAAGTACACCTGCCCATCGCACACCACATGCCTTTCTCAGGAGACTGGATGGCCAGGCCAACGTTTTGCCGTCATGAAAACTTGAAATGAAAAATTTACGATGCAACTTCCCTATAATATAGTAAGTGGTAAAGGGCTTAAATGAGTGTGGCAACAACCATTTTTCCTCTACACAAGATAACTGCCTCGTTGGATCGTAAGGTTAAAAAGCATGATGTACGGAAGAGGTTTTTTGAGTGGGTAAAAATGCCCAGAAACAGGATAGGTACTGGAGTATTTCCGAGTCTTTGAGACATTTAGGACGCGAACCCTCTTAAAAACAATCATAAAAACAAAAAAAAACAAAAAAAAAAAAAAAAAAAAAATCACAGATTATTGTATTTTTAAAACTTGAATATAATATATTTACGATCAATACTTCCCTAATATATATAGAAAGTAATAGTAAAAAATAATAATGATAATATATAATAACACTAGGAAGAATTACAGAAAAATCAATCAATTTTATAAGTATAAAGAACAAATGGTTGTTGGATAAAAATAACATTTCCTAGTTTCTTATGAGTTTCAAGTCCTCGCGTCCATGATATAACATAGGAATCCTTACTGCAAAAACTAAGGTAAACCTGATTGCACGTATGGGTTTGGTCTCTTTTTCATAAAATCATTATTGTAGTCCGGGTACAATTGTTTAAAAAATTTACCAAGAATTATTCGCCCGGAGTACCACCACAGCAACCTTGCGGGACTGGTATTTACTCAGGGACCCTACAACGTGTTTTCCGTGACGAAGACTGCAATTCAAAAATTTCACGAATAGCAATATTCTATATAAAAATAAAGGTAAAAAGGCTTAATAAAAGTAGTATGACAAACTTTACAACAATTAAAAAACAACTCTGATTGATATTAAGCTAAAATTAAACAATTAAAATTTTTTAAAGTAATGTATTAAAATACAGAAAACAATAAAGCAATGTACTAAGTATTCCAGAAGTAAAACGTTTGTTAGGTTCGAACCACTTTATCTTCAATTAATTATTAAAAAATTGATACGTTCTAATTTTCCAATAAGCATAAAAAAAAGTTCGTTTTGTGTTTTTAAAATCAATTTTTCTTTATTATATATTTTTTTTTTTATATATATATATATATATTTTTTTTTTATTTATTTTTTTTTATTTTATTCTTTTTTATATGTAGTATTATTATTGTTTGTATTTAACTTAAAATATTTTATCTGTATTATTAGTATTATGTATGTTTTAATGTATTATGTATTTTATTTATTATGTATTATGTATTTGTGATTAGTATATTTTTATGTATTATTTTCGTATTGTATATATTATTTCGTATATTATGTATAATGTTTGTATTGTATTTTATTATTTTTCATGTATGTTATTGTATTATATGTATGTATTATTATTAGTATATATGTATGTATTATTAGTATATATTAGTATTTTTATATTATTTGTAATTAAATTTTTACTTTATTATATTGTATTTGTATTATTAGTTTCAGGGTTAAAATAACCTTTATGGTTGAAAAGCCTTTATGTTGCAAAATAAATAAATAATGTATATGGCTATATGAAATACGTAGGAACAATCGTGAAAAGTCAACAGTAAAATGAAACGTATGGATATGGACTGAGAAAAATTGAAGAAGTGGGCCGAGGCAAAGCAAGCTCTCGATGAAAGGCCTTAGAGAGCTAGTGGAAGAAAAGTATGTAATTAGGGTTAAATAGAAATCAGACTTAATTAATTCAGTTTAAATAAACAGGCAAAACAAACTTTGTGATAAATTCTGTAATACCCAACCGTCATAAGAAAACAATCAATTTTACAGGTTTAGGAATTCAAGGCTTGGAGTCTCGCACAGTGCGTTTTAGTGTTGAATATGAAAACCACAATTTTTGATATTTTTCCTGTCGTACATGGTATTGAAGATATAAAAAACCAAAAACGGAAAAAAAGAAAAGAAGAAGACAAGTAACGGAAGTATAAATTTCTCGCAACCCTCTCAATTTGCATCCTAAAAATATTCAAAGTAATTAAGATACAGAAGAGAGTACACGAGCTTGCTAATAGACGCTGACCCCCCGGGTCCGGACCTTTTCTAATCCCCTAGATTGTCCAATTACCCAGAGTGCATTACATATGTCCCCTCATTGCTGATTTATATCCCTTCCTACGTTTTGAAAGTCAAATGCCTCTAAGACAATTCGATTCCACAGTCCATTATTTAATAGCCTTCAGGTTTAGTGCCTTTCTTTTTACACCCTCCTGGACCTGGACACTTTCATTATTTTTATTGGCTAATCTCGCAGAATAGTTCTCTCCTCGAGGGGGTAGTAAATCTTGCCAAGGCGTCCTCGACTAATGGAATTAATTGCGACTGAAAGATTTACTGTGAGTCCTTCGCAGGCCCGTTAATGGGTTATTCATTCTGTCTCGGTTGTTCTGGTTGGCCGTGGGCCATGGTAGTCGGCCAATTGGCTTCTGCCTTCCTTCTACCGGTCTTCGTCTCCAGGGAGATGTTCTTGTTATCAGAAGGCAAGGATCAAGTTCATTCACTCGGACAATAAACCAAGGGGAGCAACATGGTTCCAAGCGCACTTTTGAAGAACAAAATTACTCCCTGGTCGATCTATTTGTGCTAGAGCGATTATCTCTGCAGTAAATCATTTTAAATGTTAGGACCCTTGTATTGAGAACATCATCACACGAGACTAAAACGACAAGAGACTGCCCGTAGATACCGATTACTACAACACTTACTCGACAAACGTTCAAAACTTCCAATTCATTACAAAAAGCTCATTTATGTTACCGTCATCAGACCCATCTTGGATATATGGAATCGAGCTTTGGGGCTCTACGAAGCCATCTAATTCCTCCCGTATCCAATCCTTACAATCCAAAATCCTTCGCAAAATCCTAAATGCTCCTTATTTCGTCACAAATAAAATAATCCATAACGACCTTAATAACCCATTTGTTACAGACCTTTCTCGTACCAGATATACCATCTTTCAATTCCAAACTCCCAGCCCATATAAACCCTCTTGTCCGCAACCTATCAACCTCACATATTCCCTGACACCCTCCTAGGCAATTGAAAAGATGATGGCCTCGGGATCTACTTACTTAAATAAACATCGAAGTTCTACCGCTGGGTAGTTTCTTCACAAGCCTTTCACGCCCTTTATTCTAATTCAACAGTTTTACTTATTGTATTTATGTTAATACAGTTGTAAAATTCAATAAAATATGAAAAAAAAAAAAAAAAAAAAAGAATTTAGAACAATGTATCATAACAATAGACAGAGAAATGCTTTAATTTAGTAATAATACATAAAAAAGAAAACAGTGCTCCCCAACTTTATTGAGTTGCTCCTCCACACAACTAACTGATCAATAAAATGACATATTGTTTTATTTAAGTTTAAATTTTATGAATTTTCATTTACAGAAATTATTTAAAGAACACTCTTTACAACAAAGAAAGTTAGAATGCGCACCTACATGACCAACGACATCATAGTAAACATTAAGTATAAACATAAGTCAACATAAGGTATAGAAAACCAAAATATTATATAATAAAAAATATTAGTTGTATTGGGAGCTATTACATATATTATAGCACAATTACATAAACAAGTACAAATTGTTAACAAAATCATATAAGTAAGTTACTACGAATGAATATGGTATATAGGTATAAATGTGGCCAAGATTACAATAATTTTATTTCAATTTCATTTATTTTTTTTTTTATTTATCCTTTTCTTCTATTCGTTATTTAGGTTTACTAATTTTATTTTTTTTACTCTCTACATATGGAATGAATGACATCTTTTAGCTCTAATACTTATTGCTCCAGATAGTAGCAGATTGTAATATTTCTCAAGGATTTTGCAGGATCTCTGTTGTTTTCTTCCGAATGTTTACATATTTAAAGTAAACAGTTACTAATCCTCTACCTTTATATTATAAACATTACCTTCCCAATCAATTACCCACTTTTTAGTATACCTCCAAATAGGAACATGGAAACACGCGATTTTCGAGTAACATTTTTGTACGAGTTTAAACTCGGCCATTCAGCAGCTGGACAACTAGAAATATTTGCAAGGCGTTTGGGGAAGGGAGTGTTAAGGAACGGACCATTCGCCGTTGGTTTGCTAAGTTTTCAGCTGGGGATACCGACATGGAAAACTTGCCCCTAGGAAGACCTCCGTCCGTAATAGACAACGAAGTCCTCAAACATACAGTAGAAGGAAAGGAGAAAAAATATTTTTTTTGTATAATTTATTTTTTTTTAACACAATAATAGTAATTTAGATGAATTATATACCGTTGGAAAGCTAAAGTTTTAGAAAAAATGCTACCTTATTTACGAAGTTGTTCAAGGTGATATAAACTGGCAAAAACGTTATAAAAATTAAGTGATTTTTGTAGATAATTATTACTCTTAATAGATTATGTAATCTGAAACGCATGTTTCCATTGAAACCTAATGTAATTCTTTAACATTTTTTTGACAACGAAGGAAAGTGGTAGTCGTTGCTTGCATCCGATTTTTTTAGGAATCCATGTATGTTTGAGAGATCATAAAAAATAATTAATCGTAAATCATTTTATCTTGAGCAAACAATATATATATATATATTATATATTATATATATATATATATTTTATATATATATTATTATTTTTTTTTTTTTTTTTTTTTTTTTTTTTTGTTTTTTTGTTTCTTGATTGATTACTAAGGTTCATTACTGAAGGGGCACCTATGCTCCTCTTCAACCAATTTCTCCAAATGAGTTGTAGAGCTCCTGCCGAATAAAGAATATGACTCATCCAGCAAAAAATACTTCTTTCTCCAGCTAATTCTCCTGCCTCTTTTTTTTTTCTCTGAATATTCCCGTAGAAGTAAATGAGTACTTGACGAAGAAAAAAATATTCAAATTCGATATAAGTAAAAAGGCGAGACAGTGTGGTAATCAGAAGGGAAGGAGTTTATGACTGAGAAATATAAAAAATTCCGTTTAATATAAGAAGAGTTATTACTTTTGTCAATTATGCTCGACGAACTCCTTCTTCCCACCTCCGGGGTTATGATTTTTCAAGAAGTTTTGATGAAAGGAGAGGAGGCTAATCAGGCCTCTTCTTTATACCGTCCGAATAATAATGCGCCAATCTTATATGCGCGGAATATGCTTAATAAAAAGAAACGTTAGGGGAAAAAGGTGCAAGCGTCAAAGGACTTTTTACTTTGATCATGAAAGATTTTTTCGCGGGCAGTGGAAGGGGGTGGCGTTCAATTAGTATTCATTCCTGAGGCGGGCCCTGAATTTTGATGGGTCCCCCCTCTCGAAGAGTCTTAAACTTTTTTCATTAATCTGCCCACCTGGCAACACTGCCTCTCGCCAAGACTGTCTCCAAGATGAATATTTCCTCTTAAGTGGAGTAACTTTTGTCCTGAATTGAAAAGAGTCGCCCGCGAGCTCTTTGGCAGCAGATGGGTTTTAGTTTAGGGAGGGTATTCTTTCTTCTTCACGAAATCTTAAAGAGAAACATCGAAATTTGAAGATGCATCTGTTGTCTGTGCAATTTATTTATATCATCTTATTGTAAGTCGAGCGAAAACATATCACACATTCTAAATATCTCTGTGGTTTGGGTGTTACCATTCGCTTCTGTTATGTATTTAGGATATTGAGGGGAGTAAGTTCATTATAAAATAATTTGACTCCTTCCGCATCCAGTCCTTACAATCCAAAATCCTTCACAAAATCCTGAATGCTCCTTAATCGTCACGAATCAACTCCTCCATAATGACCTCAACATCCCATTTGGTGCACACATAGCCCGTGAGAGATACACCTCTTTTCATTCTAAACTCCCTGCCCACATAAACCCACTTATACTTAATTTATCTTCCTTAGATATCTCTGATAACCCTCCGAGGCGATTGAACAGAAGGTGGCCTCGGGACCTACTGCCTTAAAATAGTTAGTTAGTTACCACTGGGTAGTTTTTTCTCAAGACATTTTCATGACTTATCTTATACAGCATAATTACTAATTGTGTTTATTAATACAGTTGTAAATTACTATAAATAAAATTTTAAAAAATAAATAAATAATTTGAATATCAATTAGGTAAATGTTAATAATTCTCTGTCGGCAAAAGTTCAAAAGGCGTTTATCTACCCCTTCTGAATTTCTCATAGACACCCTGGGATAGCCCTGGAACTTCCTAGACCCCAGGAAAAAGGCTGGACCGCCAACCGGAGCACTTCCCATATCAGCCCGGCCCAAGGGGACAAGGATGAGGAAGAAGATTTGAAGAGGGCAGTTGAAGCCCACCGAGAGAACAGTCGGTTCTATCCTCAAGAAGAGGTGAGTCGGGTTCCATCTAGAAGAAGAGGAAGTCCGTCGGGGGTCATAGAGCAGCTGGAGGATGAAGCTAAAATTTCCCTGGAACTTCCTAGACCTTAGGACAAAGGTTGGACCGCCAACCGGGGCACTTCCCATATAAGCCCCACTTCCTTTGCATTGATATCCGAGTGGAGCTTCCAAAATAATGCATTTTTGAAAAGAAAGGAGATAGAAGTGATGAGGGCGAGAACAGTCAGGTTACATCCACAAAAATAGGAGAAGTCCGTCGGGGGTCAGAGTGCAGCTGGAGGATGAAGCCAAAAAGGGAAACTTATGACTTATTCCACTTTCGCCAGCCAACAAAGTGTTTTAAGGTTTTTCTTTGTTGTTATACTGTTTGGCAAGGTTAACTATAATGTCCCTCAGTATTCTCAGGCATTATGTTAATATATTGGATATGTATTAGCTAATTTTGAATAATAATATCATCTATTGTTGAAACCTGGTTAGTTTAATATTCCCCTGCATGCCACCTACAGGGATCGGTAAACACGATACCTTTGGAAAAGAACTTCAATGGTTCCAAAAAGTATAACATATAAATACATTAACATGGTAATTAATACTGTTTTGAGGTAACCCCTATCTTAGAAAACATAGCACTTCCTATCGGTCCACTTCGACAGGAATACGATTCTGCTTCTTCTTGTAAACATTGACCTGATGATACGAATAAGTGAATACAGGCCAAGGGAACGAATTTTTTCTTTACTTAAATAATTGTGATTTGATCACACCATAATTATGTGTTCATATAAGTCACATTTTTTTATAAATGAGAGTTTTTCACATTCTGGAGTGTCATTGGTGTATGTTTAGAATGTGGTTCTTTTATTTGTATAAAGTAAAATAATTTAATTATGAACTATTAATGCCATTTTGCCATCTGACCGCTGAATCGTAATACAATTTTTGTGTTATTAAAATAATATATCTTGTTGTAAAAGTTGTTTTCATAATTAATTCAGCTTAGAGCTCTAACTCATCTCCCACTACCCTATCAATACCTGCGATTTAATTGAGAAAGAAGGCCTGGGATCTCTTGCGTCCAGCTTCAACCTCATCATGTGGGGGATTTATTACTTATTTTTACCCCATGTTTCATTTGTTTTGCACAGTATTTCTTTTAATTGTATTTATTTTTCTGTAAAACTACTATGAATGTAATATACAAATCACTTGGGACTCTCCAGAAAGCCAAATCTGTTTACAGGAAACTAAGGATAAAGACCATTTATGAAATTGTTGATATCTAGACCACCCTCAATAAGATTAGGAAGTCCTGTTGTCAGATTTAAACCACTTCCAGGGAATATTTTCCGGAAGTGTATTTTTAATATTTAATTCCACCCGGGTCAGGGTCTCTGTTTCTCGACCATGTAAATCGAGCAAGTCTACTCCAGAACGCATCAGCCCCACTATATCCCGAAGTTACTTCTGAAGGGCTCTTAAGGACTTCTCCCATTCGACAAATAGTCAGCCACCAACACGGATCTTCATCCAGGCCATTGAAACTACCCTTTGCAGGTTATCAACTGACGTTCTGAAGGACGGACGACATCTTTGATAAGGCATAAAATATTTATAAAAAGACCTGACCCGCCCTCTTTTATATTTGTGAGAGTTCCTCAATAAATCAATGCAAAGAACTCAAGCACATTCTTTTTTCTATTTCTTATTCAGATACAATAATCAGTATATAATACAATAAACTCTTGGTTGTTAAGCACATACCAGGCCCACAAATCGTAAGCCTAGTCTAAAAGGATGACCAGACTTTACATGATAAAAATAGTCTAAATAATCGAGTTTGGGTGTTAGATAATAAATAAACTGAAGCTCTTTCGCTAATCAGAGTAATGTAGTAAATTATAAAATAATAATGTAAAAGAAAACCTATTAAAAGTTATATCAAGAAGAATCAATTACGATAACTAGCAAACCGTTTTATCAAATAAGTCACCTAAAATTTCAATTTTCACTGAGACTATAAAGACAAGCTATATGGCACCAGAGTACATAATCTTGAGTATGTTCAAGACAGATAATTTATATCAACATAATCATTTTTCTCAGACCCATGCGATCCGTCTCTTGCTCGAGAACGCTGACATCCTTCTTTTGCATATCCGCCCTGAGGAAGGCTCAGCAAACATCCTGTTCTGTTTATCCTCCGGGTAAGAAGGATGAGGGTTATCGCTACTGGGCCCTGGTCGCCGGGAGATGAGTGGTCATCTCTCGGCTGCGATCAATCTCACTCCGTCAGGGAGGCTCCTTGATCAATCATACATCCGGATCATCCGGGTGTCTGGGAGGCTTCCGGTCCGACGAGGGTTCTCCTTTGTACGCCGTCGGCGATTGATGAGTTCTGTCCGCCGGCGGAAGCAGCTGGGTGAGTAATGATCTCTGTGGGAGGATCTTCACTGGAAATATTGAATTTTCTGGATCATGGGGAACTTAGATTTTATAAATGTTGATTTCAGCAACCACGGATAAGATTTAATACACATATACGCACTTAGGATTACGTAATAGAATAGAATATTCTTATTGCTATAGTTTAGGGGACTAAAAATCGGAAAATATTCTCAGCCCTAGGAAATTTTAGTTTAAATAACTATTCATAATGGTTTCTTTAATTCTTTTTACTTTCACTTACTATATATAGTAAGGGAAAGTATTGCGATCGTGAAAGTTTTCGAATTCCAGTTTTCAACGGAAATACACGTTTTAGGGTCACCTGAGTCCAAACAACCAAGTCCCGCAAAAAGGTCGGTGTGAGTGTGTGTGTGTGTGTGTATGTGTGTGTGGTAGCTCTCGGGCGGATACAGTAAGTCCAGGGGGTCATCTCCTTTTCAGACCGCTCGGAGGATTGTTGATGAAGAAAGGATTGAAACGAAAGGATTAGGGTGGGAATGGAGTTTGTCATGAAAGGATTGATACCTCGTACGGGACAAACAGCAACATATAAGACATTAAGGTCTTTATAGATGAGTTTGTTAGTGACAAAGTAAGAAGCATTGAAGATTTTACGAAAGATTTTGGACTGTAGGAATTGGATACGGGAAGAATTCGACGGTTTAGTAGTCCATATCGGTCTTATGATAGTCATTTAAATGACTCTTTTGTAGTTAAGTGGAAGATTAGTACGTTTGTCTAGTAAGTGTTGAAGTAGTCGAAAACGTAGTGCAGCTTCTTGTCGTTTCAGGCTTGTATGAGGGTTCCATATAAGGCGTTTGTCAAGATGCATTCCTCTTATTCAAATATTAAAAAATAAATATAAAATAAAAAACTACATCATTACGTTAATTATTAATGCTGCTATTTTGTGATTCTAGTGACCTTGGATATATGCACTTTACACGGAACACAAAAACATAAGATTACTAATTAAAATATTATTTCTGCTAATAAATAACAACTTGCATGTCTAGTAATTAATATTCTTCGTTTCTAAAGATTGTTAGGGTTCTTTGTGGATTTTTCTTCTTTCATGTTTGTTTTTTCTTTTTTCTCATCTTCTTCACTAACTTTTCTATACTTCCTCTCGTTTCCTCTTAATTGGATGTCACCTTAAACTATTCCTAATTGACTATCGTTAATTATAATTTCGTTAAACTACTCCATTTACTGTAATAATTACTTTTTCCGTAGAAGTAGAGGTTAAGGACCCCCGATTCCTCTTTGAACAGCTCAAGGTGTCAGCCCTCAGCTGCGGACAGAGGTCATCAGACCAATTAGGTAAAGAGGGCCATCAGTATCTTGAGACGGTACTCAGCAGCTGGTCTTAATAAATCCTGTCCTTTCTCTTTTTTCCTCGGTGTCCTGTTTTATTTCCTTCCTGCCACAGGACACTCCTCCTTTTAGGTTGAGACAGTGGTGGCCGCTGGTCCTCCTGTTCTTCTGACCTTGACTGATATCCCTCTCACCTGTGCCACCTGCCCCAGCTCTTCTTGTCTTATCTATTGTAATGGCTCCTTAAACGGATCATGGTATAATTTAGTGTAATATATCTCAGTGAATACCATATAGAAGATTATTACTAATTATACATTTAGCTTAGTGACTTAAGCTACTTGTCCGAGGACCGAACAAATACTTGCACCACACAAAAGGGAAGATCTTTGGTTCTGAGCACAGTCACGATTTAGTTTTTATTATTATATTTCTACTATCAGGAAGAAATCAGAGTATTTCTGTGGTAGAAAATAATCGGGCTGATTTTTTATTTCTTTCAAAAGCACCTTTTGTGAAAACGAAAGACATTACTCAACGTTTCGGGATATTTAACCTATCATAAAGATCCTACAAGCAATTTGATAATGTAAATAATAGCTTTTTTTTTTGCTTTTTATAGCCATGTGCTATATAAAGGATTGTATTCATGCAGAATAAAGGGGAGCCCGTGGCTGAGTGGGCTATTCTCTCTTGCTAAAGGTTGTGAGTTCGAATTACAGTCTCGGTGGGACTTTCATATTGATTGTAAGTAAATGGTAAATTACTTATGAACTTTGTAAGTTATCCCCGCCAGAGGTCTACCGGTGTCACACCTCAGCCAGCAAACAGCACGGAGTTGGGATGAGTTCGAAGCCGGATTCCTTTTTCTCTCAGACAATAATCCTTCTCTCACTCCCTTCACAGTTGTCGGCTATTATTATTTTTCATGCATCAGCCGTAGTAGTGACCTTTACAATTATCATTTTACTATCCCAGATAACTTATGTTTTTCACACGGACAGTTATACGTGGCATGCTCTCGAGCGGGTAAACCATCCATCCAGTTTGTTTGTGTTAGCTATAGATGGGGTAAAAAAGCATATTGTTCACCCTGTAGCATTAAGAGATTAATACTGTTTGTTAGAGTTTCTTTCGTAACTAATTAATAATATATGTAATTATAAGGAATGGATTTAAAAAAATTAATGTTTGGGTTTTTTTTTAATTTTACCTTGTCTTTCACAGAGCTATATGCCTCTTTCACTCATATACCACACCCTTACCCAAATCCAATAAGTTGGTTATTTTTTTTCCACAGTATAAATAATAATAAGTTATTCCAAAGTGCAGCAAAGACCAAACAAGGGTATACACTTTAATGTACTTCAATTAGAATAAATACCCTTCTAATTAAATGAGACGTTGTATTGATTTGGTGTATCCATATAATTTTTCATTTTTGATTATCTTCTAGTTTTGGCCATACATCCTGTATGAATAAAATAATTTCTAAAAAAAAAATTGAGGAAAAATTCAATCACTGAAAAATTTTTTTAATAAAGAATGGCAATTTTTTCAATTTAACATGCTAATAATGAGTAATAAAGGCCAAAGGTTCGATCCCGTGAGCTCCAATTCCCCTAACGTAACTTCCCCTACTGTTCGCTTCCAAAACCTAGTTTAGCAAGGTTTGACAACACAATGCCTCCACCTGAGTCCCAGACTATCCCTAAAGTATTTGTTTGTCGGATTAGAACTGACTATTCTGTAAATTTCGTTTTGATATAGGTTTGCATTAAGTTCGTTATCCCTTAAAACTTAACTCACCAGTTTCGTTCATGTGGATATTATCTCATACATTATATATATATATACTAATTCTTATACATACATTAAAGTTAAAAAAATAGCTGCGTGTAACCTTTACACTCGATTGATGTAAAAATTCTTTGATATTCTGACAGATGACGATCAAATTAAAAATAAGTAAGTCATGTTAGAATTTTAAAAAGTGTCTATTCATAAAAAACTGTCATTCTCCCTGTATGCTATAAAAATTCTCGTCAATACTAACTAGTCGAATCACGGAATACGCTGAGGAAATTATCGGAGATTGCCAATGTGGATTTAAGCGGAATCGCACGACTATTGATCAAATATTTTTCTTACGTCAAATATTAGAGAAAAACTGGAAAAAAACGGTGTAGTCTATCAACTTTATATCGATTTTAAAAAGGATTATAATTCAATAGACCGTCAGAAGCTATATAACATCATGATTGAATAGGGAATACCTAGAAAGTTAGTAAACCTAGTAGAGATGTGTTTGTCGGAAACATTCCATAAAGTTAGAATCGGTCATAATTACTCCGAGAGATTTGAGGTGCGATCGGGTTGGAAACAGGGTGACAGCCTTTTACCTGTGTTATTTAATATACCTTTAGAATAAGATAAGGTGAAAAGGTGATGTGTACCGAGAAAGGTTTATATATGGGTGAACAGAATCCGGTTTTGGGTATGCCGATGATTTGGTACTACTAGGTGAAGACACGGAAACCATACAACTAAATACAAGTGTGTTAATAAAAACCGGTAAAGAAATAGGACTTGAATTAAATACCGATAAGACGAAATATATGATTAGTAGCAGAAACGGTGGCGATCTTGGTGATATTGATGTATCAGGACATACTTTTGAACACGTTGAGAAATTCAAGTATTTAGGCTCAATGATAACAAGAAAAAATGAAATCCAGGAAGAAATAAAGTCCCGGTTAAAGGTGGGAAATTGCGTGTTATTATTCAGTTGCTAAGTTACTTAGTTCGCGGCTTCTATCTAAAAACTTAAAGGTAAGAATTTATAAAACAATTATTCTTCTGACGGTTCTTTACGGATGTGAAACGTGGCCACTTACTTTGAAGGATGAACAACAGCTTAAGGTTTTCCAAAAGTAATGTACTGCGTAAAATATTTGGTCCGAAGAGAGATGAGGACACTGGGGAGTTTAAAAGGTTGCACAACGCGGAATTGCGGGACTTGTATCATGTGAATATAATTGATTTGATAGCATCGCGGAGACTCAAATGGGCGAGTAAAGTTCTAGGGCTCGGTGAAGAGCGGATTCCGAGAAAGTTGGTATTCCCTGAACCGACTGGTAGGCGTCCGAAAGGTAGGCAGAAGCGTCGATGGGAGGATTGCGTTAACGTTAAAGGCTGATCTCAGGGGCTTGGGCTTGACCGGCGAACATTGGACGAGTCTGTGTAGGCGGAATTTGGTGGTATCGGCATCGAACCTTCGGGTTCGGTAAGCCTATTATTATTATTATTGTCTATTCATAATATAACAGCAGTAATATATAAACCTTTTAGGTGCAATGGAATTAGTGCGTAGTGCAATTATTTTTAAAATCAGCCTCCAATTTTATTCACAGAAATTGACCTTCACCTTAAAGAATCTAAACCTTAATACATACACTTATTTATACTGAGCTTCTTACATAATGAATACATTAATTCAATAATTTTGTTTTCCGATTTACTGGAAAATTAAATATCGTTAAATTCAATCTCGCTAAAAATCGATTAATGGTTGAGATTTTTCAGAACGTAAAGTAACATAGAAAAATGTTTTCTTGTATTGTACTGCGATTTATTAGGCGCATTAATTTTCGAGTAATTTATAAGGCTCTGTAAACTGTCGACCGACTATTTTGGAATTTGTTGAATTATGCTTGGATGGAGTAGAGCGTAAATCATATCTATCTGCTTACCTTATATCACATATTTTCTATGAAAGCAAGGATGAAACTAAAGAATAAAATTTGTTGGAGTATATGGATCAGTTTGAGGGCATTTTTCCTTGATCAAGCCTGGTCAAGATGTGGGGGACTGTGTTCTTATACATTTTTGTCTCTTACTTATAATTCGATTCCAGATATAAACCTGTCTACATCGAAAATTTCGTCTAAGCGAAATGGGCAATCTTAAAGACTTCCTTTCGGGCTACTAGCTTTATTGGAACTTTTAAGGAATCTCATAGGGTGCCCTGAGTCCAAATAACCAAGTCCCGCAAAAAGGTCTGTATGTGTGTGGTAACACCCAGAGGAAAACGGTAAGTCCTATGAAACTGATATTTCATATTTAAGACAAACATACGCCCGAGACGTTACAAAACCTTTTTCATCAAAATCAGCTCACCAGAAGAGCCACTTTATACCATGCTTTTTGCACCTTTTTTCGATTTTCTCGAAAACGGCTACGACGATTTTGATTAAGCTATATCGATGTAAAATTTAATAGGCTCTAATATCATTTAGGTTTCATTCGGATTAAAATGGTCTGACAGGGCTTAAATGCCGATATATTAAATTTTCTTTCTCTAAAGTACCTTTAATTTTGTTGATTCTATAAAAATATACTATATTATCTTGTTACCACTGATGAAAAACAGCTAAATATGCAAGTTGTGCTAATTTGAAAAGCATCTAAAGGATAAAATTGAAAAAAATATTTTTTGATGCATTTTTTTTTTTTTTGAATATAAGAACAGTAATATACATATATGATATACCGTTGAAAAGCTAAAGATTTTAGAAGAAATATTATCTTATACTCAAGCTTTTAAAAGTTAATAGAGAGTGATGAAAAACAGGTATAAAATTAACTGATTATTTTAGATAATAATATAATGAATGAATGAATGAATGAAAAAAGAACTTTATTCTGGGATCAAGTCCCTTGAGAATAATATACATGTACAAAAAAAAAAAAATAATCATTACAACTGGCCAAAAAACACATAAAAAACTAATAATATTAATGATAACAAAAATTATTTACAATTATTTTAATTGATGAAAAGAGAGTGAAATGAAAAATATAAATTAAAAAAAAAATATAGTAATATCTAAATGTAATATAGAACTAACAAACCAAAAAAAACAGAAAAAAAAAAACAAAGCAAAAAACATCAGAATAATTGAAAATAGAAATGAAAATAAATTTTACTATCATTTATGGTATGAAGTTTAGACATTTCTCACATCATATTAATCGCTTTACTGAAATTAGTTGGCATCTGATTGGGAAGCAAGGAGAGATTTGAAAGAAGATTGGGAAGGAGCATGACGGATGTGTGATGGGATGGTATTCCATAAGGAAGTGGACCGGGCTAAGAAGGAGAATTCATATTTTTTGGTTCTATGGGAAGGCGTATAGAGGTCGGAAAGACGGGATCTGGTTTCCTGAGTATGGATTGTGAATTTAAATTGCAGGAGACTATAGATGTAAGAGGGGCGGTATAATAGTTTTTTTAATAAAACACCTGTTTCTGTTTCTATATAAATTCAATTTAATTAATTTTTTAATAGTTTCACGTATTTTTATCTCCAACTGTATTTGAAAATTCTTTCGGTAAGTGAAAGTCGTGTGTTGCCCGCACTAGATTTTTTAGAATATGTAACATTATTAAACAAATAAACATAATTAAATTAAAATTTTGAAAAACGCTACAAACTTATTTTACAGCCCAATAGTTGTGGGTGGTGGATATTTGAATTTCGACCGTGGAAAGTGGGCCTGCGACACGTTTTACAAAACTTTATCGTCTAGAGGCCCACCGAGGAAGCACCAGCCGATGGGAAAACTATCGGACGACTTCCATTAAGGAAGTCACAGCGATCATAGCTAGGAGTTAACATCATAATGACAGCGATGACCCGGACCACAGGGAGAATCCACAATCGGCCACCAAGTTTGGGATTCATCCGCGACAGGAGATGATAGTGAAGGATGATCCCCTACGGCCATCAAAGGGCAGGCTACGGCCCACTTGTACATTCGCTCAGCGCTCGACCAGCGGAGGCAGTCTTAAATATAAATTTTAAAATTCAGATCTGAGCAGTCGCCATGACGACGGCTGCATGCCAAGCAGAAGACACCGCGGGTCAGGAATGGACAATAAGGCGCAGGACACACGAAGAGCTCCGTATCCAAGAGGATTAATCTCGAGGAATAGTGATGAGCTGGGAGCGAGCCAGGAGTGCACGGCTGTCCGCAAAGAGCGAAATAGCCGAGTCGAGGTAATGCAGTATCAGGCGAGGTCTTCCCAGGTCGGTCTAGGAAACGAACTACAGCTTATAGTTCGGTACTACTATCTTCCTAATTTACAAAAAATGTATTTATAGTAATTCAAAATTTTTTTAATTAATTTTTTTTTTTTTTTATTCATCCCTACCTCGCCTTTGAAGGCTATACGGGGGTTTCTCGGGCCAGAGGGAGAGGATGGGGGATAAATACCGAGATAACATCCCCCTAGCCCGAGACTCGAACTCGCACTTATTCAGTTTCCCGTAGTAATTCACAATTGTATAAAACAAATTCAATAAGTAAATATGTAGGAAGAATACAAGTCGTTACTATATTAAAGCAGCAGTTCCCGTGACCATCTCTTCAATCGCTTCGGCAATATCGAAGGTTAGATTACGGACAAGTGGGTTTGTGTGGCAAGAGTTTGAATAGATGTATATCTACGTCAGTCTAGGTCTTCGATAAATAGGATGTTAAGTTGATTATGTATGAGTTGATTTGTGGAAAAATAAGGGAGGGGGGTTCAGGATTTTGGATTGTAAGGAATCGATGCGGGAGAAATATGGTTTTTCATACCCCAAATCTCGATTTCATAAGTCCAGATAGGTCTAATAATAGGAACATATATGATTATTTAATGAGTAATGACTGGAAGTTTTAAACGTTTGTCAAGTAAGTGTTGTAGTAATCGGTATCTTTAAGCAGTTTCTTGTAGGTTCCGTTTTGCGTGAGGATATATTAAAAAATGAAATACATTTTTACTACTTCTAAAGAAACAAAGGATATCAATTATTTCTTTTTTTTTTGGAATGGAATATGGCAAATCCTAAGAGACTTGATGCTTAGTTTAAATTTCTTCGTTTTTTGTATTAATTGAAGGTCACTTTACAATACTGTGGCGAATCGGACGACACTGGACAACTAGACCAAAAGGGAATACCTCACAATGTCGCGGTTGCATTAGGAAACGATGGGAATAGAATTGATCGATTAATGTGCCTCCTTTCTGAAATGGACTTTTATAAGAGGATTTGAGGACTTACTTTATGTTTATTTATTTCTATTTATCTTTATTATTTTTTTTTTTTTTTCCTTTAATATTGTCTACTAATATAACTTGATATATGTTTATTTTTTTACTAACGCTGTCGTATTTATTTTTATTATAGATTATTCTTATTCTTGTTATCTGTTTTAATCAATATTATTATTTAATACTGAAAAAAAAAAAGTTTGTCTTAATTAATTTTCTAAAATGAGCGTATCCGGCACTATTTATGAGTATTATTTGTAAATTATGTACGATCTGTACGTATGTATTCATGTATTATGGATGTATTACTTATTATGTATATGATTATTGTCTATTATGTATTATTATTTGTTCATTATGTATTCGTTCATTTTGTATTATTATTATTTGTTTTAGTGTATTATTATCATTTGTTATATTGGTTCATTATTTATTTTAATTAATATTATTATTTAATATTTCAACTAAAATCATAATTGTCTGTTTTTAAAAAAAGTGTATCTTATAGTGAGTTAGGTATTATATATCTAAGTGTATCTTATACTGAGTGTATAACTGATGACCAAGATGTTTTGTGCCAATAAATAAAACAAAAAAAACCAATCGGACGATGCTACAGAAGGGGTCCTAAATTTTGTATATCAAAAATTAATAAGGATAGGACTCTTTATCGAGTAACGGACATCACACAGGCTGTCATCATTTTACGTTCGCTCCGAAGGATGGTATAACCAGGATTTAAACTCCCTTTAAAAAATATTAGGACCGTCTGCTGATAGATACTGTTATACTAGCCACAACACTGCAGATGACCCCCATCATCGTAATGTGTGCACGATTTTCGCCTTCTCTCACTCTGCTCACGGTTGTTCGAAACCAGTACAACTAATAGTGAGGATCTCTGGGGCTAGATGTTGAGGGACAAGCTAGGAGCGGGGTACTTTTTTTTTTTTAATTTGGTGTGTATGAAGTCGTGCATAACAATTACGCCCAAAAAGGACTAATTTACTATTTCAAAGGACATGCCCGGGTTTTCATATTTTAAGGACTGTTTTAATTTGATTTTTTTATTCTAAGTTAAAGTCTCTATTCTCGTTGAAAGGATTACTAACAATTGACATTTATTGTAACCAGGATACGGTTCAAAATGGAAGAGAACCACCTACAATAATTCACTGGTAACTAGGATTACCTCACTTATATCTTATTTATCTCATGTGGCAGAATTTTATATTCTAAAGTAATTATTTATTGGAAATTGGAAATTTTGAATAACAAAAAATATGTATCCAATCACCGTTTTGTAGATTTGGGGTCCTTCGTACATACAAAAGAATATTACTTACACAAAGTTTCTTTTCTTGTTTTTCATAGTCGTGAGAGAAGCAAAAAGTGTCCCTTTGTTATCTTTTGCACTCAAAGCCAAGCTTCTTGTTCCTTAATCAATCTGCACGTAAGATCATCAGCTCACTCACCATCTTGTCACTAAAAAGTCATTTATAGAGAGTAAGTGAGTAATATCTTGGATTGCTCTACCCGAGTTTTCTTTTTGTGTGTCATTTCAAACAATATTTATATGATTTTTCTTTTTATGTCCTGAGGTTGATCCGACTCGACTGACTTAGTCATTTAACAATATTTTAGTTTGTTCAAATTTTATTTAATAATAATAATGTTTTATTACTTTTAAGATTTACATCTTTTAGCAAGAGGTTTGGCCTCTATTTCATTTAGACAAAATCGTTTTTTACATTTAGTAAGGAAATATTATAAATATTGAAATAAGAGATGAGCTAACTACTTTAGAAACGACATTATAAGAAAAAATAAATAACAATTAACAAAATAACTAAGAATACAAATCTTGATTAAATAATAAACAAAGAAACTTAAAAATAATAATAATAATAATATAAACTCAAGAAAACCAAACAAAAACAGTTTTAAATAATACATATCTTGATAACAAATTTATAGAAACAAGAAGTAATGACATAACAAATGCCTTTAAATTTTGTACTAGTCGTTCGTAACAAAACGTCTTATCTTTAAAGCCTCTATTGAAAACAAAAATAAATCGTTCAACTTCTTATAGTTGGTAATTGTTAATAAGTTTTCTAAATTAAAATTTTTCATAACATACTTAAATAAATAGAATCTTCTGACTTTATTTAAAACTGGACACGATATTAGAAAATGTTGAATATCATCATAACCACCGGTATTACATAGAGGGCAAGACATGTTGGGTTCAAATTTATAAAATAATCCATTCTCGATTATCCTCTGTGATTTCTCGCCTGCCAGTCTTAGTTGAGCGATTAACCTTATTTTGTTTATATTGCATCTAAGATTTAAATATTCTTCTCCGAGATGGAAGTTCGTTATATGGCGATATATTTTACTGTAAGAGGAATTTTCAATAGCTTCTATATCCCTGGAATATAAATGATTAGTCATTTTCTCAAACAGTTTGCTCTTTGAATTTTTTAAAACAGCTGGATCATTGAGAGCCCATATTTCCTCTGAACCATTAAGAATCAGTGACATACGAACTTCTGCAGTCCAGTAAAAAGGCACGTTTTTATTGGTTTCCAAGTCTCTAAGTCTATTGTAGCATATTTTCGGAAGTCTGGTATTTTCCAATTCTAAAATTTTCTGCCACCAATTTATCATATTTTTTTAAATATTTTAAATTTTAAATGTATAAAACCAGACTCAATCCTGACTTATGAGTTAGTTGTGTTTCTTGGAATGAGAGAAATCTTCAAATTTTATTTCTGAAATAGATCAATTGTATATTCTCAGTCTTTTAAAAACTGATTGCTGTTTATATTAATGGATTTCTAAATTGTTTTAAATCAATGAAGTATTTTATCCTTCGAATAAAGATGTATTATATAATTCCAACCATATTAAAAAAAAAAAAAAATGGAGTTTGAAACAGACTGATGTGCATTTCATTATTCTGTTCCTTTGCAATTTTTTTTTTTTCTTTTTTAGCTTTAGTCTGATGATGAAAGTAGAAATATTATACAAAATATTACCAACAATTAAAATTATGAATTAAAACACTTTTAATACAGAAAAACTACATTAGATTATTCGAAAAAAAAATTGTTATTCCATCATTGTTAATAGAGCAGCAACATCCCTACCCTGCAGATTGAACTACGCACTGACAATCACTCACCAGATGGCAGCACGATGCAAGCCTTTGAATATATTAACCCGTTTCGATTCTTAACACGTAAACTTACTAATTTTTTTATAAACAACAAATTTACATATTATGTCGTTAGAATAAAATACTATAACAGTATATAAATAAAATTCTATTCAATTCAATATTAGTTGTAGAAAATATGTAATTCGAGAATTTTTTCAAAATTCTATTGGGTTGTTTCACATGAAATATCTGTTTTTATAGTTTCTGAAATACATACAGTTTTTGCAGGTCTCTATTGTCTTTTTCTGAATGTTTACATATTTAAAGTCAATTTACATATCAACTTACAATCAAGTTACATATCAAACTAAAACTATCACTAACGCTTTTTTTTATTCAATGTTTACAAAAAAAATTTAATTTATAAAGGGAAATGAGTGAACCTTATGTGAGATAACTCAACCTATTATTTTTTTTATAAAACAAGAAACATTGTTTAATATAAACACATGATACATCGATGATGAAGTATTGTATTATATCAGTTTCTTATTTAACATTTGACTTTATTGGGTTGTGTCACATGAAATGTCCGTTTTTAAGGTAAAGAATTGTTATTAAAAATACGATATGAAAACAAGATAATTTTATTCCAAGTATTTATCTTCTTTTTGTAATCATTTTCCCCAACGTAACACCAACTTTTTTATTCCCGAACTGAAAAACTCTGAGCTTTGAAGTGAAACAAATTCTGAAAACGCACTTTTCACTTGATCATCATTTTCAAAAAGTTTTCCTTTAACGAAGTTGCCTAAATTCCTGAACAGGTGGTAATCTGTTGGAGACAAGTCGGGATAATATGGTGGGTGCGGAAGAACTTCGTATCCCAGTTCTTTCAATTTTTGCACGGTATGTTTTGAAACATGGGGTATTGCTGCCGCTCAGTGAGATCATGAGGTACCCATATATCGAGCGTTTTTACTTTCCCAATATACTTTAAATGTCTGGAAACGGTAGATGCACTTGGATTTAGTAGTGCTGAGAGTCCTTTAACTGTTTGGTAGGGGTTTCCTTCTACTGTATGTTGAGGACATCGTTGTCTATTACGGACGGAGGTCTTCCTCGGGGCAAGTTTTCCAAGTCGGTATCCCCAGCTGAAAACTTAGCAAACCAACGGCGAATGGTCCGTTCATTAACACTCCCTTTCCCACACGCCTTAAAAATATTTCTAGCGGCCTCAGCTGCTGAATGGCCGAGTTTAAACTCGTACAAAAATATTACTCGAAAATGGCATGTTTCCATGTTCATATTTTTTTTCAGTATGTAAATATTCGGAAGAAAACAACATAGAGCTGCAAAATCCTTTATGTATTTCAGAAACTATAAAAACGGACATTTCATGTGAAATAACCCAATAACGTATTTAGTAGAAAATAAGTATAAAATCTCTTAGGATTTGGCATATATAATCTATTCAAAGATAAATTAAATTTTTAATATCCTCTATTAATATTAGGTAGTGGAAATGTATTTTATTTTAGAACATATCATCACACAAAGCAGAAACGACAAGAATCTGTTCGAAGATATCGGTTACTACAAAACATCCTAGCCAAACGTTCAAAACTTCTAGACTGTTACAAAAAACTATTATCAGACATATGGAATTGAGCTTTAGGACTCTACAAAATCATCTAATTCCTCCCGCGTCCAATCTTTACAATCCAAAATCCTTTGAAAAATCCTGAATGTCCCTTATTTTGTAACAAATCACCTCATCCATTATGACCTCAACATTCAATTTATATACCTCTTTTAATTCCAAATTACATAGTTACAAACCCACTTGAAAAGAGATTGGTCTCAGGACATTTATTTAATACAGTTCTAAATTACTATGCACACAAAATATTAACAACAAACAGGTCTACAAATCTTAATAATAAATAATAAATAAATAAATTCTTTATTATTCTGGGACAAGTCCCTTTGGAATAACATCTACATAACATGTAAATTGGACTTTGGAGTCTTAGAGAAATTAATTATAATTAAACAATTTAACTAAAACTAACAGAAAACAGACATACGCAAATATGTTGAAAATAGAATATAATAGAGTTAATTACAGTTTTGTTCTGACTGGATGGTCATGAGGTGAATGAATAAGCGGGATTTGAATGCAGGAAGAGAGTTGGAGTGACGGATAGAAAGAGGAATAGAATTCCATAGGATTAAGGATCGGATAAGGAACGATCTGTCAAAATGTGCAGATTGGTGGGCCGTTGTGTATAAATCTGAAGGCGTAGAGCGTGTACAGCGGGAATGGACAGAGGATTTGAATTGTAAAAGGTTGATAATGTATGATGGACGGCGGGATTGGATAACTTGGTATAGGAATGATGCAAGGAAATACTTGCGACGATTGGAAGGATAAAGCCACTTCAACTCGTTATAAAATTCGGAGACAGAGGTGTGCCTCGGGACCCCGAAGATAAATCGAACAAAGCAGTTAATTAGGCGTTTTATTTTTACTTCGAGATCCCCAGAAACACAACCGTATACGGTACAGCAGTAGTCGAAGTGGGGGAATATTAAAGAGGTAACGAGGAGCTTTCGGGTTTCATACGGGAATAGGTGACGAAGGGAATTCAGTCGCTTTAAGGTGTAAAAGGTGCGGCGGCAAATTTCGGTAATATGGCTCTTAAAAGAGAGGGTTTGATCAAAGGTTACTCCCAGATTCCTGACGGTCGGATAAAACTTTATAGGGTTACCATTTAGGAAGAGGGTTGGGATATGTGGAACAGTTTCCAAGAAGTGATGGGATCCAATTACAATGGCCTTTGTTTTTTCAATATTTAGTTTTAGTTTGTTGACTACAGCCCAGTGACTTATTCGATCTCAGTCCTCTTGTAGTCTTTTTGTTGCTGGTAATAGGTCGGGAGGTGGAAAGGAAAGGTAAATTTGAAAATCGTCTGCATAGAGGTGGTATTTAGCGTGATTAATATGGAGAGGCAGGTCATTAATATAAATAGCAAATAGGGTAGGAGATAGAGACGACCCCTGTGGGACACCGCAGGAAAGGGGCAAGATTGAGGATGGGGGCTGGTCTGGCATTACTACGTACTGAGAACGATCGGAGTGAAAGGATTGGAACCAGCGCAAAGCACTGTTGGATACTGGAAGATTTTGGAGTTTGGTAAGAAGGATGCTATGGTCAACGGTGTCAAACGCCTTTGAGAAATCGAGAAGGATAAGAATTGTTATTTGTTGGTGATCAATGGCAGTTTGAAGGTCTTGTGTTATTTTAAGGAGAGCGGATTGGGTAGAATAACCAGATCGAAAACCGGATTGGAGAGGACTAAGAAGGGAGTTTTCTTCAAGGAAATTTGATAGTTGGGTTTGAACAAGGCGTTCGAGCGGTTTTGAAAGATTGGAGAGAAGAGAAATAGGACGGAAATCTTGAGGGGAGGTAGGATTTGGAACTTTATTTAGTGGTCGGACGAGGGCAGTTTTCCAGGAAGAAGGAAAAATTGAATTTTGTAGAGAGAAATTATATATATGATAAAGTATCGGTAAGAGGGATGGGAGGCTGGAATTTATTAATTTTACAGGAATATTGTCAGGTCCATAGTAATTGGTGTGGGATTTCGAGATTGTAGCAAGCAGCTCGTCGTATGGAACATGAGAAAAAAAGAAACTGTCAGGATTAAACCTTCGGTAAGTAATGTCAGGAGTTATAAGCTGAGGAAATATAATGATTATTGAGTTCGTCAGGCGTGATTTGGAAAGAACTAAGGTTATTGGATTCAGGAAAGGACGATTTACGAAGAATTTTCCATTTAGATCTAGAATCGGGAGGTTTGAAAAGGACAGTATGGATATGGAGGGATTTAGCACGTCGTACTTCGCATTGGGTTTCGTTTCGAAGTTTCTTGAATGACGCATAATCATCTTGATGACGAGTACGTCGAAATTTGCGTCTTGCCGCTTCTCTTCTTTTCATCATTGTCTTTATTTCTGGGGTCAGCCAAGGCGCAGTAGGACGGCGTAAGGTTCTGGTTTTTAACGGAGCATGGGTGTCTAATATGGAGTATAAATAGTCCCAGTGGAGGGAGTCAAGATCGGGTTGAAGAGATTCATGGGAAAGAAGGTCCAAATAACGATATGATATAACTTTTGGTGTAAAGGATTTGACAGGTAGGTTATATGCGATATGGATAAGGTCTTGTGATGAAAGAAACGGAACGGGGTGCTGTGAGGAGGGAATAATTTTTGTAGGAGAATCAGAAATATGGAGGTCTAACCAGGTATCTGAGTGTTGTGTGTGGTGGGTAGGATAGTAAGGAACAAGATAAAGATTGAGGGAGTATATTAGATCTGTAAGGAAGGATTTGTCACTGGGCTCAGATAACATATTAGTATTGAAATCACCAGAAATAATTTTATTGTTATATGCTGAGACCAGTTGGACAACTTAAATCATGTATTTCCGTCTTAATTCGTCACGTTTGCAATACTACGTTCCTGTAATGTATATTTTGTATGTAGGCAAGTTAAAAAAATACTAACACGGTTAGAACTAGCTATTATTATTTTTATTTATTTATTTATAGTAATTTACAACTGTACTAAATAATACAATAAGTAAATGTGTAGTATGAAAATAAAAAGTCATGAAAATGTCTTGAGAAAGAACTACCCACAGTGGTAGCACTTCACTAACTATTTTAAGGCAGTAGGTCCCGAGGCCACCTTCTTTTCAGTCGCCTTGGAGGGTTATCAGGGATATCTGGGGAAAATAAATAACGGACAAGTGGGTTTGTATGGGCTGGGAGTTTAGAATAGAAAGAGGAGTATCTATCACGGGCTATGTCTGCAACAAATGGGATGTTTAGGTCATTATGGAGGAGTTGATTTGTGACAAAATGAGGATCATTCAGGATTTTGAGGATTTGTTTTGTAAGGGCTGGATGCGGGAGAAATTAGATGGTTTCGTAGAGCCCCAAAGCTCGATTCCATATGTCCAAATAGTTCTGATAATTATGATGTAGATGAGTCTTTTGAAATATACTGGAAGTTTTGAACGTTTGTCTAGTAAGTGTTGTAGTAATCGATATCTTCTTCAGTTTCTTCAGTCGTTTAGTCTTGTGTGAGGATTCCAAGTAAGGCGCTTGTCAATATGGTGACCTAGGTATCGGATTTGTTTACAGAAGTAAGGGTAATGTTATTAAAGGATACTGCGGGGCAGGAAATCATCGGTTTGCGACGAAGGGAGAACTAGCTATAAGTTTAAAACTATATTTTTGTAATGGTTCTTTAAGTACCCTGTATTAATGTTGCCATCTTACAAAGGGGCTTTTGTGTGAAAGCAACTGTTATTTTGAACAATACCTCAGAGACTGAGATTGCAAAAAATATATCAATCAAAAATCGATATAGAGGCTAATGATAGTTTAGTATCGATGACAGCTGGGCGATGATAAATCAGAGAGGGAGTCAGTCATCAACACCACGCCCCCTAGGTATCAAAAGATGAGTTATGGGCTCCCAGCTTTGTCCCATATGTTTGCTCTCCGTATTTATTGGGCCTATTAACGGGCTGCCGTGGGTCATTACGTCCGCATATTTTATAGCAATTAATTTCCATAAAGCTTTAATCCCCGAAAAAAAAAAAAAATATATCCTGCCTTTGTGATATACAAACACGTACCATATGTAGACTTGGGGACCGTCAATGGACTACCTTCTGTAAGGGCCTTGTTTGTATTAGAAGCGATTAGCTAGCAACTTAGAGAGTAGGAGTCACTTAAAAAGTCTGCAGTATAATACTCTACATATGAAGGCTAATAATAATATATTAATAATAATATAATTAATTAGTTATGATCTCAGATAACTTATGATTTTTACTTTGACTTACCTATATATGAAATATATAGTAAGGGAAAGTATTGCGAAAGTGAAAATTTTCAAATTCCAATTTTCAACGGAAATACACATTTTAGGGTCCACTGAGTCCAAATAACCAAGTCCCGCAAAAAGGTGTGTGTGTGTGGTAAGACCAGCGCGAAAACTCCCCTATCAAACTGAAATTTCATATTTAAGACAACTATACGCCCGAGATGTAACAGCAACATTTTCATCAAAATCAAAAGACCAGAAAAGCCTCTTTATACCATACATTTTGCACCTATTTACGATTTTCTCAAAAAACGCGTGTAATGTATTGAGGATACTGAGGGGAGTTCATAATTAAATAATTTTAATATTAAACAATTAATGATAACGAACCTTTGTCGGCAAAACATCAAAAGGTGTTTACCTAGCCCCCTAGATTTCTTATCCCATGGGCCCCCTAGCGGTACCAGAAACCTCTGGTAGTTTCCCCCCAGCGGCGGCCAACAAGAATATTAAGATGGGTGAAAAGATAAGAATAATAGCACAAAGGCTATACCGCCAACCGGGGCATTTCCCATCTCAGCCCACCCGAGGTGACGAGAATGAGAGAGAAGAACCGAAGAGGCAGTCAAGTTTCGGGTCAAAGTCGGGTTCCACCTACAAGAAGAGGAGGTGGCCGTCGGAGTTTTGAAAGCAGCTGGAGGATGATGCCAAGAAAGGGGACCTAAGACTGATTTCACATTATCCAGCCGGTTAAGTGTTTCAAAGGTATATTGTTGTTTGTAATATTGTATGGCAAAGGTCGTAAAATGTCCCTCAGTATTCTCAATCAGAGTTCTAGGCAATGGGTTAATATAACTTATATGTATAAATTAATAATTATAGTAATGTATTAATTGAATCTTGTTTACTTTAATCTTACCCTGCATGCCACCTATTGGATTGGTAAACACGATACCTTTGGAAAGGAGATCCATGGTATCATTAAATATAGTTTATATATTGACTAAATATAGTAAGTAAGCTAGTTTTTTGAAGCTACCGCTGCCTTAGAAAAGCAGCAGGTTAAAAACATAGCACGCGATTTTGGTTAAACTCGCTATATCGGTGTAAAATTGGACGGGCTTTAATATCATGTAGATTTCATTCTGATTAAAATAGTCTGATTTGACTTAAATGCCGATATTTTAAATTGTCTTCCTCTGAAGTACCTTTAATTTTGTAGATTTTATGAAGCTGGCCATATCATCTGATTAGCATTACTAAAAAACAGATAAATATATCAGTTGAATGAATTCGATATGTGACTATAGGATATAACTGCAAATCTTTTTTTTTTTCATGTATTTTTTTGTTGAGCGAAACTCTCTGTACTAGAAATGGCCAAGTCGGAGAAATGGAAAAGAAGAAAAATGAACCAGCTCAATGAGTTTGCTGCAATCCACGAAACATTGAATTACTAAAATTTAAAACTAATACAAGATTAATATCTAATCAAACATAGATAAAAAAAAAAAAAAAAAAAAAAAAAAAAAAACCTGTAGAACTACAACCCATGAAGGGTCTTGGGCTCAGTACATATAGAGATTCGTACTGTTTCTAGGCCAACGGCAGTGCAATAAGATGATTAGGCCTTAATCGCGCTCAGCCGCCAGGTTTTTCCCCAACTAATTTGGGTACCCACTTTATAGAGGCTGGGTCTGCCCCAGGAGGGTCTCCATACCCTAGGGTCGCCCCCCGACTGAATTAACGGAGCAAAGCAGACTAGCGCTCTATCCACTAGACCACACCGCTCCCTCTAATCAAACATAGATACAGAAATTAAATATCACTCATTATCTTATGCGAAGATATCATTTTAATCTCACTATTTTCGAAATATAAAAAAAGATCAATTTTATGATAGTGATTGTGCAAAAGCAGCCAATCATCAAGACATCTAGCAATTTTATCACTTACAAGATTGAATTTGTCTGTAATGAGGATGTAAGATCAAACTAGAGGCCTCACTAATATTTTAAAGTAATTTAAAATTATTTCCCAACTACATATCGCGGACCCTATGGACATCGTCAGAGGACAGTATTTTTTTCGTTTCCTGAGTTCTGGTTTCCTCATTGGAGGCGTACGGACTGTCTTACTACTGACCTGTAATATTGGAGGTCAAGGTTCTTAGAGAGGCGCAGATACAGATAATATTTTTTTTTCTTAACAGAGTTTTTATTATTCCTCTCAGATAACTGGAGCTTCATCTACCTCTCGGATAAAAGTCAAGGGAAAGTAGAAGTTTTAACTTATTTAAAACTTTTCTGATAATTCTGGAGATATAAAGCAGAACTGTTATCTGTGCTAATTTTAAATTTTTTAGGTCAGGGTCAAGTTCTTCTGTGCCCTCCTTCGTGCTTTTTAGGATTAGATCATTCGAAGAGAATTTATTGGAGTTGTAACTTTTTCTAGGTGGTAAAACGATTTTAGTTCTAGAGAGAGTTCTTGATATTTTCGGATTTTTCAGCTATAGTACTTAACAGATTGGAGTCACTTGGAACAGCTATATCGATGATTCTGGCCATTTTGTTGGTTTTATCCAACACATAAATATCCGGACGATTATGCAGCACTCTGTGGTCGATGATAATAAACAGATTATTATTATATATTTTTATTTTATTTTATTTTTATTTGGTTCGTAGCATAAAATTTTAAATAAAATCAACTCTCAGAATGGAATAACCTGTAGACATGTTTTATTCAGGTAGAAGCCATAAGAATAAAGATACAGAGGGGACACTAAGCTACTAACAAACGGGCTGAGTGAGTGATTAATGAAGCTAATACCCTGAGTTAACGGACTGCTAAGTCCCCTGATGGCAATTAGGATGTTCCTAAGTCCGCCGCTATAAACTCATCTCCCATCACTAAAACGCTTTAACGATACTTTAACTGTTCGGGTTGAAGCTTCTTTATTACCTTCTTATCTGCTCTCCTTCCTAATTGCTTCTGTTTGGTTCCCTTTGTTTCATGTAATTTCGTATATCCGTTTTATTTATAAGAGGAATACTCGTCATATACTTCATAATTACACATAATTAAATAAATTATGGGAAGAAAAAATTTGTTTTGGACAAACATTGTTATTCAGCTATATTGAGGATGTAAAGTCGACTGTAGAAACTATTATAGGTGGAAATAATCAGGAGTCAGTATTTATTTATTTTTTCAGTTAATGATATAGAGGTAAAGAAAAACTTATTTTTTTTTAATTATTTATTGATATGTACAACTGTATTGTACAGCACATCTATTAAATAGGCTAAAAGAAAATAGGCCAGATAAAGACATGTAGAGGAGCTACCCGGCGGCAGCACTCTAAAAATATTCTAAACTAGGTCTCGAGGCCATCTTCTTTTCAGACGCCTCAGAGGATTATCAGGAATTGAATTGGAAGACATTATTGAAACTAGAGGATTAGAGTGGGATTGGAGTTTGTAATGAAAGAAATGATATCTGGTTCGGGTCAAATCAGCAACATACGGAATATTCAGGTCTTTATGGATCAGTTTATCAGTTACAAAGTTAAGAGCATTGAGGATTTTACGAAGAATTTTGGGTTGTAGGAATTGGATAGGGGAACAGTTTGATGGTTTAGTAGAGTCCCAAAGCTCTACTCCGTCAGTCCATATAAGCCGTATGGTAGTCTTTTTTAGTTTTTTTAAAATCATTTTATTGGTATTTACAACTGTATTAACACAAATACATCAAGTAAATGTGATGTGTTATATAATACAATGACATGATATACATGTAGAGGAGCTAGAAGCACTCTAAAAATATTCTAGACTAGAAGGTCCCGGGGTCATTTTCCTTTCTGGCGCCTCGGAGGATTATCCGGAATTAAAGAGAAAGAAAGGATTGAAACTAGTGGCTTAGAGTGCGAATATAGTTTGTCATGAAAGGATTGATTCCTGGTCCGGGCCAAATCAGTAACAAAGGCAACATTAAGGTATTTATGGATAAGTTTATTCGTGACAAAGTAAGGAGCGTTGAGGATTTTACGAAGGATTTTGGAATGGATGCGGGAAGAATTGATGGCTTAGTAGAGCCCCAAAGCTCTAGTCCGTAAGTCCAGATTGGTCTTATAATAGTAATGTAGATGAGCCTTTTGTAGTTCAGAGGAAGGTTTGACCGTTTTTCTAGTAAGTGTTGAAGCAGCCTAAAGCTGCGAGGAAGTCATTTAGATCAGCCTTTTGTAGGTAAGTGGAAGATTGTACCGTTTGTATAGTAAGTGTTGGAGTAGCCAAAAACGTCGAGCAGTTTCTTGTCCTTTCAGTCTTGTGTGATGGTTCAATATAAGCTTTTCCAAGATTTTTCCCATGATTGGTAAAAGTTAAATGGGACGGTAAGAAGATGGATATTCTGGCGGTTTCTTAGGTTTGAGTATCATTTTGACAATAGATAATTTCCAGGTAGCAGGAAATTATATGGAACGAAGTACGTAATTATATATGTGAGCGAGATATAGGATAGCTTTTCGAGGAAGTAGTTTTAAAATACGGGAAGTTATAAGATCATGCCCAGGAGCTTTGCGGGATGGTAAACTCTGGATAATGTTAGATATTTCCGACGGATGGAAGGCTTTAGGAGGAAGGGCCATTTGGAGTGGGATATCTAGTTCATCTTCTTTAAACTTAATGTGACCGGAATTATGGATATCTGGAAGTCTTTGAACTTCAGCAGCTGTTTTGTGGTCATCCATAATGATCTGTCTGCAATAGTAAGTGTTTCAGTAAAGTTGAGTAAGTTTTGAATTTTACTTTTTTGATTTCTGACTTTAGTCAGTTAGTCACTTTGGTATAATAAGTTTTGTCTGATGGATATCTAGTCCTATGCCTCTTCGATCTTGCCCTGCGTTTTTTCCCGAAGAAAAACTTAAAATCCTACATTGTTTCGGGAAAAACCCTGTATAATTATCGTTATCAGGATATTCAGAAACAATAGAATACCACATCTCGCGTGATTTTATATATTACTGCGTCATTCAGGCACTAAGCAATCTATAAACCAGTCCAAAGAGACAATGGACTTCATCCGCGATAAATTGAGGTCAGAGGATTTCCTGCACATTCACTAGATTTGCTATCAGGGAGATCTATATAATTAAAAGCCGCTATTGTAAGTACCTGAAGCCCAGCGGCTGCCGACTGTATATACAAGCAATAGCCGAAGGCTGTGTACACAAAAGATATAAGGAAAGAGCCGACCGGGTGCGGGGGATTAGCCGGGGTCAGAAATGAATTGAACGGGAGGGGGGCGGCAGTATTGTCCTCTGTTTGGTCGGGGCCGCTCTCTCCCTGTTTGTCTTGCCCATCTCCTGTCATGCAGATCCCAACCCTAATTAGATTCCTATACAGTCCCTCCGTTATTGTTTATTTCATCGAGCTGTCCCTTTCGGATAGTCAATCTCGGTCTAATTTAAACTTTCTTTGACGCTACTTCTGTTATGAGAATGAGTCAAGATAATTTTTAATTTATCTATTTTTCTTATAATACTAACAGGCTTACCTAAACCGAAGGTTGATACTGATACCACCAAATGTTTCCAACTCAGATCCTTCCAATAATCACCATTCAAGCTCAAGCCCCCTCAAGAACGCCTACTAGCCGGTTCAACACATACCAACTTTTTCTGAATTCAATCATCGCTAAGATGACCAGCGAAAGCAACGTTAGCAAGGGGGCAACTCAAAAGATGGTTGGACGAAATTAAAAAATAAGAAGGAATATCTTGACACAGGAAAACAGAAGATCGAAAATATTGGGAATTAAAATGCCAAGAAATTGAAAAACAAGGAGCGAACTCATAACCCAGAAAGTACGGCTGGTCACCGATCAAGACTATTCCTCCTTCAGGAACATAAACTTTTTTATTTAATCAAGTTTTTATTTTGCAATTTTATTAAAAAAGATGTTAGTAAATATTATTTAAAAAGTTGTATACAATATTTGGTCACATTGTTTCTTTTTACTTATATCAATTATTAAAAGTGTTTTAAAATAAAAATAAATATATATAAACTTTATGTATCAACAAAAATTGTATATATGTGTAAATAAAGGCTTATCATATCTTATCTTAAGATGAGATAAGCGGGGACAACTCTGAAGGAGAGGGGAGGGGGTATCAACGAAAATTTTCATACAGAATAAGTTATAAATATAAAAACATGTATAATATTTTATTCCTTGACATATGTTTTACATTAGATTATTTTTTTTAAATATTGTAAAAATCTTCACAAGAATGCCGAGAAAAAAGTCCCCCCGGTACGCGGACTCGAACTCGTAATTTTTTGGTTTCCAAGTTTTGGTTTTCTGTGGTTGCTAGGCAACGTGCGACAAAGCAACGCGCGCTAACCCACTCGGCTACCCCACCTTCCTGTCTTATCCGTATTTATTTTAAGTCCAATCTCTTAACCGGTTTTCCTTTTTTATTTAATTATATATTTTTCGCCTTTTCGCCCGGCAGTGCTAAATCTTCGGTGTATCCCAGAAACGTAATTTTTCCACACTGATTTAAACATTTCTAGTTACATATCAAATTTTCTATGGCATATCATAAGAATAAATAAATAAAATAAGTGAAATGGAGCCGCCTCGTTTAAGACCCAATTGTAGATTAATTCTATATTGTATATTATATATATATATATAATATATATATATATATATATATATATATATATATATATATATATATTTATATATAGTGGATATTATATATTATATAGGTGATATAATTATTGTACAATAGTACAGTATAGTTATTGAAGGTTAACTCTATTGAATGTTTCTCACAATCTTTCCGAAACTAACTATACATTTATTTAAATTAACTTAAATGTTTGTTAACTTAAAGTTTATTGATAATTCTTCAATTTATTTTAACAATTGAAGTAAATGAAAGTCGGGTCTTGAGCTGCATTAGCATAGTTTGAAATTGTTCAAATATTTTGTTGTATTTTTAAATCATTTACATTTTGTTGATTTTAATTTATCCTGTTATTCTTCATTTATCTGTTATTCAACATTTATTTCACGCATTGCACTCTGGCATAATTTTAATTTTACATCTTCCCTTTCCCTGTCTTAGTTGCCTATTCACCTTGGAGAGGACTCGCGGATGCGAACGAAGGCTGGACAAACAAATTGCACCGTAAACGGGGTGCGTCCGTCCGCCAAGGCAAACTAACCGTGTAATTCCTGCCGCTAAGAGGGAGTGAGTGGATTCTATTTGGAGGATCGCCGGAGCAGAAACCTCGCAACAATTTAGTGGGAGCTAACAGTTGTACGTGTTTGTTTACAATAGCGAGGGGTGTCATTGTGTCCGCGGGCAGCTGGGCCCCACATCCATCACCGGGCCCGCCCCGGCCAACTGCTGCTCCGGCCATCGGAGTCGTCGGGAGTTGATTGATACCTGTTGGCTACCTGTTGGCGGGTCGTCAGTTAGGCCAGGTATCTTCTATCTCTTTAATACCTGTTAGCAGATGAGAAATCGACCCATCTCCACCATCATTACAGCTATTATTCACGCCCTTTTAATTTTGTTTTTTGTTTGCGAAATAAAAAGATATCTGGTGCGGGCAACACACGACTTTCACTTACCTCCGCTTTTAAAATCGATTGAAGAATTTTCAAATACAGGAAGAGAAAAAAATGAGTGAGACCATTAAAAATTAACAATGGAATTTTATAGAAACATGTGTTTTATTAAAAAATCTATTATATTATTATCTAAAATAATCAGTTAGTTTTATCTTCTTCTCATCACTCTCTATTAACTTCTAAAAGCTTGTGTATGAGATAATATTTTTTCTAAAATCTTTAGCTTTCCAACGGTATATCATGCATGTATATTACTGCGCTTTAGTTAAAAAACTGAAAATTGCATCAAAAAAATATTTTTTAAATGTTCTCCTTTAGTTGTTTTTCAAATCATCTCATCCACATTTAGTTGTTATTTATCAATGCTAAAAAGATAATTTGGTTATTTTTATAGAATCTACAAAATTAAAGGTACTTTAGGAAGAAGAAAATTTAAAATATCGGCATTTAAGCCCTGCCAGACTATTTTAATTAGAATGAAACCTACATGACGTTTAAGCATATTAAATTTTACATCGATATAGCGAGTTTTCGTTTTCGAGAAAATCGAAAAATGGTGCAAAATGCATAGTTTAAAGTGGCTCTTCTGGTATGCTCATTTCGATGAAAATGTTTTGTAACGTCTCGGGCGTATATTTGTCTTAATATGAAATTTCAGTTTCATAGGACTTACCGTTTCCGCCCAGGAGTTACCACTCACACACACACACACACCTTTTTGCGGGACTTGGTTATTTGGATTCAGAGGACCCTAATGTGTATTTCCGCTGAAAACTGGAATTCGAAAATTTTCACGATCGCAATACTTTCCCTTACTATATATAGTATGTGAAAGTAAAAAGAAATGTTTGAATTGACAAATCTACAAAATATGAATATATCCAACCTAAAATTAAACTGTTATGATTACGGTAAAATTAAAACGGTAAAATTAAACAGAACCTAAATTACTGACTTCGAGCGTAACCTCCATGTTTCCCCTACCCAAGAGCCAATTCAAAAGCCGCCTTTTCCACACTTTTTCCATTCCTGTCAAGCTAGAATATATTCCTACCCGATCCGGAGCGTACAAGCAGGACATGCGCCTGCCTTGTCCCCCCGGGTAGGTACAACACCGCGGCACTTGTGTGAACACGCCGGGTACAAAAAGCACGGTGTCCGGCGGTCGTGAGTGGTCTCGGGGCGGGGAAAAAAATGCGAAGCCTCTTGAACATTCCCAACTCGCGGTGGTATCGGAGCCACAATCGCATTTCTCCTTCCGAAGCAACGTTTAAGACTTCTTATGGCCCGCATTTAGGTCATTACCTCTGTCAACAGGAAGTCGTAAAGCATTTCTTGAAATACCTCCAGGCTATGAGGAAAACATCTTAAACGGGTCTTAGTAAGAAAGAGTCGCTGGGGAAGTTACTATTTTCAACTTGTTTTGTGGAGACTCTTGTGCTTTTCTTAGTTCCATTCTAAGGTTCAGGAGTCTTTTGATTCAGCACTTTATTTATTTATTTTATTATGTATCGATGATTTATACATGTTCAAGAAAAGTTGGGTATTTAAATTAAGTGTCGACAAATTAAGGTGAAAATCAGAATTCAAGAGTTTAAAAAAAAATCTGGTGCGGGCAATACACGACTTTCACTTACCTCTATTTTTCAATGAAAGGATTTTCTAATACAGTTAGAGATCAAAATACGTGAAACCATTAAAGGATTAATTAAATTGCATTTCTATAGAAACATGTGTTTTATTAAAAAATATATTATATTATTATCTAAAATAATCAGTTTCATCGGCTTTTTATCACTCTTTATTAACTTTTACAAGTTTGTTCATTAGATAATATTTATTCTAAAAGCTTTAGCTTTCCAACGGTATATTATATGTGTATATACTGTTGCTATGTTCGAAATAAAAAAAATTGCATTAAAAAAATATTTTTTCAGTTTTCTCCTTTAGTTATATTCGTTCAACTTATATATTTATGTGTTTTTCATCGGTGGTAACAAGATAATATATATATTTTTTTTTATAAAATCTACAAAATTAAAGGTACTTTCCGGGGAAAAAATGTAAAATATCGGCATTTAAACCCTGTCAGACCATTTTAATCAGATTGAAAACTACATGATATTAAAGCCCATTAAATTTTACATCGATATAGCGAGTTTAATCAAAATCGTTGGAACCGTTTTCGAGAAAATCGAAAAAAGGTGCAAAATGCATGTTGTAAAGTGGATCTTATGGTAAGCTCAATTTGATAAAAAAGGTTTTGTAACGTTGCAGGCGTATATTTGTCTTAAATATGAAATTTCAGTTTTATAGAACTTACCGTTTCCGCCCGGGAGTTACCACACACACACAGACCTTTTTGCGGGACTTGGTTATTTGGACTCAGGGGACCCTAAAACGTGTATTTCCGTTGAAAACTGGAATTAGAAAATTTTCACGATCGCAATACTTCCCCTTACTATGTATAGTAAGTGAAAGTAAAAAACTATTTATTGATATTTACAACTGTATTGTACAACACATCTAATAAACTGATCAGTTTATGCTTGGGCATGGCTCAGTAATACCCTGATGATGGCTCACAAGCTTGAGCCGAAACGTTGGCAAAATTAAAAACTTTTCAAAAAATGACTGATTCCTGACTATTCCACCGATAATAAATACATAATAATATTATAAATTTTCTCGTAATTTTGTATTCCATTAATACAAATCCTTTTAAAAGTTCTAACTTACCAGATGTTTAAATTTAAATTTTAGTATTGTACAATGATTGATTCACTCAAAAACATTTGGACTAATCAATGAGGATATAAAAACTTCATAAAAAGGAATTTCTGACATTCAAACAGAAGGAGAACCCAAAAAAGTACATTATACAGGATATCGTGATTATTATTAGAATTAGATCATTAACATAATTGTAACTATAATATTGTAGAAATTATATCCTTATTATAGCCATAAATGAAATAATATTATTATTATATTCATTTAATACTACAACTAAATTCTTTTTCCATTCTCGATTTTTCTTATTCTAAACAGTTGCGAAGATTCTAATGGAATAGAATATAAACCGCGTAAGTCTACGTTAAATCTGAATAGAACGGCTAAACAAACAAACTTAAAGAATTTAATAATTATATTGAAATTTTCAATTATATCTATAGATTTGATTCCAAACTTCCAGTCCACTCGAACCCAGTAGTTCCTACACTTTTACATCTCCATCTCTTCCCGATAATCCTCCGAAGCTCTTAAAAAGACGTCGTTGGAATCTCCTTAAGTAAATAAACATTGAAGTGCTACCGCTGAGTAGGATCTTCACGAGACTTTTTCATAGCTATAATTCTAGTGCTGCCCATTTACTCGTTTTATTACATTATATACAGTTGTAAATTACAATGAAATATATATTTACAAAAAAAAAAGATATATAATAAAGATTTTTTATTTTTTTATAGTAATTTACAACAGTACTAAAGAATACAATAAGTAAATATGTAGAATGAATATAAAAAGTAATGAAAATGTCTTGAGAAAGAACCACCCAGTGGTAGCACTTCACTATTTTAATGCAGTAGGTCCCGAGGCCACCTTCTTTTCAGTCGCCTTGGAGGGTTATCAGGGATATATAAGGAAGATAAATTACGGGTTTGTATGGGCAGGGAGTTTAGAATGGAAGAGGAGTGTCTATCACGGGCATTGCCTGCAACAAATGGGATGATAAGGTCATTATGAATGAGTTGATTTGTAACAAAATAAGGAGCATTGAGGATTTTGCGAAGGATTTTGGATTGTAAGGACTGGATGCGGGAGGAATTAGATGGTTTCGTAGAGCCCCAAAGCTCGATTCCATATGTCCATTTAAACACGTAGGAATTGATTTACGCCAAGATCGGGTTGCGGAGAAAATCATTATGTTCTTCTGCCACATGAAAATAAAACTAAAAAAGACATTTACGCGAAAGTTCTTTCCAATATATTCTTTTAAAAACTTCTTAATAGCGATCATAATAACAGAAATTGACGCAGACGAAATCGCTTTAGAATATGTCAAAGAAAAGGTGACGTGTACCGAGAAAGGATTAAATCTGGTTGATAAAATTCCGGTTCTGGGTAACGCCGATGATTTGGTACTGTTAAAGGAAGACACGGAAACTAATAAAATAAAAACCGGTAAAAAAATAGGACTCGAAATAAATACCGATAAGAAAAAATATATGATTAGTAGTAGAGACGGTGGCGATCTTAGTGATATTGATATATAAGACATACTTTTGAACACGTAGAGAAATTTAAGTATTTAGGTTCAATGGTAACGAGAAAAACTAAGTCCAGGAGAAAATAAAGTCCCAATTATAGGCGGGAAATGCGTGTTACTATTCAGTTGCGAAATTACTTAGCTCGCGGCTTCTGTCTAAAAACTTAAAGGTTAGAAGTTATAAAACTATTATTTTTCCGACGGTCCTTTACGGATGTGAAACATGGCCGCTTACTTTGAAGGACGAACAACGGCTACAATTTTCGAAAATAAGGTACTACAGGCAAAATATTTGGACCGAAGAGAGATGAGGCCACTGGGGTGTAAAGAAGGTTGCGGAGACTGTATTTATATCAATCTATATTATTATATAAGTCATGTTTTATTTCAAGAGCCATTTTTAATATTAATCGTTATTACCTTGAAGCATATACATTTATAAATTCAAATAAATTATAACAATTATTATTTCTTTTGAATTATTCGAGTATAATAATCAGAACTATTATTTTAATCATATTTAAGACTTTTATTAGCAATATGCCTATGTTTATAAAATATATCAATCAATTTTCCGGTCAACGCAGTATCTAAAAAATGACTATGGTTGTGAAGCTAAAATTTTTCCTGGAGGTTCGCCTTAGTGTCTAGATGTGCAATAAGGCTGGGTTTGAAAATCTTCAACTTACAAGTGGTTGAAATTGTGAATTTGACTTAAAGAAGTCTAGATTGGGCTTTAAATAATAACAAAGAGTAGCAGATAGTTGATATTTATTATAGCTACTCTTACTATAAACGCACATAAATTAATACGAAATGCAATATTCGCTAGCAAAGCTGCGGTTCACAGCTAGTTTAAATTAAGATTATTTTCAAAATTCATAATGAGAATAATGTTTCAAAGAGGAAGTGTATTATTAAAAATTAGGACATAAAGACATTTTTGAGCTTAAAAAGCAGTTGAGAAAGCACATGACATGCTAACGTATTTTTGTTTTGTTTTTTTCTATGTATTGTATAATTGTCATACATTAAATGTCAGAAAAACGGAATGCAAAGGATTCAGAGATGCCTTAGATAGATTTGTTTTGTCAATTCCATGATATTGGATTTCCTCCGGGTGTATCAAGATCTAGATAACCCTTCTGACTCACCCCGATCCAAACCCTTCCAAAACCCCACAAACACAGGAAAATAGAACTTCACTCAATGGGGTCTTTAGCGGCAGATGGTCTATTGTGGCAGGGTTTGCCTTTTCTATGTTGGGACAAGGGTCAGTTTCATTATTTTTTAATGGTCGAGGGGGAAAGGGACTTTTTTTTTTTTTTTTTTGGTTTTTATTATTTCCTTGAAACCCCATAAATTTATATTGCTACCGGCATCTGTTAAAGAAGAGGAAGAAACATCGCTTATAGTTATGTTGAAATTTATTATTTAAGCGTTATCATTCCCTTTTGAAACACCCTCTATATCTGATCTCAAACTAATATCGTCAAAATAAAAAAATAAACCTTTCCTATATTATTATAAAGATGCAACCAAATTATAGTTTGTTTGTTTATTTATTTAACGTCACTTTATGCTACTATGGCTAATCGGACGATGCTACAGTGGGAGTCCTAAATTTTGCCTATCCAGGTTTTATTAGAATAGGGATCTTTAACTAGTACCTGACATCGCACAGGCTCGGGACCACCTTTTAACTTCCCCTCGGAAGGACGGCATAACTAAGGATATTTTACTCCCATTAAAAAATCCTAGGACCACCTGCGGGTTATGCTAACCACCCAGCTACAAGTGATTCCGACAAATTATAGTTTCTTCAATGAATAATACTACTTGCCAATGATAAAAAATAAAATAAAGTTCTAACCTTAAAGGTTTTTTTTTTTTTTTTTTTTTTTTTTTTAATTCCATCACCTCCAATAAATGTTCGTTTTGCCACCTTGCCACTTCAGAGTTGAAGTGTAGAACAGTTTTGATTTAAAAATAAATTTCAAATTTTTTGTATTTAGTGAGATAAATAAAGTTTGTGTATTTATTTTGTAAATAAAATTGAAGGATAAGAAAAAAAAATTGTATTTAGTGCATTGTAATAGAATGTGAAAATAAAATAATCACGTCTTAATAATAACATTGAGGTCATAGGTTGTGGTTAGTAACGTTGTGAAGGATCTAACTTAAATTTAAATTAATAAGATATAACAAAAAAAAATATTAAGAAGTAGGAATGGGAAAAATAAAAAATAAATATTTTATTTATAATTGAGTTTTAAAATTGTAATGTTAAAAACAGTCATATTGGAATAATTTTGTTTATTAATAAAGTGCATCACACTAATTCTATATTTATACTGGAACGTATCTATTTAGAGGAAAATAAAGTGGACTTTAGAGTCTTAAAGGATTAGTTATTAATCGTAAAATAACTATAAACTGTAGAATTAAACAATCAAATTGAACAAATAACCGAAGAGATAAATTACATTATCATATATTAGATAACTCGGAATAAAATAAATAAATAAGTGTTTCTATTAGATCATTTGTTGACTGAATAGACGGGATTTAAATGTTGAAAAGAGGTCACCCATAGCGTAGTGGTTAGCTAGTTATGCCATCCTTCGGAGGGGACGTTAAAAGGTGGTCCCGAGCCTGTGCGATGACAGGTATTCGTTAAAGATCCCTATCCTAGTAAAACCTGGATAGACAAAATTTAGGACACCATCCGTAGCATCGTCCGATTAGCCATAAAAGTGACGGTAAACGAATAAACAAATAAATAATTTTTGAAAGGGTTTGGGACTTCCGGTTATGAGAATGAATGGAGTTCCATAGGGATGCAGTACGAATTAAGAACGATATATCGAAAGTTTTGGTTCAATAGGATTTTATATACAGATCAGAATATATATTGAGTTAAATACAAGTACAATTAATCATCCCACATTATATGTTATTATTTTCTGAAAACATTATTAAAATACAGCTTATCCTTATAGTAAAACTGTGTGAAGATTTTTTCTAGATTGGATTATTTAATAGAATAGAATAAAACTTGATAAAATACTGTGGAATTATACTATGTACATATTATGTAAATGTTTTTAAATAGTTTATATTCTATTATAGTTAATTTTTTATGGTAACACATAACTCAAGGTTCTAGGTTCAAACCTGAAGGAGGCCCTAGGATTTTTTAATTGGAGTAAAAACTCTTTAGCTATGCCGTCCTTCGGAAGGGGCGTAAAAAGGTATATATATATATATATATATATATATATATATATATATATATATATATATAAACCCACAATAAAAAAAATTAATTCCTTTAGTGACAATATGCCACTATCCATCCGTAATCTCCTTATATCCGCACTTATTTTCCCCCACTTTGACTATTGCTACTTAGTATATGGTGGCCTCCCGACGGGGCTTGAGGACAGACTAATACGAATTATGAACATATTTTTAAGATTTGTCCTCAGTACTCCGAAGAGGTCTCATGTAACCCATTTTTACGGCAAGTTGTGGCTCCTTCCCCCAATCCGCAGACAATATTTCCTAGGATCATACCTTTACCAAATCATTAACTCCCTACACCCTCCATACATTTACAGTCTCATCCAATTTAAATCTTCAGTCCATTCACTTGAAACAAGATCCCCATTCCGACCTTTACTTTCCTACCCATAGTCGTTGATCGTTCCTTCCTTTCCGCTCCTCTACTTTCGGAATTCTCTATCTACTCATATCCGCCATGTGCTTCTCTCTCCTCATTCAAATCCCAACTTTTCCAATACCTTTTATTATCCCAAAAAGATGCTTAAAAACTGTGATATTTATATTCCTTATTGAATTTATATATACTTTGAAATTAATATTTGTTCATAGTATATATTTAAACGATGTTATCTATTAATTTATATTTAAGTTTGTTCAACACTATATTTTCTAGGAATTGTTTTTACTTTATAGTATCATTGTATATATATTTTTTTGTATATATGTGTGTATATGCGTGAGTAATATACACACATAAATTAACTTAATAGTTTAAATTAACACATAATTAAATTAGTAGAAATTATGTTCCTTTGGTCTGTTGGCCAGACATACTGTATACATAAACTGTACAAAGATGTTATTCTTATGGGACCCAGTCCCAGAATAAAAATTTTCTATTTCTATTTCTATGATTAAATAAAATTTACTGCTAATGATCAAACCAATAGTGAATTCACAAATAAGAAAAACTGAATAACTTATAAAAATGCATGTGAAAAACTGAACATATTTAGAACAATCTAACTTAAGCATAACAGCACAGTTGTTATTATCAGACAGCGTCATTTATGGATTAGATGAATAATGAAAAATAAGATATTGAAAGTGAAAAAGAGATGGCGGTTAAAGGAAGAGAATTCCAAAAATTCGGAGAACGGGCTAGAAAGGAAATTTGTACAGCTATAAAAGAATTCGAGAAGTAATAATAAGAACTGCAGTTACTATTGGGTTGATGCAAAATTAATGCAGGTTTCCTCTATTGCAATATCTTAATTCCAATTGTGTAAACAAAGCTAATCCTAACATTGATCATTATTATACCAAAACAAACCTTATTTAATACCCTCTCTTTCACCATGAATTTGTTTAGTAAAATCGTTTTGTTCAGTGTGTTCAAAGGTCTTGAATCAAAAATGTCAAAGTGCGATTTTCGTCAAATTTATTTTTACGAATTTAAATTAGGGCGCAGCGCTGCGCAAACGGCTCGTAATATTAATGAAGTGTGGGGTCAGGGGGCTATTAATGAGTGCACGGTGCAGCGTTGGTTCCAGAAGTTTCGCAGAGGAGATTTCGACCTCGAAGACAAGGAAGGTCGGGGCCGTCATCTTGCTCTGGACAACGACCAGCTGAGGTCAAAAGTGGAAGAAGACCCAACCAAAACCACGGCGGCGGAACTCGGAACTCAAAAATTGCAACGTCTTTGCCCAGCATTGATGAATCGGAAGGGGCCGATCCTGCTCCACGATAACGCCAGACCACACGTTGCACAACCAACGCTTCGACGACTGCACGAGTTGGGCTACGAAGTTCTCCAACATCCGCCTTATTCACCTGATCTCTCTCCTACAGACTTCCACTTTTTCAGGCATCTGGACAACTTTTTGAGGGAGAAAAATTTTCAAAACCAGGACGACATTGAAAATTCTTTTCGTGATTTCATTGAGTCCAGGGATTCGGATTTTTTTTCTGGTGGAATAAGAAAGCTTGTTGAACGTTGGCAAAAGTGCATTGATTCAGATGGAAATTATTTTGATTAAATATATATGGTTAAAGTAAAGCTATGGCGTATTTACAATACCTACTAAAAACCTGCATTAATTTTGCATCAACCCAATAAAATATACAATACGACAATAAAATCTGAACAGCCATCAATGCATATTCATACAGAAAGATATAAATGAAGCACTCCCCACTTTTGGATGAACTATACGTTAAATCTTAATGACCTCGCCAACGCCCAAACAAACCTCTACAATATCCCTCACCCCAGAGGCAATAAGATTGATACCGTGGCTGGTGAAGATATGTTTGGTTCGGGTGTGATGTATGGTCTCCAAGAGGGCGGGATATAATTAATGATGGCTGTATAAAGAGTTGATGGAAAGCAAACAGGAGGGTCACGCGGCCATCTCCTTATCTACCCTTCTGGGGCGGCGGTAGGGTTGTTTCCTTGGTGTGAGAGTCGGCAGTTAAGACCCCACTCACAAAGGCTATCGGGCGGCACATCGCTATGGGTTCGATATTACTCTCTATGTCTGTCTTAATGGGCTCTTGCCTCTATTAAACAACTTCACGAAGTTCAAATTAATATTTTTTGTTTCGTCATAATATTTTTAAATGGAAGATTCATAATTTATCATTTACTATAATATATAATATATATATTGTTTGATCAGTTCTCGACTGTTGATAATTTAAGTTTCTGTTGTTCTCAGGTTTCAGTCAATGAATAAACAATTTCATCTATGCGACGTTTCGAGAATTTATTGTTCTCATAATCATGCCTTAACAATGGAAAAACAGAACATTAATATTATTATAAAATAATTAGTATATATGCTGTTATTGTTAGAGATATAGAAAAGAATGCATTGAACAATGAATACTCATACAGTAGGTACATAGATATTTTAAATTAGGATTTACATTAAAGCAATTATTATAAAATTACTTACAATTTTGGACAAAATAGTGTCTTAATTAGACATGTGTATCCTACAAACTTTGAAAGAACACTGAAAAATAAGAAATGAATAGTTCAAGTCAGGACTCTGAGGTGTTCTCCTATTTTTGAGTTGTTTTCATTTTATTTTGTATTATTATTAAGACCTTACTTTTATTTTTTTAAATTTTAATATGTTTTTATCAAATTTGAATAACATGCATTTTTTATTTATGGCATTTTTCTCTTCTTCATTCTCGAAACGTCGCATAGATAAAATTGTTTATTCATTGACTGAAACCTGAGAACAACAAAAACTTATATATATATATATATATATATATATATATATATATATATATATGAAATCCTCGTGTCGTAATGTTAATTACCATACTCCTACGAAACGGCTGGACCAATAGTTATTAAATTTTATATTCAAAAGGTCTGAGAATCGGCTACGATCTATTTTTTAAGGTGATAAGGGTTGTTTTAATGTTTTGGACAAACAATTTTTTAATTATATTTTTATAATGTTGCATTAAAAAATACATACAATCCTAAATTTTCACCGTTCCATCACCAATCCCTATTTTTTTCGGCCATTATTATTGTTCATGCTTCAAGAGTATTAGTATAGTAACCTTTACAAATATCATTTTACTATATTATTGTAACTCAGGTTTTTTTCAAACGGACTACACCTGGCATAGTCTCAAGTGGGTAAACCATCCAGTTTGTTTGTGTTAGCTAAAGATAGGCTAACAAAAAATATTGCTCACGCCACAGCATTAAGAGATTGATATTGTTTGTTAGTGTTACTGTCGTGATTAATTAATAATATATATATATATATATATATATATATATATATATATATATATATATATATATATGTACGAGACATGTTTTTTAAGTAAGTACCGTTTTGGAATTAAAAAAATACATGCAAAGATATCGCAATAATTTTACTTTTTACATGAAAGCCTGTACCTTAATCTACTTTTCTACATAATTTCCATGAATTTTCTTCATTCTATACGTTGTTTACTGAGTGGTTAAGATGCTTCCGACAATCGTGAGTCCCGCTGATTGTGAAGTACGGTTTGTTATACGATTTCTTAGTGCTAAAGGCGTAAAACCGATCGATATTCATCGTGAGATCGTTGAAGTTCACGGACAAAACATTATGAGTGATGGAATGGTAAGGTAATGGGTGAGAGCATTTAAAGATGGCCGCACAAATGTGCATGATGAAGAACGGAGTGGGCGTCCGTATTGCTAGTGGAGTTTCTGCCTTGTAATGAGTAATCAATGCAGCGTCTTATTCTGAGACATTGAAAAATCTGCGTCGTGCAATCCAGAACAAAAGACGTGGCAAGTTGAGCAAGGGTATCGTTTTGCTGCATGACAATGCCCGCCCACATGTGGCTAATCGGACCAAAGATCTCATCAAATAATTTAAATGGGAAACTCTAGATCATCCTCCATACAGCCCTGATCTGGCGCCCAGCGACTACCATTTGTTCCTGCACTTGAAGAAACACCTTGGTGGTCGGCGTCTTTAAGCCGATAACGAAGTCAAAACATTTTTATTTTATCATAGTGGTTAACAAGTCAGGCGACAGAATTTTTTGAGGAGGGTATTCAAAAACTGGTGCCGCGTTGTGACAAGTGCCTCAAAATTCATGGAAATTATGTAGAATATTAGATTATGGTACAGGCTTTCATGTAAAAATAAAATTAATGCGATATCTTTGCTCGTATTTTTTTAATTCCAAAACTGTACTTACTGAAAAAAACATGCCTCGTATATATATATATATATATATATATATATATATATATATATATATATATATATATATATATTGTATGTATATATATATATGTATGTATATATATATATGTATGTATGTATGTATATATATATATGTATGTATGTATATATATATATGTATATATATATATATATATATATATATATATATATATATATATACATATATAATTTTTTAAGGAATAAATTATAATGTATTAAAAAAACAAAAAAAAAAAACAGCGCTCCATTTATTTTTTACTGATATATCACATCCTTACACACTCACAATAAGTTAGTTTTTTTATCTAAACGATAAATTTCCTAGAAATAATTTATATGGCAAAACAACGTTTGCCGGGTCACCTAGTGTGTATATATATATATATATATATATATATATATATATATATATATATATATATATATATATGTTTATAATAGAATTTAGTAAAGAAAAGAACACTACTCAATCTAAAATATGTTATTTCATCTCTTTCGTCTTATACTTTTCGGGCTGTATTTACCACATAAACATTTTTTCTGAAATAGTAATTCAGGAGACATTGAAACGCTTACGTCTGTTGAAAAATTGTATACATCACATGCGTTTGTGTACTACCTGTGAGTACTTCATACATATTTAAGTGAGAGAACAAATCCTGAGGGAAAAGTCCGTCTGTCATATTGGTAATTATCTCTTTACATGGATCAGAACCAGATACCATGGTAATTTGTCTTAAAGATCTTTTTTTCTAGTCACTAACAGCGTCACTGAGATTCTATTTCTCTAGATCTTATGATATAAAGTTAGGACTCGTTTAACAATTTATGTTTTAATAGTATGGAATAGAAGATTAATAAATTAAATTAAAAGTTATCTCTCCTTGATCTGAGTTAAGACGTAATCGAAACCTGTAACTGATCCACCTCAGCAGCTGGACCGATGACCCAGAAGAGGCAAATGAAGAAAGTTGTCCTAGAGGCAGGTGTACCAATCCTTTTGGAACCGAAGCAGCTGAAGCGTGATATACGCCACGTGGTCAGTGTCCAGTAACGAGGTTGGTACACCTGTCCACTGCCTGTTTTATCGTATGGACAAAACGACTAATGATCAAGAAGGCAGCTGGCGATTAGTGAAAGTGAGTCCCGTTTCCTTCGGGAGTTGGAGCATTTTATCTAAATGGCCGCCTGGGGCTGGCTGCAAGCACCTGCGGCTCTAACTTGTCAATAATGGTCAGCTGGAAGGCTTCATTAGGAATTTAAGTCAATTTCAGGCCTGTCAGAACCTAGGCTTTTAAGTCAAACACGATGAAAACAATTTTAGGAACCGATTGGGAGGTCTTTCAGAAGTTGAAAGGAAAGAGATTTTTCTTTTCTTTTAATGGAGCAACACTTGTTCGCGCCATATATTATGGCCTGATAAGGTTTTTCCTGGCTGTTTCATTGAAAATAAAAAACTCTGCGGTCATTTTCAACACTCAAGAGAACTTCGTTCAAGCCGCCCTGCGGTAATTTACTTCAATACTCAAGACGACTTCGTTCAAGCCGCCTTGCGGTCGTTTTATTCAACACTCAACTGGACATCTTTGCGTGAATATAACCTATCTATATCCATTATTAGCCAATCTCCTTGGCTATAAGGGAGGTTCTCGGGCCAGAACGTGCGGGCGGGGGATTAATGATAAAATCAAAGCTCCCTGGCACCGATACGCGAAATCATTATAGTAATTATTTTACTCAGATTTTACGATCATCTGGTAGCTGGTAAGGTAACGCTCGGTCACAGAAACGCGCTAACCCACTCAGTCAACCCTTGTAAATTTGTTACTATTATCATCTCCAGCTTGGAATTATGTAATGAAATAAATAAAAGCGAGATGATAGACGAACTTCCCAAAAGAGATCACAAAATGTTTTCTTATAAATAAAGAAGTGATATTCATCGGATTAATAAATAGTCCATGCTTGCCAGCTATTATTTTTGATGTTGCAGGATTTTAAAGTAACTTGAAATTAAAAAAAATCGATCGATTAGTGAACTTTATCTTTCTGAAAAAAAAAAAAAAAAAAAAAACGAACAAAGAAAGTAACAAAGTTTACATTTCTTATACATTGTAGTTTTCAACTACAAATATGCTATATTTTTCCATAACTATAACGCCCAAAATAACAGTGACAATTCAACTTGCGAATATCAAATATATATACTTTGCTGGTATGAGGAGAGAGTGTAGGAACGGGCGTTAGGATATGTTAACTGTTTAACGTAATTAGCCCTTACTAACTAGTGAGCCAGGAGGTCTCCTAACTTGATAACCCTTGGTCCGACTTCCAACTTAGTTCAGTAACTGGAGTAGCAGCAAGGGATCTGTGAAACTGCTAAATATAGAGATATATCTGCGATGTTATCAAGAACTTATTTTCTGATGTAGTAAAACCGAGAAAGATAATGAATAAAATAACATAAATAAGAGAAATTGGAAAAGTTATAGATTGCGTATTAAGAATAGCCGTAGATGCCCCATGGTTTATTAGAAATAGCCAACTCCATCGTGAGCTACAAATCGAATACATGGAAGACTTCATCAAAATCCGCTTCAAAAAATACCACTCGCAGCTACCAGCAGTTGGAGGTGCAGTAGCCTACAACATAGGAATTCCAACTTCATCTCGCAGGCTCAAACCAATCAAGGCTTCTACAGGACATGCTGTTTTAAATATTATTATCTAGTTTTATGAACCTCTATATTTTACTTTTTTTACATTTTTAACTTATTTTTATTATTATTATTTAGCTTTTGTTTTGACTTTTTTTTTTTTTTATGTATTTAATTATTTTTATTTATTCTATTTTTTCATTTTTTATTTTATTATTTTTTTTGACTAAATGATCTTAATTTATAATTTATATCTTGCAAACGTAGTATTAATTTTGTATATTCATTACTTCTCTTTCTTTGTTTAGTTTTTATTATAATTGTTCGTCATGTTATCAAATTGTTTTTATTATTTAATTCTCAGAAATAAATTATAAATTTATAATCGTTAGGGGTGTCTTTTGTACGAGGCTATACCCCACTTTGTACGAGGCTATACCCCACTTTGTACGAGCTATACCCCACTTTTTCCATTGTTACGAGTTGTAATAATTATTCATTTATGTTTAAAAAAAAAACATGTATGGCTCAAGCAGCCGATCTGGAAATAAAGAAATTTAAAAAATAAATATAGATTGCGTAGCAAAATAAGAGCGTGGCGTTTTTTACTAGTGATTTCGATATAAACTTCAGACTAATATATTTTATATATATATATATATATATATATATATATATATATATATATTGTAAATATATTTAATCAATTATATGTATATGACCGATTTTGATCTATACATGTTGTCATCTATCAGTTGATTTTTTATTCCGTCCTAACAGCAAAGTTGAAGGACGACCCGAGAGCTGTTCGTCTTCCAAATCAAAAACCACAAACAACCATCCCAAAAGCATAATCACCATGCACACTGCAAAATTTGTTTGCCGTCTGTGCAGCGGATGTTCCTTTTCTGAAATCAATTAGATTTTTTCTTTTCCATTTTGAGCAAACAATATACCCTTTAAGATAAGGAATTTCAGTTGAAACGGATGCATAAAAGCATCTTAACTAATCCTTTTGTAGAATATGTAAACATTATTGACCAAGCGTGATTTTATAAACATAGAGAGGATTAAATTGAAATACTGAAAAATGTTAAGAACTTATTTTATAAGCCAACACATACTTAATTAATTGCTTTGTCCGATTTATCTTCGGAGTCCCTAGGTACACCCCTGTATCCCAATTTTATGGCGAGTTGAAGTGGCTTTACCCTTCCAATCGTCGCAAGTATTTCCTTGCGTCATTCCTTTACCAAGTTATCCGATCCCGCCGTCCATCATACATTTTTGACCTCCTACAGTTCAAATCCTCTGTCCATGTTCGTTGTACACGTTTCAGGCCTTCAGATTTATACAATACGGCCACCGAACAGCACATTTCGAAAGACCCTTTCTCATTCGATCCACAATCCTATGGAATTCCATTCCTACTTCCATCCGTCACTCCAATTACTTTCTACCTTCAAATCCCGCATATTTAATTACGTAATGAATATCCAGGCTCAAATAAAATTGTACATAAGCTCTTTTATTTTGTTTTTGTTGTTTTCTTATCAATTAAATATGCCTATTTTATCTATTTTATTTACTATTATCTAAGTAATTATTAACTTGTTTGTATGTACTTAGTATGTTCTAAGACTCCAAAGCACTTTTTGTACATTCTGTATATTTTATTCTAAAGGGACATGTCCCAGGATAATAAAAATGTTATTTATTTATTTATTATTTGGGTTACCTGTAGCAGGGTGGCTAGCATAACAGCCTCCTATGCCAAAGGTCTTGGGTTCAAATTCGCAGGTGGGCCTAGAATTTTTTAATGGAAGTAAAAAATACTTAGTTATGCCGTCCTTCGGAAGGGTGTAAAATGGTCCCGAGCCTGTGCGATGTAGGTATTCCATTATAATAAATAAATAAAAAAATAATATATAAATAAGATACTTAGAGGAAGAAAATGGAAATATCGGCAGTAAATTGCTGTCAGACTATTTCAATAAGAATGAAAGCTATATGATATTAAATTCCATTAAATTTTGCATCGATATGCTGTTATTCAAAATCGTTAAAGCTGTTTTTGAGTAAATCGTAAAAAAGTGCAAAATTCATAGTGTAATGTCCCTTTTATGTTTGCCGATATTGATAAAAAAAGGTTTTTTGAACAACTCGGGCTTAGAATATATTAAATATGTAATTTTAGAGTCACACGACACATGTCTGTATGTGTCCGTACAGACATACAGACCTTTTTGGTTATTTGGACACAGGAGACCTAAAACGTGATTTTCGTTGAATACTGAATTTGAAAATTTTCACGACCCGAATACTTTTCTTCACCATATATTTCATATATAAGTAAGTGAAAGTAATACACCTTTGAAAGAAATCTTAAACGTTTTATTTAACTTCTCATTGTAATTCTTATCAGTTTACATGGAAACATATGTTTTTCAAAAAATATTAATCAGGGATGCCTCTTTTTATTTTTCAGAAAAATCCACCACTGTATCCAATCTACACTCCTGAAAATGGATCAGGATTTCCTTCACTTCTTCTTTTCTTCCTCCTGTGCCTTTCAGCGTGGAGGAGCCTCGAGCAACATGGTCCACCCAGCAACTTCACCTGAACCAGTGTTTTACCTGGTTCCAGACCTAGTCGTTGGATATGCTTCAAATAATCTCCTAGGTCTGCTCGTGGTCTTCTGTCTGTTGGCCTAGCTTCCATAAATTTTCTTGGCACTCTATCTTCCCACGTTAGAAGTTTAAATACAAGGTGGATTGAAGTCGGTCGCGAATGAAGTTAAGGGGTACCATTTAGATATCGTTGCATTACAAGAGGTCGCTGGCCAGGGGAGGGTTCGTTAACAGAAGGAAAGTATACTATTTGGTACGGGGGAGTGTTAATTATTGTTTAGGTACCGGTTTCTGATTAGGAATAGATTTCTTTCCGCATTACGGGACGTACAGTTCTTTAGCGAAAGAATATCGGTTGCTATATTTCAAGGCGTTGGTTAAAATCGCGTTTATAACATTCATCCTCCACCGAAGACAGTGATGCTAAAGTAAAATGCGAATTTTATGACAAACTAGAGACGGTTTACGATACGTTACCGCGAAATTACATTAAGATAATACTAGGCGACGCGAACGGAAAGGTTGGAAGGGAAGAAATATATCGTCGTACAATCGGTAAAGAAAGATTGCACGAATATAGTAATGATAATGGGACCCGACTAATAAACTTTGCCATTTCGAAAAACCTAGTAATCAAAAGTACTACGTTTAAGCATAAGGATATTCATAAGTATACGTGGACATCGCCGGACGGACAAACACGGAATCAAATCGATCATGTTTTAGTACAAAACAGATGGCAAAGTAGCATAATTAACGTGAGATCGTATCGTGGTGCAGAATGCGGTTCTGATCATGAATTAGTAATCGCGAAACTTCGACAAAAACTAAATACAAAAAAGAGAACACCGAACTATATTCGTCCCGAGAATTTTGATTTAGTTAAATTGAACAACCCTAAATTAGAAAACAATTCGTGATAGAAGTAAGAAATAGGTTCGAAGCTCTATCTTCCCCGCTTCTACATACATGCCCGTACCATCGGAGTTGTCGGTGTTCTATTACCGATTTCACTGAGGGTATCTGAAGCCCTTCTCTTATTCTTTCATTTCTTATCTTGTCTCTCCGAATTTTTCCGGATATTCTTAGCAGAAATCGCATTTCAGCAGCTGTAATTCTGCTCAAGTGTTTTTCTTGAGTAACCCAGCTTTCACTGCCATATAGAAATATAAAAAAAACTTTATTCTGGGAAAATGTCCCTTATGAATAACAATTATGGACAAAATAATAAATAATAACTGGCCAAAAACAATATATAACTACAATTAAATAACACAATCATGAAAAAAAGAAAAAGGGTCAGATTACCATCTCTATTTACAAATTCATGAAATAAATAAATAAGAATAAACATAAAATGTAACTTTTACATCTCATAAATAAAAATTAAATAATAATAAATAAATAAAGGCATAATAAAAATTAGCTAACATCTGTCAGAAGAGAAAGGAAGTATGGAAGAGGAGGGATTTAAGAAATGATAGGGAAGGAGCATGACGGATGTTTGAAGGGAGAGTATTCCATAAGGCAGTGGGCTAAAAAGGATCAGTCATATTTTTTGGTTCAATAGAAAGGAGTGTGAAGGTCAGACAGACGGGATCTTGTTTCCTGGTGATGGGTTGAGGATTTAAATTCCAGAAGGCTGTGGACATAAAATGGATGGTGGGAGCTTATGATTTGATAAAGGAATGATCCAAGGAAATATTGTCTTCGAAAGGTTAGGGTTAACCACTTTAACTCGTCGTAGAGGTGGGATACATGGGACCGTCTCGAGGTACCGATATAATAAGGTTGGACGCGAAGAGGTTGTGCTCGCGCGACTTCGTATAGGACACTCTCGGTTGACCCACGGTTATCTCATGGCCCGTGGACATCCGCCTCTCTGTCGATCATGTCAGGTTCCTCTCTCAATACTCCACATCCTCACAGAATGCCGACAATATACCGCTTCACGTATTCTTTTCAACCTCCCCACCGATCTGTCGCTTCTTCTCTCTGATTCCTCTCCTCATATAACTAACATCAATCGCTTCCTAAAGTCACACCATCTTTACTCTCAGATCTAAACTATACTCTCACTCTACTCCTATAATCATGTAACCTGTGTTTAACGGTGTAAAGGCGAACATGACCCTGGTGGTTGTCGCCTCGAAAAAAAAAAAAAAATAAAATAAATGTTGGAAGAAATACTGCTTTCAAAATATGGAGTTTGATGTATTTACCTACCTCCCTCTTTCCCATCATAGTATTGCATATTTGGTAGTAAATATTATTTGTCTTATTTATTCGATTAGACACTTCTCCGTCTATTTTACTAGATTTATTGAAAATTGTTCGAAGTTAGGTCTAGGAATCCACACCTTCCATTACTTCTTCATTGCACTCTATTCTTACATTATCCAATTCAACCCTGACAACAGTCATAATCTTACTCTTTCGGCTGTTAATACTCATTCCTTTGCGAGCGAGTTATCAGAGATGTCAATAACTCAGCTCATTTGATTTTTACTTCTCATCAAGAAACTTTACTTTCACTTACTATATATAGTAAGGGGAAGTATTGCGATCGTGAAAATTTTCGAATTCCAGTTTTCAACGGAAATACACGTTTTAGGGTCCCCTGAGTCCAAATGTGTGTATGTGTGTGTGGTAACTCCCGGGCGGAAACGGTAAGTCCTATAAAACTGAAATTTTATATTTAAGACAACTATACGCCCGAGACGTGACAAAACTTTTTTCATCAAAATGAGCTTACCAGAAGAGGCACTTTATACCATGCATTTTGCACCTTTTTTCAATTTTCTCGAAAACGGTTCCGACGATTTTGATTAAACTCGCTATATCGATGTAAAATTTAATGGGCTTTAATATCGTGTGGGTTACATTCTGATTGAAATAGACTGACAGGGCTTAAATGCCGATATTTTAAATTTTCCTACTCTAAAGTACCTTTAGTTTTTTTGATTCTATAAAAACAACTATATTATCTTGTTACCACTGATGAAAAACAGGTAAATATATAAATTGAACAAATTCGATACCCAACTAAAGGAGAAAACAGAAAAAATATTTTTTTAATGCAATTTTTCGTTTTTGAACATAAAAGCAGTAATATACATGTATGATATACCGTTGGAAAGCTAAAGATTTTAGAAAAAAAATCATCTCATACACAAGCTTTTAAAAGTTAATAGAGAGTGATGAAATGAACATAAAACGAACTGATTATTTTAGATAATAATATAATAGATTTTTTAATGGAACACATGTTTCTATAGAAATTTAATTTGATTAATTCCTTAATAGTTTCACGTATTTTTATCTCTAACTGTATTTGAAAATTCTTTCATTGATTTCAAAAATGGAGGTAAGTGAAAGACGTGTGTTGCCCACACCAGATTTTTTTAATTTAGAACCTGATAGATGTATTTCGAACCCCTTTGCCCTAGCAATAACATAATATTTTACCATTATAACAATTACTTACTTTTGCTAATGACTAATATAATACCCTTAATGAGCTTAAGAAAACGAAGAAGACACTTGTTGCTGAGGCAGAGGGACTTGATAAGTCGATAATTATCAAAGTATATTTCCATAAGCAGTTAGCGAGGTCCTCCTAATTGGCCGAGGGCTGTAGAGATAGGGTTGCAAATTGGACTCCCTAACGACTTTCCCGATTTATAAAAGGGCAGTTACAGCTACCTTCCAATGTTGTAATTTTATTCAAGGCCTACGCTCCCTCCATGGCAATCTTCTCCAGCAATAAAAATCTCCAGTTTTCCAGTGCCGTTTATTCCGGATGTAAAGCTCTCGGAATGGCTGCATCTTCATTAAGCGTCTTTCGTGAAGTCGGAATCTTTTGAGAGGACCATTGGAGGAGGATTTTGAGGATAGGGATTAACGTTACATATTTAAATGGTTCTTGCGAGGGGAGTTCTAAACTTCTGTTTCCATCCAAAAAATTAATACATATTTTCATTTCTTAGAACACTAAGTTGAACTAGAAAGTTCAATCAAGAAAAACACATCCAAAATACTGAGTTTTAGATTCTAACCTAGGCTAGTTAGTTGATTCCCCGCTGTATTCACGAATTCAATATTAAATATGTTGATTAAAATAATCCACTGAAGGAGTCAAGCATGTACCTAAAGATCTCTTAGCAAGATTAGTTTCCCCGAACAGTATTAACATCTGCAGTATTATCAGTTTTATCTTCTTGAAAAATACATATTTTTTGTAATGAAATTAAAAGTAATTTTATTCTGGGACGAGTAGTCCCCTAAGAATAACAAGAAAAGTACAATATACATGATAATTGTCTAGTCGTTTAAGACTTCAGTTTAACAATAAAAGATGGATTTTGTGACAATAAATCGAATCATCTATAGATTTTAAATATTACATATGCTGGGAAGATTGATACTTTAGGAGATGCAGAAATAGTTGGTGTTTGAAAGTGGACAATGATAAGGATTTACGAATGGATACAGACAAGGAATTCCAAAATAGGGTAGCACGAATAACAAAGGATTTTTTGAAGGAGACGTGTGAGAGATCTGTGAGAAGGTATATACAAGTTTATGGGTTGGGATCTAGTGTTTACTGAATGGACAGAGGAACAAGTGGTAAGCATATCAAGAATATAAGGAGGTTTTATAGTTTTGAAAAAGAGACAGACAGCTAGGAGGTACTGCCTACGGAAAGAGGGATAGAGCCAATTCAATTCAGTATACCTTCTAGAAACATGGGAGCGCCTGGGGATTCCACATGTGAATCTGATAAAGCAATTCATAAGTCTTTTGAGTCTCATATCGAATTTCTCAGACAGCCCGCCATATATAAGGAAACCGTAGTCAAACTGGGGGAAAATGAGCGAAGAGACGAGTAGCATACGGGTTTCAGGTGGAATTGAATCATGAAATCATGGAAATTGCTTTAGGATAGCGATGGATTTTCAGGTGATTTAAGAAATATGATTGCTCCAAGATAGGTTCTGATTAATAATGAATCCAAAGTTGCTTACTGAGGTGTGGAAGTGGATAGGTATGCTATTGAGGTAAAGGAGTGGATAATATGGAAGCGAATTAACTAGGTTCTTGGAACCGATGAGTAAATAATTCATATATTTTTAGAAAAATTAGATAATAGAAGAAATAGCCAAAGTGGATTTTCCAATCCTATAACAACTATCGTTAATCACAGACATGACAGTGAGGTGGTATTCTATTAGTTGAGGATGGGTCGAATGTTTAGTGAGACTGAAGGGTTTGTTGTTGCTATCCAATCCTATAATAATAACAGTTGGTCGCCCCTCGGATGAAATAACAGGATAAATAATGATATGCTACAGTCGAGATACGAACCTGAGACCTGGAGAACAATAGACTAGTGCTCTATCCACTAGGCCATGCTGTATTTTATAATCTGAAAGCAAAGATATTGTTACTATAAATAATTATTAATTTATTCTGGGACAAGTCTCTTTAAAATATATTGGGTTGTTTCACATGAAATGTCCGTTTTTATAGTTTCTGAAATACAAAAAGGATTTTGCAGGTCTCTTTTGTTTTTCTTCCGAATGTTTACATATTTAAAGAAAACAGTTACTAATCCTCTACCTTTGTATTATAAACATTAGCTCCCCAATCAATTACCCACTTTTTAGTATACTTCCAAATGTGAACATGGAAACACGCGATTTTCAAGTAATATTTTTGTACGAGTTTAAACTCGGCCATTCAGCAGCTGAGGCCATTGAAATATTTGCAAGGCGTTTGGGGAAGGGAGTGTTAATGAACGGACCATTTGCCGTTGGTTTGCTAAATTGACAGCTGGGAATACCGACCTAGAAAACTTACCCCGAGGAAGATCTCCGTCCGTAATAGACAACGATGTCCTCAAAAATACAGTAGAAGAAAACCCCTACCAAACAGTTAAAGGACTCTCAGCACAACTAAATGGAAGTGCATCTACCGTTTCCAGACATTTAAAGTGTATTGGGAAAGTAAAAAATCTCGATCCAGGGGTACCTCATGATCTCACTGAGCAGCAGCAAGACGCCGTGCAAAAATTGAAAGATCTGGGCTACGAAGTTTTTCCGCACCACAATATTCTCCCGAATTGTCTCCAGCAGATTACCACCTGTTCAGGAATTTAGACAACTACGTCTAAGGAAAACTTTTTGAAAGTGATGGTCATGTGAAAAGTGCGTTTTCAGATTTTGTTTCACTTCAAAGCTCAGAGTTTTTCAGTTCGGGGATAAAAAAGTTGGTGTCGCGTCATGTGACACAACCCAACATAAAAATAATCTTTTTTATGAATATATCCAATTATTATTAAGCCTTAGCTTTACCGGACTACTTCAATTTTTTTCAGATTATTTTTATATTGGGTTGTGTCACATGACGACACAACCCAATATAAAAATAATCTGAAGTAAATTTGAAGTAGTCCTGTAAAGCCTAAGGCTTAATAATAATTGGATATATTCATAAAAAAGATTTAAAAAGAATTAAACGAAAATATATAGATAAAAGAAGAAGAAGGGAAACTCGTTACAAAGTTTTAAGATGAAAGCGTTATAAATAATATTTACAGCTAAATCCTTGCTAATGAGGAACATTGGAAATTGTATAAAGGTTTTTAGGAAGGCGGAGGGTGGAGTTGGGCGTCCTTAGCCTGGGAGGCTGGGAATGAGTTTTGTTGTGAGCTCCTTTGAGAAGTTAGAGCGGGACCCATCGGCGAAGACATTACTTTACATAAATCTATTAAAAAGTCAGAGCCCACCTGAAGCACATTAAACGACCATTTCCTCGACCCCAGCTATTATAATATTGAAAATAAGAAGGCGGGCTGGCACAAATCCCTCCCTCCATTAAACAGGCTTAGCGGGCGAGTTGAGCCGTTTTTCCTTCCTAAACTTGTTTCTCTCTCCCACCTTATCAAAATGCAAAATACTTTTTTTGCAGGCCGTTTTTAATATTTCCGTAAGTCGCTATCCTCCGGGAGGCTTCGGGTAAGGCACCATCTGGAGGAGACTCTCCTCCTAAGTTCTCTTCCTTAATCTGGAGCCCCATTTTAATAATGGTATTTTAATTAAGAGGCGCCCCCCCACCACGGACTCCTCCCGCCGCAACACTCTAATTGGCAAAGCTTTATTGAGATCATCCCCTCGTCCTCTGCCAGGTCTCATCCGCCACGCGGTACCTAAGCATGTCCTCCAATAGATACGAAATACGAAATAATTTATTTACAGTTGTTACTTTCACTTACTATATATAGTAAGGAGAAGTATTGCGATCGTGAAAATTTTTCAATTCCAGTTTTTAACGGAAATACACGTTATAGGGTCCCCTGAGTCCAACTAACCAAGTCCCGCAAAAAGGTCTCTGGGTGTGTGCGTGTTTGGTAGCTCCCGGGCGAAAACAGTAAGTCCTATGAAACTGAAAATTCATATTTAAGATAAATATTCGCCCGAGACGATACAAAACCGTTTTCATCAAAATGAGCTTACCAGAAAAGCCACTTTATACCATGCATTTTACACCTTTCTTCGATTTTCTCAAAAACGGTTCCGACGATTTTGATTAAGCTCGCTATATCGATGTAAAATATAATGGGCTTTAATATCATGTAGGTATCATTCTGATTAAAATAGTCTGACAGGGCTTAAATTCCGATATTATAAATTTTCTTTTTCTAAAGTACCTTTAGTTTTGTTGATTCTATAAAAACAACTATATTATCTTGTTACCACTGATGAAAAACAGGTAAATAAATAAATTGAACGAATTCGATACCCAACTAAAGGAGATAATTGCAAAAATATTTTTTAAATGCAATTTTTCGTTTTTGAACATAAGAACAGTAATATACACGAATGATATACCGTTGGTAAGCTAAATATTTAAAAAAAAAATATTATCTCATAAACAAGCATTTAAAAGTTAATGGAGAGTGATGAAAAGAAGATAAAACTAACTGATTATTTAAGATAATAATATAATAGATTTTTTAATAAAACACATGTTTCTATACAAATTCAATTTAATAATTTCTTTAATAGTTTCACTCATTTTTATCTCTAACTGTATTTGAAAATTCTTTCATTTATTTAAAAAAATTGAGGTAAGTGAAAGACGTGTGTTGCCCGCACCAGATTTTTTTTGTTTGTTCTCCATTGCTATTTGTCATCAGCAAAAAAAAAAAAAAATTACAATACAATTACTTCCGAAAGTCGATTAAATCAAGGCATCTCTAGGCCGCCTTCGGGGTGGGCTGTACGGGTTGGTGTAGGATTTAAGTGTTTGGACCGATGGGTTCATGTTGTAAGTCAGTCTGTCATGAAATATTTTATAATATTCTTTGGCTGTGTCTGAAACTGTGAGTATGTCCAAGTCCTTGTGGAGTAATTCGTTGGTTACATAAAACATCCACGATTTTTCGCAAGATTTTCGATTGAAGAGACTGAATTATTTGGATGTTAGAGTTTTTGGCAGATCCCCATAGCTCTATCCCATATGTCCATAATGGTTTGATCAGTACTTTGTAAATAGTAATTTTGGAGTTCACGGATAATTTTAATCGTTTGTCAAGCAGACGGGATAGTAGCCTAAATCGTCTGTTCAGCTGTTGTCTTTTAAGTCTAATGTGAGTCCTCCATGTCAGTCTTTTGTCTAAGTACAATCCCAAATATCGTACTTCCTTTGATGTTGGAATAGAATTATCCTCGAAATAGACTGCTGGACAATCCCCACGATTGAGCGTGAAAACGATAAATAAACTCTTTGGTTGATTCATGTTCACCTTCCATCTATTAGCCCAACTGGATAAATCATCAATGTGGTTTTGCAACATGAAAGATGCCAGAACTGGATTTTGATGGTATGTCAAAAGAGCTGTATCGTCTGCAAAAGTGGCTAGTAAGGTGGGATCATTCTCTCATAAGTATGAGGTGTATATATTAAATAGATAGAGATATTTACCATATATATATATATATATATATATATATATATATATATATATATATATTTTTTTTTTTTTTTTTTAAACATATTTATTGATATTTACAACTGTACACAAAATACATCAAGTAAATGTGATGGACACATGGTAAATTGACATGAAATACATGTAGAGACACCGCCCATTGGTAGCACTCTAAATATATCCTAAACTAGAAGATCTCGTGGCCATCTTCTTTTCAAACACCTCGGAGGGTTATCAGGAATTGAGGAGGAAGACAGAATGGAAACCAGTGGATTAGAGTGGAAATGGAGTTTTTCATGGAATGAATAGTACCTGGTTCGGGCTAAATCAGTAACATATGGAACTTTAAGGTCTTTATGGATAAGTTTATTCGTGACAAAATATGTAGCATTAAAGATTTTATGAAGGATTTTGGATTGTAAGGATTAAATACGAGAGGAATTCGATGGTTTAGTAGACCCCCATAGCTTTACTCCGTAAGTCCAGATAGGTCTTATGATGTTCATGTAGATGAGTCTTTTGTAGTTAAGAGGAAGCTTTGACCGTTTGTCTAGTAAGTGTTGAAGTAACCGAAAGCGGCGAGCAGTTTCTTGTCGTTTTAGTCTAGTGTGGGGATTCCATGTTAGACGTTTGTCAAGTAGAAGTCCTAGGTAGCGGATCTGTTCAACTGGAACAAGCGGAATATTATTAAATGATACTGTAGGGCAGGATGTCATAGGTTTACGACGAAGGGTAAAGATAATTCGGTCGGATTTGTTGGAATTTATTTTAATTCGCCAATTCTGACACCATTCCTCAAGGTCTCTGATGTGGGAGTTTGAGAAGCAGCAGTTGGATCGTTATTGACTGATAACGGCATCGGCATAGGTAGAAAGGAAATTGTCAGGATGGTTTGGGACAGATATCTGAGTTAATCGTTAAAATATTTTTTTTGTTTCATATATATATATATATATATATATATATATATATATATAACTTCGGAAATTCACATATGCCAGTGTAGGGGAAGGGGCCGTGTCAAAATTTCAACCACTATCCTTCTTCCCTAGATAATAGGCTGACTCAAAATTATGAATTTAATACTTTTCGTCATAATTAAAAGGAGGGAAAAAAAACGGAAATCATTAGTATAAACTAATTTTGTGGGTCATTGAAGCAAAGACTGAGGTTTTCTATTAAGTAAGACTTCTTTTACTTTCACTTAGTTATTTCCGTGTAAGTGTATTTTTTACAAATTACAACCGCAAAGGGTTTCTTGGACATATTAAGATTTGGCATTCCTTGTTTTTAAATAATACAGAGAAACACAATCTAAGACTCTAAAGCGCACTGACCAACCACCTAAATCGAGCACAGCCATGAACAACATAGGGCCTCCTACGTCATCAGTATTGTCCGCCATATTGCCCTTCGAGAAATGGGCCAACCTCTCAGTATAAACAGCTTTGTCTTTTCCCATTCTTAGGAAGCGTCATCTAGGGGTTACGACGATATACTTGAAACTAACTCACTGGCGTTTAGGTAAAAATGCTTAAGCCGTCATTTTATGAAAATAAGGTTTTTATGTCTTCTTGACAAAAAATCTTTATTTTATTTATTTTTTTTTTGGTGCAATCGAGAAATGAGGATTTAAAATGATTTTTTAAAACTTTTTAAAATTGTACTGTAAACTTCATATTCCAAAAGTTAAGCCTTTTTGTCCTAACATCAATGAACTTTATATTTTTTCGGGTTTCTTAAAATATTCTCTTTCGGAGATAGATTTAGATGTTTTGGATCTTGTAAAGCAGGGACCGATTTTGAAGTTGGAGCATTTTGATTTAGAAATAACATTTCACTTTTAAATTAGTACTGTACTGTTGCTTTTTCATCATAAAAAAAAAAAAAAAATTGTTTTTCTATGTTTCCTTACTTCGCTAAACCAGTAGAGCTGAACCATGGTTCATTTCTCATATCTATGTTAACATAAAATTAAGTTGATAATTGTTAAGTACTATGGGGTTAAGAGATGATCAGAATGCCAATAGTGAAAAACGTTGAGTCCAAAGGGCTTAAATGTACTTTAAATAAACAATATTTAGTTTAGGTTTGTATTTTACAATTAAAAAAATAGTCTCTTATGAGATGATATAGTCATTCATTCATAAATAAAGATTTATAAAAAAAAATACTTAGAAAGGATTTACAATTATTTTATAACATTTGGAAAATCATACTGTGAACTACACATTTCAACTCTTTTGTCCATATATCATTAAGCTTCGTCTTTTTGTTAGGTTTCTTATAATATTCTCTTTTAGATATAGATTGAGATACCTCGGATCTTCTAAAGCCAGGAACAGATATTGTGGCTGAAGTGTTATTTGTACATTTTGATGTAGAAATAACATTTCACTTTTAAAACAGCGCTATTTCATGCTATTTCATCATCAAGAAAGTTTTATTTTTATTTTTGCTTACTCCTATTCACTAGGAGGACCTGGTTCATATCTCATATTATTGCGAACAAGAAATTAATTGATTATTGTTAAGTACAAATGGCTTCAGTTTTGATCAGAAATCCAAAAGGGGATAAAATGTTTGGCTCAAAGGACTTAACTAAACTCCAAGGATTCAATATTTTGCTTGAGTTTGTATTTTACTATAGAAAATACCCTAGTTAGTTCTTCTTGAAGGGTATCTTGGTCCTCCATGGACTGGTATACCGTTATCCAACTGCGGGAGGATGTTAGTCAAAACTGTTGAAAAACCACCTTAGTCTTCATTATTCGCCGAAAGGCAAAAGGGCTTAAGTCATAATTTTTATGAAAATGAAGCTGAAATGTTTTCAAATGAAAATTCTTTTTGAAAATGTATAGATAACATGCAGCTGTATTGTCCCAGTACTTACATATGGATGCCAGACATGGTCGCTGACAAGGAATCTGGAACGAAAAATAAACGTCTGTCAACGAAGAATGGAGCGGATTATGCTTGGAATCTTCCTGCGGGACAAAATTAACTCTAATAGAATAATAAATCTAACAAATATCTCAGACGCTATTGCTCATGCTGAAAAAAATGAAGTGGACATGGGCAGGACATCTCATGCGGAAAAAAGAAGATAGCTGGGCAAATCGAGCTGCCGAATGGATCCCTATAGATAAGAAAAGACCTAGTGCCAGCAACTCAAGTTTTAGGTTCGGCTAGTCTTCGCCCAAAAGACTCTAATCTCCCATTCTTTGGGAAGGTCTATATGTAAATATATCTCATGTAAATATTCATTTACTGTTTTGATTTTTTATACATAATAGTGAGAAATTAACTTTGTATTTACATATAAATAAAGACTATTATTATATTATTATAGATAACTTAAGGGCTTAAGTCATCCTTTTATGAAAATGAAGCTGAAATGTTTTCAAATGAAAATTCTTTTTGAAAATGTATAGATAACATGCAGCTGTATTGTCCCAGTACTTACATATGGATGCCAGACATGGTCGCTGACAAGGAATCTGGAACGAAAAATAAACGTCTGTCAACGAAGAATGGAGCGGATTATGCTTGGAATCTTCCTGCGGGACAAAATTAACTCTAATAGAATAATAAATCTAACAAATATCTCAGACGCTATTGCTCATGCTGAAAAAAATGAAGTGGACATGGGCAGGACATCTCATGCGGAAAAAAGAAGATAGCTGGGCAAATCGAGCTGCCGAATGGATCCCTATAGATAAGAAAAGACCTAGTGCCAGCAACTCAAGTTTTAGGTTCGGCTAGTCTTCGCCCAAAAGACTCTAATCTCCCATTCTTTGGGAAGGTCTATATGTAAATATATCTCATGTAAATATTCATTTACTGTTTTGATTTTTTATACATAATAGTGAGAAATTAACTTTGTATTTACATATAAATAAAGACTATTATTATATTATTATAGATAACTTAAGGGCTTAAGTCATCCTTTTATGAAAATGAAGCTGAAATGTTTTCAAATGAAAATTCTTTTTGAAAATGTATAGATAACATGCAGCTGTATTGTCCCAGTACTTACATATGGATGCCAGACATGGTCGCTGACAAGGAATCTGGAACGAAAAATAAACGTCTGTCAACGAAGAATGGAGCGGATTATGCTTGGAATCTTCCTGCGGGACAAAATTAACTCTAATAGAATAATAAATCTAACAAATATCTCAGACGCTATTGCTCATGCTGAAAAAAATGAAGTGGACATGGGCAGGACATCTCATGCGGAAAAAAGAAGATAGCTGGGCAAAGCGAGCTGCCGAATGGATTCCTATAGATAAGAAAAGACCTAGTGCCAGCAACTCAAGTTTTAGGTTCGGCTAGTCTTCGCCCAAAAGACTCTAATCTCCCATTCTTTGGGAAGGTCTATATGTAAATATATCTCATGTAAATATTCATTTACTGTTTTGATTTTTTATACATAATAGTGAGAAATTAACTTTGTATTTACATATAAATAAAGACTATTATTATATTATTATAGATAACTTAAGGGCTTAAGTCATCCTTTTATGAAAATGAAGCTGAAATGTTTTCAAATGAAAATTCTTTTTGAAAATGTATAGATAACATGTAGCTGTATTGTCCCAGTAGTACTTGATATTTGAATGAAATATTGAGGCAGGATTTAAAGTGATTTTTCAAAAAAGTTTATAGTTGCCCTGTAAACTTCACGTCCCAAAACTTATGACTTTTTGTCCAAACATCTGTGAACTTTTTTTTTTTTTGGATGATAAAATATTCTCTTTTGGAGATAGATTGAAATATCTCGGATCTTGTAAAGCAGAGGACAGATTTTGTCGTTGGAACGCGAACTACAGAAGATGTCCTCCGAGGTTGCGGTCCGGACGACAAGACCCCGCTGTGTCCTACAGGGCGGGAGGGGGAAGGGGAAAGGGCCCAGAATTAGCATCTCATCACCATACTAGTTGATCCCAACCCTTTTGACTTCGGGCCCCAAAGTTTATTCGCGGTTTCTTGATTCCCGAACCCTGCCCAAATGAAACTGCTATATTAGCTGCGGACTCTGATCTGCATAGGGCCCTGAAAGAAATCTCACTCCCGGGAGCCCTTTATTAAACCTCAGTACCGCCTCCTCCCATTGTCTTATGACCGTCCTCCGGAGTGTAATGAATGATCTCTTTCTTATTTACCCTGAGAGAGAGAATAAACCGTTTCCCAAGTTTTTGGAGGCTTGCAATGAAATCTCTCCCGTTTTGAATAAGAAATTACTGAGTTTTGCCTCTTCTCACTGAGGAAGTCTTTATTAAATGGCTGTTCCTTAGGCCGAGCTAAAAGTCATCATAATTAATTAAGTCGCACCTTTTATAACTGTGATGATCTTGTGAATTTACCCTGAGTAACCCTTATCGAATTTACAAGTTATTAAGAAGGCCGAGAATTTTTAGTACATTAATGTAAAATGAAACAGAAAATTAAAACACCCTTAAGAAAATAAATTTATTTAGTATTTCAGTTATTAAAAATACATCTGGTGAGCGCAACTATTGAGACGTTGATTTTGAAAAGATACTATATCCACTTTAGACAATTTTACAGGAAACGACAAAATCTGTCATTAATTTATTGTTGGACCAATTTACGCATTTTTTTTTTGTTATTAAAATCTAAAGTTGATTTTTAAGCGTGTTGACAACTAATTTTTCCAAATTATTGCACTTTTCCGATGACTTTTAAACAATATAATATGGATATACTTTTTGGAAAGAATTAAATGGGATATAGTACTTCTTGGGAGAATATATCGCCGGTAAGTTGGTAACAGTCACTATAACCTTCCTAATACAACATTACCGATAACTAACGTCATTATATTGTTAATGAATAAGTTATGTAAATTTCCTTATTCTCCCTTTGAGAAATATCTTTCTTTGTTTGTTAGTTACATTAATTATCTATTCGGCAAAGAAAGAAAACCTTCAAAGGACAATTTATCTATTTTTGGCCCTATAATAAGAAAGTATTTAATTATAAAGTTTGTTTTGAACTTGTATTTACTATTTGTGTGAATGTAGCAAATTTATCTATATTATTAACTACGTGTAAACAATATTTAACTATACATACTGATAAATAAATAAATTTGGAGCTTTTATTTTACGTACAAAATTAAAAAAAAGCTACTATCAAGTTAGATCAAGCACAGTTTTTCTCTCATATTTAGCAAGTTCGTGGAATGCTAATTCCAACTATTTGCAAATACCATCATTGTATTAAAATGTGATTTTCTAAAATTTGTGTAGCTAAATATATGTTGCTGCAAGAAGAAATACTATCTAAAAAACTTAACTAACTTAATTTTTTACCTACAAGAATCAAAGCGACATAACTAAGTTGTATAAAACAGCCTAAAAACTGATTATTAGTTTAGAACTATTGATCAAAATAATAGCAGTGAATCAAGATGTGCTAAATGAACCAATAAAAATACACAAGGAAGGTCGGGGCCGTCATCTTGCTCTGGACAACGACCAGCTGAGGTCAAAAGTGGAAGAAGACCCAACCAAAACCACACGAGAAATGGCGGCGGAACTCGGAACTCAAAAATTGCAACGTCTTTGCCCAGCATTGATGAATCGGAAGGGGCCGATCCTGCTCCACGATAACGCCAGACCACACGTTGCACAACCAACGCTTCGACGACTGCACGAGTTGGGCTACGAAGTTCTCCAACATCCGCCTTATTCACCTGACCTCTCTCCTACAGACTTCCACTTTTTCAGGCATCTGGACAACTTTTTGAGGGAGAAAAATTTTCAAAACCAGGACGACATTGAAAATTCTTTTCGTGATTTCATTGAGTCCAGGGATTCGGATTTTTTTTCTGGTGGAATAAGAAAGCTTGTTGAACGTTGGCAAAAGTGCATTGATTCAGATGGAAATTATTTTGATTAAATATATATGGTTAAAGTAAAGATATGGCGTATTTACAATACCTACTAAAAACCTGCATTAATTTTGCATCAACCAAATATTTGTATTCTCATCAATTAGTTATATCTAAATCTCCTATTTGATTTTATCTAATGAACACCCAAGCCCTTTATAAACGCAATTTAGAAATATAATTATTTTCTATAGGAAGTAATTACACATTTAATTTCGTTCCAAATTATACCAAAACATCTCATTTCATATATTTAATATGATGTTATTAATTTACTAAAAAAACAATTCTGTATTTTAATGCGAAAAGAATCAAATTAGCTAATTTAATAATATAATAATTAGTGATTTTAGCGCCTCCTGTAAAATTTCCTAGAATGGATATAGTACCTTTTGGAAATCAACGTCTCAATTGACGTTCACATACCTTCGCTGTTAAAATCAATTTAAGAACTTTTAATTGGCACCCAGGACTGCTTTACAAACTCCGTAAATTCCTCCCTCCTACATACTACCTCAACATCCAGTCCTACCTTTCTAAAAGATCCTTCAAAATCAACCACAATAATTCCTATTCATCCCTTTTTACTCAGTCTGCTGGTGTCCCTCAAGGTGGTATCCTAGGACCCATCCTTTACACAGTCTATACAGCTGATATTCCAACCCATCCTAAAACCTTCCTTTCTACCTATGCTGATGACAGTTGTGTGTTATCAGTCAATAACGATCCAACTATTGCCTCTCAAACTCTTCAATCCCACATCAGAGACCTTGATGTATGGTGTCAGAACTGGAGAATTAAAATAAACGCCAACAAATCCAACCAAATTACCTTTACCCTTCGTCGTAAACCAATGACATCCTGCCCTAATGTCTCCTTCAATAATACTCCTCTTGTCCCGGTTGAACAGATCCGATATCTAGGACAAGAAACTGCACGTCGCTTTCGCTTACTTCAACACTTACTAGACAGACGCTCTAACCTTCCACTTAAGTACAAAAGACTCATCTTACTAAAAGACTCACTATCATCAGACCGATATGGACTTACGGAGTTGAGCTCTGTGGCTCTACTAAACCATCAAATTCTTCCCGTATTCAATCCTTACAATCCGGAAAATCCTCAACGCCCCTTACTTTGTCACGAATAAACACATACTTAAATACCTTAATATCCCATATGTTGCTGATTTGGCCCTGACCAGGTATCAATCCTTCCATTAAAAACTCTACTCCCATTCTAACCCACTAGTTTCAATCCTTGCTTCTTCTTCCATTCCTGACAATCCTCCGAGGCGTCTGAAAAGGAGATGGCCTCGAGACCTTCTAGTTTAGATTACCCAGTGAGTAGTGCCAATGGGCATTTACCCTTCATGTCTTTTTCATGCATTTCTTTTAGCTAATTTACTTGATGTACAATATTATCTAATACAGTTGTAAATTTCAATAAATGATTAAAAAAATTGAAAAAAAAGAACTTCTAAATAAATTTAATGTTAAAAAATGTTCCATCGATGGAACACATTCCATGAAACACATTTCAGATTAAATAATCTAACAATAGAAATTATTATCTAGAACAACCTTTAAAATTATTCAGTATTTCAATCATAAAGGCGGCGATACACTGTGAGAATTAGGGTATGTTTAGGTGAGGTGAGGGTAAGTATTGAATGAGTTCACAAAAGTAGCAGGAGAGGGGGAATGCTTATTTTTTCAAAATGCTTATTTAATCCTATAAAATCATTAAATATTATTTTTTTAAAAAGATACTAAAACTGAATGATAAAGTTATATCATTACAAACAAGTGTAATATAAACATCATAAAAACATGTTTAAAAAAAAAAAAAAGGTTTAAAAGTAGCAAATTCGAGAGCAAAATTATTATTAACTTTTCCTAATTGAAGTGAAAAAATTTAAAAAATACATCAACTTATCTGCTAAATGTTAAGAATGTCTTAACTTAATATCTTAAATACCAGAAGGAGATATCTAGTGATGAAGATTAAACTCTTCGAGATTTATTTTTTCTTCTTATTAATAATTGCATCATAAAAAATAATAATGATAATAATAATGAAAGGTTACTTTCACCAATTTAAAATAACCTTACGTTTCTTATAACACCTTGTTTATGCATGAAGATTACTACGCTACTAAACTGCGGGTTCCGAGTTCGAATCCGGTAGTGGCAAGCAATTATTATATTTGTTTCTTTAGTTACCCGAATGGTTAAAGTTGGTGTTTATTTAATCACCTCATTACTATTATAATCGAATCAGGTCGTTGTACAGTTTTGAGCATTTCGCATATTTCCACCCATCCTTCAGAAGAAAAGGCCAAATATTTCTCTCAATGTCCTGAGGGATAGCACAGAGATAGGAGACGAATTAAAATACAACTGTAATTAGAGTGGGGAGACAGACAGACTTTCCGAGATAAGGCCCGGTTCTATCTGGAGAGGAAGATAGCTGTAGACTTCTGGATGCCGAAAACAGAGCAATTTATACATCTGTAAGCCGTCCTCGTCGCCGGCAGGGTTTCTTAATTCGGGGGAAGCCTCCTGATGTTTTGGCCAAGAGGGAACAAGGGAGTTCTAACGGGCAGCAGATTGCAGCGGCGTAAGGAGCAGCAGAGATAAGGATGAATGCTATGCAATATACAAAATAAATAAAGATTACCCAAGAATTATAAAAACTACCCAGTGGTATTATAAATAAATTATTATTTTGCATGAAATATAAAAAGAACCTGCAATACCACAGTCTTTAATTTCATATATTTTTTGTTTTCAAGGTAGAGAGTCTATAGACACATATCAGGCATGGGAACAGATGTGGTCGGAACTTGACAAAACCAATAAATTAAGAAATATAAAGCAATCGCCTGATCCATGGAATACATCATTGCGAAGTAATCGCCGCGAGGAAACTGCTTTGGCGAGACTTCGCATCGGACATAGCAGACTCACACATCTCCATCTCATCCTCAGGCAGCCCGTACCAATGTGTGACTTGTGTAGAGTGCCTCTCTCAATAAAACACATAATTGATAACTGCCCCAAATTCCATGTACAAACGGATAAACTTAACCTAGCTAGATCGTTGAGTGAGAGCTTGAAGGACTCTAGTGAAACAATTAGTTCACTGATTAGGTTCGTCAAAGAATGTTCTCTGCTCCCGGAACTATAAGAAAAAAAATAAAGAAAGAAAAGAAATAAATAAATAATAGTAATAATAAAAAAATATATTAAAAAAATAAATAAATAAAGAAAAATTGGAATAAATTCACTAATTCAGAATGTGTCAACAAAATAATAATTAAAAAAAATAAATAAACAAAAAAAAATATAAGGAAAATAAATAAATATAAAGAAAACAAAGAGTAAAACAAATCTGTTACTACAAATTTATTCGGTGCTAATAACCAAGAGGTTGAGCACCTACTCCAATACCCTACCCTACCCTAGACACATAGGTGCAAACTTGAATTCAAGAAAATACATTTCTATATAATCCACCTCATGAATCGAACAAAATAAGTATTTCATTTTGAAAAAAAAAAAATAATAATTTGCATACAGGGAAAATTAAATCTTTGACTCGAAACTCGTCAAGACCCTTTTCCTAACTATTGTATTGGCTTGTCCGAAAAGTTCGTAGAGATTTTTAAAATAAAATTTACCTTATTTTTTCTACTAAAATGAATCACAAAGCTAATGTTTATTTATATGAATTTAATCCTCGTGGAATTAAGTATGTTTACACACTGAGTTCGTCTTTATTAAGGCTCAGTAGTGTATTTTATTGCAAACCAACATGATTGGCGATTCATTTCATTTTCGGCATATCATGCTGTTCTTTTTTAAAAAGGGAAAAACGCAGCTCAAACTGCTAGAATGATTCGTGCCGTGTATGTCAGCGATCCAATTGCTGATAGTACGGTTCGGAAGTGATTTTCGCGGTTTAGATCACGAGATATCAATTTGGAAGACCAACCCCGGGCTGGCCAGAGTTCAAGTCTTACATCGAGGATATCATGACGGTCTTCGCAAACATTCCACGTATTATTGTCTGTGAGATAGCTGCGGAGTTTAAGGACCTACAAATCGACCGTTTTCGATCATCTAAAGAAGGTACGTACGTCTGTCGTTCGACGTTTGGGTTCCCCATTAGCTCATTAAAGGGGCCATATTGAAAGGATTTCATGTTGTGATTTCCTGCTGAAAAAAAATTTATAGGATCCATTTTGGAAACGAGTTGTTACTGGTGACGAAAAATGGATTCTCTACTTCAACACCAGCCGAACAAAATTATGGGGGTTACCTGGAACGACGCCGCTCGCAAAGCAGGCTTGCATCTAAGAAAGGCGATGCTCAGTATTTAGTGGGACTGGAAGAACATTTTTGACCAACCATACATTTTGAGCTCCTTCCACAAATCCTACTCATTGTACTTCTGGAGTAAGGAGAGTGATTTTGGAAAAAGAAGGGATAATGGACGGTGGTAACTATTTAGTAGATTAAATAAATTTTAAGCTGTTCATCAATTTTAATTATTGTCCAAATTTCTTTACGAACTTTCCAGACAACTCAATACTTAAGGCGTTACCACCTTAGCAACTTCAAGTCAAATATCTTTGCTTCGATTCTGAATAAATTTTATTTCGTAGAAGTCGACTTTCCCTCTTTGCTTAGAATTAGTTGCTAAACATTTCGATAAAACCTTTGATATCTACCTTTATAAGAGTTGATAAGTACATTATGCTCGGAAAAAAATTAAAACAAAGCTTAGTAAAATAAAAAAGACAGTGATATCTCTTAATCAATTTGATGTTCTTCTCGCTAAGGACAAGTAGCATACTGGATCAATAAAAAGGCAATTTCAAGAAAAATAAAAATGTCCAAAATATATGATATAATTATTTCATATTGGTGGTCAACTGAATACACAAAAGTAGCCTAAACATATCATAATATAAATGGTGATGCAAGATAACCAGCTTGTCGAAGAAATAGTAGTCATGCTTTGGAGCATACTATATCTAATTGAAATTTGATATTTTCGTGTTACGGCAAAAACTAAATTATTGAACGCATAAAACATTCAAATAGCAGCTAGGACGAAAGATCTGTCCTAACCAAAAGCAAACGGCGTTTCGGGTATTATTCACCGTGATTTCTTATTAAGTTAATGTATAAAATTTTATGATAACAGGTTACATTTATTATTTTATTATTTACATTTATTTATTTTATTATACAGGTTACATTGGCTATCAATAGTATTTCAACTATGTATTAAGCAACTATCATTACTAGAGTATTACCATTTTTACTTTCACTTACTATATATAGTAAGGGGAAGTATTGCGATCGTGAAAATTTTCGAATTCCAGTTTTCAACGGAAATAAACGTTTTAGGGTCCCCTGAGTCCAAATAACCAAGTCCCGCAAAAAGGTCTGTGTGTGTGTGTGTGTTGTGTGTGTGTGTGTGTGTGTGGTAACTCCCGGGCGGAAACGGTAAGTCCTATGAAACTGAAATTTCATATTTAGGACAACTATACGCCCGAGACTTGACAAAACTGTTTTCATCAAAATGAGCCTACCAGAAGAGGCACTTTATATTATGCATTTTTCACCTTTTTTCGATTTTCTCAAAAACGGTTCCGACGATTTTGATTAAACTCGCTATATCGATGTAAAATTTAATGGGCTTTAATATCATGTAGGTTTTATTAAGATAAAAATGGTTTGACAGAGCTTAAATGCCGATATTTTAAATTTTCTTTCCCTAAAGTACCTTTAATTTTGTAGATTCAATAATAATTTCTAGATTATCTTGTTAACGCTGATAAGGAACTGGTAAATATATAAATTGAATAAATTCAATACCCAACTAAAGGAGAAAACAGAAAAAATATTTTGTTCATGCAATTTTTCATTTTTGAACATAAGAGCAGTAATATACATGTATGATATACCATTGGAAAGCTAAAGATTTTAGAAAAATTATCATCTCATACACAAGCTTTTAAAAGTTAATAGAGAGTGATGAAATGAACATAAAACTAACTGATTATTTTAGATAATAATATAATAGATTTTTTAATCAAACACATGTTTCTATTGAAATTTAATTTAATTTATTACTTTCACTTACTATATATAGTAAGGGGAAGTATTGCGATCGTGAAAATTTTCGAATTCCAGTTTTCAACGGAAATACACGTTTTAGGGTCCCCTAAGTCCAAATAACCAAGTCCCGCAAAAAGGTCTGTGTGTGTGTGTGTGTGTGTGTGTGTGTCTGATATACCGTTGGAAAGCTTGAGATTTTAGAAAAAATATTATCTCATACACAATCAATTGATACAAGTGATTATTTTAGATAATAAGGTAATCAATTTTTTAATAAAACTTATTTTTTTATAGAAATTCCATTTAATTAATTGTTTAATGATTGCACTCATTTTTATATCTAACTGTATTTGAAAATTCTTTAATTTATTCTAAAAATGGAGGTAAGTGAAAGTCGTGTGTTGCTCGCACCAGATTTTTTTATTTCGTTTTAAAAGAGGTTTTCTATTGAAAGATTATACAGGCCTGCCTCTATAATCCTATACTATGCAAAAATTTGGGCAGTATTCTAGAAATATCGTAAAAAAATAATAAATATAATGTTATTAAAACTTTTTAAATGTATGATGGTTGTCAAAATGAGGCTGAAGGTAAAGGCTCGAACCATCTCTTCTCTAGCAAAAGTAGAAAAACCTAAGTGATGAAGCCAAAAAATCTGAAATGGAGGTAAGTTGGGCATATTGAAGGACGATATATGGTCAAAAAGCATTACCGATGGTTCCCTCAAACCAGTGGTTTCCAACTAGTACTCGCAGAGGTGGTTAAATAATTGGTGTTGGAATGTGGTTGGTTAGGCAAACACTTTTTGGAGGAAGATGGGTAAAAAGTTCTAAAGTATGAGCACGGATGATGGAGGACTTTTCATAGGATGCAGTCCTATGAGAGGGTTGGTATAGATCGATAGGTTGAGATCTTGTATTTAGGGTGTATTGTGTATTATATCGAAGATGTATTGTATGTAATATATATATAGCGACGCGCTCGATAGCTATTTATCGATAAATAACGCGTGAGTATTACTTACTAAAAACCATGTGTTTTTTTATGAAGGAAGATTACACAAAGCGAGTGAGTCCGGAACGGTGATATCGCAGGCCTGCATAAAAGACTTTTTGTTTAAAGTTCAGAGCTCTTTATTGTAAGTTATATTGTAATAATCAGTTTTATGTATCAGTTAGCCTTTAATTAATCTTAAATTTGTGAAATCCTTTTTGTTAATTTTTCCTATTATTTTTGTTTGTATTTATTATTTTTGATTAAATTGGAATAGGAAGATGCTATGTAAGTATTTCTTCAAGATAGAGCCACCTTTAACCAGAATACCAGTGAGATACTTTAGGCATAAAACGCTGTTATGCTAGCCACTACGCCACAGGTGACTGTTTTATATTGTTGTTCCAGCCAAATGGCGATTATGGGTCAATCTAATGGAGCTCTCCTATTCTGTAAATTTGGGTACACAAAAGTTAGATAAAAACTTAGGTCTGAACGTGATCTAGGCCTATTTATTTAATTGCACTGTACAATTTTCTACATGGATCTGTTAAAAATTAGAGGATGTTATTAATTCAACTGTTTCCTTTCATTTTTCGAATCTATAAATACAGACTTTATGTAACTGGAATCAAATATATAAGAGAATCGAAATCGTATATTTCCTATGGTGCGAGCTCCATATATTCCTGGTTGCAGGATAGTCCCAGATCTAAATTCCAGAAGAGACGTCTTGGAAAGAAAGAGCGGGTATTGTCCCCCACATAAGGCGGGGCAGGTTCTGTTCACGTATCCTTTTCATGAGCCCATTCGGATGTTCCCCCGGGTCGGAGTAAAAACCTCAGACAGTGGAGTACCTTATGGAAATACAAAAAGAGGAGAGCCGTAGCTAAAGAGTAAGCTCATCAGTATGGGCCGCCGGGCGGAAGATGAATAGAGAGATTTAAGTGAAAAAGACCTCCTGAGGATGAAGATGAATATTTCATGACTATCGGATATATAAGAGGGCTATTAATTGGTCCATGACTAAAACATGACTGTTAATAGCCACCACTGAGGACAAATGTCACTCCTCATTGGCGGAATATTGATGCCCACGTGTGTGGGCTAGGCTCTTCTCGCCATCCTATTGGCTACTCTTATAGGTAAAAAAATTATTTATATTCTCGTATATCTATTCCAAACCACAAAAGACAGGAAAACGACAGAGAAGCGAAGAGAAATCTCCGAAACCAGAAGATCTGAAAAATAGGAATGATGTTAGCGTTGGAACGATTAAAACAGAAGTGAAGCATCATAGGAGCAATAGCTTAGATAAATTTATCTTTGGAAAAAAAAAACAACCTAAATATCAAAATCATAAACAAAAAAATTTGGTGCGGGCAACACACGACTTTCAATTAACTCCATTTTTAAACTCAATGAAAGAATTTTCAAATACAGTTAAAGATAAAAATACAAAAAAAATCTATTATATTATTATCTAAAATAATCAGTTAGTTTTACCTTCTTTTCATCACTCTCTATTAACTTTTAAAAGCTTGAGTATAAGATAATATTTTTTCTAAAATATTTAGCTTTCCAACGGTATATCATACATGTATATTACTGCTCTTATGTTCAAAAACAAAAAATTGCATTAAAAAAATATTTTTTCTGTTTTCTTCTTTGGTTGGGTATCTAATTCATTCAATTTATATATTTACCTGTTTTTCATCAGTGGTAACAAGGTAATTTATTTCCGTCCCAATCCGTCTTTCCTCTCCCTTCTATTCAGCTGAATACTGTGATGTTTGCCTGAAAGCGAATGCTATATTAAAAATACCTCTTTTTAACAACTTGAATTTATACCAAGTACTTAAGATATATTTTCCGGATATAACGAATTCTTTTATAACGAACAGATGATGTTTTAGTCCCTTGAAGTTCGTCATAACGAAGGTTTACTGTATATAGTTTTAGCTTAAAAAAATTACCAAAATTGATGAGACAGATTTGGGATCTACTCCTCGTCAGTCCAAGAGCCTTCAGGGGTAAAAGGTACAGGTTTCTTTCTTTTCTTGTGTGTTTTTTTTTTTATAGCTGACAGGAAGAGAAGTTTTAAGTTATGCTGTAAGAATCTCCGCTGTTAAAAAGTGGTGGAGTGATTGTTCTTGAGTGCCCCTTCGCGCTGAACCAATATTTCGCCAACAGATTGGCAACTCTGGCCCCAAGTATTAATGAAGTTATTAAAGAGTACTAATGAACTAGTAATCGGCTTAGAAAAAGTTGGGGCGGCCGATAGAGGCAACACAATTATGCACGAGTTTGGATTTCCAATTAGCAGCGGCTCTGGAAGTGTCTCCCCTCATCTACATAATCCTAGACCCTCCTGCGCTCTGGTAGCCGCTAAATCAATTACAGCTACACCTCTTCCGTCTTCGGGAAACAGAAAAAAAAAAGTTAAAAAGAAAGAAAAAAAAAAAAAAGGAAAAAGAGAAAGAAAAAGAAAAAAAAACTGCTAATTATTCGTAAAGTTTTTATTCGAAGCCGTGACAAGCGGCTGAAACCTAATAAGCCTAATAATTTGATTAAATCTTTTTAATTTATTTCTACTGTGCTCGGACAATGGCGGGAAATTGAAAAGTAACATTTCTTAAAAGTTTCCTTTTAATGAGATATTCCGGTTGGGGTTAGGAGCGTCCGTGGAAGCTTCACACAAAGTGAGGGTGAAAAAAAAGTCTCTCTTAATTAAGAAATCCTCACCAGGGGTGACTTAATAAGACTCTGGAATTGATTTCTACTGCGGTTGCCTCTTGTTGTTCTTCCTATACTTTGTGCATTCAAGCTCCGGCGACAACGGTTAAATTAAAGGACGAATCAGAAAAAAATAACAGTAAAGTCAGCATGTAAAGTCATCTTCATTGCCTGCTTTCCAAATAAAGTGCACAACGAATTTAGTAGCTTACAGCGCCGGTCAAAAATTTGAGACTATCTATGGTTTACATCAAATTATCTTTTTTAATTTTTTTTTTACAAAAATTTGGAGCTCAGATTTATTCTATTTGTGTATTATGTGGGCTGCACTGCGCAATTCAAATTAAAATTCATTCTCTAATGACAAAGGCATTTTTAAACGAAAATTACCTCTTCAGTGAACGTCTTACAACTTCGAATCAGTGGAGAAATCGATAAATTAAACTAAGAATATTTTTAAAAGTTATTTATTGAGATTCACAACTGTATTAGTTAATACATCAAGTAAATTAGCTGTCAGATAATATACATTAAGAGAAAATGCCCACTGGTACCAATCCACTAGGTAATCTAAACTAGAAGGTCTCGAGGCCATCTTCTTTTCAGACGCCTCGGAGGACTGTCAGAAATAGAAGAGGAAGCAAGGATTGAAACAAGTGGATTTTTTTGTTTTCGTATATATTACAATTTGTCATCATAGACAATAATAATAGTGCTACAGGATCTCATTCATACAATATTTACAATATAAACAAAAGGAAAGTCAAATTACATAAAATCAAATCAAAATAAATAAACGTATACAATAAAAAAAATTATAGACAAAACAAATACAAATAAATGAAGTTAACAAATAAATAAACAAAACATGTCACATTTATACCTATGTACAATATTTACAATCAGCTCGGGAACCCCAGACGGGACTTGTCTCCCCACTTGTGGAAGGACAAGCAGAGTCCAAAGGATCCCAGCGCCTCCCTCTCAGCCGCATCACTGGTGAGTGCCAGCGGAAGCTAAGTGAGGGCGCCACAGCCACATAAACAAGTGGATTAGACTGGAAATGGAGTTTGTCATGAAAGGAGTGGTACCTGGTTCGCGCCAAGTCAGCAACATAGGGAACGTTAAGGTCTTTATGGATGAGTTTATTTGTGACAAAGTAACGAGCGTTGAGGATTTTTCGAAGAATTTTTTATTGCAAGGATTGGAGACGGGAAGAGTTTGATGGTTTAGTAGAGCCCCAAAGCTCAACTCCGTAAGTCCAGATAGGCCTTATGATGGTGATATAGATGAGCCTTTTATAGACAAGTGGAAGGTTTGAGTGTCTGTCCAGTAAGTGTTGTAGTAAGCGAAAGCCACGGGCAGTTTCTATTCTTTTCAGTTTTGTGTTCGGATTCCATTTAAGATGTTTGTCAAGTAGAAGTCCTAGGTAGCGGATCTGTTCAACTGAAAAAAGCGGAGTATTACTAAAGGATGCTGTAGGGCAGGATGTCATAGGTTTATGACGAAGGGAAAAGGTTATTCGGTGGGATTTGTTTGAATTGATCTTAATTCTCCAATTCTGACACCACACTTCAAGATCTCTGATGAGGGATTGAAGATTTTGAGAGGCAATAGTAGGATCATTATTGACTGATAGCACACAAGTGTCATCACCATAGGTAGAGAGGAAGGTGTTGGGATGGGTTGGGAAAACTAAGAATAAAATTTATCTTCTCAATTCCTCTTAGGAGATTATTAGACTGTAAATAAATCTCAAGACACAAAAATCACATTGTTTATTATTATTTAATTTCATCACGTTAGAAGTCCCAGTGAATCAGCTGATGCGCTCGATGATAACAGTCATACGTTACTTCGTCTCTCAGATTTTTGCTTTTTTCAGTAGGAATTCGCTTGAGTTCAGTCTGGAAAACATCACTAGACCTCAGGAATACTACAGCAGTGAATATTGGAGAAATTTCGGTAAGCAAAGTTATAATTTACTTTGTACAATCACGAAAAAGTGAAAGGAGGGTCACTGATCAGCTGATTGCCGCTAGCTCGGCAAGCTCGGGCTTGCTTTTCTTTTCCTTATCTTTCTTTTATTTATTTTTTTTCCTTCTTATTCTTATTCCATTATATATTTATTCCTATTTATTTTTTTTAATCAATGCGATATTTTCATCAAGTGATGTCCTCGAAAGTTACAAGTAAAAGATCTAGATCTGCAGGTTCAAACTCGTCTCCTACAAAACAGAGACCTCGCCGTGATAATAATAAAAAAATGATTCCACCAGCGACTGCTTCAGCTTCCTCTTTGGGATCTGAACCACAGCCTAGCACATCATCACAAGGATTAACTGAAGAATCGCCGTTTTTCACACCGAACCCATTTCAGATCCTTCAAATTGAAAGAGAAACAATGGAATCTTCTCCTATACCAAAAGAACCACAACCTCCACCAATATTTGTTAAAAATATTAAAAACTTTCAACTACTGTGTGCGCATCTAAACAAATTAACCGAACCTAACAGTTATTATTGTATAAGTAGAACCAGTGATACTAAAATATCCCCGACTACCGCCGAAACCTACAGAAAAATAGTAAAATATCTGACTGAGACCAAAGCTGATTTTCATACATATCAGTTACGCCAGGAGAGAGCTTTAAGGGTTGTAATTAGAAACCTACACCCTTCGACACCAGCAGCAGCTATCCAAGAAGAACTGACGGAGATAGGCTATAAAGTGCGACAAGTCACCAACGTCCTAAAAGATAAAATTCCACTGCCTCTATTCTTTGTGGACTTGGAACCATCAGCAGGAGTTGAAAAAATTTATGACCTCAATAGATTATACTATACTAGTGTAAGAGTTGAAAAACCTTACACTAAGAAAGAAATAGTTCAGTGCCACAATTGTCAGGCATATGGTCATACCAGAAGTTATTGTCACCACATTCCACGCTGTGTGAAATGCGGTGAACAACATAAGTCAGAAGAGTGTACAAGACCAAGATCAACACCCGCTGTTTGTGCTTTGTGCCTCAAGGACCACCCGGCTAGCTACAAGGGATGTCAAGTCTACAAGAACCTCAAAAGCAGATACCAAAAACCTCATAATCTGGATGAAACAGCTGAACCGATCAGAAGCAGAAGACAACCTTCAAAAACAATTGATTCCAATGTTTCATTTGCCCATCTACTTGGAGGTGGGAACCAGAACAAAGAGGCCGAGGCCCTGCCGGAACAACGCACACTTCAAAATCCTCAACCCGTTCCACAACCAGCTATTCCTCAAAATTTACCCAACCCTCAAAAACCTCATCCGCATCAAATTTCTCATATTCCTCCTCCATCAAATGTCTCAGACCTTACAAGTTTGATGACATCCTTCATCACTGAAATCAAATCCCTCGTTATGCCGCTAATATCACTACTTACTAATCTTGTATCAAACTTAATCCCTTCCTTAAAAAATCCTTAAATGACTTCACCTAACTCCTTATCCATTCTCCTATGGAATGCGAATGGTGTTAGAAATCATACTGACGAACTTACAGCTTTATTGCAAGACAAAAACGTTGACGTAGCACTTATTACTGAAACTAGACTAACCACTAAACAGTTCTTCAAAATACCTCAATACGTAACATACCGTACGGACCACCCAGACGGCAAAGCCCATGCCGGTACTGCTGTCATGGTGCACCAGTCCCTATCTCATCACTTATTCCCACTTCCTACCTATGATTTCCTACAAGCCACAGCCATAGTAATCAAAACTTTTTCCTTTCCGGTAACCCTCACATCAGCATATTGCCCTCCCAAACATTCCATTTCCAACACCGAATTTGTATCCTTTCTAAATTCCTTAGGAAATCATTTCATTCTGGGTGCAGACTTAAATGCCAAGCATCAACAGTGGGGTTCGAGAACCACGAATTCTCGTGGACGAAATTTGCTGTCTGCACTCAACTCCCGTCATTTCAATCTCCTACCTCCTGATTCCCCTACCTACTGGCCAACCGATCCCAACCGTAATCCTGACATCCTTGACTTCTTCATTCACAGCGGATTAGGCTCCCTCAACTTATCTGTAGCTCGACTTGATGAACTATCCTCAGACCATAGTCCACTGATCCTAAAAGTATCTCTCACTCCAATTCCAAAACCTATCCCACCGTCATTTATCCGAGGCCCTGTCAACTGGAACCTATTTCGCCAAATCCTGACCGATAATATTAACCTCAGAGCGACCCTCAAAACCCCAGAAGACCTTGACGATTCCGTCTACTCCTTCACCACCGCCATTCAGCAAGCTGTCTGGACTGCCTCCTATCCTAAGCACTCCAATATAACTCCTCACCAAAACCATTTGCCTCAACACCTTGCAGACCTAATCCATGCAAAGCGCCGTGCCAGATCATTATGGCAGCGCACCCGACACCCAACAGATCGCCGCTCCTATAACTTCTATTGTAGACAATTGAAGCAGGAGTTGGCGACCTTCCGTTCCCAGTCCTTTAATTCCTACCTCTCCTCTCTGTCAGCTAGTGATAATTCCCTGTGGAATGTCACGAAGAAGATTTTAAAATCCCATCAAGTTTCCCATCCTCTCCGGCGTGGTGATGATTCCTGGGCTGCGTCTGATGAAGATAAAGCCGAGGAATTCGCCACACACCTCTCCAAAGTATTCACTCCTCACCCGGAATCCCTAAGCAATCATACCGCAGAAGTACAAGACTTCCTTTTGTCACCAATACCTCTTTCACTACCTCCTGCAGCTATTAATCCCTCTGAGGTTAAATATCTTCTCCAGAAACTGACCCTCCGTAAATCTCCTGGACATGATCTCCTTACTCCCCAGATCCTCCGTCAACTTCCGCAGAAAGCTATTATATTCCTTACCTATATCTACAACTGCATCCTACGCACCACCTATTTTGCTCTCTTGTGGAAACATTCCACAATCATTCTCTTCCTAAAACCAGGTAAACCTTCCAGCAACACTTCATCCTACAGACCTATTAGTCTACTCCCCATCCTCTCAAAAGTCTTTGAAAAACTCCTTCTAAAACGAATCCTGCCTATATTAGAATCACAAAATCTTCCTTCCCATCAGTTTGGTTTCCGTGCTCATCATTCCACTGTTCAACAAGGACTCCGAGTTGTAGACCATATTTCCTCAGCCCTTGAATGCAAAGAGTATTGTTCTGGTGCGTTTCTGGACATAGCGCAAGCTTTTGACCGGGTATGGCACACCGGATTACTCTTCAAGCTTAAAACGCATTTACCCCAGTCTCTATACCTCATTCTACGATCCTATCTCTCAAACCGCTCCTTCCGAGTTCGCTGTGGTGTAGAATTTTCTAACTTTTATCCCATTGAGGCCGGTGTTCCTCAAGGCAGCGTCTTGGGACCCGTCCTCTACATCCTTTACACTGCTGATATTCCTAATCATCCTGACACCTTTCTGGCAACATTTGCAGATGACACCGCCATCCTATCATCCAATTCCGATCCTGAAATAGCATCCTTAATCCTGCAAAGACACCTTTGTCTTATCGAGGAATGGTGTAATGCTTGGCGTATTAAGGTTAATGAAAGCAAATGCACCCACGTCACCTTCACCCTTCGACGCAAATCCTGTCCAATGGTTCATTTCAATTCCATACCGCTTCCTTCCTCAGACACAGTCCGGTATCTTGGCTTACTACTAGACAAAAGATTGACGTGGAACCCACATACAAGACTTAAACGAAAAGAACTTAACAGACGATTCGGACAGTTATACAGACTACTAAACAGAAAATCTAAGCTTACAGTTGACAACAAATTATTACTTTACAAGACAATACTGAAGCCAATCTGGACCTACGGACTTGAACTGTGGGGGACAGCTAAACGTTCTAACATCAAACGCATTCAATCCTTTCAATCCAAAGTCCTTCGAACAATAGTAAATGCTCCTTATTATGTCTCCAACTATACCTTACACCACGACCTTAATGTTCCATTTATTTTAGACCTGATTCCATCTAAATTTTCCAAATTCCACCAGAACCTCATTCATCATCCTAATCCTCTAGCACAATCCCTATCCAGCTCCACTCATCCATACAACCCTCCTAGAAGGTTGAAACGGCAGTGGCCCCGAGACATATTGTAAACTTCTATTCTGGAGTTCTGACACTGGTCAGATTCTCCTCTCATGTGCGGTGTGATTGTGGCTATGGCGCCCTCACTTAGCTTCCGCTGGCTCTCACCAGTGATGCGGCTGAGAGGGAGGCGCTGGGATCCTTTGGGCTCTGCTTGTCCTTCCACAAGTGGGGGGACAAGCCCCGTCCGGGGTTCCCGAGCTGATTGTAAATGTTGTACATAGGTATGAATGAGACATGTTTTGTTTATTTATTTGTTAACTTCATTTATTTGTATTTATTTTGTCTATAAGTTTTGTTATTGTATACGTTTATTTATTTTGATTTTATTTTATGTAATTTGACATTCCTTTTGTTTATATTGTAAATATTGTATGAATGAGATCCTGTAGCACTATTATTATTGTCTTTTATGACAAATTGTAATATATACGAATAAAAAAAAAAAAAAAAAAAAAAAAAAAAAGAAGTCCCAGTAATAAATTAATTTAATCAAATTATTTCTTGTTATTTACAATAATGGCAAACCTTTCTTACACCTAATTAGCAAATTTTTTTATAAATAAAAATAACAATAAGATAAATGTATTTTATTCAGGTATTCTTAGTGGTTATTCATGATTTATTGATGTAAATCATAGGTCTCTCAAACCTCTCCCTCAAACAGTGTAACTGCTTAAAATCGATTTAAGTCGTAGGCTCCATTATTACATACTAATTATTAAATATTTTATTTTTAAAGTTATTTATTATTTTATAGTGAAAGTTATTGTTATAAGTTACAACATAAAAGTCATTCTATATCTAAGGAATTATTTTTCTTTCCTAACACACATTTTGGCTCAACTTCGTCCTTCCAGCAAATAAATAATTAAAACAACAGTCAAAAGCTAAATTTCATTAAAACGCAAAACCAGTGAAAATATATATTATTTGAAGACCTTTTCCATTTATTTGTATAATGCCCGATTAGGGATTGCAATCCGGAAAACCGGATCCGGCATCATCATACGTTAACCGGATTCGGCAATAATATACCGGATCCGATTTTAGCAATTTTTGGCCAAAAATAGTGCAGTTTAATAAAAAAAAAGTACTTTAAATGCGTTAGATTTGGTGTACATGTGTGGTGGTGTCGGTCGACGCCAAATTACATCACGTCATCCGTTAAGTTCAGCATAATTCGTCCGCCTTTCGCGAAACAATACATGTGTTATTGTTTTGTCGGTGCTTCACCTAAATGTAAGTTAACAGATATTATTTCTTAGATATACGCGAGCTATAGAGTCCTATAAATTTGTGGTAGAGGGACTTCTGAAACAACTCTAACATTTTTTTTAGAGAAATCGCTCACTCAAGTACTGACTCACTCAAGTGTTAAAGTACTGAATTATATGAAAAACTGCTTACAAACCTATTGAAATCTAGGAAGACTGAGCTACGTTACTTCACTTTCTCAGATAGCTCAATTAATTTATTAAGCTACTTTATAAAATCTTATATAATTATCCCAGATGGGAATTGTGATAAATTTGAGGATGCTCACAATCACAAAATATTCTTATATTTATGATAGACACCACCATATTTTGATGAATATGTCTAATAAATGGCATAATTATTACAATAATAAGTTTGTATTATAATTATAAATCTTTAAAATATTCTACTGAAATATTTATTTTTCAAATAGTATGTAAGTACTAATAACTTTAGTATATATTATCAAAAATCAATTTGGATTTTGGAAAAAGGGTGTTTGAAAACAAATAGTCTAAATTTTCAGCAAATGGTAATCAATAGCCGACTGTTTTAGTAGCCATTTAAATTTTACTTGTTACCTAAACTACTAAACTTTAATTTTTTGCTCCATATCTAATCCTAACATAACTTTTATTTTATAAACCTCCTATTCTGAAAACAATTATACTCGAATAACTCACTAAGAGTTCATCTTGGACCGAAAAGTGTAAATCAACATTGATGAAATTTGGGACCGGATCCGGCCGGATTCAAAATGACACCGGATTGTAATCCCTATGTATCATTATTACATACAATATTACCTTCCTGGCATCAAGAACTTCAACAGTTCACAACTCTTCTAGTTATTGTCGACATCGAATACCGAATATATAAGGAATATCCTTTTATATTCAACATAACATTCTAATAATAAGAGTCTGTATTATCAAAAGTTGATATTGACCGTGCAATTTATATTTATTTCCATTAAATATTTCTTCCTCCCTACCTATCTTAACTATATTCTATTATTCTATTATATGTAACTCTTCTTCTAATTTAAATGAATTAGGAGTTAAACGATGCTAAAATAATGTTTTAATTATTACAATTTGTTTGACATAAAATAATCAATTGGATAACAAACATAATTTACAATGGACCTACCTCAAAATAAAGAATTGTTTAACAGTCGTTTGATTAATACATTCAACTAACATAACAGAGATATAACCTCCCTTGGTGAAATATTTACATATGATAATGAAATCAAGAATAATAAAATTCTTGATTTTACACCTCCGCTGGTCGGAGACTCTTTTGTCCAGGAGAAAAAGAGTAAGGAACCAACTTACTAGAGTGGAACACATTCGCTTCCTTCCGTTTTTTGTTAGACCCACTTCATATATAGATTTGGAAATACGTTTTCTAATTTTGAGTGGCCCTATTCTGACTTGGTCTAGCTTCCTCCTGTTCAAACTATTACCATTCGTTACATAGACCAAATCTCCTTCTTTAAACTCGTGATCAATTCTTTTCTGGTTTACTCTGCTCTTGTTCCGTTCAAAACTTCTTTGTGAGTTCTTGAACGCTTCTGCTCTATCTGTCTGTAAATTATGTTCCCTTTCCAACTCTTTCGGAACAATTTTCAGAGGCACGCCCATATAGTAGATAAGCCGGTGAAAACTTTGTGGAGCTATGAACTGTGTTGTTATATTCTTCAACACAGATTTTAACAATGTTGTCCAGGGTCTTCTTTTGAAGTTTTCGTTTAATCGACATCGTATGCGGTTTACTAATGTCTGATTTAGACGTTCGTTTAAGCATTGGATTGTGGATTGTCAACGGCTGTAAAGATTAACTGAGCACCTATTTTTTTTTTTTATAAACGTTTTAAATTTAGAAGAATTTATAGCACTGTATTGATCTGCCAAAATTATTTTGATATTTTCCAAATATTTTTATGAGCACTTAACTCATATCAAACAATTTTTTGAAGCGGCTAGGCTAGAGGGCTTTAAATTGAAATTGGCGAAATGAGGTTTTGTGAAGCATTCGGTCAAATTAGTTTGTAGAAGGGAGTCTATCCCGTTAGTGATGATCTAGCTGCTATAAAAATTTCAGGCGTCCTGAAACAAGAAAAATGGTTGGCAATGGTTAAGGAAAAATTAATTTTTATCACAAATTTGTTGATCATTGTTCACAAAGAGAACTTGCGTGAAATTTCATTGGACAGAAGAATGTGAGAAGAGTTTCACAACTCTTCTAATTATTCCGACATCAATACCGAATCTATAAGGAATATCCTTTTATATTCAACATAACATTCTAATAATAAGAGTCTGTATTATCAAAAGTTGATATGACCGTGCTAACTTATATTTATTTCCATTAAATATTTCTTCCTCTCTCTACTACTCCTATCTTAACTTTGATTATCGTATTACTATTATATTATATAGTATCAGGATAAGTGAAAGTTATAATTAAAACTACATAAAAGTCGTTAACATACTTCTATATCATAAGGATTTCTTTTTTGCTCTATTATCACACCATTTGAGGTTGTAGGTGATTTTTTGAACCAAGAGGGTGATGGAGAGGGACTAATACCTTAATTAATATCCTCCTACCCCTTCTTCACCAAGGCCCAAACAGTAAGACCTTTTAATTGAAAATTTAATTTATCAGGTTAACTGCTTTCTAGCCTTGACATGAGAATCATAGTCATAACCGACACATCCATTATCAACCGCTCTACATGTTGAGTATTACGACCAACACAGCAACAATAAAAGACCTGATTCCCGGCGGCCGTGTCCCGGCGTCGATTTCCATAGCGGAGCCGTCCATGCGAGACCCCGTTCCCGTCGACCGTGTCAGCTCAAGTGGTTCCATTATCTGGGGAGGTAGTCGGCTGCCTTAGCGATTCTACACGCATCTCGGTTCTTAATACTTCTTTTAAAGCTTTCGAGGCGTTATAAAAATATCGAAATATGGTTATTATTGTACCAAATTTTATATCAATGCAAAATTAAAACATAAATTTAGAAGAAACTGTGCCCCGCAGCTTTTCGCGCGAATTTTTGGTTGAATTAAATATACAAATCAATATTTATAAAAGGAAGTACCATTTCAATCAATTTTCTGATCGTCGCGGTATCTCAAAAATAACCTTGGTTTTGAAGTTGAAATTTTTCCAGAAGGTTTCTGTTACCGTCTAGATGTGCAATAACGCTGGGTTTGGGAAAACTCCTCCTCTAAGAGGTTGACAAAAAATATATTTCTAAAACGTAAATCAAAGTCTGTTTTCGAATAAATCAAAAACTAAAGTACTGATTCGGGATTTATTTCCAATTCCATAAAACCAAAATTATCTTAATCTATTAGCAATATTATTTTTTAAAACATTTTTAACATATTATAAATACATTAAATTGCATATTGGATTTAAAATCGTATTATTTTTTTGGACAGGTTTCCATGGAAACACCTTTAATGCTTATTGGATTTTCAAAATGATTTTAAGCGGCTAATAACCTGTTCGCTATTATAAAAAATCTGGTGCGGGCAACACACGACTTTCACTTACCTCCATTTAAAAAATCAATGAAATAAATTTCAAAAACAGATAGAGATAAAAATACGTAAATTAATTAAAGAATAAATTAAATTGAATTTCTATAGGAACATGTATTTTATTAAAAAATCTATTATATAATTGTCTAAAACAATCAGTTAGTTTTATCGGCTTTTTAATACTCTCTATTAAATTTTAAAAGCTTGAGTATAAGATAATATTTTTTCTAAAATTTTTACCTACTCCAACGGTATATCACACATGTATATTACTGCTCTTATGTTCAAAAACGAAAAATTGCATTAAAAAAATAGTTTTTTCTGTTTTATCCTTTAGTTTGGTATCGAATTCATTCAATCTATATATTTACCTGTTTTTCATCAGTGGTAACAAGATAATATAGTTATTTTTATTGAATCAACGAAATAAAAGGTACTTTGGAGAAAGAAAATTTACAATATCGGCATTTAAGCCCTGTCAGACCAATTTAATCCGAATGAAACCTACATGATATTAAAGCCCATTAAGTTTTACATCGATATATAGCGTTTTTGAGAAAATGCATGGTATAAAGTGGCTCTTCTCTTTAGCTCATTTTGATGAAAAAGGTATTTTCACGTCTCGGGCGTATATTTGTCTTAAATATGAAATTTCAGTTTCATAGGACTTACCGTTTCCGCCCGGGATCACACGCACACACACACACACACACACACACACACACACACACACACACACACATAGACCTTTTGGCGGGACTTGGTTATTTGGATTCAGGGGACCCTAAAACGTGTATTTCCGTTGAAAACTGTAATTCGAAAATTTTCACGATCGCAATACTTTCCCTTACTATATATAGTAAATGAAAGTAAAAGGAAGAACTTAGTTCTGAATTAAACCTGAGAAACGTCGTGTTTCATTAAACATTCACCCACGATTGGGATTAATTTAGATTTTTAACGACTATGTTTAAAAGTTAAAACGTATTAAAATTTTCTGGGCAAATGCCGACTTCTACGGATGTGCTATTGAAATTTGAAAAATAAAATTGAGACAAACCGAAGGTCAAAAGTCTTTTTTTGTTAATATGATGGCTGAAATTATAACTTCAATTATTATTGAAAGTTATACAACTAATCAGACAAATCAACTTGAACTATTACTGAGCGTAAAAATAATTTCTGATGTTTGATGATTCTGTGTTGAGTTTCTATAATTTTATCGCTTTATTACAGTTGAAGGGGCAGTAAGGAAGAGTTTATCTATATCAATTAATACCGTCTGCCAGATATACCGGGTCAAGTATCCTAGATAACTCTTAATGGCCGCAGATACGGACCTAGATCTGAAGAGGTCTGGAATTAAGAGAAGAGATTGGTGATTCAATTAAGGAAGAGATAAGGAGGGGGCATATTACTGCCGAGCTGCCTTCCGATTGGCCCCCTCATACATAAAGTCATCCAGCTCTGACGAATGGTGTTGAGCTCTTCCGATATTAATGTGTTATGACTGGTCAAATGGTCTGCGCTTGTGGGGAATGGTCTGTGGCGGTGCTGTATCATTCTGAGGTTCCCATTTATATTTTTTTTTTCTGCCTGGAATAGTATTGACAAAAACATTATCAATTTTTGTGGTTAGGAGTGGTAATATAAAAAATCTGGTGCAGGCAACACACGACTTTCACTTACCTCCATTTTTAAAATCAATGAAAGAATTTTCAAATGCAGTTAGAGATAAAAATACGTGAAACTATTGAAGATTTTTTTAAATCGAATTTAAATAGAAACATGTGTTTTATTAAAAAATCTATTATATTATTATCTAAAATAATCACTTAGTTTTATCTTCTTTTCATCACTCTCTATTAACTTTTAAAAGCTTGAGTATAAGATAATATTTTGTCTAAAATCTTTAGCTTTCCAGCGGTATATCATACATGTATATTACTGTTCTTATGTTCAAAAACAAAAAATTGCATTAAAATTTTTTTTTTTCTGTTTTCTCCTTTAGTTGGGTATCGGACTCATTCAATTTATATATTTACCTGTTTTACATCGATATAGCGAGTTTAATCAAAATCAACGGAACCTTTTTCGAGAAAATCGAAAAAATGTACAAAATGCATAGTATAAAGTTGCTCTTCTGGTAAGCTCATTTTGATGGAAAAGGTTTTGTAACGTCTCGGGCGTATATTTATCATAAATATGAAATTTCAGTTTCATAGCACTTAGCGTTTCTGCCTGGGAGTTACCACACACAGACCTTTTTGCGGGACTTGGTTATTTGTACTCAGGGGACTCTGAAATATGTATTACCGATGAAAACTGGAATTCGAAAATTTTCACGATCGCAATACTTTCCCCTACTACATATTGTAAGTAAAAGTAAAAATGGTAATACTCTAGTAATCATAATGGTAATAATTAGTATTTTGAGATCTTGTAAAAATCCAAAGCATATCTAACAATTTCTATAGGACATGGATATCGGGGTTTTGACTTAATACTAATTCCTTTTTAATTTTTAAAATGTTTTTTAATTAGATTTAAACTTTTTTTAAATATTTTCCTTCACCTATCAATAACAATCCTAAATCAGTCCAGTGGTATTTATTCCCTCCATTCTTTTTAATTAGTATATCCTCATAACATATCCTTTCAGATATTGAATAGAATTCTCATCCTTCTTAAAAGGCTTCTTACTTTTCACGAATAACTCATCCATGAAGCATTTAATGTTTTGCTGATGATTTGTCTCGAACCATTCCTTTCATGACAAACTCCCTGATAATCCGCCGAAGCGTCTAAAAACAAGATGGTCTCGGGACCTTCTGGTTTGAAATAGTTTTTGGACAGCTGTATCATGACTTAGTTTTATCTCGTCTCACGTATACTAAATAAATTCCTTAATACAGTGGTATGTCTCTCTGGCGCGACAGGCCGTGTAGACTCTTGGTCTCGCGCTGTAATCTCCTGGGAGAATGTACCCACCATGATGCACGATTTTATAGGACAGGGTCATCACTCCATTCGCCTACTTTCGCGAGTGGTCACCAGTAGTCTGACGGGTCTCACATACCTGGGGGAGAGGCTGTGAGCAAATTCCCATTTAACTATATCCTTATGAAGGTCCCGCCGGGGCTGGGATTTGGAACTCACAACCTTTAGCGTGCGAGACTAGCACGCTAGCCACTCAGCCACGGGCTCCCCAAGTGGTATGTCTCAATAAATGTATATATCAACGTTCCTTCTAATTAAGAAGGTGCACCAACCTCTTAATGTTCTCAAAGATAGTCAAAGAGAACAAATAACTCCTATGCCCGATGATTCACTGTCCGTATTTCCGATGGCTGCATGCTGTGTGCTTTTCTAGAGTGCGGAACACTATTAAAACTGCCCTTATAAATACCGAAATGGTCTCAGACTTTACATTACAAAACTTATTTTTTTTTTTAAATATTACAATTTGTTACATAATGAACAGTAGTAATAGTGATGTAGTACACATTCATACAATATATACAGAATAATGATAAAGTCAAATTACATAAAATCGGAAATAAATAAATTCAGATATATACAAGAAAATAACAATTAATAAAAACAAAAAGAACAACAACAAACAAATCAAAACAACAACCTGTAGTAGAGATAAATACAAGTTGGGAAATAAATAAAAATCATACAAGCAAACTTAACTATATACAATCTGCTAAAGGGACCCTAGACTCGGCTGCTCCCTCCACAAGTGGGAGGAGAAGCCGAATCCAAGAGATCCCAGCGCCTCTCACTCAGAGCTTCACTGGTGTAAGCTAGTGGAGGCCGAGCTAGGGCGGAATAGCCACAAACATACAGTACATGAGTGGAGGATCTGACCAGTATCAGAACTCCAAATAAATGTTTACAAAACGTCGTGGGGCCACTGCCGTTTCAATCTTCGAGAAGGATTGTAGGGATTGGTGGAGCTGGAGAGCGATTGAGCAAGATAATTAGGATAATGAAGAAGGTTCTGATGGAATTTGGAAAATTTGGACGGTACCAGGTCTAAAATAAATGGAATATTAAGGTCATGGTGTAGGGTACAGTTGGTAACGTAATAAGGAGCATTAACTATTGTTCGGAGGACTTTGGATTGGAAGGATTGGATACGTTTGCAAAAAGTTAGTTAACAAAAATAAAATTAAAAGATTCATCACCCTGGTATGCCAGTTGCAAAACGTTACAAAGTTACTTACACACACAAATGGTACAAGATCATATCAGGGTTTCGTAGATGAAATTTCATGACGAACTTCACCGACATACAAACAAAATCATACAAAACATGGCCATCTCCTAAAGTAAAACTCGTTTTAAAGTTCATCCACAAAACTCTTTTAAAAAAGTTAGGAGTTGTTACTAATGGGTATCGACCTCCCTCATGCCTGGCATGTCATTTATACCAAATGTGATCAAATCTGCTGATTGTCACAAGCTCACGACTGTGTAATTAACAGTCATTTTCTTCTAGTTCTTACATTGATTTTAACACGCAACGTAAGTGTAAGTCGTGTGTTACCTACACCAGATTTTTTTCTTTTATGGTGCCTTTTTAGTGCTAGAAGACGTTTTCTAAATAATTTAAAAAAAATTAAAACATAGATATATACACACATATATGAAATTCTTAATATACCTGGGCATGATATATCTGCTAAGATAAAAGACGACCTGTAAAGTACACTGAGCGATCAGTCCCTAAGTCCTCTCCTAAGCACAGTTACTAAGTACTAAGTAGGGTAGTTAATACTCGGTTATTAGCACTCTGGGGGGCCTACCATCCCCCCTTCGTATTTACATATTAATAACTAGTTATCAACCAGCCTCTCTGCTAGCTGTCTGCCAATTTTCTGCCAATTTAACTTCATTTGCTCTCCTCCGATTTCAAACTTTAAATTAATACGCGGTCTACTGGGTCTCCATCGGTCAGGAAATCTGCAATTTCTCTCTAGTGCCAGGGAAATGCCCCACAGGAATATTAAAATAATAAGAAATAGTACCACATTTCTTTATCTCGTTGTTTAATTTATATTAAATGTATTGATCAGTTACCCAAATCTTGAGATCTATAAGTTTAGTTTCTAAAATCTTCTTCAAAAAGGAATATATATGGGAGAGCGGCCTGCTTTAGTGGACAACCATGTATTTAGATAGTTTTGGGGCTAATGACTACAATTGAGACGTTGATTTCCAAAAGGTACTATATCCACTCTAGGAAATTTTACAGGAAGCGCGAAAATCTCTCATTACTCTATTATTAAACTAGCTAATTTGGGTCTTTTTGCCTTAAAATTTAGAATAATATTTTTACTATAATAATAACATCATATTAAAGTTATGAAATGAATTTTTTTAGAATGATTTGGAACGATAATAAATGCGTAATTAGTACTTTTAGAAAATTACCGCATTTCTAAATCGCGTTTTTTAAGTACTTGAGAATTCATTAGATAACATCAAATAGAATATTTATATAAAACTAAATGATGAGAATACAAATATGTAAAAAAATCAATTTCGTAAAAAATGTCCTTTAGTACCTTTTGGAAATCAACGTCTCAATTATGCTGTACAAAAAACAGTACCTCTAAAACCCTTGAAAGGTCTTATTCAGGTTCAGTACTTACAAAGGCTTGTAATGTATCATGGCCAAGGAGGTGGTTATGCCTAAATCAGGCTTGGCTGCCAGGTTTTTTCTGAACATTAGGTAAACACTTCATGGAGGCTGGGTGTGCCCCAGAAGGTTGTCAATAGATCATTGTCGCTACAGAGGTGAAATAATAGAATATTTGAAATAATAGAATCTGCTTCAACCAGGGCTCTATCTAATAGACCACGCTGATCCCATGACTACAATAATAATTAAAAGAAAACATATTAATAGAAGAAAATTTAAATTCTATGTATTATCTTTAGAATATGGTATGTTATTAATGTAATAAATTTTCATAACAAATTTATTATACTTCATAACAAAATTGTGTACAAAATAATAATTGAAAATTCTAATTTTTATTTACGTTAAATACTATTGGGTTGTTTCAAATGAAATGTCTGTTTTTATAGTTTCTGAAATACATAAAGGATTTTTCAGGTCTCTCTTGTTTTCTTCCGAATGTTTACATATTTAAAGTAAACAGTTACTAATCCTCTACCTTTGTATTATAAACATTAGCTTCCCAATCAATTACCCACTTTTTAGTATACCTCCAAACGAGTAATATTTTTGTACAAGTTTAAACTCGGCCATTCAGCAGCTGAGGCCGCTAGAAATATTTGCAACGGCGTTTGAGGAAGGGAGTGTTAATGAACGGACCATTCGCCGTTGGTGTGCAAAGTTCTCAGCTGGGGATACCGACTTGGAATACTTGCCCCGCGGAAGACCTCCGTACGTAATAGACAACGATGTCCTCAAAAATACAGTAGAAGGAAACCCCTACCAAACAGTTAAAGGACTCTCGGCACAACTAAATGCAAGTGCATCTACCGTTTCCAGACATTTAAAGTGTATTAGGAAAGTAAAAAAGCTCGATACATGGGTACCTCATGATCTCACTGAGCGGCAGCAAGACCCCTTGTTTCAAAACATACCGTGCAAATATTGAAAGAACTGGGCTAAGATGTTCTTCCGCACCCACCATATTCTCCCGACTTGTCTCCAACAGATTACCACCTCCAAGAATTTAGACAACTTCGTCAAAGGAAAACTTTTTGAAAATGATGACCAAGTGAAAAGTGCGTTTTCAGATTTTGTTTCACTTCAAAGCTCACAGTTTTTTAGTTCAGTGATAAAAAAGTTGGTGTCACGTTGGGAAAAATGTAGAAAAAGAAGGTAAATACTTCGAATAAAATTATCTTGTTTTCATGTCGTATTTTTAATAAAAATCCTTTACCTTGAAAAGGTACATTTCATGAGACACAATCCAATACAAGAAATATTGATCATATGATGAAAAGTCTATCTTTTTAACTTTCCGACTTTCTCTGTACCCCATAAATTTGCTATAAAGATGGCCTTGCTGGTATCCTTTGTTTATTTTATATTTATAATCTTGATTTATAATATTTGAGATCATTGTGAACAACTTTAAATGATCTCCTTATTTAATATTCATATGTTAGGTGAGATATTATATTTTTTTTTGTCTTCAAATTTTTATTCACACCTGTCAATGAATGTTGACAATCAGCGAATTTGATGAAGGAATGATAGTTGGCGTGGTAGGCATGGTGGAGAAAAGATGCCCTGCGGTACCTCTTCCTGGCGTGCTTCCTATTACGGATTTAGCTTAGAAGGTCCCTCATCCAACTTCTTTTCAGTCTTCTGCGAGTATTGTCCGGCATGTAACTAGTGGCCATGCTTCGTATTAGTTTGTTAGTATGTCCGTGTAAGTTGTTGTGAAAACGTTTGTAGAGGGTCCGAATCTGTTCGTTAACTGTTGGCATGTGAAGGTCTGTATGTAAAGTAGTGTTGCTAACATACAATGGTTAATTTGTAATAGTTCTCAATGTTTTGGAATGAAAATTTTTTACTTTACGTATGTGTGTCTTTTTGGCTTCAGTAGGTAAGTGTAAGTGTTTAGTTCGTTTTTAAATTTTAAAATGTATTAAATTTAACATAATCTTCAAGAATGCTGCCAATGGGGAGTTCTCTTCATGTTTATTTCATGTGTTTTATCATTTCAGCATATTCACTTATTGTATTTTATACCGTTGTAAATTTCAATAAAAATATATTTAAAAAAAACAAACAATAATCTTCAAAACTTTCATTTCTTAAAATATTCACTCCAATAAAATAAATATTAAAATAAACATTCCATCGTAATAGACTCCAATATATTCAAGTACAAGCTTCCACCTTCATCTAGTATTTTTGCGGCTGAATCTTATGCTCTTGGAGCAGCATTTTATCAAATTATGCAACGTGAAGAGAAAAACTTTGTTATTTTCACAGATTCCCTATCAGCTATGAAGGCACTTGGTGATATGTACTCATCAATGATTAACAACTTAAAGGAAAAATTAGTAATTGTTCGGATCCCATCCCAAACGAAATCGCTGATCAAGCAGCAAAAGAAGCAGCAATCTCATCGACTCTAGAAGAGATTAATGTTCACACTCCATCCGACATAAGCAGCTTTCTTAAGACCCAAGCTGCAAAGACCTGGGACCATATTTGGGGTTCAAAAGAATCTAATAAGTTAAAAAGTATCAAGAAGGTAACCAAAGCATGGCATAGCTCAGATCGAAGCAACAGGAGGGAAGAAGTAGTGATTACTAGAATGCGAATCGGGCATACACGGCTAACACATTCTTAATATAAAGAACTACACCACCGAAATTTGATTTATGTGATGTGCAGTTGACGACCGTCCATATCCTAGAGGAACGTCCGTTATACAGAAACCATTTCCAAGAAGCAAAAATAGAAAGAAGTATTGAAGAGTTACTTTATATTTTTGTTTACTTATTTGAATAAAATGGGTTCAATATTCAATATATTTAAAAAGTATTGTGTTACCCAGCCATAGACTGACTAAGATTTTGACAGAGGAAATTATTAATAGAAATTTATGGTGGTGTGATGATTTCCGGTCTATGTGTCGGAGATATAACTGGCAAAATAGTGATTATTTAGTAGATGGAAAGAAGCAATGTTTTTAAAGGGTTAATAGAATATATAAGAGAAGACTTTAGAAATGGTTTACTGGTTAAAGTCAACAAATCTATTCACCATCAACTGTATAAAGAATTAAATTGTGATTTATGGGAGAACAGTTATATCTCTGATAGATACGACCTGGGACTCATCAAATCAATAATTAAAATAAGAGGACAGCTTCTGTACCTTAATTGTAATGTTACAAGGGCGGAAGAACTACATTATTGTAGTTTATGTAATAATATAGGCATAGAGGATATGTACCATTATGGCAGTATTGTCCAGACAGGAATACATAAATTATCTAAACGGTGAAAATTGGGTAGCATTGCATAACTACCATTTAAGGGCCTGGAAATATAGATATTTACTTATATCAGAATTCAATATTTAAATAAAGGGGGAAAAATGTGGAAAAAAATGTTCAGTTAGTTTTATATTATAATTATTATTTATATAATATTTGTAAAGAATATTTTGTTATGGCGCGCTATTCTGCAGATGGACTAAAGTCTATGCATAGTGTGCAATATATATATATATATATATATATATATATATATATATATATATATATATATATATATATGTATAGTAAATTTATGTATGTAAATTAAACAATAAAACACATTATTATATTATATATATTATATTATTGAAGAGTTACTTGGAGATAACGCCATTAAATTAGGGAAAACGATCGATATCCTAAAAAAGAGAGATATTTTTTAGAAGTTGTAGAAGGAAAAGAAATATATTAAAGGACACTGAAGACCTCAGCAGTTGAGTGTCCATAAAACTCTACCTAACCTAACCTAAAATATTGAAATCGTTAAAACAAAAACAACAACATATACAGCTAAAATACGTATTATGAAAATTCATATTATTGAAAGGGATATAGGGAGATATAGTTCTGACAGTAATATCGCGGTTTAGGAGGGAGGAGGAAGGGAGGGGGGACCGAAAGAGCGTGTTTGTGCTCACGGTAGAGCGAGCGCAGCGCCATCTGTTGGTTAAATATTAGGGGCTACATGTTAATCAGGGCTCTGATTGGCCAGCCCTCGGTCAACATCCCCTCCCTAACTAGCTCCATAACCAAAATTGAAACCGCCAGCAAACAAAGCCAGCAACCGTCGGCATAATCCCCGCAGGCCTATTGTTTACCTTTTATAAACTGTCTTGTTAGCTTCCGTTTATTTGTCTTTGTTAGTTTTCCCTTTATAGGATTGCCAACGGAGAGCTTCGCAGTATCGAAGTATCGAATTGTTAACGATATCAATCTCCAAATCTCTTGGGAGCGACGTGGTCTAATGGTTAGAGCACTAGTCTACTGTTCTCCGGGTCCTTGGTTCGAATCCTGTCTGTCGAAGAATACTATTAATTCTGCTGATTCAGCCGAGGAGCGATTTTAGGGTATGGAGACCCTCCTGGGGCCCAGACTCTTTAAAGTGGGTAATCTGGGCTTAGCAACCTCCTTGCACGGCCGTTGGCCTAGAAACAATACATGTACTGAGCCCAAGACCCTTCATGCCAAGCCAAAGGTACAATTGTAAAAAAAACCTATTTATCAATCTTTAAAAATATTAGCAAATAGCATCTCTAAACCCAAATCCTTAAATTCCATTTGCCAATCTTTCCTTCAAAGTATTTTATCTACACCTATACAACAAATAGTTTAAATTATAAATTAGGGAGGGACTATCAACTTGATATTCTTTGAATTAACTGTTTATTATTAGAGAGTGGGGTTGGTTGTCATATGGGGTAGGTTGACCAACTTATTATTCAGCAGGAGCAGCACCTTCTCTACCACTGTTCCATTCTTTAGAATAATTTTACAGCTTGGTGAGCTTCCATTGAAGAGTTTTTCCACAAGTATGATATAAATTGATTTATTTCAAGAATAGAAAAAATGAGCTAATAGTAATTTTTTAGTTGTGCATGCGGTCATAAAAAAACATAAACATAATAATAAACTTATTTTAGTGTGTACTAACGTTTCGGCCAACAATGTTAGCCTTCTTTAGGGCTAAGAAAAACAATAGAACTAGATGAAGGCCTACGATCTAGCCCGAAACGTCGGCATACAATAAAATATGTTTACTTTATTAGAGTATTTCCTTTGATGACTTCTTTGTCATATATTTTCAACGGTCAGTAATATCTCTATCATTGATAATATAATAACATTGGTTTTTTAATAATTTATATATTTTTAGATTTATCCTTTTATTATTATTTGTTTTTCACAAATGAAAAACTCTTTTACAACACTTCGCAATAAATAATCTATTTAAAAACGGGGCAAATTATTACACAATGGTTTATTATTTTCAAATAACTATATTAGGGTATAACTCTTCATATAGCTAGTTTACAGGCAATTAAATAGTAAATCGAATCAAAATTATTTAAATTCAAACATAAAGAGTCAAAGAGGCATTTATGGATAAAAATTCAATTATTTTTCCTTTTTATACTCAATCGCAGTTTCTTGATTAGAAAACTCTAAAATTTTTTTTTCCTATTTTCAATAATAACTTCGTTATAAAATTAAATAATTTTCAATCGCCCTCCATTTTAAAATAATCGGTTGATATCACGCCTCGGTGTTATGATCATCGTCGGATGTCCTTGTATTTTTGTACAAATTTAAAAAAATTGTTCCCATATTTCCGGCAGACATACGGATTTTGATTTTATACGTTATTCGGGCTCTACGTATCTTGAAACGTAAGTCCTCATATTTTGAAAGCGGGGGAGTATTTTTAAAGTGAAAACTTCTTTAGGCGAGTTATGCAATTTTTGTCAGGAGTAATAACTTCGATTTCGTGACCATGGTGACGTTACCAACATGATTTAGACTGGCTCATGCGCAGCGGTCTGTTTATTTTTTAAAACTGTATTTTTAAATATCTTCATTTTTCAATAAATTATCTAACAGAAATAAAGGGGAAAGATCACCTCCTTCGACTAAAAAATCTAGTTGTATTTGTGAATTTCGATCCAAAGGAGAAAAATAGAATTAGGTTTAAGCGATATAGGAATAAGAAGGAAAATTATGCAATAGTCTAATCATTTTTTTTTATTACCAATATCCATTATCGAATCTTTTTTAATATTTTTTTATTGAGATATATTCAATTTGTTTCAAAATTGAACAGTAATAATAGTGATATGAGATCACATTCGTACAATATATACATAAAATAATGATAAAGTCAAATTACATTAAATAGGAAATAAATAAATTCATATATATACAAAAATTATAAGTATTAAAAAAAAAAAATCGAAACAACAACCTGAAATTGAGATAAATACAAAGTTGCCAAATAAATACAATATACACAATCTGCTAAAGAGACCCCAGCCCAGACTGGGCTTCCACTTCTGAAGGGAAAAGCTTAACCCAAGAGATCCCAGCGCCTCTCTCTCAGCCGCATCACTAAGGGGGTGCACTAGGGCGCAATAGCCACAAACTTACAGTACATGAGTGGAGTATCTGACCAGTGTCAGAACTAAAGTATGAATGTTTACAAATCGTCGGGGGGTCACTACCATTTAGGAGGATTGTTGGATTATGTGGAGCTGGATAGGGATTGAGCTAGAGGATTAGGATGATGCAGAAGGTTCTAATGGAATTTGGAAAATTTGGATTGGTACCAGGTCTAAAATAAATGGAATATTATGGTCGTGGTGTACGGTACAATAAGGCTTGGTAAGATAATAAGGCTTATCGAAACAAATAAACCAAAAAATATACATTGTGGATGTAATTAGTTTACCGTTGAGAATAACTGGAAGGAATTAGTCCCCGGGTAGCGGTCATTATATGAAACAGCTAAATGGTTTCAACTATTTATTGTTTGCCAACGTTTCGACCCACCTTTGTGGGTCTCATCATCAGGGGGATGGAATCCTGACCATGTGATCACCTGATGATGGACCCACAAAGGTGGGTCAAAACGTTGGCAAACAATAAATAGTTGAAACCATTTAGCTGTTTCATTTAATGACCGCTACCGGACTAATTCCTCCAGAAAAAATATACATATACACATGCCTATTTTATTTCATTAACGTGGTGGTTGATGGTACTTTGATAGATTCAGTGATGGCAAAACTAGAACTTTTAAACCGTTAGACAAATTGCTCTCATGGCTGCTGAAACTTGACAGCCGAGACCAGAAGACCTAACCGCCTTGCACCTTCCTGAAACAGAATTATAGCAAGGACGATTTATTGGAGGGCGATGAAAAAAGTGAGTGTATAAAAAAAAGAGACAGGAGCTGAGCGGGGCTGGGGGTGGCACTAAGACTAATGCCCCAGGACTCAGGATCCAGTTTTTGGTCCTTGGAGGACCGCGCGATCTGTCATATGCTAAGTGGTGCCACGCCAGGACCTCTTGCGCAGTCGGCAAAACATCATCATCATTAGCCTCCTCCTGGTCATCCCTCTCTCTGGAGAAGTGTCCAAGGTGTGTCTGCAGCGTCTGGATTATATTGCACCATAAAGGAGGCGCGGGGAACATTATTCAGTATTCTCAGAGGAATGTTGTCTTAATATTTCTTCAGATTATATTGTACTAGTGAACCCTCCCCTGCTTAGCAAGGGTAAAATTCCATGCGAATTTATCCGAAATTTTTAGGATCTTACTTTTTCATGAAATTTGGCAGGATATATCATTTTATACAGTTATGATGTTATACAAAATTTTATACTCATCTTTACTAATTTTTAATTTAGAGACACCCAAACTTTGGCGTTTTTATAACCTCAGCGCTCCCAGAGATGCTGGCTTACCCAAAGAAATAAAATTGTACTATCGGTTATTTTTCATCAAATTGAAAACAGTTTATATGAGGGAACTTTGGTTATTTCTTGAATAAATAAATAATTAATCGCATGATGCTCCAATAACTAAGAAAAAACATATCATGTATAAAAATATAAAAAGTGTAAAGCAAAACGAATAGTTTAAAAAAATATATTAATTATGAACAAAGGCTGTTAAGGCTAATTGATTTTTTTTTTTTTATAATACCTAAAATGTAATTAGCTACAAGCAACAATAATAAAAATGATAAGATTTTATCTACTTATTAATAAAGAAAAATATTTGTTTTTATGAAAACAAATTTTACTTAAACTATGGACATTTAAGGAAATAGAGAAAATGAGCCAAATGTCATTATTTAAGCAAAACAATGATTTTTTTTCCAGTACTTGTGATCATACTGGCTACAATATATAATAATATAAATAATGAGATTTTTCGTGCATAATAGTTTTAAAAAAATATATGTTTCTATCTTTTTGGTAAATGTTACGTACTTATTAAAAAAATTATAATCAGCCGAAAGCAATGATTTAAGCAAAACTATAATTTTTATTTAGTAATTACGATGGTACTAGCTATCATGTATCATAATAAAAATCATGGATTTCGTAGCTTAATATTTTTATAAAAAATTATTTTTAATGAACAAAACATTTAACTATATACGTTCAAGAAAAAACATATATGAAACAAAAGCAACGAGTTAAACAAAATAATGAATTTTCTAGAGTACTTATGATGGTTCTAGCTACACTATACAACGGGGCCACTGCCGTTTTAACCTTCTAGATGGGTTGTATGGGTGAGTGGAGGATTAGGATGATGAATTAGGTTCTGGGAAAATTCGGATGGAATTAGGTCTGAAATAAATGGAAATTAAGGTCGTGGTGCAAGATATAGTTGGAGACATAATAAGGAGCATTTATTATTGTACGGAGGACTTTGGATTGAATGCGTTTGATGTTAGAACGTTTAGCTGTCCCCCACAGTTCAAGTCCGTAGGTCCAGATAGGCTTCAGTATTGTCTTATAGTATAATTTGTTATCAACTGTAAGTTCAGATTTTCTGTTGAGTAGTCGGTATAACTGTCCGAATCGTCGGTTAAGTTCTAGTCTTTTAAGTCTTGTATGTCAATCTTTTTTAAGTTATCTAAAATCTTCCGCTTTCCAACGGTATATTATCCGCCTCTATTGCTACTTATATTTCAGGAATACATTTTTGATGTCTTGGTTACAGAAAATTTATTTTTCCTGTTTAAAGAAAAGCTAAATTGCAATATACCTTATTCATAAACCTTTAGGAAAGAGGGGTCTTTAGGATGCCCCCTTTAGGAAAACGTAATCAAAATCCGTCCTGTGGTTTAGAAGGAGTTCGCGGAAACCAAAATAGCGTCATTATATATATATATATATATATATATATTATATATATATATATATATATATATATATATATATATATATATACATAGGCAATGCAAAATCATTATTATTGGGTTGATGCAAAATTAATGCAGGTTTTTAGTAGGTATTGTAAATACGCCATATCTTTACTTTAACCATATATATTTAATCAAAATAATTTCCATCTGAATCAATGCACTTTTGCCAACGTTCAACAAGCTTTCTTATTCCACCAGAAAAAAAATCCGAATCCCTGGACTCAATGAAATCACGAAAAGAATTTTCAATGTCGTCCTGGTTTTGAAAATTTTTCTCCCTCAAAAAGTTGTCCAGATGCCTGAAAAAGTGGAAGTCTGTAGGAGAGAGGTCAGGTGAATAAGGCGAATGTTGGAGAACTTCGTAGCCCAACTCGTGCAGTCGTCGAAGCGTTGGTTGTGCAACGTGTGGTCTGGCGTTATCGTGGAGCAGGATCGGCCCCTTCCGATTCATCAATGCTGGGCAAAGACGTTGCAATTTTTGAGTTCCGAGTTCCGCCGCCATTTCTCGTGTGGTTTTGGTTGGGTCTTCTTCCGCTTTTGACCTCAGCTGGTCGTTGTCCAGAGCAAGATGACGGCCCCGACCTTCCTTGTCTTCGAGGTCGAAATCTCCTCTGCGAAACTTCTGGAACCAACGCTGCACCGTGCACTCATTAATAGCCCCCTGACCCCACACTTCATTAATATTACGAGCCGTTTGCGCAGCGCTGCGCCCTAATTTAAATTCGTAAAAATAAATTTGACGTAAATCGCACTTTGACATTTTCGATTCAAGACCTTTGAACACACTGAACAAAACGATTTTACTAAACAAATTCATGGTGAAAGAGAGGGTATTAGATAAGGTTTGTTTTGGTATAATAATGATCAATGTTAGGATTAGCTTTCTTTACACAATTGGAATTAAGATATTGCAATAGAGGAAACCTGCATTAATTTTGCATCAACCCAATATTATATCGAAAATATAGCAGCATTTAGCAACTCGTCATATTAAAAGAATTTCTTATATCGTGTCAATGTTTTCATGTAATCTTGGAACAAAGTATTTTCGTACTACAGCAGCAATCGTGGGAGTATAATACATTTCTTAGCCGAAATTTCGATTCTACGTTTTTGAAAGGGGGCTCAGATTTGAAAGGGTTAGAGAATTTTTCGTTAGGTTGATCCCAATATTGATTATTGAAAGTAATAAACAAAAAAAATATATAGGTTTAATTTTTAATTATCTATTTTCTGATTCCATTAACTTTTTATAAATGACTTTATCATATAACTAAGGGGTTGGTATCATTTGTAGCTGGATGGCTAGCATAACAGCCTCCAATGCCAAATGCCACGGTTTCTAACCCGCAGGTGGTTTTAGGATTTTTTAATGGGAGTAAAAAATCGTTAGTTATGACGTCTTTCGGAGGGGACGTTAAAAGGTGGTCCCGAGCCTTTACGATGACAGGTACTCGTTAAAGATCCCTATCCTAATAAAACCTGGATAGGCAAAATTTAGAACACCCACTGCAGCATCGTCCGATTAGCCACAGAAGCATAAAGTGGCGTTGAAAAAATAAACAAACAAACATTGAATTAAAAAAAAATCTTCTGTCCACCACCCGCAGCTTTTCTCCGAAACTACTGAACCAATTTGTTCAATTCGGCACAAAAATATAAGTTAATTTTTTTTAAATTTTTCTTGCCCGAAAACTTCATATTTTTCCTCCCAAAATGAATTTACCAAGCGTGATTTTTTCATAATGAAAAGAATACATGTACCACGGCCATGCGATCGGATCTAGGTTACACTTATCCTCCAAGTTTTTGGTTAACCACTTCATACAGGTTGGATGAGCTTCAAGAGAATTTCCCTACCACCTGGTCGCTCCACGGCTGAAATAACAGAATAAATAACCATCCAATAACTATTGGATTCGTATTCGAGTCTTGAGGATTAGTGGTTCAGTGCCCTATCCATAGGACAACACAGCTCCTCAATTTTCAAAATATTCTGAAAAACAAAATCGTTTTGTACGTTCACCGGTCTGTATTATCAATGCAAACATTCACACAGTGCTTTGTATATTTTCACTACCAGAGGGCTCCCTATTAGTAGGTACTCAACTCAACGACCGCCCGGAGGGGCTGACAAAAGCGACATAAGTGGACAGTTCGTGAACTACAAATAGGATTATGTCTCTAGAGCCCGGGCGGCATTAGCATGTCTATGGATACCTGCTTGTTATTTTTGCCGGATCTGAATATGCAACGGCACTTGAAGAATAATGCCGCCTGACATCTTCCTCGTTGAAGGGTCGCGGGGGGTCTTGGAGTGACGACTGCAGATGCCTCAACCGTCAACACGAGAGCTTCAGCTTTGATGTACCCTTGACGTGCCTTTCTAATAATCGTTACCTCTCCTCTGTACGCAGAGTCTATATCCAGTGCGTATTGTAAATAATTAAGAACAAAATTTGCGTGTGCTCCCATAACGACACGTTTATTAATTTTATTTCATTATTTTCAATATTGAAAAATAATATAACCATTCCTGAATGTTTTTACCGTTTCATATCTCTTATATACCTTGCTCGTTTATTCAATTATCGTCCCTTTATGCTACGGCTAATCTGACGATGCTACAGTGGGAGTCCTAAATTTTGCCTAATCAGGTTTAATAAGGATAGAGATCTTTATCGATGGATTATTTACTACCATTAAAAATTCCTAGGAATATCTGCCAGGTTTGAACCCGCGACCTTGGGGATACAAGGTGCTTGCCACTACACCACAGTCAAACCCTCTTAAATACCTTGTCTGTCAGTTTCTTAACTTGTCAGGCTGTAAAGTTAGCCCTTGCTATTGCTATAGTTATATTATTATATATATAAAAAAACATAGTATATATATATATATATATATATGAGAAAAGGTATCTTAAAAATATCATAAATGTACAAGAAAAAATAGAATTATCAGTGACCAAAGAACGAAAATTGGATCGGACAATCGGAGAACAAAAAAATCGGACAGCTACAAGTCGGTTCAGCATATACCAATATTCTCGGAATCCGTTCTTCACCGAGCCCGCCAACTTTACTCGCCCATTTGAGTCTCTGCAATGATATCAACTCAATTATATTCATAAGGTATAAGCTCCGCAATTTCGCGATCTGCAACCAATCTAAACTCCCCAGTGGCCTCATCTTTCTTCGGACCAAATATTTTACGCAATACCTTATTTTCGAAAACCTTAAGCCCCTGTTCATCCTTCAAAGTAAGCGGCCACGTTTCACATCCGTAAAGGATCGTCGAAAGAATAATAGTTTTATAAATTCTAACTTTCAAGTTTTAGACAAAAGCCGCTAGCGAAGTAATTTAGCAACTTTATAAGAACAGTGTGATATAATACAACTATAACTATTAATTTTGTATCCTATCATTTTATTTTATATGCATGTAAGATGTATATCTACCATGAGTATCATCTAATTCCTCTGAGCAAACAGCTTGTATCCGAAACTAGAGACAGGCTGAAACATATGCTTCCGGGCTAAGCCCCAGAGGAGAGATGTATTAGAGAGATATAGATGAGATCAGTATAAAAAGAGAGATCCCCCGGGACGGGGTGAGGGGCGTACGGATTTCCTCAAGCCACGTGATCTCCACTAATGATATCCTCCCGCTCACATCACGTCATCTCCTCTCGAAATAACTGTAGCTTCGTCATTCGAGCAAGTCATACTGTTTTTTTCCTTCCTCCCGTTATTAGGGTGTCTTCAGGGCTTTTGTAGATGATCCTTACCCGCCTGCGTAAATCCTGCGTCACTCTCCCGTCATACTTCTGCCGGTCTTATGAAACGATAAATCTCTCTAGAATAGCTTTTTCTCGTGAAAAAATGGATGATAATATTCTCTGCATTAACCGCCTGATATATATTTCCCGAATAATATACGTTATTTTTTTTTAAATAATGAAATTATTATTTAATTTTACTAACTGAATGTTGATTATTAATATTGTTTGCTTTAGTGAAAAATCTAGTGGGGCAACACACGACATTTACTTACATCCGTTTTAAAAATCGATTATAGAATATTCAAATGCAGTTGGAGATGAAAACAAGAGAAACCAATTAATTAATTTAATTTAATTTCTATAGAAACAAGTGTTTTATTAAAATTCTAGTATGTTATTACCTAAAATAATCAGTTAGTTTTATCGGCTTTTTATCACTATTATTTACAAGCTTGTGTATAAGACAATATTTTTTCTAAAATCTTTAGCGTTCCAATGTATATATTATAATTTATATCTCTGTTCTTATATTCAATTGTATATATGTATATTGTGTATATAATATTGAATTTCATAAATAACAAAAAAAAAAAAAAAAAACCTCAATGGAATTTGTTCAGTATAGAGGACGTGTGGCAATTTTAACTAGTGCAGACAAGATTCGAAGTTTTTCCAACAACAAATACTAACATTTTTAACTGGTTTGTTTATTCGTTTAATGTCACTTTATGCAACTTTGGCTAATCGACGATGCTACTGTGGGAGTCCTTATTTTTCCTATAACAAGTGATTGGAGGTCTTTAACAAGTACCTGACATCACAAGCTCAAGACTACCATTTACTCTTATATATTCGTATTATATCCCTCAAAGGACTCATAATCAAGAATTTTTAAATGGAATAAAAATCGTTTACTCCCTTAACTTGAACCCGCGACATTAGGCATAGAATAAAAAAAAAAACTGTATATAATTATAGATTTGTGATATATATATATAATTTATACATTTTAATTGAAATAGTCTGAGGGGGCTTGAATGCCGATATTTTAAACTTTCATTCTGTAAAGTACCTTTAATTTTATAGCTTCAAAACATTATTAATATCCAACTAAGGGGGAAAGAACAAAAATATATATTTTTTTTTACATTTAGTTTTATTGAACATGAGATGTATAATATGCCATTGAAAAGCTAAATATTTTAGAGAAAAAATTTATCTTACACAATACACAATGGAGAGTGATGATAACCAGATAAACTAACTAACTAACACAAATTTCTTTTGAAAGTATCCAATGAAAACAATGTATTTAAACTTTTTAATCTATAATTTTATTTAAAACTTTTTAAATAATTTTAACAACCAAGAAAAGTAAAAATCTTATGTTGCGCGCACCAGATTGTTAAAATAGTGGCTGAGTGTTATTATTAATGATTTGGCTGAAATTAAATCGTATGTATATTTCGGTATTGCTTATAAATTTACATAGTGATATATAATCGATAAGCTTCTAAAAGTGAGACAGAGATATAGATGGTAAGATTTCCTTGGGTAAGGTGACCAGATTTTTCGATGGGCAAAGCGGGGACAACTCTGATGGAAGGGGGGGGAGGGTATCAACAAAAAATTTCGTACAGAATAAAAATTATATCGTAATTGTTTTTTATTTCTAACATAAGTACAATTTATAAATTTAAAAAAATGTATAATATGTTATTCCTTGACATATTTTTTATTTGAGTGAATTTGTTTCAGTAGATTGTTGTCATCTTTTAAAATATTGTAAAAATCCTACCAAGAATTTGTCAAATTATATTTCACAGATAAAATGGCTTTCAAAGTTTCAACACCTAATTTTGATTTTTCTGATGTCCGCACTTGATTTACTGTCGAAAAAACGTATAATTGTATGTTTTGATTCTTAAAGATAAGCTCAAATTTTAAATTAATTTCTGATTATCTGACTGTTCTTTAGTGAACTACAATATTATATGTCTATGAGAAGTTAAAAGATTACTAAAATGTGTCCTGTGCGGAACTGCGGAACTTGTATCGTGTGAATATAATTGAGCGACAGCATCGCGGAGACTCAAATGGGCATGTAAAGTTGTTGGGATCGGTGAGGAATGGATTCCGAGAAGTTGGTATTTGATCCGACTGGTAGGCGTCCGAAAGGTAGGCCGAAGCGTCGATGGGAGGATTGCATTAAGGCTGATGTCGGGGGCTTGGGTTGAACGGTGAACATAAGACGAGTCTGTGTAGGCGGAATTTGATAGTATCGGCATCGAATCTTCAAGCCTATTATTATTATTATTACTAAAATGTGTCAACATGTTAATCGTTGTAGCCTGCAGGATTCTTGGAACGCAAAAGAAATTGAAGGATTCTTAGAACGCAAAATAAATTGAAGGATTCTTTAACGCAAAACAATGATTTTCATTCTTTTTTTTTTTTTTTTTTTGTCCTAACCTACCTCGCCTTTGAAGGCTATACGGGGTTTTATTGGACCGGGAAGGTGAGGGCGGGGAATATATGCCGAGATAACATTCCCCAGCACGAGAGTCGAACTCGTAATTATTTGGTTTTAACTTTTCGGTTATCTGTTGCTAGGCAACGCGTGCTCACAGCAACACGCTCAGCCACCCCGCCCCCAATGATTTTCATAAATATAAAATTTAACTTAATTCTAAAAGTCGGGACTTTTGAAAAACGTCCCGGGAGTCGGGACAAATTGTGGAAAATCGGGACTGTCCCTACAAAAGCGGGACGTCTTCACCTTATCCTAGGGTCCAAGTAATGCGTGGCAGGGAAATGTGCAAACAGACATTTTTGGCAACATATTAGACCTTTATTGTTTTACTAGTCCGTCTAGTGGTCATTTTACACATTCATTTGAAATCGAATCGGTAACAACATTAAAAGTATAAAACTAAATCACTAAAAGGAAACATTAAGGCCTGACTTTGACACTCAGAGCAATCATATTGAGCCTAATAAAAGTTTCAACCCCAGCACTGACTCACATCCTCTCTTTGTCCGCCGTGATGGGGGGTTAGTATCCCCATAGCCTCCCCCTTGTGTCAACACCGACCTCCGGTCCCCCGGGGCCGAGAACTAGGGCGATAAAACTGACACCGTATATCACCCTTAATAAGCCGGCGCTACGTCCTGTCCCTACCCCCCGTTATGAAGGATCTTTTTTAGATTTCCCACTTCTTTCGGAAGGCCGTCGTTGCGGTATATGGGAGGATCAAGGATGCTAAGGTTGCACGTGTCAGTGAACCGTACAACGGCGCACAGTGGGCAAAATCACCAATTCAGAAGGACAAAAGACAAGTCAAAAGTTTGAAACTTTCCAGTGCTTCACCTTTTATTATTTGTTTTGGGAAGACCCTTAATACTAATATTTCCCGCCATACCGTTTCTACTAATAAGAAGCAAATGAATGAATCATTTCTGCTTACACTAGTGCCTAATAACCGACAGTGTGTTTAAGGTGTGTTTAGCGACAACTATTTTTGCTTTTATTTAACTATGGACATTGCTGTGACAGGTAAGACATTATATTTCCAAACTCGATATTGAATATACATCTCACCTGTAGATTTAATTTAGCAATTTGTAAATATATGCCCCTCCCTATTCAATAACGAAAAACTATGTAACCCCCACGTTACCCCAAGGATTTGTTTCATCAATCCTTCTAGTATTTAAATTTTACAAAGGATTTTTGCGTTTTGGGTGATACATAATTTTTTCAGACACAACACTCCGAATCAAAAGTTTTCAATCTATAATATGAAGAGTTTCCTAAATGATATAAAATACATCTATTAGCAGGTTTTAGCAACTCCGAGCCATAATCAGATTTTTTCTATTATTTTTCTCGTATTCTGGGACTTCAAACGTAAAATGTAGGGAAGTTTTAGATTTTTGAAAACAAATATGATGTTTGGCCACTGTGCCCTCACCAATCGTGTCAAAAAATTAATTAATTTTTATAATTTCTTCTTATAATTTTTTTCCGTAACCTTCGACCCCACAGGTTAAATATAGATAACTTTAAGAATTTCCTCCTAAATCGGTCATATTGCACTGCGCGGTCCAGGATTTTCTGGCCGTTACTAGAAAATATTAAAAATGTATTTGTTGAGTCGCCTTTTGAAAGTTTAGATCAATATTTTAATATATTCCTCTCCTTGCGTCAGTAAAACTCAGTAATGAGTCAAGGCCTCCCGTCAACATCAACCGCCAGTCTGCTCGGTTCGTCGCCTCCGCCCTTCAGTTGTTCACTTCTAAGATGAACCATGCAACCTTCGCCACTCCATAGGCCTATCGTAGTCACGCCTTTTCAACTTTCCTCTTGCCATGTATCATTTATTCCAAAAATTTCTTTGTGACCTATTCATTCTAGCGAGATATTATACAATATATTAATGTATTGTATAAGCAAATCTAAGAGGATTAATATGTAATGAAGAACTGTTTCGGTCAATAAAAAGAATTGGCTAAGAATTAATCTATTCATCAAAAAATTACTTAATAATAACAAAGATGACCAAATCTATGTTTAGTTGAATTTAATAGTTGTTAAATATCCTACTTACTCCTGTTCAACAGATTCGGTACTTAGGACTCCACCTCGACAAACGCCTAACATGGAATCCTCATACTAGACTGAAACGACAGGAAACTGCTCGTAGATACAAATTACTACAACACTTACTCGACAAACGCTCAAAACTTCCTACTTACTACAAAAAACTCATTTATATAACAATTATCAGGCCTATTTGGACCTACGGCATAGAGCTATGGGGTTTTACTAAACCATCGAATTCCTCTCGCATCCAATTCTTGCAGTCCAAAATCTTTCGTCGAATCCTCAATGCTTCTTACCAATAAAATCATCCGTAAAGACCTAAATATACCATAAGTTGAAGACTTGGCCCGTTACAGATATACCTCTTTTCATTCCAAACTCCCTGCCCACTCAAACCCACAATATCCGTGACCTCTCCTCCATATCTATTCCCGACAACCCACCGAGGCGCATTAAGAGAAGATGACCAAGAGACCTCCTAACATAAATTAGACATTGGAGTGCTACCTATGGGTAGTTTCTTCTCAGGACTACCATGTGTTCTAAACATATACAAAGCCTATTTACTTGTTGTATTTATTTAATACAGTTGTAAATTTCTTTAAATAAATAAAAAAATAGTTGATAAAATTAGACCCATAGTGAGATTTAAGAGGGAATTAGACTGGGTGGTGGTAAGTGAAAGAGAAACAATTTAATAGTTTGTTTTTTTTTTAATGAATAAATAAGGAACGGAGTGGTCTAGTGGGTAGAGTGCTAGTCTACTGTGCTCCTCGTCCTAGGTTCGAATCCCAGCTATGACAGAATATTATTTATTCTGTTATTTCGGCAGGAGGGCCATCGTGGGGTATAGAGATCCTCCTGGGGAACACCCAGCCTCATTCAAGTGGGTACCTAAAATTAGTGGAAAAAACTGGCGGCTGAGCGTGATCTCGGCCGATCACCTCATTGCACTGCTGTTGGTCTAGAAACAGTACGAATCTCTACATGTACTGAGCCCAAAACTCTTCTTGGGTTGTTACAGGGTTTATTTTTTTTTTTTATTAATAAATAGTAAAAAACTATTTAATTGTACCTCTTTCACTGATCGCCCCCAGACTAATTACCTCTTAAAACTGTGAGTAGAATAATTGCGATTTCGCGTATAGGTGCCACGGAAGTTTTAACCCTGGCATTAATCCTCCCTCTCTATCCCGTGAAAACCCGAATTGCCTAAAAAGGTGAGGTAGGAATAAACAAAAAAAAAAAAAAAAAAAAAAAAAATGAACTACCAAAGCAAAAATGTTTGGCATATTTGTGACGATTAGTCTACAATAATTAATTTTTAGTTACATTTAAAGGATATAATTCTACGTGAGTACACACAAGAGCCTGGATGTTATTGTGTGGGCTGTCAAATAATTTTCGTATAGAAACTCATGTCCTTATCTATATTTAAAATAATTCTCTTTCTGGAATGATTTCGTTATCATAAAACTCTTCTTATTATTTTCTGGTAGCACGAAAGATTCTGAAATCTTAAACATTTCAAAAAAAAAATATATATAAAGAGCATTAAACATTACTGTTAGTGGTGGAATTTAAACAAACAGAATATTTAAAATATCTATAGAAAAATATTTATTTCTTTACTAATTATTTATTGTAATTTACAACTGTATTAAAAAAACAAACAAGTAAATGCGAAGTACGAGTCTTGAAAATCGCTTACGAAAGAAGTCCCATTGATAACACGTTCATACATATTGTAGTGATTAGGACGCTAGACTTTTCTTTTCAATAGCCTTAGAGGGATATCAGGAATATGTAAAAAAGAGGGGTTACGTACAAGTAGTGGGTAGGGAGATTATGAAAAAATTAGAAAATTGAAATTTTAATACCTCAAGGAGGTGACAAAATTACATGTATAAAAATTAATTTTTCTTTTCTTTTTTTTTTTTAAAGATAACAAAACGCTTTTATATAAGCCATAAGTATGAATATTTTAACCTTTTTTTCAACAAAACATACATGAAAGAAGGCTATACCCTAGCCATAGAATGGAACCAGTGATACATCCCGGACGAGCAGACATCATATATAAAGCACTGCCTTTGTTGATGTTGTTGTTGTAGACAGATGATATATTGCTGGGAGCTCTCGTTGATATATCCCTCGACTGTGGCAGCCAACCACAACAAATCATGAGCCGTCGGTCGGTTCGTTGTTTTCTGTTTGTCCCTCTGCAGTGGACACGGAGCGTTATCCATGTTCTGTATCTTCCTCCAATGATAGATCTAACCATGGCAGGCATGTCTAGAACACATTTGAGAACATTGTTAGATGTTGAGTTCTTTGTTAAATGTTTTAAAATAATCTGGTGCGGGCAACACAAGACATTCACTTACCTCCATTTTTAAAATCAATGAAAGAATTTTAAATACAGTTAGAGATAAAAATACTTGAAACTATTATAGAAATAATTAAATCGAATTTCTAAACATGCGTTTTATTAAAAAATCTATTATATTATTATCTAAAACAATTACTTAGTTTAATCGGCTTTTATCACTCTCTATTAACTTTTAAAAGCTTGTGTATAAGATAATATTTTTTCTAAAATCTTTTGCTTTCCAAGGTTATATCATACATGTATATTACTGTTCTTATGTTCAAAAACGAAAAATTGCATTAAACAATATTTTTTCTGTTTTTTCCTTTAGTTGGGTTTTGAATTCATTAAATTTATATATTTACCTGTTTTTCATCAGTGGTAACAAGATGATATAGTTATTTTTATAGAATCAACAAAATTAAATATACTTTAGAGAAAGAAAATTTAAAATATCGGCATTTAAGCCCTGTCAGACCATTTTTATCCAAATAAAACCTACATGATATTAAAGCCCATTAAATTTTACATCGACATAGCGATTTTAATCAAAATCGTCGGAACCGTTTTTGAGAGAAAATCGAAAAAAGGTGCAAATACATGGTATAAAGTGGCTTTCTTGTAAGTTCATTTTATAAAAAAGGTTTTGTAACGTCCGGCGTAAATTTGTCTTAAATATGAAATTTTAGTTTCATAGGACTTTTCGTTTCCACCCGGGAGTCACCACACACACACACACACACACAAACTTTTTGCTAGACTTGGTTATTTGGACTCAGGGGACCCTAAAATGTGTATTTCTGTTAAAAACTGGAATTCGAAAATTTTCACGATCGCAATACTTTCCCTTACTATACATAGTAAGTGAAAGTAAAAATTTATTATATCATGGACGCCTTTAATTATCATTGAATTTATTTATTCGACAAAAAACCTTTTAAAACGTTCAAACCACCAGATTATCCTTCTAAGCAAAGCCCTCAGGTTGACGGAAGCTGAGGAAAGGGGTGTCCTCCTTAACCCCGAAAATTGGTGGGTATGACATTAAAAAAAAAAAGTTTAGTGTTGTTTTTTTTTTTTAATTCAACGCTTTATTTAATTGAAAATGATGCGTTTTGACCCACCCAAGGGCTAGATATTTTAGTGTTGAACAATGATATTCATAATAATAATTAGGGAAAATATCTAAATAGTAGAAAAAAAAATTTGAAAAGAAGAAAAAATAAATAATAATTTACCGACACCAACCCAGACTCATTGCACATTATAGATGGTTAGGATAAAAATTGAAAAATATCTTGAACATTTAATAGTGAAGCCAGATTGAACAGTCCTTATATTTATATCTTAAACATATGTAATAAATATTTATTCTATTAGTGCCATACAAACAAATATTATGTAAATGTTTTCGAAACCATTTAATATCTGCACTTTTACTACGCTTCCGTTTATTTTAAATGTCTCATTATTTTGGAAAGAAAGAAAAGTAAATTTTATTCTGGGACCTTCAGTCCCCTAAGAATAATAGAAAAGTACAAAACTTTGACTTGTGTCTGGCACAGAAACAAAAACATAAAAGAAATACAAACTTAAGATATAATATTATTTAAAAAGTAAATAAATAAATACTAAGATTACTTAGTATGCATATATGTTTATAATTATAATCATAAATGTGTATCTGAAGATATATTACTATTGTGCTTCTTATGGTATAATAAGGTCCACCGAGAAAAACAGAAGAAAGAAAGAGAAAGATGGATAAATATCTAAAACATTGTTTACATATTTATTGTGGTCCTCATTTTAAAATGTAACATGACCACTATTCTAGCGTTTTGTTTACAATCAATCTGAAGATGAAGGAACAGTTTGCTTTTAAATGAGGTTAAAGAAGGTGCTTTGCGTATAGAGGTAGGTATGGAATTCCAGAACGATGTGGCACGCAAACTGAATGATTTTTTAAAGGATGATGTTTGATGAAAAAGAATATATAGGTTAGTGGACTGGGATCTTGTATTAAAGGAATGTACCGATGAACAAGGGATGAGTAGGTCAAAAATGTAGGATGGATTTTTGGTATTGAAAGTACGGAATAGAAAAACTCCCAAGAAATACTTTCGCTGGGAAACAGGATTGAGCCACTTCAACTCAGCATACCTGTTAGAAACGCTGGAGCGCCAAGGGACCCCGAAGATGAATCTAATGAAACATTTCATTATTTTAGGTTTAATATTGTGTAGTAATCAATACTATATATATATAATGCCAGAGGTCTAAGGTTTAGAACGCTCGGCTATCGTGAGGGGTTGTATTGCCAACGGGCAATACGAGGCCTAAGCCCTGGACTGTATATACCATTGTTGCTGTATATACATAGAATGTTTGTGTATTTATTTTGTAAATAAAGTTGGAGGATAAGAAAAAAAAAATCAATATTATGTTGTTATTTTTTTAATATATATATTTTATTGAATTTTTCAATATATAACTGTATATTACATAAATACAACAAGTAAAAGTGATAAATTAAAATAAAAGGCGTATAAGGCTTTCGAAGAAACTACCCAGCAGTAGTACTTCGATGTTTATTTAAGTAAGTAGATCCCGAGGCCATCTTCTTTTCAATCGCCTCGGAGGGTTTTCAGGAATATGTGAGGTTGATAGGTTGCGTACAAGAGGGTTTATATGAGTTGGGAGTTTGGAATTAAAAGTGGTATATCTGGTGCGAGAAAGGTCTGCCACAAATGGGATATTAAGGTCGTTATGGATGATTTTATTTGTGACGAAATAAGGAGCATTTAGGATTTTGCGAAGGATTTTGGATTGTAAGGATTGGATGCGGGAGGAATTAGATGGCTTAGTAGAGCCCCAAAGCTCGATTCCATATGTCCAGATGGGTCTGATGACAGTGATATAAATGAGCTTTTTGTAGTGAATTGGAAGTTTTGAACGTTTGTCTAGTAAGTGTGGTAGTAATCGGTATCTACGAGCAGTTTCTTGTCGTTTTAGTCTCGTGTGAGGATTCCAATATTATGTTTAAACAAAAAGAAAAAAAATTGTATTATACAGTTTGTTTTATTTTTGTTTACTATTTTGTCAAGAAGTATTTGTTTTATCTTTTCTTTAATGTTTTTGTAATAGAGCACTAGACTCAGGTTATATTTTTTTATACTTGTATTTTATGTTGTAAATTTGTACAAGACTTTGTCTTTCACAAATAAAATATATTCTAGATGGTTAAGATAACTCCCATTAATAGGTTTAGCTTTTCAAAATTGTCATTTTGAGATACTGCAATGACCAAATGAGTAAGTGAGTGGTAATAAGATTTAATAAATAATCATCTGACTTTTGGATGAAACGGGTAACCAGTTAATGATTCACATTCACGGGTCAAAACCTTGAATAACCAACTAAAGGTATGGTGTTGTCTGTCCGTTCAACCTGAACCTATCATGAAAATCCGGACCCAAAATAATAGCCCTATAAATAACTAAATCAATAAATGAAGCATTTTGAGTTGCAGCCTGAGCGAGCTAAAGAGAGTTCGGATCATTTGACTCGGACAAGGCGCTGGGTGCGAGATCCCCTTCTAGCCCATTAAATATGAAGGGTCCATCTGACGATTTTTCCTTCTTCTCGGTCCGTTAGCATAATGACCGTCTTGACGCCGTCCAGTTTGTTTTTTTCCTTCCGCCGATGATGGTTAGGGGTGTGGAGTCTCTTTTTTAAAAAAGAAAAGTAATGTCGAGGAAGGAAAATGTGACAGGACAAATGTTTCCTCCGATGGCAAAGACTAGGGTTGGCTGATGTCTCAATAGCTGCTATCAGCTGTGTTGGCAACTTTATAACATTTTTTTTTGTTTTGTTTTACTACAACACCAAAGTCGTAAGAGTGCTGTGAGATTGTTTATTTATTTAACTTCACTTTATGGTACTGTGGCTAATCGGACGATGCTACAGTGGGAGTCCTAAATTTTGTTTAATTAGGATAGGGATCTTTAACGAGTACCTGTCGTCGGACAGACTCAGCACCACCTTTCAACGTTCCCTCCGAAGGGCGGCATAACTAAGTGCTGTGAGAGGCCTATGGTTTGGGTTTCGTAGGACGATCCTGAAGCCAACAGAGAGCTTCCTAGAGGATCTAGGATAATAACTAGTTGTTGGCACTAGGTATGTCGAGATTTCGGACCAAAGTTTAATACTGGACTCCCTTACATCAATACATAAATAGATATGGTATAAGTAAAGCTAAGAGGATTAATAATGATGGAGTTTTTGTTGACCGTTGAGAAATTAGACGAGGAAGATGGTTGTGGGTGCGGTCATAAAATTGAAACACACATTTAAAAAAAGTGGTATTTTAATTATGTGCCAACGTTTCGGCCTACATTGTGGGTCTTCATCAGAGCTAAAAGAGGAGAGAGATACACTTTATTCATAAATAAAAAAACAAAATGATGCTGCATAACTTAATTGGGTTGCTATAACACAGCATACCGATTTTTTTCCATACAGGAATATTCTTAACATTTTATTTAACTATAAATACAACAAGATAACAACCAATGTAATTATAGACTTAATAATGCGTTAGGTACAGAATAATAATATGGTGACAGTAATATAATATAGGAACATAAGTAAAATTAAACGTAAAATGATAATAAGATGACAGTTATAAAGTATGGAAATAAGGTGACAGTTATAAAGTATGGAAATTAACAAAATTAAGATGATAATTGTAATGTCTTTAAATCATAGTTAAAATAGAAAAGGCTGCTTGAATCCAAATCTTTATTTTTAATCACAAACATATCCAACCAACATTTTACCTAACCTGTAAAACAATCATTAAAACATCTGTTCTCCGCGCGATACATTATAATCGATAACATATACTACAATAATATTGGAATAAGAATATATAAAGAGAGACTAAGCAAATGAAAAAATGAAAAAGGAACAATATGTGAACAATTAAAATTTTAAGAGGATTAATATGTAATTAAATATTATTTCGGTCATTGAAATAAAGTGGCTTAGAATTAAATTATCAATCGATTTGCTATACCTCATTTTCAAGAACCAGACGACCAAAACTTAATAGGGATAGAATAATAAATCCCTCACTTTCTCATCTGACCAGAGAAAACCTTGTACTGTATAGCCTAAAAAGGTGTTATAAAGGCGAAGAAAAAAAAAAATCCTTCCTAGAGAATTTAGGTGTTAACACTAGGAATTTTGGCCCAAAGTGTAATTCCGAACTCCGTGAGAAATGGTCATCACATATATAGTTAGCAGTGTTCCAATCCAGGAACAGTCCCTAAAAAGGATGAAGAAGATTTAGGAATACACTTTGAATAATCGATAATAATAATTGTAACAAAGCCACCCACTGATTTGGACATCGTGGTGTTAAATAAATAGTTTTTCTTTCTTCTCGTTATTACCTGAAACGTTTAATGCTGAATGGTTATCAGTGATTTTGTAAACGCTGAGCTATCCGTGGAAGAACAGTACTTTCAAGTGATAACTCAAATTGTAAGGGTGGTTCTATTAAAAAAAAATAGTGGACTGTATAGATTTAAAAATAAAAATAATGGAAGCAAACGACGAATCACCATACATTTAATAGATTATAATACATATAAACAAGATAAGAAACAAAATTAACTTAATAAATTGATATAAGAAAAGATAAGAACAAATTAACCTTGTATACTTAAACAGCTGTTAAAAAAAATGTAAGAAAGAAAATAAACCTAATTAAAATATTGAAGAAAATACGAGAAACAAACTTAACTTAATTAAATACTTAAAGATGTAAACAATATAGGAATCAAAATTAAACAGTTTTAAGAATGATAATTAGGAAATTAAATGTTCCAATAATGGATATAGATGGTTATATTCACGTAAAGATGTCCAGTTGAGTGTTGAAGTTTACGACCGCAGGGCGGCTTGAGCGAAGTCGTCTTGAGTGTTGAAAATGCTGTTCCGTGTTCCAAGGGGAACGATGAGAAGATGAAGAAATACGTTACGTTTGCAAACGTTCAAACGTTGAGAGGAGACTTGGGTCTATACTAGGGATTGCAATCCGGCGTCATTTTCAATCCGGCCGGATCCGGTCCCAAATTTCATCAATCCGGACGGATCCGGATGACTCGACAAAATCTGGTTGATTTTCACTTTTCGGTCCAAGACGAACTGTTAGTGAGTTATTCGAGTATAATTGTAGTCATAATAGGAAGTTTATAAAATAAAAGTTATGTTAGGATTAGATATGGAGCAAAAAATTAAAGTTTATTAGTTTAGGTAATTTTCTAAAAATAAAAACTATTGGTTTTCTACCACCCTTTTTCCAAAATCAAAATTTATTTTTGATAATATATACTAAAGTAATTAGTACTTACATATTATTTGAAAAACAAATATTGTCAGTAGAATGATTTAAAGATTTATACTTCTAATACGAACTCATTATTGTGATAATTATGCCATTTATGAGACATATTCATCAAAATATGACGATTTCTATCATAAATATAAGACTTGTTTGTTAGTATTCTAACAAAATTTAAAATTATTGTTATCTCAATTGCTATCTGAGTTAATTTCGCAAGGATAATTATATACGATTTTATAAAGTAACTTAATCAATTAATTGAGCTATCTGAGAAAGTGAAGTATGGGAAGACGTGAGCAGTAACGTAGCTCAGTCTTCCTAGATTTCAATAGATTTGTAAGCAGTTTTTCATATAACTCAGTAGGTTAAGACTTGAGTAAGTCAGTACAGCCAACTTATTGAGTGCTATAGATCGCGTATATCCAAGATAATAATATCTGTTTACTTACATTTAGGTGAAGCACCGACAAAACAATAAACACAGTTTTTGTCTCGCCAAAGGCGAACGAATGATGCTGAACTGATCCGGCGACACCACCACACATGTACACCAAATGTAACGCATTTAATGTACTTTTTTTATTAAACTGCACTATTTTTCGCCAAAAATCAGTATAATCGGATCCGGTTAACGTATCATGATGCCGGATCCGCCGGATTACCGGATCCGGTTTTTCCGGATTGCAATCCCTAGTCTATACACGGCACAGCTTCACCGTTCAGACGCTACATTAAGATTCGATTCGCCACAAGGCAGTAATAAAACAATTGAAGTACGATCGTCTTTTTTCTTTTTTCTTTCTATTCTATTATTCCTCACTTTCTTGGCAAAAACTTTTAATTATATTTACAAAAACTATTTTTAAACCAAATAAAAAAATAAGGACTAATACAATAAAATGATCTTATGATAAATATCATAAAAATTGTGGAGTTTTTAATTTTCAATTTAACAGCTATGAAAACCTTATCAGGCCATAACATATGGCGTGAACAGATTTAATTACTTGAAATTGGTTCTGATATTTTTTTTTAAATATATATTCTTAAATCTATAAATCTCGTAAAACATATATTCTGAGGCGAGGCTGTGTGTGCTATTTCCTACAGGTAGGTTATGGAAAAAAAAAAGTATAATAATTGCTAACGAAGGTATCCAGAGGGACAAGGTCAAATGATCCGCATTTCACGAACTGTGTGTGTTGTTGGAAGACGATAGTGCTGGTAACGAACTGTGTATACTTTTAATTTCTATGTCAACAAACAAATAAAAGGAAAATTTCTGGATAAGGACACCCGCATCAGCTACCGGTATAACCTATAATATACGACCTATCCTCATACCTACCAAAAATGTTTACAATCGGTCAAGATTTTTATATATTAGATAAAACGTATATTTAATAAAGCAGAGATAAGTTCTAAATTATCTAAATATAGGAGCATTGCCATTTTCAGACCAACATTGTTGGCACCTTAAAAATTCCGAAACTTAGCGCAATTTGAAATAATGTGGTCTGATGGTATTTTGTTTTAAAATATTATAATTTAATTGTACGAAATCACTCAGTGCTACGGCTAAATTGTTACTCTCCTATTACATGCAACGTTCAAAAAACGACAAAACACTTTTGTTTCTGAAAAAAAAAAAAAAGTTCAGCAATTTTTATCGGCGACAACCAAATTCCACGTACCAACTCTCTACATTACCTAGGACTGACACTCGATCGAAAGATGATTTGGGGCTCACATGTCATCAAAACTTAATTTTATGCAGAATCTGAATACATACACATACCTACTTAAACCAATATGGACGCTTCACAGATATATGGCTCAGCAAGTAAAAAAACTGAAATCATTTCAATCAAAAATTTTAAGATTTCACAGAAAACTGCACTGGCATGACAATAAACTTATTAAAAACAGGACAATAACTGAAATACTAGTCAGAAGAAGGCTGAAGAGAAGCTGGATGAGAGACCTCCTCTGCTAATTTAAAGTCTATGAAGGGATGCTCACTTTTTTCACAACAGATTTGCTTATTGTCCGATAGCTTCTGGACAGGTGCGAATAAAGAAATATACAAAAAAAAATCTTTTTATTGATTTATTGATATCTGCAACTATAATTTAAAAAAATACATCAAGTAAATGTGATGGTTATATAGAAAACTGTCATGAAATAAATGTAGAGACACTACCCAGAGGCAGCACTCAAAAATATTCTAAACTAGAAGGTGTCTCGGCCATCTTCTTTTCAGACGCCTCGGAGGATTATTAGGGATCGATGAGGAAGCAAGGATTGAAACTAATGGATTGTAGTGGGATAGAGTTTGTCATGGAAGGAATGGTACCAGGTTCGAGCTGAGTCAGCAAAAAAGTTCTAAACTTGAATTAACTTTATTTGTTTTTTAATTAATAATTAATATTATTTACATCGTTCGAAAGTAGTCTCAAAGCACAATAACAAAAATAAAATTCCTTATTGAATAAGATTTGAAGAGTTCAGAAGAGAGTCTTTCGACCCAGACCCTTCGGTGAGAAAGAAGAGGCAGCCGTGAAAAGGATATGCAGAGTGTTCCTGACAAAGCTTCTTGAGGTCTTAGCGGGAGCCACTCGAGAGTGTAGAATCAACTTCTTGGGCCGGCATTATGCATTCATGAGTTGCATTAACAATGCTCCCTGCTATAGCACACTTCATTACCTTCTCATAAGATTGTTCTTGTATCATGGGAAGGTTCCACCTTAATCGTTATAACGCTATTTTGTTATTAATTTTTTAACAGTGAATTCTGTTTATTTAGGTTATTGCTGTTTGAAAAAATTCCTTCATTAATCAAGTGATAATGCGAAAGCTATTGGGTCGTAAAATAATTTTATAGCGTTCTTAATATATTTTATTAGCGTTTAAAAACTTTATATTCATGTAAATACTTTTAATGAAATATATATGACCCATTTTGATTTATTACATACATGCATGTTGACACTTCTCAGGCATTTTTTTTAAATTCCGTCCTCTCAGAACAGTTCAAGGACGACCAGAGTGCTTTGCGTCCAAGCCAAAATTTCTAGTTCTGAATCGAGCAAACCACTTACGGACGGTGCTTTCTCCTGTGGCATTGCCATACACAGTGGAAATTTTGCTAATCGTCTGCGAGTGAGAAAATGAATTATTTTTTCCTTCCATTTTGAGCAAACAAACTACCACTTAATTTTGGAGAATTAGGATGGTATCAGGTCTACAATAAGCTTTTAAGCTTGTGGTGTATTAAAGTTAAAAAGATAGACTTTTCATCATATGATAAATATTTCTTCTATTGGATTGTGTCACATGAAATGTACGTTTTCAAGGTAAAGGATTTTTATTAAAAATACGATATGAAAACAAGATAATTTTATTCGAAGTATTTACCTTCTTTTTCTAAACATTATTCCCAACGTGACACCAACTTTTTTATCCCCGAACTGAAAAACTCTGAGCTTTGAAGTGAAACGAAATCTGAAAACGCATTTTTCACTTGATCATCATTTTCAAAAAGTTTTCCTTTAACGAAGTTGTCTAAACTGGTGGTAATCTGTTGGAGACAAGTCGGGAGAATATGGTGGGTGTGGAAGAACTTCGTAGCCCAGTTCTTTCAATTTTTACACCGTATGTTTTGAAACATGGGGTCTTGCTGCCGCTCAGAGAGATCATGAGGTACCCATGTATCGAGCGTTTAACACTTTAAATGTCTGGAAACGTTTGATGCACTTGCATTTAGTCGTGCTGAGAGTCCTTTAACTGTTTGGTAGGGTTTTCCTTCTACTGTATGTTTGAGGATATCGTTGTGTATCACGGACGGAGGTCTTCCTCGGGGCATGTTTTCCAAGTCGATATCCCCAGCTGAAAACTTACCAAACCAACGGCGAATGGTCCATTCATTAACACTCTCTTCCCCAAACGCCTTACAAATATTTCTAGTGGCCTCAGCTGCTGAATGGCCGAGTTTAAACTCGTACAAAAATATTACTCGAAAATCGCATGTTTCCATGTTCATATTTAGAAGGAAATCCTTTATTTATTTCAGAAACTATAAAAACGGACATTTCATGTGAATCAACCCAATACATTAGGTTCTGATAAAACTTGAAGAATTTGGTTGATATCAGGTCTACAATAAATGGAATATTATGTTGGTGGTGCAAGGTATAATTGGCGGCGTGATAAGTCCATTTAATATTGTTATTGGTCGTGGTTCAAGGTATACGTTTGATGTTGGAAAATATAGTTGTCCCAAGTTAAAAGTTAAAAATAAACGAAGAAATAAGGCCATGGTGTAAGGTATGGTTGGTATAGTAACAAGGACTAGAACAGTAGTGATTTAAATGCACAATAGTAAACAAAATGAATAAGTTCCTTTCATAACAATCTCACAACAAGCACCCATTAAAAAACCAAAATGATATTTTTCGGTCGCACATCATGGAATAAAGTGATTAAGAAAAGATGTCAAGTGTTCCAGTCCATGCGAACTTTTCATTTGAGCGTTTTTATCATGAGACGCGGATGTTTCCCTGAGCGGCCCCCAGAGGGCTCCATTAACATAAGTAGCTGCATTTAGCCTCAGATAAGAGATGGATTTTGCGTGCGGTGCTATCTCTAATTACAAGTAATGTATCATATCTCCCTCGCCTATTAGACTTTGAAATGAAGGCTGAGGTTATTGATAGCGGGCATCGCCTGACACTCGGCACGGAATCTTCTTCTTATCTCTAGAGCTGTACCCCTGTACTTCGGCTGCCGTGGTTCTCTTCGGCTTCTGTGTGAGACATGCGAGGTCCTATTGTGGAACTCTCTTTTATAGGGCACTCTACCATATGGAATGCGCTCTTCACTAGAAATAGTCATTTACGAGCGTATTTCTCGATTTACTTAGTCTCGCACGCTCAAGGCTGTGAGTTCGAATGCCTATCCCGGTATAATAATACAATATAGGTTCACTAACAACCTCTCCCTCCGGTATGTAATCCGGTCTCACATACCCGGGGAGAGGTTGTGAGTGAATCCCCATTTGTTTACATACTTATAAAAGTCCCGCCGGGACTGGGATTCGAACTCAGAACCTATAGCATGAGAGACCATCGCGCTAGCTACTCAGCCACGAGCTCAGGAGGGAGGTTTATATTTACTATTTATGGGTTTATATAATATGATATACCCGTCTAACAGCGAAACAATTTTATGGTTAACTGTGGTGTAATGACATAACATAACTGACTTCAGTGTCGAAGGTGACGGGTCAAAACACGACAGTAGGCCCTAGAAATTTAGTAAGGGTCCTTTTTAAAGAAAGTATACATGCAGGCATACAGAATATTTTTTTTTTTAAAAAAGCTATCTCGTAGTTCGTTTATGTAACAGAAATCAGACAAATCACCCTCAACAACCACCGACCTGCCGAGAGAACTTCACTCTTTTTCTCGTAACCGTAGTAAATTGATCAGTAATGAAGCTGCGAGATATACTATCTACGAGTTGTCTCGTAGTTTTAAAGTCAACATGTTTAACTCGTTTTCTGCATATTAATGTGACCGTTATAATATAACATGACACGCAACACCTAATTGTATAAAATAAAATATTACATAGTCACTGAAATATATATAATCTAATGCTATTCTTGGACTTACTGCTATTCAGTACACTTCACTGGTGAAGTGTACTGAAAAAGGTTTATATATGGGTGACAGGATTCCGGTTTTAGGGTATGACGATGATTTGGTACTGCTAGGTGAAGACACGGAAACCTTACAACTAAGTGTGTTAATAAAAACCGGTAAAGAAATAGGAATCCAATTAAATACCGATAAGACAAAATATATGATTAGTACCAGAAATGGTGGCGATCTTGATGATATTAATATATCAGGGCATACTTTTGAACACGTAGAGAAATTCAAGTATTTAGGTTCAATGATAACAAGAAAAAATGAAATCCAGGAAGAAATAAAGTCCCGATTAAAGGTGGGAAATGCGTGTTATTATTCAGTTGCTAAGTTACTTAGTTCGCAGCTTCTATATAAAAACTTAAAGGTTACAATTTATAAAACTATTATTCTTCCGACGGTTCTTTACGGATGTGAAACGTGGCCGCTTACTTTGAAGGATGAACAAAGGCTTAAGGTTTTCGAAAATAAGGTACTGCGTAAAATATTTGGTCCGAAGAGAGATGAGGCCACTTGGGAGTTTAAAAGGTTGCACAACGCGGAATTGCGGGACTTGTATCCTGTGAATATAATTGAGTTGATAGCATCGCGGAGACTCAAATAGGCGAGTAAAGTTGTTGGGCTCGATGAGGAGCGGATTCCGAGAAAGTTGGTATTCGCTGATCCGACTGGTAGGCGTCCGAAAGGCAGGCCGAATCGTCGATGGGAGGATTGCGTTAAGGCTGGTCTCGGGGGCTTGGGCTTGAACGGGGAACATTGGACGAGTCTGTGTAGACTAAATTTGTTGGTATCGGCATCGAACCTTCGGGTTCGGTAAGTCTATTATTATTATTATTCTTGGACTTAACACCAAAGTTTATTCAAATTTACTCATTAAAAATGTATTTAATGTCTAACATAATTATGATTTCCTCTTATTTTATTCTGTTGTAGGTTTCTAACATGTAGGATGTTTTAAATTATATTATGTTATTTTAATCGGGTACAAATATCAGTTTATAGCATTCAAACGATATGAGCTTTTCTTCTTATAAAACATGAAATTCTACTAAAATGTTCACGAAGGCGCGGGCGAATCTTACCCGGCACTAGTCTGTCTTATGGGGCGGCATTTACTACCGGTATTTATTTCCATATCCATATTCCATATTTCCATCTTATCTATTATTTATAAGGGTAAAAAAAGTTTAAAAATTCATTTTAACTGTCTTTTGAGCTATACTTACTGGCAGAAATCAGAGATTAGGATGAAAAACCCGGGGGAGTTACATAATTTGAAAAATCTGCACTAACCAAACTTTTAGCAAAGGTAAAACTCGTCTACAGGTCTGAACAAAACAATAATAACAATAGCCCCGCTTTACAGAGAAGACATCGAAAATCGGTACCGGCGCACAGTTTGGAATTTTCTATTGCTTCTCCTTTTTATTATTAGTTGAGAAAACCCTTGATACTAATATTTCCCCCATACCGTGTTTACAAATAATATGTAAATGAGTGAATCATTCCTGTTCGCAAAAATGCCTAATAACCGGCTGTGGGATTATCTTTATTCGATGGTCATTTATTGTGTTAAAGGTGTGTTTATCGCAAAGTCTTTTTGCTTTTATTTAACAATGGACATTGCTGAGACAGGTAAGACATTATATTTCCAAACTCGTTATTGAATATACATTGTGATGTACCTGTAGAGTTAATTTAGCAACTTTTAAATGTATACCTCTATTCAGTAAGAAAAACTATATAACCCCCAAGTTACCCTAAGGATTTTTGTGTAGGATTTGTTTCGTAATTTTTTCTATTATTTAAATATTACAAAGAATTTTTGCGATTATTTGCTTTTTAGGTGATACATAATTTTTTTCAGACACTACACTCCTAATCAAAAGTTTTACAATCTATAATTTGAAGAGTTTCCTAAATGATATAAAATACATCTATTAGCAGGTTTCAGCAACTACGTGCCACGATTAGATATTTTGTATTATTTTTCCCGTATTCTGGGACTTCAAACGTAAAATGGAGGGAAGTTTTAGATTTTATCAATCTTGTCCAAAAATTGAGTAGTTTTTTATATATATATTTTTTTTCATATTTTTACTTTCACTAACCATATGTAAAGGAAAGTATTGCGATAGCGAAAATTTTCAAATTCCAGTTTTCAACGGAAATACACATTTTAGGGTCCCCTGAGTCCAAATAACCAAATCCCGCAAAAAGGTCTGTGTGTGTTAACTCCTATGGAACTGAAATTTCATATTTAAGATAAATATACACCCAAGACGTTACAAAACATTTTTCATCATAATGAGCTAACCAGAAGAGCCACTTTATACCGTGTATTTTGCACCTTTTTTCGATGTTTTCGAAAACGGTTCCGACGATTTTGATAAAACTTGCTATATCGATGTAAGATTTAATGGGCTTTAATATAATGTAGGTTTCATTCTGATTAAAATGGTCAGACGGGCTTAAATGCCGATATTTTAAATTTTCATTCTCTGAAGTACCTTTAATTTTGTTGATTCGATACAAATAACTATATTATCTTGTTAATACTGATAAAAAAACAGGTAAATATACAAATTGAATGAATTCGATACCCAACTAAAAGAGAAAACAGGAAAAATATTTTTTAAACGCAATTTTTCGTATTTGAACATAAGAACTGTAATATACATGTATGATAAAACCGTTGGAAAGCTAAAGATTTTAGAAAAAATATTATCTCATACACAAGCTTTTAAAAGTTAATAGAGAGTGATGAAATGAACATAAAACTAACTGGTTATTTTAGATAATAATATAATAGATTTTTTAATGAAACACATGTTTCTATAGAAATTCAATTTGATTTATTACTTTCACTTACTATATATAGTAAGGGGAAGTATTGCGATCGTGAAAATTTTCGAATTCCAGTTTTCAACGGAAATACACGTTTTAGAGTCCCCTTAGTCCAAAATTACCAAGTCCCGCAAAAAGGTCTGTGTGTGTTTGTGTGGTAACTCCCGGGCGGAAATCTCATACACAAGCTTTTAAAAGTAAATAGAGAGTGATGAAATGAACATAAAACTAACTAATTATTTTAGATAATAATATAATAGATTTTTTAATAAAACACATGTTTCTTTATAAATTCAATTTGATTAATTCCTTAATAGTTTCACGTATTTTTATCTCTAACTGTATTTGAAAATTCTTTCATTGATTTTAAAAATGGAAGTAAGTGAAAGTCGTGTGTTCCCCGCACCAGATTTTTATCTCTTACTGTACTTGAAAATTCTTTAGTCGATTTAAAAACGGAGGTAAGTGAACGTCTTGTTTGCCCGCACCAGGTTTTTTCCCGTAATCTGGGACACCAAATGTTAAATACGATCAAGTTTCAGAATTTTGTCCACCTAAATCGGTCATATTTTCCACTGTGCGAGCATAAACATCAAAATGTCATGACAACATACCCGCTCTAAATTTGGGTGGAAAACTGAGAATTTCCTTTAAACGCCTAAGTATATAATTCCTAACAAACTCCAATACGATTTCGCGGCTTTGAACACTCATCAATCCCGTGGCTGTAAGCATGTTACATTAAGCCCCGTTTAGTGCTGTTGACAGCAAGGATTAAATAAACCCCCGTTTAATAGCCCAGAAAAAGCTGAAGAATAAAGGACCAGGAGTTGCAAATACGCTTTACATAAAAAACCCATAGAACGTTTCCAGCGAGCGCACACCCCAGAAAGGCCAGCTGTGGAAGGCCTATTTAAATATGACATTAGCCGGGAAGGCCCTCGGTGAACTTGTAGCCCTTATTCTATTAGCGGTCACGGGCGGGTTCCTCTCCATTGTCGTGGGGTTTTGCTGGTCGCCCCTCCTTGCACGGTCCAAGAGTTGTACTTGTCAACGGGGCTACATACTTATAAATCTTGCTTGAGGATAACAGTTAACGTTCTGCTTACAGGTGTCTCCTTTTTCAAGTGAGTATGCGACGTTTCGAGAATTTATTGTTCTCATAATCATGCCTTCCTATTATCCTTCTACCATTTGCAATCTTATTTTCACTATCTTTTGTCATCGTTCCGAACTGATCTATGGTTACCCCAAGATATTTAAAGACGTTGCTCTGTGGGATCGTCCAATCCTCCACACAGATGGTTGAGACTGTTGAGTTGCATGGCATATGCCCTGTTTCCGGATGAATTATCAAAATAAATATTTTTTTAATAATAATCAATAATATTTTGCATCAGCCGGGACTCGAACCCAGGACCAAAGAAAGCAGACTTAGTGCTCTATCCACATCAAACGATAAAAATGATTATTTATAACACTAACTTTGTTATTGTAAAATTTATAGATATGATAACTACAAAATATAAATATAATGTGTTGAATATATATGTATATATATATATATTAAGGAATTAATCAAATTGAATTCATATAGAAACATGTGTTTTATTAAAAAATCTATTATATTATTATCTAAAATAATTAGTTAGTTTTTGTTCATTTCATCACTCTCTATTTACTTTTAAAAGCTTGTGTATGAGATTTCCGCCCGGGAGTTACCACACAAACACACACAGACACAGACACACACACACAGACCTTTTTGCGGGACTTGGTTATTTGGACTCAGGGGACCCTAGAACGTGTATTTCCACGATCGCAATACTTTCCTTTACTGTATATAGTTAGTGAAAGTAAAAATATGAAAAAAAAAATTATAAAAACTACTCAATTTTTGGACAAGATTGGCGAAACATCAAATTTTTTTGCTAAAATCTAAAACTTCCCCCCATTTTACGTTTGAAGTCCCAGAATACGGGAAAAATAATACAAAATATCTAATGATGACTCGTTACACGTAAACCTGCTAATACGTGTATTTTATATCATTTAGGAAACTCTTCAAATTATAGATTGTAAAACTTTTGATTAGGAGTGTAGTGTCTGAAAAAAATTATGTATCATCTAAAAAATCGTAAAAATTCTTTGTAATATTTAAACAAAACCCTACACAAAAATCCTTGTGGTAACTTGGGGGTTATATAGTTTTTCTTATTGAATAGAGGTATACATTTAAAAGTTGCTTAATTAACTCTACAGGTACATTACAATGTATATTCAATAACGAGTTTGGAAATATAATGTCTTACCTGTCTCAGCAATGTCCATTGTTAAATAAAAGCAAAAACACTTGTCGCTAAACACACCTTTAACACAATAAATGACCATCGAATAAAGATAATCCCACAGCCGGTTATTAGGCATTTTTGCGAACAGGAATGATTCACTCATTTACTATTTATTTGTAAACACGGTATGGGGGGAAATATTAGTATCAAGGGTTTTCTCAACTAATAATAAAAAGGAGAAGCAATAGAAAATTCCAAACTGTGCGCCGGTACCGATTTTCGATGTCTTCTCTGTAAAGCGGGGCTATTGTTATTATTGTTTTGTTCAGACCTGTAGACGAGTTTTACCTTTGCTAAAAGTTTGGTGAGTGCAGATTTTTCAAATTATGTAACTCCCCCGGGTTTTTCATCCTAATCTCTGATTTCTGCCAGTAAGTATAGCTCAAAAGACAGTTATATATATATATATATATATATATATATATATATATATATATATATATATATATATATATATATATATTGGTTACTTTCAGCCATATTCCTCTTTCCCTTGATTAGGACAAATATTTATTATTATTCACAGTCTTCATTAAGAACTTGTAGAAAAAAAGTTAATAAATTTTAATTTTAAAAAATCCCAACACGTTTAGAAGGCTATTTCACGATAGTTCCTTAATCCATAAAGGGCTTTTTCTTCGTAGATATTATTAGACGAGGCAGTCACCACACCCCCATCCATTAAGACGTGGCAATAACACCCCGATCCTCCGAAGATCGCCGTCGATATAGGAAGGATGTCTATCCCCGAGGACCAAGGTAATAACTCCTCAACATCTAAAAAGAGGAGGCTGTCAATATAGCTCGCCTGGCTATGACACCCAGAGCCGAGGGGGCTTAAGGGCTTTCGGAGGACATTAGAGTGCCCTGGATAAATCTTTTTTCTGAGGGGATGATTCTTTTCCAGGATATACTTCTCCAGCCAGGGGTGTTTTTGCGGGAAACTTCACTCGATTTTCGTTCGTATCATTTAACCCACAATGTCTAATATACTATGAAGAACCATAAAGAAATATCTATTGCGTATACTTTGATAACTATATTGAACTGATTTTTCTTTTATGCTATAGTTCTCCTTAGCAGATTCTTATGTCAATTAAAAGAAAGGTGCTGTTGAATAGTATTACATTGGGTTGTCACATGAAATGTCCGTTTTCAAGGTAAAGAATTTTTATTAAAAATACGATATGAAAACAAGATGATTTTATTCGAAGTATTTTTCTCCTTTTTCTACACATTTTTCCCAACGTGACACCAACTTCTTTATCCCCCAACTGAAAACGTTTGAGCTTCGAAGTGAAACAAAATCTGAAAACGAACTTTTCACTTGATCATCATTTTCAAAAAGGGAGAACATGTTTTGAAACATGGGGTCTTGCTGCCGCTCAGAGAGATCATGAGGTACACATGTATCGATCTTTTTCACTTTCCCAATACACTTTAAATGTTTGGAAACGGTAGATGCACTTGCATTTAGTTGTGCTGAGATTTCTTTAACTGTTTGGTAGGGGTTTCGTTCTACTGTATGTTTGAGAACATCGTTGTCTATTACGGACGGAGGTCTTCCTCGGGGCAAGTTTTCCAAGTCGGTATCCCCAGCTGAAAACTTAGCAAACCAACGGCGAATGGTCCGTTCATTAACACTCCCTTCCCCAATCGCCTCGTAAATATTTCTAGCGGCCTCAGCTGCTAAACTCGTACAAAAATATTACTCGAAAATCGCGTGTTTCCATGTTCATATTTGGGGGTATACCAAAAAGTGGGTAATTGATTGGGAAGATATTGTTTATAATACAAAGGTAGAGGATTAGTAACTGTTTACTTTAAATATGCAAACATTCGGAAGAAAACAACAGAGACCTGCAAATTTCAGAAACTATAAAAACGGACATTTCATGTGAAACAACCCAATATTATGGATACATTGTTGATTATTTGACAATAGAAAATTGGAATAATATATTTTAGATTTAAATTTTCACTTTTGTCGGCAGTTCTTATGGCTGCCTGGCCTTTTTTATTTATTTTTATTTTTTTATACTCAAGAGGCTTTAGGAATCTATCCGTTTTAAGGATCTGGCACAACTAGCGTAAAATATGAGTACCTGACTCTGGAGCACTGTTGCTTGGATCTAAATACAATACTCGGGTTTAGGGGCCACAAATCTTTTGGTAAAGGGAGAGGGGCGCATTTCTTTTATTAGCCCCCCTTGTTCGTGCTAATTTATCGTTTATTTATGCCACCTCCTCTCGGAAAAATACTGAAGACCCAGATCAAGGCCGGTGCTCCTCCGGCGATTTATAGTTCCGTATAATGACCGGGGTAGCGCCGACAGAAAAAGGGCTCTAAGTGAATGTCGAGATATATCACCCGGTTATAAACTGAGCCCTTTCTGGATTCAAGTGTACACCCAAGGCCCTAGGGATTGGGGGAAGGGCACCGTGAACACTGTCGCAAGAGTTAACATACAAAAAACAGTAAATAAGTTTGAATACATAATATATTATTTTATTTAAAAAAATTAAAATAATTAATCTCAAAGGGCTTGAAACAAGGATTTTGCCTATCCCCAACACTTGTTAACATCTATTTAGAACAGGTCTTAAAACCATGGGAAAAAGTTGCCGGGGTATAGGAGTAGAGTTCGGTGAAGACGTTCTATTCACCTTACAATTCGCGGACGACCAGGTTGTCATAGCATCCGGTGAATTTGACATGGAATATATGAGGAAGCTCCTAGAAGTATATGCACACTGGGGTCTGGAAATAAATAAGGAAAAAACCGAATATATGCCTGTCCTCTCATCTGTCCCCGCTCTCTGCCTGGAGGGCTGGACGATTCCACAAATATCTATAGTATCTATAGATGAGAACGCCTCAATAGATGGAGACATATCTAACAAGATTGTTAACTTAAAAAGGATTATTTATTGGGATACTAAATGGAGGTATATGGAATAAGAACGTATCACTCTAAACGAAAAATAAGATATTCCACTCCTTTCTGGTTGGCACTACGCTGTATGTTTGTGAATCCTGGACGGTGAAGAAATCCCAGGAAAAATAATTATTATCCATAGAGATGGATTTTGATAGAAGAAGTTGTGCCGTGTCTCGGTTAGAAAAAATCCCCAATAATAAAATAAGAGAAAGCATGGGGAGCCGAGCTCACACATTCTCGAAGAAATTAGCAGTAGAAGGCTAATGTGGTATGGGCACGTTATGAGAATAGGCGAAGCACGTTGGCCTCTTCAGTTGGTTTAATACTGCCCTCGCAAGAGGAGAAAACGGAGAAGACCTCGGAAAAGATGGATACAATATGTAATGGAGGTTATGGCAACCAGAGGTCAGGCGGAGGATGACTGGAATGATCAAGATTGTTGGAGAGACGGAGTATTGATGATCGGGATGTGACATCATTGCAGAACCCCGGAGGGAAAAAAACTTAAAAAAAAAAAAAATATTTGCAATAAGTAAATATGTTTTATTTCGAATGGTTAATTCAGCAAATCTCTAAGCCACTGCTTCAAAAGTCGTCGATGTGGGTTGTGCGGATCGGTGGTGGTTCAAATGTTTGGGCCGATGGATTCATAATGTAAGTCAGTCAGTGGTTTATATTTTTATATCCTGTAGCAGCATCCTGTAAGTCCTAGTCGTTGTGGTAAGTAATTCGCTGTACAAATCGAATTTTTATTTTATTTTCCACCAAATTGTTCTCTCATCTAACAATATTTCAATCAAATACTCTTTAATGATGACATTCTTATTTTTGGAATCTCTCAATATTTAAATCAAAGAACTAGAAAGATGTATGTATTCATCCTGCGTTATTACAAAAAGTATTCAAGATTATTTATAGTTTAATAGTTTTTTTAATTATCTATTCGTTTTAGGCCTACCAAAATGGTTCCTAAAAAATATATTTCATTCATCCAATCAGTGCATGTCAAGGATCCCCCCTAAATTTAAAAGATCGTGCACATATATGATGTAAATATATAATCAACCTACAATAGCGGTTCTAAATGGAGAGTATTGAAGTAGTAGGGATTTTCTAGGTATCATTAGGTAATTTCATAACATGTTTATATCAAGCTAACAATCATTTTGTATATTTTATATATTTTTTATGTTATAAAGTGTCAATGGAATAAAAAAAAAAAAACACTAAGCGAAGGAAAGAGTTCTACAAGTCACAGAATATAGAATACGATGGACCCACTCTCTGAAAACCGACTACAATCCATGCTATTAAAAAAGTTAATTACTTATATTTACGGATACAATATAATAAACTGTGTTAAATATATACGTACATCCCTCTGGCGAAGATGGGTGAAGAGGCAATTATTCAAGAAAATATTATTTAAAAAATAGCAAAAAAAGCAGGATCACAAATTTCCAACGGAAAGACAGAATTTATGACAGAGAAAAAAATTAACCGAGAAAAAATACGGCAAAAAATAATAGAGACAAAATATAGAAAAATGAAAATGACAAAGAAATTTAAGTATCTGGGAGAAATAATAGGCAATAACAGTCTGGAAAAAGAGAGCATGAAGGTGAGAATCAAAAAGTTGGAAAGGTTAACCTTCGTAACAGGCAATATCTATAACAAGAAGAACCTATCCACCAACACAAAAATCAGGTCCTACAACACGGTGTTAAAACCAGTAATATGTAGACATGTATTCCTATTTATTTACACAAGTGGCCTTCAAGATTTGAAACCAAATCCTATTTGGTGAATATATGTATGACATAATTTTATAAAAAGTTAGGTTACGGAACCAAAATAAAATAAATAAAAAATTAAGTAGAGAGAACTCCACCTTGACAAACGTCTGACTTGGAACCCCCATACAAGACTGAAAAGACAAGAAACTGCCCGACGTTTTCACTCCTCCAACACTTACTGGACAAACGCTCCAATCTTCCACTTACTTACAAAAGACTTATTTATATGACCATCATAAGACCGATATGGACTTACGGAGTAGAGCTATGGGGCTCTACCAAACCATCAAATTCTTCTCGTATCAAATCCTTACAATCCAAAATCCTTCGTAAAATCCTTAACGCTCCTTACTTTGTCACGAATAAGCTCATCCATAAAGACCTTAATATCCCATATGTTTCCTGAATTAGCCCGAACCAGATATCAATCATTCCATGAAACACTCCATATCCACTCTAATCCACTAGTTTCTATCCTATCATCCTCTTCGGTTCCTGATAATCCTCCGAGGCGTCTGAAAAGAAGATGGCCCCGAGACCTTCTAGTTTAAAATATTTTTAGAGTGCTGCCGATTGGTGGCATCTCTTCATGTATTTCATGTTAGATTACTATATCCATCACATTTACTTGTTGTATATAATTATACAGTTGTAAATATCAATAAATATGTTAAAAAAAAAAAAAAAAAAAAGTAGAGAGAAAAAAAAAAAAACTTTGTGTTTTTTTTTTTTAGATTTTACACTGGGTATTAGCGAAGATTTGTTTAATCATCACTAACTTTTGTTTGTCTAATTGCTGTAAGAATCTGGCTTCTTCTTCTTGAAGAATAACCACTTTTCTTTTCTTCACTTTCTGATCCTGAGGAGAATTCGATTAAGTCTATGGGCCGAATACAACACAGGAAGGCTACTGGCTGATACCGAACCAAGAAATCTACAAGGGAATAAAAGGCCTGTAAACACATGGTAAGTAACAGGCACATGGTATGAAATGGAGACTGCACAAGAAAAGTTTTGTCAGAATCCGCGAATACAGGATCAAAAGAGTATACGTAAAGTAAATGAGAGAAAACAAGGAAAAATTAAAAGTAACGGACAAACACTACCAGGACAGAGAGCAATACACAAAAAAAATTGATATAGATCAAGGTTCTTGAGGGAAATAAAGAAAATGGAAGGGTACTGAGTAGGAGGTAAGGGAGCAAAAATACGCAGACATGATGAGAAGGTGATGAGAGAAAAGAAGAGCAAAAAAGATGATATTCGCCTTGTCTTAAAAGGCCGGTTTTTGTAAAAAAAAAAATTAAAAAAAAATTTCACATGTTGAAATATATACTTATTTACAACCAGTTATCACACGGAATTTAATATGACAGTGCAATATGTGGTGTTACATGATAGGGCTTCGAAAATATTTTTATTTGGGGTAATTTGAAATAATTTTCTATAAATAACTCCGACGTCTTGCGGAAGCCCTACACATCGCGGATCACATCTTGGAAACCATTGGAATTTTACAGTATTGCAGAAAGTTAAACAAGGAGAAATCCTAGTCTACAAAGATGCTATATTTTTTAAGAAGATAAAAAAACTTCATGAAAAAAGTCCCCTAAGACTAACATGAAATTTAACATAGTAAAATATTCACATCTGTCCTAAATACAAAATTAATGAGGAAAAAAAGAAAATAGATTTAACATAAGTAAAAATAAAATAAAAAATAATGATAAGAAATAAATACAATTGGTGACAATATAATTAACTAATATCTAACGCTTTTTCTAAAACTAAAACAAAATGCACAACAAAAAACAACTACAAATGTACATTTATTTCAACTTACTTCAACACTTTTAAAAAACTGAAAGTATCGACTATCACCTAACAGTACAATTATTATTGACAGCTAGCGTCATTATGGGAAGTGAGAAGATGCTGTAACAAAAGGTATTTGAAAGTGAGAGGTTGCTCGACGGATGTTTGTTGGGAGAGAATTCCCAAAACTGGTGGAGCGGGATAGGAAGGAACGTTCATATGTTTTAGTTCTGTGGGAAGGGACATGTGGATGGTATAAACCGCAGAAGATCGTATATATAGGAAGGGTGCTGGGAGTTGATGGTTTGGTACGAAATATTTTACTTTTTAGCACGACACAAAATCTCTCAACAGCCAAGGCGATGGAAGGTGAATTTTCCAGCATTCTTGCTATAATATTTGATCCTTGGCCAAGAAATCATCGACAAAGATGAGAATAATCAGAGCGAGAAGACGAGCTAAGCCGCAGAAGACCCTGGGTAGAGAAGGAGCGACCCCAGAGGATCAAGATGAGGAGGCGGTGGTGGGTTTCAATAAGGACAGACTCGTGTCAAATATAGATTGACTCATTTCCTTCTAAATCGAGTCCTTTGATCGGGCGCCTCATTGCATTTATATAGAGTCCTGTCTTATTTATTTTCTCTTAACAGCGCCTTCAGGTTCCATAAGTCATCGTCGTCCGCAATCTTCTTCGCTCTATACGTATCCTCTTTGTGGCGCCGAATATACGTTATGTACAAAATGTGTGGGTTCGTGTGTATTTTATATATACAATTTAACAATAAATTTCTTAGACCTTTTTTATATTATCATTTTCCTACTTCTAGTGTCCGGTCTTTTTTCATTTTTTTTTTTTAAGACTTAGTTTAATAAACTGAGAAAAAAAAACTATGATATATATATATATATATATAGAAGTTAAGATTAAGAATGACTACTAATATAGAGCTTAATCCTATTTCTTGTAAATATAAACATGTTATAAAGTATAATTAGAATTAGAAGAAAGAATAAATCAGTTGTTATCTAGCAAGCATGAGTGTCATTTCTCCTCCCTATTTTCCTTTTTTTAAATATATTTCTCTCGGTTGAACTTAAGTTTTTATATATATATATATATATATATATATATATATATATATATATATATAATACTATTTGTGCAGAGAAGGATTATTAAGGTAATTTTGGGTGTCAATAAAATACCCCCATCATTTAATATATTCTCGGGCTTTGATGTAATGTAAAAAAAAATGGCAAAAAAATTATACATGGTCTCAATTATGAAGAAGCTGTATTGATGAGCTAGTCGGGAAGTTTTACCACCGTTTTTCTAAAAGACTGAAAAATTAATATAGCTTAGTTGTACCAAGACCAAAACATACCTGGACAACACACCAGACTTGTTATTCCATTGCTACTGTTTACAATAATATTCCTCCAAATTTTCCTACACAAATCTATAATTGTTATGTTTATTTATAATTGTTTATTATGTAATTTAATCTTGTATTTACTTAATTTTATATCTTGTATATGTGACTTATTATTCTTTATTGCTTTTGGTTTAGTCAATTACTGTTTATTACTGTGTACTGTTTCTTATAATTTTTTTTATTGATTTTTTTATTAATTAGGTATTATATAATTCAATTTTGTATTTTCATACCTTAATTTTATATCTTGTATATATGTATATATATTCCTTATAGCTTTTTAGCTTAGTTAATTACTGCTGCAGACTGTGTAGTGTTACTGTTTCTTTATAATTGTATGTTTATATTCCTTAACTATTATATTGTTTCTTAGTGTGTAGTGTGTTACTGTTTCTTTATACGAAATTGTGTTATATTATTTAAGTATTGTATTGTATCATACTGTGTACTGTGATACTGTTTGTTATTGTACTTTTATCGAATTGCCGCAGGTGATTTTTCCCACACATGGGAAAATGGGCCTTATTGGGATCGTGACTTCAACTTGCAATGTAAAATGTCTGTATTTAAACGAAGAAGTTTAAGGAGCAGTTAAGAAGCTAGAGTCGAAAATCCAATGCTCAGGAATCGGTTTTACGGCAAATTATCTAGAATAAAAATTGTAGGTCATTAAATTCGATGAACAATGGTTATTTCTAATGTTTTATTATTGGGTTGTTTCACGTGAAATGTCCGTTTTTATAGTTTCTTGTTTTCTTCCGAATGTTTACATATTTAAAGTAAACAGTTACTAATCCTCTACTTTTGTATTATAAACATTAGCTTCCCAATCAATTTTCCACTTTTTAGAATACCTCCAAATATGAACATTGGAAACATGCGATTTTCGAGTAATATTTATGTACGAGTTTAAACTCGGCCATTCAGCAACTGAGGCCGCTAGGAATATTTGCAAGGCGTTTAGGGAAGGGAGTGTTAATGGACGGACCATTCGCCGTTGGTTTGTTAAGTTTTCAGCTGAAAAACTTGCCCCGAGGAAGACCTCCGTCCATAATAGACAACGATGTCCTCAGACATACAGTAGAAGGAAACCCCTAACAAACAGTTAAAGGTCTCTCAGCACAACTAAATGCAAGTACATCTACCGTTTCCAGATATTTAAAGTGTATTGGGAAAGTAAAAAAGCTCGATACATGGACACCTCTACGAACTTCTTCCGCATCCACCATATTCTCCCGCCTTGTCTCCTACAGATTACCACCTGTTCAGGAATTTAGACAACTTCGTAAAAGGAAAACTGTTTGAAAATGATGATCAAGTGAAAAGTGCGTTTTCAGATTTTGTTTCACTTCAAAGCTCAGAGTTTTTCAGTTCGGGGATAAAAATGTTGGTGTCACGTTGGGAAAAATGTGTAGGAAAAGAAGTTAAATACTTTGAATAAAATTATCTTGTTTTAATATCGTATTTTAGTAAAAGTCCTTTACCTTGAAAACGGACATTTCATGTAACACAACCCAATAATTTGCTATTTTACTAAAGAATCATGTATCAAATGAAGCCGGACAAATTGAACTTTCTCTGTTCACTGTATATTATTCGTTAGGAACGAAGTTTCCTAAAAAAAAAGTTATTTTTCATTCATTCATTAATTTAAGGTTTATGTTCAATAAGTCGTCTAAAGCTGCCAATGGCTCCCTAATTATTAATTCTCTATTCTTTCGAAAAAAGCTTGCTATTAATGAAAATGCTATATTTTTGTTTATGTTCTGGAGAGCGTGTATAAAATAACAAATGTGAATAAAACGGTTTAGGGAGTAAAATGATTATTAATGCACTGAGTAGATTTTGCTTGTTCCACGGCTCCTCCTCTACGAAGATCATGGAAATGAAGAGGTTTGTAAAGAGATAGCGAGGTTCCCCGTAGTAATTGAAAGTGCCGGTACGAGGGGTGTTCTCTTCTCCTGATTTTGAAATATATGGCATATGTAAGTATTCGTATACTTATGAGTTATTAAATAGAGTGCAGACAATTTATTTTAGCCTTTCCTTGCATTTCGTTTTCTTAAAATTATTTTTTTTAACTAATATTAAAAAATTAAAATTGTTTAACTAATATTTATAATTCTATTTTCAAAATCACGTATTTTCCAGCCTTGTGGAAATATTCAGAAGTTATCATGGTGCTAAAACGAAATAAATCCTCTGACTTTTTAAATTCCTATAGCCCGATCAGCCTCCTTCGTTCTCAAAATTATTCGAAAAAATATTTCTTCATCGTTTAGATTCTCTTGAAATATTAAAGTTTATACCCAATCATAAGTTCGGTTTTAAAAAACATCATTCCACTATACAACAATCTCATCGATTAATTGATTTCATTTCAAATTAACTAGAGTCAAGTTTTCCTTGACATTAGTCAGGCTTTCGACAAGGTTTGGCACGATTACCTTGCAAACTGAAAATTTTACTTCCACCTACCTTCTATTTAATATTCCTTTCATACCAAACTCTCAGACATTCAGCAAATTAAGGCAGGTGTACCTCTGGGCAGTGTTTTAGGGCCAATATTGTTTAACATTTACATGTCAGATCTTCCCCAGCACAATGGGACTCTGTTATACATAACGACCTAAACATTCCATTTCAGCCACTGCAGAACAATACAATAACTTCACATACAATAACTTCAGACTAACATACAACACCAACCCTCTTACAGAAACATTAAAATGCTCTAAGAATCCTTACAGCCACCTAGTCTAGTTCTTTGTCTAGTTTGTTTTTCTAAATTATTATTATTAGAAGTTACCTGTTAATTTATTACTATTATTCTACTATTACTATTATTATTACTATTAGACTTCGCATAGGACATAGCAGACTCACACATCTCCATCTCATCCTCAGGCAGCCCGTACCAATGTGTGACTTGTGTAGAGTGCCTCTCTCAATAAAACACATAATTGAGAACTGCCCCAAATTCCATGTACAAATGGATAAACTTAACCTAGCTAGATCGTTGAGTGAGAGCTTGAAGGACTCTAGTTAAACAGTTAGTTCACTGATTAGGTTCGTCAAAGAATGTTCTCTGCTCCCGGAACTATAAGAAAAAAAAATAAATAAAGAAAGAAAAAAAAATAATAGTAGTAATAAAAAAAAAAATATATAAAAATAACAAATAAATAAAGAAAAAATTGGAATAAATTCACTAATTCAGAATGTGTCAACAAAAGAATAATAAAAAAAAATAAAAAAAAATAGAAGGAAAAATAAATAAATAAAGGTGCTAATAACCAAGAGGTTGAGCACCTACTCCAATACCCTACCCCTATTACTATTATTCATTTCTTTGTTATTTCTGTCGTTTTTTTGTTTATTTTTTTTTTTTTTTTTTACTCTAGGTACTAAAGTTTCATTTTTAATTTGTCTATTATTTGTAATAATATTCTGAAGGGACTTGTCCCAGAATAAATGAAGAATTTATTATTATATTATTATTATGAGTATACAGCTACCGTGTCCGAAGTGGGTAAACAGTAGTTGGGGTGTTTTAGATCAACAATTCTAGAAAAAAGTATCATCTTACTAATTCTGTTCAAAGGTTCGTGGGCATAGATTTTTTCCATAAATTAAAAAAAAAAAATATTTACAATTTTATTATTTTTCATACTTTGTCCATTCTGGATATTCCCGCCCACGCCTCAAGTAGTCCATTTCTGCGGCTAAGAGTTTTTCCATGAGGTTACTTTTCATTAGCAAATTTAAAAGATTAAATCCCACCGTATCCTTTAACAATATCCTACTTGCTCCTGTTGAACAGATTCGGTACTTAGGACTCCACCTCGACAAACGCCTAACATGGAATCCTCATACTAGACTGAAACGACAGGAAACTGCTCGTAGATACAGATTACTACAACACTTACTTGACAAACGCTCAAAACTTTCTAATTACTACAAAAAACTCATTTATATCACAATTATCAGGCCTATTTGGACCTATGGCATTGAGCTATGGGAGTCTACTAAACCATCGAATTCCTCTCGCATCCAAATCCTTCGTAAAATCCTCAATGCTCCTTACTTTGTTACTAATAAAATCATCCATAAAGACCTAAATATCCCATTTGTTGAAGACTTGGCCCGTTATAGATATACCTGTTTTCATTCCAAACTCCCTGCCCACTCAAACCCGCTTATCCGTGACCTCTCCTCTATATCTATTGCCGACAACCCACCGAGGCGCCTTAAAATAAGATGGTCAAGAGACCTCCTAACATAAGAAATTGGAGTGCTACCAATGGTTATGTTATCAATAGTTTCATCTCAGGACTACCAAGTGTACTAATCATATATAAAGCCTATTTACTTGTTGTATTTATTTAATATAGTTGTAAATTTCTTTAAATAAATAAAAAAAAAAAAAAGATTAAATAAATTAGTCTTGATACTACCTTTGGATTAATAGCATAGTTATTTAAATATAATACAGAAGTTTAGCAATATGTGCTAGAAACATGAAAAGTTCAATCAAGGTTATTTTACAATTTTTTAGTATGTAACTCTTAGCGTTATTTTCGTTTATTATTTCCCTGAATATAATGATTTATTCGTTTATAATGAACCTCAGTAATCGAAAATACAAAAAAAAAAAAAAAAAAAAAAAAAAAAAAAAAAAAAAAAAAAGCGCAGTTTTTCGTTTCATGAAGCGTAAAATTAAATTATGGAATACAAAAATTCTGTCCGTTGCTTTTATCAAAACTACTGGATCGATTATTTCGAAATTCAGCACTGAGTAAACGACAATGATCCTACCATCTCAATGGTAATGTTAGTCAATTAGTTTCAAAATGTCAGTTTTCCAACACCATTGCCATCAATCAACATTTTATTTCTTCAAAAAACGTTTCTGGGATGAAATATTTTTACAGTTTATAATATACAACGGAGGAGCCGGTGGCTGAGAGGCTAGTGCGCTAGTCTTTCATGATATAGGTTGTGAGTTCGAATCCCAGTCTCAGCGTGACTTTTATAAGGATGTAATTAAATAGGGATTCACTCACAGCCTCTCCCCCGGGTATATGAGACCCGGCAGCCGAATGGTGGCCACTCACAAAGGCGTAGGGAGTGTTGACCCTACACTACAAAATGCATCGAGAAACGAGAGTGTAATCTTCCAGGAGATTACATCGCAAGGACCAGGGCCTACACGGCCTGTCGCGCCACTGGAAGAAGAGGGTTGAACATTTTAAGAAATGTTTTTTGCCGGCTATGATCTAATTAATCATGTATAATCTTATGAATAAATATTAAAATTAAGTAATATAATCCCTAAAAGCTATATATTAAGAATAGTTTATTTTTGAGTTCACCTATTGGCGTAAAAAATGAATAAATCATTCATCATAAATATACGGTCAGGATATCCTACAATCTATATAAAATCCATCGGTATCGATGCTTTATAAATTTACTTATATATATATATATATATATATATATATATATATATATATATATATTAAGAAAATGAATAAACAAACGAGTTGTTTTAACGATGCCCTCAGAATCTAATTTTAACTTAGTTTTCCCTTTCAGCAATCGAAAGGAGAAAGTAAGTCCTTGTCTAAAACTCTTCCTGGCTTAGGAGTGTATTCTTTATAAGAGACCTCTCCTTCTAAAGGCAGGAAGTAGATAAAAACACAGGCAGAGAAGAAGAAAAGAGGGAGAAAGAGTAAAGTTTTTCCTTTCTGGAGTGCTATCTGGAGTGGGACAGGGGGAGCTCGGAGGAATTTGAATTGGGGGGAGGGGACGATTTGCATAGAGTCCGATAGGGACCTTAAGAGTATTTTCTTAAGACTTCTTTCTTCGCTTCTCCCGAAGTTAAAGCCGATATGCATTCATTAGGAGCCATATCCCGGGGAAGGCTAATCCCACTTTGACAAGAGCTCTTTACCTCCGAATCCCCCAACTTGTAAATGAGCTCCTATAAGCTCCCCTTAAATAGCTCGGTGATGAATATTTAAATATACAGATAGAGACAGTTTCTTCTGCCGGTGGCTTGTAATCTCTAGCCCTCGCCACCTTTCGGGTCCCTGCGAGCACTTAACGCACATTACAGAATATTTACATGCACACACCCCCTACGCACTCGAAGGAGTGAGCAAATGTTGGTGTGCTGAAAGGATTTCCTATATTCTTACCGTCCTAGTGATAAAAAATATTAATTTTATACACATAGTCATAAAAGGAGTAATATTACTATTTTAAAGGATATGCCCGATTTTCATATTTAGATAGATAGATAGATAACTGTTTTTTTTATTTTTTTATTTCGGCATACTACAACAAAAATATAACATATAAAAAAACATTAATAGAACTATGATCTTTTAGAGCCGACCTGTTCAATTTTACAATTTATAGAACAGTAACTATATAGGTATAAATATACAATACAATAGACAATAACAGTAAAACAATCTCACTCACTGATTCAACAATTTCATTATCAGGCTCAAAACAACAAAACAATAATAATAAACAATTTTATAGAATAGAATAGAATAGAATTTTATTTGTTTAAGATTAGTGATCAGCTGATGCGCCAGATGGTAACAGTCGCACTTAACTTCGTCTCTGAGATTTTTGATTTTTCAAAAGGATTTTCATCGATTCCAGTCTCGAAAAAGCTGCCAGCTTTTTGGATATCAACAGCAGTAAGGTTTGGAGTATTATTTCGGTAAGCAGAGTAATTTTTTTTTACCGCAAACAGTGAATGCAGAGTCAATAGGCTTGACACAAAGGGTAGCCATATTTCCTCATATCAGCTGATTGCTGGTATTGGGAATATATACTTATTACTTGTTTCCCTTTAACATTCTTATATTACTATCTTTTTTTTATATATGAAATGCGATATTTTCATCAAGTGATGTCTTCTAAAACGGCAAGTAAAAGATCAAGATCAGCAGGTTCAAATTCGTCTCCCACTAAACAAAGACCCCGTCGTGATAACAATAAGAAGTTACCAACACAAGCGAACCCTTCAAGTAACACTTTGAAATCTGAACCCCAGCCTGGCCCATCATCACAGGAGATGACAGAGGAATCTCCTTTTTTCACACCGAATCCATTTCAAATCCTCCATAGTGAAAAAGAAGACATGGAATCTGCCCCTACACCAAGGGAACCACCACCTCCCCCGATATTTGTCAAAAATATTAAAAATTTTCAACTTCTTTGTGCACAACTTAATAAATTAACCAACCCTGGTAGCTACTCATGTCTGAATAGAACAAATGACACTAAAATATCTCCGGATAGTGCTGAAACCTACAGGAAAGTAGTAAAATATCTGACAGACACCAAGGCCGAGTTCCATACTTATCAGCTACGCCAGGAGAGAGCACTGAGGGTTGTAATAAGAAACTTGCATCCCTCGACACCAACTGAAGTTATTAAAGAAGAACTGATGGAGATGGGATATAAGGTGCGCCAAGTCACCAACGTTTTGAAAGATAAAGTTCAACTTCCAATGTTTTTGTTGATCTAGAACCATCGACAGGAGTCGACAAAATCTACGATCTTAAACGACTGTACTACAGCTGTGTAAGAGTTGAGAAGCCCTACATGAAGAAGGATATAGTCCAATGCCATAATTGTCAGGCATATGGCCATACTAAATCTTATTGCCACCATATACCACGCTGTGTGAAATGCGGAGAAGAGCATAGGACAGGAGAATGCACTAAACCGAAGTCATCACCCGCAGTATGTGCTCATTGCCTCAAGGACCATCCAGCCAACTACAAGGGATGCCAAATATATAAAAATCTAAAGACCAGATTTCAAAAACCTCAAGAACCAGAAACAGCAAGAATAACAAGATCTAGAAGAGAACCATCTAAATTTGTAGATTCCAATGTCTCATTTGCCCACTTACTTGGAGGTGGGGACCAGAGTAATGAAGCCGAGGCCCTGCCTGAACAACGTTTACCTCAGCATAATCCACCTATTCCACAACAAACTATTCCGCAAAATTTTCCTATTCTTCAAAAAACTCCTCAACATCAAATTTCCCATATCCCTTCTCCATCAAACGCCACAGACCTTACCAGTCTCATGACATCCTTCATCTCCGAAATCAAATCCCTTGTTATGCCTCTAATATCACTCCTTACGAACCTTGTATCAAATCTCATTCCTGCCTTACAAAAACCATAAATGACCTCACCTAATTCCTTATCCATTCTCCTTTGGAATGCGAATGGTGTTAGAAATCACACTGACGAACTGACAGCGTTGTTGCAAGACAAAACAATTGACGTTGCACTTATTACTGAAACTAGACTAACCACTAAACAGCTTTTCAAAATACCGCAGTACATAACATACCGTACAGACCACCCAGACGGCAAAGCTCATGCCGGTTCTGCTATCATTGTCCACCAATCCCTCTCTCATCATTTACTTCCACTTCCTACCTATGATTTCCTGCAAGCCACAGCAATAGTAATCAAGACTTTTTCCTATCCGGTAACTATTACATCAGCATATTGCCCTCCCAAACACTCCATTTCCAACACCGAATTTTCATCCTTCCTGGATTCCTTAGGAAATCATTTTATTCTGGGTGGAGATCTAAACGCCAAGCACCAGCAGTGGGGTTCTAGAACCACGAATTCTCGTGGAAGAAATTTGCTGACTGCTCTGAATTCCCGAAATTTTAACCTCATACCTCCTGACTCCCCTACCTACTGGCCAACAGATCCTAACCGTAATCCAGATATCCTCGACTTCTTCATCCACAGCGGATTAGGCTCCCTGAACTATTCCGTAACTCGCCTTGATGAACTATCCTCTGACCATAGTCCACTGATCCTTAAAGTATCTCTAACTCCTATTCCGAAACCCATTCCACCATCATTTATCCGAGGCCCTGTAAACTGGAACCTCTTCCGCCAAATCCTCACCGATAATATTGACCTCAGTGTGACCCTCAAAAAACCGGATGACCTTGATGATTCCGTCTACTCGTTTACAACCGCCATTCAGCAAGCTGTCTGGACTGCCTCCTCTCCTAAGCACTCCAATAGCACTCCTCAGCAAAACCATTTACCTCAACACCTAGCTGACCTCATCCATGCAAAACGCCGAGCCAGATCATTATGGCAAAGAACCCGACACCCAACAGATCGCCGCTCCTATAACTTTTATTGTAGGCAATTAAAGCGGGAGTTGGCGACCTTCCGTTCCCAGTCCTTTAATTCCTACCTCTCCTCTCTATCAGCTCGAGATAATTCCCTGTGGAATGTGACCAAAAAGATCCTAAAATACCATAAAGTTTCCCATCCTCTCCGGCGTGGTGATGACTCCTGGGCTGCGTCTGATGAAGATAAAGCCGAGGAATTCGCCACACACCTCTCCAAAGTATTCACTCCTCACCCGGAATCCAACAGAAATCATACCACAACAGTTCAAGAATTCCTTTTCTCACCAATACCTCTTTCCCTACCTCCTAAAGCTATTAATCCATCTGAAGTGAAATATCTTCTTCAAAAACTGACCCTTCGTAAATCTCCTGGACACGATCTCCTTACCCCCCAGATCCTGCGACAACTTCCCCAGAAAGCCATTATTTTTCTTACATACATCTACAACTGCATCCTTCGCACCACCTATTTTCCTCTCTTATGGAAACATTCCACAATCATTCTATTCCTAAAACCAGGTAAACCTTCCAGTAACACTTCATCCTACAGACCTATAAGTCTACTCCCCATCCTCTCAAAAATCTTCGAAAAGCTCCTTCTAAAACGAATCCTGCCTATGTTAGAATCTCACAACCTTCCTTCCCACCAGTTTGGTTTCCGTTCTCATCATTCCACTGTTCAACAAGGACTCCGAGTTGTAGACCATATTTCCTCAGCCCTCGAATGTAAAGAGTATTGTTCTGGTGCGTTTCTGGACATAGCGCAAGCTTTTGACCGGGTATGGCACGCTGGATTACTCTTCAAGCTTAAGACGCATTTACCCCAGTCTCTCTACCTCATTCTAAGATCCTATCTCTCAAACCGCTCCTTCCAAGTACGCTGTGGTGTAGAATTTTCCAACTTTTATCCCGTTGAGGCCGGTGTTCCTCAGGGCAGCGTCCTGGGACCCGTTCTCTACATCCTTTACACCGCTGATATTCCTAATCATCCTGACACCTTTCTGGCAACATTTGCAGATGACACCGCCATCCTATCATCCAGTTCCGATCCCGAAACTGCATCCTTAATCCTGCAAAGACACCTTTGTCTTATCGAAGACTGGTGTGGTGCTTGGCGCATAAAGGTGAACGAGGCCAAATGCAAACATGTAACCTTCACTCTTCGACGAAACTCCTGTCCGCCAGTTTACTTCAATTCCATTCCTATTCCTCCTTCAGATACAGTCCGCTATCATGGCTTACTACTAGACAAAAGACTGACGTGGAACCCACATACAAGACTTAAAAGAAAAGAACTCAATCGACGATTCGGACAGTTATACAGACTGTTAAACAGAAAATCTGAACTTACAGTTGACAACAAATTATTAATTTATAAGACAATACTGAAGCCCATCTGGACCTACGGACTTGAACTGTGGGGGACAGCTAAACGTTCTAACATCAAACGCATTCAATCCTTTCAATCCAAAGTCCTCCGAATAATAGTAAATGCTCCTTATTATGTATCCAACTATACCTTGCACCACGACCTTAATGTTCCATTTATTTCAGACCTAATTCCATCCAAATTTTTCAAATTCCATCAGAACCTCATTCATCATCCTAATCCTTTAGCACGATCCCTATCCAGCTCCACTCATCCATACAACCCACCTAGAAGGTTGAAACGGCAGTGGCCCCGAGATATATTGTAAATACATATGCTGGAGTTCTGACACTGGTCAGATTCTCCTCTCAAGTGCGGTGTGATTGTGGCTATGGCGCCCTCACTTAGCTTCCGCTGGCTCTCACCAGTGATGCGGCTGAGAGGGAGGCGCTGGGATCCTTTGGGCTCTGCTTGTCCTTCCACACGTGGGGGGACAAGCCCCGTCCGGGGTTCCCGAGCTGATTGTAAATATTGTACATAGGTATGAATGTGACATGTTTTGTTTATTTATTTGTTAACTTCATTTATTTGTATTTATTTTGTCTACTTAATTTTGTTATTGTATACGTTTACTTATTTTGATTTTATTTTATGTAATTTGACTTTCCTTTTGTTTATATTGTAAATATTGTATGAATGAGATCCTGTAGCACTATTATTATTGTCTATTATGACAAATTGTAATATATACGAATAAAAAAAAAAAAAAAAAAAAAAATTTGTTTAAGATTTACATTCTTGTACAAATCAATTCAAATTATAAATCTCTTCAATTGCCAACATGAGTCTAGTTAATAATAAATGTCCATATATTCGGCTCTTGAGAAAAACTTGAAAAATAATAATAGTAAACTATTTAAATAATACATTTTATCATTTAATTGATACATAATAGAAAAACGATAAAACATAAAAAACAAACAAAAACAATTAACAACTTGAAAAACAAACTGAAAACATTTGCCGTACAATGAAAAATAATAAACAGTTAACCTTAGATAACTAGACACTTAATTGGTGTGTGGACCTTCAGAGTTCAAGGTATCTAGGGTATAACATGCTGACTTAGTAAACCAGAAAATGTTGTTCAGTTTTTCAATATAGTCTATTTGAAGAATTTTTTTAATATTATGGTCATCACTGGATCCTGATAAAAATGGTTGTAAATATCTCTCTCTGTCTTTTATAAGCTTTTCACAGTAGAGAAGGACGTGAAATAGGCTGTTCAAGATAAACTGACCACAGAAAGTGCAGGTTTCTTGTGCTTTGAAGATGAACAGTTTGGTTTTTCCATAAAGTGTGGTACGTTCTGGGCTCAAAATTCTTAACTGGCTCAATGATCCTATTTTTTTTTTATGTTGGCTGTATATGTCAGATAGGTATCTGGGCTGGAGATATTGAAGCTGGAGATTGTTCTATATATGGGGTAATGGTTAGAATTGAGAGATCGGTGGATGTCTATTGAAAGGTTATGATTTTTTATCTTTTCCATTATTGCATCTCTGCACTTTAATAATCCATTCGGGCACAATACACTGAATTCTTCTTCACAGTCATATTGAGCAGCCATCGATCTAACTTGTGAGACCCAGTTAAACTTTATATCAGGGTTCCTTGCATGCAGCGAAATCAGTCTGTAATAATAAACAATTTTATATATATATATATATATATATATATTTATAATTTTTAAATATAGTTAAATTCTTTTATAAGTTTATATCTGTAAGGCCAAGCTATTTTACAATATTTATACACAGCCATCCAGTTCTGTCCATTAAGATAGTTTATTACTTCATCGGTGTTTAAATAATTCTTTCCGAAACACTTTATTATAATTTCAGATAAAATGGGGCATGTGGCGAGGAAATGAAACGTATTTTCTACTTCTTTTCTATTACAAAGAGAGCAAATCACATTGTCATTTGAGCAAAATCTATTATAGTGGAGGTATACCAATTCACATCTAACTTAAAATATCCATTTCGCCCGATTAAAACTTAATTTGGTATCAATAAATATTAGACCATAGTCATAGTCTAAATTTTTATATACAAACATTTTTGTTGACACTACAGCCCTTTGTAAACATTTTGATCTATAAATACCTGTCAGAGATTCCCTAAATTGCTGTAAGATTAGAGCCCAGTTATATTTGTTGTTAAGTTGAATGTCAATAGAAATATTATGTTTTTCAGCCAGTTCTCTTATATCTTTAATCCAGAAAATATTTTGTTTGATTACTTCTTCATTTATGATATATGGCAGTCGATTGTTTGGCAGATTTTTAACTATTTTAACTATTTAGTTATTTTGTATTTTTAATGTTTCTATGAGCATTGGAACTATTTTTGTTTCGATGTGCAGCAGGTATGACGGTGTGGCTTGTGGTAGGCTAAATAATTTATATTCATATTTTAAGGACTGTTTTTTATTTTTTTTTTAATTTAAGTTAAAGTCGCCATTCTCTTTGAAAGGATTCTTAACAATTAACATTTATAGTAACCAGGATACGGTTCAAAATGGAAGAGAACCACCATTTTTGACTCGATTCTCCTCTTAAAAGGATACGAATCGAAATAAATCACTGGTAACTAGGATTACCACACTAAAAAGGACACTTTTTAATGTAGAAACTCTCTTCCCGATGCAAGAATCGGTCCGAGCTAACGTAAGTCTAACTGTTTATATTACGGAGGGTTTGGTGGGTTACGCCCGAAAAGGACTTATTTTACTATGTCAAAAGATATGAGTAATAGCACAAAGCCGCAAACATCCCGACTTGGCCATTGCCAAAAGTCTATTATACGGAGTTTTATTTACAGAAGTTCTGTATGCCACTGCCATTTCTGATTGATAAACAGATGGAGTTGGGAAGGGATTGAACTAAAAATTATGATGGTTCTGATAAAATTTAAAATATTTGGCTGGTATCAGGGCCAACATTATTGGAGTTTTAGGGTCATGGTGAAGGGTATTGTTGGTGACATAATAAGGAGTATTAGACATGATATGAAATAAATTGGATTGAAATGATTTAGTATCAAACGATAATAAAAATAGTGAAAAATGTTGATCACGCATCACATTACTTTTACCAACTTAATTATTGAAATAAATTCAAAAAGTTAAAAGTCAACTTCCATGTAACATTTATTTTAGTTTAAGATTACTAATTCATATGCTAGATTACCAAAAATTTTTTTTCATATAAATAAATAGTTTATTCTATATTAAATATTTACCTGAAACAAAAAAAAAAATTGTTTGTTTATTCATTTAACGTCACTTTATACTGATGTTTGCTACTAAGTGGATGATGTAACTGTGGGAGTCCTAAATCTTGCATATCCAAGTTTAATTAAGTTAGATATTTAAAGAGTACCTAACATCGTTGTCAACTGTAAGCTGAGATATTAAGAAATATAAAAAAAAATAAATTAAAAAAAAATGTTATGTTTTCAGATTTTCACATTTCAATTGTTTTTTATTTCATTTTAAGTGAACCATTAATTTTTCCAGCAGTATTTTAATACTTTTGGACTTAATTGTCTCATAAAAATCTTAATGTAATTTAATATAAGTATATATATAATATAATATAATATAATATATATATATATGCTTATCTGATTTTTCTAATAACTAAATATAGTCGATTGGTTCAATGTTAATATAAATACGTTTAAAATATTTCCGCATAGATCACTTACCTCATCATCCAAAACACCCTATTACACGCATATATTATTATATAACATGTAGATAAATAACAACATAATATGTGAGTAAATTTATAAATACAATGTATAAGCACCGAAACTGAAGGATTTTATAAATATTGCAGGATACTATAACAAAACATAATTAATTTTGTTGACGCCAATAGGCGAACTCAAAAATAAAACATTCTTAATATATAACTTTTAGTGATTATATTTTCCTTAATTCTTATATTTATACAGAAGATGATTTATGATTAATTAGACCGTAGCCGTCAGAAAAACATTTCATAAAATGTTCACAAGTTAAATACAATTTTATTTTTAACTGAAAGCTAAGTTAAAAAGTATGGAAGATAGTAGTTTCAATGAAATAATAGTTATATATATATTGTTCATTGATACATATATTACAAGCTATTACAATATTGTGCGATAAGTTACAATATTCTGTGTAACATTCGCAGCACAAAAATATTAATAATAAAAATAAATTGCAGAATAGAATAAAAATGAATCATAAAAATATATACGTCGAAATAACAAAAATAAAAAAAAATTTGTAGATAGATAAACCCCAGAAAACGTTTTTTGAAGAAATAAAATGTTGATTGATGGCACTGGTATTGGAAAACTGCCATTTTGAAACTAATTGACTAGCACTACCATTGAGATGGTAGGATCATTGTCGTGTAGTACTCAGTGCTGAATTTCGAAATAATCGATCCAGTAGTTTTGTGATAAAAGCCTCGGAAGGCATAGGGGGGAACGGACAGAATTTTTGTATTCCATAATTTAATTTTACGCGTCATAAAACGTGAAACTTCATTTTTATTTTATTTTTTTTTTTTTTTTTTTTTATGTATTGTCGATTACTGAGGTTCATTATTGGAAATAATAAACGAAAATAACGCTAAGAGTCACATACTAAAAAATTGTAAAATAACCTTGATTGAACTTTTCAAGTTTCTAGCACATATTGCTAAACTTCAGAAGGTAAATTTCTATCAAATCAAACCAAAAGATAATGTTTTGAAATAGTCTGTGCAGAAATAAATACTAAAAAGAAAAAAGATTCTTTAAAGGCAGAAAAGATCTATAGCAGACAAAATGTGGCGCCCAGACAGGTTCGCATGACTAGTCCTATCTCTTAGAACTGACCGAATCAATAGCAACTGTCTACGGCTAATATTCCGCCTCTCTTTTGATTAATGTCTGTTGTTTCCCGCGGTCAGGCGATTTTTTGATGGATCGACTCCTGTTCTTGGAGGGGAACTCTCGGGGTCACGAAGGGTTTCGTTTTAAAGGAAGGTATGTTTAGCAACAGAGAAACAAATATCGAAACCGGATGAATTTCGAAAATCAATTGTTTGTTTGTTTGTTTATTTGTTTAACGTCACTTTTATGCTACTATGGCTAATCGGACTATGCTACAGTGGTGGTTCTAAATTTTGCCTATCCAGGTTTTATTAGGATAGGGATTTTTAACGAATACCTGACATCGCACAGGCTCGGGACCTCCTTTTAACGTCCCCTCCGAAGGAATTACTCCCGTTAAAAAATCCTAGGACCACCCGCGGGTTTGAACCCGCGACCATTGGTATAGAAAGCTGTTATGCTAACCACTACGCTATGGGTGACCTTTCGAAAAGCAATTTCTTGATAAATAATAATAAAAACTCTGCAAATTATTTTATAATGGTTCTTCATTTCCATAATTATATTCCGGTGTAACTATTTAGGTAGCTGTGTAGGATATCAACTTTGATGTATAGCAATAAAATAATCATAGATGAACCGAAAGTTTGAAACGATGTATCTCGTTTATTTCCCAACATATTTAAATTATTGCTTTTATGTTTCACTGGAAATTTCAGTCTCTGACCAACGGAAAATAGTATTTAAAATAATTTCGTTATGTTCACCACTGTATTTTGATACCGAAATTTTTTTTTTCTCTACATCTGATAATAACTGATTTAGAGGAGTAAATCATCTACTATATCTACCATATAAATATTATATATATCATTGTTAAAATGATTAATCACGGTAAACTGATTCTAAAACTCTTCACTTCTTTTTCTGGATTTTCAAAAATGGCTGAATTATGGACGTACGTACAAGTAAAATTTCAATTGTTTTTCTTTTTTTTTTTTTTTCTTTTTTTTTTTGATTTATGTTATATCGTGGTGTACTGATTCTAAAACTTGTGTGGCATGTTTTTCTATATCTTCAACTATAAGATGGCATTCGGTTTGATGAGGTGTAATAGATATAATAGCTTCTAAGCGATATAATAGCTTGTGTTTAATGACTGGTGATTGGTACTGCACAATCACTAAAAAATATCCATTTTATAACATTTTGAAAATAAGGAGCTTAAAAAGCAGATGTTTCGTAGAAGAAAATGACCAATATTTGGTTTCTTTATGAGTATTTAAATAAATAACCTCTTATATAAGTTTTAATTTTTTTTTATTTATTTATTTATAGTAATTTACAACTGTACTAAAGAATACAATAAGTAAATGTGTAGTATGAAAATATCTTGAGAAAGAACTACTCAGTAGTAGCACTTCACTAACTATTTTAAGACAGTATGTCCCGAGGCCACCTTCTTTTCAGTCGCCTTGGAAGGTTATCAGGGATATCTGAGGAAGATAAGTTACGGACAAGTGGGTTTGTATGGGCAGGAAGTTTAGAATGGAAAGAGGAGTATCTATCACGGCCTATGTATGCAACAAATGGGATGTTTAGGTCATTATGGAGGAGTTAATTTGTGACAAAATGAGGGGCATTCAGGATTTTGAGAAGGATTTTGGATTGTAAGGATTGGGATGCGGGAGGAATGAGATGGTTTAGTAGAGCCCCAAAGCTCGATTCCATATGTCCAAATAGGTCTGATAATTGTGATGTAGATGAGTCTTTTGTAATATACTGGAAGTTTTGAACGTTTGTCTAGTAAGTGTTGTAGTAGTCGGTATCTACGGGCAGTTTCTTGTCGTTTAAGTCGCGTATGGGGATTCCATGTAAGACGTTTTGTCAAGATGGAGACCCAGGTATCGGATTTGTTCTACAGAAGTAAGGGTAATGTTATTAAAGGATACTGGGGGGCAGGAAGTCATCGGTTTGCGACGAAGGGTAAAGGTAGATTTGGTGGGATTTGTTGGGATTTATTTTAATCCTCCGATTTTGACACCATTCTTCAATGGCTGTGATGTGGGACTGAAGGGTTTGGGATGCAGTAGTTGGATTATTATGGACGGATAAGACACACGTGTCATCAGCATAAGTATTGAGGACAGTGCAAGGATGGAGTGGAATGTCAGCTGTATAAAGGGAGTAGAGGATAGGAACTAAGATACTACCTTGAGGCACTCCAGCAGATAGGGAAAATGTGGATGAGTATGAAAAGTTATGGTTTACCTTAAAGGTTCTGCCAGTAAGATAGGAACGCATTAATAGGAAATATGTAGGGGTGAGGAATTGACGTAGTTTGTAAAGCAGTCAGTCCCTGGTACCAGAACTTTTAAATTTTAGATTTTTTTTGTATTCACTTAACGTCATTTTATGTTTCTCGACAGGACGATATTAATGTGAAAGCAATAAAATTTCTTATACAGGTATTTTTAATAATAAATTCTTTATTTATTCTGAGATAAGTTTCTTTAGAATAATATTATAGAAAAATTAATATTTTTATACTACAGATTTCGGTAGGGGTATTTCGCGTAGTGTTACGTTATAACCCGGAAAAAGTCTAAATATATATCTTATATTTTGGATTTAAGGGGTGCTTGTTATTGAAATGATGGTATGAAGGGGTCCGCAAAAAAAAAATGTTAGAGACTACTAGATTAGGTAAAGATATATTGAAAAATCTGCCTTAATTTTAGTGTTTCACAATATGATGCGGGACCAAACAGGACCGCAACTTGCAGAGTGTATTAAAGCAACCCTAGTATTTCAACTTCGCCCACATATCTCTCTTTCCTAACCCATTTTTTTTTTTTTTTTTCTTCTTTTTCATTTCCCTGGAAAGGGACAATCTCTCTCGAGATATACGGACCCGGAGATGAAACTCTGGTCCATGGGCTTGGCCAATATGGGACCTAAATTTTACCTCTTTCCAGGGTAAAATGGCCGCTCCGACCAATGGTAGATATCGTACCCCGGACGGTTCGAGGGGGTGGGACCCAAGAAAAAGAAGTCCGACCGGGGGTGGGGGTTGCCACACCCACTCCAGCTCCGCCCCCACCACACCCCCGGGTCAGGTGATCCAATATATAAATATTAGAGGATATATAATATTAACAATTAATCCCTGTACAATATATAAGTATGAGGAACTCGACGATTTGACTATCCGGGCCACGAGGTCAGCCCCTTCTGAAGCGCCTGTTTCTTTCGGTTAATGCGATTCAACACATTAAACTCCCCCAAGCGCCCCCCTTCCCTTTTAGAATTTTGATTTCGGCGGTGAGAGCCCTCGTAGGTGAGTGCGGGAGTCCTTCTGCCCCGGTATAGGCTTTCAGAAATATTGTAGAGTTATCGAATTTTCGCGTTCCCCGAGGCCTGCATTCACAATGAGCCCGCCTGGAAATATTACATAATTCATCAAGTCTCCGGCTACAACAGCAACGTTTATGTCTTGCCTTGAAAGTGTTTTATAAATGGGAGTTTATTTTGAAAAAATTATATAATATATACTAAACCCATTTTTTTTTCTGATGTACTGTTTTACGTATAAATAATTATATAACAAAATATTCAAAATTGAAAAAAAAAATGTTGGCATTGATAAAAATATATACAAACCCAAAACCAGATTTTAAAAATAAATAATTAATGCAATTGAAAATACATGACTTTCTTAATTTCATAAGTATCAATAATGCACAGTAAAGTAATTATTTTATGCAAACAAGGTTACGATGTTCTATGAGCACGAAAACACAAAGTCGTACGAGACTGAAATTTCATATTTAGGAGAACTTTACGCCAGATATGTTACAGCAGCTTTTTCATTAAAATCGGCTGACTAGAAGTTGTACTTAATACTATTCATTTTTCAACTTTTTACAATTTATTCAAAAACATTTTAAACGATTTTGATCAAACTCTATATATCGATGTAAAATTTAATTTCAGCTTGATGATAAATTCATTAAGTTTGAAATAGTCTGACACGGCTAAAATTTTGATTTTTTTTTTTCCTTTAAGTATCTTTAATTTTGTAGATTTAAAAAAAATTAACCATTTCATCTTATCACCATTGATAAAAAACAGGTAAATATATAAGTTGAACGAATTCGATGTCCAAATGAAGGAGACAACTGAAAAAAATATTTGTTTAAAGCATTTTTTTATTTTTGAACATAAGAACAGTAGTATAGATGTATAATATACTGTTGGAAAGTTAGAGATTTTAGAAAAAAAAAAATATTTCATACACAAGCTTGTAAAAGTTCGTAAAGAATGATGAAAAGCCGATGAAACTTAACTGATTATTTTAGATAATAACATAATAGATTTTTTAATGAAACATATGTTTCTATAGAAATTCCATTAAATTAATTCTTTAATAGTTTTATTTTATTTTATCTGTACACACGGTGAGAAATAGGGTATGTGTAGGTGAGGTGAAATGGCGACATTCACATCGTTGAGCGCACTGGAAAGTTGGTGGAAGTAAATATCGTGATAGTTGATGTACTATATCACACATTCATCTACTTTCCATAACCATAATTAATAAAATAAATTGCTAATTATGCAAGTGGAGCAAATTTGTTAACAACTAATGGCGAAAAGCGCAAAGATATGCAATTTTTATGTTTTTGAACATAAGAATAGTAATATAGATGTATACTAAACCGTTTGAAAGCTAATGATTTTAGAAAAAATATTACGTAATACACAAGGTAAAACGGAATCGTAAAAGTTAATGGAGAGTAATGAAAAGCCAATAAAACTAACTGACCGTTATAGATAAAAGTCTGGTGCGCGCAACACACGACTTTCACTTACATCTGTTATTATTGGGTTGATGCAAAATTAATGCAGGTTTTTAGTAGGTATTGTAAATACGCCATATCTTTACTTTAACCATATATATTTAATCAAAATAATTTCCATCTGAATCAATGCACTTTTGCCAACGTTCAACAAGCTTTCTTATTCCACCAGAAAAAAAAATCCGAATCCCTGGACTCAATGAAATCACGAAAAGAATTTTCAATGTCGTCCTGGTTTTGAAAATTTTTCTCCCTCAAAAAGTTGTCCAGATGCCTGAAAAAGTGGAAGTCTGTAGGAGAGAGGTCAGGTGAATAAGGCGGATGTTGGAGAACTTCGTAGCCCAACTCGTGCAGTCGTCGAAGCGTTGGTTGTGCAACGTGTGGTCTGGCGTTATCGTGGAGCAGGATCGGCCCCTTCCGATTCATCAATGCTGGGCAAAGACGTTGCAATTTTTGAGTTCCGAGTTCCGCCGCCATTTCTCGTGTGGTTTTGGTTGGGTCTTCTTCCACTTTTGACCTCAGCTGGTCGTTGTCCAGAGCAAGATGACGGCCCCGACCTTCCTTGTCTTCGAGGTCGAAATCTCCTCTGCGAAACTTCTGGAACCAACGCTGCACCGTGCACTCATTAATAGCCCCCTGACCCCACACTTCATTAATATTACGAGCCGTTTGCGCATCGCTTCGCCCTAATTTAAATTCGTAAAAATAAATTTGACGAAAATCGCACTTTGACATTTTCGATTAAAGACCTTTGAACACACTGTACAAAACGATTTTACTAAACGAATTCATGGTGAAAGAGAGGGTATTAGATAAGGTTTGTTTTGGTATAATAATGATCAATGTTAGGATTAGCTTTGTTTACACAATTGGAATTAAGATATTGCAATAGAGGAAACCTGCATTAATTTTGCATCAACCCAATAATATCAATTTAAGAATTTTTAAACAAATTTAGAAACGAAAATAAATTGTTAAAGAATCATTTACATTTGATTTTTATAGAAACATAGTTTTATTAAATAATATGTTATATTGTAATATTATCTATGAGATTCAGTATGATTTTTTTTTTTTTTCATCACTGTGTTAAAACAACTTGGAGCGTTCGGCGATGACAGAGCAGTCCAGTGACCAAGCGGCGAAACAATTGCATTAAAAAAATATTTTTTCAGTTTTCTCCTTTAGTTGGATACCGAATTCGTTCAACTTATATAGTTACCTGTTTTTTATCAATGGTAATAAGATGATATGCTTATTTTGATAGAATATACAAAATTAAAGGTACTTTAGAGGAAGAAAATTTAAAATATCTGCATTTAAGCCACTCAAACTATTTCAATCAGAATGAAACCTACATGATATTAAACCCCATTACATTTTTTACCGGTCAGCTGATTTTAGTGAAAATGTTGTAACATCTCGGACGTATAGTAGTCTTAAATATGAAATTTCAGTTCCTTACGACTTTTCGTTTTTGCGCTAGAGTTACTACACACACGGACACGGACACTCAGACACACAGACCTTTTTTCGGGTCTTGGTTATTTGGACTCAGGGGACCCTTAAACGTGTAGTTCCGTTGAAAACTGAAATTCGAAAATTTTAACGATCCCAATACTTTCCCTTACTATATATTTCAGACTTAGGTAAATGAAAGTAAAAAGATAATAGGTTGTTTAATAAAACACGTGTTTCTGTCGTAACTTTCTAAAATTAATTTTTTGTTACCTTCACTTACTATATATAGTAAGGGAAAGTATTGCGATCGTGAAAATTTTCGAATTCCAGTTTTCAACGGAAATACACATTTTAGGGTCCCCTGAGTCCAAATAACCAAGTCCCGAAAAAAGGTCTGTGTGTGTGTGTATGGTAACTTCCGGGCGAAAACGACAAGTCCTATGAAACTGATATTTCATATTTAAGACAACAATACGCCCGAGATGTTACCAAACCTTTTTCATTAAATCAGCTGACCGGAAGATGTACTTTATACCATGCATTTTTGCACCTTTCTTCGATTTTCTCGAAAACGGTTCCGACGATTTTGATTAAACTCGCTATATCGATGTAAAGTTTAATGGGCTTTAATATCATTTAGGTTTCATTCGGATAAAAATGGTCTGACAGTGCTTAAATGCCGATATTTTATATTTTCTTTCTCTAAAGTACCTTTGATTTTGTTGATCCTATAAAAATAACTATATTATCTTGTTACCACTGATGAAAGACATGTAAATATATAAATTGAATGAATTCGATACCCAACTAAAGGAGAATACTGAAAAAATATTTTTTTTTGTTGCAATTTTTTGTTTTTTAGCATAAGAGTAGTAATATACATGTATGATATAACGTTGGAAAGCTAAAGATTTTAGGAAAAATATTATCTTATACTTAAGCTTTTAAAAGTTAATAGAGAGTGATGAAAAGCAGATAAAACTACCTGATTATTTTAGATAATAATATAATAGATTTTTTAATAAAACACATATTTCTATATAAATTAGAATTAATTAATTATTTAATAGTTTCACGTATTTTTATCTTATTAACTTATTTGAAAATTCTTTCATTGATTTTAAAATGGAGGTAAGTGAAAGTCGTGAGCACCAGATTTTTTATGATTATTTTTCTCAATCAATGTTTACCTTATAATATCTTCTACCTAACATAAACGTCATTATCGTGGCGGCTTGGATTAATTTATATCGTGCTAAAGACAACTAACAAAGATCTGACCAGATCCTCGCCGCTAAGACAGGCACGATAGCAATCTGGTGTACCATGGCACACGTGGTAGTGACAGCTAGCAGACCAGATACCTCAGACCTCGTACCACAGACCACACAGCCCAAGATATGCCGGCTCACACCATCTGCTGCGGGGTGCTGTAGCATTATTGCTTACATTATCCCCAACCCTTTCTCGTTCCCTTCTCTTCCTAGCAGGTGAGATTGCTTTGTCGCGCCAACTTCATCTTGAAGTATTACGAAATCTACATATTATATTATATCTTGTATTATTCAATTTAGAAATAAAAATATGATGCGGTCATCACACGGCTTTTACTTACCTCCGTTTTAAAAATCAATGAAAGGAATTTTCAAATAAAGTTAGAGATAAAAATACGTGAAATTACTAAGGAATTAATCAAATTGAATTTCTATAGAAACATGTGTTTTATTAAAAAATCTATTATATTATTATCTTAAATAATCAGTAAGTTTTATCTTCTTTTCATCACTCTCCATTAACTTTTAAAAGCTTGTGTATGAGATGATATTTTTTCTAAAATCTTTAGCTTTTCAACGGTATATCATACATGTATATTTATATTCTTATGTTCAAAAATAAAAAATTGCATTAAAAAAATATTTTTTCTGTTTTCTCCTTTAGTTGGGTATCAAATTTATTCAATTTATATATTTACCAGTTTTTCATCAGCGTTAACAAGATAATCTAGTTATTATTATTGAATCTACAAAATTAAAGGTACTTTAGGGGAAGAAAATTTAAAATATCGGCATTTAAGCCCTGTCAGACCATTTTTATCCAAATAAAACCTACATGATATTAAAGCCCGTTAAATTGTACATCGATATAGCGAGTTTAATCAAAATCGTCGGAACAATTTTTGAGAAAATCTAATAAAGGTGCAAAATGCATAGTATAAAGTGCCTCTTCTGGTAAGCTCATTTTGATGAAAAAAGTTTTGTCACGTCTGGGGCGTATAGTTGGTATAAACCACACACACACACACACACACAGACCTTTTTGCGGGACTTGGTTATTTGGACTCAGGGGACCCTAAAACGTGTATTTCCGTTGAAAACTGGAATTCGAAAATTTTCACGATCGCAATACTTTCCCTTACTATATATAGTAAGTGAAAGTTATACAACTATTAAAGAATTAATTTATTTTGAAGAAACATGTGTTTTATTAAAAATTCTATTCTACTAAAATCATTAGTTTTCCAACGGTACACATGTATTACAGTTTTTTATGTTTAAAAACAAAAAATTCCATTAAAAAATATTATTTCAGTTTTTTTCTTTCAGTTGGATATCGAATTCATTCAATTTATATATTTAACTGTTTTTCATCAATGGTAGCAAGATGATATATTTATTTTTATAGAATCTACAAAATTAGCCTTCCAACGGTACACATGTATTACAGTTCTTATTTTCAAAAACAAAAAATTGCATTAAAAAAGTATTGTTTCAGTTTTTTTCTTTTAGTTGGGTATCTAATTAATTATATTTACATATTTTCCCGTTTTTTATCAATGCTAATAATATGAAGTTCCAAATTTCTTGAAATATAAAAAAATTAAAGGTACTTTAGAGGAAGAAAATTTAAAATATCCGCATTTAAGCCATGTCAGACTATTTTGATCAGAATAAAACCTACATGATATTAAAGCCCATTAAATTTTACATCGATAAATTTTCGTTTTCCCCTGGAGTTACCACACACACACACACATTTTTACTGGACTTGGTTATTTGGACTCAGTGGACCTAAAACTTGTATTTCTGTTGAATCTGAAATTTGAAAATTTTCACGAGCAATACTTTCCCTTACTATATATTTCATATATAGGTAAGTGAAAGTAAAAACTTACAGTTATTAATAAAGTTTGGATAATTGTAAAGTCGACCAATTCTATCCCTGCTAACTCTGTTAGCTACTACAATGGAGAATTGAGACGTTGATTTCCAAAAGGTACTAAAGGACATTTTTTACGAAATTGATTTTTTGACATATTTATATTCTCCTCATTGAGTTTTATCTAAATCTTAAATTTGATTGTATTTAATGAACACTCATGTCCTTTAATAACATGATTTAGAAATGCTATTAATTTCTTAAGATACTTTTTACACATTTATTTTCATTCCAAATCATAACAGAACATTTCATTTCATAACTTTAATATGGTTTTATTAATATAGTAAAGAAATAATTCTAGATTTTAATGCGAAAAGTATTAAATTAGCAGGTTTAATAATATAGTAATGAGAGATTTTCGCGCTTCCTGTAAAATTCCCCAGAATGGATATGTACCTTTTGGAAATCAACGTCTCAATTATTGTAAGAGATAAAGTAGGGCGTCTCATCAAAATAAAGCTAATTAAAGAAAATAGCTTGATTATGAAAACAATAAAAAAAAAAAAAAAAAATAGGTTTATAGCAACAAACGATAAAAAAAAAATAGGTTTATAGCAACAAACGATAAAAAAAAAATAGTCTGGGATCCTGGAATATAAATGTAAATGATCCAAAAAAATATATTAAAAAATGTTAGCTAATTATGTTTTGTTATGGATGGTTGCACATTTTGAGGACTTCATAATATCCTTGATATTAGACAGCACGGGAATAGATGAATTATCTCGTTTGTTTTTTCTTTTGTTTTTTTTTCATGCTGTACGGTTTTATTATTATTTACTAATACAATATATACATATATCACAGGATATTTGACCTTTTATTACTGTAAAAAAACGAGATAATTCACCTATTTCCGTGCTGCCTGATTTTAATTATCTCGTTATATTGAATTTTCTAGTCACGTTAAGTTATCTATATATTAAGTATCTATATAGTAAGGGAAAGTATTGCGAACGGGAGAATTTTTAAATTCGAGTTTTTACCGGAAATACACTTTTTAGGGTCCTCGGAGTCCAAACGATCACGTTTGTCTGTGTAAGTATTGTAGTAAGTCAAGCTCGAAAAAGATAATAAATTGACAAATATTAAATATTTTTTATATATAAAAGTAACTGTTTATGTATTTTTAGAAAGTATAGTTATTGAAGATGGTATTTTAGGCGAAACTTTGGGATTTGAATTTTAATAAAGTGGTGGTGCGAGTTGATAACCTTCTGTTTTATCATTTAGATTTCAAACTTCTCCTGAAATAAATCAACACTAAAATAATGGAGGTGTTTATTGTACACTGATACCATAACTTAATTTTTTATTTTTAAACGGTAAGACTCTTCAACCAGCAGGTTGGGTGCTGTGGCTTTTCGGACGATGCTACAGTGTGTTGGGAAGAGGGGCGACTAACGCGTTTGCTCGCAGCCTCAACCCGTTCGTTATTACGAGTTGCCGAATTTTCTATCGACCCGTGTAACCTTGTTGAGGGTAAATAAATTAAATAATAAAAGAGAGAACATTAACAAGCTTATATTAATTAAAATAAAACAAAATACTGTTTATAGTGTGCAAGCGTTGATTCCTTCTATCCGTGATGACTTCCTTCCTTCTCCCGCCTGCGATGATCCTTTCTTTCCTTCTGCGACTCCTACTCCATGTGACAATTCTGAGACAATCTTCTAGAATGATATGCGAGTTGCGATCATACGAAAAATATGCGACATTAAGTGACAACCAAGTTAATTAAACACCGTCTACACTCGCGAGTGACTCCATTAACTCACTCTCTCTTACAATCCCAGAATGCACTCCGCCCAGCGGTCACTTAACAGCTGATTCAAATAAAATAAAACAAATGACTGTCCGCCTTGCACATAATAAATCAAAATAATAAACAAATAAAATTAAAAATTGAGATATATAAACATAAGACTATTTCAATTCTTAACATAAGTCTTTTTAATTAGGTCTAATTAGGATAGCGGTCTTTAAGGAGTACCTGACCATCGTACAGGCTCAGGACCACATTTTTACCTCCCATCCGAAATTTTTAAGTTGAATTAAATCTTAAGACCTAAACTTTAACAATTTTCTATGATATGACCCAAAATAATGTTAAATGTTAGTCATTTCTCGGTTTAAAATTTTTAAATTTAACTTATGTTAACTCTAAGTAGAATACTATTCTGATGCGCGCAACAAACGGCTTTCACTTACCTCCATTATTTTTATCTATTTAAGAATTTTTAGAAACTAAAATAAATTGTTAAAGAATTATTTACATTGGATTTTAATAGAAACAGGTGTTTTATTAAAGAAGAAAGAAAATAAACTTAATTTACATATTTACAAATTGGCAAAATATTTATAAATGATTTCGGATGAGACATCCTTACAATCAGCAAATGTTTGGTTCATTTGGTAGTTATAATCTAATTAACTAATCTATAATATGTGGTAAAATTAAATTGTGATTATATATGGTTGTTGGAAAAATTATACAAAAACCTTTAAATAAAAACGGATAACATAATTGATATTATAAAATTAGAAATTAAAACAAACTAGCTTAAGTTAGCAACACATGTTTAGTTCTTTTACGAGTGTAGCGTTTTCGAGATGTTTTATTATAGTTACCGATTTCCTTTATTAATGGTTTTTTGGAGACTGATGTTTTACTGAATTAAGAAGCTGTTTGAGTATGGACAAAATGTTTAATTGTTGGAAGCTGCAAGTCCTGGAGCATATATGATATTTTAGTGTAGCGGGGGTAATTGTTAATTATCCGCATTGACAGATTTTGAATTCTTTCAAGTTTTTGGTAGTTAGTCAAGCAGGTTGAGCTCCAGACTGGCGAGGCGTATGTAATTAACGGGCGAATAGCTGTTTGTATACTATTAATTTGTTATGAGAGCTCAAATGGGATTTTTGTTGAAGTATTGGAACATTTTAAATATTGATGTTTTGGCTTTCTTTTGATATGATCTGTGAAAGTAAAAGATTTGTCTCAGATGTTATGCCTAGGTACTGTACGGATTTTCACCATGGGGTGAGAGCTAAATTTATCTTGATTTGGTGGATAATTTGTGGGCGACGTTTGGTGAAAAGAATTGCTTCAGATTTGGTAGGAATAATTTTCAATTTCCATTTTATGCAATATTTGTGAAATTTAAAAAAAAATATTATTGAAGGGTTTTATTAAATAATCTATTATATTATTATCTAAAATAATCTGTTTATCTGCTTTCCATCACTATCGATTAATTTTTACAAGCTTGTGTATAAGATAATATTTTTTCTAAAACCTTTAGCTTTCCAACGGTATACTATACATGTAAATTACTGTTTTTAAATTCAAAAACAGAAATATTGCATAGAAAATATTTTCCTTTCGTTGGATATCGAATTAGTTCAACCTATATATTCACCTGTTTCTTTTTTTTTTTTTTTTTTTTTTTGATCAATTTGGAATGGAAGGAGGTGTATATTTTTTGGGCTATTTCTTAAACTATATGTGATATTCAGGTCTCTATGGTGAGTTTGTTGGTAACAAAGTAAGGAGCGTCGAGGATTTGTCGAAGGATTTTGGATTGCAAGGATTGGATGCGGGAGGAGTTTGATGGTCTTGTTTGGACCCATATGTTGTGTAAATGAGTTTTTGTAGCAGAAGAAGTGAATTTACAGTCTTATTTTTTATCATCTACCTTAAACAATATCTAATATATTAGTATCAACCCTATCTTATAAAATAAAATAAATTCAGAGCATTACTGGGTAGTTTTCTTATTGAAACAGATATGACCATCCTTCATTAAAATACTACTAATAAGGACTTCTATAAACCCTTCTAAGCGTACCGTCCAATTAATTAATTATCAATCCCCTCGCTGACGGGATAGTTATTGGAGTATGATGGAGATATTGTTGATGTAGGCATTAGTTCTGCCCGAGCGGACACTAACAACTCCGCAACACCCCCTCGGCGGGCTAAATGAAGCGTGTCCTGACAGCCAGGAGCGGCCTGTGAGTGACGTCCAATAAGAGAGAGGGAGGCACCGCAGCTGCTGGCATGTCAGATGTACTGGAGTCGCCGCTCTTATCTGGAGCTGGAGTAGATCCTGGAGATTGCGGTAGTGGGAGGGGGAGGAGTTTGCGGTTCAGGACTCAGCAGATATAGACCTTATTGACTCGAGTCCAGGGGTGAAGGACCTTGTTGCTACGTCCATCCTTAAGCCATTTAGTTGTTGTCACTTCAATGCATAGCTAGATGGAAAAATCTTTTTATTTTTCAAAATTACAGAAAATAAAAATTCAAAATTACAGAAACAAAAATAAAAATTACAGAAAAAAAAATCAACACACGACTTCTACCTCCGTACTTAGAATCGATGTATAAGAACTTCTAAATAAATTTAGACTTGAGAAAACTTAAAGAACTAAATCGAGTTTTGACAGAAACATGTGTTTCAGATAAATAATCTAACAATATAAATTATTTCTTACAATAATAACTTAAATTTACGTGCTTTTCCTCTTTCTATATTATGCTTTACTGTTTTCACATTAATTTCTTCTAAAATATTTAGCTTTCCAATGGCCATACGTCTTATAATTAGTCTTAAGATAAGCACATGTATGAAAACATTCGTTTCAGATAAAATTGTCTGGCAAAAGAAGTTATTATCTGCAATAATCTCTTAGGATTATTAAACTTTTGATTGAACTTTACACATCGATGTAAAATTTGATGAGCTTTAATATGATATAGGTTTCATTCTGATTGAAATAGTATGGCAGGGCTTAAATGCAGATACTTTAAATTTTCTTCTTCTAAAGTACCTTTAATTTTGTACGTTACAAAAGATTAACCATAATCTCTTAATAACATTAATAAAGGACGGTTAAATAAACAAGTTCGACGAATTTGATGACCAACTGAAGGATAAAAGAGCAAAATAATTTTTTTCATGTAATTTTACTTTCACTTACTATATATAGTAAGGGGAAGTATTGCGATCGTGAAAATTTTCGAATTCCAGTTTTTAACGGAAATACAATTTTTAGGGTCCCCTGAGTCCAAATAACCAAGTCCCGCAAAAAGGTCTGTGTGGTAACTCCCGGGCGGAAACGGTAAGTCCTATGAAACTGAAATTTCATATTTAAGACAACTATACGCCCGAGACGTGACAAAACTTTTTTAATCAAAATGGTGGAAGACCACGGCATCATTGTAAATATTTAGATATCAGCCTATAATGTATCTGGTTTAAAAGCTAACATTATTGGAGCAAACAGCGGTAAGTTGTGATATAATTTACAGTGTAAAGTGAATGCTGAGTCACCTCTTCATATCAGCTGATTGCCAATAGCCCGGCAAGGCTGGTCTTGCTTAACTTTTTTTAAGTTATTGTTTTTTTTTCCCACATCTGGTTATTATTTAATTACTTTCTATACATGAAATGCGATATTATCATCAAGTAATGTCCTCCAAAGCTTCAACTAAAAGATCTAGATCTAGTGGTTCAATCCCGTCACCTACAAAACAAAGACCCCGCCGTGATACTAATAAAAGATTAAATCTACAAGCAACCCCTTCCGGTACTAATTCAGAATCTGAACCACAACCTGGCACATCGTCACAAGGGATGACTGACGAATCGCCGTTTTTCACCCCAAATCCTTTTCAGATTTTACATAATGAAAAAGAAAACATGGAATCTACTCCTATACCTAGTGAACCACGGCCTCCTCCAATATTTGTCAAAAATATTAGAAATTTCCAGTTGTTGTGTGCGCAATTGAACAAAATTACCGAATCTACCAGCTACTACTGTATGAGTAGAATCAATGATACCAAAATATCTCCTACTACTGCCGAGACATATAGAAAAATAGTGAAATACCTAACTGAAACCAAAGCAGATTTCCATACCTATCAGCTACGCCAAGAGAGAGCTTTAAGGGTTGTAATCAGAAACTTACACCCCTCGACACCAGTTGAAGCTATTAAAGAAGAACTAACGGAGATGGGCTATAAAGTGCGGCAAGTCACTAACGTCCTAAAGGATAAAATTCCTCTACCTCTCTTTTTTGTGGATTTGGAACCAGCTGAAGGAGTTGAAAAAATCTATGACCTCAATAGATTGTACTATTCCAGTGTAAGAGTTGAAAAACCTTACACAAAGAGAGAGATAATTCAGTGCCATAATTGTCAAGCATATGGTCATACTAAAAGTTATTGTCATCACATACCTCGATGCGTGAAATGCGGTGAACAGCACAAGTCTGTGGAGTGTACAAAACCAAAATCAACACCAGCTGTATGTGCTCATTGCCTGAAGGACCACCCGGCCAACTATAAAGGATGCCAAATCTATAAGGAGCTGAGGACCAGGTTTCAAAAACCTCAAGTACTGGATGAAACAGCAAGACAAGTAAGAAACAGAAGAGAACCCTCAAAACTTATTGATGCCAATTTATCATTTGCCCACTTACTTGGAGGTGGGAATCAAAGTACTGAAGCCGTGGCCCTGCCGGAACTACAAAATGTACCTCAATCCATTCCACATATACCTCTTTCTCAAAATGTAACCAATCCTAAGAATCCTAATCCACCACAAATCTCTCATATTCCTCCTCCTTCAAACGCCACAGACCTTACCAGTTTGATGACATCCTTTATTTCCGAAATTAAATCCCTTGTTATGCCCTTAATATCACTCCTTACGAATCTCGTAACAAATCTCATTCCTGCCTTAAAAAAACCATAAATGACCTCACCTAATTCCTTATCCATTCTCCTTTGGAATGCGAATGGTGTTAGAACTCACACTGACGAACTTACAGCCGTACTGCAGGACAAAAACATTGATGTTGCACTCATTACTGAAACTAGACTAACCACTAAACAGTACTTTAAAATACCAGGATACACGACATACCGGACAGACCATCCAGACGGCAAAGCCCATGCCGGTACTGCTGTCATAGTCCGCCGATCCCTCACCCATCACTTACACCCAATTTCCGCCCACGATTACCTACAAGCAACTTCCATCGTTATCAAAACCTTTTCCTTTCCGCTTATCATCGCATCAGCATACTGCCCTCCTAAACATCCCATTTCCTCTGCCCAATTTGGATCCTTCCTCAACTCCTTGGGTAATCACTTCATTTTGGGTGCAGACTTAAACGCTAAGAACCAACAGTGGGGTTCTAGAACAACCAATTCTCGTGGACGGACATTGCAGTCTGCACTCAACTCCCGACGCTTTCATCTCCTACCTCCCGATTCTCCTACCTACTGGCCAACAGATCCTAACCGTAATCCTGACATCCTCGACTTCTTCATCCACAGCGGATTAGGCTCTCTGAATTTTTCCATAGCTCGCCTTGATGAACTATCCTCTGATCATAGTCCATTGATTCTAAATGTATCCATAACACCTATTCCTAAACCTATCCCACCGTCATTCATTAGGGGCCCTGTCAACTGGAACCTCTTCCGCGAAATTCTCACTAATGATATTGACCTCAGAGTGATTCTCAAAACCCCAAATGACCTTGACGACGCCGTATATTCCTTTACAACCGCTATTCAACAAGCCGCCTGGACTGCCTCCTCTCCCAAACAATCCCAAATAATTCCTTACAAAAGCCATTTACCACAACACCTGACAGACCTCATCAACAGCAAACGTCGAGCTAGAACATTATGGCAACGCACCCGCCACCCAGAAGATCGCCGCTCCTATAATTTTTTTTGTAGAAAATTAAAGCGGGAGTTGGCGATCTTCCGTTCCCAATCCTACAATACCTACCTCTCCTCTCTCTCGACTCGTGACAATTCCCTGTGGAATGTCACGAAGAGAATCCTAAAATCCCACACCATTTCCCATCCTCTCCGGCGCTGTGATGGTTCCTGGGCTGCTTCTGACAAGCATAAGGCCGAGGAATTCGCACAGCACCTTTCCAAAGTTTTTACTCCTCATCCAGAGCTTAATCCAACCCATACTGCAGCAGTTGAAGAGTTCCTCACGTCACCAATACCACTATCCTTACCACCTAAAGCAGTTAATCCCTCTGAGGTCAGATATCTTCTTAAAAAGCTTCCTCTCCGCAAATCTCCTGGATACGATCTCCTTACTCCCCAAATCTTAAGACAACTTCCACCTAAAGCCATTACATTCCTTACATATCTCTATAACTGTATCCTACGCACTACCTATTTTCCTCTCTTATGGAAACATTCAACTATGATCCTTTTCCTAAAACCAGGCAAACCTTCTAACAACACGTCATCTTACAGACCTATCAGCCTACTTCCGATCCTCTCAAAAATTTTCGAAAAGCTCCTACTAAAACGAATCCTAGCCAAATTTCAAAATTTTCCTTCACATCAGTTCGGATTTCGTCCTCAACATTCCACGGTTCAGCAAGGACTCCGAGTTGTAGACCACATTTCCTCCGCCCTTGAGTGCAAGGAGTATTGTTCGGGTGCCTTTCTGGACATAGCTCAAGCTTTTGACCGGGTGTGGCACCCGGGACTGCTCTTTAAGCTCAAAACCCATTTACCTCAATCCTTATACCTAATCCTCCGATCCTATTTATCCAACCGCTCCTTCCGAGTTCACTGTGGTTCCGAATTTTCCGAACAATATACTGTTGAGGCCGGTGTTCCTCAAGGCAGCGTCTTAGGACCCGTCCTCTACATCCTCTTCACCGCCGATATCCCTACCGACCCCAATACCTTTCTGGCAACATTTGCTGATGACACAGCCATTTTATCATCCAATTCCGATCCTGAAGCAGCATCGCTAAATCTCCAAAAGCACCTTTCCCTTGTCGAAGACTGGTGCAATGCTTGGCGCATTAAGGTTAACGAAAGCAAATGCACTCACGTCACATTCACCCTTCGACGCAAATCCTGTCCAACGGTTAATTTCAATTCTATACCGCTTCCTTCCTCAGACACAGTCCGGTATCTCGGCTTTTTACTAGACAAAAGACTGACGTGGAACCCACATACAAGACTAAAAAGAAAAGAACTCAACCGCAGATTCGGCCAGTTATACAGACTACTAAACAGAAAATCTCATCTTACAGTTGACAACAAATTACTAATATACAAGACAGTACTGAAACCTATATGGACCTACGGACTTGAACTGTGGGGGACAGCTAAACATTCTAACATTAAACGCATCCAATCCTTCCAATCCAAAGTCCTCCGAACAATAGTTAATGCTCCTTATTACGTTACCAACTGTACCCTACACCATGACCTTAATATTCCGTTTGTTTTAGACCTGGTACCATCCAAATTTTCCAAATTTCATCAGAACCTTAGTCATCATCCTAACCCTCTAGCACAATCCCTATCCAGCACCACCCATCCCTACAATCCTCCTCGAAGATTGAAACGGCAGTGGCCACGAGACCTATTGTAAACATTTAAACTGGAGTTCTGACAATGGTCAGATCCTCCACTCATGTACGGTATGTTTGTGGCTACAGCGCCCTAACTCAGCCTCCACTGGCTCAGACCAGTGATGCGGCTGAGATAGAGGTGCTGGGATCTCTTGGGTTCCGCTTTTTCCTCCACAAGTGGAGGGAAAAGCGCTTGCTGGGGTCCCTTTAGCAATTGTATATATTGTAGATAGTTATGATTGTGTGTAAGATGTTTATTTATTTGCCAACTTTTTATTTATCTCAATAATAGGTTTATGTTTCGATTTGTTTTGTTTTTTATTTATTATTATTATTTTATTGTATATATTTGAATTTATGTTATATTTTATGAAATTTGACCATTATTATTATTTTCTGTATATATAGTATGAATGTGGTCTCTTATCAATATTATTATTGTTCATTTTGTAACAAATTGTAATATATCTCAATAAAAAAAAAAAAAAAAAAAAAAAAAAAAAAAAAAAAAAAAAAATCAAAATGAGCCTACCAGAAGAGGCACTTTATACCATGCATTTTGCCCCTTTTTTCAATTTTCTCGAAAACGGTTCCGACGATTTTGATTAAACTCGCTATATCGATGTAAAAATGAATGGGCTTTAATATCATATAGGTTTTATTTGGATAAAAATGGTCTGACAGGGCTTAAATGCCGATATATTAAATTGTCTTCCCCTAAAGTACCTTTAATTTTGTAGATTCAATAATAATAACTAGATTATCTTGTTAACGCTGATGAAAAACCGGTAAATATATTAATTGAATAAACTCGATACCCAACTAAAGGAGAAAAAAAAAATATTTTTTTTAATGCAATTTTTCGTTTTTGAACATAAGAGCAGTAATATACATGTATGACATACTGTTGGAAAGCTAAAGATTTTAGAAAAATTATCATCTCCTACACAATCAATTGATACAAGTGATTATTTTAGATAATAAGGTAATCAATTTTTTAATAAAACATATGTTTTTATAGAAATTCCATTTAATTAATTGTTTAATGATTTCACTCATTTTTATAACTAACTGTATTTGAAAATTCTTTAATTTATTCTAAAAATGGAGGTAAGTGAAAGTCTTGTGTTGCCCGCACCAGATTTTTTGTTTTGTTGTTGATAAGAACATATTTTTAATTTTCTTCTTCTTAAGTACCTTTAATTTTGGAGATTTAAAAAAAATTGGAACATCATATTGTAATTGAACATCATCAATGCTAATGCATTGATAAATAACGAGTAAATATGTAATTTGGGCGATTTTGATAAACAACTAAAGGAGAAAAGTGCAAATATATTTTTTTATACAACTTTTGTGTTTTTGAACACAAGAATAGTAATATAGATGTATAATATACCGTTGAATAGCTAAAGATTTCAGAAAAAAAAATCTAATACATGGAATTTTAAAGGTTAACGAAGAGTAATATAAAGCCGATAAAACTGACTGACTGTTGTAGATAAAAATATAATCGATTACTTAATAAAACAAATGTTTCTATTGAAATTCAAAATAATCAATTCTTTAATAAATTATTTGTATCTTTATATGTATTTAAAAATTCTTAAATTGATTTTAACAACGGAGGTGAGTGAAAGTCGTGTGTTGCGCGCACCAGTTTTTTTTCTATTCTATTCTTTTCTTAGCTTCTTTACTCAATATTTGCTCAGAGTTAATAGTTGAGTGTCAGTTATAGGATGCGATACCCTCTGTATTTCTCCACCACCCCGGAGCGGGTCCATCCCCAGGCAGGCTCCAACCGCATGGAGGGCGATGTTTGTTGTAGCCGAAACGCAGTCGGGAGTTCGCATCCATTCGGCCGACAACATCAACACAGCTCCCTCTGAAAAATACACAGCGGAGCATGCTTTGTCTTCCGCTTCCATGCCCTCCACAAACACTATTATAATTCCGTCTGAGCCTGCCTTCTCGCAGAGCCTTGTTTAATCTTCCTTCTGCGGATAAGATCAACCATATTGCATCACTCACAGTTAATCTCCTGGGAGATAATATTTTACATTATAGAGCTGCTTGCCAACAAGTTGCTCTGGTCTGCAAAAAAAAAAAAAAAAATTCTCTCCTCTCTATTTCAGGCATGACGAATGATAAATTAGATCATTCTGAATTGAAATGTAGTATCAAATCTTCAGTATCATATATATTTTTTTTTTCAATGGAACTTACTTTTTCGCTAAAAAATATATTATAATTGTTCAAACTGAAACAAATTTTGATTAAATGTGTTACAAAACCTACAAATCATTAGATACTCCCATTGCTGGTTGTTAATAATTATTTTACTTTGCAGTTTTCTTCCTTTTCTTATTTGAACAAACTTGGGCCTGGGAAACTGATTTCTTTTCAATATGCGGGTTTCTTGTGATTTGAGAGAACTCATGGTTTCCACAAGCTCAGGGCTTATTAATATGAAAAATTGCATGAGTCACAAGCTACTGTACAGTAAGGACTATAGAGACATAGAGATCTAAAAAGTCTTCGGAGGATATACTACATGCTGGAAGACAGGAGACTGAAGAATCGACAGAGGTCTGTTGCTGAAGTCAATGCAAATCCTCACACTAGCGACACATCAATGGCCATTTTAATAAATATGTACTATGGGATTCAAGTCCACCCAGAAACAGTCAAAAATATTCTAAGAAGGGAAAGATACAGTGGTCGAGTCGCATGAAAAAAGGCCTTTTTCAGTAAGGTAAACCAAAAGAAGCGGCTATAATTTGCTAGAGAGTTGTAAATAGGGATTGCAATAGGGCGTCATTTTCAATCCGGCCGGATCCGGTCCCAAATTTCATCAATCCGGACGGATCCGGCCGGATCCGGATGGCTCAACAAAATCAGGTTGATTTTCACTTTTCGGTCCAAGATGAACTGTTATTGAGTTATTCGAGTATAATTGTAGTCATAATAGGAAGTTTATAAAATAAAAATTATGTTAGGATTAGATATGGAGCAAAAACTTAAAGTTTAGTAGTTTAGGTAACTAGTAAAATTTTAATGGCTACTAAAACAGTCGACTATTGATTACCATTTGCTGAAAATAAAGGCTATTTGTTTTCTACCACCGTTTTTCCAAAATCAAAATTGATTTTTGATAATATATACTAAAATTATTAGTACTTACATAATATTTGAAAAACAAATATTATCAGTAGAATAATTTAAAGATTTATGCTTATAATACAAACTCATTATTGTGATAATTATGCCATTTATTAGACATATTTATCAAAATATGACGATGTCTATCATTTATATAAGACTTGTTTGTTAGCATTCTCAAATAATTTAAAATTATTGTTATCACAATTCCTATCTGAGTTAATTTCGCAAGGATAATTATATAAGATTTTATAAAGTAACTTAATAAATTAATTGAGCTATCTGAGAAATTGGAGTATGGGAAGACGTGAGCAGTAACGTAGCTCAGTCTTCCTAGATTTCAATAGATTTGGAAGCGGTTTTTTCATATAACTCAGTAGGTTAACACTTGAGTGAGTCAGCACTTGAGTATGCAACTTCTCAAAAAAAATGTTAGAGTTGTTTCAGAATTTCCTCTACAGCCAACTTATAGAGTGCTATAGCTCGCGTATAACCAAGATAATAATATCTGTTTACTTACATTTAGGTGAAGAACCGACAAAACTGTGTTCATTCGGCTATAAACTGTGTTTATTGTCATAAAAAGATGCTCAACTGATTCGGCGACACCACCACATATGTACACCAAATGTGACGCATTTAATCTACTTTTTTTTATTAAACTGCACTATTTTTGTCCAAAAATTGCTATCATCGGATCCGGTTAATGTATGATGATGCCGGATCCGGTTTTTCGGATTGCAATCCCTAGTTGTAAATAGACCCAAATATTTCTGGGAACGGGTCATTTTCTCTTAAGAATCCAAATCTAATATTTTTGGACAAGATAGAAGGTCAAAAGTAGGGAGAAAATCAACCTCAGCTTTCAAAACTAAGAATTTATTTATGGGTGTATGGAAACTTTTTTGAGTATGTGTATGTAAAATTGAACCAACGCAAAATACAATATTCGGAGAAAAATCCGCGGATTACAGATAGTACCAGTATAAATGAAATGTTTGGTTTGCTGTCATTTAGTCAGTTTATAAAACAGTTAATCTCGGTTAGATTTCCTCTGAAATTGCGACTAATCATCAAAGTTGGCCGAAATTACTCGTGTTAAATACGAAACCTGAAGTGGCCCGTTGTTGTCGTAAGACTTTCCATTAGATTAGAATTTCCATCCCCGCCTTTATATACAGAAAGTTAGCGAGTGACTGGAAAGCCCCGGAGCCAGCACCTCGCCGAAGGTAAGTCTGTTACTAATTGCCTAACAAAGTCCTCCAGCCTTTCGACGAACTACAGATGTAAATGCCTAAGCCCTTCGGTACAGTTCGTTATCGCACTCGTTGGCCTGAGATTAATTCGAGCGAGATCGCGGCCGGAACAGATCCGCCAAATAATTAGATCCCTCCCTGAATATTCATAAAGGCTTCGGGATCCACTTCTCTACTCCTCTTGTAATTAAAACCTGCCCGGACTGACTCGTCAATTATTGTAATAGCGAGGACCACAGCGCTCTGCTCTCGGCAAGTCGAGGGGATCTTCGGTCCTCTCCTCTTCTTCTTGCCTTCCTCAGCTCCCATAACGCCTGAGCCTCCAAACTATAGGTTGGCGAATAAGTCCTTTCGGTTTTTCATGGTGAAATTAAACTCAATGTACTATACACATAAAATTTATTTTAACACGTCCACGCCGGGGTGACCCACAGATAGGTCATACTTGTCTGTTCCGTGGGGCGGGATAACCCACCGGTGGGTCACGGTTAACTATCCCGTGGGGTGAAGTATATCACAGGTGAGTCACTTGTTTTTAGAAAATAAGTTTATTTTATTTGTTCTCACCATTAAATGTTGTAGAAATTAACAAGCTTAAGGTTTTTTTTTTTTTTTTTTTAAATTCTTTTATTGGTATTTACAACTGTACACAGTACAACAAGTAAATGAGCTATTTACAGAACATTGGCTTGGAAAAGTCTTGAGAAGAATCTACCCAGTGGTAGCACTTCAGAGTTTATTTGGTAAGCCGGTCTCGAGGCCACCGTCTTTTCAGACGCCTCGGAGGATTATCGGGAATAGATGCCGATGAGAGGATACGGACAAGCGGGTTTGTATGGGCTGGTAATTTGGAATGAAAGGAGGAGTATCTTTTTTGGGCAATTTCTGCAACAAGTGGGATATTCAGGTCTCTATGGATGAGTTTGTTGGTAACAAAGTATGGAGCGTCTAGGATTTGTCGAAGGATTTTGGATTGCAAGGATTGGATGCGGGAGGAATTCGATGGTTTAGTGGAGCCCCATAGCTCTATGCCATAAGTCCAGATAGGTCATAAGGGTTTATTTATTGAATATTTAATAACTTTCAACATGCTCCCTCAAAGGACTATTATCGGTAAATTTCATTAGTTAATCTTCTTAAAGAATTTTTTTTAGCTGTGCGTGATTTCATTTCATACTTTTATCCGCATAAATGAGAATATAATATATAATATAAGAATTATTTTTAATAATAAATAATAATAGAAGAATTTTTTTTATGTATTTCTATAATTACTCCTGTCAAAACTGTTATCTAAACAAAACCGCATTAAACACGTTTAGGGCTATAGCCACCTCTCGCACTGATTAGGTGGAATTTTGATCAACAATGGAATTAGAATTTCCAGAATGAAATTTGGCAAACCGATTTTGACAGGTCCCCTCGATTAAGACATCAACCCCACGAACACTGCAATTTTTTATATGAGCTCTGTACGCTTACCTTTTTTAAAATAAGACAACAAAATATACCGATGATAAGTGATATTTTCTTCCTTATAGTAGAATAGCAAACATAATGCTAGGTTAGTTTCAACAAGAGTTAACACATATAGTTGTTGACGTATTACAAAAAGCATAAAAAATCCATCTTAGAAATTAATTCATCAAATAAGAATTGTATCACAGTGACATTAAAACCGAAAGGACCCAATACATTCCTCATTGCCGAGACCAGGAAACCATTGATAAACGCTGAAATTAATCGTAAATTAATATGAATTCTCTCCTAATTATATTCCACTTCAATTTTTTCACCATCCAATATCCATATCCAGGACTACATATATATAGAGTAGATAAAGAGGAGAATATGAGAGGCGACAATTGGATTATGATGAACTGATAACACGCATGTGTCATCAGCATAGGTAGAAAAGAAAGTGTTAGAATGGGTTGGAATATCAGCTGTATAGACTGTGTAAAGAATGGGTCCCAGGATACTGCCTTGAGAAACGCCAGGAAACATAGTAAAAAGGGATGACTAGAAACTATTGTGATTTATTTTGAAGGACCTGTTAGAGAAATAGGATAGAATAATAAGGAAGTATGCAGGAGGGAGGAATTCATGGCGTTTGTACGACATTCCTGGGTGTCAGACTCGGTCAAAGGCCGAACATATATTATTGTATTGTTTCACATGAAATGTCCGTTTTTATAGTTTCTGAAATACATAAAGGATTTTGCAGGTCTCTGTTGTTTTCTTCCGAATGTTTACATATTTAAAGTAAACAGTTACTAATCCTCTACCTTTGTATTATAAACATTACCTTCCCAATCAATTACCCACTTTTTAGTATACCTCCAAATATGAGCATGGAAACACGCGATTTTCGAGTAATATTTTTGTACGAGCTTAAACTCGGCCATTCAGCAGCTGAGGCCGCTAGAAATATTTGCAAGGCGTTTGGGGAAGGGAGTGTTAATGAACGGACCATTCGCCGTCTGTTGCTAAGTTTTCAGCTGGGGATACCGACTTGGAAAACTTGCCCCGAGGAAGACCTCCGTCCGTAATAGACAACAATGTCCTCAAACATGCAGTAGAAGGAAACCCCTACCAAACAGTTAAAGGACTGTCAGCACAACTAAATGCAATTGCATCTACCGTTTCCAGACATTTAAGGTGTATTAGGAAAGTAAAAAAGCTCGATACATGGGTACCTCATGACAACGCTAACCCCATGTTTCAAAACATACTGTGCAAAAATTGAAAGAACTGGGCTACGAAGTTCTTCCGCACCCACCATATTCTCCCGACTTGTCTCCAACAAATTACCACCTGTTCAGGAATTTAGACAACTTCGTCAAAGGAAAACTTTTTGAAAATGATGATCAAGAGAAAAGTGCGTTTTCAGATTTTGTTTCACTTCAAAGTTCAATTTTGTTTCACTTCAAAGGTTTCTAGTTCGAGCATAAAAAGTTGGTGTCACGTTGGGAATATTGTGTAGAAAAAGAAGGTAAATACTTCGAATAAAATTATCTTGTTTTCATATCGTATTTTTAATAAAAATCCTTTACCTTGAAAACAGATATTTCATGTGACACAACCAAATAAAAAAAATGCATATAATTTGTGATGTTTCTTCGGAATCGCATTTCTCTTTTTTTTAACGTAAATATTTATACCTCGTTTAAACGCTGTCTGCATTTCGTATCATTATTGATTCACTTATGCAATGAAAATTTTCAACAATGAAACAACGAAATTGTTTTGTTTTTTCTGTCATGAATTTTTTACGGCTCATCGAGTAATGAAAAATGACGCATCTGCAGTTGAACATTTGTCAAAACAAAATAGCAACCATCGCTACATCGCATTTCTTTTTTTTTTATGATAACGCTTCCGGTTGCAACCAACCAGAAAATAACTAATTCCTGGAGTGAGGGAAAAATATCCAGCGGTCCCGGAGAATGAGATACAGTGCAAACAGTTGGCTTCGACACTTGACTGAATTTCAAAACATAGCCCTGGGTCCAATATTTTTTTTTTTTTTTTTGTCCTATTGGGTTCGAGAGAGGATTTTCCATGAAGGTCTAATATTTTTCGAATACGAAATTCTTAAAGTCGGTACCATAAAGGTACCTTCTGAGGGACTCACAGAGAAGTTTTTAATTTGTCAGGAATGCAACAACCTAAGTTATTTGACAGTTTCAATACTTTGATTTATTTTTTTATCATTATCGCTAATTTATAAATAGTATATTTTAAAATAATTTATTCTAATTTTTTTCTCTCTCTGTTTTTATTTAAATCTAGTGCGAGCAACACACGAGTTTCACTTTCTTCTGTTATTAAAATCAATTTAATATTTTTTTTTCTAATGAGTTTCGATATAAATATTTATTTTAGATCAAATAATCTAAGAATATAAATTATTTCAACAACAATTACTTATTTTTGTCAGCTTTTCATCATACTCCAGTACCTTATATAACTTTGTAAATAAGATAACATTTTTTCCTAAAATGTTTAGCTTTCCAATGGTGTACTTATCTATATTACTATTCTAATATTGGAAATGAATACAAATTACTTTCGCGTTATTATTTTCAATAATCAACCTTTGTAATTGACCAAAAAACAAAACATCCCTGATCAAAATTTGAGAGCTAACGTTTCAAGATGCGTAGAATCCGAAAAACGAATAAAAAAAAAATCCGTTTGTCCGCCATCCGCGACATTTCTCCGAAACTACTGGACTAATTTTTTTGAAATTCGCCACAAAAACACTAGTCCATTCAACGATGATCCTAACACCTAGACGTTGATATTAGCTGGTTACTTTTAAAATGGCGGCCGATTAAACGTGATCTTATTCAATAACTCAGTTAATTATGCTCCGTCTACACAGCTGAAGTGAATGCGATTGCAATGGCTCTAGATTATTCCAGAACACTCTCTATAGAGAATATCACCATAGCCTCAGACTCATTAAGCGCTCTGAAAGCACTAGAGAATATGTAACCATCCAGGAATTTTATGAATCCTGGAATTATCCAGGAATTTTATGAATCCTGGAACCAAATTAATCGCTGAAGAAGGAAAAAGAATCCATTATGTGTGTATACCAAGCCATATGGGGATAATGGGAAACGAAATGGGAGATAAGGCTGCCAAAGAAGCCCTTACACTCCTAGGTCGTGGTAGGACACTACTGACACCATCAGAGCTAACACGTCCACTAATAGAAAATGTATTTAAGAAATTGGAAGAAACTTGGAACAACAGCTATCCAAGTAAGCTCAAAGCGATTAAGAAAGAGGTAAAACCTTGGAAAACCTCAAGTCACACCGACCGTAGAGAGGAGGTGGTCCTGGCCCGCCTGAGAATCGGACACACACGGCTAACGCATGGACACATAATATCAAAAGAATTGCCCCCAAGATGCAAACATTGTAGGGGAACTTAGACCATAGCTCATATTTTTGAAGAATGTTCCTTCTACATCAGGCAGCTGAACAAAAATAGAATACCAAGCAACGTCGCAGATGCTTTGGAAAACAATGAAAAAAGGATTGATGAATTAATGTGTCTTCTCTCTCAAACGGATTTTTACAAGCAGATTTGAACTAATATTGTTTTCATCTTGACTTAATTGATTTTATTAATGAATTGAAATTAAAAAAAAAATAATAACTAAAATTTAAAATTAATCTTGTTTAAATATTACATGTATTACTTTATTTATTAATGTATTAATTTTTTTTAATATTGCTTATTTTATTTACGGTATTTTATTTAGTTTTTTTTTTTATTTACTTACTTTTTATTATTCTTTTTTTTTTTTTACATATATTATAATATCTTTTAATGAATATATCTTTTAATGTTCCAACTAATACCTTTTATCTTAAATTAATCTACTATAAAATGAATATATCTGGCACTGATGACCGCGATGTTTTGCGCCATTAAAATTTAAAAAAAACCAACCAAACCAGTTAATTTTGAAGATAGAAAAAAAGTATTAGTTTTTTCCAACCAAAAACCGTGAATAATTTTATAAATGTGAAAAAAAAAAAAAAAATTGAAATTTTACTCATAAATACGCCCTCAACTCATAAGACAAATTTTTATACTACAACAACTACAAAAAAAAAGTATTTAGTTTAATAATAATTGAATTTATGGTACCTTTTATTGACAAACATTATTTTAATTTTGACCAAATTTTGTAGTTACGTGATTGTAGTCCAGTAGGAGCGGATTTGCAACAAGCTATTACTTAACTTATAACAAGCATTTTTTTTTTTGAAGGGGGAGAGGAGAAGGGAGCGGCGTCGGACTCTAGGATCCCCAAAGGTTAAATATAGACAAGTTTCAGAATTTTGTCCACCTAAATCGATCATATTTTCCAATGTGCGGTGTGGTCTTGTGGATAGAGCACTAGTCTACTGTGCTCCGGGTCCTGGGTTCGAATCCCGGCAGTTGCGGAATATCATTTATTATGTTATTTCAGTCGGAGGGTGATACTAGGGTATGGAGACCCTCCTTGGGAAGACCTAACCTCTATAAATTGAGTACCCAAATTGGAGGGAAAACCTGGCGACTGAGTGTGATCTCGGCCTAATCATCTCGTTGAACGGCCGTTGGACAAGTAACAGTACGAATCTCTGTATGTACTGAGCCCTTCTTTCATGGGTTGTAGCGGTACAGGTTGTTTTTTGTTATTTATTATTATTATTATTTTGTATTTATTTATTTTATTACTTTTTTTTTTTTTCTGCTCATCATAGATATGTTAATCGTCTTCTGAAGATATTTTGGACAATAATAACCACTCGCAGTTTTTTGCGCTCAAAACCAAAACAACAACAACCACATTATTTACAATTCGTAATACAAAAGAATCTAACAGACTTAACATAACGTAGTGCAGTTTCGTCACTATAAACCATTCCAAATCCTCCCGATACTGAAATGAAGGAAAGATATTGGAAGAAGGAATGGCTCTGTATAAGGAGATGGCCTGGTGGATTTACTGTGCAGATATTGCAGCCCCTGCTATCCTACTAGCCCGCAACACAGTACAGTAGTGCTCGACTAAACCATTTCTAAGGGGTAAAAAAAGGATTTTTTTTAGATGCATTCATTCTCCTGGTCACGCCAATGGGGGGATTAGTAAACTTAACCTTAAAACTTAAAAAAGAAAAGAAAATTATTAAAATAAATTTCGCGGGCAACGCACATTCGATTATCATTTATTTGTTTTGTCATGTCGGTACACTCTTCCCGAACATCTGTACCGAGTTTCAAGGGTATAGCATTTTTTGTTTGGTTGTGAGAGGCGTAAAGGTTATAAGTGTTTTGCGTGCTCGGCGATTTTTTGCTATCGAAAAATATGGATCAAAGGATTTGCATCAAATTTTGAGTAAACAATAAAATAAAGTGCTCCGAAACACTTGAAATGTTAACAGTGGCATACGGTGAAACTTTTTTGAGTAAAAAAAAAGTTTACAAGAGGTACGAACTCTTCCATGATGGCCGGAAGATGCCAATGACGAGCCTCGCTCTGGACGCCCAAGCACAACAACTGATGAAAACGTTCAAGCAGTGAAGAAAATTGTTTTGGAAAATCGTCGAATCACTATCAGAGAGTTGCTGAGGATGTCGGTATATCGCTTGGCTCGTGACATGAAATTTCTTCTAACGTTTTGGGCATGAGACGTGTGTCAGCGAAGTTTGTTCCAAAATTGCTAAATTTTGGGCCACATGTTTTGAGATTTTTTGGCAAAAACAACACCACAGTCATGCCTCAGCCACCATATTCACCGGATTTGGCCCCATGTGACTTTTTCTTGTTCCTAAAACTAAAGAGACCTATGAAAGGACGGAGATTTGCAACGACTGAGGAGATGAAGACTGCATCGCTGGAAGAGCTCAAGGCTATACCGAAAAGTGCTTATGAGAAGTGCTTTGAGGATTGGAAAAACCGTTGGCATAAGTGTATTGTATCTCAGTGGGATTACTTTGAAGGGGACAACATAAATATTGATAAATAAATAAATATTGTTTCCATGAAATACAAACTCACCTTATTTTTTTAACACCTCGTATGTCTACAATAGGCATTACAATTTTCATCATATCGCCACCTGTGGAGTAGTGGCAAGTATAACAGCCATATATGCCTAATGCTACAAGTCCGAAGCCGGCATATGGCTCTCAGGATTTTTAATTGGGTTAAAAGAGAGAATGAGTTATTGGTAATGCCGTCTTTCGGAGATGACAAATATGTTGGTCCCGAGTCTGTGTGATGTCAGGTACTCGATTCCTAGATTCCTATCCTGATAAAACCCGGGAAAATTTAGGATTTTGTCCGATTAGCAGTATAATTACTTCATTGCACTGCCGTTGGCCTAGAAACAGTACGAATCTTAATATGTACTGAGCCCGAGACCCTTCACGGGTTGTAGAGTTACTGGTGTTTCTTTTTTCTATTCCTTACTTTAAAAGTTGAATGTTGTGTCGATTTACCCATTATGTAATGATGTATTTTAATAAGATTAATAACAAGAGAGTGTAATTAATTAGATGAAGATATGTTTAAAATTCTGGTGTGGACAACATACGACTTTCACTTACCTCGGTTAAAATCATTTAAGAACTAATAAAGAATGTTCAAAAAGGTTTAAAGAAATATATTTAGTTTCGTTAGAAACACATGTTTTAGAATGAATGATATAATAATATGAGATTGTTATTTACAACAATCACTTAGTTTTATCCGTTTTTGATCACTGTCTATTATATTTTACAACTTTAACTTTCACTTACTTATAGTAAGGGGAAGTATTGCGATCGTGAAAATTTTCGAATTAGGCTCCCCTGAGTCCAAATAACCAAGTCCCGCAAAAAGGGCTGTGTGTGTGTGTGTGTGTGTGTGTGTGTATGTGTGTGTGGTAACTCCCATGCGGAAACGGTAAGTCCTATGAAACTGAAATTTCATATTTAAGACAACTATACGCCCGAGACGTGACACAACTTTTTTCATAAAAATGAGCTTACCAGAAGAGGCACTTTATACAATACCATGCATTTTGCACCTTTTTTTGATTTTCTCGAAAACGGTTCCGACGATTTTTATTAAACTCGCTATATCGATGTAAAATTTAATAGGCCTTAATATCATGTAGGTTTCATTCCGATTAAAATTGTCTGACAGGGCTTAAATGCCGATATTTTAAATTTTCTTCCTCTAAAGTACCTTTAATTTTGTAGATTCAATAAAAATAACTATATTATCTTGTTAAGGCAGATGAAAAACAGGTAAATATATAAATTGAATACATTCGATACCCAACTAAAGGAGAAAACAGAAAAAATAATTTTTTAATGCAATTTTTCGTTTTTGAACTTAAGAGCAGTAATATACATGTATGATATACCGTTGGAAAGCTAAAGATTTTAGAAAAAATATTATCTCATACACAAGCTTTTAAAAGTTAGTAGAGAGTGATGAAATAAACATAAAACTAACTGATTATTTTAGATAATAATATAATCGATTTTTTAATAAAACACACGTTTCTATAGAAATTCCATTTAACTAATTCTTTAATGGTTACACTCATTTTGATCTATTACTGTATTTGAAAATAATTTAATCTATTTTAAAAACGGAGGTAAGTGAAAGTCGTGTGTTGCCCGCACCAGATTTTTTGTATAAGAAAATACTTTTCTAAAATCATTAGCTTTCCAGCGGTATATTATATATCAATATTACTGTTCTTATTCGAATTTGCAAAATTAAAGATACTTTAGAGGAAGAAAATGTATATATTAAATCCCATTAAATTTCACTTAGCTATAGGGAGTTTGATCAAAATCGTTATGGCCGTTAAGTGCAAAATGCAATGTTAAAGTGGCATTTTTGGTGTGACGATTTTGATGAAAAAGTTGCTGCAACATCTTAGGCATAAACGCTTCAAAATACGAAATTTTAGTTTAATACGATTAACAGTTTAAGCTACGTTACTTACCTCACACACACTTACACACAAAGGGATGGACACACAGACCTTTTTACAGGACTTGGTCGTTTAAACTCAAGGGACCCTAAAACGTGTATTTCCGTTGAAAATTAAAATTCAAAAATTTTCACGACTAATAATTTCCCTCACTATAAATTTCCTGGTACGTAAAAGTAAAAATATAAAAAAGAAATTCAAGGTGTTTCTTTTATTTAATTTCCAAACATGTATATTGCAGCTGACTTCATAGGCCTTGGAAGGACGGTAAAAGAAAAACAAATATATAAAATAAGATAGGACCGAAGAGGAGCCCTTGAGGTACCATAAGCCTACGAATAGTAGCCCTGCCCCTGACAGCGCTATATAAAACAGAGTCCAGTTTGGATTCAATCAACCGGCCTCATGACTTTATGCAACAGCCTCCTTTTATTTCCACCTAGAGTGTGTCCGTCCAGCGCACATATTAAACCTCCCACCAGGCCGTTTTATCTCCTTGAGCAGAGTTAGAGGGCGCCCCCGTCCCAACAGATCAGTCGGTATTACACTACCCATCTCTGTGTTCTTTGTGCCCACTCTCAATATTGGTTGTATTGGAACTGGATAGAACTGAATAAGAAATATCTGAATGAAATTCTAATTTTTTTTTTTTTTTTATTCATATATTTATTTACATTCACAACTGTATTGATTAATAAATCTAGTAAATTAGCTGTTAGATAAAACACTAGAAGAGAAACTGCCCATTGGCGTCACTCCAATAGGTCATCTAAACTAGAAGTTCTTGAGGCCATCTTCTTTTCAGACGCCTCGGAGGATTGTCAGGAATGTAAGAGGAAGCTAGGATTGAAAAAAGTGGGCTAGAGTAGGAGTGGAGTTTGCCATGGATTGATACCTGTTTCGGGCTAAATCAGCTACAATAGGATTTTTTAAGTTCTTTATGAATGAGCTTATTCGTAACAAAGTAAGTAGTAGATGAGTATTTTGTAGTTAAGTGGAAGGTTAGAGCGTCTGTCTAGTAAGTGTTGAAGTAATCGAAAGCGGCGAGGAGTTTCTTGTCGTTTCAGTCTAGTGTGGGAATTCCATGTTAGACGTTTGTCAAGCAGAAGTCCTAGTAGCGGATTTGTTCAACAGGAACAAGCGGAATATTATTAAAGGATACTGCAGGGCAGGATGTCATAGGTTTACGACGAAGGGTAAAGGTTATTTGCTGGGATTTGTTGGAGTTGATTTTAATTCACCAATTCTGACACCATTCCTCAAGGTCTCTGATGTGGGAGGGTTAGGTTAGGGTATTGGAGTAGGTGCTCAACCTCTTGGTTATTAGCACCGAATAAATTTGTAGTAACAGATTTGTTTTACTCTTTTTTCTTCTTTTTATTTTTTTATTTTTCCTTCTATTTTATTTTTTTATTTATTTATTTTTTTTTTATTATTCTTTTGTTGACACATTCTGAATTAGTGAATTTTTTCTTTATTTATTTATTATTTTTATGTTGTTTTTTTATTACTACTATTTTTTTTTCTTTCTTTATTTATTTTTTTTTCTTATAGTTCCGGGAGCAGAGAACATTCTTTGACGAACCTAATCAGGGAACTAACTGTTTCACTAGAGTCCTTCAAGCTCTCACTCAACGATCTAGCTAGGTTAAGTTTATCCATTTGTTCATGGAATTTGGGGCAGTTCTCAATTATGTGTTTTATTGAGAGAGGCACTCTACACAAGTCACACATTGGTACGGGCTGCCTGAGGATGAGATGGAGATGTGTGAGTCTGCTATGTCCGATGCCAAGTCTCGCCAAAGCAGTTTCCTCGCGGCGATTACTTCGCAATGACTCTGATGTGGGATTGAAGAGTTTGAGAAGCAACAGTTGGATCGTTAATGACTAATAACACACAAGTGTCATCAGCATAGGTAGAAAGGAAGGTGTTAGGATGGGTTGGGATATCAGCTGTATAAACTGTGCTAAGAATTGGTCAAAGGATACTGCCTTGAGGAACACCAGCGGACTGAGTAAAAATGTTATTTATTTTGAAGGATCCTAAAATATAATCCGCAAAAAGTTTTCCTTACTAAACCCATCTTTCTTTAGTAAATTTACCTTCGATTAGGACAGCTTTGATACTGCTTTATAACTTAACTAATTAAAATAATTACGCAAACCATTACTCTGGAACTAATTTTTCAATAAAATCTGGGAATATATATTTTTTTCAATTTACTTACTAATTCGCACCCGTCAGCAGTAATGTGAAAACCAGCAAATGGGGTATTGACTAGCTAAAAGATAAGATAAGATACCGGACCACCGATTTGGCTTTTGTTCGCCACATTCAACGTCACATCAACTAAACAGAGTTAGCCGCTATATTACAGGATACGTCGTTATTTCATTTGATAAAGACTGGCACCAGGGTCTTTATTTTTAAATTCAAGACCATATTAACGTACGTTTACTATCTTAATATTAATCATTTCTCTTTAATAGATTCTTCTCGATTCAGTAGGGCTCGAGGATTTCTTCAATTCGTCCAATCTTAGCGGATGTATCCTGGGGGTCAATACTGACGTTTTTACATACCGATTTACACTCACACTTCAGTTGCTACTTACGACGACGATACCACCAAATGGATATCTGCTCATTTTTCTAAAAAAATTAAATGTCTATAAAAAAACAAACAAACTCCCTCACCCGTCACCCTTTACTCTACCTCAACCATAGACCCATTATCTTCCACACGTCCGTTAGAAACCTAGGTGTATTTCTCGACCAAAACCTTTCCTGGAATAATCACATTTCCCAAATTTCTAGAAAATACATAGCCATCCTTAAACAGTTCCTCCGATTACGCAAACTTATACCCCTTAAAACCCGCCAACTCCTGGTATCCTCTCTTATCTTCCTCCACTTCGATTATGGCTGCCTGGTGTTTGGAGGACTACCCGAGACGCTTGAGATGAGGCTGAAGAGACTGATGAACTGTTTCATTAGATTCATCTTCGGAATTCCCAGGCGCTCTCATGTCTCCACCTGGTATGCAGAGTTGAAGTGGCTTTACCCAAAATTCCGACGGCAATACTTCTTAGGAACTTACCTTTACCAATCCTTTAGAACCAAAAAACCCATTTATATCTACAATATGTTCACCCTCCTATCCTCTGTCCACTCTATCAACACAAGATCCCAGCCCTCGAACTTGCTCATTCCATCCCACAGAACTGCTTCCTTTAAGAGATCCTTTGTCATACGTGCATCTTCATTTTGGAATTCCTTACCCATGTCGATTCGTACATGCCAATCCTTAGCCTCCTTCAAACATCACCTATTTATCCATCTCCTCGAACATCAATCTTCCGTGCCTTTATAAACTTAATCGTTTGGCCTCTTTATTTTTATCTTAATTTTCACTATATTTTGTTTTAATATCTGTATTTCTTTGAGGTAATATGACCTTGTATATGTATATATATGTGTTTGTGTTTGTGAATGTATGTATAAATATGTAGGTATATAAATGAATGTTGTGTGTATATATGTGTGTATGTCTGTGTGTGTGCATGCATGTATATACCATATGCTATATAATTTGATACCATGTTGTTAAAATTTATAAAGCCAGAATTTAAATATTTTATTGTACATTTATATTATTCTTAGGGGACTAGCTGTCCCAGAATAAAATTTCTTTTCATTTTCATTTCATTTCATTAAATCATTTAATGTCTTCCGGAAGTCTGTCACTTCGTCTCAAAACTTTAATGTATAAAACAATACTACGCCCGTCATTATTATATTGCACGCAACTATTTCCACGCATTAAACGTTCAGAGCATCAAAAGTTCAGTCGCTAAAAAATGGAATACTAAGAAGAATTGTTAAAGGGACAACATTACAAAGAATAAAATCAGCTATGATCTACGACGAATTGAAAATCCCTGCAATCCATGACAGAATTATATAACAGAGAGGAATAGAAAGTTTTTTTGAAAAAGTAAAGCTTCTAACGAACCCCTTATTTTGTCAGGTTACACCTTAGTGTAATAGAGTACCCCAGCGGTGGCCAAAAATTGTTTGACAAATAAAATTTTAGTTCTAATTTTAGTTGTAAGGCCAAATCAAACTAAAAGGTGAGCCCCATCACCGGATCCATTACATACAAATGTTAATATTTAAAAAAATTAGCATGCAGAGATATAACTCTTTGAATTGCAAATATGCAGACAAATGAGAAACCTCATGCTTCCGTAAGTTGAGGTGTTAGAAAGAAAATAAGGGGCTATGAAAAAACAAAACAATTCTCACAAAACATCATGATCTTTTACATGTTTCACTCTCCTTACATCAATTACAAAAATTACACGACCTGTGAAAATTATGAAAAATTCTACTTAATCATCAAAAAAATCAAAGAATATTAAATTCAATCCTCCGAAGATATCCCTGCCATCCAGCCTACATCGATAACACCCATATTCATCAGACGGACAACGTACTTCATTTTTGGACTCAACACTGAGAGATGAATGACATGAGGTATGAACGTAAATATGAGACGGAAGACAATCAACAAATGACTTAAACTAATTTATTCACTTTTTCCGAATCTTCAAAATCTAATTTTTGTTTTCTCTTTATATCATTATTTACACCTGTCAGAAGATGTCTAACAATCAGCAAATGTGTTGGAGAAATGTAAGATCAGACATGGTAGGCATGGGGAAGTAAAGTGCCCAGCAGCACCCCTTCCAAGGCTTTAATCTAGCTGAGGAGGTCCCTCATCCAGCTTCGTTTTAGCCTTCTTCTGACCGGCATTTCAGCAACTGACATGTCGTTAATCAGTCTATTGTCGTGTCCGTTAAGTTTAATGTGAAAACGAGAATAGAGTGTTCGTATATGTTGGTCAACTGTTGGTTGCTGTAAGTTTTTGTATGTGAGTCTTTTTTGCTGAACCAAAAATCTGTGAAGTCCATATTGGCTTAAGAAGGTATGTGTATGTATTCAGTTTCTGTCTAATTTTTAATTTTGATGATTTTGAAAAAAGAGAGTATAGTACTTTCAGTCGGTGGTTGAGAGTCGGTCTTTTCATCTTAACATGTGGGCCCCAAGTCATCCTTCGATCGAGTGTCAGTGCTAGGTAATGTACAGAGTTTGTCTGAAGAATTTGGTTGTTGTCGATAAAAACTGGTGGGCAAGTGTTTTGTCGTAGTGTGAACGTAACGTGTTTTGATTTGTCGGGATTTAAACGAATTTTCCAAAGATTGTACCCATTTTGTAGTAGCACTAAGTGATTCTGTAGAGTCAGTGAGGCCAGTATGGGATCGCCGTTTGATGTTAAAATTGCAGTATCGTCCGCGTAAGTAGCAATCAATGTGGTGGGGTGAGTTGGTATGTCATGTGTGTATACAATGTATAGGAGATGAGCAAGTATCGATCCTTGCGGTACTCCTGCCAAGACTGGCCGGATTGAAGGAGTTTCTGAGTCCTGCCGAACAGAGAAAAACCTATCGAAGAGGAAAGAGTGTATAATAAGATAGTACGTGTAAGGTAGTACGATCTTAAGTTTAACCCTCGTGCCAGACTTTATCAAACGCTTGGGCAACATCCAAAAATACCCCAGTTGCGTATTGCTTTTTTTCTAGTGCTCCTGCAATGAAGTCCGTAACTCTGTGTAATTTAAACAGAAATTGCATACATACTCAAACTCATATGGAAATACTCTTCACGACACAAGGTATAGCAAAAAAGACTCATAACAAGGTACATATATGTTAATAACAAAACCCTCCATACGGACTAACCAATTGTCGCCAACAGTCGTCCTACCAACAGAGGACGAGCACGTAAGAGCTCTTTATCATGTATTCTATGATAACATACACTGCATACACTGGGCTTAAAGACTTGAGATATCGATACAACCGACATGACCATAAATCTGGGGAGAAGGTTAGAAGGGAGCTGGATGAAAGATATCCTACCTTCATTAATAGTCGATCACGTGAGGTGTTCTGCTGGGTACTGATCCGTTCGTACTATGTTTTATTTATGTCTTTTATCGTTTCATTTATTCATCACATTTATTTTAGAAGATCAAAATCCGCAACAAACACACCGTGCATTCACCTTTTAAGTAATAACAATCCCACTATATCATTCCTTTGGTAAGGATGCACTAAACCATGGATTATATATTCCGAGACTGGAGGAAGACCCCTTTGTGGAGATATGGAGGTGGCAGAGGTCCGCGGCCACCGATAACCAATTCCCTCTACGGAAGGAAGGCAGGACTTCACCGAGACACTAATGAGAAGAGGTCCTGGCAAACGCGGTCCTAACCACCCGGTAATTCCTGCTAAATCCTGAACCGGCCCCCGTTCAAAGGATTCGGCTCCTTGAATAATGTAAACAGCTCGGAGGACATATTGCATTTCAAAGGACTCCGCTAATGCTGCCATCTGGTGACTACATTAGGTCTCCTCCTGTTTTACCCTCCTCTGGCTATTATTGGTCCGCCTCGGTTATTACAAGTCCTGGGTTTGAGTCTCGTTGAAGTTTTAATGCATGCTCTTCCGCAAGGGGTAGGTGTGGATCCCACTCCAACGGAAGTTTTCGATAGTCCTGTTTTGAAATTAATTATTGCTTTTCCATACTTTGTTAACATCTTATTAAAAAGTCTGGTGCACGCAACACATTTTCACTCACCTCCATTATTTATATCGATTCAAGAATACTTTAAAAAAATTCATAAACGTAAATAAATTGTTAAAGAATTATTTAAATTGGATTTAAATAGAAACATGCGTTTTATTAAATAATCTATTATATTATTATTTACGACAAGCAGTTTGTTTTTGTCGGCTTTTCATCACTCTCAGTTAACTTTTACTATAGTATGTATAAGATAATATTTATTTCTAAAATCTTTAGCGGTATATTATTATATATATTATAGTTCTAAAGTTCAAAAACAAAAAATTGCATTAAAAAAATATTTTTGCAGTTTAATCGTTTAGTTGGATATCGAATTCGATCAACTTATATATTTACCTGTTTTTTAGCAATTTTAATCAGATGTTATGGTGATTTTTTTCGAATCTACAAAACTAAAGGTACTTAAGAGGAAGATAATTTAAAATATCGGCATTTAAGCCTTGTCAGACTATTTCAATCAGAATGAAACCTACATGATATTAAAGCCCGTTCAATTTCACATCGACATAGCGAGTTTAATCAAAATCGTTAAATCCGTTTTTAGAAAATCATAAAAAGGTGCAAAACGCATTGTATTAAGTAGATCTTCCGGTCAGCTGATCAGCATTGTTGAGCGTCTGTTTGGGAAGAGAAAAGGTGTTGGAGCTGGAACTTGAATGATGATACAACGATAAGCATGACGGATATAAGTTGGGTAGGGAATTCCAGAGCGAAAGATAATGAAATGATCAAAAAGTTTTAGTTTTTTACTTCTATGTGTAGAAATTTAAAGGTCAAAATGGCGCAATCCCAAGATGTATATGCAAAATATGTATACCCAAGATATATGCCTTCCCATTTCGGCCAAAAGGGACCTGGCAACCCAATTCCACTCCGATCTTGATGGAGTATATATATATATTAAAATTTAAAAAAAGAAAAAGATTTTCCAATCATTGCATTGTTAAGACGCTTGTTTTATAGTTTTATTGAACCCTCTTAGGACATACTTAGCCGTTATTAAATTAACTCAATTCAGTCTCATTCCCTTTTAGTGAAACGGTTGCTACAGAAATAATAAGTGTAAGAACCATAGTAGGTTTAAATATAATTGGAAAATAATTATCACAAGTAAAAAAACAAACTAATTACGGAAAAAAGAAAATTGATAAAATAAAGCTATACTCATTATAATCAATTTATTTTTATAAATTATATTTTATTGAAATTTACAACTGTATACTACAATACATCAAGTAAATATGCTGATAATAGATATGCACATGAAAAACGAGAAGAGAAACTGCCCATTGGCAGAGCTCTAGTAATCAATCTAAACAAGGTCTCGAGGCCATCTTCTCTTCAGACGCCTCGGTGGATTATCAGGGATTGCAGAGGAAGCAAGGATTGAAACTAGTGGATTAGAGTGGGAATGGAGTTTGTCATGGAAGGAATGATACCTGGTACGGGCCAAATCGGCTACATACGGAACTTGGAGGTCTTTATGAATGATTTTGTTCGTGACGAAGTAAGGAGCGTTGAGGATTTTACGAAGGATTTTGGATTGTAAGGATTGGATACGGGGAGAATTGGATGGTGTAGTAGAGCCGCATAGCTCAACTTCGTAGGTCCAGATAGGCCTTATGATTGTCATGTAAATGAGTCTTTTGTAGTTAAGTGAAAGGTTAGAGCGTCTGTCTAGTAAGTGTTGGAGTAGCCGAAAACGTCGAACAGTTTCTTGTCTTTTCAGTCTTGTATGCGGATTCCATGTAAGGCGTTTGTCAAGCAGGAGTCCTAAATAGCGGATCTGTTCAACCGGGACAAGCGGAATATCATTAAAGGAAACTGTAGGTCCGGATGTCATAGGTTTTCGACGAAGGGTAAAGGTAATTTGGTGGGATTTATTGGAATTGATTTTAATTCTCCAATTCTGACACCATACCTCAAGGTCTCTGATGTGGGGTTGGAGAGTTGGAGAGCCAATACTAGGATCATTATGTACTGATAGCCCGCAAGTCTCATCGGCATAGGTAGAAAGGAATGTGTTAAGATGGGTTGGTATATCAGCTGTATAAACTGTGTAAAGGATGAGTCCCAGAATGCTGCCCAGAGGAACACCAGCAGACTGGGTAAAAAGAGATGAATAGGAGCGATTGTGGTTTATTTTGAAGGATCTTTCGGAGAGGTAGGACTGGATGATTAGAAAGTATGTTGGAGGAAGGAATTTACGGAGTTTATACAGCAGTCCTGGGTGCCAGACTCGATCGAAGGCCTGTTCTACGTCGAGAAAGGCTCCTGTGCAGTAAAATCCACGCTCCAATGCAGACGAGACCGCATCCATCACATGGTGACATTGCTAATCAAATTTAGTTTCAGGAAAAAACGCTCAGAAATTATTTTAGAAAATTAATCTGACAGAGGCAAATAATGTGTTGTTCACAGTTGGTGTAAAACTTTGAAAATTGCAGATAAACATATGCAAGATATTGATGTTTACGGAATAAGGTTCAAGGAAAGAAGAAACAGCATGTTAAACAATTAAATGTGATTTTATTAAAATTTAATGATTTTTTTTTTTAAGCTTGAATGGAAAAGAACAAAATGGCAAGTGCATCCACTCTACCAATTAGAAAAAGCTGTAAAATTGTCTTGCAACTTCCTATAATTTACTTATAATTACTTTGAAAACGTTCAAAAAATAATGAAAGGAATGAGAATTCAGAAATAATGTTGTGCAATAAAAAAGAGAGAAGTGCTTAATTTATTTGGCAATGCTGCCCAAATACATAGGGTTGCTTAAATAACACAGCAAACTTTATCAATCCCTTGGACATGTTACACATAAATTTTCAATTTTTTCTCTTATTCTATTATACAAATTTATAATATTTACAAGTTTGTTCTCTTTTAGTTTGTTTGTTTATTTATTTAACGTCACTTTATTCTACTATGGCTAATCGGGCGATGCTGCAGTGGGAGTCTTAAATTTTGACTATCCAGGTTTTATTAGGATAGGGATCTTCAACGAGTACCTGACATCGCACAGGCTCGGGACCACCTTTTAACGTCCCCGGCGAAGGACGGCATAACTAAGGATTTTTTACTCCCATTAAAAAATCCTAGGACCACCTGCGGGTTTGAACCCATGGCCTTTGGCATAGCGGGCTGTTATGCTAACCACCCAGCTACAAGTGATCTCTTCTCTTTTAGTTATTTGCTTTATTTTATTTTATTTTTCTCTACAACTATATTTGACTCTGGTCTACAACTACAACTAGACCTCTGGTACCCACATTACATAATCGAAATATAAATAAATTTACCATTTAATTGCCATACAGGTGATGGTGGATAATCCCCAGGGAGTCCAAAAACACGTTTGCTGATAACACCGCTATATCTCTGATATCCTTGTTTTTTTTAAATTTAAACTTCGTTTTCAATGCTCCTTATTTCGTTACGAATAAAATCATCCATAATGACCTAAATATCCCATTTGTCGCAGAACTAGCCCGAAACAGATATGCCTCTTTTCATTCCAAACTCCCAATCCACACGAATCCTCTTGTACGCAACTTATCATTCCCATCTATTCCTGACAACACTCCGTGGCGATTGAAAAGACGATGGCCTCGAGACCTACTTTAATTAAATTGACATTGCTACCACTGGGTAGTTTCTTCACAAGACATTATCACGCCCATAAGTGTAAATTAGCCCATTTACTTGTTGTATATATTGTATGTACAGTTGTAAATATCAATAAAATATTTAAAAAAAAAAAAAACTTCGTAATATCAATATATTCTAAACAAGGAAGAGCTCATTTAATTATTAAGGTTGGTTTTGGGCTGAATAATTCTTCCATTAATACTCATTCTTTTATTTCATGACGTTTCGGGATATTCCCTCATCTTCAGAAGTCTACAAAAATTATATTAAGCACATTACCATCACATTAAAAATTACTATAATGAAGTGAATGGTTTACAACTTGTATAAGTTAGGTGTCAATTGATAACAAAACTTTAAAACTTTTAAATAACAAATTTTAAAATCATAAGAAGGCATTAAAAACAATTTCATATTGATGAAATAAAAGAATTTGTATTAATGGAAGAATTATTCAGCCCAAAATCAATCTTAATAATAAAAACTTCATTTTCCGGTACGGTAAGTGGAACTTTATATGAACTACTAATGCCGAAAATTTATTTTTCACCATATTTAGTTTTTAAAATATTATATTTTACTTAAAGCGTGTCTTCTTCGTACATTTTCTTTGTATTTTATTTATTTTTTAATACAATAAATGAAAATCGCATGGACGTTTAAGGATAATATCATAAGGTAAGATATTAACAATACTCAATCCATTGTTAATTATTGCGCATAGTTACAGCAACATGTGAGAATCATATGGTTGTAATTGGTCTTCTTATAATGATACCTGAAGCTCGGGAAATACCTGTACGGACTGGGGAGAGTCCTCCAGAGTCGCCGACTTCCTCGTCAGATTCATCGGAGACAAATGAATACATTCAATGGATTCTTGATAATGCTTACAATATCATTTGGAGTTACAACACTATCTTGTCCACTGTAAGTATAAAGATTTTTGTTTTATTCTTACATTAGGTTGTAGGATAAAGAACGATAATTGATTATGTTATTGCCAAGTACCCGATACATCACATGAGGAAGATTTGAAACTAGATTCTCTAGGCTTAAAACGTTTGACAGATAGCCAAGCTGAACGAAAAAATGGTTTTGTTTGTTTATTTAACGTCACATTATGCTACTATGGCTAATCGGACGATGCTACAGTGGGAGTCCTAAATTTTTCCTCTACAGGTTTTAACAGGATAGGGATCTTTAACGAGTACCTGACATATTGGGTTGATGCAAAATTAATGCAGGTTTTTAGTAGGTATTGTAAATACGCCATATCTTTACTTTAACCATATATATTTAATCAAAATAATTTCCATCTGAATCAATGCACTTTTTCCAACGTTCAACAAGCTTTCTTATTCCATCAGAAAAAAAATCCGAATCCCTGGACTCAATGAAATCACGAAAAGAATTTTCAATGTCGTCCTGGTTTTGAAAATTTTTCTCCCTCAAAAAGTTGTCCAGATGCCTGAAAAAGTGGAAGTCTGTAGGAGAGAGGTCAGGTGAATAAGGCGGATGTTGGAGAACTTCGTAGCCCAACTCGTGCAGTCGTCGAAGCGTTGGTTGTGCAACGTGTGGTCTGGCGTTATCGTGGAGCAGGATCGGCCCCTTTCGATTCATCAATGCTGGGCAAAGATGTTGCAATTTTTGAGTTCCGAGTTCCGCCGCCATTTCTCGTGTGGTTTTGGTTGGGTCTTCTTCCACTTTTGACCTCAGCTGGTCGTTGTCCAGAGCAAGATGACGGCCCCGACCTTCCTTGTCTTCGAGGTCGAAATCTCCTCTGCGAAACTTCTGGAACCAACGCTGCACCGTGCACTCATTAATAGCCCCCTGACCCCACACTTCATTAATATTACGAGCCGTTTGCGCAGCGCTGCGCCCTAATTTAAATTCGTAAAAATAAATTTGACGAAAACCGCACTTTGACATTTTCGATTCAAGACCTTTGAACACACTGAACAAAACGATTTTACTAAACAAATTCATGGTGAAAGAGAGGGTATTAGATAAGGTTTGTTTTGGTATAATAATGATCAATGTTAGGATTAGCTTTGTTTACACAATTGGAATTAAGATATTGCAATAGAGGAAACCTGCATTAATTTTGCATCAACCCAATAGCACAGGCTCGGGACCACCTTTTAACGTCCCCTCCAGAGGACGACATAACTAAGGAATTTTTACTCCTATTAAAAAATCCAAGGACAACCTGCGGGTTTGAACCCATGACCTTTGGCATAGGAGGAAGTTATGCTAGCCACCCAACTACAAGTGATCCCACGAAAAAATGGTAAACACTACTATTTTGAAGTTACAACTACCATAAAAGAAAAAAATTATCCTCCCTTTTACATTTCTGGAATCATGGACCATTTAGAAACATGTCGATACAGTCCAAACAAATTATTATTTTAGTAAACATCAGTGCAAAAAAAATAAGAGCGAGCAGTCTGGTAAGGTCACAAAATATTATAGAAAAGGGGAGTTCGCAGAATTGTTTCTCGGTTATATTTCGTGTCCTGGGGCTAATAAAAGATTGGCTGAACACTGGTGATTTTGAATGATTTAGCTCGAATGAATTTAAAAAGTATAATTCAAGAGGACAGAATAATGCGCAGAAAAAAATAAATAATACAATGACCCTAATGTAGCCAAAGATAAATAATTTTGTCAGCAGATCAGATTAATTTTGATCATTTAGATATTAACAACTTTATGAGTCTATATCTTTCTATTTCAATGTTTTTGTTTACTTCTGCATCTTCCAATCAGAGCAGGTGCCTACTAATAATCCATAATTCACGAATATCACTTGGTAGAGGTACATGCGCTCTCGACCACAATTTCTAGTTTCTTTTTTTTTTTTTTTTTTTTAGTTTTGTTTTTTAAATAATACTTGGTGAATACACGGAAACCATACAACTAAATACAAGTGTGTTAATAAAAACCGGTAAAGAAATATGACTCGAATTAAATACAGATAAGACGAAATATATTATAAGTAGCAGAATATATTATTAGTTAGGCGATCTTGGTAATATTGACATATCAGGGCATACTTTTGAATACGTTTAGGTTATATTCAGGTTCAATGATAACAAGAAAAATGGTATCCAGAAAGAGATAAAGTCCCGGTTAAAGGTGGGATATGCGTGTTATTATCCAGTTGCTAAATTACTTAGCTCGCGGCTTCTGTCTAAAAACTTAAAAGTTAGAATTTATAAAACTATTATTCTTCCGACGGTTCTTTACGGACGTGAAACGTGACCGCTTACTTTTAAGAATGAACAACGGCTTAAGGTTTTCGAAAATAAGGTACTGCGCAAAATATTTGGTCCGAAGAGAGATGAAGGCACTGGGGAGTTTAGAAGGTTGCACAACGCTGAATCGTGGAGCTTGTACGCTGTGAATATAATTGAGCTGATAGCATCGCGGAGACTCAAATGGCCGAATAAAGTTGTACTCGGTGAGGAACGGATTCCGAAAACGTTGTTATTCGCGGATCTGATTGGTAGGCGTCCGAAAGGTGGGCCGAACCGTCGATCGGAGGATTGCGTTAAGGCTGATCTCGGGTGCTTGGGCTTGAACGGTGAACATTGGACGAGTCTGTGTTAGCGGAATATGATGTTATCGGCAACGAAACAGTTCACGTTTACTGGATTATTCATTTGTATAATAGTCAACTCTTATTAATCCTTTCCCAAAAACTAATGTTTCTTTTCCTTTACCTCTGTAAGTCTTTACTAGGATATCACGGATTCTTTACTTGAAAGCGGCTGGAACAACGAGAAAGTAAGGTGAAGTCGGCATTAATGAGTGTACAACTGTAGTTCGAAGTTTTTGAAAGGTAGTGTGTAGTCTCAGACGACAAAGGTCATGGAAGGACTTCTTCTCCTGATGAAGATGTTTTGTGTGCGTTAGTGGAGGAAAACCCTGGAACAACTGTTCGAAAACTTGCAGGGAAACTTAAACGTAGCGAATCGACCATCGATGGTCACCTCAAGACGGATGGAAATGAAATAAACTTGTTTAAGAAACATTAAACGACCGTCAAAACTACTCAGCGTTAATAACTTAATCAGACAAAAACAACCTTTTCTGTTTAGGATTGTTTCTTGTGATGAAAAGTAGGTACTCCACGATTACAATACAAAGGAAAATAAGCATAACATTTTTCAAAGCCCTTGACTCATCAAAAAAAAATTGATGGTTACTGTTTAGTATTTAATTTTAAACCGTAACTACAGCGTCTTAAATACAGAAGAAACAATCAATGCCTAATGGTCTCGTAAGCAAATTAATGCAATCTACTAGGAATTGACATTTTTGGTCAGTCAGAAGGGAGCCATTTTGTTACTTGACAGCTCCCGGCTACATGTATCATTTGTGACGTCACAAAAAGTGTGAGAGTTTGAATTAGAAACTTTGAAACCGCCCTACTCTCCAAACCCCTCGCCTACGGACTATAATTGTCTTAGAAAACCTAGACCACTACTTACTTGATAAAAAAAAAAAGTGGACAAAAGCAATTATAAAATCTGATTTTCGAGTTAATTGGTCCTAAAGAGGAAAATTCTATTCTGAGGGAATGGAAAAATTGGTAGAAAAGTATTAACAGAAGTAGAGACTATTTTGTTTAAATAAACAGTTGCGAATCTTTCTTTTGTCTTTTTTAACTCGAATCATGCATTATTTTTGGGACAACCCATCCATCATCCAACTTCGTTATAATAGTAATAACAGTAATAACAATTTTTATTGAGAAAATTTTACAATCTGTCCCAATTTGGACATTAATAGTATTGCTGAATGATATCAAACATACTACATTCATACAATATTTACACAACATAAAATTACAATAAAATATATACACAATAATGAATCAATACAAAAGTCAATAATTCACTTATACCTATATACACATACACACACTCATACATACATCACATTGAGTGGAGAATCTAGCCAGTGCTAGAACTCCAATATATTTACAAAAGGTCGCGGGGCCACTGCCGTTTCAACCTTCTAGGTGGGTTGTATGGATGAGTGGAGCTGGATAGGGATTGAGCTAAAGGATTAGGATGATGAATGAGGTTCTGGTGGAATTTGGAAAATTTGGATGGAATCAGGTCTGAAATAAATGGAACATTAAGGTCGTGGTGCAAGGTATAGTTGGAGACATAATAAGGAGCATTTACTATTGTACGGAGGACTTTGGATTGAAAGGATTGAATGCGTTTGATGTTAGAACGTTTAGCTGTCCCCCACAGTTCAAGTCCGTAGGTCCAGATGGGCTTCAGTATTGTCTTGTAGATTAATAATTTGTTTTCAACTGTAAGTTCAGATTTTCTGTTGAGTAGTCGGTATAACTGTCCGAATCGTCGGTTGAGTTCTTGTCTTTTAAGTCTTGTATGTGGGTTCCAAGTCAATATTTTGTCTAACAGTAAGCCAAGATACCGGACTGTATCTGAGAGAGGAATCGGTAATGAGTTGAAATAAACTGGCGGACAGGATTTTCGTCTAAGAGTAAAGGTTATGTGTTTACATTTGGCTTCGTTCACCTTTACACGCCAGTTATTACACCAGTGTTCGATAAGGAAAAGGTGTCTCTGAAGGTTTAAGGATGCTGTTTCCGGATTGGAACTGGATGATAGGATGGCGGTGTCGTCTGCAAAAGTTGCCAGAAAGGTATCGTTATAATAAAACCGAAAAATCTACTTTTCTAGTTAATTCTTTTAATTGGTAATTTAAATAACTAATTATATTAATGCTATATAGTCGACTGTAGAAATCAATCATAATCAGGGATCAGTCATTGCAGGTTCACGAAACAAACGTGAATGTGAGCTGCAATGGTGAATAGCTTGAAACTGTAAACACATACGAGTATTTGGGCACAACCGTAAGCAATGATGGAAGGATAGAAGATGAAGTAAATAGCCGGATTAGAAAGGCCAACCTCGCATACTATAAAATCAGTCGCATAATTGGAACAAAAAGAATAACTAATGCCACCAAATATTCCGCCCTAGCTCGGCCTCCACTGGCTTACACCAGTGAAGCGCTGAGTGAGAGGCGCTGGGATCTCTTGGATTCGGCTTCTCCCGCCATTTGTGGAGGGAGCAGCCGAGTCTAGGATCCCTTTAGCAGATTGTATATAGTTAAGTTTGCTTGTATGATTTTTATTTATTTCCCAACTTGTATTTATCTCTACTACAGGATGTTGTTTTCATTTGTTTGTTGTTGTTTTTTTTTTTTGTTTTTTTTATTAATTGTTATTTTTTGTATATATTTGAATTTATTTATTTCCGATTTTATGTAATTTGACTTTATCATTATTTTCTATATATTTTGTATGAATGTGTACTACATCACTATTACTACTGTTCATTATGTAACAAATTGTAATATTTCTCAAAAAATAAAAAAAATATAAAATAAAAAAATGCCACCAAATTAGTCCTTTATAAAACAATTTTCCTTCCTATCCTGCTGTATGGAACAGAGCACTGGACAGGCCCAAAGCAAGTTATAAATAGAATGTCGGCCTCAGAAATGAGATTCCTGAGAAGGATAGTTGGAAAAACAAGAAGGGACTGGCGTTAGAAACGAAGTCATCAGGGACGAATTGAAAGTGATGGTACTGAAGGATACAATAGAAGAACGCCAACTACGTGTGCATACTCCCAGAAGACAGAAGAGTGAAATGGTTCATGGAAGCATAACCAATAGGAAAGAGAATAGTTGGCAGATCCAGAACTACGTATATGCAGTACCTGGAGGGACTCGGAAGAAAGAGAGGCAAATCAGTTACCCAAATGAAAAATATGGCCATTCAAAGGGATGAGTGGAAGCGATGGACTGAGGCTGGTGCTCCACTAAGGAGCTTGTGACAGAAGATTTCGAATGAGACATCCTTACAATCAGCAAAATGTTGGGTTCATTTGGTGATTATAATCTGATTAGCCTTAATGACTAAATTAGTGGTAAAATTAAATTAAGATTATAAATGGTTATAGGAAAAATTATACAAAAAACCTACAAATAAAAATGGATAACATAATTGATAATATAAAATTAGAAATTAAAACAAGCTAGCTTAAGTTAACAGCACATGTTTAGTTCTTTTTTGAATGTAGCGTTTCCGAGATTTTTTATTATAATTACCGATTTCCTTTATTAACGGATTTTTGGAGACTGGTGTTTTACTGAAGTAAGAAGCTGTTTAAAACATAAAAACATCCACAAGGTTATCTGGACCACACCTGACAGGAAACATGTCAACCAAATAGATCACATCCTTGTCGATAAAAGGCATAAGTCTAGTCTTCAAAATGTAAGAACATTTCGAAGCGCCAATGTGGATTCAGACCACTTTTTATGTATTGCCCATCTCACACCAAGGCTATAATTCAAAAGGATTGGAGTTATGGCCCTAAAATGTAACCATTCTAATATTAGGAAGTTACAAGATACTGATACCAAACAGTTGTACACCGAACAGCTAGCAAAGAGTACCGGATCACAAGCTGTGCACATGGCTGATGTTGAATCTTTATGGTACAGTTGTGTGGCCGCAATGAGGGAAACAGCTGATATCGTGCTGGGGCCAAGAGAAAAGGAAGCGAGATCGACATGGTTCGATGAAGAATGTGAAATAGCCACCAACACGATAAACATTGCTTACAAGAAAATGTTGAGACAAAGGACCCGTACAGCTGTAGAGAAATATAAAATAAAAAGGAGAGAGGAAAAGAGACTCCATCAAAGTAAGAAAAGGCAAAGAGAGAGGGAAGAACTGGGGAAAATTGAAGAGCTCTGGAGGGAGAAAGAGTCAAGAGACTTCTTCAGAAGTATCAATAGAAGGAGACGTCCACGCACAACGTTGCCAGAAATTTGTAAAGACAAGAATGGGAACAAAGTTTCGTACAAGGATGGCGTCCTATCGCAATGGAAAAATTATTTTGAGGATCTTCTCAGTTCAGCACCCTTTGCACATCACACTGAGTTGCATTCAAGTGAAGAATTGAAGATGATGAATGAAGAATCCAACATTGAACCACCCAATGATGAGGAAATAATGGATGCTATAAATCGGCTAAAGGATAATAGGTCCCCTGGAGCTGATGACATGCCTGCTGAACTCTTCAAATATGGAGGTGGAGAGCTGTTGAAGAGGTTTCAAGGTCTTATATTAACCATTTGGGAGAAAGAAGTGTTGCCTGAAGATTGGAAAAAATCAATAATATGCCCTATTTTCAAGAAAGGAGACAAACTTCAGTGCCAGAATTACAGAGGTATCTCTCTTCTCTCCTGTTGATTTAAGATACTACCAAGCATACTATTCCAGCGTCTCCTACCATTTGCAGAGCAGAAGCTTGGTGCCTACCAAGCTGGATTTAGACGGGGAAGATCAACTACTGATCAAATATTCTCTCTAAGAACAATGCTAGAGAGAGGAAATGAACATCAAATTAAAACCCACCATCTCTTTGTCGATTTCAAGGCGGCTTATGACAGCATTAATCGTGAAAAACTGTACAAAGCCATGGAAGGGTTCAGTATCTCCGATAAATTGATACGGCTGGTAAAGATGACCATGAGGGATGTGAAGTGTACAGTGCAGGTAGGTGGGCATTGAACGGAAGAGTTCTCCTCAGGGAAAGGGCTCCATCAAGGAGATGCGTTAGCATGCCTATTGTTCAACTTGGCACTTGAGAAAGCTGTGAGGGACGCTGGTATCCAAACAAATAGCACCGTTTACAATCATATGATCCAGCTATTAGCTTACGCGGATGACGTTGACATCATAGGACGGTCGTTGCAGTCTGTCAAAGAAAGATTTTTGGCCCTAATGGAGGCTGCCAGAATGCTTGGACTGGAGGTAAACGCGGGGAAAACAAAGTACATGGTAACAGGAGAAGAACCCCTACCCGGTGAGACCATCAATGTTTTCATTGATTTTGAAAAAGTGGACCAGTTCACTTATCTGGGTTCTCTTGTAACGCAAGATAATGCACCAGAAGTGGAGGTGAAAAGAAGAATTTTGATCGCAAACAGGTGCTACTTTGGCCTCCGAAGAGAGTTCACCTCCCGGCTCCTAGACAGGCCGACTAAGCTCCATCTATATAAGACGTTGGTTCGCCCAGTCCTGTTGTATGGATCAGAAACATGGGCTATTAGTAAAAGAACTGAACAAGACCTACAAGTTTTTGAGAGAAAAGTACCTCATTCAAGGAGTTCATCTCAATGGACATTGGAGGAGGCGGACCAATAATGAACTCTATACAGGTTTAAGGACAATGATGTCGTTATGACCTTGAAGCTTGGCAGACTGCGGTGGGCTGGTCACGTGGCAAGAATGAAGGATGAGAAGATCCCTAAGGCCGTTATGACTGAACCTCTGCACGGCATCAGAAGAAGAGGAAGACCGAAACTTAGATGGACGGATGGTGTGACAGCAGATGCAAGAGATATCCTGGGAGTGAGGAACTGGATGACGGCTGCACAGGATAGAAATAACTGGAGAGGGCTGGTGGAGGAGGCGTAGCGTCGTATTGATGATGATGAAGAAGCTGTTTGAGTATGGACAAAATGTTTAATTGTTGGAAGCTGCCAGTCCTGGAGCATAGATGATATTTTAGTGAACCGGGGGTTATTGTTAATTACCCGCATTGATAGATTTTGAATTCTTTCAAGTTTTTGATAGTTAGTCAAGCAGAATGAGCTCCAGACTGGCGAGGCGCATGTAATTAACGGGCGAATAACTGATTTGTATATTATTAATTTGTTATGAGAGTTCAAATGGGATTTTGCGTTGAAGTATTTAATCTTTTAAAACGTCCATCAAAGACCTGTATGATCTTTAACTTTTCGTAAGCTAAAGCGGATTTTTTTCATTTTAATTAGTTAACAACAATGACTTATTTCATTCTTATACATAGTTCATTAGCAGTCGTAAAGACGTTATATTAAGGATTTTCAGCATTTTATAATCTTGTGGTCTCAACAATTATATTCTAGGACATCATAATTTTAATTCATGTGGAGATATAATACTTATATTGTTGGGGAGTGGGGCGACAGCACACTCGCTCGTAGCCTTAACCCGATCGTTAAATATGAGTCGCCGAATTCCTTATATTTATTTAGGTTTCGTTATGGGTTTATTAATGTCACTAACTTTGCAAAATACATATATTGAAAAAAAAAATACAAAAGAACAAATAAAGTTAACTTTCTGATAAACGTAAGAGTACTTAAAGTCACGAGGACGATTGCGGGCGACGATGGCGAGCGATGACGGCGACATCGACGAAGGCGACAGCGAAGTAGGGACCTGCCTCGGCTGTAACTCAGAGCACTCTCCTTCCCGAGCGGTCACTATCACTTAATCCCCTTTTATGTAAATAGTGCCCCCCCCCTTGCGTCTGAACTTAATATTAATAAAAATTAAATTCTGAATTAGTATTTCCCAATTCTTAACATACTGCAATGATTTCAATTGATTGTTCCAAAGCATTTGACTCCGTCTCGCATTCAATAATGCTTGAAAAACTAAGAACACTACAATGCCCGGAACAGGTGTACTCTATCCTCCGTCCTTTTCTCGATGGTCGTAATCTTACCGTATTAGTCGGCAATAGTTTCTCGAAAACGGTACGCTTAACTTGTGGAGTACCGCAAGGTGCAGTTCTTTCACCCACCTTATTCAATATCTACACCGCGGAAATAATTGGTAGGAACTATGCAAATACATCTGTCCTGGCGTATGCCGATGATGTGGCGATATATTGTAACAGCACGAACCCTTCAAAAGCGCTTAAGCAAGTAAAGAAAACTTGTGAGATCATAAAGAACCATCTGAATACCTTAAACATCCAGATAAAACCATCTAAAACTGACTGCATTATATTTTCTTTTCAAAAAAATAAGAAGAAACTGCCGACTAAATTTCAAATTGAAAATTCATAATTGAAAATATCTAGAAATATCATCTATTTAGGTATGAAACTTGACAGACATCTAAAATTTAATAATCATATCTTTACTAAATTATCAAAAGTAAGACAGAAAACCTACAAATTTAACTACCTCTTTCAAACTCCGAATCTAAGTTTCAGATTGAAACTTCTAATTTACAAAATTGTAATCAGACCATCTCTATTATACGGAGCACCGTTACTAACCCATTGTTCAGAAAATTCAAGAAAGAAGCTACAGCAATTCCAAAATGGCGTTTTGAAGAAAATTGCAAGAAAAAATACCTTCGAAAAAGAAAAGGCAGAAAGACTTCATTTGCTATTTAATATTCCTAAAATAACAGAATTCCTTGCGAAAAGAAGACATAATTTTTATAATTCTTTAGAAGTACTTTCAAATCCAGTTTTTAGTGGGCTTAAGGTTCCACCAGCTCCTCAGAGGTGGCAACATAGTGTCTAAGGTAGATTAAGATTAGCTTAAGACAAGAAGTGTCAAGAATGAAGTGATCCCCACCACCAAGAGGAATAGCAAATCGGTGATAGCATTTTAAAACATTATCTATTAACAGAAACAGCCTTAAAATGTATCTAGATACAGTAAAAGGGAATTATTCAAAAGATATTTTGGCAAAACATGTTACTAAATTGGGGTTATGAAAAAATAAAGAAAAAATAACATATATTATTCATAATTTTTCATAGTGAACTAGCAAAAATACTACAAAACATCCAGGTATTGAATTTTGATTTATCATTAATCATATAATTAATCATTTTCTAACACTTCGAAAACCATGAGCTTGAATGATAAAAATATCGCATTAGTTAATGAACAAATAATATTTCATTTCTTTATGAGTATTTGAAGAAATATCTATCTTGTATTAGTATTTTTTTTTTTAATTTAACGTCACTTTATGCTACTATGGCTAATCGGACGATGCAACAATGGGAGTCTTAAATTTTGCCTATCCAGGTTTTATTAGGACAGGGATCTTTAACGAGTACCTGACATCGCACAGGCTCGGGACCACCTTTTAACGTCCCCTCCCAAGGACGGCATAACTAAGGATTTTTTACTCCCATTAAAAAATCCTAAGACCACCTGCGGGTTTGAACCCGTGACCTTCGGCATAGGAGGCTGTTATGCTAGCCACCCAGCTACAAGTGATCCCAAGTATTAGTATTAAACGTTAATAATTCAATGTTCCGTCGATTAAAGTTAACTTTTAGAACCTCTCTTTTGAACTGTACGTTATACGGTATAGTATATCTTATATTAAGGAGTTAGATTTTTAGAACTTAGTGGGAAGCGGTCCAAGGCATAGAAATGATTAGATGAAGGGATCCGCAAAATATTTTCGTTGCGGCCCACTGTTCTATATTATTTCCTTTGCCAATTTTTTATTAGATCATCTATAGCGTATTTTCTTTATTATTACTTTCACTTACCTATACACGGAATATATAAGAAGGGAAAGGATTGCGATCGAGAATATTTTCGAATTCCAGTTTTCAATGGAAATATACGTTTTAGGGGACCCTATGTCCAAATATCCAAGTCCCGCAAAAAAATCTGTGTGAATGTGTGTGGTAATTCTAGTGCAAAAACGAAAAGTCCTATGGATCAGAAATTTCATAGTTGAGTCAACAATACGCCTAGATGTTACAGAAACACTTTTTCATCAAAATCAGCTAATCAGCCACTTTATACCATGCGTTTTGCACCTTTTTACGATTTTCTCAAAAAAAGCTTTAACGATTTTGATTATACTCACTAAAATTGTCGTCTGAAATTTCAGTTTCATAGGACTTTTAGTTTTCAGTTTTGTCGTTTCCTGTAAACTTTTATTAAATGGATATTAACACTCTTTTTAACCACACCTGACAATAATTACTTATTTTACTTTGTACTTTCACTTACCTATATATAAAATATATAGTAAGGGAAGGTATAGCGATCGTAAACATTTTCGAATTCTAGTTTTCAACGGAAATGTACGTTTTAGGGTCCCCTGTGTCCAAATATCCAAGTCCCGCAAAAAAATCTGTGTGAATGTGTGTGGTAATTTCAGCGCAAAAACGAAAAGCCCTATGAAACTGAAATTTCATCTTCAAGACAATTATACGCCCGAGATGTTACAGAACCATTTCCTGACCGGTAGAATTTATACCATGCATTTTGCACCTTTTTAAAATTTTCTCAAAGACCGTTCTAATGATTATGATTAAACTCCCTTTATCAATGTAAAATTGAATGGGATTAAATATCATGTAGGTTTCATTCTGATTGAAATCGTCTGACAGGGTTTAAATGCCGATAATTTAGAATTTCTTCTTCTGAAGTACCTTTAATTTTGTATATTTGAATAAATTGGCCAAATCATCCTATTAGTATAGATAAAATACGTGTAAATATAAATGTTGGTCGAATTTAATAATCAACAATAGGAAAAAAGATCAAAATAATTTTTTGGGTAATTTTCGTTTTTTACTTTCACTTACTATGTTCACGCCATATGTTACGGCCTGATAAGGTTTTTATAGTTTTTCAATCGAAAAATTATAAGTTCATAATTTTATGATATTTATAATAAGATCATTTTTTTTGTTTAAATCTTTATTTTTTAATTTCTTTTTAAAATAGTTATTTTAAATATAATTAAAAGTTTTTAAACGAGAGCAGTAGAAGAGAAAGACAGAAGACGATCGTACTTCAATTGTTTTTTGACTGCCTCATGCCAGTCGAGTCTTAAGCTAGCGTCTGAGCGGTGAAGATGTGCCGTATATAGACCCAAGATTCCTCTCAACGTTTGAACGTTTGGAAACGAATTTCTTCATCTCTCATAGTTCCCCTTGGAACTTGGAAGAGCCGCCCTGCGGTCATTCAACATACCTGAGAACTTCGTACAAGCCGCCCTGCGGTAATTTTCTTCAATACCCAAGACGACTTCGTTCAAGCCGCCCTGCGGTCGTTTTCTTCAACACTCAACTGGACATCTTTACGTGAATATAACCTATCTTTATCCATTAATGGAACATTTAATTTCTTAATTCTTATTCAAGAAATTATTTAATTTGATAACTATTTTTTTTTACATCTTTGAGCATTAATTAAGTTAAGTTTGTTTCTTCTATTTTTACAATATTTTAATTAGGTTTATTTTGTTTCATACATTTTCTTACAGCTGTTTAATTATAATTAGGTTAATTTTTCTTATATAAATTTATTAGGTTAATTTGTTTCTTATCATCCTTATATGTATTTCAGTGTATTAAATGTATTGTGATTCGTCGTTTGCTTTCATTATTTTTATTTATTTTAAATCTATACAGTCCACTTATTTATTTCAATAGAACCACCCTCAATTTTGAGTTGTCACTTGAAAGTACTATTCTTTCACGGATAGCCCAGCGTATACAAAGGCTATCCGTGAAAGAATTATTTATTTTTATAAATAAATAAAGAAGTATTTATTTTATACTTATTTATTTCAATAGAACCACCCTCAATTTTGAGTTGTCACTTGAAAGTACTATTCTTTCACGGATAGCCCAGCGTATACATACTATATATAGTAAGGGGAAGTATTGCGATCGTGAAAGTTTTCGAATGCCAGTTTTCAACGGAAATACACGTTTTAGGGTCCCCTGAGTCCAAATAATCAAGTCCCGCAAAAAGGTCTGTGTGTGTGTGGTAACTCCCGGGCGAATACGGTAAGTCCTATGAAACTGAAATTTCATATTTAAGACAACTATACGCCCGAGACGTGACAAAACTTTTTTCATCAAAATGAGCTTACCAGAAGAGGCACTTTATACTATGCATTTTGCACCTTTTTTCGATTTTCTCGAAAACGGTTCCGACGATTTTGATTAAACTCGCTATATCGATGTAAAATTTAATGAGCTTTAATATCATGTAGGTTTTATTAGGATAAAAATGGTCTGACAGGGCTTAAATGCCGATATTTTAAATTTTCTTCCCCTAAAGTACCTTTAATTTTGTAGATTCAATAATAATAACTAGATTTTCTTTTTTAACGCTGATGAAAAACAGGTAAATATATAAATTGAATAAATTCGATACCCAACTAAAGGAGAAAGCAGAAAAAATATTTTTTTAATGCAATTTTTCGTTTTTGAACATAAGAGCAGTAATATACATGTATGATATACCGTTGGAAAGCTAAAGATTTTAGAAAAAATATCATCTCATACACAAGTTTTTAAAAGTTAACTGAGAGTGATGAAAAGAAGATAAAACTAACTGATTATTTTAGATAATAATATAATAGATTTTTTAATAAAACACATGTTTCTATATAAATTCAATTTGATTAATTCCTTAATAGTTTCACGTATTTTTATCTCTAAATGTATTTGAAAATTCTTTCATTGATTTTAAAAATGGAGGTAAGTGAAAGTCGTGTGTTGCCCGCGCCAGATTTTTTTGTAGATAATAACAGTAATATAGATGTATAATATTGTTATTCTTATGGGACTATGTCCCAGAATAAAGTTCATTTCCTATTCTATTCAATTTTTTTTTACTTATAGATAGACAAAAAAAAATAGTAATATACCATTGGAAAGCTAACAATTTTAGAAAAAAATAATATTTTTTACAAAAATTTGTTAATGAAGTGACAATGGTTGACTGTGTAATATATGAGAGAAGTTGGTTCAGGGTGAAGTCAATTTAACACACAATTAAGCTTAAACTTAATTTATTTTATTTATTTATTAGGATTAAATAAATTTTAATTTTAATTTTTATATAAATTAAGTTTACGCTTAATTGTGTGTTAAATTGACTGCATCCTGAACCAACTTCTCTCAAATAATTTGTTAAATGTAATGGAATATGATAAAAAACAGAAAAAATTAACTGATTGTTTTAGATAATAATGTGATAGATTATTTAATAAAACGCATGTTTTTTTCGAAAATCAACTTCATTAATTCTAAACTTCTTTCATCTAACGGTATTTAAAAATTCTTAAATTGATTTTAAAAACGGAGGTAAGTGAAAGTCGTGTGTTGTGCTCACCACATTTTTTTTTGGATTATTATTTATAAAGACTAAAGTGAAACATAGCAAAGATATGACTTAAAACGTATTCCTCATAGTATTTTTTTTTTTTTCAGATTACTAGTTTGGGCATACTAATTAACATGTTTATGTACGAATTCACATTGGGAAGCATATTGTTGGGTAAAGTAATTTCTAACTATATTATCATTACAGAAATTTTAGTTTTCTTGTTTTTTTGCATTATAAATAGGCAGTGTCAGAATAGAATATAACAGACCAAAAATCTTATTAAAAAAAAAACCCTTTTGTTTCAGACATATTGGTTTTGTGTATGTTCCCTTTGTCAGTTCTTCTGTGGGAGGTTATATTGTATTTTGGTGAGCACATTGTAAGTTGTAAGATATTTTTATATATTGTAGACTATAATATATAGGTATAGTAATGTATTTAAATTCTTACACTAAGACTTATATTATAATTTCTTTATTTCAGACTATTTATTAAATTTAGAATGTTATTGTTATATTGTATATATGTATAGAGCTCAAAGTTGCTGGTCCAAAATTTAAAAAATTCAATGTTTACACTGCAGTTTTTCAAAGAAGGTATAACTTTAAGGGCTCAATATTTGGCTGCTCCTACATTTTAGAGAATGGTGATGAATTTGATCTAATCGAATGCTTTTGTTTTTGTCTACTTATTTATATCATGCACTTAACGAAATAAATAAATTTGATATATACATTTATACAATGCTCCATAAAAAAGTGGCGCACTTTGAAAAATAATTTATATTTTTCCTCGAGAAATTAATGTGCATTTTGATAAAGTAGTATTCTTTTGGAATGGTTTTTAAAAGGTAAAATTAATGTAAAAATTAAAAAGGAAATTTTTTTCTTCCTGTTGTATTTTTATTGCAATTAAATTATGTTTATCAAACCATTAATTAGCCTTCTCCATATGTGACCAAGATTATTATTTTTTTTTTCTTTTTATCTTTATTGAGGTTTATTTATTCTCCTTTGTATTTTTTTTTTATATATTTTGTATTTTTTTTTTGTATTTCTTTATTTAGTGTACATAAGGAATGAAAGACTTCTTATATAATTAATACTCATTTGCCCAAGATTGTGGCAGATTGTATTATTTCTGAAGAAAACGATTAAAAAAAAAAAAAAAAAGGGATGTTATTCCTTTGAAAACATAGGGAGTAAGGGATTATAGCCAGATAAACCTAAAAAATCCTATGCCAGGCCGGCATCAAACCATTTCCAAATAAGTTCGTTTTTATGAATCTTCATGTATCGATATTCAAATACGATCTTTAGTCTTATTACTTTTTCTAGACTTTAATTTAATTCTATATTTCCCTGAATTTCTATCTTTACACTACATAAAATCCTACTAGCATTAATTTTTCAGCGCAGTGTCGCTCTTTTAGGAATTCTTTGTGTGCTCAATTTGCTCCCGTATGCAGTCGCAGTTTACGTATTGAGCCAACTCTGGCACGAAGAGCCATATGCGTAAGTGATTTTCGCAATATCACATACTAATGCTTATTATAATTTTATAATGTTTACATCAAATTTTAATTTATATATATATATATATATATATATATATATATATATATATATATATATATATATTTCTTTGTTTGTTTTTTCTTAAAAAATAACGGCTTATATGTTACAGGGAATCAAGAGGTATTTTTGCGGTTAGTATCATCATAGCATATACCGGTGAGTACATATATCATACAGTATAGGTTCATATGTAAATAATTCACTATTGTAAGATAAATGAAAAATAATCTGGCGCGGGAAACACATAATTTTCACTTACAGGTCCAATTTTCATTAAATTTGCCGCTCGACATTTTGGATTTTCGTGATTTTTTGACCAATTATTCTCTATCCTTTCGTGAATAGAAAACCATAAATAAAAAAAAATTCGGGCCAATACTTTTAGTGTTGCAGCCGTTTTAAGTCAGCATCACTGGCGAAAAAATGTCTTTGGGAAAACCTTTCTACTTCCTTTAATTTTTTATATCATCATCATCATCATAATCATTGCCCCTTCTACCGCTGTTCGGTGTGAGGGTCCTGCTTATAGAGCCTGGTCCAGTTGTCTCTCTCCTGCACCAACTCTGCTCTCCTGTTCCAATTTATTCCTCGTTTCCTGCATGCTTCCTTTACACTATCCTCCCAGGAGATGCGCGGCCTTCCTCTGGGTCTTTTTCCTTCCGTGCGGGTCTCGTAGCTCTTCCTGGCATTCTGTCTGGATCCATCCTAAGAAGATGTCCAAACCACCTCAGTTTTTGCTCCTCCAGTATGGTCTCGCCGGTTTGACATCGAGATTAGCCCGTATGGTGGCGTTCCTTATTCTATCTCTTCTTGTTTTCCTCTCTATTTTTCGTAGATATCTCATTTCCATCGTTTGTATCTGACTCCTGTGTTTTGTGGTGAGGGTCCACGATTCTGAGGAGTACGATAGAATAGGAGGAATGTCGATTTATAGACTGCCAGCTTGGTCCGCTTTGTCACTTCTCTTCTCCCAAGGAAACCTCGTCTGACCATACAGAACATCTTGCCTGCTGCTCCAATTCTTCGGACCACTTCCTCGTCTATGTAGCCACTCTATTGAGATGAGCTCCCAGATATTTAAAACTGTCAACCTGCTCTAATCTCTCTCTCCAACCCTTATTACTCTCTTATCCTTCGGGGTTTCTTTCCAATACGCATGCATTTGCTGTAGCCTGAGTCCTTTGCTCTTCATCATGGTTCTGGACTTGGCACTAAGGAGAACCAAGCCTATAATGAGGAAATTCCAGCTAGGGCACAGGAACTTGCACCCTACCAGATATTCCCTGATGGCCTTCGCTGACGACATCGTCTTGCTAGCTGCCAACGATCGAGACCTCCAACACAACATAAATGTCCTCCAAGAGGAATTATCCGCAATAAATATGAAGATCAATCCGGGGAAGACGAAATTTTTTATATATCAAATCAAAACAAAAATTAACCATAAGATGAGGCCATGCTTTGTATTTTTTGTTCCACAACTCATTACCTAAATAGTGAAGAAAGTTGTTAAAATAATTCACGAAAATGAAAAAAAAGCGAATTTTTAACGAGATAAAAGCACATGAAGGAAATGAGACTCACTTTTAATAATTTTTATTATAAAGCTTAGTCTTAGCCTACTTGCTGTCAAAAATTTCGATCTTGAGAACATAGTCCTTATTTCTATATGAATTTTCAAAATTGGCAAAAATTGATTTTTCGCGATGTTTACACGGAAATATCTCAAAAGGGACTGAGTAAAAAATTATGAAACTAATACAATAATTCAAATCTATCTATAAGATCTATTTAAGTGATATAAATTTGGTCTTTGAGACTAAGTTGGTTCCGGAGCTATAAAGTATCTTAATGTTGAAATAACGTTTTCTTTAAAAAATATTAACTCCGGTAATTTTGCATATTTAAGAACCAAAGAAAATCTAGAATGATAATGAGAGTATTTTATATAAGTTAGGTCCTTACAACACATTACCTAAGTATATATATATATATATATATATATATATATATATATATATATATATATATATATATATATATTATATATTCAATTTTTTTTAACATCCTTTATTGAACTTCACCACTGTACTTTATAATACAACAAGTAAATATGATAAAAGAAAAATTACATGAAACAGACTTGCAGAAGAACTACCTAATGGTAGCACTGCTGTTATAATGTATTTACATAGTGTATTGTCCGAAACCATTGGAGTTCCTTTGCTGAGAGTTTACCAATCTCTCTACAGTACAAGGTGGCACGCATAAGAAGATTAAATAACCAACAGGTTTGTTAAGTATTGAAAATACTGAGGGTGGTTAATCTATTATTTTCAATATTTTTTATAGGAGATATATTACAATTTGTTTCAAAATGAGACACATTCACAATATATACAGAAAATAATGATTAAGTCAAATTACATAAAATAGAAAATAAATAAATTCATATATATTATATATACAATAAAATAATAATAAATAAAAAACAACCTATAATTGAGATAAATACAAAGTTGGCAAAGAACTAAACATCATACAAACAATGATATCTATATACAATATAATATACAACTGCCAAAGGGACCACAGACTGGGCTTTGGGAGAAAAAGCGGAATCCAAGAGATCCCAGCGTCTCTCTCTTAGCCGCATCACTGGTGTTAGCCAGTGGAGACTGAGTTAGGGCGCTGTAGCCACAAACATACAGTACGTGAGTGGAGGATCTGACCAGTGTCAGAACTCCAGTACAAATGTTAACAGAAAGTCGCGGGGCCATTACCGTTTCATAACCATTTGTAACATCCTTTATTGAAATTTACAACTGTGCTTCATAACACAACAAGTAAATATGATTGAAGAAGAATTAAATAATGGTAGTACTGCTGTTAATATATTTAATGTATTGACATAGTGTATTGTCCGAAACCATTGGAGTTCCTTTCCAAAGAGTTTACCAAGCTCTCTACAGTACAAGGTGGCACAAGTTTCACTTACCTCTGTTGTTAAAATCAATTGAAGAATTTTTGAATAAATTTAAAGAAACAAATAAATTGTTAAAGAATTAATTATTTTGAATTTCAATAGAAACATGTGTTTTATTAAATAATCTATTATTTTTTATATCTACAACAAACAGTTAGTTTTTTCGGCTTTTCGTCAATCTCCATTATCCTTTAAAATTCCGTGAACTAGATAATATTTATTCTAAAATCTTCAGCTATCCAACGGTATATTATACATCTATATTACTATTCTTGTGTTCAAAAACACAAAAAATTGCATTTAAAAAATATGTTTTCACTTTTCTCCTTTAGTTGCTTATCAAATTCGCTCAACTTGCATATTTACCCGTTATTTATCGATGCTAATAAGATAATGTACCGAATTCTATTAAATGTACAAAATGAAAGGTACTTTTGAAGAATAAAATTTAAAATAGCGGCATTTAAGCCCTGTCAGACTATTTCAATAAGAATGAAACCTACATACCTATTGAATCCCATCAAATTTTAAATTAATTTATAAATTTTTATTACAATTAAGAATAGTTTGAATGATTAATTGTATTATTAGGTTCCTTTAATTAAAATGATCCATTTCATTCAACTCATTTTATTTTCTTATTTTTTCTCCCTACGTTTCGGCTCTTAGCCATTCTCAAGGGATCTATAAAAACATTTATTTTAAAATTAAAAGATACACAACATTATTTTTTACATTCTTATAAAGCAATTTACATACCTCTTTATATTCCATTATGCACTCTATATAATATATAAATATATATTTTGTCACAATTTAGTAAAATAAAATTAAAACTATTACAGGCTGACGAGCCCTGTCCTGGTTGTTATCATCTACTGGATTAAAGAAATGTATTCCCTCACTGTTATCTATTGATATCCAAACTAATATACATACATATATTGTTTTATTACCTCCTCCTCAGTCAAGTCTACATTTGTTTTCACAGCCAAAAACTTTTTTTTTTTTTTTTATTTTTTTTTTTTATTTTAAAAGAACTTAATTTATAAAGTTTAATCAAAATCGTCATAGCCTTTTTTGAAAAAATCATAAAAAGGTGCCAAATGCGTGGTATAAAGTAGATCTTACGGTAAGCTGATTCTACAAAAAAAAGTTCCTGTAACATCTCGGGCGTATAGCTGTCTTAAATATGAAATTTCAGTTTCATATGAATTTTAGTTTTCGCCCGGGAGCTACCACACACACACACACACCCTAAAACGTGTATTTCCGTTGAAAACTGGAATTCGGATATTTCATATATAGGTAAGTGAATGTAAAAAGTACCTTAGCACACTTTGCTGGCTAGCGAAGGTGGAATTCCTCTAAGGCATCTCATCTCATTTTCATCCCTCAGCATCGGTATCAAACCCTCTTTGCTTGCTCTTCGACCCCCGATGGACTTCTCTTCGTGGTTATTCTCTCTTATACGAAATAACGAACTCAAAACAGTAACTGCTTAAAAATAGTTTTTATTCTTCAAATGTTACATGTGTGAAGTCTACCTTGAGACTCACCAAGAGAGAATGATGGAATGAGCATGATCTTTGGATAGCTCTAGGAAGGAAGGAGAGTGGGGAGGTGAGCTCCTGATTTAGTCCTGCGGTTGGCTTCTTATAATATGGTTCTGGGGATCTCTGAATTGGATTAGAACTAATGTGCATGAATGCAACAGGAAGCATAAACATCCAAGTTCTGTCACTTCAGTGACACTTGAGCGGTACCTTTATGGCCTTAGAATGTGACCTGACCCTGAGAAAAGGGTAACTTCTAAGGGGACCTTATTTATCAGATAACAATAGGCAATAGGTACAAAAATAGATAGATAGAAAGATAGATAGAAAATAATTTTTATTCTGGGACTGGGTCCCTTTAGAATAACAGCTTTGTACAGTTTAAATATACAATATGTCTGGCCAACAGACAAGATAAACATAATAAACTACTATTTACAATAATTGATTAATTTGTATACAACACAAAAAAGATAAAATAAAAACAATCTTCAGAAGCTAATTTATGTTAGAAAAAAATGAGAAATATATGAGTTGATAACAGAATCCAAATTAAAAAGAAACAAAAAAAAAATTAAAATAATTAGTAACATTGTACTAATACTTAGTATTCTTAAAATAACATTAACCCTGAAATAATAAAGGGATCTATATTAGACCAAGAATTAATGAAAGATAATACCATTAAAACATAAATAAAAATAAAAAAAATACAAATATAAGAAATGAAATCTTCTAGAAAAAAAAATAACGATATAAAAAACTAAACAAATACTGTAGAGATTGAACCAAAGGAAAAAAATATATAAAAATATATTTCATATTTAAAATATATGTCAGGCAGCGTCATTTTGGGATGTTAGAAGGTGCTGGAAAAGAAGGAATTTAAATGTAGAAAGGGAAGGAGCATGGCGGATGTTTGATGGAAGGGAATTCCAGAAACTAGTAGAACGGGCCAGAAAGGAGCATTCGTATTTTTTTTGTTCTGTGGGAAGTGATATAAAGGTTGGAAAAACGGGATCTAGTCTCTAGTGGGTGAATTGAGGTTTTATTGAGTTTACGAATACGTTACATAAGACATAAAGTTTTGTCATAAACGTTAATAATATTAGTCGTCTGTTAATGTACGTTGCTGGAATACGATTTCCTGTGGTTGGACCGAGACTTGACTGTCTTCGTGAATGGACATCTCCCTTCCATTCTAAATTATCATCCTTACCCTCTACCTCTACCCTTCTTCTTTTCCTATGTTTTGTATTGGGCAATTGATAACGGTACGTGAAATAGATATGAAAAGTCCTCTAGTAGAGGAACTCTGTTCGGCATCCTCTTAGGAGATACAAGTTTTTAGACGTGGCCTAGGGCATTCCTAATATCTTAAAGGCTGCATCGTAAACCTCCATGATGGTATATTTTTCTCTTGACCTAACACTCTTTTTCTGTTCCTTACTGGGGTCGAGGAAGTTTTCTGCGACGCAGGGAGAATACGAGGATAGTCCTAAGGGAGTAGGTTGTTTTGAAAACTTTAATTGAGATGTTCATTTATTTGTAAACATTGTTTTGTTATCATATTTATTAACTTGTATCTAATTTTACTTTACATTTATTTATTCTGTAAATATATTGTATAAATATGAACAAAATTAAAAAAATTGTGAGGAACACACGACTTTCACTTACCTCCGTTATTTATATAAGTTTAAGAATTTTTAAATAAATTTAGAAACGAAAATCAAATGTCAAACAATTATTTACATTAATTTTAATAGAAACATGTGTTTTATTAAATAATCTATTATATTATAACGTACGCCAATCTGTTGGTTAGTTTATTTATTTAACACCACCTTATATTACTTTGGCTAATCGGACGATGCTACAGTGGGAGTTTGCCTATTCAGGTTTTATTAGGATAGAGATCTTTAACGATTACCTGACATCGCACAGGCTCGGGACCACCTTTTAACGTCAGCTCTGTAGGATGGCATAACTAAGGATGTTTTACTCCCAAAAATCAGTTTGTTTTATCGGCTTTTCATCACTCTCCGTTAATTTTTACAATAATAGGGGTAATCACTACGTTGGCTATAGCATGCTATTTGTGCTATTGTGCTAAACCCATAAATTTTATACAGGAAATAACTGTAGAAACTCGACGGGTTTAGCAAAATAACACAAATAGCATGCTATAGCAAACGTAGTAAGTACCACTATTATGTATAAATATTAGACAATATTTTTTCTAAAATCTTTAGCTTTCCAACGGTATATTATTCATCTGTATTATTTTTCTTATGTTCAAAAACTAAAAATCGTATTAAAAATATTTTTCCAGTTTTCTCCTTTAGTTGAATTCATAAAATCTACAAAATTATAGGCAAAAGAAGAAGAATTTTGAAATATCGGCATTAAAGCCCTGTAAGACTATTTTACTCAGAATGAAACCTACATGATATTAAAGCCCGTCCAATTTTACATAGGTATAGCGAGTTTAATCAAAATCGTTAAGGTATTTTTGAGAAAATCGTAAGTAGGTGTAAAATGCATAGTATAAAGTGGCTCTTTTGGTTAGCCGATTTTGATGAAAAAGTTGCTATAACATCTCAAACTTATCGTTCAATTTTCTACACCTTTTCGTTTTCTTGTTGGAATTACCACAAACACACAGACACATGGACACACAGACCTTTTTGCGGTAACTGTTTGTTTGGACTCATTGAGACCCTAAAACGTGTATTTCCGTTGAAAACTGGAATTCGAAAATTTTCACGATCGCAATCCTTTCCCTTACTATATATTCCATACATAGGTATACTATGTATCAGCCACTACTTTTCTAAGGCAGCGGTGACTCCGAAACTTTATTAATAAATATACAAATATTCGGTTATTATTTTATAAAACTATTGGATTTCTTTTCCTTATGTATCATGTTTATCAATTCATAATTGGGACAAGGTGGCAGAAATGAGAATAAATTAATTAACTTATGATACACATTTAATTATAAAATAACACATATGATTATACATAAAAATACACAGTTAGACATTATTCGTTATCAAGAATACTGAGGTTTGTTCACTTTTTCCACATAATATAACATTATAAAGGTACCTTTGGACATAACTGCAGAATTCTTCCCAGGCTTGACCCCCGACTTCCTCCGTCCGTGGCTGGACTTCCACTTTCTATCCTGTCTGGGCTAAGACTCCCCAGGCAGAGGGCTATCCCTGCTCTAGGAGTGCATTTTTTGCATAGCCCTTCTAAGAACCCTCCCTGCTTGTAGCTGGGAAGCTTTTCTATTTTTAATAATTCAAAATTATTTCTTTTCCTCCCCGTATTCTCGATACATATCAGGTAAGTGAAAGTAAAAAAAAAATAATGGTATATGTGCAGATAAAACAATGAACCATAAAACACCCAGAATATTAACCATACACAGTTATATTATTTATAGGCTTTGTGACGCTCTCTGAAGTGTATCTATACTGGAAAATGTGGAGGATCCGCCTGGAGAGAGCCAGCATAGATGTGAGAGATGATGACAGTTCCAGCGACAGCTCATAATCCGCAATAAAAACTCCAGCAAAAATATTTCATGCAGTATTTTCGTTACCATGACGATGACTTTTATTCATCTAAGTCACCCTTTATTATATGTATAATGGGTTCTTATAATTAGCCAATATATAAGTATATGTATTCATCATTTTGTGTACCTTGTTTATTTATGTAATATTAATATATGATCTAACTATTGGGTTGTGTCACATGAAATGTCCGTTTTCAAGGTAAAGGATTTTTATTAAAAATACGATATGAAAACAAGATAATTTTATTCGAAAAGTATTTACCTTCTTTTTCTAAACATTTTTTAACACGTGACACCAACGTTTTTATCTCTGAACTGAAAAACTCTGAGCTTTGAAGTAAAACAAAATCTGAAAACGCACTTTTCACTTGATCATCATTTTCAAAAAGTTTTCCTTTGACGAAGTTGTCTAAATTCCTGAACAGGTGATAATCTGTTGGAGACAAGTCGGAAGAATATGGTGGGTGCGGAAGAACTTCGTGGCCCAGTTCTTTCAATTTTTGCACGGTATATTTTGAAACATGGGGTCTTGCTGCCGCTCAGTGAGATCATAATACTCATGTATCGAACTTTTTTACTTTCCCAATACACTTTAAATGTCTGGAAACGGTAGATGCACTTGCATTTGGTTGTGCTGAGAGTTCTTTAACAGTTTGGTAGGGGTTGCCTTCTATTGTATGTTTGAGAACATCGTTGTCTATTACGAACGGAGGTCTTCCTCGGGGCAAGTTTTCCAAGTCGGTATCCCCAGCTGAAAACTTAAAAAATCCTTTATGCATTTCAGAAACTATAAAAACGGACATTTCGTGTGAAACAACCCAATACAATATTTATTTGAAAACTCCCTCCTTAGTCCTCTCCAATCCGGTTTTCGAACTGGTTATTCTACCCAATCCTCTCTCCTTAAAATAACTCAAGAAGCCATTGATCACCAAAAAATATAAATAAAAATATCCTCCTACATTTCTCAAAGGCGTTTGACACGGTTGACCATAGTATCCTTCTTACTAAACTCCAAAATCTTCCAGTGTCCAACAGTGCTTTGCGCTAGTTTCAAGTTGGTATGTAGTAGTGCCAGATCAACCTCCTTCCAGTACCCTGCCGCTATCCTGTGTTCCTCAGGGATCGTCTCTATCTCCCACCCTATTCGCTATCTACATTAATTTCCTTCCTCTCCTTATCCATCACCCTAAATACCACCTCTTTGCTGACGATTTCCAAATATACCTTTCCTACCCACCTTCCGACCTATTACCAGCTACAAAAAGACTAAAAGAGGACTTAAATCGAATAAGTCACTGGGCTATAGTCGATAAGTTAAAAATAAATTCTGAAAAAACAAAGCAATTATAATAAGATCACATCACCTCATGAAAACTGTTCGACATAACCCAACCCAGTTCCTAAGTAATAATCCTATAATGTATAACCCGACTGTCAGGAATCTGGGAGTAATCTTCGACCAAACTCTAGCCTTCAAAAATCATATTTCCGAAGTACCTTTTCAACCTTGAAGCGACTGTATTCCCTCCGTCACCTATTCCCACATAAAATCCGAAAACTCCTCATTACCTCTCTAACATTTCCCCACTTCGACTATTGCTGTACGTTATACGATGGTGTTTCTGAGGATCTCGAGGCAAAAATACTTACTTATACTTATACAGGCGTTCCGACTAGTATTGCCTTTTCAAGTCAGTGCTGAGCTCCAGAGGTCACGGTCAAGCCAATCCTCCTCCTGAAGACCCCGGCCCGCCATCTCCTCTCCACTCCGCATATCCACCTACTTCTAGGTCGACCTCGTTTCCGCCTTCCCGGTGGCTGCCAACACTCGGTTTGGCCATCGTTCGGTAGACATTCGTTTTACATGGCCGTACCATCTAAGCCTTCGCTGTCCTATCCGCTGGTTTACGGACCCAGGAGCCTCCATACTGTCACGAACAACCTCATTTCTCATTGTGGATGTAATTAGTTGACCGTTGAGAATTACTGGAAGGAATTAGTCCGGGTGGCGGTCATTAAATGAAACAACTAAATAGTTTCAACTATTTTATTGTTTGCCAACGTTTCGACCCCCTTTTGTGGGTCATCATCAGGGCTAAAAAGATACAAAAGAATATAATTTCAATGTCATTACATACAATATTATATACCCTATTTAGCTAGAGAACGTCGGTATTAAAAAATAACAAAAGAACTGTATAAGTAAAAAAAACCTTAATTAAAATACAATGACCAAGGTACAATAATGAAAGTGTTATACAGAAAAAATAAAAATGAAGAATGGAAACTAGGTACTGTTTGGTAGATGGGGGGTAGGTAGGATGGAAAATACGTAGGAAAAGGTAGAATGGAAAATACTTACTGATTTATGGACAGGGTCTGACAACAATGACTAAAATTCTTAATACTACCATACAAAGAATCAAAATATTATTATAATCATAAGTTAAATTTCTTTTTTTCTGTAAATATAAAAAATTATATTTTTTTGTATCTTTTTAGCCCTGATGATGACCCACAAAAGGGGGTTGAAACGTTGGCAAACAATAAAATAGTTGAAACTATTTAGTTGTTTCATTTAATGACCGCCACCCGGACTAATTCCTTCCAGTAACCTCATTTCTCATCCGGTACATCCTTGTGAAACGTAGACATCTTCTCCAAAAGTCCATCTCCACAGCTTGGACTTTCGAGTAGAGCTTTCCTAAAAAAAACAAAAAAAAACGCCTAATTAATTTCTTTGCCCGATTCATCTTCAGGGTACCAAGTAAACCTCAGTATTATCCTCCCAATTTTATGGCGAGTTGAAGTGGCTTTACCCTTCCAATCGTTGAAAGTATTTCCATGCGTCATTCCTTTACCAAGTAATCCAATCCCGCCGTCCATCATATATTTGTGGCATCCTACAATTCATATCCTCTGTCCATCCTCGTTGTACACGCTCTAGGCCTTCAGATTTATACAGCACTGCCCATAGAACTGCACATTTCGACAGATCCTTTCTCATTCGACCCTCAATCCTATGGAATTCTATACCTCCTTGCATCCGTCCCTCCAACTCTCTTCCTACCTACAAATCTCGCATGTTTAATCACTTAATGAATATTCAGGCTCAATAGAATTGTGAATAAGCTTTTTATTTTTTATTTTGTTGTTTTCTCCTCATTTAAATATGTCTATTTTATATCAGTAATTATTGATTTGTTTATTTGTATTTAACTTACTCTAAGACTCCAAAGCACATTTTGTACATTCTGTGTATTTTATTCTAAAGGAGCATGCTCAGGATAATAAAGAAATTATTTTTTTATTTATTGTTTAGCACAAAATATAAATTATCACAGTTATGGAGAGATGAAATAATAATTATTTAAGTAAACTATTAAAAACACAGAGAGACAGGCATATAAAAGAGTTCTATTACAGCTGATTGGATGGTTTATGTAAATATAATATAAGTTTGTTAATGGTGTTAAGTTATTATTATTTTTCAATTTTATTTTATTATATTTCTTTTTGTAATTGTTTCAGTTTGGTAGAATGTTTCGTTAATTTTGTTTAGGTCATGATAGTCAAAGACAATAAATGAGTTTGAGACAGATATTAATATGAACTTAATTGTTTATTTTGTGTTAGTAAACACAAACCTAAACACCCTATATACCTTATGTCTAATTGTATTTGAAAATTCTTAAATTGTTTTCAACAACTGAGGAAAGTAAAAGTCGTGTATTGCGCGAGACAGAATGTTTTAATAAATAACGAATTGTCGCGAAAACTGACATTTCATATAAAACCCAGTATTTGTAGATTTTTACTTAGAACATTAATCAAGCCAGAGAATCATCATGATCTCTGATGAGTAATACTTGTGAGACAAGCAGCGGATCTCCGTGGATTGGCATCGATAACCCTTCACCCTGAGACTGGAACGGATTATCCAAATAGGAAGGGCGTATCCGAGCCATAACCACAATCATCGGGAGAGACAACATCCGTTTCTTGGGAATAGCTAATGACTCCTAATCTTGTTTCCTGACTTAAAAACATGGCCCTGTGTTTGACTGCGGAGTCAGCTCCTGGCTGCTATGCAAATCTCTATTAGCTCGCTTCTAATCAACTTCCAGCCAATCGATAACAGCCGTCTTTTAACGGGGGTCTTCTCTTCTGAGGGTTCCTCGGTCGCACGTGGAAGAGCTTACCGAAGTTATCTGTACCAACTTGAACATTCGTTTGAATAGAATTATTCATTGATTGCTGACTCATTTCACGGAAAGAACACAACAGAATATAAAAATAAAAAATCTGGTGCTCACAACACACGACTTTCACTTTTCTCCGTTGTTAAAATTAACATAAGATTAAAAAAAAAGAATTAAAAAAAAAAACAGAGTTGAGAAAAATTTGTTTTACATTATTAAACCACAAATAGGCATTATTATATAAGACAATTACTTAGTTTCATCGGATATTCATAACTCTCCATTACCTTATGAAACAATAGATATAAAATAACATTTTTATTTTTACTTACCTATAAATGAAATATGTAGAAAGGTAAGTACTGCGATCGTGAAAATGTTCCAGTTTTCAATAGTAATATATATATATATATATATATATATATATATATATATATATATATATATATATATTTTTATCTACGAAATTAGTACTTTAGAGGAAGAAAAAAATAGGATAGGGGATTTAGGATTTAATTTACCATCTGCAATTGCTTTGCAATAAGCAAATTTGTGGACTGCTGAAGCAGCGGCACATCACAGCAGAGCTCGTTAATTGATCAGCTCATCTCTTGGCCACCGCCTGCGTAGTCGTCGGGATGGGCTGTAAGGATTCGTAGAGCATTTTAATGTTTCTGTAAGAGGGTTGGTGTTGTATGTTAGTCTTTGGTGGAACTTATTGTATTGTTCTGTAGCAGTGGCTGAAATAGTCGGAATGTTTAAGTCGATATGTATAACGTCATTTGTAAAGTAGAACGGTGTGTCCACTATTTTGCGCAGCACTTTCGACTGAAAAGACTCTGTTCTTTGGATGCTTGATGGTTTAGCAGAGCCCCACAGTTCTGTCCCGTGTGTCCAGATAAGTTTTAGAAAAACTTTGTAAAGAGTTAATTTGTTGGGTAATGATAATTTAGAGCGTCTGTCAAGTAATCTAGATAAAAGACCGTATCGTCTGTTGAGTTCTTTGCGTTTTTTACGTTTTAATTTTATAAAAATCATTTAGGGTCTCGACACCTCTTGATCACCCACATTCATCTTGGTTACTCTTTTCTGTTTGTTTATTCATTCAACGCCACTTTATTCTACGGTAGCAAATCGACTATAGTGAGAGTCCTAAATTTTGCGTATCCAGGTTTTATTTAGACAGGGATCTTTTATCAGTACCTGACACCGTAAAGACTAGAGAATACCATATTAGAAATAGAAATAGAAATAGAAATAGAAAATAATTTTTATTTTGGGACTGGGTCCCCTAAGAATAACAGCTTTGTACAGTTTAAGTATAGAGCATGTCTGGCCAACAGACTGAAGGAACATAATTTCTACTAATTACATTTATGGGTTAATTTATGTGTGTATATTACTCACGCATATACACACATATATACAAGAAAAAGAAAAAAATATATATACAATGATAACATAAAGTAAAACAATTCCTAGAAAATATTGTGTTGAACAAACTTAAATATAAATGAATAGATAACATCGTTTAAATATATACTATGAACAAATATCACTTTCAAAGTGTGATGTAAGTAATATAAATATCACAGTTTTTAAGCGTCTTTTTGGGATAATAAAAGGTATTGGAAAAGTTGGGATTTGAATAAGGAGAGAGAAGCAGCATAGCGGATATGAGTAGGTAGAGAATTCCAGAAAGTAGAGGAGCGGACAAGGAACGATCAAATGTTTTAGTTCTATGGGTAGGAAAGTAAAGGTCGGAATGGCGGGATCTTGTTTCAAGTGAATGGACTGAAGATTTAAATTGGAGGAGACTGTAAATGTATGGAGGGTGTTGGGAGTTAATAATTTGGTAAAGGTATGCTCCTAGGAAATATTGTCTGCGGATTGGGGGAAGGAGCCACTTCAACTCGCCGTAAAAATGGGTTACATGAGACCTCTTCGGAGTACTGAGGACAAATCTTAATAATATGTTCATAATTCGTTTTAGTCTGTCCTCAAGCCCCGTCGGGAGGCCACCATATACTAAGCAGCAATAGTCAAAGTGGGGGAAAATAAGTGCGGATATAAGGAGGTTACGGATGGATAGTGGAAGAAGATGGCGGGAACGATGGAAATATTTGAGGGTACTTATTGTTCTTCGGGAAATTTCCACTCTGAAGGACGTCATACTTAATGTTTAACATATTTTTGAAAAAAAAATATGCCTAGCTGCCAGGTTTAATCCTGTAAGGCTGCCATGTGTGATGTCACAGGTGATCGTTTAATTTACTAAGAAGTTTGTTAAGATAACACGGTCCTTAACACTTCATTACTGCCAGACACTTTTATCATTAGTGTGACAACGCCATCTAGGGGCAGCTAGAGGAAGGGGCTTTCTGCCAAAATTGGCAAGACCCCCATGCAAGTTAGCAATTGGAGAAAAAGACTGGTAATGTAAGACATTTTTCATTACATCATTACATTAAGAATTACCTCATCATGGAGGAGTAACCCATAGGAGGCGGCCTACCCATGGGCCGAGAAGGAAGAGGACGAAGGGGAAGAAGAAACGAAGAAAATACAGATATGTACAATAGGTTAAGATACTAACCCCTCCATACCATATGTAGCAATAGCAATAAATATAACCCATTCATTCATACAGTCCACTAATCATTTAAAACCCAGCCCATCAATTATTTTATTTTATTATTGTCAAAAGTTCCCTGGAACGCCCCAGGCCTTAGATAATAAACAAAGTTAAACAACATGGCACCATTTATATACACTTAATCCAAATAGTTAGGTATGTTTCTTAGGGACACACAACTACTGTTAGTTCTAAGGCGTCCTTCCACGTTTTATTCGTTAAAATTTTCCTATATTGAGATATTATATTTTACAGAATCGTTTTCCTTAAGGAATGTTATAACTAAATGTTTATAAGAAAAAGCAGGACTTGCATGAACTATGATCAACTGCCAGTTGAACATTACCTGCATGACTCTCATTTTGTCGCTCTTCACTTTTGCGTGCTAAGCGTTGCCAATTTTAAATCTTGTCACGGCAACTCCCTTTCTTCTGCTGTTTACGTTTCTAGATTTGTGTTCAAGAATTGAAAAATTAAACTTACCTCGAATTTATCATTAATCCTATTTGCTTATAAACTGGATAAATAGCAATAATCCATTACATGTTTCTTTCATAAGCCTATAGGCATTTGAAAACATCCATAAATATAGCTTCCAATAGTGAGAAATAATCCAAGGCTTTCACCCATATTGGCTGACCATCGTTCAATTTCGCTGGAGCCGCCCCCTGTAACACCCCGACCGACAGTCCCCAGCGACCGAGCGGCCAAGGGGAAGCAAATAGGATACTCTCTGAGGTGAGGAAGCGGCCATTATGCAGATTCGCTGACCAGGGGCAATTGAATAGCCCAAGTATGAGGCATTGTCCCCTGAGGATTCGACTCCAGAGTAGATTGCGGTATCCGAAGTCTTCTCCATGAATACCAATCCTCTATTTCGTTAAGTGGACGGTGTTCAATGGTCTGTAAGAATGTTCCCTCCCCCTCTAGTACAAGAGAAGCTTAGGACAACAAGACCATATCTTGGGCGATATCGGTTGCTTTATTGGCGGAGGGAGAATGTCCGTTTGTCAGATGAGCCGTCACCGGAGAGGATGAGATAGTGTTGAGGAATGGTTCAACTATTCTGAAACGTATATCAGTATTCGGAAATCGTATCCTGTTTTTGAGATGGGTATATCCTTTGTCTGGGGAGATTCTAAAGTTTGTGTAACTGTTTTTCACACTCGAAACTATAACTTTTTGACACGTCCTAGCTCTGTTGTTGATGGAAAATCGAAAATGCTTCAAGTTTCCTTAACAGAAATTGATTACAGTATTTTTTTATATCGCATATGTCACCTTTTTCCTACATTTTTTTTTTTAAGTTTATTTATTAATTTAACATGTCATTTTTTGTGATATATGTAGATAATCTTGTAAATAATTTTATTAGTTAATTTTTTTTGTTTCTAGGTATATTTTGATTGTATTAAATAATTTGTTAAGTGTGTAATTTTTTTTTCTCTCTATTCTACTTATATTGTATTCATGGATACATCTTGTGGCGACTCGGCAGAAGAAACACCCTCTTCCGAAATAAGCGAGTCAGATTCGCAATATTTACAGCGGACACGACACAAAAAACACCGTAACTCAAATCCCGGGCCCGGGAATTCACAAAACAAAAAAATCGGCCAAATCTGAACAGGCATCAAAATCAAATTAGGCCACCTCCTAAAACTCGCAGTGCCACTGTAGCCAGCAAAAATGAGCTCGGAGATCCCTTAAACATACCCACACCATCAACTTCTACTACACCGTCTATTTTTTCCGCCCCTTCAACTTCTACAGCACCCTCTGAGTCTTCTAGTAACCATTTGCAGCGAAAATTACTGAAAAGACCTCGGAACCACATGCGTTTACTGATCCAGGGCCACCCCCAATATTTTTTAATAATATTAATAACTTCATTGCGTTCGGTCAAGAAATCGCCAACTTGATGGTCAACAAAATTTCAGATGTTTCTCAAGACTCAATGGTATAAAAATAAACACTATCTCCAAAAATAGTTATAAAAAACTAGTACACTATCTAAATGCAAAAACTATGACTTTCATTGCAACCAGTTGAGGAGTAAAAGGCATACAGGATGGTCTTGAGGGGAATTCACTCAACGACTCGCACTGAAGCAATTAAAGGACTCGAAGAGATAGGACACACCGTTAGACACGATTCTTGAGTCTTACACCCCTCCAAAAAATACCCTCTAACACTATTTTTTGTAAATTTAGAGTCGGCCAATATAAATCCGACTTATTCCAGGTGACGAGGCTTTTATATTCAATTATTCGTTTGGAAGAACCAAGAAAACAATCAACAATACTACAGTGCACAAAATGTCAAGACTTACGCCATATCAAGTCCTATTGTTTTCATCAGGCCAGGTGCGTCAAAAATCACCTAATGAGAAAGGTAAATGTGCTCTTTGTGGTGAAGTATACCCTGCGAGGTATAAAGGATGTTTATTTGTTTATTCCTGGCGCTACGATCCTGCAAGGACCAGGGCCTCTCTTATTACTCCCCAACACTCCTTTATATCCCTGGCAAGCATGCGCCATCTTCTAATTCCTACCTTCTCTAGGACGTTCTCGACTTCTTCCTGCCTCCTAAGACATGGTCTTCCTCTACCACGCCTACCATCTGGAAGGTCGGAGGAGGCGCTTGGAAATAGGTTATCTGGACATACGTGCTACATCCCCCAGCCATCGGATTGGTTCCCTCTCACGATGGAGACTAAATCTGATCTTCCATAGATTCGGCGCAGCTCTTCATTGGTATCATATCATTTTTTCATACCTTTGACTCCTAAGAATCAGAGAACAACTTATCATTAATTAATTTAAAATTTTACTATTAAAAAATAATAAAACCAAAAAATAGATTTTTTTTTTATATCTCGAAAAACGTTTGAATTAAAAAGCTAAAAATTTAGGTGAATTATTTTTATTTGACACCAAATTGATCCCCCAAGTTTGAGTAAAAATAGCCGCGGGGGTAGATTTGCCATCCTAACACGGCTATACCCTTTGGAAAAATATCTTTTAGAGGAGGAGCGCGTGGAAGTTAAATGTTTATTGTTCTTTAACTTTTGATAAAAAATATGACAAATCTATAGAAGCTTGAGTTCATGCAAGAAGAACGACTTCCAAAACTTTGCTTCAAAAAACTGAAATCATTAGACAAGGATAATCCCGACATAAACTTCAATTGGGTGTCCCAATTTAGAGCAATAGCCTAGCTAAATGCCTTTGCAGAAGAGCTTTCTGTTCACCATAAAAATGGACTTCTTCGATACAAAGACGACATACTGGAAAAAGCACATAATCATAATCTCTCAGCCGACATACAAAGGACCCTAAATTCGACTAACTATCCTTTATATCGATTACTATGCAATTAAAATGCTCCCGACCCTGAAACGTACCTTACATTTAAAGTACATATAAAGAAATTGAGATGTGTCAGCCAATTAAGAGTTGCAAATCCAGAACATATTAGAATCTATGGAAAAAGCTCAGATTTTTTGTTCAAGTCACAAGAAAGCTGTATATTATGCAATCGATTTATCTACAGCAGTCTACATCACATTCTCCTTCACTGCCTGGCACACAATGAAAATAGACGACAATTTCTTCAAAACTTCATCTTAGAATCTTCCGACATCCAAAGTATCCATGCTATACTGAGTATCGATAGTGTAGATAAGTTACATAAAGTGTACTATTACATGATGGGAGTTCAAAAAGTGCTCAATTTTTTTATTTTATCTTCAAAGTGATATTTTGCTTATTTATTGTTTCTGTTATAGCACCTGTAACTGTTTATTCTTTAATCTATAATTTATTTTTGAAAGTCAAATTGTTTTAGTAAATTTTCACTATTAATTTATTTATTTTTAAATGATATGTATATAAAGTTCTAAAACCATAATATTGTAATTTATAGCCAAGCTAGGCTCTATTTGTATGGGGAAGCCCCAAAGACAAAATAAAATTTCATTAATTCATTAATTCAATTTGTAAATAAAGTTTATTTTCTTCTTCTATTTTCTTCTTCTTGTTCTTTAGGCTGTAGCTGTCTTTATCCATTGTCCATCCAGGATAACTTTTTGCTTCTGTAACTTCCACCGGACGAAATAATCGACCATCATTTTATTAATAATCGATAAAAATTTTTGCTGACGTTAATGCTCGAAATACATGTAGGGTATGTGATGCAAAAAATCGCTGAGGACACTTAATACTTAAAGTTCTTGACAGCTCGACCATAAAGTTTTCATTGGCGGTATCAATATTTATTAATATTTCTGGTACGAAAAAAGGAAACTATTTTTTGGGGACGAGAAAATCTCGCCGGAAGTGACGCCAATTAGAGCAGAAAGTGGAGACAGAGAAGCTCCGGTAATTGGGAGCGGGGGCAATATCCAGGAGGCACTGGCTCATACATAAAAGATGGTGGCCGTTCGTTCAGGACTCTTCGTTCAATTACCGCGCCGCCGTAAAGAGAACTATATATAGGCTAACTGCCTCTCCTGCCCTCTATAGCCGTCCTCTCTCAATATCTCCCGCCATATCTATATCGACTTCCGCTTTATCAGCGGTCAGCTAATGTTTTGACACATGTTTTATATACTGAAACAGTTAAGTTGTGAGTTATTTCTTCAACGACTTCAAGAAATAATGAAAATATGTCACTACATAATATGTCTTATTTTATATGTCACTACAATCAGTTATGTTTCTTATTGTTTAAGGTATAACTTACAGACATAACTGACGTAATATAACAGGCACACTAATAAAAAAAATCTGCAACACACGATTTTCACTTAGGGGTGGGCATAATCAAATGACTATTATCGGATCATTCGATTATTTCAATCATTCGAATTAATCGATTATCGGATTAATCGGTTTGGAGAAACGAATGATCATTCGAACTGAATTGTTGAACGATAATCTAGACACCATAAGGAGCTCGGATAGTCGAATTTTTTTTTTTTTTTTTATATATTCATGTTCCCACTGACGGAGATTGGGAATTGTGGCATATTGTCTCTCAGAATGGATAGTGATCATTCGATTATTTAAATCATCGAATCCGATCATCCGATTATGACGATCATTCGATTATGCCCACCCCTACTTTCACTTACTTCCGTTATTTAAATTAATTTTAGAATTTTTATATACATCTAGAGATAAAAATAAATTATCAAAGAATTAATTAAAATGAATTTCAATTGAAACATGTGTTTTATTAAATAATCTATTGTATTTTTATTTAACGTCACTTTATGCTACTATGGCTAACGGACGTGGCTACAGTGGGAGTCCTAAATTTTGCCTATCCAGATTTTATTAGGATAGGGATCTTTAACGAGTACCTGACATCGCACAGGCTTGGGGCCACCTTTTAACGTCCCATCCGAAGGAAGGCGTAACTAAGGATTTTTTACTCCCATTAAAAAATCCTAGTTCCACCTGCGGGTTTGAACCCGTGACCTTTGGCATGGGAGGCTGTTACGCTAGCCACCCAGCTACAAGTGATCCCAATATTATTCCCAGTGGTTGGTGTAATCACCTCCAACTCAAATGTCAATTTGATCACAACTCCCTGGGGCTCTGCTTCTTGGACATACCGCCAGATGGCAGCATGGTCAACATGAATTTCCCTTTTCAGGGACATGAAACTGTTAATTTTATCGGCTCTCCATTACCCTATACAATTCCGTGTATCAGATATTTTTCTAAAATCTTTAGCAATCTAATTATTATACATATATATTACTATTTTTGTATTCAAAAACCAAAAAATTGCATAAAAAAATATGTTTGCACTTTTCTGTTTTAGTTGCTTATCAAATTCGCTCAACATTAATATTTAGCCGTCCTTCATCAGTGACATTAAGATGAAATGGTTTATCTTTTAGGATGTACAAAATTAAATGTAGTTTAGAGGAAGAAAATTTAAAATATCGGCATTTCAGCCCTGTCAGACTATTACAATCAGAATAAAATTTTCATGATATTAAAGCCTTTTAAATTTGACATCGATATAGCGAGCTTAATCAAAATCGTTAGATCCGTTTTTGAGAAAATCGTAAAAAGGTGCTAAATGCATGTGATAAAGTAGGACTTCCGGTCAGTGAAAAAGTTGCTGTAACATCTCGGGCGTATAGTTGTCTTATATATTGCTATGTACCGTGGCATATAGGGTAATAAATTAATTTGCTTAAAATATACATTTATTTATTGAATAACACATATTATGATACAAAAAACTTGGTACAGTGATGCATTGTTATTATCGAGGATACTGAGGTTCTATTTACCACATCATATTACATATAGGTACCTTTGAACATGACTGCAAATTTCTTTCCTGGTAGACCCCCGACATGGCTGGACTTCCTTCCTCTTCCTCTCCGCTCCGAGCTCAGACTCCTCTATCCCGGCACTAGCCGTGGAGGGGTCTATTTTTTGTATAGCCCTACAAAGAAACGTTTTTGCTTATAGCCCTGAAACTGCTCCATTTGAAATGATTCTAAATTATTTCTATTCGTCCCAGTATTCTCGATACATAGCAATATGTCTTATATATATTTCAGTTTCTTACGACTTATGGTTTATGCGCTAGACTTACCACACACACAGACCATTTTTCGGGACTTGGTCATTTGGACTCTTGAAGACCCTAAAACGTCGAAAACTGGAATTCGAAAATTTTAACGATCGCAATACTTTCCCTTAGTATATAAAGTAAGTGAAAGTAAAAAATGGTTCTCGCAACATACCACTTTCACTTACCTCCGTTGTTAAAATCAATTTAATAATTGTCAACCACAATAAAAGATGAAATATATAAGAAAGTTAAATTAAAAAGGGTTAAAGAATTAATTTAATTATGTTTTCATAGAAACATGTATCTTATAAATAAATAATCTATTCTTTTATCATCTACAAAAATCAATTCGTGTATTTTTTCGTTGTATAAAATTTCGTTTATAACATAGTATTTTTTTTTCTAATAACTTTGGCTTTCCAACGGTATACTTTCGCTTATCTCCGTTGTTATAATCAATTTAAGAATTTTTAAATTCATTTAGAGTAGAAAATAAATTGTAAAAGAGTTGATTACTTAGAGTTTTAATAGAAACATGTGTTTCATTAAATAATCTATTAATAAACGTCACTTTCATGCTACTGTGGCTAATCGGACGATGCTACAGTGGGAGTCCTAAATTTTGCCTATCCAGGTTTTATCTTTAACGAGTGCCTGACATCGCACAGGCTCGGGACCACCATTTAACATCCCCTCCGAAGGACGGCATAACTAAGGGTTTTTACCCCCATTAAAAAATCCGAGGGCGACCCGCAGGTTCGAATCCGCGACATTTGGCATAGAAAGCTGTTATTTTAGCTTCTACGCTATGGGTGACCCCTAGTCTAATATGTTATTATCTACGACAATCAGTTAGTTTTATCAGTTTTTCATTACTCTCCATATTAGGTTTTGTTTATTTATTTAACGTCACTTTATGCTACTATGGCTAATCGGACGATGCTACAGTGGGAGTCTTAAATTTTGCCTATCCAGTTTTATTAGGATAGGGATCTTTAACGAGTACCTGACATCTCACAGGCTCGGGACCACCTTTTAACGTCCCCTCCGAAGGACGGCGTAACTAAGGATTTTTTACTCCCATTAAAAAATCCTAGGACCACCTGCGGGTTTGAACCCATGACCTTTAGCATGGGAGGCTGTTACGCTAGCCACCCAGCTACAAGTGATCCCTCCATATTAGGTATAAGATAGTATTTTTCTGAAATCTTCAGCTTTCCAATGGTATATAATACATCTATATTTCTGTTTTGATGTTCAAAAACAAAAAAAAAGCAATACAATAATATTCTTGCTGTTTCCTTCTCTAGTTGATTACCAAATTCTTTCGACTTATTTTTAGCGATGTTAATCAATTCACATAAAATCTACAAAATTGCAGGAGCTTAAGTACAGTTGGGCTGGACCAAAACATAACAAAAAAAAAAAAAAAAAAAAAAAAAAAAAAAAAAAAAAAAAAAAAAAAAAAAAAAAAAAAAAGTTGAATTTCCCAACGTATTCAAATGTTTCTGCTACTACTTATATATTTCGTCTTATCGGTATTTAATACGAGTCCTATTTCTTAACCGGTTTTTATTAACACACTTGTATTTAGTTGTATGGTTTTGGTGTATTCTCCAAGCAGTAACAAATCATCGATATACCCCCAAAACCGGAATCTTATCACCCATATTTAAACCTTTCTCGGTACTCGTCACCTTTTCTATGACATATTCTAAAGGTATATTAAATAAACAGGTGAAAGAGAGTCATCCTGTTTCAAACCCGATCGCACCTCAAATTTCTGGGAGTAATTATGACCGATTCTAACTTTATGGAATGTTTCCGACAAACCCATCTCTACTAGGTTTACCAACTTTCTAGGCATTCCCTGTTCAATCATGATGTTATATAGCTTCTGACGGTCTATTGAATAATTAGCCTTTTTAAAATCGATATAAAGTTAATGGACTACACCGTTGTATTCCAACTTTTTCTCTAATATTAGACGCAAGAAAAATATTTGATCAATAGTCGAGCGATTCCGCCTAAAACCACATTGGTAGTCACCGATAATTTCCTCAGCGTATTCCATGATTCGGCTAGTTAGTATTGACGAGAATATTTTATTTTAGATCCCAAGATAGTTGTTACAATCCGTCCTCGGTCCTTTTTTGTGAATCGGAATGAGTAAATAAATATATAGGTTAAGAGAAAATATGCCAAAACAAATTAATAATATTAATATGCCTTAAAAAAAAAAAAAAAAAAAAAAAAAAAGGTGCCGGGGGCTGCTTTTAAGTCGGCATTTATTCCAGCCCAAATAAAGGCGAGGTAAGGGTGAGTAAAATAAAAAAATTATAATAATAGTGCTATGTTTTTGACCTACTGCTTTTCTAATGCAGCGGTAGCTTCAAAAACTAGCTTACTTACTATATTTAGTCAATATATAAACTATATTTAATGATACCATGGATCTCCTTTCCAAAGGTATCGTGTTTACCAATCCAATAGGTGGCATGCAGGGTAAGATTAAAGTAAACAAGATTCAATTAATACATTACTATAATTATTAATTTACACATATAAGTTACATTAACCCATTGCCTAGAACTCTGATTGAGAATACTGAGGGACATTTTACTACCTTTGCCATACAATATTACAAATAACAATATACCTTTGAAACACTTAACCGGCTGGCGAATGTGAATTCAGTCTTAGGTCCCCTTTCTTGGCATCATCCTCAGAACCCCGACGGCCACCTCCTCTTCTTGTAGGTGGAACCCGACTCACCCTTCTTGAGGATCAAACTTGACTGCCTCATCGGTTCTTCTCTCTCATTCTTGTCACCTCGGGTGGGCCAATATGGGAAGTCCCCCGGTTGGCGGTATAGCCTTTGTGCTATTATTCTTATCTTTAGACCCATATTAATATTCTTGTTGGCCGCCGCTGGGGGGAAACTACCAGAGGTTTCTGGTACCGCTGGGGGGCCCATACCGATGGGAAATCTACGGGGCTAGGTAAACACCTTTTGATGTTTTGCCGACAAAGGTTCGTTATCATTAATTGTTTAATATTAAAATTATTTAATTATGAACTCCCCTCAGTATCCTCAATACATTACAATAGATCAAATGAAAAAATAATACAATTTATCTATATAAAATAAAATTAATTTAATCAGTTCCAAGCCTTCAAGGAGGATTAGACGGATGGATTGAGTTGGATAGGGATTGTGCAAGAGGATTAGACTAATGAATAATATTCTATAAGTAAATGGAATATTAACCTCGTGATTTAGAGTATTGTAGGCTACATATAGTATACACTATTGTTCGAAGGACTTTGGAGGAAAGATTAATTTCGTTATATGATAGAAACGTTAGCTATCCCCACTGTCCAAGCACATAGGTAGCGTTATCAATTGAGAGCATAGATTGTCTATACAATTAGCTAAATCTTTCTTTGGGTTATCGCTTTATATAAGTCTATTTGGCAGATTCCAAATTAGGTTTTGTCCAGAAGGAAGTAAAGATACCGAATTATTCAATATAATCAAATTACTGCTTTATTCAGAACATTATATATGTGTATTTTTAAAACAACAAATTTCAATAATTTAGACCATTCATGTATATAAAAAAAAAAACAACATCCATTATTCAAAAGATAATTTTTTTTTTTTAATTTTCAATTACGTTTTATTTAATACATCAGAATCTGTGTCTTATAATATATATATTTTCAGTTTACAGAGTTTAGTCTTGTGGGTATATTTAAGATAACATATATTATTAACGTATATTATTTAAGATGACTCTGATTTATTAATGCCCCTGGAGATTAACGCTCTAATATACTTGAAAATATCACCATCTAACAGGAACATGCCCACTTTGTACATGCATTCTGAATCCAAAATGATGGTGTGTGAATGCCCAAATTCAATCAAATGGAGTTTACAAAATACTTTCAACAAATATTCCCTTCTCAGAGTTAGTGACCGTATAATATCGCCGTATACTGGATATTTAGAAACGATTATATTTAATGACATACTTTTCTTAACTAGATATTCTGAAATCTCCCCATATTCACCTCTTACCATATGGTAAAAACTGTATTTGGGTGTTAACATAATCGACCTCATATATTCTATTTCGGAAAGGCAAACATTTTTGAGAGAGTAAAGAATTTCCTGTTCTTCACAATCAAAATAACAGAAATCTGTTGATATATCCTCCACATTTACTTTTTCGGCCAGAATCAGGTACTTAATAAAAAATTTACAAATGGAAAAAGTTCCGCTTTTCCTTCATAGCCAGTTTGAAAGGCGAATTCCAGAGATTGTTTGAGTCGTAGTTGCTTTTATTGATGTCAGCACCGGAAAGGACTAGTTCAGTGATAGTTGCCCTGATGCAGCCGCACTCTACTGCCAACATCAGTGGTGTTTTCCCATCCGCATCCATCGCATCGACTTCTGCTCCATGCAACACTAACCCCCGGATAAGTTCTAAACTAAGATTCTGACGAACTGCGTAGTGAAGAGGAGTTGCTCCTGATCGATCCTTTGCGTTGACATTAGCATCGAATAACAGAAGGATTCTGGCCATTGAGTATGAAGAAGCGTGGTGAAGCAGTGTGGCTCTATTTTCTAGTATTTTATCCATAGGACTATATCCCTCTGACAACAGAGCAATTGCCTTCGTCATATTTCCTTTGAAGACAGCTCTTTGCAACAGCCATTCATTTCTTTCGTCTATAATCACCTGCAACTTAAGTAAGAACTAGGTTGAACTAATATTTTCACTGTTGGAATTTCCTAGAAACAAATGACATGACAGTAGTTTGTATAAAAAAATAATGATTAGTGCAACAGTTGAAATGAGACTCAGATCTTAACGAATAGCACTTATAGGAGCAATAATCTTAAGTAACAAATAGTACTGTATTTTGCTTATCTTTAACATGAAATACCTAGCAAGGAAAAATGGATCATATAGAGTTTTCAACTAGAATACTATCAAAAAGCCATGTGGGAGCATTCACGCATTTAATTCACAGTCGAGGATTTCATTGGTAATACACTGGCCTTATAAAGAGTTGCCGGAGACGGATTGGAAATATTATACAAACTCTGAAAATTTATATTTGGACAGACTATATTTTTTTTTAAACTTTAATTTATTTATGAGAGAAGTTCGTTCAGGGCGCAGTCAATTTAACACACAATTAAGCGTAAACTTAATTTATTGGTGCCGACGTTTCGGCCTAAATTATAGGTCTTCTTCAGGGTGGTTGTGTGAGCTCAGAAGGCATCAGTCAATAACAATCATTCTCAGTTAACAACAATCATTGTTGTTGACTGACGCCTTCTGAGCTCACACAACCACCCTGAAGTCAAATTGTAGATTGACCACACATAGATCAATTACAGAACAACCCCCGCTACTGATGTACGTAAACTCTCCCCGGTCTCCTTTAGTTAACCCATTCAACAAAATAAAGCCATTACATTCACAAAAAAAAATTTATTTTTTTTTATTTATTTATTGTAATTTACAACTGTATTAAAGAACACAATAAGTAAATATGAGGAATTAAAAAAAAAAATGTCATGAGAATGTCTTGAGAAAGAACAACCCAGTGCTAGCACTTCACTAACTATTTTAACTCAGTAGGTCCCGAGGCCACCTTCTTTTCAGTCGCCTTGGAGGATAATCTGGGATATCTAAGGAAGATAAATTACGGACAAGTGGATTTGTATGGGCAGGGAGTTTAGAATGAAAAGAGGAGTATCTATCACGGGCTATGTCTGCAACAAATGGGATGATAAGGTCATTATGAATGAGTTGATTTGTAACAAAATAAGGAGCATTCAGGATTTTGGATTGTAAGGACTGGATGCGGGAGGAATTAGATGGTTTCGTAGACCCCAAAGCTCGATTCCATACCTCCAAATAGGTCTGATAATAGTGATGTAAATGAGTCTTTTGTAATATACTGGAAGTTTTGAACGTTTGTCTAGTAAGTGTTGTAGTAATCGATATCTTCGAGCAGTTTCTTGTCGTTTCAGTCTTGTGTGAGGATTCCAAGTAAGGCGCTTGTCAAGATGGAGACCTAGGTATCGGATTTGCTCAACAGGAGTAAGGGTAATGTTATTAAAGGATACTGGGGGGCAGGAACTCATCGGTTTGCGACGAAGGGTAAAGGTGATTTGGTGGGATTTGTTAGGGTTTTTTTTAATCCTCCAATTCTGATACCATTGTTCAATGGCTGTGATGTGGGACTGAAGGGTTTGGGATGCCGTAGATGGATCATTATGGACAGATAAGACACATGTGTCGTCAGCATAAGTATTGAGGACAGTGTGAGGATGGAGTGGAGTGTCAGGTGTATAAAGGGAGTAGAGGATAGGACCTAAGATACTACCTTGAGGCACTCCAGCAGATTGGGAAAATATGGATGAGTAGGAAAAGTTATGGTCAACCTTAAAGGTTCTGCCAGTAAGGTAGGAACGCATTAATAGGAAATATGTAGAGGTGAGGAATTGACGGAGTTTGTAAAGCAGTCCCTGGTGCCAGACTCGATCAAATGCTTGTTCTACATCTAGAAAGGCTCCAGTGCAGTACATTCCGCACTCCAATGTAGAGGACTACACAAAAATCTAAAACTTTAATTTTCTCACTGTTAATTTTTTTATCTTTAGACGTTCTTTTTTCATTTAAATGATTAAAACTTCTATTATTGTTTGTACTGATGTGTCATTCACCTGTTCTCGCACTCTAGTCCCCCCATTATTACAAATTTTGAGCAGTATACATTTGTGAAAAAACTCTCAAACTGCTCAGCCCAGTGGTTACAATTTAGATAAAGAGGAAGTCAATAAACCAGCTGACTATTCTATACTAATAACGTCTCTGTTGTTAATGATAACAAAATCGAGATAACCCTCAACCATAAGATCCTGCTTACATGCCATCACTTCCCCTCCACTGCCCCTACCAAATTTAGAATAAGACTGATCTGGAGCTCAACAGAAGATACGGACAATTATTTAGACTACTGAACAGAACATCACAACTTTCCATTGAAAACAAACTATTGATTTACAAGACAATTCTCAAACCAATGTGGACCTACGGAATTGAACTATGGGGAACTACTAAATTTTCGAACATCAAACGTATCCAATCCTTTCAGTCCAAAGTCCTTAGAACAATAGTCAATGCTCCCTATTATGTTACAAACAAGACCTTACATCATGACCTCAAGATCCCTTATGTCCTTGATCTCATACCATCCAAATTCTCAACTTTCCACCAGAAACTTACTCTTCTTCCTAATCCCCTGGCACAATCCCTATCTAGTACCAACCATCCTTACAACCCTCCTCGTAGGCTGAGGCGGCAGTGGCCGAGGGATCCACTGGCCGAGAGTCTCCACTGGCTAGACTGGTGACGCGCCTGACTGAGAGGCGCTGGGATCTTGTGCCACTCCATCCACTTCTGGGTTCGATTCGGAGTTCCCAGGGGCAGTATGTAAATAATGTACATAGGTATGAATGTGGCCAATATTTTATTTACTTTATATTTATGTTCATTTGTTAGTTAAGTGTACTTATCTTATTTCATCTTTTGTTATTTTATATATATATATATATATATATATATATATATATTATATTTTTTTTTTTTTATTTTATTATTCATTATTGCTATTATATATATATATATATATATATATGTTAAGAATTGAAATTGTCTTATGTTTATTGTATCTCTCTATTTGTAATTTTATTTGTTTTATTTTGTGATTTATTATGTGCAAGCGTGACAGTCATTTGTTTTCTTCTATTTGAATCAGCTGTTAAGTGACCGCGGGGAGAGGGCATTCTGGGATTGCAAGAGAGAGAGTGAATAGAGTCACTCGCGAGTGTAGACGGTGTTAATCAAGTTGGTTGTCGCTGAATGTCGCATATTTTTAGTATAATCGCAACTCGCACATCATCCTAGAAGATTGTCTCAGAATTGTCGCAGGGAGTGGAGTCGCTAAAGGAAAGAAGGAACATCGCAGACGAGAGGGGGAAGGAAGTGATCAAGGATTGAAAGAATCACCGCTTGCTACATTATAAGCCGTATTTTGTTTTATTTTAATTAATATAAGCTTGTTTATGTTCTCTCTTTTATTATTTCATTTATTTACCCTCAACAAAATTACACGGATTGACAGAAAATTCGGCGACTCAACATAACGACCGGGTCGAGGCTGCGAACTAACGCGTTAGACGCCCCTCTTCCCAACATATTTTTGGAGGCACCGGCGAGATTGCTGAATTTTCTAGTCGATTTGTTTAGTTTTGTTGATGTGATTTTTGCTATTAATAAAATTAGTTTATAGGTTATGTTACGCTTTCGCATTATATCGTATTCCCATTACACAGACTTTTGTTATTAATCATTCAGTTTCTTTATTCTTTAATACAATATTTTATTATTTCATTTAAGTTTGTCTAAAGTATATTTTAGATTAGTTTGCATTTTATTTAAATAACTTTGTTCATTAAATGTTTTTTATTTAGGTTTAAGTTTTGTATATAATTTACACAGTTCACGTAATTATTACTTTCTTTCTACTAATTTTAATGTTTATTTGGAGTTATTTGTACTTTATATTCAATTAGTAATCATAATATTTGTATATATTTTGTTTTTTCAATTGCAAACCACACATTACGAAACAGCTGTTTTAATTTGTTAATATTATGTTGGCCGCTTTGATATTACTACGCCTACTATTAACTACGCCTTATCGAGCAGCTGTTCAATTATAATTAATTTTCAGTAGGTTATTTTGATTGGGACTATTTTTCTTTGATAATAAGTTTATTATTTTATTGAAAATTTAATTGTAATCTAATATGCCGCCCAAAACTGATAATAGTTCTGATTCCAAAAGCGATGAACTTAAATTAGAATTTTTAGTGGACGAATTGAATGATCTCTATGAGGACATTAAAAACACTAGTGAACTGGGTTTTGTTTCTACTACAGATAGGTCTAAGAGAGCGATATTTAAAGCACGCTTATCGCGAATTGATGGCACTTTTGATAAGTTTTCTCAAATATTTCGAGAAATAAAAACACTCGCTACACAGATAAAAGGATATGACATCTCAACATTTGCCAAAATGAAGAAAGAGGCTCGTGAAGCCTATTACGAATCCTTATCTTATGATGTTCGGGAAGAACAAATATCTGTGAAGACGGATAATGCTTCCATGGGTAGCAATTCTGCAGGCTCTATCTCCGTTCTTCGACTTCCGCCCATAAACATACCTAGTTTTGATGGCAATATTTCCGATTGGGGGCCGTTCAAGGACACCTATCTTTCCCTAATTCACAACAACAATTATTTGGAAAATGTGCAAAAATTCCATTATTTAAAATCTGCAGTAAAGGGGGCTGCCGCACAGGTGATCGCTTCTATAGCGATATCGGATAATGAGTATCTGCATGCCTGGGAAACCCTGTCAAAACGATATGATAATAAACGAACGCAGGCAACTACCTTTCTAATGAAAATTCTGAATTTTAAATCTCTTCAGAATCAAAATTTGACATCCCTAGAAACCTTTTCGAATGAGGTGTTAGAAAACATCACTTCATTTCAGAATTTAAAATTAGAGGATCCCGCAGGTTTCATTCTCCTGACATATGGCCTAACTTTATTAGATGGCAAATCCCGAGACCAATTTGAAACAAAGTATTCTTCTTCTACCACAGTACCCACTCTTCATAACTTTCAGGACTTCATACAAGAACTTTGCATCAAACTACAGACCAAAAATCTAACTTCTAATCACTCCATAGAAGCAATAGTCCCAAACAATAAGCGTGAATCAAGACATGTCTTCATCTCAACCAGCTTTAATTCAACTCTGAAATGTTTTCATTGCCACGAAAATCATCGCATATATGAATGTTCACAATTCAGGACTTTAAGCCAACCGCAGAGATATGAAGAAGTCAAGGCACTTAATAGATGTTTCAATTGTTTATCTTCTGGTCATTCCGCAAATCGCTGCCCCAGTCAAAACAGATGTCGTTCCTGTGGAAAGAAGCACCACACATTGTTACATTTTACTCAATCAAATTGTCCCAATCAGGAACAGGTCGCTACCGAAAAAACATCTATCAGTCGCTCTTCACCAATCAGACAAGCTAAATCATATGGTCCTCCAGATCCTACCTCAACAACAACGCTCTCTTTATTGACAAAGGCCACATCAAACTTTGACAATCGTGACTGCCTAAATAATTCGCTGACAAAACTTTGCAAGATAAAGGAAGTCAATCAACCAGATCAAGCAAATCCTCTAGACACGATATGTAAAAATCCTATTGTGAAGTCGCATTGTCGCAAAAACGCCTATATGGTCCGCCCGCTGTCTAAGCAGGGATTTGGAAATACTCACGATCCTCATTTCATTACCCCTCTCCATCTTCAATTTCCAGAGAGACAATATCATCCAGAAGTTGTACCGCACACTCAAAAGAATACCCATAGTGAACATCGCAATCAGATATATTTTTCACCAAAAGCTCCAATTAGACAAGATTACAAACCAGAAGAATTGACTGAGAAACCAACTGATTCAACTTATTCGTATCATCAAAACAAGAGGTTTTACGAAATTCCTCAGTTTATGTCCAAGATTTAGAAAATAAATAAGTTGAATATTCTTATACCCGCTGGATACCATCAAGTAGTTGCCAAGGTGGGCGGCATTTTGGCATGTATCTCGCTATTATAGGAGTCAAATAGGTTCACTGTCAGGCCAATGAAATGCTGGACAAGATCGCTCTAGTTGTGTCGTTTTGGAAGTAGTCTCGGAGAAGCCAACAGAAGCATTCCTCGCCTCATCAGACTGTCCCAGAATAGAGAAATATCAAACGAATAAACTCTATCACCCATCTTCACAGTGCTTCATTTATTACTTTATTCATCGCTTAGTTCCAACTCATGATAACTTAGTCTTTAATTTAAATTTTATTTCATAAAATTTGGTGGGCGGCATGTTAAGAATTGAAATTGTCTTATGTTTATTGTATCTCTCTATTTGTAATTTTATTTGTTTTATTTTGTGATTTATTATGTGCAAGCGTGACAGTCATTTGTTTTCTTCTATTTGAATCAGCTGTTAAGTGACCGCGGGGAGAGGGCATTCTGGGATTGCAAGAGAGAGAGTGAATAGAGTCACTCGCGAGTGTAGACGGTGTTAATCAAGTTGGTTGTCGCTGAATGTCGCATATTTTTAGTATAATCGCAACTCGCACATCATCCTAGAAGATTGTCTCAGAATTGTCGCAGGGAGTGGAGTCGCTAAAGGAAAGAAGGAACATCGCAGACGAGAGGGGGAAGGAAGTGATCAAGGATTGAAAGAATCACCGCTTGCACATTATAAGCAGTATTTTGTTTTATTTTAATTAATATAAGCTTGTTTATGTTCTCTCTTTTATTATTTCATTTATTTACCCTCAACAAAATTACACGGATTGACAGAAAATTCGGCGACTCAACATAACGACCGGGTCGAGGCTGCGAACTAACGCGTTAGACGCCCCTCTTCCCAACAATATATATATATATATATATATATATTATATTATATTATATATATTTTTTTTTTTTTTTTTTTTTTATGATCTGTTTTATTTTGTTTTTTACTCTGTACATATGGTATGAATACTTTTTTAGCTCTAATACTTATTGCCCAAGATAGTGGCAGATTGTATTATTTCTCAATGAAGCAGTATTATTATTCTAAAAAAAAAAAAAAAAAAAAATTAGAATATTTTATTGCCGGTTTCTAGATAAATTTATAATCAGAAAAATATTGAGTAAAAAAATCTTAACCACTTTCTACAACGTTTAAAAAGTTCTACAAAAAGTTTTAAATAAACAAAATATCTGATATTTTTTTTTAGAAAATTTAGAAATTCATAATATTTTAATTTAGCTTTTAAACCAGATACATTATAGGCTGATATCTAAATATTTACAATGATGCCGTGGTCTTCCACCTGACAGACCTACTCACTTCATAACTGTGGTTGTTTGATGACAGTTGTTAATCCTTGAGGCGAGCGTAGTAAACGATGCAGGAGCTGAGTGATGTCTAGGCCGGTGATAGACTTCAGTGCTCCTATCCAAGCTAAAGTTTTTATTTTTAATTTTCATTTTATTTCCTCTCACCTGAACTTTGTTATCCTTTTCTCTCGCCTTGTTGATTATTTCTCTTCTGACAATTAAAAGTTTTGATTGTTTCAATCTTGTGGTAGTACAAAGATCTCTATTAACTGTGATTCCAGTGTTTTTAAGTAGTCTTGTGTTTAACAGAATTTTTTCACATCATTCTTGGTTTTGAATTCTACCATAAGTGGCCTGGTTTTGTTATTGATATTACCTACATGGTATGTTTCATTCATTGATACCTTTATTACACCTAGAACGTTAGTGCATAAATCCTGAACCACATTATTCGGATCACACTCCTGAGATATTGTGAGCCCCTTAAAAATGAGATTTTCTTTTTGACGAATTATATTTTCCATGTTTTCCAACTTTTTTTGTAATTCGTGATTTTCCTTGATATCCGAGATTTTTCTTTTAACTTTTCATTTTCTTTAATATATTTTGTTAATTTAGTATGAAATTCATCAAAATCAGTTTTAGTAACAACATTAGACAGATTTTCTTCCAGTTTTTGGTCCAACATTTTTGAAAAATCCGAAAGTAATTGTTGGTTACTCATTCCAAGAGGTAGTGTTTCAGTTTGTATTGGAGCCCTCGATTTCTTTTTAGGGTTAGTAACTGTTAAGAATTGGGAAATACTAATTCAGAATATAATTTATCTTACATATATATTTTGTTAATATTAAGTTCAGACGCAAGAGGGGGGCTATATTTACATAAAAAGGGATTAAGTAATAGTGACCGCTCGGGAATCAGAGTTCTCCGGGAGTGAGAGGAGAGACTGTTCGCCTTCGTCGCTGTCGCCATCATCACCACTTTGCAGTCGTCTTCGCTTGAAGTGACCATAAGTACTCTTTACGTTAATTTTAAGTTAATTTTTATTTGGGTTTTTTTTTTTTCCGGATTGTAACAACTATCGTGGGATCTCCCTTCTCCCAGTATGTTATAAAATATTCTCGTCAATACTAGACGAATCACGGAATACGCTGACGAATATATCGGAGACTACCAATGCGGTTTTAGGCGGAATCGCTCGACTATTGATCAAATATTTTCCTTACGTCAAATATTAGAGAAAAAATTGGAAATACAACGGTGTAGTCCATCAACTTTATATCGATTTTAAAAAGGCTTATGATTCAATAGACCATCAGAAGCTATATCACATCATGATTGAACAGGGAATACCTAGAAAGTTAGTAAACCTAGTAGAGATGTGTTTGTCGGAAACATTCCATAAAGTTAGAATCGGTCATAATTACTCCGAGGGATTTGAGGTGCGATCGGGTTTGAAACAGGATGACTCCCTTTCACCTGTTTTGTTTAATATAGCTTTAGAATATGTCATAGAAAAAGTGACGTGACCGAGGAAGGTTTAAATATGGATGATATGATTCCGGTTTTGGGGTATGACGATGATTTGGTACTGCTAGGTGAAGACACGGAAACCATAAAACTAAATACAAGTGTGTTAATAAAAACCGGTAAAGAAATAGGACTCGAATTAAATACCGATAAGACGAAATATATGATCAGTAGCAGAAACGGTGGCGATCTTGGTGATATCGATGTATCAGGCCATACTTTTGAACACGTAGAGAAATTCAAATATTTAGGTTCAATGATGATAAGAAAGAAATGAAATCAAGGAAAAAATTAAGTCCCGGTTAAGGTGGAAAAGGCGTGTTATTATTTAGTTGCTAAGTTACATAGTTCACGGCTTCTATCTAAAAACTTAAAGGTTAGAATTTATAAAACTATTATTCTTACAACGGCTCTTTACGGATGTGAAACGTGGCCGCTTACTTTGAAGGATGAACAACGGCTTAAGGTTTTCGAAAATAAGGTACTGCGTAAAATATTTGGTCCGAAGAGAAATGAGGGCACTGGGGAGTTTAGAAGGTTGCACAACGCGGAATTGCGGAACTTGTATCCTGTGAATATAATTGAGTTGATACCGTCGCGGAGACTCAAATGGGCGAGTAAAATTGTTGGGCTCGGTGAGGAACGGATTCCGAGAAAGTTGGTATTTGCTGATCCGACAGTAGGCTTTCGAAAGGTAGGCCGAAGCGTCGATGGGAGGATTGCGTTAAGGCTGATCTTGTAGGCTTGGGCTTGAACGGAGAACATTGGATGAGTCTGTGTAGACGGAATATGGTGGTATCGGCATCGAACTTTCGGGTTCGTCATCAGGACTCATGTCGCCAAGAAGAGGACTGTGCACCTGACGTCTGAGAGCGATCTGTTGACCCCGGCTGAACAGGCTGAACTCCTGGCTACCGACTATGAAGCGAGGAAGAGGCTCGTGTGAGTGCTGCTCCTGGACTTCCAGAAGGGAGATCTCCGTCCCCCAATGAGAAGCCCATCCACTTCACCTTCAAGCAGCTTGAGTCGGTGCTACGACGTACTAAGGGCAATAAGTCCTCTGGGAAGGACGATATTCCTTATGTCCTGTTGAAGATGCTCCCTAGGAGGGGTAAAGCCTTCTTATTGAACATTTTTAACACGTGCATCTGGTTATCGTATTTTCCTAAGGCTTGGAAAGAAGCGATCGTAGTGCCACTACTCAAACCGGGGAAGAGTGGAGATTCAACGGAACACTATCGCCCGATCAGTCTTCTCTCGCACATGAGTAAGATCTTAGAAAGGCTGGTTCACCACCATCTGATGAAGCACTGTACGGAGGAGAACATCATCCCACCTGAACAGACAGGATTCCAACGAGGGGTAGCCTGTGAACACCATCTGGCGAAGTTGCAGGCCCACACAATGGAGCGGATGAGGAAGAACAACGATGCCACATCACTAATCTCCTTGGACTGCACACAGGCCTTTGACTACGTGTCTCGCACTCTTTTACTCCGCCGTGTGGAGGAGTTCAAGTTCCCTGCCTCCCTATGCCGATTGATCCGAAGCTATCTTAGTCGAAGATCTTTCGTTGTAAGGGTCGGCGGGAGCCTGTCGAATCCACACGATACCATCTGCGGGGTACCTCAAGGGTCTGTGCTGGGGCCACTACTATTTGTCGTTTTCACGGCACGGTGGTCTCAGTAAAGCATCCGGGAGCAACAGTAGCAGCCTATGCGGACGACATCGCCATTTACTCCACCAGCATGAGCGTCACCAAGGCACGTGACCAGGCTCAGAAAGCAGCCAAAGTCATAGTTAGGGAATTGAAGAAGATCGGAATCAGAGTCAACCCAGCCAAAACGGACGCCATCATCTTGTTCTTCCAGAAGGGGAAGAAGAAGTTACCCACCGAGTTTGAGATAGACAGTGTAAAACTTCCTCTCTCCAACTCAATTCTTTACCTAGGTGTGACCTTGGACCGACACCTGACATTCTCCAGCCATGTACGGGAAGAAATCAAGCTGGCCCACAGGAAGTCCCATAGACTCTACCACCTACTCATCTCGCCGCAGCTCTCACTGCGACTCAAGTTGCAAATCTACAAGGCCGTTATCAGACCGACTCTACTCCATGGTGCGCCCCTGCTCCGCCACCTCTATCAGTCCACGCTCAAAAGGCTGCAGAGTTATCAGAACTCCGTCCTAAGGAGGATAGCCATAGGAACCACACTCCAGCGGGCGAGAAATGCCACCATCCACGAGGAACTCCATCTTCCCTCGGTGCCAGAGTTCATCAGCAGGAGGCACGTCAAGTTCTTTGACGGGTTAAAGGCTTGTGCGAACCCTCTCTTCAGGGACGTAGTTCCATCACCTGCGCCTGGAAGGTGGCAAGGCTCTCTCCCCCTGGTCGACGTGGTCGCCCTGGGAAGGGGTCTGGACTCTGCAGTCTGACCCGCATACATTTAACCACCAGCAAAATGGTTCCTCCCCATTTTACTTCAACAAAGGCACAAAGCCACCCCACTCTCAAGCGCATACCGCGCCTAGTGCGAAAGGAACCTTAGAATGCCCACGGGGCAATACGAGGCCTGAGCCATGGACTGTATATACCATTGCTGCTGTATATACATAGAATGTTTTTTGTATTTATTTTGAAAATAAAGTTGGAGGATAAGAAAAAGAAAAAAAAAAAAAAATGAAATCTAAATAAATATTAGGGATTCGACGACTCATATTTAACGATCGGGTTGAAGCTGCGAGCTGTCGCCACTCTCCCCAACAGTAACTTTGAGCTCTGGAGAAGATTTACTTCTCTCTTTGCCCCGGATGAAAAATATTTGGTGATACTATTGTTGTCGTTTGACATCAAGCACAGCTGATCAATGAGTTTATTCTCTGTGACATCCACTCCCTCTCCTTGTGACGTAACTATCTTGCAGATTCAGGAATAACTACTAAAGGCCTACTTGAACCTAACTTTTATTGGTAGAATATCAACTTTAGTACTAACTATTTTATTATTGTAACACCATCCTCACAATGACAGGTACCTAACACATATTTACTTCTCTTTTCACCACAAAATTATAACTTTTACCCACTTAAAATCAACTAAGTCACGGAGCCGATGAGACCTTTATAATGGCTAACGACCAATTCCTTCAAAAAAGGAGTATTTACGCATGAGTTATTATAGGTTTTTACCAAAATGGATTCGCTAGAACTTTATACAAGTTTTTCAGAATTGAGTTTCCAGGATTCAGAATTAAAGCTTTATGGAAATGTGCAGGTACGGAGGTAGTGTCGAAAATCCACGTTTTTCAGTCATTATCAGCATTTTACTTCTCAAGAATAAATTTTACGTGTAAATTCATGAATAAAAGATCTAGCTTATTAAATTCGACAAATATTGGTTCCAAGCGATTGAACCTAGTATCCTTGGACCAAAAACTAACTCTGTTGAAGTCATAAATAGTATGTTGTTTTTTTCTAATGATCCAACAGAACAATTAAATAGTAATCCTGGGGAATGAAGTTTTATGAGTTAAGACATTCACATTTAAGATGTTAGGAAACACTAATATGCGCTGAAGGAATGTTAGTAAAAAAATCTGGTGCGGGCAACACACGACTTTCACTTTCCTCCATGTTTAAAATCAATGAAAGAATTTTCAAATACAGTTAGAGATAAAAATACGTGAAACTATTAAAGAATTAATTAAATTGAATTTATATAGAAACATGTGTTTTATTAAAAAATCTATTATATCTAGGTATATCTTATAGATCACACGAATCGGTGAAGCCTTAGTACGAGCAATGTGGGGCCGTTCATCGATGACGAGCAGCTGGTATCTTTGTTTTTTGCGAAATGATGATATTCTCACTGAAGTCCTGCTATGAAGTGGCGGGCTCAAAAATTAACTTCGAGAAGACCGAGTACATGGCCATTGGCAATAATGATACTGGTGTGCTTTTGGTAGACAGCGAAACTTGTAGAAAGATGAATGTTTTTAAATATCTTGGGTCTTATTTGGATGCTGCCGGGTCGTCTGAGCATGACCTGAGAAAGAAGGTGGAACAGTCCCGTAAGGCTACCCGAATGTTACATCCAGTTCTTTGGAATACGGAGATATCTTCCGAGAAAAAACGCCGAATTTTCTCAGCCATAGTTGAGTCTATCCTGACATACGCTTCAGAAACATGGACAATGAACTCCCGTTTGTATTCGAGGCTACAAGCGGTGGAGATGGATTTCTAGAGAAGGTGTATACGAGCCACCAGACTGGACAAAGTTAGGAATGAAGTTGTTCGCCAGAGGATGGATGTGGGTACATCAGTGAATGAAAGGATCGGGGCACGCCGCCTAAGATAGTATGGGTTAAAAGAATGAATGAGGAATGTTGGCCCAATAGAATCCTGGATTGGGTTCCGCCAGGAAGAAGACGGCGTGGACGACCCAGAAGCAGGTGGATTGAAGGAGTCAAAGAAGAAATGGCTGCCCGAGGCCTGCAAGAAGATGATTGGTTGGACTGAAGCGCTTGGAGCTCTGCACCGATTGGTGGAGGCAACCCTTGATGGAACGCCTGTAAAGTAAAGCAAGTATTATATCTAAAATAATCAGTTAGTTTTATCTTCTTCTCATCACTCTCTATTAACTTTTAAAAGCTTTAGTATAAGATAATATTTTTTCTAAAATCTTTAGCTTTCCAACGGTATATCATACATGCATATTACTGCTATTATGTTCAAAAACTAAAATTGCATTAAAAAAATATTTTTTCTATTTTCTCCTTTAGTTAGGTATCGAATTCATTCAATTTATATATTTACCTGTTTTTCATCAGTGGTAACAAGGCAATATAGTTATTTTTATAGAATCAACAAAATTAAAGGTACTTTAGAGAAAGAAAATTTAAATTGTCGGAATTTCAGCCCTGTCACACCATTTTAATCCAAATGAAACCTACATGATATTAAAGCTCATTATATTTTACATCGATATAGCGAGTTTAATCAAAATCGTCGGAACCGTTTTCGAGAAAATCGAAAAAAAGTGCAAAATGCGTGGTATATAGCGGCTCTTCTGGTAAGCTCATTTTGATGAAAAAGGTTTTATAAGGTCTCGGGCGTGTATTTGTCTTAAATATGAAATATTAGTTTCATAGGACTTACCGTTTCCGCCCGGGAGTTACCACAAACATACACTCAGGCTGTGTGTGTTATCGCCAGTATGCCTCTAATTGATCTTTTGGCTGAGGAACGCGAACGAATTTTTCGAAGAAGGCAAGATCAAAATGCTCATTGGGCGACAGTTGCAAACGAAGAGAGGTCTCAGACGATTGACAAATGGCAGAGACGTTGGAATGCCTCATCCAATGGAAGATGGACCCAACGTCTAGTTCCTAACGTAGCTACATGGATTTCTAGAAGCACGGAGATGTAGACTTCTACCTCACCCAACTCCTTACAGGGCATAGCTGCCTAAAATCTTATTTAGCACGTTTTAAAATAGAGTATGAACCATCTTGTCCAAGTTGCCTGTCTGAGGACCAAACAGTGGAGCATGCATTCTTCCATTGCCCAATGGAATGCTGTGGCAGAATATGCGGCGCTAGTCGGAAAGAAGCTCAGATCTCAAGAGCGCGAAAGGAGCGGCCAGGTAGAGCTTGTAAGTTAAATTAGATAAAGATGTCCAGTACTGAAGTAGGCACATAGCTATAATTCCCCCCGCGAAGTAATGCCTGACGGCAGCTCCGTGGGGTGGTGAAGGCGAATAGGGAGGTGGTTTTTTAGTGAGTAGGAATCTCACACTGTTGTGGGCTTGTATAGCCACACATCGTCTATGTAAGATTTTTCCCCTACCTTCAATATACAAAAAAACATACACACACATACATACACACAGACACACACACACACGCATACAGCCCTTTTTGCGGGACTTGGTTATTTGGACTCAGGGGATCCTAAAATGTGTATTTCCGTTAAAAAACTAGAATTCGAAAATTTTCACGATCGCAATACTTTCCCTTACTGTATACAGTAAGTGAAAGAAAAATGAGGTGTGTAGGGTTTAAATATGAGTTAAAGATCTAAATATAAATAAAAAAATAAGTGAAAATTAGTGCAGCGTGTGTTTTTAAAATTCCCATACAAGATTATTAATGCATAAACAGATGAATTCAATTATCAAAAATTTTGAAACGTATCAATTCAGAAATCATAGCCTAAATAACTCATATTAATGAATATCTTTCGACGGAAATGCGTCTCCTGAGGAATGCACTAATATTGATTCCCTATAATTACGTTGTAATGTTTGATAAAAAAAAAAAAAATGGATATTTAGGTCCTTAACTTAGTTATCTCTGGCCCTTAGGACGCTAGGTTCAATTGCTTAGAAACTATCCTTGTAGGATTTGATGACCCACAATCTCCTATAGATTTTATTAAATCCTTTTATTAAACCAAAATCCTATAGATTTTAGTAAAAAAACAATTCCTGAGAAGCTCATAATGTCTGAAAACATGAATTTTCGAAACTAGCTACTTAACTGCACACTTCCGGATACATCTCCATAGGACTGTTTTTTTTCTTGTTATGAGGTCCTTAATGTATTCTCGAAGTTTGGCCATTTATCCCTGAAACACCTATATTTTATAAATGTTAAACGTTTTATCGAAAACGGCGTTAACGATTTTGATTAAATTCGCTATATCAATTATTAATTAAATATGGTTTATATTGTGAGCTTAATATCTCCTACTTCATTAAGCTTGGAAAACTTCCATCGGCAGGACATCTCGCTAGAATGGCTTACGATCTGCCTCCAAGGAGAATTTTGACCGAGCCTCTTTACATTTGTCGAAGATTTGGGAGGCCAAGACTGCGCTGGGTAGATTGTGTGACCAACGATGCACAAGACTGATCGTGCGAAACTGGGTGGTTGTAGTAGAGGATAAAGGCTCTGGCTGCTGGAGGAAGCCAGGGCCTTTCAAGGGTTGCAGTGCTAAAAAGAAGAAAAATATTAAATATAGTTTAGCACAAGCTATGACTGCAATAGTCATATGCTGACGATCTGGATATCGTGGCCAGGACCCGACCGGCGTTGGTAGAAGCATTTGAAAAAATCATAGAAGCTGCTTCAGCTATGGGCTTGGCCATAAACGAGGTGAAGACCAGATATATGTACACAGAGGCTGGTGGCGAGGAGGCACTGATTGTAGGAACTTACACATTCCAAAGGGTCAACGAATTCGTCTATTTGGGATCCTTAGTGACACCAGCTAACGATGTCTCTGCTGAGATAAGGAAAAGACTGGCAGCGGCTAACAGGGCATATTACGCCTTTTTGAACACTCTCCGCAATATGTCTATTACTAGGAGTTCCAAACTGGTCGTTTATAAAACCTTAATTCGCCCTGTTCTTACCTACGCTTCTCAGACCTGGACCATGTCAGCGAAAAAAGGAAATAGCATGCTAACCTTCGAAAGAAAAATCTTGAGGAGAATATTTGGCCCTGTGAGAGATGGAGATGGATGGAGAATTAGGAGGAACAAGGAACTTCATGACCTTTTTGGAGAAATGGATATTCTGAAATTTATAAAGTTGGGAAGGCTCAGTCGGGCTGGCCATGTCGCAAGGATGCAAGGGAAAGAACTGCCTTTGGAAGAGCTTTGGAATCCCCCCTTCACAGTACCCGACGAACCGGTAGGCCAAGGCTGCGATGGATTGATGGAGTGGCGGCGGACGCACGGAGCTTGTTGCGATCCAGGAACTGGAGAACGGCAGCACAGAATGGCGGCGGCTCATTGAGGAGGCCAAGACCCATCAGGGGTTGTAGAGCCACGCAGATAGATATATGACAGCAATAACTGGACACTAAATCTGAAAAATTGTGTATATGTATATTGCAAGTTTCTATGGGCACGATTAGGCATGAAAACGTAGTGTTCAATGTTCATTACAGAAGAGGGTAGTGTCGCCATAAGAAACAGGCCTTGTGTCGGAGGAAATTAGAGACAAGCTGAATTTTTGTCAGTTGTTAGAACCTTCGTGTAAGTGAACCTTTAAGAGGTCATCAATTCCAGGGGATCCATCAATTTAATTACTCATTACATTTAATTACTCGTAAACATTGTCTATATAAATTTTATGTCAAGCCTTAACTTGCAGGCTACAAATCTCGAAATTTAATGTAACTTAATTCTTATGGCTTAATTGACCATTTTTTTAAAAAATGTAAAGGCGTTTACAATACAATCAATTAGTTATGGTTTCTGATTAAGGATAGTAAGGGTGATTTTTATGTCTAAGTTATACAAAACAAAAAAAATTAAATTATTACTTTATTATTCTTATTCATGAAATTAAACACAATTATGGACTCAGCTCTAAGAAGCTTCATCCTTTTTTTATATTTTTTTAATATTACACTGTACAATATGTTTCACATATTGACATGAATAATAATTTTTAATTTTAAAACACTTGGTCACGGGTACTTTTCTCGACGTGGAACAAGCGTTCGACCGAGTCTGGCACCCAGGACTCCTTTATAAACTCCGTCAATTCCTTCCCGCAACAAACTACTTGATAATCCGTTCCTACCTCACTAATAGAACCTTCAAGGTAAATCATAACCATTCCTACTCTTCCATCTTTTCTCAGTCTGCAGGTGTACCTCAGGGTAGTATCTTAGGTCCCATCCTTTATTCGGTCTATACAGCTGATATTCCACTCCATCCATCCACTGTCCTCACAACTTATGCGGATGACACTTGTGTGTTATCTGTACATAATGATCCATCCGCTGCATCCCGAACCCTTCAGTCTCACTTCACAGCCATTTAGGAATGGTGTCAGAACTGGAGGATTAAAATAAATCCTAACAAATCCCACCAAATTACCTTTACCCTTCGTCGCAAACCGATGACTTCCTGCCCTACTGTATCCTTTAATAATACCCCACTCATACCTGTTGAACAAATCCGTTACCTAGGACTCCATCTTGACAAACGTCTTACATGGAATTCCCATACGCGACTTAAACGACAAGAAACTGCCCGTAGATACCGATTACTACAACACTTACTAGACAAACGTTCAAAACTTCCAATTTATTACAAAAAGCTCATTTATGTTACCATCATCAGACCCATCTGGACATATGGAATCGAGCTTTGGGGCTCTATTAAACCATCTAATTCCTCTCGTATTCAATCCTTACAATCCAAAATCCTTCGCAAAATCCTAAATGCTCCTTATTTCCGTTACGAATAAAATCATCCATAATGACCTAAATATCCCATTTGTCGGAGAACTAGCCCGAAAAAGATACTCCTCTTTTCATTCCAAACTCCAACCCACACGAATCCTCTTGTACGCAACTTATCATTCCCATCTATTCCTGACAACCCTCCGAGGCGATTGAAAAGACGATGGCCTCGAGACCTACTTTAATTAAATTGACTTTGAAGTGCTACCACTGGGTAGTTTCTTCACAAGATATTATCACGCCCATAAGTGTCAATTAGCCCATTTACTTGTTGTATATATTGTATGTACAGTTGTAAATATCAATAAAATATTTAAATAAAAAAACAAAACAAAAAAAACACTTGTTCCATATATGATATACTAAAATATTATGTGTGTGTGTGGTGCGATATAATAAATTCAGTCCCATAAGTGATACTTTATTCAGACAATATCTACAATCTTCCAGTAACACAATACAAACATTAAATAAAACAAAAGTAAAGTAAAATTATGGAAAAACAGAAGGATTAATATATAAACATCCAACAGACGTCTCATGTAAAAAAAATATTAAAATGACCTTCACAAGTAAAAGAACTTTTCTTCAGTCTCCAAATATATAACACAATAAACAGCTTGATAACATATATATTTTGAAAATACCTTAATACGTAATCTTCAAGGCACTTCTGTCAAAGGCTCTTATGAAGTTCTCAAGTTGACGATCTGACAGGAACATGCCCAATTCGTACATACAGTCCGAATTCAAGATAATCAGATCAGAACTGCAACAGGACGATAATCTGACTGCAAACAGACGAAGTTTACAAAACATTTTCAACAAATATTTACTTCTCAGTGTTTGTGACCGTATAATATCTCCGTAAATTGGATATTGAGAAACGATTTCTTTTAGTGCCGTATCTTCTTTGAGTCGAGAATTTGAAATCCTTCCTGCACCCCTTACAAAATAATAAAGACTATGTTTCGCGGTCAATTTTTCTTTTTTCATTTTCCGAATTTCGTCATGGCATTCTTCCATGAAACGGTCGATTTTTATTTGTACATTGTACATTGTATTTGTTTTTAATACAAAATCAATGCCTGTGCCTTCTTTGCCTGACTTTACCAGTAAAAGGTACTTGATAAAGACTTTACACAAGGGAAAACAGCGCTTTTTTAGAGCCAGTTTAAAAGGCGAAGGAGTGTGTTTGTACTTGCCCAGAATACTAGCACCGGAAAGAAATAGCTCAGTGATGGTTGCCCTGATGCAATCGCACTCCACTGCCAACACCAACGGCGTTTTCCCATCCACATCCATCTCATCTACTTTTGCACCGTGAGTGAGTAACTCCTGGATAAGTTCTAGGCTAAGATTCTGACGAACTGCGTAGTGAAGCGGAGTTGCTCCTGACCGATCCTTTGCGTTGACATCAGCTCCGAACTTCAGAAGGATTCTGGCTATTTGGTATGAAGGAGCGTGGTGAAGAAGTGAGGCTCCATTTTCAAGCCGTTTTTGAACACTGTAACCTCGGGACAGGAGATCATTTACCTTCCTGACATTACCCTTGAAGACAGCCCTTTCCAGGAGCCAACTATAGGGGCTTGCCATAATATTTTATTTCCTGAAATTCGTGTAAGAATTTGATTAAACTAATATTAAAACTACCAGAACTACATAGCACATCTCTCTATTATGACATATTTGATTAAATTAATACTGATGAAAACTATGTAAAATTATTCAGATCATATCAAATAGCACTGAATGTAATTATAAGTTAGCAATATAACTTTTGTTGTTTTGTTTTATTTTTCTTTTTAATAAGTTAAGAGCTATTGAGAAAAAAAGTCTTAGTCAGCTCATGATTAAATTTTGTTTGTCAGTTTTTGCGAAAATCTTAAAATCCGGCTCCTTTGTTACAATTCTTGATATCATATTAATTTTTATTGCAATATAAACGCATTCAATGAATAATATATCAATCCCGATAACAGAGGGGAGACATCTAGTGCGCAAAGCACACCACTTGCACTTACCTCCAGTGCTACGATCCCAGTGATGCGGCTGAGAGGGAGGCGCTGGGATCCTTTGGACTCTGCTTGTCCTTCCACAAGTGGGGGGACAAGCCCCCTCCGGGGTTCCCGAGCTGATTGTAAATATTGTACATAGGTATGAATGTGACAGTTTTGTTTATTTATTTGCTAAGTTCATTTATTTGTATTTATTTTGTCTACTTAATTTTGTTATTGTATACGTTTATTTATTTTGATTTTATTTTATGTAATTTGACTTTCCTTTTTTTTATATTGTAAATATTGTATGAATGAGATCCTGTAGCACTATTATTATTGTCTATTATGACAAATTGTAATAAAACGAATAAAAAAAAAAAGTGCTACGATCAATTAAAATTTTAAAATTTTTTTAAATTTTTACTGATATTACAACTGTATAAAAAAAAAAACAATAAATGTGATAGTTTACATAATACAATGACATGAATACATTACAGACTTCCTATTGAAACACTCAAAAAATATCTAAAAATTGTAGATTCTGGGCCACTCCTGTTCAGCGCTCGAATTATCAGGATTGAAGATAAGAAGGATTGAAACTAGTTGGTTAGAGTAAGAAGGAGTTTCATGAAAGATTGATAACTGTCCGGGCGACATCAGTACATAGGGAACTTAAGGTCTTTGGGATGAAGTATCGTGACAAGCAAAGGAGCGTTGAGGAATTTTGGATTGTAAGGATTGTATGCGGGAAGAATTTGATAGTTTGGTAACCCCATAGGTCTTGCTCCGTAATTCAGATTGGTCTATAATAGCATGTAGATTGAGCCTTTTGTAAGATTGAGGGAAGATTTGACCGTTTGTCAAGTAAGTTTGAATTAACCTACAATGCCGTTAAAATACATTTAAAGATGAATAATGTTAAAGAATTAATAAATTTTATTTCAATAGAAAAGTGTTTATTAACCTATCCAATGTATTATTTTAATTACTATTTAACGTACTTTTATGTTTAGATTTATTTATTTAAGTCATTTATGCTACTAAGCTAATCGACGATGACAGTGGAGTCTAATTTTACTTGCACAGTCGACACTTTAAGTCCCTCGAGACGGCTGTAACTAGATTTTTATACTCCATTAAAAACCTAGACACCTCGGTTTGAACCTTTGTACCTTTACTGGTAACGTCACTTTATCTACTGTGGTTAATCAGCAACTAAAGTCCTAAATTTTGCCTATCCAGGTTTCATTAGGACAGGATCTTTAACGAGTACCTGACATCGCACAGGCTCGGGACCACCTTTTACGTCCCCTCAAAGGACGGCGATAACTAAGGATTTTTTACTCCCATTAAAAAATCCTAGGACCACCTGCGGGTTTGAACCGTGACCTTTAGCATGGTAACGTCACTTTATTCTACTGTGGTTAATCAGCAACTAAAGTCCTAAATTTTGCCTATCCAGGTTCAATTAGGACAGTGATCTTTAACGAGTACCTGACATCGCACAGGCTCGGGACCACCTTTTAACGTCCCCTCCGAAGGACGGCGTAACTAAGGATTTTTTACTCCCATTAAAAAATCCTAGGACCACCTGCGGGTTTGAACCCGTGACCTTTAGCATGGTAACGTCACTTTATTCTACTGTGGTTAATCAGCAACTAAAGTCCTAAATTTTGCCTATCCGGTTCAATTAGGACAGTGATCTTTAACGAGTACCTGACATCGCACAGGCTCGGGACCACCTTTTTACGTCCCCTTCAAAGGACGACATAACTAAGGATTTTTTACTCCCATTAAAAAATCCTAGGACCACCTGCGGGTTTGAACCCGTGACCTTTAGCATGGTAACGTCACTTTATTCTACTGTGGTTAATCAGCAACTAAAGTCCTAAATTTTGCCTATCCAGTTCAATTAGGACAGTGATCTTTAACGAGTACCTGACATCGCACAGGCTCGGGACCACCTTTTTTACGTCCCCTTCAAAGGACGACATAAATAAGGATTTTTTACTCCGATTAATGATCCCTAGCATTACTTGCGGGTTTGAATACGTGGCCTTTGGCATAGAAGGCAGTTATGCCAGCCATCCTGCTACAAGTGATCCCATTAAATTATTATCTACGACAATCAGTTAGTTTTATAGGCTTTTCATCACTCTCTATCAACTTTAACAGTTATGTGGATAAGATAATTCTCTAAAAATGTTAGCTTTCCAACGGTATATTACTCGTTTTATGTTCAAAAAATGTTTATATTATGAACTTAAGAACAGTAATATACATGTATAATATACCGTTGAAATGCCAACAGTTTTAGAAAAAATATTATCTTATACATACTATTGTCAAAGTTCACGGAGGGTGATGAAAAGCCGATAAAAAAACTGATTGTCGTGGATAATAATATAATAGATTATTTGATAAAACACATGTTTCTTTTAAAATCAAATGTAAATTTTTTTTTAACCGGGGCCACCCATAGCGTAGTGGTTAGCATAACAGCTTTCTATACCAAAGGTCGCGGGTTCAAAACCGCGGGTGGCCCATGGAATTTTTAATAGGAGTAAAAAATCCTTAGTTATGCCGTCCTTTGGAGGGGGACGTTAAAAGGTGGTCCCGAGCCTGTGCGATGTCAAGTACTCGTTAAAGATCGCTATCCTAATAAAACCTGTATAGGCAAAATTTAGGACTCCCACTGTAGCATCGTCCGATTAGTGACGTTAAACGAATAAACAACAATTCTTTTACAAGTTAATAATAACTGTTTTTGAAAATTCTTAAATTGACATAAATAACGATGGTAAGTAAAAGTCGTATGTTGCGCGCACCAGATGCTTTTAAGCTTAGATTTAATGTACATTAACGTTCCTAAAATGTTTGTCAGAGGTCCACGCATCGAAGTAGAAAAATATCAAAAAATTAATTCTAAAAAAGGTTGCCTAGCTCAGGTAATATCACTGCTCTTCATCTTGTTCTCAGCTCACTCAATCACTCATCGTTCTACTTCTCAGTGTCACCTCATTGCGCCAGTCTACTATCTTTGATCGCTGGATTGATATTTTAGCCAGCGGAATAATAATAAAATTCTTAATTGTTCAAATTATTGGTAATAGTAATCAATTTAATTAAATTAGATGTGCTGGTGTTCCTCAGGGCAGTATCCTAGGACCCATTCTTTACAGTCTATTCAGCTGATATCCCAACCAATCTCTACAACACATCTGTAATGATCGTCGTTGATGACAAATTATTACAAGAGATTTCTGCAAGAGAACGTCACGATCAGTGCAAGGAGGTCGAGGCCCTTGTACGATCTAGGGTTCTGTTTGCTTTCGAATCGATTCACCCAGTCCCTTCATAGTGGGGACGTTGCGCCTCAACTTACTTTGAAAGTATTTGGTTTATTATTTTCAATAATAAACCTTTGTAATGGACCAAATGAAAAAAAATTAAATTAAATAACTTAGTTATTTTTGAAGATAATGAAAAATTGGAAAGATTAGCAGCTACAAACACAATTATACACTAATACAGTAAACCCTCTTTTTAACGAACACGGTTATAACGAACACCCGTTTATAACGAACTATCAATGCGGTGCCTTGAAAAATGAATAGATAACTATGCTTTTTCCTCGTTTATAACGAAATATTTTCTTATAACGAATTAACGAACTACTTTTGTGGACCTCAGAATTGAATTTGTTCGGTTATTACGAAAAATAAAGAAGAAACAAAATTACGAAACGTCTTAATTCCCAGTAAAGAGCGGCAACTTTCTGTCCAAATCCTTACCTCTTCCTTCTATTGAGCTCAATTCTGTTATTCGCAGTCTGTGACATCTTCTGGTTTCTAGTGTTTCAGCAAGTTTTTCTGTTTTTATTGTTTTTATTACTTGCTTTAATTCGAGTTTCCTAGGAGGTCAAGAGGAATTCCATTGATTTAAATACAAGGTTGGCGATTCTCCAAGAAGTGGATAAAAAAATTGAGTCGAAATCGAAAATTGCGGAAAAATACGGGATATCAAAAACTCTTCTATCAACGATTATCGCTAATAAAGATACAATCGATGCCTCCGTCGCGTCTTCATCGGGATGTGCAAAAAAATATATGTATATTTTTTTATCATTTCAACTTTATATGAATTGCTGTGATTTTGACATTGCAAGTTCCTTTTTAAGTTTTGTATTTTGAATGATGGTTTATGTTAATCTTAAAGTATTATGTGAAATAAGATAGATATAAGTAAATAGTGTAGTTTTAATTGCTTTTTTAGTTTCTAAATAAACATGTGCCTGAAAGCGAACGCTGTATTGAAAATATTTCTTTTTAACCACCTGAATTTATACCTTGACATATATGTACATATAATATATTTTTCGGACATAACGAATTCTTTTATAACGAACAGAGAATTTTTCAGTCCCTTGGAGTTCGTTATAACGAGGATTTACTGTGTTCATTGATTGGCTCAGTGCACGAGTATCGCGATGTTATTGCGCAATAATGTTTTATCAATGCGTTTAAAATAATGATTACGGCTTAAGCAAAAATTAATCATCTTTTATCAACTCTTCCTCATTGTGTTATTAATACCGCCTTATCTCCAGGAAAGGATCTAGATTTCACAAAAATATTGCGTAAGCATGGGAAAGCTACGATTCCCTTGAGTCTGACGTTGCTGCCACCAATGAGCAATGCAAATATGGAATTATTCGCAGTTGTGCTAAAGCCGTGGAGGGGAATGCAAGGACAGAACAGATACTGAGCCCGTTATTGTCGGTCATGTGTTTGCCAACAGTTCTTTGTTGAGTAGTGCGGTGAGAAAGGTGCTGTTGTTGATGAAACTCGTACTTTCCTTAGTACAGTAGTGAAGAAGTTACTGTTGTGCCTGGAACGTGTACTTTCCTTAGTACAGTAGTGAAGAAGTTACTGTTGTGCCTGGAACGTGTACTTTTCTCAGTAGAATAGTGAGGAATTTACTCTCGTTAGGGCTTGAACCATGGACATTAACGCAAAGAATGGGTCGGTGAGTACACCTACGAATTTTCTGATAGCACAGTGTCTAACCAGTATTTATTATTTATTTATTTTTTATTATTTTTTACTCCCTTACCACGTATCATTCTTAATATTAATACACATTTAATAATGTATCAATATTTCTTAGTTTTAAACAATTAAATCTATGTTAACTAAACAAAAAGAAATTCAGGAGAAAATCAAGTCAAGGTGAAGGTGGTAAACGCGTAGGATTATTCAATAGCGAAACTACTAAATTCACTGCTTAAATTATGAAACATAAAGATCAGAATTTACAAAACTATCATTCCATATATACAGGAACGGCGTACAGTGTCAAGTCAATAGTTTGTAATTTTCCAGTGATTCACCTTTTACTTTCACTTACTATATATAGTAAGGGAAAGTATTGCGATCGTGAAATTTTTCGAATTCCAGTTTTCAACGGAAATACACATTTTAGGGTCCCCTGAGTCCAAATAACCAAGTCCCGCAAAAAGGTCTGTGTGTGTGTGGTAACTCGGGCGGAAACGGTAAGTCCTATGAAACTGAAATTTCATATTTCAGACAAATATACGCCCAAGACGTTACAAAACCTTTTTTGTCAAAATCAGCTGACCGGAAGAGCCACTTTATACCATGCATTTTGCACCTTTTTTCGATTTTCTTAAAATCGATTCCGACGATTTTGATTAAACTCGCTGTATCAATGTAAAATTAAATAGGCTTTAACATCATGTAGGTTTCATTCTGATAAAAATAGTCTGACAGGGCTTAAATGCCGATATTTTCTTCCTTCTAAGTACCTTTAATTTTGTAGATTCTATAAAAATAACCCTAATATGTTGTTAGCATTGATAAATAACAGCTAAATATGTAAGTTGTGCGAATTTGAAAAACAACTAAAGGAGAAAACTAAAAATATATATAAATTTTTGTTTTTGAACATAAGAACAGTAATATACATGTATGATATACCGTTGGAAAACTAAAGATTTTAGAAAATATGTTATCTAATACACAAGCTTGTAAAAGTTAATAAAGAGTGATGAGCAGCCGATAAAACTAACTTATTATTTTAGACGATAATATAATTGATTTTTTAATAAAACGCATTTTTCTATAGAAATTCAATTTAATTAATTCTTTAATAGTTTCACTAATTTTTATCTCTGGCTGTATTTGAAAATTCTTTAATCGATTTTTAAAACGGAGGTAAGTGAAAGTCGTGTGTGTTGCCCGCACCATATTTTTGTTTTTATTTAATGTCGACTTCTTAATAACTCATTTTTCCAAATTACTTCACTTTTCCCATGGATTTTTAGCACCTTTAATATGAATAAAGTTATTTTTTGGAAATAATTAAAAATGAAAAGTGTGCTCTGTGAAAGAATAAAACCGTGATATACCATTGTGTTGGTAACAGTCACCATAACCTCCCTCATTCCAACCTTACTGATAACAATCGTCTTTATTATCTCAATTACTAAGTAATGTATATTTCCTCATTCTCACAACGAGAAATTTCTTAATTAAACATTAGATTTTCTATTCTTCCTAATTTTTTTTTTTTTTTTTTTTTTTATACCTCAATAATAATAAACTACGTAATATAAAGTTTGTTTTTAACTTCTTATTTAATAACTTCGGTGAATTCAGTGAATATATTTATGCTAACAACTATGTGTAATTATTATTTGAATATAGAGACAGATAAATAAATAACTTACAGGTTTACGCCTTGGTCTTTTCATCGTTTTCATATTTTTCCTTCTCAGATTAGACCAAATTTTCCTTTCTCATATATTTAGCTAGGTCAGGATACGTTAATGCCAACCTTTTTCTTGACCAAGCAATATTATTCTATTAAATATGAGTTTCTGAAATTTTTTAAACCACATTTATGTAACTACATGAAGAAACACAGAGCAAAAACTTAATTTAACAGAGAACTTACAAGAACCAAACAACATTAAAACTGATTAATAGGTTAAAGCCATTGATAAAAATAATATCGGTGATCCAAAACGTACTAAAAAATCTGGTGCGCGCAACACACGACTTACCTCTATTATTAATATCAATTTAAGAATTTTTAAACAAATTTAGAAACGAAAATAAATTGTTAAAGAATTATTTACATTTGATTTTTATAGAACAATGTTATTAAATATTATGTTATAATATTATCTACGAAGTTCTTCAGTTCGTACTTTTCATCACTCCGACTTAGAATAAGGTGACCAGATTTTTAGATGGGCAAAGCGGGACAAATCTGAAGGAGGCTATCAGGAAAAATTTTCATAATATTTAATAAAAATAATATCTTAATATTTATTTATTTTTAACTTAAATACAATTTATAAATATCAAAAATGTATAATATTTTATTCCTTGACATATTTTTTATTTGAATGAATTTGTTCCATTAAATTGTTGTCATTGTTAAAAATATTCTAAAAAATCTTCACAAGAATTTGTCAAATTATATTTGATACATAAAATGGCTTTCAAAGTTTAAACACTTAAAGCTAGATGCTTCTGTTGTATAACAGGAAATACAGTATCTTTTGGAAAGAACTGCAATTTTAATGGGTTCTTCTGAATTTTTAGATGAAATCGAATGACGGATTCGATTAGACTAAATCATTAGATTAGAAATATATCCAAATTTGAATTTCGGGTAATTATTCCGAAGTGTCACTTCTCTTATCAGTAGCCATGTTTATGGATATCCAGAGTGCTATTGTTGAGCCTAGTTGTCTTCCACCCGGCTTTGGGCGCTAAATTCTATCACCCCCACCATACTACCCACGTCTTTAGAAATGGTAATTATTCCGAAGTGTCACTTCTGTTGACAAGTGGGCGTGACCCTACTTATCCCTTGTGCACAGCTAAGGTTAGGTTAGCTTTCCCGCCTTTTTACGGAGGGGTATCGTCACCCCCACCACAGTACCCATTTCTCCTACTTTTTGAATTTCCCGCAATCATACGTTCACCCCAAACCTCCTATTGTTTGAATTACGCGCGTCTCCCCACCACTGATCTTACTCCACTTCCTTGCGCATTTACTTTTTGAATTTCCCGCAATCATACGTTCCCCCAAACCTCCTATTGTTTGAATTACGCGCGTCTCCCCACCACTGATCTTACTCCACTTCCTTGCGCATTTACTTTTTGAATTTCCCGCAATCATACGTTCACCCCAAACCTCCTATTGTTTGAATTACGCGCGTCTCCCCACCACTGATCTTACTCCACTTCCTTGCGCATTTACTTTTTGAATTTCCCGCAATCATACGTTCACCCCAAACCTCCTATTGTTTGAATTACGCGCGTCTCCCCACCACTGATCTTACTCCACTTCCTTGCGCATTTACTTTTTGAATTTCCCGCAATCATACGTTCACCCCAAACCTCCTATTGTTTGAATTACGCGCGTCTCCCCACCACTGATCTTACTCCACTTCCTTGCGCATTTACTTTTTGAATTTCCCGCAATCATACGTTCACCCCAAACCTCCTATTGTTTGAATTACGCGCGTCTCCCCACCACTGATCTTACTCCACTTCCTTGCGCATTTACTTTTTGAATTTCCCGCAATCATACGTTCACCCCAAACCTCCTATTGTTTGAATTACGCGCGTCTCCCCACCACTGATCTTACTCCACTTCCTTGCGCATTTACTTTTTGAATTTCCCGCAATCATACGTTCACCCCAAACCTCCTATTGTTTGAATTACGCGCGTCTCCCCACCACTGATCTTACTCCACTTCCTTGCGCATTTACTTTTTGAATTTCCCGCAATCATACGTTCACCCCAAACCTCCTATTGTTTGAATTACGCGCGTCTCCCCACCACTGATCTTACTCCACTTCCTTGCGCATTTACTTTTTGAATTTCCCGCAATCATACGTTCACCCCAAACCTCCTATTGTTTGAATTACGCGCGTCTCCCCACCACTGATCTTACTCCACTTCCTTGCGCATTTACTTTTTGAATTTCCCGCAATCATACGTTCACCCCAAACCTCCTATTGTTTGAATTACGCGCGTCTCCCCACCACTGATCTTACTCCACTTCCTTGCGCATTTACTTTTTGAATTTCCCGCAATCATACGTTCACCCCAAACCTCCTATTGTTTGAATTACGCGCGTCTCCCCACCACTGATCTTACTCCACTTCCTTGCGCATTTACTTTTTGAATTTCCCGCAATCATACGTTCACCCCAAACCTCCTATTGTTTGAATTACGCGCGTCTCCCCACCACTGATCTTACTCCACTTCCTTGCGCATTTACTTTTTGAATTTCCCGCTATTATACGTTCACACCAAACATCCTATTGTTTGAATTACCCGCGTCTCCCCACCACTGAACTTCATTTCGCAATGTACTTTTTGAATTTCCCACTAATAGATCATCACCCATCGCACAATTGTTTAAATAACCCACGTCTGCCCACTATTCAACTAATACTTCCCTTTATCTCCCTTCCCTAATTTAACTTCTATAAACTCTTAATACATCTTGCTATAAATATTACTAAAAAAATATATTGATATAATGTTAATAAAAAATACTGGTGCTACCTTACTGACGTTAATGGCTTTTTACATAAATTGATCTATTTAAATAATAAATCAATGCATACTTAACAATCAATTAATTAATTGACCATATAAAGATTTAATTACTCTTATCTTAATTACTATAATTCTGGATAGATGTGAATAGTTTTAAACAAAATATTTTCTAATGTTCTACGACCGCCATCTCAACCATCTTATACTTCATAGATGTAATTACTCCATATAAACTTAATATTTATTACCTAATATTTTCACCAAAAAGCATTATTTATAATTGGCTAAGCTGTAACCAGAAAATGTCCATGCACAATAAAATATGTGAAAGTCCATAGAGGATTGGAATGACAATTAGACTATTACATTTTAAAAGGTCCTGGCGAGTACATTGTTTAAATTAAAGAATGTTTGTGTTGACATAATAAAAAGGTAATAAATGTTAAATTTCAATAAGAGTAATTTCAAGAACCTATGAAATGGAATATGGAAAATGCAATATATCAGCAAGTTGAAACGTCTGTTTGGGCCCAAGTAGGGGTGCAAGATGAGAGGCATGCAAAATGAAACTGAAAGAAGGATGTACAGAACAACGTGAAACAGGTGAAAACAAAAACATCCATCAACCAGTTTGGGGCGTAATTGATTAGAACTGACGAATAATTTAGTTGTTTATTGGAATAAAGAATAAGAAATGTTTTGTTTATTTATTTTCAAAAATGAATCTCTTCAATAGACGAAAATTGAGGGCTTACGTTTCAAGATATGTAGAAACCTAATAACAAAAAAATAATAATTAAGTTATCCAAATTAATCAATAACGAAAATGAGTTAATTGTATCTAACCATCTAACTCAGCTATAATCATATTCAATAGTCTCGTAGTTTTATTCGCTTTTCATCACTACCTGTTATATTATGTGCATCTTTGTAAATTAGATTTTTTTTAATTCTTAAAATGTTTAACTTTGCAACAGTATATTATACATTATACTACTGCTCTTCTTGGTGTTCCTCTTCTATGGAGGGTTGGAAATCAGCATGTCAATAGGATGTATGTTCCTGGCTGCTCTCAATAGCTCCTTGCTACTGTAGTCCAACCAATCATTTATTGATTTCAAATCCGGTTCAGCCATGACCTTCCTCTGTCTTTCTTTACTAGTAAGATGCGCTATACCATTGCATGTTTCTCTCCTCTTAAAAGTTGTTCAAAATACTGCAACTTCCTTGATTTAGTGGTTTTGATGATTCTATAATCTTTTTCCATTCTTCTTGATACTTCAATCTTGGACGCTTTGGAAGGATATGTTTAGTACCCTACGGTTAACGTTAACCACATCTCAAATGCACTGATGTTGATGATATCAGCTTCCCTCATCATCCAGGCTTCCATGTCGTACAAAAAATTAGAAAATACGTTAAAATTAACATTCTGGCTTGAAGTTTCAATGATAGATTTCTGTTGCAGAAATGTTTCTTCATTTTGAAATAGTCCGATCTTGCGATTCTAAATTTGATTTCCTTTAAAGTATACTCCATTCCTATTAATCCACATTCCTAGGTATTTATACTTATGGACTCGTTCTACAGTAGTATTATTGATTGGCAGTTTTTGTTTTAAAAATGGTCAGATTTATCAATGATGGATCATGAACTTGGTCTTTTTTTCTTCAAATCATATAAGTTGTATCCTTGGCAGACCTTTTCCATGGTTCTTTGTAGACGCTGCAATGTGCTAGACCAGTGGTTTCCAACTAGTGGTCAGCGGGCTCTTGTTTAAAATATTTGTGAAGCCCGGCTTTTAGTATGAATATCACGCTCTACGCGGACAAATTTAACATTCTAAGTGATATAATTGCTTGTGTTTATTGACATGTGCCTGCTATCATACAATCACAACCTTTATATTATCACAAAATCTTCTTCTCATTGACTCTTGCGTTAACCTCCAATAAGCCCTGATAGAATGGGAAGCAGAATTGGAACGGAATATAAATGCCAGAAAAAACAAAATTCTATAAGTGGGGCGACAGCCCAAACAAATCCACATTATGTACAAAGACGAAGAGCTTGAAGTGGTAAATGAGTTCTATTTACTTTGATTCAAGGAAATAACGTGTTTTAATAATGGTTATAACAAATTGCACAACTTTATAATTATTATGATCTTGTTTCTTATTAACCTCAGATATATAACATTTTATATTTATTTTATTGTATATTTTAATGAACATATTACATAATAATAACAATAATGAAATTCCATACTTATTGTAATATATAGTTTTAAGTAAACAAATATCGGAAATGAACATATTGCTGTTTTGATATGTAAAATTTCGTAGGAATTGTTCTTTCTACGAAAATTATGAAGACAAAATGAATCATGGCATGTTTAACGAGCTTAAATTTGAGTGGTAATTGATATTTTTTGTAGTGGTAATTGATATTTTTGTTAAATAGTTTCCGAGATAAAGCTTTACTTCCAAGAGTAAATAATAAATAAAGCGAAGTGGCGACTCATGTTTCTTAAAATCGTAAAAAGAAACTTACTCCAATTCAACTAACTCTATCTCAGCGATAAACACAGAAAAATATGATACTTTATATACAAAGATTGACACTCTTTGAATATAAAGTATTTACATGTGTAATGAGTAAGCAGTTAAAGGGTTTTATTCAGAATAATTAGTTGAATCCTAAAGAAATTTAATTATTTTTATATATTGTAGAATCATTGGTGCCACAGGTAAATTGAACGAAAAACGGCCATTGTAATTATGGTGATCTTGATCTCTTGCCAAACTTTGGGAAGCCCCAAGCCAAACCATTCGGCAAACTTAACCTGTCCAACCTAAGCCATATTTCAACACAAAGTTCCGCCTGATTGAAGTTTTCTGGACTATTTATTCGGCTTGAATTATTTTCATTTTTGAAAATGAAAGTAAATAAACATATAAATACAAAAGTGTACGAATGAAACACATTCTAAAATAGTCTGATCGATCACTAACCAACCATTCGCGAGCCTTAGGTTCGCTGAAGATTGACGAATGCATAACCTCACCCTAATAGTTTTACAGATTTTATTTCTCACAACATAATAAAAAATACTTGCAATGGACGGATTTTATTTTATATTGATCACTTAATGATTTAATTTTGATTTTTATGATGCGTACACATTATACCAACCGTTAGCAAATGGGTGTGGAATAGGTATTTCGGTTTGTACAGGGTTTGTAACTCTTGCAGCGAATTACTCAACTACGTAGACTTGAAAAATATTATACATTAACTTGAACTTCCATGGCTTTTCGGTTTCGTTGTATTTATTTTCATGAATTGTCCAACTAAACTATTTCTATAAATGCAAAATATTAAATATAAATAAATTAATATAATATGTGTATGCCATATACACCAATAGCGCTCATAGGGTAGTTAACGATTGTTACATACATCCCAAACATTAGCAAGCCAAACCGATTTGTCCCCTCCAGCTCTCCTTCGTATATGTGCTTGTCAACTTAGTTTTCTTGAATATTAAATATTTGACCATAAAATGAATTTTAAGGATGAGATGTTACAAATGGCTGTCAATTTTTTATTTTTTTTTTAAATAGTGAAAAACTTTACCTTGGTTTTCACTATTTTGATTTTCGAAGCGATCTATAAATTTTTGTTTTAATGTTAGTTTAATTTGCAGGTTTAAAATTATCACGTTGAATAAAAAAATAGAAAAAAAAGGTACAAGAGACATTATCATCATCGGTAGAAACCGAGAAATCCCATAGTTATCGTCAAATGGTCTATATTATTTAATCTAACGATTCTTACAAAAATATATAAATAAATAGTTGTATTTGTATATTGTTTTGTATACTAAATAGTTAATCTAAACTAACCTAAATTGTTATATTTATATATATTAATATTATTAGTAATTAATAATTAATTATTATTATATATATTATTAGTTATATTAATAAATATGAAATTGAATAATTAATAATGTTTGTAATTTATTATAATAATTTTTAAAACACGCTATATTAAATAAAATAAAATTGAAATTGAAAATTGAATGAAGTAAATAACCTTGAAGTTTTCGATCATTAGTTAGTTTCTAAATAAATTTGTAAGTTCAATTTATTGCCATTATTTCTTAAATAAAGATAAGTATTTCGAAGAAAGGGGTTTTAATAAGTATTTTGAATTCGAATCTGGCGCCATAAGTCGAGTGGAAGACACCTAAGATAAATATCCTAACCTATATTTATAAAGACGGTATTACGAAGAACGGGGTTTTAATAAGTATTTTGAATTTGAATTCGGCGCTATAATTCGGGTGGAAGACACCTTGGATAAATATCCTAACCTTTATTTCTAAAGACGTGGGTAGTATGGTAGGGGTGATAAAATTTAGCGCCCAAAGCCGGGTGGAAGACAACTAGGCTCAACAATTGCACTCTGGATAACCATAAACAAGGCTACTGATAAGAGAAGTGACACTTCGGAATAATTACCAAAATAACTAATATTTTCAACGTATTTGGCACAACCCTTTCCACTAACAATTTTTAACCAGCTTGCCCTTCTCCGCTTACGAAAATCCTGGCCACGCCCATGAAAACCAATATAACTAACATCATAAACATTTTTTTTTTTTAATATTAGATAAAAAAACACCATTTCAATAACAGACAGGTTTATAGAATCACGTCACATAGATACTTACCATTACACCATCCTTGCAGTTCAATCATAAATCATAAATAGATTTAAATTTAGTACATGACCAATCTATATGAGAGTTTTAAAATATGGAAAAATAATTTAAGAAATCAAACCTGAAAAGCATTATTTTTTATGAAAAATCGAAGGTCTGCTTAGTACAGAAACACACTAATACTATGAACATTTAACTAAGAATTTGTCATGATCATTAAATTTAATGAATAATGAAACAAATAGGTATACTTTAAATATTACTGACCACAATCACAAAAAAAGCAAAAATAAAACAAGATTACACAACACAGGTTCTTGAAAGGCACACCATTCAATGACAGGCAGCGTTATCAACTAAATGCTAACGTGGCGTTGGTCTGAAAACTGTGAATCACACATGTAAGCGCGGGAAAAGAGGGGAGAACGAAATTGAGACCGTTTTTAAAAATTGATCAAATGCATTAATAAAATACTATTATTATATTCTTTTAAGACTTGGATCGATAGCTTCTCAGAGATCCTCGTATTTTTAATGATATTTTAATGAATTATTTGATTTATAAATTTGCTAAACCAGAATATAAATATTGCTTAAATATACTTAAAATCCCAACAATTATTGACATTTTAAGAATTATTCTGTATTAGTAGTAGTACTTTTTCCTGACCGTGAAAAACAATAGATTTTTTTTTATTTATAAGTTTTCTTAATTTTTTAAAACATTACAAATAGTTCAACAATGATGGTACATTTCTCCCACATGGTACAGAAATTGTTATCAGTTTTTATATTATTACAATGTTTATTTTTGTTGGTAAAAAAAAAAATATATATATCATGGATATATATCATATATTAATCGTAGTGTTGATTAATAAAAAATCTTAATATAAAGAATATAAAATACTTGTATTAAAAAAAAAAAAAATTAATTGCAAATCATACCATAATGGTTCATAATTTCCAAATAACTATATTATGGTATAACAATTTACATAGAGATTAACAGACAACTAACTAATATCTAACAGACAACTAACTAATATCTAACAGACAACTAACTATAAATTTCAAATTTAAGACTACTGTACGCCCGAGATGTTACAGCAACTTTATCACTAAAATCGGCTGACCGGGAGTCCTAATTTATCCCATGCATTTAAGCACCTATTTAAGATTTTCTCAAAAACTCATTATATCGATGTAAAATTTAATGAGCTTTAATACCATATAAGTTTCATTCTACTTGGGAATAGTATGATGGAGCTTAAATTAAGATATTTTAAATTTTCTTCCTCTAAAGTACCTTTAATTTTGTATATTCTATAAAAAATAACCATATCATCTTATTACCATTGATAAAAGACAGGTAAATATATAAGTTGGACGAATTCGATAACTAACTAAGGAGGAAAAACTGAAAAAAATAATTTTTGGTGCAATTGTTTCTGAATTTCGTTGATAATACTATAACATATTATTTAATAAAACACACCTTTCTATAATAATCAAATGTAAATGATTCTTTAACAATTTAGGTGTATTTTCGTTTCTAAATTTGTTCAAAAATTATTAAATTGATATTAATAACAGAGGAAAGTGAAAGTCGTGTGTTGCGCGCACAAGATTTTTATAACTTCATACTCTATCTCAAAAATAACTGAATTCTTGGCGTATTTATGGATAACATTTCTTTTTATTTTTTATGTAATCTTGGTTTCTTGATTAGTAAACTCTATCAACATTTATATCTATCTATAATGGGCTGATATAAACGTCCAGTTGTTAGAATCATCGTCAGATGCTCTTTTTTAAATAATCGGATGCCTTTTATCAGATTTTTTTTTTTTTTTTTTTTTTTACTTTCACTTACCTATATATGAAATATATAGTGAGGGATGGTCCCCTGAGTCCAAATAACCAAGTCCCGCAAAACGGTCTGTGTTCATGTGTGTGTGTGTGTGTGTGTGTGTGTAACTCTAGGGGCAACACGAAAAAGTCGTACAGAACTGAAATTTCATATTTAAGACTACTATGCGCCCGAGATGTTACAGCAACTTATATAATAAATTCGGCTGACCGGAAGTACTACTTTATACCATGCATTTTGCATCTTTTTATAATTTTCTCAAAAAGGGCTCTAAAGATTTTGATTAAACCCGCTATATGGATGTAAAATTAAATGAGCTTTAATATGATGTTGGTTTCTTTCTGATTGAAATAGTCTGACAGGGCTTAAATGCCGATATTTTCACCTAAAGTACCTTTAATTATATAGATTCTATAAAAATAACTATATTATCTTGTTACCATTGATAATTAGCAGCTAAATATGATCGTTGAACTAATTCGATACCCAAATAAAGGAGAAAACTAATTCAATTTTTTTTAAATGCAATGGTTTTATCGCTTGGCGTTGTCATCACCGGACGCTACAGTGGATTCATTCTGATTGGAATGGTCTGACAGGGCTTAAATGGCGATATTTCAAAATTTCTTCCTCTAAAGTACCTTAGTTTAGTAGTTTTTATGAAATTCACCATATCATCTAATTATTAAGTCTAAAAAATAGGTAAATATACAACTTTATCGAATTTGATAACCAACTAAAGGAGATAATAATAATAATAATATAATAATAATAATAATAGGCTTACCGAACCCGAAGGTTCGATGCCGATACCACCAAATTCAGTCTACATAGACTCGTCCAATGTTCGCCGGTCAAGCCCAAGCCCCCGAGATCAGCCTTAACGCAATCCTCCCATCGACGGTCCGGCCTACCTTTCAGACGCCTACCAGTCAGATCAGCGAATACCAACTTTCTCGGAATCCGTTCCTCATCGAGCCCAACAACTTTACTCGCCCATTTGAGTCTCCGCGATGCTATCAACTCAATTATATTCACAGGATACAAGTTCCGCAATTCCGCGCTGTGCAACTTTCTAAACTCCCCAGTGGCCTCATCTCTCTTCGGATCAAAAATTTTACACAGTACCTTATTTTCGAAAATCTTAAGCCGTTGTTCATCCTTCAAAGTAAGCGGCCACGTTTCACATCCGTAAAGAACCGTCGGAAGAATAATAATTTTAACTAAAGGAGATAACTGTAAAAATATATTTTTTTTATTAATAGATTTCTTTTATTTTTTAACGTAAAAACCGTAATATACATGTATAATATACCGTTGGAATGCTAAAGATTTTAGAAAAAAATATATTATCGCATACATACTATTGTAAAATTTAACGGAGAGTAATGAAAAGCCGATAAAACAAACTGGTTGTCGTTAATAATAATATAAAAGGTTATTTAATAAAACACATGTTTCTTTTAAAATCCAATGTTAATAGTTCATTGATAATTTATTTTCGATTCCAAATTTGTTTTATAATTTTCAAATTGATATAAATAACGAAGGTAAGTGAAAGTAGTGTAATGCGCGCATCAGATTTTTTATTTTATTTTATTTTTTTGTTATTCTTTTTATTTATTTATTTTTTTTTTTTTAATTTTGAGGAAGGGGAGGCGTAATTTTAGCCGATTACAAAGGTTCATTGTTGAAAATAAGAAACCAAAAATTCAATCCTTCATCAACAAGTGTGTCATTAGCATTAAACAGTGAATTCAATGAAAAAGAAATATCTATAAAATATATATATAAACAAAAAAAAATATATATATGTATATGTGTATATATATATATATATATATATATATATATATATATATATATATATATATATATAAACAAAAATAAAAATAAAATAACTACCAGAAAACTTAGAACTAGAAGGTCACGGGTTCAAACCCGTAGGTGGTCCTAGGATTTTTTAATGAGAGTAAAAATATCCTTAGTTATGCCGTCCTTCGGAGGGGACGTTACAAAAGTGGTCCCGAGCCTGTGCGATGTCACGAGTACTCGTTAAAGATCCCTATCCTAATAAAAACCTACATAGGCAAAATTTAGGACTCCCACTGTAGCATCGTCCGATTAGCCATAGTAGCATAAAGTGAAGTTAAATAAATAAACAAACAACTTAAAACTAGAAAAATCTACAAACTATTTAATATGATATGAATAGGTTGTTGGGAGTTGTTTTGTAATTGTTAAGTTTTATTTATTGACATTTTAAGAGTTCTTATCAGCAGGACATCATCGGACTGACACCTAGCGGCAAAGAAGTGCAATGTAGAAGATATCATTTTTTTATTTATTTTTGTCTTAGATGTATGGTATGTATGTATACGTTTACATTCACACACACACACACACACAGATATATATATATATATATATATATATATATATATATATATATATATATATAACATTTATTGTTCAAATAGAGACATATTATGAAGTATCTAAATTAAGTTGGTTTTTAACAAACTTCAACTTATTTTATCAAAGACCAGTCAATTACAATCAGTTTTTATATCAATGAAATAAATAAATGGTACTTAATAACAATACGAATCTATTTATTGGCTATTTTCCAAGGCAAACAATTTAGACAAATACTTTAAACAACAGTAAATACTAAAATAACACTATTCTTACAAAATAATTTTGGTTAAAAAAAATGTACTATTAGAATTTATTTATTTATTTTTTTATTAATCACGCAATATTAATTTTTTCATTAATACTTAGTAAATATACATTTTAGTTAGATGATTTTAGAAAAATCGATTCAAAAGAAGTTTCATTGACTAAACTATAATATCATAGAAAGTAGAAGTATAACAATTAAAGTGAGTATCTTGATTAATTTCTCTGTTTCGAAAAGATATACTGAAATGTTACATAATTTATTTTAACTATATTGATGTCATAATTATTCTAGTTCTCAGTGATTCAAAAAATTAATAAATAAACACAAAGGAATGCATAACCTAACTACAAAATAACGTTATTTAATCTTGTTATATAAAGAAATGAACATGTACAATGTGGATAAGTATAACTTATTCACTATTTATGTTTAACTCAAGCGGCAAATATATTTAATTCAGAATTAGCGTCACTGAAAAATCAATAATCAATCAGTTTGCCTACAACAGTAATAAGTAATTTAAAATATTCAAGTACAAAATTAGTCATTTCGAAAACATTATTGTAAAATAAACAAAAAAAAAATAGAATAATAAATTTTTAAAAAAATTCTTTAAAGTTTTCCTCTAAAGAATTTTTGAAAAAAAAAAAAATTCTTTAAAGTTTTCCTCTTAAACGACAAGAACTTAATCGACGATTTGGACAATTATACAGACTACTGAACAGAAATTCTAAATTATCTATCGAGAACAAACTGCTAATATACAAGACAGTACTGAAACCTATCTGGACCTACGGACTTGAACTGTGGGGGACAGCCAAATTTTCTAACATCAAACGCATTCAATCCTTCCAATCAAAAGTCCTCCGAACAATAGTTAATGCTCCTTATTATGTATCCAACCATACCTTACACCGCGATCTGAATATTCCATTTATTTTAGACCTTATACCATTAAAATTCTCTAAATTCCATCAGAACCTTATCCATCACCCTAATCCCCTAGCTCAATCCTTATCCAGCTCCACACATCCTTACCATCCCCCTAGAAGGTTGAAACGGCAGTGGCCTCGAGACCTCTTATATAATGTATATTGGAGTTCTAGCATTGGCTAGATTCTCCACTCACGTGCTGTATGCTTGTGAATGGTATATAGGTATGAGTGACTTTTGTATATTATTATTATATAAATTTATTGTTTTGTATATATCGTGTGAATGTTGTACTTTATCACTATTAAAAATGTCCTAAATTGGACAGATTGTAATATTGCTCAATAAAGAATTCTTTCTAAAAAAAAAAGTTTTCCTCATTAAAGTTTAATTATAATTTAGAAGAAAAAAATGAAATCTTACGCCGCAGCTCAGCTATTAAAATATATATATGTATATGTGTATATATATATATATATATATATATATATATATATATATATATATATATATATATATAAACAAAAATAAAAATAAAATAACTACCAGAAAACTTAGAACTAGAAGGTCACGGGTTCAAACCCGTAGGTGGTCCTAGGATTTTTTAATGAGAGTAAAAATATCCTTAGTTATGCCGTCCTTCGGAGGGGACGTTACAAAGTGGTCCCGAGCCTGTGCGATGTCACGAGTACTCGTTAAAGATCCCTATCCTAATAAAAACCTACATAGGCAAAATTTAGGACTCCCACTGTAGCATCGTCCGATTAGCCATAGTAGCATAAAGTGAAGTTAAATAAAATAAACAAACAACTTAAAACTAGAAAAATCTACAAACTATTTAATATGATATGAATAGGTTGTTGGGAGTTGTTTTGTAATTGTTAAGTTTTATTTATTGACATTTTAAGAGTTCTTATCAGCAGGACATCATCGGACTGACACCTAGCGGCAAAGAAGTGCAATGTAGAAGATATCATTTTTTTATTTATTTTTGTCTTAGATGTATGGTATGTATGTATACGTTTACATTCACACACACACACACACACAGATATATATATATATATATATATATATATATATATATATATATATATATATATATACATTTATTGTTCAAATAGAGACATATTATGAAGTATCTAAATTAAGTTGGTTTTTAACAAACTTCAACTTATTTTATCAAAGACCAGTCAATTACAATCAGTTTTTATATCAATGAAATAAATAAATGGTACTTAATAACAATACGAATCTATTTATTGGCTATTTTCCAAGGCAAACAATTTAGACAAATACTTTAAACAACAGTAAATACTAAAATAACACTATTCTTACAAAATAATTTTGGTTAAAAAAAAATGTACTATTAGAATTTATTTATTTATTTTTTTATTAATCACGCAATATTAATTTTTTCATTAATACTTAGTAAATATACATTTTAGTTAGATGATTTTAGAAAAATCGATTCAAAAGAAGTTTCATTGACTAAACTATAATATCATAGAAAGTAGAAGTATAACAATTAAAGTGAGTATCTTGATTAATTTCTCTGTTTCGAAAAGATATACTGAAATGTTACATAATTTATTTTAACTATATTGATGTCATAATTATTCTAGTTCTCAGTGATTCAAAAAATTAATAAATAAACACAAAGGAATGCATAACCTAACTACAAAATAACGTTATTTAATCTTGTTATATAAAGAAATGAACATGTACAATGTGGATAAGTATAACTTATTCACTATTTATGTTTAACTCAAGCGGCAAATATATTTAATTCAGAATTAGCGTCACTGAAAAATCAATAATCAATCAGTTTGCCTACAACAGTAATAAGTAATTTAAAATATTCAAGTACAAAATTAGTCATTTCGAAAACATTATTGTAAAATAAACAAAAAAAAAATAGAATAATAAATTTTTAAAAAAATTCTTTAAAGTTTTCCTCTAAAGAATTTTTGAAAAAAAAAAAAATTCTTTAAAGTTTTCCTCTTAAACGACAAGAACTTAATCGACGATTTGGACAATTATACAGACTACTGAACAGAAATTCTAAATTATCTATCGAGAACAAACTGCTAATATACAAGACAGTACTGAAACCTATCTGGACCTACGGACTTGAACTGTGGGGGACAGCCAAATTTTCTAACATCAAACGCATTCAATCCTTCCAATCAAAAGTCCTCCGAACAATAGTTAATGCTCCTTATTATGTATCCAACCATACCTTACACCGCGATCTGAATATTCCATTTATTTTAGACCTTATACCATTAAAATTCTCTAAATTCCATCAGAACCTTATCCATCACCCTAATCCCCTAGCTCAATCCTTATCCAGCTCCACACATCCTTACCATCCCCCTAGAAGGTTGAAACGGCAGTGGCCTCGAGACCTCTTATATAATGTATATTGGAGTTCTAGCATTGGCTAGATTCTCCACTCACGTGCTGTATGCTTGTGAATGGTATATAGGTATGAGTGACTTTTGTATATTATTATTATATAAATTTATTGTTTTGTATATATCGTGTGAATGTTTGTTACTTTATCACTATTAAAAATGTCCTAAATTGGACAGATTGTAATATTGCTCAATAAAGAATTCTTTCTAAAAAAAAAAGTTTTCCTCATTAAAGTTTAATTATAATTTAGAAGAAAAAAATGAAATCTTACGCCGCAGCTCAGCTATTATTCAAGAAAACAATTTATTAATAACAAAATTGATTAAGATAAAGCTTTAATAAAGATATAGGGAAAAAAACAACACTTACATCGCTCAAGAGATGTTTGAATTTAAAAGTGTTTCAGGTTCGTCTTTCTTAAACTATTTGATTAATTTATTGCTATACATATCAATTTATTACCTACAAAGCTATATAAATTGTAATACGATGGTATACGAATTCAGAAATAATAAAAATGTCTGTATTAACTTGCAGAGTTTATTTATTTCATAAAAGTATTCAGTGTTACTATACGGATAAAAACAAATAACCAATTTGTTTTATTCCTGTAACTAAACCTCTTTTAACTGTGATTTTTCCTACTTTACCGCACTCATTTGTGTTAGTTTTTCCGAGTAGTGTGATATGAGTGCATAAACCTGCCTGTAATTGGAATGGTGTGTATTTTGAGAATATGTCTTTTCTAATCTAGACTTCTTTATTTTTGTCATCTTTGTGGTTAGTTATATTTGCATGGTATACTTTTTTATTTTCCTTATTTTTAAAATAATAATAGCAACAAAATATATAGTGTTTATGGTTTATGTTTTCACAAATAGTATTGCACTTTTATATGTGCCCTATATTAACGCAACATAGATTGGGACTCTCACATTATTTCGAGCCGAAATTTATAAAACTAGCTTCGCACGGGTACAATTGAGACGTTGATTTCCAAAAGATACTATATCCACTTTAGAAAATTTTACAGGAAACACAGAAATCTGTCATTTATTTATTATTGAACCAATTTACGTGATTATTTTTTTATTAACACCAAAAGTTGATTTTTAAGTGTGATAATAATATAATAGATTTTTTAATAAAACACATGTTTCTATAGAAATTCAATTTAATTATTTCTTTGTTTCTTGGTTTCACGTATTTTAATCTCTAACTGTATTAGAAAATCCTTTCATTGATTTTAAAAATGGAGGTAAGTGAAAGTCATGTGTTGCCCGCACCAGATTTTTCTAGTTATCATAGAACCTAAATGCTTAAATTTCTTTACATGTTCAAACTTCATGTCCTGATATATCAACATCTCCAAGATCGTCACAATTTCTACTAACCGTATATTTTGTCTTTTCCGTATTTATTTGAACCCTTATCTCTTTACCGGTTTTCATTAACGTATTTTTATTAAGTTGTATAGTTTCCTTTTCTTTGCCAAGCAGTACCATATCTTTGATGTACCTTAGAACAGGAATTTAATCACCTATAGCTGAAACTTTTAGTTTATACCAACTAATTATATCAATATGAAAACTAAGAATTAATAAACAGTTTTTTTTTTTTAAAGTTTCTTTATTTCAATGCGACCTCTAATCTTGGAAATAACATTTCAGCGTTTCCCTTCGTCTTGAAGCTCACAACCTTCAAGTACTTCCTTCCAGTGGCGCGACAGGCAGTGTAGGCCAAGGGCCTCGTGGTGTAATCGCCTGGGAGGTTACACTCACGTTTCTTGATGCATTTTGTAGTGTAGGGTCATCACTCCCTACGCCTAATTTTGTGAGTTGCCACCATTTAGCTGACGGGTCTCACATACCCGGCGGCGGAGGGACTGTGAGTGAATCCCCATTTACTTACATCCTTATAAAAGCCCCGTCAGGACTGGGATTCGAACTCACAACCTATAGCATGGGAGACTAGCGCGCTAGCCACTCAGCCACGGGCTCCCCACCTTTAAGTACATACTTTCATTATTTTAATAATATAATTTTTTTAATAATTATTATTCAACGTACGTATATTATTACAAACAAACAATATTTTTATAATATTTAAAGTACAAAGATAAGCTCTTTTACTATATGTAAAGCTATTCTATAAGAATATGCATTATTCACATTAGAAACACCACGACGTTTTTTTTTTTTTACTTAAATATTTTCACTTCCACTTACTGAAGTATATCGTGAAATTTATTTTAATCCGACATTTCAGGAAAGACTGTTAGTCCAAATGTATAAGGAAAATAAAATTATATACATATGTACGATTCTGGAATGTAACAGAATTTTTGAAATTTCTTAAATCAGTTTGCCGGATGTTCCAATTTATGCTAATTAATAAATATATTTCAAACCTATGAAAAGTTACAATAAATTTAAAAATATTTTAAGTTTATTTCGATTAAATGCAAAAATATGCAATATTTTAGTATACATTTTATTTTATTTTTAGACTGACATTCAAGTACTTAAACTACTATTCGATGTTACTTTATTAGCGAAGTTGACTTTAATTACTTTCACTTACTATATATAGTAAGAAGTATTGCGATCGTGAAAATTTTCGAATTCTAGTTTTCAACAAAAATACAAGTTTTAGGGTCCCCTGAGTCCAAATTACCAAGTCCCGCAAAAAGGTCTGTGTGTGTCCTAGTGTGTGGTAACTCCCGGGCGGAAACGGTAAGTCCTATGAAACTGAAATTTCATATTTAAGACAACTATACGCCCGAGACGTAACAAAACTTTTTCATTAAAATGAGCTTACCAGAAGAGGCACTTTATACCATGCATATTGCACCTTTTTTTCGATTTTCTCGAAAACGATTCTGACGATTTTGATTAAACTCGCTATATCGATGTAAAATTTAATGAGCTTTAATATCATGTAGGTTTCATTATGATTAAAATGGTCTGACAGGGCTTAAATGCCGATATTTTAAATTTTCTTTCCCTAAAGTACCTTTAATTGTGTAGATTCAATAAAAATAACTACATTGTCTTGTTAACGCTGATGAAAAACAGGTAAAAATTTAGCAAAAAGTTAAAAATATTCTTCAATATATCATTAAAAATTTTTTCATTAAGTTATACATCTTATTTTCCGTTACGAATTATAATTACAAACTATAAATTCCAATTATGTTGGTAGATAACTTTGGTGTTTTTTAAACAAATAAATATATTAAAACAAAATACATAATATTTTTTAAATACAAATTCCAAATTTTCGATGCCTTGAGTGGCCTTACGTGCTATCTGTTGGTGTACAAGGGAACCTTCTATCGGCTTCGATCTTGACTGCAGTTAAATTTCTTGTTTAAACTTATGGTTTTGCAATAATCAGAATGATAGCGATACTAAATGGACATTAAAAGTTATTCAAATTATATCAATAAAATTAATTTCATAATCTTTGCCTATAAATAATTGAATTTAGTGGATTCTGACAAAGTGGATCTATTATGGAAATAACATATCTGTAGTCTTAATTTCTATATTGATTTCTTAACATCTATTTAATTTAATTTCTCCTAATAAAATATCTCCTAACAATTTGATCAACTTTAAAACTTATTTAAATTAGTTATTTGACTAAATAATAGGAAAAAGAAATATTTTCTTGGGCTTAAAAAAAAAAAAAAAAAAAATAGATATTAAGACATTAGGGGTAGTGATGGGCAAATACTCAAAAAATTTGAGTACTGATTACTGTAATCAAATGATGCTCGCTGCTGATTACAAAATCTACTCAGCTTTCGTCCTGATTACTTTCTATTTTCCTCTGTAATCAAAATGTTCGTACTTTTGAGTACTTGGTTACTTTTTTATCTGAGGTGGCCAGAATAGAGTATATTACATACATCTATTAAGTTAATTTATATTAATAATTTCTTTAAGCCATCTTTTTTTTCATATAGTCGATTATTTTAAACTTTTCGTTAAAAAATTGATAAGGGTAATTTATTATTATTAAGATGGTGGGTTTATAGATTATTGTAAACTCTTCAGATAAAATCGATATCGGGGCCTATTATTATGTTTTTTTACACTTGGAATTTCATTTTAACTTTTTCGTATTTATTGGATACAAGGCTAAATAGCTGCGTTCCTAAAGGTTAGTTACCGATTATACTATTAATTTTAATCGCGCTCACTCAAATATGGGTTTATTATAACTTTTTCGTATTTATTGGATACAAGGCTAAGTAGCTGCGTTCCCAAAGGTTCGTTACCGATTATACCATTAATTTTAATCGCGCTCGCTCAAATATGGGTTTATTATAACTTTTTCGTATTTATTGGATACAAGGCTAAATAGCTGCGTTCCCAAAGGTTCGTTACCGATTATACCATTAATTTTAATCGCGCTCGCTCAAATATGGGTTTATTATAACTTTTTCGTATTTATTGGATACCAGGCTCAGTAGCTGCGTTCCCTAAGGTTCGTTACCGATTATACTAATAATTTTAATCGCGCTCACTCAAATATGGGTTTATTATAATTTTTTCATATTTATTGGATACAAGGCTAAGTAGCTGCGTTCCCTAAGGTTCGTTACCGATTATACTATTAATTTTAATCGCGCTCACTCAAATATTGGTTTATTATAACTTTTTCGTATTTATTCACTTTTAGGCTCAGCTGCTGCGTTATGGGGGGTTCTAACACCGACCATTCTATTAATTATTCGTGTGCTCGCTCCAATATGGGTTTATTATAACTTTTTCATATTTATCTAATACTAGACTAAATAGCTGCGTTACCAACGGTTCTTATAATTATCACACTTAATTTCTCCTTCCAGAATAGATTAATTTTAGTACTAATTTCTGTATTTTGTTTTCGGTTTGGCTGATAAACGCTTTATTGGTTTTAAGTGCGTTATAACTTAATATGGGTTTATTATAACTTTTTCGTATTTATTGGATACAAGGCTAAGTAGCTGCGTTCCCAAAGGTTCGTTACCGATTATACCATTAATTTTAATCGCGCTCGCTCAAATATGGGTTTATTATAACTTTTTCGTATTTATTGGATACAAGGCTAAATAGCTGCGTTCCCAAAGGTTCGTTACCGATTATACCATTAATTTTAATCGCGCTCGCTCAAATATGGGTTTATTATAACTTTTTCGTATTTATTGGATACCAGGCTCAGTAGCTGCGTTCCCTAAGGTTCGTTACCGATTATAACTAATAATTTTAATCGCGCTCACTCAAATATGGGTTTATTATAATTTTTTCATATTTATTGGATACAAGGCTAAGTAGCTGCGTTCCCTAAGGTTCGTTACCGATTATACTATTAATTATAATCGCGCTCACTCAAATATTGGTTTATTATAACTTTTTCGTATTTATTCACTTTTAGGCTCAGCTGCTGCGTTATGGGGGGTTCTAACCCGACCATTCTATTAATTATTCGTGTGCTCGCTCCAATATGGGTTTATTATAACTTTTTCATATTTATCTAATACTAGACTAAATAGCTGCGTTACCAACGGTTCTTATAATTATCACACTTAATTTCTCCTTCCAGAATAGATTAATTTTAGTACTAATTTCTGTATTTTGTTTTCGGTTTGGCTGATAAACGCTTTATTGGTTTTAAGTGCGTTCGGATAAAAATTGATTTGTTTTAACTTCTTCGTGTTTTTTTTCTATGCTAATTTCTGTATTGGGTTTTGGGGGGTTTAGTTAGTGAATGTGTTAATGTTTTTTTTAGTCAGTTGGTCTAATGTATGTTTATTTCGTGTTTTTTGTAGCTTTTGATCTATTGGGTTACCGCTAATCCTCTTCGTCAGGATAGAAATTTATCTATTTGGTTAATATTTTAGAGTTTGATAAAAATCAGCCAAACAGAACGATTATATACGCCTATTTTTATTTGATGAAAAAAATTCAAGCAAAATTTACTCTAAAGCAACCAACTGAAATAATTAATACCATTAAAAAATTCCTTTAAAAAGTAAATATATTTTCAAGTATAAAAATAATACGAACATGTTAAAATAAACCTCTGCATGAGTTAGCGCAATTAAAATTAAAAGTATAATCTGTAACGAGCCCTTGGTTACGCAGCGACTGAGCCTAGTATCCAATAAATACGAAAATGTTTTAATAAACCCATATTGGAACGAGCGCGATTAAAATTAATGGTATATTCGGTAACGAACCTTTGGGAACGCAGCTACTTAGCCTTGAATCCAATAAATACGAAAAAGTTATAATAAACCCATATTTGAGCGAGCGCGATTAAAATTAATAGTATAGTCGGTAACGAACCTTTGGGAACGCAGCTACTTAGCCTTGTATCCAATAAATACGAAAAAGTTATAATAAACCCATATTTGAGCGAGCGCGATTACAATTAATAGTATAATCGGTAACGAACCTTTGAGAACGCAGCTACTTACCCTTGTATCCAATAAATACGAAAAAGTTACAATAAACCCATATTTGAGCGAGCACGATTAAACTTAATAGTATAATCGGTAATGAACCTTTGGGAACGCAGCTACTTAGCCTTGTATCCAATAAATACGAAAAAGTTAAAATAAACCCATATTTGAGCGAGCGCGATTAAAATTAATAGTATAATCGGTAACGAACCTTTGGGAACGCAGCTACTTAGCCTTGTATCCATTAAATTACGAAAAAGTTATAATAAACCCATATTTGAGCGAGCGCGATTAGAATTAATAGCATAATCGGTAACGAACCTTTGGGAACCAAGCTACCGAGCCAGGTATCCAATAAATACGAAAAAGTTAAAATGAAATTCCAAGTGTAAAAAAACATAATAATAGGCCCCGATATCGATTTAACTGAAGAGTTTACAATAATCTATAAACCCACATCTTAATAATAATAAATTACCCTTATCAATTTTGTAACGAAAAGTTTAAAACAATCGACAATATGAAAAAAAGATGGCTTAAAGAAATTATTAATATAAATTAACTTAATAGATGTATGTAATATACTCTATTCTGGCCACCTACCAGAGTAGATGATAACAACCAGGACAGGGCTGGTCAGCCTATAATAGTTTTAATTTTTATTTTACTCAATTATGACAAAATATATATCTATATATTGTATAGAGTGTATAAAGGAGTATAAAGAGATCCCTTGAGAATGGCAAAGAGCCGAAACGTAGGGACAAAAATAAGAAAATAAAATAAGTTGAATGAAAAGGATCATTTTAATTAAAGGAACCTAATAATACAATTATTCATTCAAACTAATCTTAATTGTAATAAAAATTAAATAAATTAACTTAATAGATGTATGTAATATACTCTATTCTGGCCACCTCATATAAAAAAGTAATCAAGTACTCAAAAGTACAACAATTTTGATTACAGAGGAAAATAGAAAGTAATCAGGAGGAAAGCTGAGTAGATTTTGTAATCAGCAGCGAGCATCATTTGATTACAGTAATCAGTACTCAAATTTTTTGAGTATTTGCCCATCACTAATTAGGGGTACTCACTACGTTTGCTATAGCATATTTTTTGTGATATTTTGCTAAACTCATCGAGTTTCTACAGGAAATAATTGTATGAACTAGACGGGTTTAGCAAAATAGCACAAAAATTATGCTATAGCAAACATAGTGAGTACCCCTATTGTTTGTTTATTTGTTTAACGTCACTGTATGCTGCTATGTCTAATCTGATGATGCTACAGTGGGAGTCCTTAATTTTGCCTATCCAGGTTTTATTAGGATAGGGATCTTTAACGAGTGCCTGACATCGCACAGACTCGGGACCACTCGAAATCCGAACTAACCCGAAGGACGGCATAACTAAGGACTTTTTAGTAACATTAAAAAATTCTAGGACCACCTGCGGTTTTGAACCCGTGACCTTGCGCACAGAAGGCTGTTATGCAAGCCACTGTGATACAAGTGGCCCTGAAGAAATAGAAGATAAACAAATAAAGAGCAAGATTGGTAATATAGATGTATAATATGCCGTTGGAAAATTAAAAAAATTAGAAAAACGTTGTCTTATAAAAGGGACACATCTCAGTGATTATTGTAGATAATATTTTTTCCTGTTAGATTAATCAAACCCATCTACAAAAATCACCACAAACCACAAGAATCTGAAACCCATATTTCTATAATAATAATAATAATAGGCTTAGCGAACCCGAAGGTTCGATGCCGATACCACCAAATTCCGCCTACATAGACTCGTCCAATGTTCACCGGTCAAGCCCAAGCCCCGAGATCAGCCTTAACGCAATCCTCCCATCTACGCTTCGGGCTACCTTTCGGACGCCTACCAGTCGGATCAGCAAATTCCAACTTTCTCAGAATCCGCTCGTCATCGAGCCCAACAACTTTACTCGCCCATTTGAATCCCCGCGATGCAATCAGCTCAATTATATTCACAGGGTACAAGCTCCGAAATTCCGCGTTGTATAATCTTCTAAACTTCCTAGTGGCCTCATCTCTCTTCGGACCAAATATTTTACGCAATACCTTATTTTCGAAAACCTTAAGCCGTTGTTCATCCTTCAAAGTAAGCGGCCACGTTACAAATCCGTAAAGAACCGTTGGAAGAATAATAGTTTTATAAATTCTAACCTTTAAGTTTTTAGATAGAAGCCGCGAACTAAGTAACTTAGCAACAGAATAATAACACGCATTTCCCACCTTTAACCGGGACTTTATTTCTTCCTGGATTTCATTTTTTCTAGTTATAATTGAACCTAAATATCTTGAATTTCTCTACGTGTTCAAAAGTATGCCCTGATACATCAATATCACCAAAATCGCCACCGTTTCTGCTACTAATCATATAATTCGTCTTTTCGTTATTTAATTCGAGTCCTATTTCTTTAACGGTTTTTATTAAGACACACACAATTTTATACTTTTACCTTTTTTAAGTTAAACTTTATTTTAAAGTGTTTAAATTGGTTTTAACAACGGAGGTGATTAAAATTGGTGTGTTGTGCGCATCAGATGTTTGTAGCTTTATTGTAATTGCTAAAGAGCATAAACCGCTTCACTCCCCCCTGAAAAAAAAGCCTCTGGATTCCCTCAGACTCTCATTATAAATTTTTGCATGATAAATCTTGTGGTGAAGCCATTAAAAGAAAGTCTCAAAATCTTATATTAGGTAGGAAAGTGTGCCGAAGTGGCACTGGCTGAGACCCGGTGACAAGAAAAGGCCATCGAGTCGAGTGTTGACTGCTGCTCTCTCGACAAACACATTACACCCTCGCCCCTCCTAAATATGTATGCCTCTTGGACTGCCGCTATAAAAAAAAAAGAGGAACCGAGGATAAATATTGGTCCCGAAGAGAAAACTTAATATAGCACCTTCCCTCCCTCTGGCGTCGCGCTTTTTTTTTCATCCAAGTCTGCAGAATCCAGAGGTAGGACAAAATGGCGTGTTTGTCTTTTAGGAGGCGAGGGTCGATAATTATGGTAATCCCTAAGGGGTTTCTTCTGTGCACCGTTTTATTTATCCATAATCCTCTGTCAGAAATCAGGCAACTTTATTACAAGGTAGTATGTAAATAATTAGTTATTTTAGGATTGCGAATCTCTTAAGACTCTCAATTTAAGATATCCAAAAGATGACTTTCAATATTGTACTTCAAGCTTCTCAGATCTTTATCGATTAAGATAGAAATCCCAAACCAAAAACGCTGCAAATTATTACACAATGGTTTATTATTTCCAAATAACAATATTAGGGTATAAATGTTTATATTTCTACTTATTCTGATGACATCTGTGTAATGTCAGTCAATAATGATCCCACAAATGCCTCTCAAACCCTTCAATCCTACCTCAGAGAACTTGAAGTATGGTGTCAGAATTGGAGGATAAAGATAAATTCCAATTAATCCCACCAAATAACCTTTACCCTGCGTCGTAAACCTATGACATCCTGCCCTAGCCCTACTGTTTCCTTCAATAACACTCCGCTTGTCCCAGTCGAATAGATCCGAATCTAGGACTCCATCTGAGCAAACGTTTTACTTGAATCCTCACACAGGACTGGAACAACAAGAAACTGCCCGACGTTTACGACTACTGCAACACTTACTGGACAAACACTCAAACCTTCCGCTTAATTACAAAAGACTCATCTACATTACCTATCATAAGGCCGATATGGGGCTCTAGTAAACCATCAAATTCTTCCCGTCTCCAATCCTTACGATCAAAAATCCTTCGAAAAATCCTCAATGCTCCATATTTTCACTTATCAACTTATTCATAAAGACCTAAATGTTCCCTATGTTGCTGACTTGGCCCGAACCAGGTACCACTCCTTTCATGACAAACTCCATTCCCACTCCAACTCACTAGTTACAAACCTTGCTCCCTCAACAATCCCTGGTAATCCTCCGAGGTGTCTGAAAAGAAGATGGCCCTGAGACCTTCTGGTTTAGCATAGTTTTTGGAGATCTGCCAATGGGCAGTATAAGCTTGTTTCACATTTACTGGATGTATTTTAAAATACAGTTGTAAATATCAGTAAATATATATTTAAAAAAAAAATGTTTATAGGCAATTAAGTGGATTAAGGGGAGCCCTTGGCTGAGTATCAAGCGCGCTTGGCTCTCATGCTACAGGCTGTGAGTTCAAATCTCAGTCCCGGCGGGGCTTTTATAAGGATGTAATTAAATCGGGATTCACGTACTCCCCCAGGTATGTGAGACCCGTCAGCCTAATAGTGGCTACTCACAAAATTCGGCGTAGGGAGTGATGAACCTACACTACAAATTGCATAGAGAAACTCGAGTGTAATCTCCCAGGAGATAACCGCGAGGCCCAGGGCCTGCACGGCCTGTCGCGCGACTGCAAACATTTTTTTAAAAAAATAGGCAATTAAGTAATATGAAAAGCAATAATTCAAAGGATAATATCATGTCACTACTGCTGATTTCAAAACGCAATATCTCAGCTAGTTGTTAACTAATTCTTTTTTTCATTTAGTCGAAAATTTAATTCTCTATCAAATGGCACGGCACTATATGGCAACATATTATATAACATTTTTGGTATTTATTTATTAATGAGTGAAATTTAAATTTTTTTCTTTTATTTTTTCTCTTTTTTATAATTATTCACGGTTTTTTGTTTAAAAAACAATAATGAATTATTTCTCTATCTTCGAAAATAACGTAGTTACAAGCGTATATATAAGCGAGATTTCAATTTTTTTTTTTTTTTTTTTTTTTTTTTTTTTTTATCGCGCTCTACTGATCCTAAAACTCGATACATACTTTTCTCTATCATCAAAAGTAACTAAGTTATGAGCGTATTTATGTGTAAAATTTCATTTTTGTTTTCTCTTTTATATAATTATTCACGTTTTTTTTGTTAATAATACTGGTAAATTCTTTCTCTATCTTTAAAAATAACTGAGTTATTGAATTAAATCTCGATTAATGCGCCGCCATTTTAAAACTAGCTGATATCAACGTCTACGTTATTCGTATTCTACGCATCTTGAAACGTAAGCTCTCAAATTTTGAGCCGGGGTAATTTTTTTTTTTCTCTTTTTTATAAGTATTCACGTTTTTTTGGTTAAAAAACAATAATGAATTCTTTCTAATCTTCGAAAATAACGTAGTTACAAGCGTATATATAAGATTTCAATTTTCTTCATTTTTCTTTTCTTTTTTTTTGTTTATCGCGCTCTACTGATTCTAAAACTCTATACATACTTTTCTCTATCATCAAAAGTAACTAAGTTCTGAGCGTATTTATGTGTAAAATTTCATTTTTTTTTCTCTTTTATATAATTATTCGCGTTTTTTTTTTTGGTTAAAAAATACTGGTAAATTCTTTCTCTATCTTTAAAAATAACTGAGTTATTTAATCCGCCGCCATTTTAAAACTAGCTGATATCAATGTCTACGTTATTCGTATTCTACGCATCTTGAAACGTAAGCTCTCAAATTTGAGCCGGGGTAGTTTTTTTTTTCGTCGATTACAAAGGTTGATTATTGAAAATAATAAAAAAAAAAAAAAAAAAAAATACACAGGATGTTAAAATCACAGTATTGACGTATTTACAAACTAGTGAGTCACCCCCAAAGTGTTTACACATAAAGTAGTTGTTTACACTCTATTAACACCATGAATCGCTATTGCTTTGCTCGGCTGCAATTCGAATGCAGTGTCATTAATGTTTAAAAATGCACTGTTTAACATATCTAAAGTTTATCGAAGAAACCAAAAACCAGGAGATGATTCTGTATGGATAGGGAAGAGAAAAAGAGACATGAGAACAGGAATAGTCAACGCTAAATTTTATGGATAAGCTTACAATTAAAGAATCGAATGGGAAAAATAATATAACAAAAAAATAATGCCTTATTTCACCGACACACTAAACCCCAACATACAGCACCCCAATACACTGTCCCTCAATACACAACACCTTGTGGCGGATGCTACACACGCTCGCTCACAAATAGCGCTAGCGGCGTCCATATGACTTACTGACAACTATAAGAAGACGCTATATCCAATAATATTGTATATTGTAACTAACTAGTGTCATTGTAAATATTTATATCTATGTAACTGTTGTATGAGAATAAATAAAGCACTCAAGGTAATTTGACATAGGGCCAAGGCCAAGCTAGGGCAAAGCTCTCACTGTCAATTATTGACATGGATGTCTAACATCCCCAAGAGCTGGCACAGCTCTTCAGATCACCTAAGCGGGTATCTCCCTAGGTCAGATTTACTCTGCCTTTGCATCATAATGAGGACTATCTTTATTACACTTCCTTCTTCTACATTGACTCCTTCTTACCTTCGCTACTGTCGGGCTACTACCCCGCAGAGCGAATTCCTCCTGATCCTCACTACTGTCGGGCTACTACCCCGCAGGGCGACTTCCTCCTTATCCACTCTACTGTCGTTCTACTACCACGCAGGGCGAGTTCTCTCCTTATCCACGCTACTGTCGTGCTACTACCACGCAGGGCGAATCCTCTCCCTATCCACACTACTGGCGTGCTTCTACCACACAGAGTGTAATTCATCCTAACCAGTCCTCTCTGCTAATTCATTTAATGTCATCCCCATTAAACTCTCTTCCTTGCATGAATACGCAATTGTCGAGGCCTTCTGATACTCTTTCTTGTCCATTATAACAACCATACCTCGACAACCTCAATCTCCGAATATGCCACCTCCCTTGTCAACACTTTAACACACCCAACCACAATTCATGCCTTCATCTCAGTCGAGACTTAATAATGTTACGGTTAGGACAATGAAATGTAAACCACGCCTAGAGGGGTCCGGATTCGGCTAGAGACTTCTGGGACCTGGACGGTCCTCGAAGTACCTAGAACGGCCCATCCGCCTCTCGACGTTTTCCTGCCCTCCCTTTGTCTAGACTCTTCTGTAGTGGTACAAATACCGGTCCACTACGCCTGAGAGAGTCAGTCTTGATTTTGCATAAGTGGATGTATCAGTGAACAGTGACAGTTCGTGACAGTGCGAAAGAGTAGTAAAACTATGTATGTCAGTCTTGTGATAACCGGTCAGTGGGAAATTAGAAGACTGTAGGTTATATATAATTTATAGTTGTAATTTTTAGAATAATTCATGTAAGTAGTTTAGCTCTTATAAATATCTCATTTTATTGTTGTGCATTTAGTTAAGTTAGTAATTCAATTATTATTATTGTAAGTATAGTAGTTAATAATTCCTTTGTATTTGTACACCTAGTGTTTAATAAATATTTGTCATTTGTAAATTGAAAAGTAGTTCATTTCTCAATCTCCATAGCCCGTAACTATAACACATCACCTCAATAACAACCTTACTGATTTCTCTTTATCCTTCAATTCCTTCCTAAATGAATTTAAATCGATGATAAATCCACTCATTACTCTGCTCACCACGCTAGTTAATAAATTCATTCAAAATGTCAGTTCTTAATCTTATTACACAACATATCAACATAACAAAATAAACAAAAATCTGTTATTCGCCTCTGTTATATGCAGCAACATTTCTCCGAGACTATCAGTCCAAATGTTTTATAATTTGGCAAAAACGTTACAGACCACTCTAGAATAATCCTAGAAGCTGAACATTGCATCACCTGTTTTGTTTTAAAATGAAAGTTATGTAAACAGTTAAATAAAAAATCTGGTGCGGGCAACACACGACTTTCACTTACCTTTAAGTTTTATTTTATTTTCATCACTCTCCAATAACTTTTAAAAGCTTAAAAAAGGTATATCATACCTGTATATTACTGCTCTTATGTTCAAAAACGAAAAATTGCATTAAAAAAATATTTTTTCTGTTTTCTTCTTTAGTTGGGTATCGAATTTATTCAATTTATATATTTACCAGTTTTTCATCAGCGTTAACAAAATAATCTAGTTATTATTATTGAATCTACAAAATTAAAGGTACTTTAGGGGAAGAAAATTTAAAATATCGGCATTTAAGCCCTGTCAGACCATTTTTATCTAAATAAAACCTACATGATATTAAAGCCCATTAAATTTTACATCGATATAGCGAGTTTAATCAAAATCGTCGGAACCGTTTTTGAGAAAATCGAAAAAAGGTGCAAAATGCATAATATAAAGTGCCTCTTCTGGTAGGCTCATTTTTATGAAAAAAGTTTTGTCACGTCTCGGGCGTATAGTTGTCTTAAATATGAAATTTCAGTTTCATAGGACTTACCGTTTCCGCCCGGGAGTTACCACACACACACACAGACACACAGACCTTTTTGCGGGACTTGGTTATTTGGACTCAGGGGACCCTAAAACGTGTATTTCCATTGAAAACTGGAATTCGAAAATTTTCAGATTGCAATACTTCCCCTTACTATATATAGTAAGTGAAAGTAAAAATGAATTTTTTTTTTTAAATTAGAGTATCCAGAACTTAAACAAACTGTAGATTATGCTGCAAAATATGCTATGTTAGCCCCCATCACTCGATTGCAAATTTCTTCTTAGCTGATCTGATCATTAACAATGAAGCACACCTTTATCAGAAGGAATCCATTAAAAGATATTTATGTATGTTATAATTTGATTGATTGATTTAAAATTTATGAATAGTTAAACTAACAAATATAGCAATTAGGTGTTCAGTGGAGAGAATTACAGTAATTGATTTTAAGAAAAAATGCTCCAAATTATTACACAATGGTATATTATTTCCAAATAAATACATTAGGGCATAAATATTTATAAAGCTATTTATAGATAATTAACCAATATGAAAAGTAATAAATAATTCAAAGGAAAATGGCATAAAATGGTCTAACTTCAAAATGCTATATCTCTGCTCTTTCTGAACTGATTTCAATGATTCTTGTTTCATTTTATGAGAAATTTAATTCTCTATTAATTAGTACTGACAACAAAAATAATAATAACAATAATATATAAATATAAAGGTTCATTATTGAAAATCGAGAACAAAAAATAAGAACTAGTGAAACTTATGATATTATTAATCATTAAAGTTTATTGAGATTATAAAAACAAGCAAAATTTAGCTTCTTGGTTTTTCTAAATTTCTCATCTCCCTGTAAAAACTCGTCCCACGAAGAGGTGTACCTAACCCATGGCCTGTCCTAAGCCAGGAATAAAATAGGTAAATCAAGAAGTAACACGTTGTGAATAAACCTTAAATCTACTGCCCTGCTTTGTAGCACCTCAAAAGAGCATCTCATCAATGGTTATTTAAGCACTTAGATTATTACTGAAGATAGACATCCTAAGGGAACAGGGCCACAAACTCAAATCTGATAATATTGAGCAGCAGCGAAATTAGAACTTCATTGAGGCTAATGGTGTAATATTTACAGGCTAGGTTCAGAGAGAATTACTATCTTCAGAAAAACTGTATAAATGTTACTTAAGGTATACTGTGAGGTTTTGGGGGACAGTCTATGCTCTATATTCTAGGTAAAGACAATGCATATTGTATACGCTAGGGAATGAGAACCTTGACCAAAACCTTCAGGTCCTCCACTTTGGGGCTTCGGCTTACGATCCGACTCAGGAAAAAAAAACATTATTACATGTATTTATATTCAAATAATGAAGAGCCAAATTGTATCAATTGCATGACCTAGGCAAAGAATATGTAATTCCTTGACTTTATAAATGTTGAATGTTAGATGCATCTTCCAGCTAAGGGCGAGTAGTGATCAGGTACAAGTATTAAAGAGGTATAAGAATGATTTTTTACTTTCACTTACCTAAATATGAAATATATAGTAAGGTAAAGTATTGCGATTGTGAAAATTTTAGAATTCCATTTTTCATCGGAAATAGAATTTTCCTAAGTCCAAATAACCAAGTCCCGCAAAAAGGTGTGTGTGTGTGTGGTGACATGTTGTACTCCCGGGCAAAAATGAAAAGTCCTATGCAAACTGAAATTTCATATTTAAGACAATCATACACCTGAGATGTTACAATAACTTTTCATCAAAATCGGCTAGCCATAAGAGCCACTTTATACCAAGCATTTTGCACCTTTTTACATTTTCTCAAAAAACGGGCTCTAATGATTTTGATTAAACTTGCTGTATCAATGTAAACTTTAATGTTCTTTTATACCATAAATTTAAATTATGATAAAATATCTGACAGTTAAATCGATATTTGAAATTCTTCCTCAAAAGTACCTTCAATTATGTAGTTTTTGTGAAATTGACCATATCATCTGATTAGAATTGTTAAAAAACAGGTAAATATATAAGTTGAATGGATTCGATATCTAACAAAAAGGATATAACTGCAAAAAATATTTTTTAATGCAATTTTTGGATTTTCGAACACAAGAACAGTAATATACATGTTTAATATACTGTTGGAAAGCTAAAGATTTTATTTAAAAAAAATATTATTGCATAAAATACAATTGCATGATTCATTCAAAGAATATGTAATTCCTTGACTTTATCAATGTTGAATCTTCCACCTAAGGGCGAGTAGTGATCTGGTACAATCATAGAGGTATGGAGGAAGCAAAGAGGTATAAGAATGATTTTTTTTAAATTAAAGCTATTAGATGAAAGGGGTATGAAGATTATTTGAAAGACTATCTTCTTATAAATAGTGGACCCAACAGATCCCGATTGGGAGAAGATCATGATAAGGAATGATATAATTGTCTCAATAATGAAGTAGGAAACATTCAACCAACTTATCTGTACATTAAGATTCAGAGAAAGATTCTTTAATATCTTTCTTATCAGTATAAATGCACTAACAAAAGAAGCAGATAACAAATTCAAAAACTTTTCTGATGAAAGAACCTTTGAGAGAAAGCCTAGGCATGACGCCAAAATAATTCCTGAGAGATCTCATCCCAAAAATAGCTAAAAAAGAATTCTTTAGGTATAAAATAGGGCATCATAGGAAACATGAAAAAAAAAAAAAATGCAAACAGTTTGAGGTTAGTGATTTTTTCAATACAAAGAAAGAAAGAAAAGTAAATTTTATTCCGAACTCATGTTCCAGGTCGTTTACATAAGTCCATCCGAAATCCGAGACTAGGTTGTTGAGAATAAGTAACCTTTAGATTTTTTATAAAAGGTGGGTAGTCAGCCCAGCCTTAACCCTCTTGCTTTATGCAGGCTTGGGACCGGCAATGAAGTCCAGTTAACTAACTCCACAGGCGCAGTTAGGTTGGTTATTTATTAAGATAAAAAAAATTTTAAAGAACTTGGTAATTGAAAAAGTAAACTAATTTAAATCCTCTTGAAATTTTGAGGTTAGATATTTGAGATAGTTGGAACCCAAATATCGAATTCAAGAAAAGTCTAGGAAAAAAACCACTTTTTGAGTCCCCAATTGTTAAATACTACACATCCTCTTAAAAATATCTGTAAAAAATAAATTAATTGCCTTCACAACAAAGAATAATATTTACAAAAGAATAAAACAATAACTGGTTTAAATGGAAATACTATATATATTTTTTATATAACTGTTATTAATTTATTTGGTTATTTGGAAATGCTGGGGAGATGTGGCTTGTGAGCTAGCCTATGAAGCCAAAGGTTGGAATTTTGAATCCCAGTCCTACCTACAGTTTTTAAAGCATATAACTAAAAATTTATTCAAAGTATTTATTTCAGGATTATATATGTCTATCTCCAGTTAACACTTTTTGGACCTCTATTACCCTCTACCGATCCATAATACAAATTAAAACCTTACAGTTTAACCTCAACAATCACTCCACTGCAAATTGTTCTTGGAGTTGTTCCACTTTTCTTCTGGTTCACTTTGCAATGCTTTGTTTTTATTTTACTTGTTTGTTTCTGAGCTTGGTAGGTGTCTTACCCTCATTCTTATGGGTGAGAGACCCATTCTTACTGGAAATATCTTTATGTCAAAAGAATGTATTCATCCATGCTCCTTTTCAAGGGAGTATTCCTATTCTGCACTTTTAATACCAAAGTCCATCCTACATTCTTGACCTACTCATCCCTTGTTCATGGGTAAATTCGTTTAACACATGATTCCAGCCCACTAACCTCTATTTTCCTTCTCATCGAACATCATCCTTTAAAAAATCTTTTAGTTTGGAATTCCATACCTACCTCTATACGCAAAAAAAATCTTCTTTAAACTCATTTAAAAAGAAATTACTCCATCATCTCCTTTATAACCAATCTTCTGAATAATTGTATACAAAATTAAGAATAATAATCATATTTCACTCTAAAATGAGGACCACTACAAATATGTTAACAAACACTTTTCTTTTTTTCTTTCAATGATTTTATGATAGTGTGAGGTACAATTATAGTATCTCTGCATGCACATGTGTTTAGTATAATATAGTTATACATGTATGTTCTATTGTCGTTGTATTTACTACTTTATTAATAATATAAGTAGTAGTTGTATGTCGTTTAAGTAATCGTATTTACTACATTTATAAATAATATAAGTATAACCTTAAGTTTGTTTTTATTTTTATGCCAGACACAAGAGTCAGTTTTTGTACTTTACTGTCATTCTCAAGGGACAGAAGGTCCCAGAATAAAATTTACTTTTCTTTCTTTCTTTGTATTGAAAAAAATCACTAATTTGAAACTGTTAGCGTTGTTTTTTGTTTTTTTCATGTTTCCTATGATGCCCTATTTATTATAACCCTAAAGAATTCTTCTTTAGCCATTTTCGGGATGAGATCTCTCAGGAATTATTTTGGCATCATGCCTAGGCTTTCTCTCAGAGGTTCTTTCATAGAAAAAGTTGTTGACTTTGTCATCTGCTTCTTCTGTTAGTGTGATACTGATAAGAAAGATATTAAAGAATCTTTCTCTGAATCTTAATGTACAGATAAGTTGGTTCAGTGTTTCATACTTCATTATTGAGACAATTACATATATCATTCCTTATCATGATCTTCTCCCAATCTGGATCTGTTGGGTCCACTATTTATAAGAAGATAGTCTTTCAAATAATCTTCATACCCTTTCATCTAATAGCTTTAATTGAAAAAACTCTTTAGCTTTCCAACAGTATATTAAACATGTATATTACTGTTCTTGTGTTCAAAAATCCAAAAATTGCATTAAAAAATATTTTTTGCAGTTATATCCCTTTAGTTATATATCAAATTCATTCAACTTATATATTTACCTGTTTTTTAACAATGCTAATCAGATGATATGGTCAATTTCATAAAAAAGTTATTGTAACATCTCAGATGTATGATTGTCTTAAATATGAAATTTCAGTTTCATAGAACTTTTCATTTTTGCCCGGGAGCTACCACACACACACAACAGATCTTTTTGCGGGACTTGGTTATTTGGACTTAGAAAAACCTTCTATTTCCGATGAAAAATGGAATTCTAAAATTTTCACGATCGCAATACTTTCATATATATATTTCATATATAGGTAAGTGAAAATAAAAAATCATTCTTATGCCTCTATACTTGTACCTGATCACTACTCGCCCTTAGCTGGAAGATGCATCTAACATTCAACATTGATAAAGTCAAGGAATTACCTATTCTTTGCCTAGGTCATGCAATTGATTCAGTTTGGCTCTTTATTATTTGAATACAAATACATGTAATAATGTTTTTTTTTCCTGAGTCGGATCGTAAGCCGAAGCCCCAATGTGGAGAACCTGAAGGTTTTGGTCAAGGTTCTCATTCCTTAGCGCATACAATATGCATTGTCTTTACCTAGAAAATAGAGCATAGACTATCACCCAAAACCTCACAGTATACCTTAAGTAACATTTATACAGTTTTTCTGAAGATAGTAATTCTCTCTGAACCTAGCCTGTAAATATTACACCATCAGTCTCAATGAAGTTCTAATTTTTCTGCTGCTCAATATCATCAGGTTTGAGTTTGTGGCCCTGTTCCCCTGGGATGCATGTCTTCAGTAATACTTTAAGTGCTCAAATAACTATGGTTGAGGTGCTACAAACCAGGGCAGTAGATTTAAGGTTTATTCACAACGTGTTACTTCTTGATTTACCTTTTTTATTCCTGGCTTAGGACAGGCCATGGGTTAGGTACACCTCTTCGTGGGACGAGTTTTTACAGGGAGATGAGAAATTTAGAAAAACCAAGAAGCTAAATTTTGCTTGTTTTTATAATCTCAATAAACTTTAATGATTAATAATTTCATAAGTTTCACTAGTTCTTATTTTTTGTTCTCGATTTTTGGTTTATTATTTTCAATAATGAACCTTTGTATTTGAACAAAGTTATTATTGTTGTTATTTTTTTTTCTGTTAGTGATAATTTATAGAGAATTAAATTTCCTATAAAATAAAAAAAAGAATCATTGCAATTGGTTCTGAAAAAGCAGATATAGCATTTTGAAGTTAGACCATTTTATTCCATTTTCCTTTGAATTATTTATTACTTTTCATATTGGTTAATTATCTATAAATAGCTTTAGAAACAGTTATGCCCTAATGTATTTATTTGAAATAATATACCACTGTGTAATAGTTTGGAGCGTTTTTTCTTAAAATCAATTACTGTTATTCTCTCCACTGAACACCTAATTGCTATATTTGTTACTTTAACTATTCATAAATTTAAAATCAATCAATCAAATTATAACATACATAAATATCTTTTAATGGATTCCTTCTGATAAAGGTGTGGAAGAATTATAAATAATTATATGATATTAAACGAAAATAAATAGTTCAGTGATATATAAATAGCTTTTATAACATTTTGTACATAACTTCACAAAACTTGGAATCAAATAAACTGATACGATTAACTGAAAGAATTTCAAATATCTGTGACATGGTACATACTGCAGCAAAGAAACTCTATTTTTAACTTGCCGAACAAATGTTTGTCAGTTATCCTCAACATTAGTCTTCTAGCTTCCTTTTAAGTAGTTTTAGTTGATCTGCTAAGTTTTATCATTACCTCTGATAAATCTATCGTATGTAATTCTGTTTTCTCTCAACACTATGCTTGCTAAGCATTGATTTTTTTTATCATATCAATTAGGTTTATTTTTTTTGTTTAACATAATTAATTTTTCTATTGTAGTTATCAATTAAGTCTAACTATATATTAGGAGAACTAGAAACTAAGTTTAGATCACGTTTATTAAGTCATTTATAAATATCTTGTCTTCAAAATTTTTTAATCAATAGATTATACAGTTAGTGTCAAAAGTATTCAGAATTCACTATCATTCTGTAATTTATTTGATTTATAATGTTAGAAGAAATTTACATAATAGCTAAAACCAAAAATCATTTCAGTTTTAAAGTTTTGAACATTCATTTAGGAGTTAAAAAGTTTCAAAAGTATTACGAATTACATGTTTTCCTAGTTAAATTAACTCAGTGATCATATATAAAGTTCCAGTTGATAAACCTTTTTCTATAATTATACATTTTAGCAACTTAGGAATTGATCTAACTAATTGATTAATTATTTGTAGTCAAATATTGTCCCACTCTAGCACTTATTTTTCCTTGAGGTCATATTCATTTTGAATATTATATTTCCTCATTTTCCTTTTTAGTATGGACCACAAATACTTAATTAAATTTAAAAGAAATAATGGAAGAGGGATTTTGAGGACTTAAAGAAAATTTTGTTACTATCAAATTTGAATAAGTAACGTGCATATGTCCATTTTTCTTTTTCTTTTAATTATTGCTTTTTGTTCTGAAAAATTACACAAATCTGTTAATAATTCTGCCCAGGAATCCAAGCTCATCAACCTCTTTCAAAGAAAAACAGCCTTTACCATCACTGACCACTCAAGGTGTTTTACTATAACATACTAAAATCTTCAATTTGTTTCCTACAAACCATAGTTTTCCATAGAAACTTTGTTTTTTAGTATGAGACTCATCTGTAAACATTTAAATTCATCAATCTCCGTTAAAGAAATTTGTCAAAAATTCAGCCTCTCTTATTGCCTTACCTGCTGAGAGACTTTTTGTCATACTTTTTAAAATCAGGCGAACAGTTGATACACTTATTGTGTATCAAGAAGTTCTGAAAAAAATCAGAAATAGATAAGGTTTACTCATTGGAGGAATTGTTTTTTAATTTGATCGATAATTGGTCTTTCATTTTCATATTTAATATTTTTTGGACAGACACATTTTTATTTTATATTCTTTCCAGTTATCCACATATTCTCATAAAGTTTTCTTAACATTACAACCATTTATCTTTAAAAAATATTCGAACCGTTGTTCGAACGTTAAGTATCACTTAATGCCTTATTTTAAAAACGTTTCTTTCCAAAGTTGGGTCTCAGTTACATGATGACAAAGAATTGTTTAGAACATAAAATTATGTTGAAGATTAGTGAGGATTTGAAAATTTGAAACTATTAAACAACAGGATATTACATCAATAAGGACAAGTAGCAGTGTGCTATGAAGTGGAGTGAGGGGTGATTTATGATGTGGCAATTGTATAATGAAAACAAAATAAGGTAATTAATGTTAGTTAGTTTTAAAATAATTATGACAAATTGTTGAAGTTAATTTTTCAAAGACAAACATTTAAATAATGTAATTTTATTCACTAATGAAAGTTTAAAAAAATTGTTTCAGTCTTGAAAATGGGGAAATGGCCCCAAAACGTCGACAAATAGGAAAAACTTATGAAATAAAGTGATTAAGTGAGAAATGGAAGGCAATGTGTACTCTTTTAAATGTTTATATTAAGAAAAACTTCCGAAAAAATTAAAAAAGAAAAGAAAGGATATTACTATTTCCGATTACTTTTGACACTGAAAGATCTTGTGATTTTACATTATTAATGGAATATTTTTAAAATTAATATACTTTTCATCATTGTGGATGTAATTAGTTGACCGTTGAGAATTACTGGAAGGAATTAGTCCGGGTGGCGGTCATTAAATAAAACAACTAAATAGTTTCAACTATTTATTGTTTGGCAAACAATAAATAGTAGAAACTATTTAGTTGTTTCATTTAATGACTGCCACCCGGACTAATTCCTTCCAGTAATATACTTTTCGGTTTTCTAGTTAGTGATTTATGGAAGTCTTTTCTAAAGATTTATTAGTTTAAAAAGAATTTTATAAATTAATAGTTGTGAAAAATACTTATTTAACAAAAAGCTATATGAATTCCAAATACTTCTTACAGTCACTGTACTTTCTTTATCAGAGAGTTCTGTGACACCTTTTACTGGGCAGTGTTGAGAATAACATACAAAAATGACTAAAATAAAACATTTATTTTTTGGCAAGTTTAATTTTTCGGACATCAGGGAGGCTAAAACACTATTGTTATGTATAAAATTGGAAACATGTTACCAATAAATCATGAAGCATATTAAAGAAATACAAATACTTCATAAATAATATAATATTTAATTAACTATTGCATTTACATACTCAAAATAAAAACAGAAAAAAATACAAAATTTAATAATAAAAAATAAAACTATTATAATATACTTATTTTTAAAAAAATATTCTTTTAGGAAAAAATTAATTAACACAATATTTACTTAATTATAACTCATTTACTCTCAGTGTATGGTATGGGTTCTTGACAATCAGGCACATATGTATTATACAACTTTTTAATTATAACAACAACTTACAATAATAACTTACAAACAATATGTAACCAGGCTAACAATGATTTTTCATATTCATACAGCAGCTCCTCACTCTCCAAGTCCCCAGTGAAAACTAACTATGCAGGGACCTTTCCTCTACTTGGGGTGTCCCTTGCATCCAAAATGGAGGTTATGTTTACAAACAAACATTCAAATTGGAGCTGTTAATTTTTATTTTAAATTTATTTTTTATCTAATTGTTAGCCTGCCTAACATAATATTTAAATAATTGTTTACTTTATAAAAAAAAATGGGTATATTACACAATATATTTAATTTATTTCATAACAAGATATAATCAACACTTGAATACCCCACAGTAGCATCATCCGACTAGCTAATGTGGCATAAAAGTGATATTAAATGAATAAACAAACGAACACTTCAATAGAACAATAATTTAATAATATTATGTGATGTTCTATGGCACTACTTAAGATACAATTAATAATAATATTATAGAATATGGCGGTCCAAAATAAGAATATAGTACAATTAAAGAACTAGATGTATCTAATGAAATGTATAATAAGACGTACCACGATATACCCGCCTGGTACAGACTTGTACCCACCATGGGACATAAATGATCTACGTATTGCCGTGGATAAACAGAAAAATGGTCGAGCTCCAGGACTTGATGCTATAGATGCGGCGATTTTGAAGAATAGTATCCCTTACATTGAGAAAAGATTGTTAGAAATCTTCAATAGTTGTCTGGATAAGGGATACTTTCCAAGAAAATGGAAAACCGCTGATCTGAGACTCCTCTACAAGGGGGGAGAAAGGGATAAACAGCTTCCCAAGTCATATAGACCCATTTGTCTCCTCCCTGTAATGAGCAAAGTCCTGGAGAACCTCATTTTAACCAGTCTGAGACCGGTTTTTGAAAGAGCAAGTCATCCACGGCAATACGGCTCTACAAAGGGAAAGGGAACCGCTGATGCACTGCTGAGGGTCCGCGCAGATGTTGAGCAGAGGGAGGAACGATATGTCATGTTGTTGCTCTTTGACATTTCCTCTGCCTTCGACAGCGTTTGGTGGCCTCGCGTACTTCAGCAGCTGCAAAAGTACGAAGCACCCAGCAACTTGTATGCCCTCGTTGCCAACTACCTCAAGGACAGGAGTGTAAAAGTATGAGGTTGCTTTTATGAAACAGAAGCATCCATAGAGCGAGGGTGTCCTCAAGGATCTGTTCTCGGTCCTGCTCTATGGAAACTTGTTTTTGACGAGTTGCTGGGTCTACTTGAACAAGAGCGGTTCCCTGCCACAGCTTATGTGGACGATTTGGCCGTCTTGGTGGCCGCCAACAGCAGAGCCAGATTTAAAGAAGAGGCCGAAACATGCGCTAACCTCATAAAAGAATGGTGTGAGAGGAACAAGCTGAAGATGGCCTCGGCAAAAACACAGGCAATCATTTTAAAAGGCAAGACAAGATGGGCAAACCCTATAACTCTCTGCATTAACAGAGATCGAATACGTCCAAGTGAAGAAGTAACTTATCTAGGTATAAGATTTGGGAGAAATTTCAACATGACACCTCATTTGGACTACATGGGAAATAGAGTGGCCTTCGCCTTAAATGGCCTTAGTCGTGTGGGAGGCGCTTTCTGGGGCCTCAGGTACCCAGCTACATTGGCCATATATAAGGGTGTGATTTTGGGTATCCTGAGGTACGCGTCTCCTGCATGGTACAAGAACCTCTCACAACGCCTAAAAAGCAGGTTAGCGACAATCCAACGAAAAGCTCTGCTGCGGGTCACTAGTGCGTACCGAACTGTATCGCATGAGGCGGTGCAAGTCCTCGCAGGAGCAGTGCCTCTTGACCTAGTTCTGGAGGAGGATGGATTGAGGCACACGTTTAAGAGGGAAGGCTCAGCAGGCCTGCCAGATTATCTAAAAATGAAAATTGACGAGGAACCCAGAAAATGGAAAACCGTTCTCCGGGAGGACACTATAGAAAAGTGGAATCGACGGTGGGTGACATCTCAAAAGGGCGCTACCTTAAGGAAATACTTTCCCACCGTCCAGTCTCGTTTAGATGCAAAATGGGTCCTTCCGGACTACTGGGTTATGCAATTTCTCACAGGGGCTTTCGAGCTAAACTCTCAGGCTTTGGGATAGATATCGATCCCTTATGCCCTAGCTGTGGAGTACTCGAGTCTGCTGAGCATATCTTGTCAACTTGCACCACCTTTGAACCCCAACGGATCAGACTTCTGAGGAAAACTGGACTCTACGTCTTATCAGACAACGAATTTCCTCAGCTGGTGACTGAAAGAAACTACCCGTACTACAAAGAGTTTGTATACTGGTGGAAAACAGCCGTGGGCCAGACCATTTTAGGATCGGGAGAAGACCAGCGGGAAGAATAGAAGGCAGAGAAGGTGCTCCTTAAGAGTAAAAATTAGAAGACAGACAATCTTCAAGAATATTGTTGGCAACGTCAACTTCTTGCTATAACTGGCGACTAGACGTTGTCACAACCCGTGTTGCATATTATGCAAGGAAGGGTGTTCAAATAAATAAATAAATAAAAATAAGATCATTCAAATTTCAATATAAAATAAAATGTTAATACTGGGAAACAGAAAACATTTAGGTAGGCATAATATGTTGTAATACAATAATAAACAGATGGTTCTGAAATCTTCCCTATAAGTTTATTTTTACATAAGCGTCAATATTAAGAGTCAAACTTTCGGGAACCTTCCTCATCTTCAAGACTTACTGACAGCCATGTATGAGTTAAAAATATATCCATTTTACTTAAAATTCTGTCCATAGTAAATTATATAAAAGTCATAAGGATTTATATAAAATTAAACAATCAGAACAACACCTCATAACCAACATAATCTTTGGCCTCTAATGTGATCTATTTATTATCAATATATGTTTCTTCCAAATAATTAAACTAGCTCCTTGTTGAACTAGGTACAGTTCTGCGGGCTCCGAACAATAGGCAAATTACTAATATAAAAATAAACTTTTGAGGAAGACTTAAGAACCATCTATTTTTTTATCAATATATCTTTCTTCCGAATAATTAAATTTATTATGATTATAATGCATTTCATTAATTAAGTAATAATTGCATTTCAAAAAATAAAAGAAACCCAATAAAAGATTCACTTTTTAGTCACTTTGTAGATTTAGACTGTATTAGTAGTTGCTCTGTAATACGGTAGACAGATTGTGGTATGATATAGTGCATTTCCCAAATCATTGGTAAATGATGGTTCGATGTTTTTATTTTTTCTATTAAATATCATATATAACTATTTTCTTCTCTAAAGAAAAGGGAATATTAGATTTTTTTTGTTAAAAATGCTGCACTGACATAATTACATATGGACAGTGAAATATAGAACATTATGTTTAATGTATGTTTTGACTGTGAATTTATTATACCTTGAAGAGTGGACTACAGTCTTTCCATTGTGATTTTAGATATTTTTATTTCCATATAGAAATAAATTTATGGAGGAATTAATCTGGATAACGAAATTCATCAATATAATTTGAAGTTTATGCCAAATTAATCATCAATGAAAAAGTTGAGACTAGTTTTTATTTCAACTTGATTTTCTGTATTTGTTTGATTTCTAAAAGCACTTATATTTTACTTGTCATGTGTTATTTCTGTATCAATGTTTGTATGAGTTATATTATTTCTAAAAAATCTGGTGCGGGCAACACACGACTTTCACTTACCTCCATTTTTAAAATCAATGAAAGAATTTTCAAAACAGTTAGAGATAAAATACGTGAAAGTATTAAAGAATTAAGTAAATTGAATTTCAAATAGAAACAAAAAATCTATTATAATGATTATCTAAAATAATCAGTTAGTTTTATGTTCATTTCATCACTCTCTATTAACTTTTAAAAGCTTGTGTATGAGATAATATTTTTTCTAAAATCTTTAGCTTTCCAACGGTATATCATACAAGTATATTACTGCTCTTATGTTCAAAAACGAAAAATTGCATTAAAAAAATATTTTTTCCGTTTTCTCCTTTAGTTGAGTATTGAATGTATTCAACTTATATATTTACCTGTTTTTCATCAGTTTTAACAAGATAATATAGTTATTTTTATAGAATCTACAAAATTAAAGGTACTTTAGAGGAAGAAATTTTAAAATATCGTAATTTAAGCCCTGTCAGACCATTTTAATCAGAATGAAACCTACATGATATTAAAGCCCATTAAATTTTACATTGATATAGTGAGTTTAATCAAAATTGTCAGAACCATTTTTGAGAAAATCGAAAAAAGGTGCAAAATGCATGGTATAAAGTGCCACTTCTGGTAAGCTCATTTGATGAAAAAAGTTTTGTCACGTCTCTTGTGTATAGTTGTCTTAAATATGAAATTTCAGTTTCATAGTACTTACCCCGGGAGTCACCACAGACACACACACACACACACAACACACATATAGACCTTTTTGCGGGACTTGATTATTTGGACTCAGGGGACCCTAAAATGTGTATTTCCGTTGAAAACTGGAATTCAAAAATTTTCACGATCGTAATTTTAGACTTACAAAATTAAATTATAAAATATTCAAAGATTCTCAAGCATCATGTAGTGATAATTGATTACTGGATAACCATAAAATTTGTTTATTTTATTTAAAATCACTTTTATGCTACTGTTGCTGTCTTTATATTTTAATCAAATAAATCAGCTTAACATTTAAAATATTGTTTTTTATTATGCACTTTACATTATAAACATTTTTAGCCTTCTCTTATAATTGATCAATGGAATCAATAATTATACAATTGTTATCAATATTATTGACACCATCTGATGTTCCCCTATATTACTCCTCTCCCAGTAATATTAAGTATGTTACGATATTACACAAAACTTTGATACAAAAAATAAAAATAAATAAAATTGTCCAACTTTCTTTGAACTCAAAAACTAGTTTTACAAAACATAATTATAACATATTTTTTGAGAGAAGTTGGTTCAGGGTGCAGTCAATTTAACACACAATCAAGCGTAAACTTAATTTATTGGTACCGACGTTTCGGCCTAAATTATAGGTCTTCTTCAGGGTGGTTGTGTGAGTTGAGAAGGCATCAGTCAACCAACATAACATATTTTATATGTTATATAACATATTTTATATAACAATTATTTTCTCTTTATAAAAAAATCAAGTTTTTAAAATGCGATTCTAAAAACAAAAATAACAACACATTACACTAATTATCCACACTAATCACTAGAGACATTTTTCACAATTAATCCTGTAGATAATGCTGAGGAAACCTGACTCTTCTACCAGTTCTTGTTGTTACCTCATCTCTGGACGCTGAAGCTGGAATATCCTGACTTCTCATTAAAGGGCTGGGGCTTCATAGGCATCGTCAACAATCTTGGTTGTTGATCCATGTTACATGTGGGGTCATCTGGGTCTAAAATGTAAGCAGGCTTCAACCGATCTAATGAGATATTCACCTGCTTTCCTTTGATCTGAAGAGTGAAGTAATTTTCTTGTCTTGAAATTATAACTATCTGATGTTACCCTACACTACTTTGGACAATAGGATGATCCTGAATTCTGCCTATCCAAGTTTAGTTAGGATGGGGATCTGTAACGAGTATCTGACATCGCACAGGTTCGAGACCACCATCTTACGTCCCTAAAGGATGGCATAACAAGGATAATTTTGCAATTAAGAAATCCTTGGGCAATCTGTCGGGTGTGAACCAATGACCTATGCATAGGAAGCTGCTATGCTAGCCACCACACCACCATGTGACCATCAAATTTGATCAGAATGGTTAGTATTCCATTCTAGCAATATTTAGCCTTTGGTTATAATAAATACCTCAAAAGTCTTATTATTACCTCTTTGAAATCATCTATTAGGACAGTGTTGTTTTGTTTTTTTCTCTCTCTTAATAGGGATATAAGTTCTCATTTGTTTTTTTATATTATGAATTTCTATATCGCAGTTTTAAATTTCATTTGGCAAAATTCATTAAGAGGCATAGTAGCCTAATGTGAGGGGGCGTGGTGGCTGAGTGGGTTAGTGAAAGCGTGCGTTGCTTTGAACCTGCGTTTTCTAGCTATCACAGATGATCAAAACCTTTAAAACCAAAAAATGATGAGTTCTCTGGCCTAGAGAAACCCCCGTATAGCTTTCAAAGACGAGATAGGGGGGGGGGACAAAAAAATAAAATAACATGAAATAAAAAGTAGCCTAATGTGTTGAGCCTAATTTTGAACAAATTAAAATTAAATATATTAAACACTTTAAAGAGTACACATTGACTTCCTCAATTCACTCAAGTGAGCCAATGAACACCAATAACGACAAATAGCAGTGTGCTATGAAATAAAATGATGGGTGAAATATGAAATAGCAATTATATAATGAAAAAAACAAGTCTTGAAAATAGGGAAACAGCCCCGAAACGTCGACAAATATGAAAAGCTTATGAAATAAAGTGATTAAGTGAGAAATGGAAGTCAATGTCTACTCTTTAAAGTGTTTATATTAAGAAAAACTTCCGAAAATATTAAAAAAGAAAAGAAACTAAAATATTAAATTATCTCTGGGAAAAAAAAAGTTGAGAGAGTTCTCATGATGCAAACTAAGGTTTAGCATACACTTTTGGACGACCTCAAGTGGAAAAAATCTGATGCGACTTTCACTGCAACAACGCACGACTTTCACTTACATCCATTTTAAAAATCTATTAAAGAATTTTCAAATACAGTTAGAGATAAAAATTAGTGAAACCATTAAAGAGTTAATTAAATTAAATTTCTGTAGAAACATGTGTTTTATTAAAAAAATCTATTATATTATTATCTAAAATAATCAGTTAGTTTTATCGGCTTTTCATCACTATATATTAAGTTTTACAAGCTTGTGTATACGATAATATTTTTTCTAAAATCTTTAATTTTCCAACGGTATATTATACATCTATATTCTGTTCTTATGTTCAAAAAACGAAAAATTGCATTAAAAAATCTTTTTTTCAGTTTTCTCCTTTAGTTAGAGATCAAATTATTTAAAATTGAAGTTATTTATTCATATTTAGTTGCTGCAAAATTTTCAAAACGTTCTCTAAATCCCTCCTCCATTATTTCTTTCAAATTTAATTAACTATTTTTGGGTCTTATTAAAAAGGAAAATCAGGAAATACTATATTTAAAATGAAAATGGCCTCAAGATACAATAAGTGTTGGAGTGGGGTAATATTTCACACTAAGCAATTAATTAATTAGTAAAATCAATTTCTAGTTGGCTAAAATCTATAATTATACAAACGTTTTTACCAACAGGTGTAATGTTTATTTATGATCACTGCACTAATATAACTAGGAAACCACGAAATTATGAATACTTTTGACACCATTAACATAAACTATTTCTATTTTTTTCGTAAATAAACGTTCAATACGTTAATAATAGAATGATTGTTGTCGTAATTTTTGGTTTTAGTTATTGTATACATTCCTTCTAACATTATAAAGTGGTTAATAACTTTTTAAAAACATAACAAATACGTTAAAAACAAGTGAATTACAGAATAGTAGTGAATTCTTGGATACTTTTGACACTCACTGTAGTTTCATTCATACTTTTTTGCTTTTCATAGATGTTGGACCAGGTAGAGAGTTGTTTCTGGGATTAATATTATTTTTTCCCTAAATTATAAGTTTGTTTTTAATTTTTCTGCTTCTATTGAATATATATATAGTTTGATCAGTTCTCGATTGTTGATAATTTTAAATTGTTCTCAGGTTTCAGTCAATGAATAAACAATTTTATTTATGCAACGTTTTGAGAATTTATTGTTCTCATAATCATGCCTTAACAGTGGAAAAACAAAAAACAGAACATTTAATATATGATGTTATTGTTAGAGATATAGAAAAGAATACATTGAACAATGAATACTCATACAGTAGGCACATAGATATTTTAATTAGAATTTACATTAAAAATATTATTAGAAATTTACTTACAATTTTAGACAAATTGTATTAGTGATTTTTGTTTTTCCACAGTTAAGGCATGATTATGAGAACAATAAATTCTCAAAACATTGCATAAATAAAATTGTTTATTCATTGACTGAAACCTGAGAACAATAGAAACTTTATATATATTCCATTAAAAAATATACAAATACATAGTTATAGATTAGTTGTGAAATTATAGATTAGTTCACAGCTAGTTTAGATAAAAAAAAAAAGTTGTTTGTATTTTTCCACCTTCTTCAATAATTTGTTTATCTACATCTGTCTTTTGAGTAGCTATTAACCTGTAGTCATAAATTAGGTGTTGAGTTGTTTGTTATGTGACTCAAAGGTAAAATTTCTGTAATACAATCACATTGTGACATAAAATTGTAGTTGGAAAGAGTCACTCTTGATCGTGTTCCAATAAAAAACAATATCTACTTTACCGAGAATGAATCTAGTTCACAAATATTTTAAGTTCTTAATGTAATTAATAATCAAGTCTTTTAAAATGCTACCTTCATATTCCTTTATTTACTGATTTTATTTGTTCAATCTTTTTCACTAGATTTATATTCATATTTCACATCAATCATTGTTTGTATTTTTCCACCTTCTTCAATAATTTGTTTATCTACATCTGTCTTTTGAGTAGCTATTAACCTGTAGTCATAAATTAGGTGTTGAGTTGTTTGTTATGTGACTCAAAGGTAAAATTTCTGTAATACAATCACATTGTGAAATAAAATTGTAGTTGGAAAGAGTCACTCTTGATCGTGTTCCAATAAAAAACAATATCTACTTTACCGAGAATGAATCTATAATGATGGAGTTTTGTTGACCGTAGAGAAATTAGATGAGGAAGATGGTTGGGGTTGCGGTCATAAATTAAAACACACAATTAAAAATAAGCGTTATTTTAATTATGTGCCGACGTTTCGGCCTACAATGTGGGCCTTCATCAGGGCTAAAAGAAACAAGATAACAACCAATGTAATTATAGACTTAATAATGCGTTAGGTATATAATAATAATATGACAGTAATAAATTATGGGAACATAAATAATATTAAATGTGAAATGATAATAAGATGACAATTATAAAGTATGGAAATAAGGTGACAGTTATAAAGTATGGAAATAAACAAAATTAAGATGATAGTTATAAAGTATGGAAGTAAACATAATTGAGATGATAATATTGTAATGAGAATATATAAATAGAGACTAAGTAAATGAAAAAAATGATAAAGGAAAAATATGTGAACAATTAAAATTTTAAATATTAACAATTTTGAGTTGATATATGACGGTAATATATTAAAAACATAGTTAAGAGTATAGGTAATATATAAAAAATATAGTCATTACAAAAGAGAAACAGTATGAATAAAAAATAATTTAAATTTTAAAATAATGTAATATTAAGCTAATAATTATATGTCAGGATAGGTAACGGAGAAAGATATGAGTATGGAAAGGGGGAGAAAGAAATGGGCGATGAAAAAAGACCCTTATCAATAAGAAAGAAACACTTACGTGACAACGTGACAGCTTTGCCTACAGAAGTGATGTTTCTCAGTTTAAAAAACGCTCTTTGCGTGGAACGGAAAATATGAGAACTAAAATGTCCGTTAGGAAAATTCCAAGAAGCTAAGTTATGTTTACTGATTCGATTGTTAAAAAATAGCCAAAAGTTATTACTTGAGAGTACTAGAGTTATTACTTATGAGTATTTGATAAAATTGTAAGAAATAGTGACGAGGTAAAGATTAAAAGATTTTAAGTAATAACGGATGACGATGATAAATGATGAATGATGATAAGGTAATAACGAATGACGATAAGGAGCTGTCGAAGGAAATGATAAATAAACAGTAATCTAGTAGGTAAACAAATAAATAAATAAAGAAGGGGAGTACGAAAATTAAATAAATATATAAATAAAAAAAATTGATAATAAATAAATAAAAATTATGAAGAGATGATCAGATGGTTGTTTAAAAACTGAGCTAGGGATGCTTTATTAAATTTAATATTTGAGAATAAGCTAGTGACAAGTTATGTTTGTCAGTCTTTTGATTAACAGGAAGGGGTTCTAGTTGTATGTAAATGCATTCTGTAATGAGTCGTTTGTCATGGTTGGGAACAGTGGCAAGAATGGATGTTTTATCAAAATCAAAGGAATGGTTAAGGGTTAAGGAATGTTCTGAAAGTTTTGAAGCGGTAGAATTTTTGGAGGAAATTGTATATTTGTGTCGGGTGATGCGATCTTTGAGAAGGTTTTTGGTTTCACCAATATAGGCAGAGTTGCAATTAGGAGTTCCGCAAGGGACTCTATAAACAATTTTTGAACGGTGGTCTGTTGGTATACTGTCTTTAAGTCGGCTGTAAATATTGGAGAGTTTGTAGTGGGATTTGAAAGTAATGTAGAGAATGAATCTAGTTCACAAATATTTTAAGTTCTTAATGTAATTAATAATCAAGTCTTTTAAAATGCTACCTTCATATTCCTTTATTTACTGATTTTATTTGTTCAATATTTTTCACTAGATTTATATTCATATTTCACATCAATCATTGTTTGTATTTTTCCACCTTCTTCAATAATTTGTTTATCTACATCTGTCTTTTGAGTAGCTATTAACCTGTAGTCATAAATTAGGTGTTGAGTTGTTTGTTATGTGACTCAAAGGTAAAATTTCTGTAATACACTCAATCATATTGTGAAATAAAATTGTAGTTGGAAAGAGTCACTCTTGATAGTGTTCCAACAAAAAAACAATATCTACTTTACCGAGAATGAATCTAGTTCACAAATATTTTAAATTCTTAATGTAATTAATAATCAAGTCTTTTAAAATGCTACCTTCATATTCCTTTATTTACTGATTTTATTTGTTCAATCTTTTTCAATAGGAGAAGATAGATTTATATTAATATTTCACATAGATCAATAGATATTTGACAATAATAATTATTTTATAAATCATATTGTTCAGAAAAAAATTTGGTTTGTGCACAACACATGAATTTCACTTATCTCCATTGTTAAAACCAATTTAAGAAATATTAAATAAAGTAAGAGATGAAAAATATTTAAGAATTATATTGAGTTTTGTTAGAAACATGTGTTTCAATAAATAATTTATTTTATAAATGCCTACAAGAATCAATTCAGCTTTTTCCGCTTCTCATCACTCTTTATTAAGTTTTAAAGCCCCTCCAATTTTAAGGGACAATTAAGTCCTATCAGTTCTCCTCTTGCTTTAAATATCAGAAATTCATTGTAGGGACTAAGTTTGTTGTGGTGGATGTACGAAATTGCCTTTTCAGGATCAAGTTTTGCATAGAACATATGAAATTGGCTATTGCTGACTGCGGATATCATTTCTGCTCAGATTTTTGTTTCCAGTTTATTAATGAATCCGTCTGGATTCATTGTTTTAATACATTCTTTATTAATTTCTATTTGCAGTTGGTCACCTATTTTCATTATTTGCATATACCATGATATATTTTTTTCTATTATTACTTGTGCTAAGAAATTTGTTAATCTACACTTTACGGATATATTTTAGATGTAATTTTAAAGTATAAATTGTATTGGGGAGAGGTTGCAGTTTCTAATTATATATTGTATCAATGCAAAATTTAATAGGCTCTCATATGGTGTAGGTTTGATTCTGGTTGAATTAGTCTGACTGGGCTTAATTGCCGATAATTTTAAATTTTCTTCTTCTAAAGTATCTACAATTTTATAGATCTAAAAAACTAGAGTAAAGTAACTATACCATGTTAAATCTTGTTAGGATTCATAAAAATTGGTAAACATATAAGTTGAACGACTTTGATAACCAGCTAAGAAAAGAGCAAATATATTTTTTAATGTATTTTTTTGCATTTTGAACATAAGTAATTATAGATGTATAATAGACCGTTGGAAAGCTAAAGACTTAAGAAAAAATATTATCTTATAGACAAAATTTTAAAACTTAATAAAGAGTGATGAGAAGCGGAAAAGCCGAATTGATTCATTTATACAATTATAAAATAAATTATTTATTGAAACACATGTTTCTAACAAAACTCAAAATAATTCTTAAATATTTTTCATCTCTTACTTTATTTAATATTTCTTAAATTGGTTTTAACAATGGAGATAAGTGAAATTCATGTGTTGTGCACAAACCAAATTTTTTTCTGAACAATATGATTTATAAAATAATTATTATTGTCAAATATCTATTGATCTATGTGAAATATTAATATAAATCTATCTTCTCCTATTGAAAAAGATTGAACAAATAAAATCAGTAAATAAAGGAATATGAAGGTAGCATTTTAAAAGACTTGATTATTAATTACATTAAGAATTTAAAATATTTGTGAACTAGATTCATTCTCGGTAAAGTAGATATTGTTTTTTTGTTGGAACACTATCAAGAGTGACTCTTTCCAACTACAATTTTATTTCACAATATGATTGAGTGTATTACAGAAATTTTACCTTTGAGTCACATAACAAACAACTCAACACCTAATTTATGACTACAGGTTAATAGCTACTCAAAAGACAGATGTAGATAAACAAATTATTGAAGAAGGTGAAAAAATACAAACAATTTTTTTTTTTTTTATCTAAACTAGCTGTGAACTAATCTATAATTTCACAACTAATTCTTAACTAATCTATGTATATGTATATTTTTTAATGGAATATATATAAAGTTTCTATTCTTTTCAGGTTTCAGTCAATAAATAAACAATTTTATTTATGCGACGTTTTGAGAATTTATTGTTCTCATAATCATGCCTTAACTGTGGAAAAACAAAAATCACTAATACAATAATACAATTTGTCCAAAATTGTAAGTAAATTTCTAATCATATTTTTAATGTTAATTCTAATTAAAATATCTATGTGCCTACTGTATGAGTATTCATTGTTCAATGTATTCTTTTCTATATCTCTAACAATAACATCATATATTAAATGTTCTGTTTTTTGTTTTTCCACTGTTAAGGCATGATTATGAGAACAATAAATTCTCAAAACGTTGCATAAATAAAATTGTTTATTCATTGACTGAAACCTGAGAACAATTTAAAATTATCAACAATCGAGAACTGATCAATCTATATATATATATATATATATATAGTGAGTGTCAAAAGTATCCGGAATTCACTACTATTCTGTAATTCACTTGTTTTTAACTTATTTGTTATGTTTTTAAAGAGTTATTAACCACTTTATAATGTTAGAAGGAAGGTATACAATAAATAAAACCAAAAATTACGAGAACAATCATTTTATTATTAACATATTGAACGTTTATTTACGAAAAAAATAGAAATAGTTTATGTTAATGGTGTCAAAAGTATTCGGAATTTCATTGCTTCCTAGTCATATTAGTGCAGTGATCATAAATAAACATCCTGTTGGTAAAAACGTTTGTATAATTATAGATTTTAGCCAACTAGGAATTGATTTTACTAATTAATTAATTGTTTAGTGTGAAATATTACCCCACTCCAACACTTATTGTATCTGAGGCCATTTTCATTTTAAATATAGTATTTCCTGATTTTCCTTTTTAATAAGACCCAAAAATAGTTAATTAAATTTGAAAGAAATAATGGAAGGGGGATTTAGAGAACGTTTTGAAAATTTTGCAGCAACTAAATATGAATAAATAACGTATATATGTCCAGAGTCATGGTCGCGCATATGTTAATAATTTGATTTATTCCTAATTTTTCTTCTACTTTTAATTCTGCCTTTTCATACTTAAAAAATACACAAACCTATCAATAATTCTGTCCATAAATCCAATGTTATCAAACTTTTTCAAAGAAAAACGCACGTAAATATCACTGACCGCTCAAGGTGTTATACTATGGCATACTGAATTCTTTATTTGGTTTCCTCCAAACCATAATATTTTCATAAGAACCATGTATTTTAGTATGGGGGTCATCTGTAAACATTTTAATTCACCAATCTTCTCTTTAAAAAATGTTACAAACATTCAGCCTATTCTCTTATTTCCTTGCCTGCTGATAGACGTTTTCCGTACTTCTTTTATCATGTTTTCCTTTACGTAAAATGTTTTTAGAATGTAGCGAACAGTTGAAAAATTTATTGTGTATCCAGAAGTTCTGAAAAATTCATAAATAAGTTAAGGTTTACTCATTTGAGGTATTGTTTTCTTATTTGATGAATAATCAGTCTTTCAGTTTTAACATTTATTATTTTTTAGACTTTTTTGCTTTTATATTTTATTATTATATTATTTACACTACACATAGTCATCCATATATTCTCACCAATTTTTTTCAACATCTCATCTATTTCTCTTTAGTGTTCAGTGTGAACGTGTTAAAAATTATTCGAGGGCGTTGTACGATCGTTGCGTTTTTATTTTAGGTCCTTATTTAAAAAAAAAAAAAATTCTTTTAATGGTTGGATATATATAACATGAGAGAGATTTGTTTAGAACATAAAATTATGTCGAAGATTGGTGAGAATATTAAAATTTGAAACCATTAAACAGCAGGATATTACAACTTCCGAATACTTTTGACACTGAACGATCTTGTAATTTTACAGTATTAATCAGATATTTTTAAAAACAATAAAATTTTCGGTTATCTGCTAAGTGAATTTCCCTTATAGAAGTCTCTTTTAAAGATTTATAAGTGAAAAAGAATTATATAAATTCATAGTTGTGGAATATAGTTATTAAATGAAAAGAAATAATTATTCCGAATACTTTTGACACTCACTGTATGTTCCTATTCATGGAAAGGAAAACCTAACTAGGCCAAAAGTTGTTTAAACAAATTTTTATAAGCATCATTTTAATAATGAAAAGATAATCAAAATAAGCCCTAATCCGACTAATTTTCACTTAAAAAATAATAATTATCTATCATTATTATATTTTACAGTTGAAATGAAAATAATATTAGGAAATTTTAAGTTTATGTGAGAAAATTCACTGATTAGGAAGTAAATAATGCAACTAGGTTAAATGTTTTAAACTACCTGATTTATTCCCCATGATATAGTACTCAGGACAAGTCATATCTACCAGGAATTACTCAGAGCGTAGGATCTTTAATAGGTGTATTTTAATAGACACATGAATGATTTTTAATTACAATAATAAAACTTATATTATTTACAAACCACACCATTCGATTTGTGGAATGTGTTTTACAAATATTTTATTAATATTACAGTATTAGATGTGTTTGGTAGGTTGACTGTAGTTATAAAATTAAAACCTATATAAAAACTACTTTTTATAACACCTACGTGAGTGTTATGCATGTCATTATTATTATAAATAACACAAATCTGACCCATATAACTAACTCCTATACAAAGTGAAAAATGTGCATTAATACAAATTTAAAATACCCATGTTAGGTGTTACCTGTTCTTGTGGACTTATAAAGTTGCATAGGTTGGTATAAATATGTATACATTTTCTAACTAGTTTAGCTATATTTCTTTACCCTTAAATATGTAAACATTTCAAAATTATTGTTAAAATTATTATTTCTGTATGTAGAAAAAATTGACATGAATGATACCTTATTATATAACTATTTAACATGATTGCACATAGCCACTTAGCTCATATTTGGTGATAAATTAGGTTTAATTGGAAATTCTCTGGAGGGAGGAGGAAAAGAAAAGAAAAAAAATTATCTCATTTTCACAAGTGGTTTTGAGCTATGACAAATAAAATGCTTTGTTCATTTTACTGGATATTTGAAAATCTTTTATAAAAATGATTTGAAAATGATAGTAAAATTGAATAATAAGCTAGAATTAGATATAATAAAAAATAATATATGATATGAAAATAGAGTTACATTTGTATTGCAGTATGTAATTTAAATTTGAAATGGTTAAAATAAGCTATAAAAAAAAAGGAGAAAAAAATCAGTAAGCACAATATTCAAATGAAAATAATATAAAATAGTGAAAAATAAGCATAAATAGATAAAAATAATTACAACAGTAGAATAAATGATAAGCCTTTGTTGAACCCCTTTGAGCAATCTTATCTTAAATGACATACTATTATCTAAAATGCCCAACTGCAACTTGATAGAAGTGTTAGGAGACAAAAAATATTCACCTCTATAACATATCCTATATTTATACTATTAAATATAATGTACAGGTAAAATATATTTGCTGAATTTCCTTCCTCATGCTGATACTGTTCTTATTTAAACTTTATATTTATATTACCAAAGAATTAGAAAATCTTCAAAGAAATGGAAGTGTTTTTATTCAATAAAGTATAAATATATTGGTGATATTCCTTAGATAAATAAATTTTTCTTGTAATTTTCTCTATTTAATATAGATTAATATTCATACAAGATGTCAATTTTTTTGTGGAAAGTTTATACAAGTATCGACTTTAAATATACCTCATTACTTTATGCGTTTTCTTTTCTTTTGTACATAGATGTGTTTATGTACATACATTTATATAAATTTCTTTCTGTACCTCTTTTACTTATGTAAATAATTTAATCTATCTAATGTTTTCTGGCCAGATGTGCTATCTTTATTTGTAAATTTTATGTTATTCTTAAGAGACTAAGTCCCAGAATAAAAGCTTTTTTCTATTCTATTCAAAACAGCAAATTTAAGAATACATGTAGCATGTGTGAACATTACTTGGTTTGTTATTCATTTTATTGCTTTGTTAGCATTTTCTAAATAGGGTAGTTTTAAGTCTTCATTTACTCTTTTGTCGGTTACATAATAAGGCGAGTTGTTCAGATTCAAGTTCTCATCACTGCTATTATATTGACAAACAACAGTATTTTTATTTATTTCTAGCTAATATTTATAATTATATCTTGTATTTATATGTTCATATTTCTGGATTTTAGAGGTAATCTGGGTTGTCACAATTAACATTAATGCATTTAAATATAAAATTGATTGATCTTGTTAAATAACCAGCAGTAGTATACATTAATACTTGTTATATTAAATTAAAAAGAATATATGCATTTCATTTTAAATAATTATTCAGGAATAAAAATTAAAAGAGGAAAATTAGTCGTCAATTTTCCGCATATTTTATTTAAATTATAAACTTTTTGAAGAAGTCCAATAAAGATCTTGTAAGCAAATGAGATAGTCTTCAGTTAAATATCATTTAAGTGTATTAAAGCTGACTTTTAGCATTTATGCATGTAGAAAAATAACAAAATGTTTTAAATTAGATAAAGTGATGTTTGAAATAAACAGTGCTTAATTTACCTAATATTAATGGTATCCTTAATTTACATCAGACACTTAGAATGACATGACGATACTTTATAATTATAATATATTTTATCACATATATTTATTTTTAATGATGTAGTTTTTTGTTGCCTGTTATACTATAAGATAGAGAAGTTGGTAGGGGGTGTGGTAACAAAGAAAAACACACCAATAAGACAAGCTTATCCGTCCGATTAGCCATAGCACCATAAAGGGACGTTAAATAAATAAACAAACAAACATACATACATGCTTATTTTATTTGTTTGCTGATAAAACAATAAAACAAACAACAATAAAATAAGATTGTTTTATTGGTATGTTTTATTGGTGAGTGCACCCCCAACCAACTTCTTCATCAAAGTTCTTATTTTTAAAGGGATCGTTATAATTTTACAAATGACATTAATCTTTAAATAAATAAGCAATTGAAGTAATATATAATCAATGAATTAATCATTATGTATGCTAGAGATGATATAAACAAATAAAAATAACCAGATTACTTAAAAGTAACACTTAATTTGAGTTTATAGCTATAATTTTTTGTAAAAAAAAATTGTAGAGAAAATATATTCAATCATGAGGCAATTGTATTCAATTATAATGGTTGATATTTAATGTTATCAGTCAATACATCAGAGTGGATTGGTTCGGAAGTTATCAAGGTCCCTCTCAAGTCGTTGACAGCAGCAATCAGAGATGGCAGCACCGGCTAACCGCAGCAGCACCACAGTCTCTATTGGTCTATTGTTCATTGATAATTTGCTCCTGTACTGACTCTGGTGGCTTGTGTCGTGACCTTTTCTACCGCTGTTACGATGACATTTTCAAAATACTTTTTATTTTGAAATAGTATTTCTTGAAATGTATGGCCATTTACCTTCATCAGTCGATATCACGAAGTCACTCAGGCAGGTTATGTTGTCAAACTTCCCTCTCAGGCAAAGACCCAACTACAAAATGATGTGAATGTGTCTTAACAGCTGTCCCTTGGTGTGTCTTGAACCTCTCCTTCAGTTGCCTTTTCTATATTGCATTTTACTGATGTTCCTATACTGTTTCTAGGTATACCAAATGATGGTCAAGATTCTTCGGCAGGTCCCATGGGGGAGGGCCATGCTTTTCCTGCTTCTGGTCTGGTTGATCTTCATAGTCATCTCTATTGGTTTCCTCCGACCCGATCATCAGAACCAACAGCAGAACCAGAGAATATCGCAAGCCTTGAGAGACCTGCAATCTTTGCGGCATCAGAGGGAAGAAATAAACAAATTACTTACTGAGTATAATTCAGGGTATGTGTTAAAAACAAAACAAAAAAACTATTTTCTCTAGCTCTACTGTTAAACTTTATCAGTATATTCTGTTCTCCTTTTTTTTTTTTTCTTACGAAGATCATGAAAAGATGAACAATTCACTAGTGAAAAGTTTTGTCTTTCTTTTCCAACATTTATTATGTTTTCATAGCTTAAGACTTTCATGAAACATAAACATAGCCAAAAAACATGAGCTCCATTACATTCTAAAATAAAATGACAGGTTTTTGTTTTTAAGTATATTAATTATTTATGGGCTTTGATTAATTAGTTTGTAAAAATGATAATTTGTCTAATATAATTGTGACTTATACTGATATTTTATATTATTCTGATTAGTTTGTCACTGAAACAAGATGAAAAAGATGCCTTACTGAAAAGTATACAAGACAAAGTTGCTGATTCTTCTCATATTGTAGCTAATACTAATGAACCTGATGAAAATAATGGTAAGATTTTATGTTATATAATACAGATTGTCAAATGACTATTTTTTTAAATATTAGTAATTAGTTTTAGTAAGAAAGAAATTTGTTTAAAACCTGTGTATAAAAAATTTTGAATCCATTCTTTGAAGATTATCCCAAAATCATTTGATAAATCTCAATACTAATTATTGCTGTTAAATAAATTATATTATTACCTCCAATTTAACAGTCCCTGATACACAACTTCAGCTCAAGGTCAGTGATATGTTAAAACGATTGATAATGACTGATTGATGAACCACTTTTGTTACAGGTAATTATGATTTAGCTGTAGTAGGTTAGAAATGATAAGGAGAGAGGAAATTAAAGAAATAAACATGGCAGTAGGAAACACACATACCTTATAATTTTCTTAATTATTGTAATTATTTAACTAAATCTTTAGAAGTAAAATGATAATTTTACCTCATTACTATCCAATATCAACTAAGGGTTTGAGAAAAACTTTAGAAACTTAGATGACTATAATGCTTTTTTTAAACAAAAGTAATTTAAAATTTTAATTTATATTTGAAGTGGGTCATTCTTTTTTTGTATTATTTATGATAAATAGGAAATGTTAATCCTCCTTCCATACATTACCATTTAAAATCATGAAAACATGCCTTGAAAAAAATTGCTTCTTCTTTAATAGTTTTTGAAATAGCTAATTCATGATTTTGATTCTAGGTTCAACAAAACAGTAAGTTTTTTTTTTTGTAATTGGCATGTTGTGGTTGATAGTGTTCATCTAATTTATTAAATTTAATGCTTTTAAAAGGTCCGGAGAAATCTGCACATCGTAAACGTTTTTGTCCAAAGTCTTGCAATATGCATTTTAGGTCTAGGATGGCTGAATTTTTGTTAAGTTTAGAGTTATTTAAAGTTAATAGATAAGGGGTTTACATATATCAAAGCCCCGTATTTGAGTACAGCTGATTATTTTATTTTGATCGTCAGCCACTGATCGATTCTGTTATCAGTGACCTCCATTTAACGTCCCCAATTATTACAAAAACTGATGGTTGAGTATGATCTCAGTGAAATCATCTTCTTGCACAATCATAGGCTTAGACCCCTTTTTCACCTCATTACGAAGAACTGAATCTAAGACTTTTGATGGGTTGCTGTGGTTAATTTTTTAAAAATTCAGTTATTGAATTAAAAAAAAATTAATGAAAAACTAAATTTAAAACTTTTTTTGTGATCTCTTATTTTTTCCATTTATATTTAATCTGGAATCATTCATTTTTAGGTGGAGGGAAACCATCTCTGGCATACGAAAAAGTTCGTAGGCGACTTTATATGGATGCTGAAGAAATGTGGTTTTTCGTCAGTGGCCAAATCAAGTTGTTACAGAAGAAGGCACAAACAACTGCACCTCACTTAATGCCTATACTCAATAAAATTCTTGAAGAAGGCGTTGAACATAAAAGGTGAAATTTAAAAAAATTGTATACGTTTAAAAAAATCTGGTGCGGGCAACACACGACTTTAACTTACTGTAAAAAATCGATTAAAGAATTCTCAAATAAAGTTAGCGATAAAAATGAGTGAAACTAATAAAGAATTAATTAAATTGAATTTCGCTGGAAACATGTGTTTTATTTAAAAAATCTGTTACATTATTATTTATAATAATCAGTTAGTTTTATCGGCTTTTCATCACTCTTTATTAACTGTTACAAGCTTTTTTATATGATAATAACTTTTCTAACATCTTCAAAAGTATATTATACACCTTTGCACGTTTGCACTTTTCTCCTTCATTTGTTTATCAAATTCGCTAAAACTGCATATTTAACTGTTATTTATCAATCCTAAAAAGATGATCTGCCTAATTCTTTTAAATCTGCAAAATTAAAGGTGCTTTAGAAGTAGACAATTTAAAATGTTGGCATTTAAGCCCTATCCAACTATTTCAATCAGAATGAAACCTTCATGATATTAAAGCTCATTAAATTTTACATGATATAGCGAGTTTAATCAAAATCGTTAGAGCCATTTTTGAGAAAATCCTAAAAAGGTACAAAATACATAGTATAAAGTGCCTCTTCAGGTTAGCTGATTTTGATGAAAAAGTTTCAAATATGATGGGCATATAGTTGTCAAATATGAAATTTCAGTTTCATAGGACTTTTTGTTCACTCGCGGGAGTTACACACACATACTCACAATCATTTTTGCAGGATTTGGTCATTTTGGACTCAGGGGACCCTAAAACATTTATTTCTATTGAAAACTGGAATTCACTATATTTTCAAGATTCCCTTACTGTGTATTTCATATACAGGTAAGTGAAAGTAAAAATACAATTTAATGACTCAAATTAGGTGCCATGATTAAGTTCTTGTTAATGACTTGTTGTTTCAAGGAAATCACAATTATCTATTTTTTTAATATGTAATAAATAGAACCATTAGATTATTTTAAGTTCCTCTTTCTATCATAGAGTTCTCAAAAATTGAAGACATAAGTGACAGTAGTAGGTAGCACATTATAGTCTTCATTTGCCTATCAACAATGTAACTACTCTTATCACATTCAGTATTGTTTTCCGTCCAACTTTCTCCGACATGTTTTGTATTGAAATGGCCAGTGCTTATATCTTAACAAGCATTGCGAACCAAAGACAAAATCATAATATTCTTATTGATACTCTAAAATATTTCCTTTTGATCAATAGTTAACAGTTTCATGAGCTGAATCTTTTTTCTTTTAGTCATTAATTAGACTATTAAGTAACTTATTACTTTCTTTTTTGAACTTAGATTTTAAAGCCTCAAAAAACAAAACAAATGTCTGTCACTGTCCAAGATATACTTTAATTTTAATGGCTGGTTTAAGCCTGTAGTATATATTTTCTATAATATGACAAAATATATTTTTATATGTGCAATATACAGGACTGATTAAAGAATCCTTGAAAATAGAAAAGGCCGAAATGTAGGAGAGAGAAAAAAAAAATAAAAGGATTGTGGAGCGTAAACTTCATCATTTTTATTTAAAAAGAAGTTCAAAATAAATTGATTCACTCAATCACATAGTAAGAAAGAAGACAGTAAGAAAAGATGAGTATGGCAGGAAGAAAATATACCTAAAAAATGAAAGGAATCGATTGTTGTCCCAGTATTCAAGAAGAAGAGGGATTCTACAGAGAGCAATGACTACAGAGGTATAAGTTACTAAATGTTGCATATAAAGTCTTCTCAATTGCACTATATAACTGGCTTATCCCTTACATGGAAAGAGCACTCTGTGACTACCAGGAAGGATTCAGGATTCAGGATGGGGTCACCCCTAGTGTAGTTGCTAGCATAACAGCTTTCTATGCCACAGGTCCGCGGGTTTAAACCTGCGGGAGGCCCTAGGATTCTTTAATGGGAGTAAAAAGTCCTTAGTTATGCGTCCTTCGGAGGAGACGTTAAAAGGTGGTCCCGAGCCTGTGCGATGTCAGGTACTTGTTAAAGATCTCTATCCTAATAAAACCTGGATAGGCAAAATTTAGGACTCCCACTGAAGCATCGTCTGATTAGCCATAGTAGCATAAAGTGACGTTAAAAAAATAAACTGGATTCAGGAAGAACATATCCACAATAGACCAAATATTTACTTTTAAACAACTGGGAGAAAGACTATACGAATTTGTTATCTCTGTGTGGATTCTTTTTGTCGACTTCGAGGCAGTGTACGATTCGGTGATCAGAGAGGAGCTCTACTGCGTGATGGTAGAAATGGGTATTCTTCGAAAGCTCATCAGATTAACAAGATGTACTATTAGAAAGAATATTTGCCAAGTTCGATTGGGCGGAAAAAGTACTAGCACATTTGATGTAAACACTGGTCTAAGACAGGTGATGATTCACTGGCACCACTACTTTTTAATCTAGCCCTACACAAAATTATAAACAGGACAAGACTCAACCATGGCAATACCACACTTGCTAAAATGGTACAAATCCTTGCTTATGCAGACGATTTTGCAATAATTGGAAGATCCCAAGTTGCTGTGGAGGAAGCCTTCTGCAAAATAGAAGAGGAAGTGAAGACCATTGGACTAAGAATAAATAAGGGCATAACAAAGATTATGGTCATTAAAAGAAACGAGACAGCTCCACAACAACAAGCTAGATTGGGAAATTATGCTTATGAGATTGTTCCAAGCTTCCAATACCTGGGAACAGCAATTAATGAAAAGATGGAAGAGGAAGCCGATATAAGGTGCAGACCAGCAACAGCGAACAAGTCTGTCGGACTCAAGCTTGATTTGATCGCTTCGAGAGGAGAACCTGAGATGCAGTATCTGACCTATTAAACAAAACGATACTTAATGATATGCAGAAACGCTGAGATGAATACCGAAATGTTAGTATCTCCAATTTCATCAGGTTACAAAGAATTAAGTGGTTAGTACATGTACTTAGGATGGAAGGGAGCAGGCATATAGGAACACACCAGGTAGAAGACTCAGGGGCAGACCAAGAGCGCGTTGGAAGGATATTGTCCTCTCAGACCTAAGGCAAGCAGGAATGAGCACAATCACATGTCGCAGCACATGTTGAGCAGGCAGGATAGCTTTATGCATTTACGCGCCAAGAAAGAAAGAAAGAATATACCTGAGATATTACAGCAACTTTTCTACAAAACCGGCAAATCAGAAGAGTCGTTTAAGGCATACATTTTACAAATTTTTGTGATTTTCTCAAAAATGATGCTAACGATTTTGATTAAATTAAACTATATCAATTAACATATCAATGTAAAATTTAATAGGCTTTAATATGATGTAGGTTTCATTCCAATTGAAATGCTTAAATGCTGATATTTTAAATCCTCTTCCCTATACGACCTTTACTTCAATGTCGATATAAGTTGATTAACAATTAAAATTAACCATATCATCTTTTTCACCATTCATAAAAAAACAGATAATAGATTCTTATACATTACAATATATAAGTTGAACTAATTCAGTGTCCAACTAAAAGAGAAAAGAGTGAAAATATTTTTTATGTATTTTTTGGTTTTTAACATAAGAACAGTACTATGGATATAAAATATACTGGTGGAAAGCTAAAGATTTTAGAAAAAAATTTATCTTATACAGATTTTTGTAAGAGGTAATGGATAATAAAATAATCCATAATTTAATGAAACACATGTTCCCTTCAAAACTTAATGTAATTCATTTACCTTTTTTAATCTGTCATTTTATTTAAAATTTCTTAGATTGATTTTAAAAATGGAGGTAAGTGAAAGTCATTTGCACACACCTGATTTGTTGTAGTGATTCTGAGATTTAAATCTTTCTTCTAGAGTTATTTTATTTGTACATATTAAGTTCTTAATGTCTATCTTCATGATAAAAATGATATAAACATTGATCATTGTGCCTCATATGCTGATCGTTATCTTAATTCTTAATTCAAATTTCAGATCAATGATAAAAGATGTTGACCGACTGTCTGAAGTGGATGGCTTCGCTGATTGGAGACTAAAGGAGGCTGTAGAACTTTCAGACCTTGTTCAAAGGAGGTTGATGCATTTACAAAATCCAGAAAATTGTGAAAAGAGCAAAAAACTTTTATGTAATCTCAACAAGGTAATTAATATGTATTATATAATATAACAAATTAAATTGAAGAGTTGTTAGTACTATTACTATGCAAAGTTTTGAGACTAAATCTTCCGTTTTCGAGAGGCCATTTATGAAGATAAAACAAAAATATATAGAATGAGGTAAAAAAAAAAAAAAAAAAAAAAAAAATGGTATCCTTGTTTTTTTTATAAATAAACAGTTCTTAATATTTGAAAACAATTAATTTTCACTGTAACCTTACTTAATTACTTACTAGGTACTGTTAAATAATAATGATAATTATAGTACTGTTTCGTCCGATTAGCCATAGTAGCATAAAGTGACGTTAAATAAATAAACAAACAAACAATAGTACTGTTGCCCCATCTATGGGAAATAACAAGAACTATCAATTGTATAATACCCTATTCCAACCATTAAGTTTTTTTGTAACATTATTTATTCTAGGAAAATAAAAACACAATCTCAGTCTTCATCAATTCTGTAATTTATTTCAATTTAATATAATTGTTATTTAAATTAGCAACATGTGCATCTAATTGATTTTCCAATAATAACGTTAATTTTGCAGTTAAAATGGCTGGCTCACAACTTAGTACAACTACATTGTACTTTGGCATAATTCCAAGTTGGTTCTCTTAATTGAACCCTGAATCGATACAGAGGTTACTGCTTACATCATTTCGTAATTAAATGTGTGATAAATCTATTCAGTTTTTCAATATTCTGTATTACTCTCTTCATTAATAATATAATGCTTTTATATTCATTTGTCTTGACAATTTTGTTTTTAATGTTCCTTAGTTTAGTTTTTATTCATTTTGTTTACCTTTTATTTACTGTTTGTTTAATTTATTTATTTTATATCTCATATTCATCTTTAGGTCACACAATGCTATCCGGCAGATGTTTTTTTTTTTTTAATTAAGTCTTTCCAATCGAAGTCTCTAACATTGAGACAGATTGGTGGACGAAATAATAAAATTAAGTTGTGAATGCAAAACTTGGTTTAATTTCGGTTACAATGCTACCTAATCAACGACTGACTAGCCATGTGCTGGCCAGTACTCTTTTAAAATGTATAAATTAAATTAATACAGAATAGATATTCATACTACACATTGCTAGCTTAAAAAGCATGAGTGTCTTCTTACAATTCTTAACTTTCCTATAAAACGTGCCATATTGTTAGGGTTGGGGCGAGATTGATTATTTGCTTGATATCAGGTTATTTGTTTTATTTCCATGTTCTCACCATTCTGCTATATTGATAAAAAAAATACAGTTAAGTATATCTATATAATATGATTCATGTCTATGTAAACCAAGTCAAATGTTAATGCTTGCATACTGAGTATTTAACTATTTGTAAAATAATTTGACTAGTCTGTTTATGATTGATAAATGCTTATTGGTTGATAGAGTACTGTGCTACTATTTAATGACACTATTTAGTATGTTGTTGTAATGAACTTGATTTATTTAGGGATGTGGTTATGGCTGTCAATTACACCATGCTGTCTATTGCTTGCTGGTAGCATACGGCACCCAGCGCACGCTGATCCTGAGGTCAAAGGGATGGAGGTACAACCGTGCGGGCTGGGAGCAGGTATTCAGACCAGTTTCTGATACATGCACTGACTTCTCGGGACATGTACACAATTGGCCAGGTTTGTATTTATTTTACAAGAGTTTAAAAAAAAAAATGTATAAAGTGTTATGTCATAAATCAGATGTAAGATGGAAATGCAGGGTGTCTAGCAGCAGGGAAAACTGGGAAAAGTAAGGGATTTTAAAAACATATAAAAAAAGTCAGGAAATTTGTACTTTGGTCGGGGAAAATGGTCCCTAGATAACATTGTTTCATCTTCACTCAGACAAAAGATCCAATATGCCTACTTGTTGTGATGTTGCAAATATCATAAAGCGAGTTTTAAACCATTGTGTCAGGGAGTAAACGATAATATATCAGTAGATATATTGATTGTAAATAATTTGTAAATATCAATTATTACTAACTGCAGTTCATCATAATTCATTGGTAAGTCAACTTAAACAACTACTATTTCAGCTGGTGTCAGGTAGATATAGTTGAATCTTATCGTAAAGTAATTAGTCATTATATATTTTTTTAATAGAGTATACCATATTAATTATAATTATTCTTTGTTTTGTCGATTTTCACCAAGATTTGGCGAGGTAAAAGACTTCTTACAATATGGAAAAGTCAGGGAATCTCTTTGAGCTAATTTGCTAGACACCCTGAAATGATAATAATGTATCATCATTGTCTTAAGTGTTCTTTTGGTTGAATATTTGTTTGATGAATATCAGGCCGCTCTAAAAAAGAAGTCTTGGATACATTTTTTAAAATTTTTATTTAATTATCAGACATTATAATGTTTCAGCCTCTAGGGCCATTTTCAAGCCTCTGTAATCAATTATAAGTTTGTATGGCATTTATACATTTTTAACATCTAATATCAACACATAATAAATTATTATTAATAAATGTGTTACCTACCATGCATATCCATGTTATATATCAATTCATTTCACCGTTTCATTAGCAGTATTGTCATAATTTTTAAAAGTATCATTTTTCAAAAATACATGTTTTCAAAAATATCATAATATATTTCATCATTAAATCAAAAGTGGAAAATCTATTTATTCAAAAAGAAATTTTTACATCCCTACCCAAAGGTAGTTGCGGAAGAGAACACCTACAAGACGGCCGAAAACTGTCAAGCTAGAGTTTAAAATATTACGCGAAAATCACGTGTTTCCATGTTCATATTTGGAGGTATACTAAAAAGTGGGTAATTGATTGGGAAGCTAATGCTTATAATACAAAGGTAGAGGATTAGTAACTGTTTACTTTAAATATGTAAATATTTGGAAGAAAACAACAGAGACCTGCAAAATCCTTTATGTATTTCAGAAACTATAAAAACGGACATTTCATGTGAAACAACCCAATATTTTTCTAAAACGTAAAACAAAATTGGTTTTCGATTAACTCAAAAACTATATGCATCTTCAAAAACTATAAGTACTCATTTGAATGACAATCGAATTTCTAACTACCTAGAAGCAAAATCAGCTTAATCTGATCAGTAGTAGCATAGATACTTAAATAATTATAACAAATATACAAATATATTTTGGTGTATTTCATTTCATAGCCATGTTTGGTATGTAGGTTTCTATCAAATTCAAATGTTTCATAGTTGTTGGTTTTGTAAAATAATCAATAGCCTGAAAAACGTTTAAGTTTTGAAAAGATAATACAACTTAGTTCTGAATCCTAAAAAAAATGTGAGCTTTTTCAGTTGAAAGGCTACACATTTATGTTACATATAAGTTACGATGGTTTTGAATGATAATGTTTTAAAGCAAAAATGTTAGTAATCAATAATCACGGGTATGGCAACTTGCTACTGGCATGTTATAGTAGATTAAACGGAATAAAATTAATATCTACGGAAGAAAACAAGAGAGACCTGCAAAATCCTTTATGTATTTCAGAAACTATAAAAACTGGCAATTTTTGTGAAACAACCCAATAGATGAAGCTTGCCTTACGCAACCTAATTATCTGCTCTGCGAGGAGAAGGATCTTGAGGGATATTATATAAGTATTCTACTGAATACCTCATAGGCACAGGATAGGATGGATATGCCAGAGTAACTACTGCAGTTAATCATGCCATCTCGTGTATAGAACTATTAGGGTCTTGCACCATTCAGGAAGGATTTCTTTGGTATGCCATCTTCAAATACCATGTTGTAGAGAGACCCTCTTGTCTATTAACCCTCAAGCTTGATCAGTTCACCCGGAAGTTCATTCAAACTAGGAGCTTTATCATTATTAACAGTTGAATAGCCTTCACAATGTCTTAAGAATTAAGTAGTTCTAAATCACTTCCAGGCATCTAGTTTTCTATCTCATTCTTCTACATTTCTCTGTCAGTTAGAATTGAATTGAAATCACTTTTCCAGTACCCAATGGCCTTTATCTTGTTGTCACCAGGTTTCTCACATCACTCGATTGAGACTTTAAGAAGCACCGGAAAATATTGATTTCCTGGTCAAACTTTCTTATTTTATTTTGAATAACACCATGACATTATTATCTGTTCGATGAATAGTAGGCCGCTCTACAAAAGAAGTCTCGGATACATTTTTTAAAAATTTTTATTTAATTTTCTGACATTGCAACGTTTCAGGCCTCTACTGTAGAGCCATTTTCAATCCTCTGTAATCAATTAAAAGTTTTTATGGCATTTATACATTTTTAACACCTAATATCAACTCATAATAAAGTATTATTAATAAATGTGTTATTTACCATGCATATCCATGTTATATATCAATTCATTTCACCGCTTCATTAGCAGTGTTGTCATAATTTTTAATAGTATCATTTTTCAAAAATATCATAATATATTCCACCATTAAATCCAAAATGGAAAATCTATTTATTAAAAAAAAAAAAAAAAAAAAGAAAAGAAATTTTGACATCCCTACCCAAAGGTAGTTGCGCAATTTCCTATAAATTCGTTTGTGTTTAGTAACTATATGATGGAGCAGTTGTTTGGGGATGTGGTAACAAAGAAACTACCAATAAAATACGCTTATTTTATTTTTTTCTTAATGGTGTGTTTTCTGCGCCCTCAACCAACTTCTCCACCATATAGTCAAAACAGTCAACAACTACTCCATTATTATAAGACGTATACATTGTCAAGGAATGTAAATATTATATTTTTAACAATCACATTTATCAAAGTTGTTTTCAAGTTAAAATATTCCCATTCATTGGATCAATGTATATCAATCACATTTATGTTGCAAACGTGACTATATACCATTATTACGTTACAGGTAAAATATATTGAGTAATTCTGGGTGTGCCTACTCCTACTGGATCGCTATTGTATATTTAACAGAATAAAATGGCAACATATCAGACTAAAGTTAGAATTATGATCGATGAGGAAAGTGATTTAAAAACAACTTAACCTATTCTTCTTCTTCTATTGGCACAACAGACGCATGTAGCTGTCCTTGGCCTGCTCAACCAGCCCTTCCCACTGTGCTCTATCTTCTGCCACTGTTATCGTTATTCCTAGCTTTCGGAGGTCACCGCTTACATTGTCCCGCCATCTGGTCTTGGGTCTTCCTCTCGGGCACACTCCATCAGGGTCATGCATATATAATCTTTTGGCTGCTCTTGAATCTTCCATCCTGAGAACATGGCCTAGCCATTTAAGACACTGGATCTTTACGAACATGGACACTGCTAATTCCTGATATAGCTGATATACTTCCTTGTTTGTCCTAATCATCCATCTTCCTGACTCTTGGACTGGTCCGAAGATCCGTCTAAGAACTTTTCTCTCAAATCGGTCCATTTTTTCAGAAGCAGTCTTGTTAAACGTCCATGTCTCACATCCATATGTTGTCACTGGTCTAACCAGCGTCTTGTACAGCCTAATTTTAGTGGTCCTGCTCAGCAATCTACTTTTGAATAGCTTAATAAGAGCAAAATATGCTTTATTCCCAGCCGCCAATCTTGCTCTTATCTCCTCATCCTCATCAGCATCTTCATTGATACGGGCCCCGAGGTAGCTAAAACTGTTAACCACTTCCAGCATGTAATCCCTGATGACACATGTACGTTGAGGGTGCACTGGCTTCTTCCTTCTGCATGCCATTACCTTGGTTTTACTCTCATTAACTCTAAGACCCACACGCCTTGCTTCTGTATCGAGCTTTGTGAACTAGCCTCTCACACTAACTAGGGATCTTCCAATGATCACCACATCATCTGCATATGCCATTACCTGGGTCATCCTGGTGTAGATGGTTCCTCCTGGGTCCAGCTCAGCTCGCTTCACAATAGCGTGGAGAACAATATTAAATTGGAGAGGAGCTAATGGATCTCCTTGCCTCAATCCATTACTAACTTTAAAAGAGTCTGAGGGTCCACTCGGTGTCTTAACTCGGCATTCGTTGAGCACTAAGGTACACCTGGTCAGCCTGATGAGTTTATCTGGTAATCCCAACTCTCCCATAGCCACAAACAAAGATTCCCTGTCAATAGTGTCATATGCTGCTTCGAAATCCACAAACAGCATCCACACAGACCTTCCGAATTCCCTCATCTTCTCAATGATCCTTCTAATAGAAAAAATCTGATCTGTCGTGGATCTGTTGCGCCGGAAAGCTTCTTGGTAGTCTCCTAGTACTGTCTCGGCATATGGGACTATCCTCCTATATAAAGCAATAGAAAATACCTTATATGCAATATTGAGTAACGTAATTCCCCTATGGTTCTTACATTGCATGATGTCCCCCTTTCTTTTATAAATTGGCACTATTTGGCCCTTTGACCAATCACTAGGAATCACTTCTTCTTCCCAAATTCTAGCTATAAGTTCTTGAAGCACAGTAGCTATCTCCCAGTTTGCTCCTTTGAAAAGTTCCGCCGGAAGACCATCCATACCAGGTGCCTTATTATTTTCCATTCCCGCTATTATCTCTATAATGTCCTCTTTATCAGGCGGTACATCTTCGTCACTTACATTATCTATCACTGCACTCACTGGTCCTACCTCCTCAGCCTGTGCGTGTTTTAAGAGCCTCTGAAAATGTTTTTTCCATTGATCTCGCACTTCTTCTCCAGTAACCAATACCTCCCCCTTTTCATCCTTGACCACTGTATTTAGGTTATTATACCCGTTCTTAAAGGTATTAATCTTCCTATACATTTTCCTTGCTTCGTTCTTTTTTCTGGAAGATTCAATTTCCTCTACCTCTTTCTGTAAGTGTTTTCGCTTTTTCATTCTTACAACTTTCTTGGCATAAGCTCTTGCATCTCTATATTCTTTGTGGCTTTGTCGGGTACTCCTTTTTAGAAACTGTAACCTTTTCATGTTCCGCTCCTTGATAACTGCTTCACATTCTGCATCAAACCAGATATTGCGCCTTCTTATTGTGCTTTTTGGGAAGATTTCTTTTGCTGCTTTAGAAATAACTGCTTTTATGTCATGCCACCTTCCTTCGATTGAGCTTGACTCGTCTGTCCCACTGGGGATGCTTTGTACAAGTTCATTTACCTTTTGCTGGTATTGTGTACACATCCTCTCATCTTTTAGTAGGTCATGGTTCCATGTCGGCGTTATATCTCTTCCATCTCTTACTTTCACTTCTGTTCTTATGCACTGCTTCAACTTCATAACAACCATGTAATGATCGGAGTTTATATCTAATCCTCTATAGGACCGAACATCGTTAACACTATTAAAATGCCTATTAGAAATCAGCATGTGGTCGATCTGGTTGTTTGTACTTCCATCCGGGGAACACTAGGCCTGCTTGTGAACGGTTTTATGTGGGAAAAATGTAGACATTACGGTAAGGTTACAGGATATAGAGAAGTTTACAAGCCTTTCTCCATTATCATTTGATCTGCTGTGCAAACTGTGATTGCCAATAGTGGGTTTAAACTCTGCTTCCATTCCTTCTCCTCTGTTGGGGCGTGCGTATTCAAAATGGAGATATTACAGAATTGCCCTTTAACTCTAATTTTACTTTGATGTGTAGAGTTCAATAAAAATCGTTAAGAGCCGTTTTTGAGAAAATCGTAATAAGGTACCAATTGCATGGTATAAAGTAGATCTCTCTGATTTTGAAGAAAAAGTTTCGTTAACATCTCAGGCGTATAGTTTTCTTAAATATGAAATTTCAGTTTCATAGGACATCCCGAGAGTTATCACGCGTGCCCACACACAGACATAACACACACGCACCTTCTTGCGGGACTTGGTTATTTGAACTCAGGGGACCCTAAAACGTGTATTTCCGTTGAAAACTGGAATTTGAAAATTTTCACGATCGCAATACTTTCTCTTACTAAGTATTCCCTATATAAGTAAGTGAAAGTAAAAATAAAACAAAAACTACACTTTATTATTTTTGTTTGCAGAACCGTTTTTGAGAAAATTATAAAAAAGTACAATATGCATAGTATAATGTGGATCTTCTGGTTAGCCGATTTTGATGAAAAAGTTTTTGTAACATCTCGGGCGTATAGTTATACAAACACACCACACAAAATTAGTGAAAGTAAAACTACACTTATTTATCTTTGTTTGCGGTTTGGTGAATTCAATTTGAAAACTAAAATAATTTAAATTAAAATTGCTGTAAACGTATAGTATATGTATTTTATTATAAATGGAAACTCAATGTGAATGTATATTTTATAAATAAGAACGCATAAAACAATCAACAGACACTTATATTTGAATTAATAATCACATATGTGAAGATATGGGAAGGTTACCATGTTTAGCCAGTGTTGCCTCAGTTAAACAAATTTTGTTTTACGTTTTAGAAAAATATATTTTTCAACCATTTAGAATAGTAATAAAAACTATCCTATCATTTAAGTTGGACCAAATAACAGATACTTAAGAAGTTTGATCAAAGTCGGTGTGAAACGAGATTTATTATATATATAATATTATATATATTATTTATAAGATATATATAAGATATATAGATATAATTGATTATTTAATAAAACACATGTTTCAATTGAAATTTCATTGTAATTTATTCTTTAACAATTTATTGGTATGTCTAGGTATATTTAAAAATTCTTAGAAACTATTTTAATTTATTTTTAACAACAAAGGTAAGTGAAAGTCGTGTGTTGCACGCACCAGATTTTTGTAATACGAAGGACAGTTAAATTATTTGGATATTGTTCATGAGGAGGAAGGCAGGTGAAAATTTAGGGTTAATAGGTATTTTTATTTGCCAAATAATAAACAAATACAAAACAACATTCATTTTATAAAACAAAAACAAAATTTTTGTATAGGGACACACAAACCACCTAGCAGTATGAAATATACTTTAGGACCGATTTTCAAACTTAGAAAAGAAATATGAAAAAATTTCATAAAAATCGGTATAGCCATTTCAGGGAAGTACTACCACAAACACTGTGACACGAGATCTTTATATATAATAGATTAAAAAATCTGGTGCGTGCAACACACGACTTTCACTTACCTTTGTTGTTAAAAATCAATTAAAATAGTTTCTAAGAATTTTTAAATACACCTAGAGATGCCAATAAATTGTTAAAGAATAAATTACAATGAATTTCATTTGAAACATGTGTTTTATTAAATAATCAATTATATTATTATCTATGACAATCAGTTAGTTTTATCAGCTTTTCACTACTCCCCATTAACTTTTACAATTTTGTGTATAAAATAATATATTTTTTTAAATCTTAGGCTTTCCAACGGTATATTATACGTCTATATTACTGCTTTTATGTTCAAAAACACAAAAATTGTGTAAGCAAATATTTTGGTCTTTTCTCTTTTAGTTAAATATTGTATTCCTTCAAATTACATATTTATCCGTTTTTTATCATTACTAAATTGACAGTATAGTTATTTTTATAGAATCTACAAAATTAAAGGTACTTTAAAGGAAGAACATTTTAAATATCGACATTTAAGCCCTGTCAGACTATTTCAATCAGAAAGAAACCTACATAATATTAAAGCCCATTAAATTTTACATCGATGTAGGAAGTTTAGTCAAAATTGTTTTTGAGAAAATCGTAAAAAGGTGCAAAATGCGTGCTATAAAGTGGCTCTTCTAGTTGCTGATTTTCATTAAAAAGTTGCCAACCTAAAACGTGTATTTCTGTTGAAAACTGGAATTCGAGAATTTTCACGATCACAATACTTTCCCTTACTATATATTTCATGTAGGTAAGTGAAAGGTAAAATGCATTAAAAATTCCACACATAATCTACCCATCACTGCTAACATATTATTTAGCCCCTAATAGATTAGAGCTATCTCATTATTTATCATTTATATTTGTTTCTTCTGAAAAATTAATATCTTTATAAATTTTGTAGTGCTTTATAATGTGTTAGATAAAATGATTATTTTGTTTTTTATACTTCCATCTTTCTTGCAATTAGTTTTAATTAATGATAACAACTTAAAATATTTCAATTATATCGCACGTTGTTTTAATAATATTTTTTTTGTTTATTTTATTTCAGGTCATCCTGATTCCGAAGTTATTCTGCTGGGTATCGTGGATTCAGTTTCGCCAAGGCCTCCTTACCTCCCACTCGCTGTCCCTAAAGATTTGGCCGAACGGATCAGTCGACTTCATGGCGACCCTGCAGTCTGGTGGGTTGGCCAGTTCCTCAAATACCTCCTTCGGCCTCAGCCAAATACTGTCAATATGCTGAAGGATGCTGCTTCTAAATTTAACTTTCAAAGGCCAATTGTTGGGTATGTTTTTTTTAATTTTCACTTACCTACATGATTTTCACTTACCTCCGTTGTTAAAATTTATTTTAGAACTTTTAAATAAATGTAGAGTTGAAAATATTTAAATGGGGTCACCTGTGGTGTAGTGGCTAGCATAACTGCCTTCTATGTCCAAGGTCATAAAATCAATCCTGACAGATGACCCTAGCGTTTTTTAAAGGGGAAAAAAATCCTTAGTTATGCCATTCTTCGGAAGGGTGTAAAAAAGTGGGCCTGAGCCTCTGCGGTTATTTACTTGTTAAGGATCCCTATCTATAATTAAATCTGGATATGCAAAATTTAGGACTCCCTCTGTAGCATGCTCCGATTAACCACAATAACATAAAGTGACGTTAAATAAATAAACAAATCTAACTATAGAAATTATAATCTACTATTGGGTTGTTTTACATGAAATATCTGTTTTTATAGTTTCTGAAATACATAAAGGATTTTGCAGGTCTTGGTTTTTTTCTTCCGAATGTTTACATATTTAAAGTAAACAATTACTAATCCTCTACCTTTGTATTATAAACATTAGCTTCCCAATCAATTACCCACTTTTTAGTATACCTCCAAATATGAACATGGAAACACGCAATTTTCGAGTAATATTTTTGTACGAGTTTTAACTCGGCCATTCAGCAGCTGAGGCTGCTAGAAATATTTGCAAGCCGTTTGGGGAAGGAAGTGTTAATGAACGGACAATTCCCCGTTGGTTTGCTAAGTTTTCAGCTGGGGATACTGACTTGGAAAACTTGCCCCGAGGAAGACCTCCGTCCGTAATAGACAACGATGTCCTCAAACATACAGTAGAAGGAAACCCCTACCAAACAGTTAAAGAACTCTCAGCACAACTAAATGCAAGTGCATCTAGCGTTTCCAGACATTTAAAGTGTATTGGGAAAGTAAAAAAAGCTCGATACATGGGTACCTCATGATCTCATTGAACGGCATGTTTCAAAACATACCGTGCAAAAATTGAAAGAACTGGGCTACAAAGTTCTTCCGCACCCACCATATTCTCCCAACTTGTCTCCAACAGATTACCACCTGTTCAGGAATTTAGACAACTTCGTCAAAGGAAAACTTTTTAAAAATGATGATCAATTGAATAGTGCATTTTCAGATTTTGTTTCACTTCAAAGCTCAGAGTTTTTCAGTTCGGAGATAAAAAAGTTGGTGTCACATTGGGAAAAATGTGTAGAAAAAAAATGTAAATACTTTGAATAAAATTATCTTGTTTTCATATCGTATTTTTAATAAAAATCCTTTACCTTGAAAATGACATTTCACACACACCCCACAACCCAATATTATCACTTAAGTTTATGCCCTTTTTGGCTTTCTGAAAAATGTAAGTTTTAAGATAACATTCATTCTAGAATCTATAGCTATCCAAGGTTATACCTAATATATAAAAATATCATGTCACACGGTGTTTATGGTCGTACTCTTCCGAAATGGCTCTACCGATTTTTATATAATTTTTCATGCATAATAAAAATTGCTAAGAGAATCATCATGGGTATGAGAATTGGACCTAAAGTATATTTCATACCCCTAGGTGATTCAGGTGTCCTTATACAGACATTTTTGTTGTTTTTTTATTACCTCAATCCAAGTGGATCACCACTAATTAACAAATTCAAATTTAATTTTGGTCATTACTGGTCTGAACTATCCTACTCCACTTGTTCATGTATTTCTAATTGTTTTAAAACCTACATTATTAATATGTTTTGAAAAAAGAAACATCCCTCTAAATAAAGCGTGCTAATTAAGTAAGGTGACTTTATTTCGTTATGTACAATTTTCTTTAGTTTACTTAAAAACTGCGTAACAATAATAACTATTATTAACATCAATGTTTTTATTTCTTAGGGTACACATTCGTAGGACTGACAAAGTGGGGACCGAGGCTGCTTTCCATCCTGTGGATGAGTATATGGAGCATGTTGAAGAATATTACAAACAGCTGGCACTTTCTAAGCAAGTTACTACCAAGCGGATATACCTCGCATCAGATGATTACAAAGTTTTTGCAGAAACTAAGGAGAAGTAAACTTTTTTTTTTATAATTTTCCAATATTTTTAAAGACATTTTCAGGGATTATTGTTACTTAACTTTATAAACACGATTTTTTTTTTTTGTTTTCTTCGAGAACAAGCCCTCTAGGACTACTCAAAGCATCGTGTAGCTTCTCTCTTCTTTTCCCGAAACTCCTTCATCCTTTCCGACTGCCGCGCCCTTCCCTCCTCTGTCCATTCTCTTCCAATGGGATTCTTCCTTTCCTCTACAGGAATTTCCAGTTTAGAATTTTTCTGTTTACAAAGATCCCGATCTAAGCAGTCCTCTGTGATATTGAATCTTCTTATTTCCTCCTTCATTTGCCCAACATATCTACCCTGACTTTTATATTTCCATGTTTTACTAAACATTTCCCTATTTAGATGAGGAAGATGTTTAGGGATGCGGTCATTAAATAGAAAGACACATTTAAAACAAGTGCTATTTTAATTATGTGCCGACGTTTCGGCCTACATTGTGGGCCTTCATCAGGGCTAAAAGAAACAAGATAACAACCAATGTAATTATAGACTTAATGATGCGTTAGGTATATAATAATAATATGACAGTAATATAATATGGGAACATAAATAAAATTAAATGTAAAATGATAATAAGATGACAGTTATAAAGTAAGGAAATAAACAAAATTAAGATGATAGTTATAAAGTATGGATGACAGTTATAAAAATAATTAATAAGATGATAGTTGTACAGTATGGAAGTAAACAAAATTGAGATGATAATATTGCAATAAGAATATATAAAGAGAGACTAAGCAAATGAAAAAATGACAAAGGAAAAATATGTAAACAATTAAAATTAAAATTTTTTTTTTTAAATATGAACAATTTTGAAGTGATATTTTACGGTAATATATTAAAAACATAGTTAAGAGCATAGGTAATATATAACTTTTTTTCTTATTGATTAGGATCTCTTTTTATTGCCTATTTCTTTCTCCCTCTTCCGTTACATATCCTGACATATAATTGTTGGTTTAATATTACATTATTTTAAAAGTTAAAATTATTTTTTTTATTCATACTGTTTCTCTTTTCTAATGACTATATTTTTTATATATTACCTATGCTCTTAACTATGTCTTTAATATATTACCGTAAAATATCACTTCAAAATTGTTCATATTTAAAATTTGAATTGTTCACATATTTTTCCTTTGTCATTTTTTCATTTGCTTAGTCTCTCTTTATATATTCTTATTACAATATTATCATCTCAATTTTGTTTACTTCTATACTGTACAACTATCATCTTATTAATTATTTTTATAACTGTCATCCATACTTTATAACTATCATCTTAATTTTGTTTATTTCCTTACTTTATAACTGTCATCTTATTATCATTTTACATTTAATTTTATTTATGTTCCCATATTATATTACTGTCATATTATTATTATATACCTAATGCATTATTAAGTCTATAATTACATTGGCTGTTATCTTGTTTCTTTTAGCCCTGATGAAGGCCTACAATGTAGGCCGAAACATCGGCAAATAATTAAAATAGCACCTGTTTTAAATGTGTGTTTCTATTTTATGATCGCACCCCCAACCATCTTCCTCATCTAATTTCTCAACGGTCAACAAATACTCCATCATTATTTCCCTGTTTAGTCTTGTCTGGCTTGTTGGGACCAAATGACAATAGAAACGCAACCTTTGTTTTCGAAATGTTACCTCGAGGTCCTCAATTTTACTTTACATCTCTTAGTTCGATCTCAATCTATATCCTTCCTGTGCTTTTCTAGGACCATTGATTCTTCTTTACATTTTCAGTGCGGAAGGAGAAATCTGTTATTATCCAAAAGTGCCACACAGGGTCAATTAACCCTGTGCAGTAACTATCCTCAAGTGTGTCATGGGGTCAATCGTCACCATATTCTTTCCTTAGCTTAAATGTACTCAGCCTCCTGAAAATTGACTAATTTAGGAAAAATCATTTGTTTTCCGACTCCATAGGTTTAGGTGATTACACCATGGTAGAAGGACGTTAATGGATTCATTCCAAAGTTTATTAATCTCATGGAAGTTGTACTTATAAATAATTGTTTTTTTTTTCTTTTTTAATCATAATACTTTTTCACTTCATAAAATAAAATTTGATGATATTTTAGAAACAGGAAATGACATAAATTTTTTTGTGAGGTTTGGTCTCCCTTCAATCTCCCTAAACATAATCTTTTTTATATATTTGTTTATGACCTTATGGTTTTATGCCTTAAAACCACAACAAACAAACATAACCTTTTCATTCTTTAGGAAAATAAAAAAAAGAGGGGAGGGGAGCAAGTGACTCATCATTTTTCAGAAAAATATGGAGTTAAATGACCCCGCCCCATACTACAGGTCGAAACTTAAACCTCAGTGTGGCACGGGTTTGTTTTACCCTGTTCTATTTTTTATCAGATTATGCTAGATTATTGAAGTTTGAAACATATAGACATTATTTGTTTCAACCCTTGGAAAGATCCAAAGCTGAAACAGCATTTTTGAAAGTTTACCCCTTACGTGCTCAGCAATCTCTCTATTTTGAGTAAATTCTCAATCCCACCACAGAAAAATTGATAACTTTTTCTGACAAACTTCATCTCTCTACCTTCTTATTTTGTTCTTAGACTGTGTTGTAAGGTTTATTCTTTTAGAACTCTTAACTGCTTCTCAGTATTTGTAATATTTTTAGTTGTGTTCTCCAACTTAAACTATTTTAAAGAGGGAATGAAATAGTTTATTGTTTGAAGAGCTGGTCATTGATTTCTGTTCAAAGCCTACCCGAGACAGAATTTTAAATTTTATGATAGAAACCTAAGCTTAGTTGTTCATTTTTATGTTTTTTGGTACAAAATTTAAAGTTCATAAGGTCTGATTTACATGTTAATGGTACTTCTGCAGTATACGTTATTATATACGTATAATAATTTTGAAATAAATTGTTGATATGTATTAAATTAAATATTCATTAAGAGATCAAACAAAAATGAGCTAAGTAACAAATTATATTCAATTTAATATTGATTGGTTGCTTTGATGATTTTTAATGATTTATTTATTGTTTATGATTTCTTTATTAATTCTTATGCAGTATACATTAATATTATATCTACTTATTTTTATTTATAAATTATAGTATCGAATAATTTATTAAATTACAAATGAACCCTGCCTTAGCTAGAAGACAACTGATTTTGGAAAGCATAATTTATAAGTTTAAGAAAGATCCTGTACTAATAGGGAAAATTTTCTGAATAAAACAATTGATTTCTATGTCAAACCATAAAGATAAACTTGATGTATTAGTTTGTGTCACATGAAATGTCTGTTTTGAAGGTAAAGGATTTTTATTAAAAATACGATATGAAAACAAGATCATTTTATTCAAAGTATTTACCTTCTTTTTCTACACATTTTTCCCAACGTGACACCAACTTTTTTATCCCCGAACTGAAAAACTCTGAGCTTTGAAGTGAAACAAAATCTGAAAACGCACTTTTCACTTGATCATCATTTTCAAAAAGTTTTCCTTTGACGAAGTTGTCTAAATTCCTGAACAGGTGGTAATCTGTTGGAGACAAGTCGGGAGAATATGATGGGTGCGGAAGAAGTTCGTAGCCCAGTTCTTTCAATTTTTGCACGGTATGTTTCGAAACATGGGGTCTTGCTGCCGCTCAGTGACATCATGAGGTACCCATGTTTATAATAAAAAGGTAGAGGAATAGCAACTGTTTACTTTAAATATGTAAACATTCGGAAGAAAATAACAGAGACCTGCAAAATCTTTTATGTATTTCAGAAACTTTAAAAACGGACATTTCATGTGAAACAACCCAATAGTTTACCCAAATAGTAATATTACTTTATCAAAAGTTGCTTTAGAAATGTTTATTATTATATTTGAAATCCACACTTAATTTAAGAGAATTGCTGTTTAATTTGTTAACATTCAGCTACTTCAACACTTACTTGACAAATGCTCTAACTCTCCACTTAACTAAAAAAGGCTCATAGACAAGACTATCGTAAGACCAATCTGGACTTAAGGAGTAGAGCTGTGGGGCTCTACTTACTTCATTTAATTCTTCTTATATCCAATCTTTACAACCAGAAATTCTTGGTAAAATCCTCAACGCTCAAATCAACATAGTAAGGACTTTGTTACAAATAAACTCGTCCATAATGACCTTATTCCTTAAGTTTCTGATTTTTCCCGAAAAAGGACTGAATTATTTTCATGATAAACTCAATCACACTCTTGCATAGTAGCAATCCTTGCTTCTTCTTTGATTCCTGATAATCCTCTGTAGGGTCTGAAAATAACATGACCATGAGACATTCTGATTTAGAATATTTTTTGGAGTGCTACCATTGGGTAGTTTCTTTAATGTGTATTATGTCATTGTTTATTTTCCCCCCTTTAATTTACTTGATGTGTTTATTGATATTGTTTCATTTTTAAATAAATATATTCAACAACATAAATTTGTTAATATAAACATATTGTTTTGTTTCAGATATCCAGATTATGAGATCTTAGGAGATCCACAGATCGCTAAGACTGCGGCTGTATCCACACGTTACTCAGATGGTGCTTTAAATGGTTTAATACAGGACCTCTATTTCCTTTCCCAATCTGACTATCTTGTTTGCACATTTTCTTCTCAGGTATATATATATATATATATATACATATATACATCATATTATGTATTATATCTAGTGGACTACCCCTGTTTCGCATGGGTGTAATTTGAATGTATTTATGTTTAAAAAATCTCTGTCTGACCGATTTATAGTTTATCACTTTGGGTGTTTTTTTTTGGTTTGAGTTTATCGTAATATTTCAGAAACAATTTTTTGATAACTTGGTTACAGAAACTTTTTTTTTCCTGTTTAAAAAAAACTTTTTTATTTTTTATTTTAATAGATTTATTGCTATTTACAAATGTATAATGATATACATCTAGTAAATGAGATACAAGATGCAATGTCATGATTCACATTTGGGTAAACATTGGCAGCTCTCCAAAAACTGTGTTAAACTTAAAGGTCACGGGGTCATCTTCTTTTCAGACGTCTCGGAGGATTATCAGGGATTGTAGAGGGAGCGCAAGGATTGAAATTAGTGGGAATGAAGTTGTCATGAAAGGAGTGGTACCTGGTTCGCGCCAAGTCAGCAACATAGGGGACATTTAGGTCTTTATGGATGAGTTTATTTGTGACAAAATAAGGAGCATTGAGGATTTTTTGAAGGATTTTTGATTGTAAAGATTGGATACAAGAAGATTTTATGGTTTAGTAGAGCCCCTAAAGAAAAACTAAGTTGCAATTATTTTACTTTAAAATCTTCAGGAAAGAATACCCTTAATGACAGTAAAAACCTTATAAAAATCCTTTCAATGGTTTAGAAGGAGTTTGTGGAAACCAAGAATTATGGTATCATTTTATCTATATTTATAAAAGAAAGTGCTATTTCACTCGATTTTCTGGTCATCGCAGTTTCTCAAAAACGACTATGGTAGTGAAGTTGAAATTTCTCCTGGATGTACGTCTTACTGTCTAGATGTGCAATAAGGCCGGGTTTGAGAAAATTTGTCTTCTATTTGATTTGAAAAAATATTGGGTTGTGTCACATGAAATTTCCGTTATCAAGGTAAAGGATTTTTATTAAAAATACTATATGAAAACAAGATAATTTTATTTGAAGTATTTACCTTCTTTTTCTGCACATTTTTCCCAACGTGACACCAACTTTTTTATCCCCGAACTGAAAAACTCTGAGCTTTGAAGTGAAACAAAATCTGAAAATGCACTTTTCACTTGATCATCATTTTCAAAAAGTTTTCCTTTGACGAAGTTGTCTAAATTCCTGAACAGGTAGTAATCTGTTGGAGACAAGTCGGGAGAATATGGTGGGTGCGGAAGAACTTCATAGCCCAGTTCTTTCAATTTTTAACGGTATGTTTTGAAACTTGGGGTCTTGCTGCCGCTCAGTGAGATCATGAGGTACCCATGTATCGAGTTTTTTTACTTTCCCAATACACTTTAAATGTCTGGAAACAGTAGATGCACTTGCATTTAGTTGTGCTGAGAGTCCTTTAACTGTTTGGTAGGGGTTTCTTTCTACTGTATGTTTGAGGACATCGTTGTCAATTACGGACGGAAGTCTTCCTCGGGGCAAGTTTTCCAAGTCAGTATCCCCAAAACTTAGCAAACCAACAGCGAATGGTCCGTTCATTAACATTCCCTTCCCCAAAAGCCTTGCAAATATTTCTAGCGGCCTCAGCTGCTGAATGGCCGAGTTTAAACTCGTACAAAAATATTACTCGAAAATCGCGTGTTTCCATGTTCATATTTGGAGGTATACTAAAAAGTGGGTAATTGATTGGGAAGCTAATGTTTATAATACAAAGGTAGAGGATTAGTAACTGTTTACTTTAAATATGTAAACATTTTGAAGAAAAAAACAGAGACCTGCAAAATGCTTTATGTATTTCAGAAACTATAAAAACGGACATTTCATGTGAAACAACCCAATATTTTTCTAAAACGTAAAACAAAATTGGTTTTCGAATAACCAAAAACTATACACATCTTCAAAAACTATAAGTACTCATTTGAATGACAATTGAATTTCTAACTACCTAGAAGCAAAATCAGCTTAATCTGATCAGTAGTAGCATAGATACTTAAATACTTATAACAAATATACAAATATATTTTGGTATATTTCGTTTCATAGCCATGTTTCGTATGTAGCTTTCTATCAAATTCATATGTTTCATAGTTGTTGGTTTTGTAAAATAATCAATAGCCTGAAAAACGTTTAAGTTTTGAAAAGATAATACAACTTAGTTCTGAATCCTAAAAAAAATGTGAGCTTTTTCAGTTGAAAGGTTACACATTTATGTTACATAGAAGTTACGATGGTTTTGAATGATAATGTTTTAAAGCAAAAATGTCAGTAATCAATAATCACGGGTATGGCAACTTGCTACTGGCATATTATAGTAGATTAAACGGAATAAAATTAATATCTGACAATCAAAAATAATCATTTATTTGTCATACATATACATAGTTAAAAGTTTAACTCTCTGCTATCTCATGTTAATATATATTTTATATTGTTATATTATAACAATATAAAATATATTGTATAACCTTACCTAACACATTTATTATTAACAACTTTCGTAATTCACAGCAATTAAAAAAAAAAAAATTAAATAGTCGCGTGCAAAGGCGCGAGGTACAGCTAGGATTTATAGAGATGAAACATAAAAACTTACTAAATACTAAAACAATTTTATCATTACCATATTTTACATTAAAATAAAATTATTTATTGTAATTCGATTAATTTATTCATAAATTTGTCCTAAGAATAAGTTTATCAAGCATATTAATATTTAATGTAATGGTAGGTAGCTTTTCTAAATTTTTTATAGACAAATCCAACTGACAAAATTTACATAAATTATTTTATTTAACATTATTGTTTCATTTGAAGGTTTGTCGGGTTGCTTACGAGATAATGCAGTCACTCCATCCAGATGCTTCAACACGCTTTAGATCTCTGGATGACATCTATTATTATGGAGGCCAAGGAATTCATAGGTAAAACTCTTTTTAAAGAATTAATTAAATAATTAACTTAATAAACATTTTTCCTGCAATGTAAAACTTCATCTGATCATGCACCATTTCATCTGATTCTTTAACACGTCCATTCCGCTGCCGATTTTTTATGTCTGCTCTGTAGGGCGGCATTTGAATTCATGATGCATTTCATTGATTATTGCCTGTTCAGATCTGTATACAAGTTGTATCTTTGTTAACAGTCTAGTGAGTGCTTATTTTTCATTTTAACCTTAGATTTCTGCCAGTAAGTATAACTCGAAAGGGAGTTAAAATGTTTTTTTTTTTAATTTTATCCCTTGTAAAAAATGGATAACATGGATATGGAAATAATATTGGTGGTACAGACCCACCTGGCAAGACAGACTAGTGATCTTTGCCGGGGTGAGTGTATTAAATATAAAAGTGGCTTACCTGGTTCTTTCCCCTTACCTTTGTCAAGTGAAGTTTTTGAAAGGATTGAAATAATGGTCAATACGTTGCAACATTTTAATTCAATGTTAAATTATTGTGATGTCTGCAAGAAACATCTTGAATAATTAGTTCTTATTTTGAAAAGATTGAAGTTGAAACTTTTTTAAATCATATTTCTATGTTTATCGGAACAGGAAAGTTGCTGTGATGAGCCATCGCCCTAAATCACCTGACGAAATGGATCTTGCTGCTGGGGACATTGTTGGCGTAGCAGGTAACCATTGGGATGGTTATTCTAAAGGAAGAAATTTGAGGACAAATCAGGTTGCTTTGTACCCATCATTTAAGGCAAGTCTAGATCTTTTCATCATATAAATATTTAAATTGATATATTAATACCACTCTGTTCTGGTCTTAAAACTTTTTATTTTTACTTTTCTTGTCATTGTCCTAAGTTTTCTTTTGGTTCAATATATTATTAGACCGCTCTACAAAAGAATTCTTTGATACATTTTTTTAGTTATTTGATTTTTAGACATCACAACGTTTCAGCATCTGGGGCCATTTTCAAGCATCTGTAAACAATTAAAAGTTTTTTATGGCATTTTTTTTTAATATACATCTAATGTCAACATTTTAATAAATTATTTTTAATCAATATGCGTTATATTAATGCGTTACCTACGGTGAAAGAATAGATATATAACATGAATATGCATGGCAGGTAACAAATTTATTAAAAATGATTTATTAAAATGTTGACATTAGATGTATATTAAAAAAAAAAATGCCATAAAAAACTTTTAATTGTTTACAGGAGTTGAGCTTTGGGGCTCTACTAAACCATCAAATTCTTCCCGTATCCAATCCTTACAATCCAAAATCCTTCGCAAAATCCTTAACGCTTCTTACTTTGTCACCAACAAAATCATCCACAAAGACCTTAATGTTCCATATGTTGCTGATTTGGCCTGTACCAGGTATCACTCCTTCCATGAAAAACTCCACTCTCACTCTAATCCACTAGTTTCAATCCTTGCTTCCACTTCAATTCCTGACAATCCGCCGAGGCGTCTGAAAAGAAGATGGCCTCGAGACCTTGTGTAGATTCACTACTAGAGTGCTGCCAATGGGCAGTTTCTCTTCATGTTTTTTTTTTCATGTGTATTATCATTGTAGCCTATTTACTTGATGTATGAACATACAGTTGTAAATTTCAAAAATGAATTTAAAAAAAAAAAATAAAAAAATTGCTTACAGATGCTTGAAAACGGCCCTAGAGGCTGAAACGTTGTGCTGCCTAAAAATTAAATAAATAAAAAATGTATCAAAGAATCCTTTTGTAAAGCGGCCTAATATATATCACACTTTTTATTTTTATTCTTTAGGGACTTTAGTTCCTGAATATTAAAACCATTTTTCCTTCTTATTGCATTTTGATATGTCCACTGTTGGACTGTTGGTTTTTAAATTTTTTTTTTAATTTCTTATGAATATTTTTGTTTGTTTATTCATATAATGTCACTTTTTGGTACTCTGGATAATTGGAAAATGCTAAGGGGAATCTTAAATTTTGCTAAAGGGTAATTGTCTTTAACGAGTACCAGAGTATCGCGCAGGCTCGGGACCACCTTTTTACATCCTCTCCAAAGGAGGGCATACAGATTTTTTACTCCCATTTAAAAATCTTTGGGTATATGTTATGAATACTCTGATACTATTAAGTCATAAACTGTGCTTCGAATTGAACCAGGTTTCGGAAAATAGTAAATAATACTGCGATATAAACTAGGGAGAAAGCATAATTGTATCATTAACAAGCACAATGGTATGTTATGTTTTCAAATTGGGATCATCACTTCCTGCACCTAGTTTTGTGAGTTGCCACCAGGTGGCTGAGGTGGCTGTGGGTGAATTCCCCTTTAAATTGTTTCTAAATGCACTAACTTGGACAGAAAGAGTGAAACTGTTAAATAAAAAGTAAGCTAAATAATACAGAATATCATGAAATATTAAAGCTGTTATCCCTTATGATTATACCTGGACAGATGATTTTAGTTGTTAACTAGCATTAATCCATGGTTTCGCACGCAAATATTTCATATTTTGTTATTTTATATATGTTCTCAGAGGAGTTGCTATATGTATATAGTACATATTTAATGGGTTATAATATCGTGAAGGTTTCATTTTGATTGAAATAGTCTGACAGGGCTTAAATGCCAATATTTTAAATTTTCTTCCTCTAAAGTACCTTTAATTTTATAGATTCTATAAAATAACCCTATCATCTGATTTGCACTGCTAAAAAAACATCTAAATATAGAAGTTGAACGAATTCAATATACAAATAAAGGAGAAAAGAGCAAAAAATTTTTGTTTATGTAATTTTTGTGTTTGTTGAACATAAAAACAGGAATATAGATGGTATAATATAATGTTAGAAAGCTAAAGATTTTTGAGAACATATTACCTAAAACACATAATTGTAAAAGTTAACGGAGAGTGATGAAAAACCGATAAAACAAAATGATTGTCTCATAGATAATAATATAATAGATTATGAGTAAAACACATGTTTCTATTGAAATTCAATGTAATTAACTTTTCAACTATTTATTTTCATCTCTAAATGTATTTAAAAATTCTTAAATTGATTTTAACAACGGAGGTAAATGAAAGTTGTGTGTTGCACTCACTAGATTTTTTTAAAAACTTTGAGGACAAAATTTTTCTAAACCCATCTTTATTGCACATCTGGACTGTGTATATGTAGAAAAATTTCAGCTTCACGACCATAGTAATTTTTGAGATACTGCGATGATTAGAAAATTTAGTGAAACAGTACTCGTTTATAAATATATATAATTATTCAATCGCCTCTGTAGAAAGTGCTGCATAAAATAGTAGACGTACCATTCTACATGACAAATGATGTTATACATAATGACTTGAACATACCAACGATTTCAACCACTGCTACAGAACAAAACAATAACTTCTGCTGAAGAGTAACATACAACACCAGCCCACACATTAAAAATGTTCTACCAATCCTTACAGCCCACCCCGACAACTACATAGACAGTGGCCAAGAGATATGCTGATCACTTAACAAGCTTTCTTGAGACAAGTCCACAAATTTGCTCATTGCAAAGGAATGGCAGATGGCAAATTAAATTGTATGTCAAATTTCTTGTTTGTAATAGATAAATTAATTAATTTTTATTTTTTAAGGACAATAATTATTTTATTCATTTAAAATAAATTTGAATTTAAGAAATTAAATATGTGATAGTCTTAATTATGTTTTTTGTTTATTAATCAGGTTGACGATGTGGTCGAGGCTGTGGACTTTCCTACCTACACTCAGGTTCCACTCACAGCCAAGCCAGCAACGTAGTTGATTCACCATAGAAGCTAGTTGGTCTTATATTATCTGCTAGTTTCGTATTTACCTGAATTTTGTCCTTCTCAAGGCTTACGTGCCAAAAGTAAATGTTAAAGACTCTGCAAGAATCAGCTGTTGCCATACGCATGCATCAACTAGAAAACAGTTGGTTTCATTTTTGTTTTTTAGGATCTCATATAAATAAAAGACACTACATCAGTACTCGGCAAGTATTAGCTTTGTAAGTGATATAAATAATGACCTAAATTGATATTCACCTTTTTGGAGGTGCTGATGATAGAAACATATTTTTTAACACTCTTGAAAATATGTTTTTTTTTTTTTTTTAGACAAAACCGCAGAGGTTTTCACTAGTGGAGGCCTTAATGATTTATTATCGGCCTTCCACAAATCTCGTACGTGTTAAGCTTTTTAAATTTGAGACTGATAAGTTGATTATCAAACGTAATTAGCCTTGCGTTGCCATTCACATTGTGGAACAAATGCATGTTAATTTATGTAGTGATTTCATAAGTTTTTAAAAATGGATATCATCTTCCATTCTATAGGTCTTTAATCGTATGCCTAGTAGAATAATGGAATTGTAGTCTTATTTTAAATAATTTAGGATAATATATGCAATATTTATAGTATGGTGCTATAAAATTGATCATATTTCTTAGATATAATTGTGAACAATAGCATATTTTCAGATTTTTAAAGAGTTATTGAAGTTTGGTTGTGCAGTCTTTATCTTTGCCTTCTTTTTTATTAGATATTATAAACAAATCATCGGATTATGACATAAATAGCAATTTTTAGAATAGAACAATTATTATGAATTGTTTATGATAAAACATTCATATTATCTATAACAGCCTGTATTCTTCATATGCTGCTTGAGGCATTAAATATTTGCCTATAAAATAAGTTTCAGCTTTTGATTTGTATTCTTGATGAACAAAGACATGATTTTATTTTAGTAGCAATGCTGATACTATTGTTAATTTTTTGTCATCTTCAAATTCAGTTTATTTGATTACTGGATTTTGTATTCGGAATGTAAAGGAAATTTAATGCTGCCCAGATTTATTTTAGAAACTCTCTTTAACATAAAGAGAGGATTAATAATTTAACTGAGGTCGGTTGCTGAGTTCTTAGATATATACATTTTCTATGATTTGACTATTCCATGAATAATATGAATCATTCATGTTTATCAATAAAATTAATCAGTTGTGGATTAATTTTATTCTTGAGCCAACATCAAAAGTTGAAGGCGTTGATAAGAGTAGGATAGAAATAAATTTAATCCTTCTCCTACTATCTTTGGTTTATTAAGCCATTACAATCAATATTAACTAATTAAATAAAGAAATTCAAATAAGAAATTGTTATTCAGGTGTCTCTAAAGTTTTTAGCCTGTGGGCCACATTAAAAGTTTTTTACATTGTCAGCTTCATTAACTAGTGATAAAAAAAAACCCATTTAATTAACTGTAAACACAAGTTTAACTTTGTTTATGTGATATCTAATATTGAACCATTTATTCAATTATCTATAAATGCCCGAGAAAAGTATTAGGATTCATACTACCTTCTAATGCCAATTTTAGAGCAGATCCTATGTGTTGTCTCTCTTAAAATATCTTATGTTAAAAATTGTAGAAGCTTAAGCGAAGTTTTGAAATCTATGCTTTAGTAAACTATTGCCTTTTGGTATTCACTATTGTTAATTTATCTTGGAACTTTTTTTCTATTCATCTTTAAACAATTATTTATTTTTATTTTTTTATATAAAGTAGAATTTAATTACTTTACAAACAAATTAATTTATTTTTTCGTAATATATTTATGTAAATCATTGATTATTTCCAGCTGTTAACACCAAAATTCTTTCCGAAATTAGTTGCTCTGCGACTCCTTAAGATTTTCAATGATCTTTACTCATAAGGCCTTAGTCTTATAACTCATACTGTTCATAGATTTTTATAGGTTCAGCTTGACGATAAAAATTTCAGTTCTGATAGTACTGTCACGATAGTAGCAGGGGAGTGAAAATTTTTTATAAAGGCTCATTGAATATTACTTTAAAATACATGTCATTACAGCATTAAACATTATTTTACTTAAAAGCTTAATAAAGTAAATTGTAAATTTACATAAAAAAATTTGTTTTATATAATTTATAAATTTTTTTTAAAATTACATACACTATTTAAAAATATTAGATATTATTTTAATAAAAGTTATTAAAAAAATAAGATAAAGTTATCTTAAAAAATATAGGTATTATTTATTTATTATAAATAGGTTGATAGTTAAGTACCATTAGAAGAGGGGCTTATCACTCACTATCATCCTGTAGTATTACCATTCATGAAATTCTTTTTTAAAATTTTTTTAAAGGTTATTTTTAGAATTTTTTATTTTTTTAAATTTCCAATTTGAGAGACAAAAGCAAAAACAAAAAGTAAAATAATTACTTTACTGTCGTTATCACGCCTCACTGATATTCCCACTTTCCTCAGATCCACGGAGACCTGTCCTTCCATCTTCCCTTCAGTCTTTCACGAGGCCTCCTTCTGCCAGGGTTTCCATGATACAGTCTTTTGACTGTCATCTCTTCGCCCATTCTGATTATGTGGCCCAGCCACCTAATCCGCTTTACTGTCACAAACTGGGAAACAGTCAAATCATCATAGAGTGTGTACAGCGTTTTTGCGGAGTCGAAACAGACCATTTTTCTCTATAGGCCCATATATACGCCTTAAGATCTTCCTTTTGAACCTGTCAGTGCAGTCAGCAGATGCTTTTCTCTTTGTCCAGGTTTCGGATGCGTATGTTAAGACGGGGTAGATGAACATTCTATATAGTCTGAGTTTGGTTGTGTTAACTGTTGATATAATCTTGAAATCAGTTGGGATTAAAAATTTGTTTTTCTCATCATTGTCGTAATTGTTCTTTTGTTTGAATATTTGTTCGATAATTATCAGGCCGTTTTACAAAAGAAATTCTTGGATATTTTTTTAAAACAATTTATTTAATCCAGTCATCGCGATGTTTCAGCCTCTAGGGCCATTATCAAGCTTCTGTAATCAATTAAAGTCTCATTGCATTTGTACATTTTCAACAATTCAATTACAACAACATATAATAAATTATTTTTAATAATTATTTCACCTACAATGCATATCCATCTTAATTATCTTTTCATTTCAACGTCATTTCGTCCTTAGTTTTAGTATAAAGTTTTTCAATTTTATTTACAGTTTTTTTCCCGAATTTAATTTCGGTTATATCATATTTTTTAAATGTTTTTTCTACTTTATTAGTTAGATTTTTTATATACGTTACTGAATAATATTTTTTAGGATATGTATTGTGAATTTTGTTGCATTCTTTATTATTTTCTGGCTCATTTATTTTGGTATCTTTTTCTTTTGGTTTTATTTTGTTATCTATTTTAAAATAATTCGTAATCAGATTTAGTTCATTTTTTTAAATATTATTATTTTTTACATCTATTATACCATCTTGATTTTTTTTATATTTTATATTTATATTAATACAGGTTTTTTTTAAAAATGACATTTAAAAAAAATTATGACGACGCTGCTGCGTCAAAAGCGTTGAAATGAAAAGATAATTAAGATGGATATGCATGGTAGGTGACATAATTATTAAAAATAATTTATTATATGTTGTTGTAATTGAATTGTTGAAAATGTATAAATGCAATGAGACTTTAATTGATTACAGAAGCTTGATAATGGCCCTAGAGGCTGAAACGTCGCGATGACTGGATTAAATAAATTGTTTTAAAAAAATATCCAAGAATTTCTTTTGTAAAACGGTCTGATAATTATCGAATACAAGTTTTGAAATTTTTGTCAGCCTTTCGGGCCATTTTATTCAGTCATGTGAGCTGAATAAAATGTTTTGCCTGAATTTCCGATTATTATTTCTTTGATTAAAAAAAATCCTTTTTTATTTTATTTTTTTTATTTTTTATTAAGTAAATGAACAAATGAAGTTGTTATCAGTGAATGGCAATGTATCTAAATGACTGAATAGTGTGTATTATTGTACTGTCTGTACGCTTGATTCAAAATCTAATTTATATATTGTTTATATATTATGACTTTGCTCATCAAGTTTAAGGATTGAAATGTTCTGACATTGTTTTCTGTTCACCTTAAATACTTTACTATTATAGAATTTCACTTTTTTTTTCTTTTTCCAATAACTATATATATTTTAGAAATGGAAGATTACAGTTATTGCTGTTTGTTGAATAGATGATATAACTCATTAAACTTAGATATGATTTTATTGTAAGTATATTCATATATGTCTGCAATAGAATCCCTTTGTATTGAGATTTGTATTTATTTTTTTTTTTTAATAGTGATTAATAGTTGCTCACGAGTTCTATGTGAGAGCCATTTTTTAAATTTATATTCGTAAGCCATGCCTAAGATCATATGGTTTATATATGGATCATATAGTTTGTCATTGTTTCAATATGTGTTCAATTCATTGTGAAATGAATTGCTTTCAATCGCTTTGTGAAAATGTTGTTATACTTTTTTCTTATTGGCACAATTAAAGTACACCTATGATTTTGTTTTAATTTATAAAATGTCAAAATTCATGTTCGATATATAGTAGAAGTATGGATAAAGAAATAAAGTTCCTGAAAAAAAAAAAATTATATATAAAGTTTTAGATAAATGGTAAAGTTCATTAAAATGTAATCAGTAGTATATTAACTTAATATTCTTAGGACAAGATATCTGGCCATATATGAATGGATATTTTATGCTGCCTTTGCTCAGTGTTAACACTGTCATAATGTTATTTTTTCTAATGCTAAAAGAATATTAGCCATATGCAGACATTTTCATATGCAAGGTCTAAATGTATTAGCGCGTTTTGACAAAAAATCTAAATTACCCATTTGTCTATGACCATCAACCAGACCAACTGTCTTCCATCAACTAGGTATAAACTTTGAATAATAACCAGCTTCGAGGTTGTTATTTTTTAAATTTTGCTATTGAGTATGATCATTTATTATTATTATTTATTTATTTACTTTCATTCTATGTTAAGCTGTTATCATAACTGCAATCTATTTTATTTTTTTATTTTTGATAATCCTTTATGTTGCTCTCTGGTTTAAGGTATTTAAATGAGAACTGTCAAAAGTGCTTGTTCGTTTTTCCATCATAAAAATATTATTGTGTACAGGCTGTTCTACAATTTTCTGTTAAATCCCTCTGATTTTTACTCATAAAATACTCATGCTTTTTAATAAGTAGTTATGTTATTAAAAAGATATAATTCAATAGTTTAGATTTAAAAATAGATACATTTAACAATTCAATTGTTATGTGATAAAAAAAAAGAAAGATTATTTGAGTGGTCTTTTAATCTTTCATCTCTATTAATAATGGAAAGAGAAAATTTCATATTACTTTCCAACTTTTTGAAAAATTTATCTGTACTTTCAAGATGTGATTAAACTATCATTGGAAAGTACTTGTAGAAATATATTTATAAATATTTATTAATTGGTTGTAAATTATATTGTTAAATATTTCTAGGAATAAGGAAACATGTAATATGTTATTTATATAAATATAATATAGTTAATGCATATGTTAGAGATTTATATATTGAAATATATTTATATTCATTTAAACTTGTGTATGTATATGTAGTCTAAGGTAATACATGTTTTATTTATGTAAATTTCACTGCTCAAAACTTTGAATAAATGCGCTACACAATTTAATAATTTCTTTCAATCGTCAAATAGTATTTAAAATTTTTTTTTTAAAAGGGCTGTGATGAAAAAGATATGTGTGATTGTCATGTTTTTGAAGTCAACATTATGTGATCACTACACAAATTCCTTAAAACCAAAGTTTTGTGGTATTTCTAAAGTGTTTTTGTATTTAACAGAATTCACCAAAAAAAAAAAAAAAAAGGTAAAAAAAACAACAAAGATTTGATTTCATCACTGGTGTTTGTATTTTTGTTGTTTGTTGTACCAATTATGTAAGATAAATTTAAATATAGGTTGGTTCTTTAAAATTTGCGTTTCTGAATTTTTATTTTATTCCCTTTTATTTAATAATTTAAGCTTATTCTAATTTTTTCATATTCTAAACATGATTTTTAAAATTACAAATGTATACAACATTTAATATAGAAAGAAGGCTATTTCACGTTTATTCTGTGTTGCTCAATAATGGTACTAATATTTCCAACAACATAAAATATGATTGCATTATCTTAATGAAAAGAAAAAGTTATTTGTCTCAGTATTTTGACCATATAGCTTCTGTTATGTATTAATTTAGGAATTTTGATAGTTCTAAGCTTCTAATTAAATACAAAAATGACAATAACAGGGAGATATTTTGTATTTTTTAAATTTTTATTAAAGCTCATATACTTTTATAACAGTTTATTTTTTTATATTTATTATAAATCATCCTTATACATATAAAATAACACCATTCTTGGTTTCCGTGAACTCCTTCTAAACCACGTGATGGATTTGGGTATGGCTTTCAGTATCATTTAGGGCATCTTTCCTGAAGGCTTATAAGTAAAATGCATTACAATAAAGTTTTTCTTTGGATGGGAAAATTTAATTTTCTGTAATCGAGGCATCAAAAAATCTTTTCTGAAATATAATTAGTAATGTAGATGTATAACATGCTGTTGGAAAGCACAAGATTTTCGAAAAATACATATGCAGTCAAATAAGTTGAACAAGTTAACAGAATGTCATTATAAGCCCATAAACTTTGAACATATGTTATTTATCAGCGTTTGTAATGAGGGAGGTTATGGGATTCAGTGGTGCTACCCCACTGTATCTTACAGGATACTGTAGGGCAGGAAGTCATTGGTTTATGAAGAAGGGCAAATGTTATCTGGTGGGATTTGTTAGAATTAATTTTAATCCTCCAATTCTGGCACCATACTTCAAGGTCTCGGATGTGGGATTGAAGAGTATGGGAGGCTGTAACAGGATCTACTGATAGCACGCACGTGTCATCAGCATAGGTAGAAAGGAATGTGTTAGGATGGGTTGGGATATCAGATGTATAGACTGTATAAAGAACAATTTCAAAATTTAAAAATATTTTCTTTTAAAAACATATTCATGCCTTGTTGTGTCGATTAATTTAATGATGTATCAAATTTTGATGAGCCAACCTTCCAATTTCTCATAGCATTGTATCTCTGTTGCAAATAGAGCATGTGTTAAAAATTAATAATAGATTAATCTTGAACATAAGAGAAAAATCACTGACAGGACATTGGAACAAACTTTGTATTTTGTGTGTTTCAGATTGTAATTGTTCTTCAGCATCCTTCTGGGAGGAGGGTTGGGATTCTAATATGCTATTTCCATATTAATGAGAAATAAATTTCATTATTATATTTTGATGAAAAAAAAAAAATTAATAAAACAATATAATTATTATTTTTTTTAAAAATAATCAAAAATATTGTTTGAATATTGGTTTGGATGAATAGGGATGTTCCAAACATTCAATAATCAATAACACCTATGTTTTGAAAGCTAATTTCATCATAAGTGCTTAACCCGGTCTCAGAAAGACTTGAAGTAACTGATAAAGACTCTGGATTGAAGATATCAGTAGGTTTTTGTATTGGGTTGATGCAAAATTAATGCAGGTTTCCTCTATTGCAATATCTTAATTCCAATTGTGTAAACAAAGCTAATCCTAACATTGATCATTATTATACCAAAACAAACCTTATCTAATACCCTCTCTTTCACCATGAATTTGTTTAGTAAAATCGTTTTGTTCAGTGTGTTCAAAGGTCTTGAATCGAAAATGTCAAAGTGCGATTTTCGTCAAATTTATTTTTACGAATTTAAATTAGGGCGCAGCGCTGCGCAAACGGCTCGTAATATTAATGAAGTGTGGGGTCAGGGGGCTATTAATGAGTGCACGGTGCAGCGTTGGTTCCAGAAGTTTCGCAGAGGAGATTTCGACCTCGAAGAAAGGAAGGTCGGGGCCGTCATCTTGCTCTGGACAACGACCAGCTGAGGTCAAAATTGGAAGAATACCCAACCAAAACCACACGAGAAATGGCGGCGGAACTCGGAACTCAAAAATTGCAACGTCTTTGCCCAGCATTGATGAATCGGAAGGGGCCGATCCTGCTCCACGATAACGCCAGACCACACGTTGCACAACCAACGCTTCGACGACTGCACGAGTTGGGCTACGAAGTTCTCCAACATCCGCCTTATTCACCTGACCTCTCTCCTACAGACTTCCACTTTTTCAGGCATCTGGACAACTTTTTGAGGGAGAAAAATTTTCAAAACCAGGACGACATTGAAAATTCTTTCGTGATTTCATTGAGTCCAGGGATTCGGATTTTTTTTCTGGTGGAATAAGAAAGCTTGTTGAACGTTGGCAAAAGTGCATTGATTCAGATGGAAATTATTTTGATTAAATATATATGGTTAAAGTAAAGATATGGCGTATTTACAATACCTACTAAAAACCTGCATTAATTTTGCATCAACCCAATACTTCTTAAATAAAAGTGTCATTGGCTTACGAAGATGAAAGTGAGTCTGGAATCTTGGACAAATTCAGGGATAATTATATTTTCAGGGAACATTGTTAGTGGATTATTGCTGCAGTCTAACTACCTATAAAAAGCATGAGTATACTCATAACTTAATAATGTCAAATTGATTCTTCTAGTTCTCCGATATTACTGAAAAATAGGAGTCTGAAAGATGCCTCAGTAAAGAAATAACAACTTCTTGAGAGAATGAACTCGAGGAAAATTGTAAAAATGTTTTGGCTTCCATCTAATTTGGGCATCAAAAGAAATGAGAACGCTGAGTGCTGATAGTGCTAGGATGGATCCTGTTATTGACGTAATAAGGCACTAGCTTGGCCTGGGAGTATATATGCTTAAAAATAATATATGCTTCCTATGGGCAAATAAATGGAACAGGGCAAAAGAAATTAAAAAAATCTGGTGCGGGCAACACACGACTTTCACTTACCTCCATTTTTAAAATCAATGAAAGAATTTTCAATACGTTAGAGATAAAATCGTAAATTATTAAGGAATAATCAAATTGAATTTATATAGAAAATAGTGTATTTATTAAAATTATTATAATTATATCTTAATATAGTACAGTTTTATTTATCTTATTAATCAATTTCTTCTTTTCTCCAATAACTTTTAAAAGCTTGTGTATGAGATGATATTTTTTCTAAAATCTTTAGCTTTCCAACGGTATATCATACATGCATATTACTGCTCTTATGTTCAAAAACGAAAAATTGCATTAAAAAAATATTTTTTCTGTTTTCTCCTTTAGTTGTGTACCGAATTTATTCAATTTATATATTTACTAGTTTTTCATCAGCGTTAACAAGATAATCTAGTTATTATTATTGAATCTACAAAATTAAAGGTACTTTAGGGGAAGAAAATTTAAAATATCGGCATTTAAGCCCTGTCAGACCATTTTTATCTAAATAAAACCTACATGATATTAAAGCCCATTAAATTTTACATCGATATAGCGAGTTTAATCAAAATCGTCGGAACCGTTTTTGAGAAAATCGAAAAAAGGTGCAAAATGCATGGTATAAAGTGCCTCTTCTGGTAGGCTCATTTTGATGAAAAAAGTTTTGTCTCGTCTCGGGCGTATAGTTGTCTTAAATATGAAATTTCAGTTTCATAGGACTTACCGTTTCCGCCCGGGAGTTACCACACACAGACACCTTTTTGCGGGACTTGGTTATTTGGACTCAGGGGACCATAAAACGTGTATTTCCGTTGAAAACTGGAATTCGAAAATTTTCACGATCGCAATGCTTCCCCTTACTATATATAGTAAGTGAAAGTAATAAACAGTACTCTTCAGATCTCGATAGCTGCAGAAAGGAAAATATGTGAAAAAATAGTCTTCACTGAACTTCGAAGGGAACATGCAGCAACAGATTTTTCACATGAAGGTTCTCATGTACTCACTAGCTATAGGATTAGGTGCCTCTGAACCATGAATCACATCTTACTGGACTGCAAGGCGAAGCTAAGACTAACATTCCACATTACCCACATGCTGGACATAATTGAAACATTGATTCCCAAAAGGTACCTTATCCATTCTAGGAAATTTTACAGGAAGTGCAAAAATCTCTCATTACTATATTATTTAAACAACTTATTTGAGTCTTTTCACATTAAAATATTTATTATAATTGTTTTGGGAATTTATTCACATGTGTTGGGAAAATATCCACATAACATGCTTCTCGTTACCCGCCGGCACAACCGCATAAAGAAAGAAATAGCAGAACTTTTGGAAGTGAAAAAGTATAAATGTTTTCAGGAAGTTTTTTGCCTTGATACAGATGGGTCGACAAGATTTGTGGATATCTTGGGTTTAATGCTACAAAAAATGAAGCACTGATAGTGGACCCCACTATCAGATATGAAACAAATGACCAAGAACAAGGCAAGAGGATTCAAGAGGAGAAAGAGAACATTTATACAAAATGTATTCCATACCTGAGGGAAAAATTTCGTGAGGAGTTCGGCGAAAGGGAATTTAAAGTCGTGGGACTTTGGTTCGGAAGCAGAGGAACCATCCCAGTAGCCACTGCATTATTCTTAGAGAACTATGGACTCGGAAGAAATGAGATGCAAAACATGGCGGAGACCATAATCTTGGACTCACTGGAATCCTGCATCACCATATATATTGAGGCTGGTCTGGATTTTCGGATGTCCATGATCGATTTCAAAATTAGTAAAATATATGTATTTCCTATTTGGCGGAATCTCTCTCTATCTTTTTTCTTCTTTAAGATTGTCTTCGGGATTGATGCGGTATGCTGTGTGCTGTAGCAACTCAGCGAAGTTGAGCAGCAGATCCAAATTGGAATTTCCTCCTCGTAACTGCGTTGCTGCGCATCCAGCGAATGTGAGGTCTTATTTTTCTCTTGATCAGCGTCCTGAATTTTCAGTTTAAAAGATCTCTCGGCCATCGTCTTTTAAGTCTTCTTTGGGTCTGCCGTGGTAACAGGGAGGCAGAAAGGGAAGAAACAAGTTGATTTGGATGGTGATGTGTTGAAGAGTGAAACGTGTTATATTTGTCGTGAATGTAAGAATTTACTGTTGGAATGTTTGTGTCATTGTGTATCGTGTGGTTCGAAACATACCATGGTGCGTGAACAATTTTTTCGTAAAATTTTAGACTGAGTTGTTTGTATTTTGTTTTTGTGTTCGTGTTTTGCAGAGCCCCAAAGTTCCGCTCTGTATGTCCAGATTGGTCTTAGTAGAGTCGTGTATATTAGTCGCTTGCTTCGTAAATTTAGTGGTGATTTGTAATTCAATAGATGTGAAAGTTGATTGTAACGTCTTGTTAATTCTTGTCGCTTTAATTTCATATGTATGTTACATGTTAGTCTTTCATCCAGATATAATCCGAGGTATGGTACGTAGGTTTTTGAAGGTACTGCATTGTTGTCGATTTTCACTGCTGGACAAGTACCTTTAAAATATAAAATTGTTTTCTTTTACTATATTAATAAGCTCTTTTAAGATTATGAAATAAAATGTTTTCGTATGATTTGGAACGAAACTAAATTAGTAGTTAGTACCTTTAGAAAATAATTGCATTCCTAAATCACGTTTTTACAGGATTTGAGTGTTCATTTATTTAGATATAATCAAATTGAAGATTTAGTAAAACTGAATTGTGAGAATATAAATATATATATTCTTCTATCTCTTTCCTCTTTTGCCTCGTATTAGCTTGGAGGTGAATTCAGCCACTTTCAGTCTGTTTGTAGTTTCACTCTGAATTAATATTACTCTCTCTTACGGGTGATTGGCCCAGTAAGGGAGGCTCTGGATCCTCAGGACCACTGGGGAGGTGTAATACCCTTCTCCATAGGGTCTTCCCAGGAAAGGTGATCCTGGGGTGTGTACTAAGGTGTCCTTTTGTTTGCGTGTGTGTGTTGTGTACTGTTCTGAGGTGACTGTGCAATGTACTGAACTCAGGAGACCTGGGGACGGCTTATCTCTAATAGTTGTGCACGTCAACTAGCCCTTGCAGGGACAAATATATCAAAATATAAATTTCGTAAAAAAATGTCCTTTAGTACATTTTAGAAATCAATTTCTCAATTTTCGGTGACAGTCAACCTTAATTGAGTAATTTAATAAATAAAAAAAATTAAGGAAACCTGTACATCTTCAACTTTGAAGGATCTTGGGTTCATCAATACTTATAGAGATTTGTTCAGTTTCTAGGCCAACAACCGTGCAATTAGGTGATTAAGCCGAGATCACACTTAGCCACCAGGTTTTATCCATTTTTCGGGTACCCATTTTATAGAGGCTAGGCATGCTCCAGGACGGTCTCCATACCCTTGACTCGTTCACGGCTGAAATAGCAAAATAAATAATATTCTGCTACACCCAGGACCGAGAGAACAGTACACTTTAGCTCTTCACTCCACAACGCCGCTCCTCGGCAGTTTTAATATTAAAACTGGGATTACTTGTAGCTGGGTGGCTTGCATAACATCCTCCTATGCCAAAGGTCATGGGTTCAAACCCGCAGGTGGTCCTAGGATTTTGTAATGGGAGTAAAAAATCCTTAGTTATGCCGTCCTTCGGAGGGGACGTTAAAAGGTAGTCCCGAGCCTGTGCGATGTCAGGTACTCGTTAAAGATCCCTATCATAATAAAACCTAGCTATCATAAGCTCTAAGCCTATGCAAAATTTAGGACTCGTACTGTAGCATCGTCCGATTCGCCTCAGTAGCATACAAGTGAAGTTAAATAAATAAACAATAAATAATATTAAAACAAAATTTTAAAAGCAATATAAAATCTATTTAGATCATACACAGCATGTAAATACCTGCACCTTCACAACCCATGAAGGGCTCAGTAGATATAGAGATTCGAACTGTATCACGGTCAACAGCCGTGCAAGGAGGTGATTAGGCCTAAATCACGCTCTGCCGTCAGGTTTTTCTCCATTTTCGGGTACTTATTTTATAGTGGCTGGAGGTCTCAACGCCCCAGGGTCGCTCCGTCACTGAAATAATCTAATAAATAATCCTGCCTCATCGGGATTCGAACCTGGGACCCGAAGAATAGTAACCCAAGCTCTATCGACTAGACCACACCGCGCCCTAAAGCATGTAAAACAGCTATGTATTACAAATAACAACAGGTGTTCAAAGTTTAGACAACAAATATCAATGTAACTTACTAACGATCCTTTTATGGGAGGTAGCGTTTGAATAAATAAATTAATGGAGTTCAGAATGCAAAACCTATTTTTGGGGGGTTTATTATTGGCACTATCCTTGGAGGCTTTACTTGTGTATTTTTAGTTAATTGATTAATTCCATACAAATAAAGAAATTCATAACAGGATCAAGCTTCTTAAACCTTTGATAGTAAAATTCATCATACTAAGCCGACGTATTCATCATGATCTTACGAAGCCAGTCATATTTTGTGCTTCAAGGCTGAATTATTGGCTTAAAAAGCACTTTGTCCCCCAGGATTGGTTACTTTTTCATTTCTGTGATTGGTGAATCACACGCCAGACCTTTTCGGATAATAAGCTTAGTTGTGAAATGAGGGAATGGACTCCGATAAACGAGAAGCTGTCTGGGATTTAACTTGACTTCGAGATAGAGATAAGGGATGAGGAGATGGCGACAAGGGTTCGCCAAGATAGAAAATGATGGCAATTATTCTACTCGGATGTGATCCTTCGCAGTAACGATGTAATTGTGTTGCGTAAAAGAATTTTTATTAACTTTTCTTTTTTTAAATAATTTTTATTGGCAGCATGAGGATTTATATTTCCCTTTATTTACGAACTGTTCATATAGTTTTGGATAGCAAACTAGATTTAAATTAAATTATTCCAGAACTTTTATCTGTCAGGGCTATAGATCCGTCATAATTTTATGAAATTATGTATAGAAATATTATCACGAACGGTTTATTTTAGTTCATTGTAATAAGAATAAAACCTATACTTTAAAACAGTGTTTAAATATTTCTGTTTACTTTCTTTTCTTTTATAATTTTTTAGGAAGTTTTACTTAATATTTCACACTCATAAATGCACTCCTTCACTTCCTTTTATTACACATTTATTTTTATTCACAATTTATTACATAGTTTTTCTACGTTTCGGGGTTCTTTCCCCATTATCAAGATATTACATCCATTTTTACTTTCACTTACTATATATAGTAAGGGAAAGCATTGCGATCGTGAAAATTTTCGAATTCCAGTTTTCAACAGAAATACACGTTTTAGGGTCCCCTGAGTCCAAATAACTAAGTCCCGCAAAAAGGTCTGTGTGTGTGTGTGGTGACTCTCGGGCGGAAACGGTCCTATGAAACTGATATTTCATATTTAAGACAAATATACTACCGAGACATTACAAAACCTTTTTCATCAAAATGAGCTTATTAGAAGAGCCACTTTATACCATGCTCATTGCACCTTTTTTCGATTTTATCGAAAACGGTTCCGACGATTTTGATTAAACTCGCTATATCGATGTAAAATTTAATGGGCTTTAACATCATGTAGTTTTCATTCTGATTAAAATGGTCTGACAGGGCTTAAATGTCGATATTTTAAATTCCCTTCTTCTAAAGTACCTTTTATTTTGTAGATTCTATAACAATAACCATATTATCTTGTTAGCATTGATAAGTAACAGCTAAATATACATGTTGGGCGAATTCGAAAAACAACTAAAGGAGAACATTGAAAACAATATTTTTTTAATGCAATTTTTTATTTTTTAACTTAAGAACAGTAATATACATGTATAATATACCGTTGGAAAGCTAAAGATTTTAGAAATAATATTATCTCATACACAAGCTTTTAAAAGTTAATAGAGAGTGATGAAATGAACATAAAACTAACTGATTATTTTAGATAATAATATCACAGATCTTTTAATAAAACACATGTTTCTATAGAAATTCCATTTAATTAAATCTCTATCGTTTAAAAGATGGAAAATAAAACTCAACATTGACAAATCGCAACACATCACCTTCACCCTACGAAACGACACTTGCCCTCCATTCTACATAAACAACTTACCGATAACACAAACCAACACAGTTCATTACTTAGGACTCACTTTTGACAGAAGGATGACATGGGTGCCTCACATTAAGCAGAAGCGGCTGACTCTCAACAATCGACTAAGACTTCTATATTCTCTACTGCATAAACACTCTTCTTTAAAAATCCGACAAAAACTAAATACTTATACCTACTTACTAAAACCCATATGGACATACGCTTCTCAAATTTATGGAATAGCGAAACCGACTCAGATTGCAAAAATCCAGACTTTTCAATCAAAAACTTTAAGACTTATTACTCGATCACCCTGGTATGTCAGTAACAAAACTTTACATACAGATTTACACATACCAATGGTACAAGATCACATTCGCACTTCCTACATAAAATTTTTTGACAAACTTCACGGACATACAAACAAACTCATACAAAACATGGCCACGACAGACATGCCAGGGAATATTCAAAGAAGCTGGCTAAGAGATCTCCTCAAGTAAACTCTTTCAAAATTCAAGTTAGGAGTAGATGCCAATGGGTATCGACCTCCCTCATGCCTACATGCCCTTTAAATCAATTGTTATCAAATTCCGCTTATTGTCACGGGCTGAGCGACAGGTGTGGATGTAAAAATAAATGATAAAAAAAAAAAAAAAATTAAATCTCTAATGGTTTCACTTATTTTTATCTCTTACTGTGTTTGAAAATTCTTTAATAGATTCTAAAAACGCAGGTTAGTGAAAGCCGTGTAATGCCCGCACCAGATTTTTTTCTTCAAATTGGATGAATGGTTGGTGCTAATTTCTATATTTAAATTTACTATGGAAATTAGCACCAACGATATGACCAACAATTCATCCAATTTGAAGGAAAAAAATGGATGAACTTTTAGAAAAGCATGTAATATCTTGATAATGGGGAAAGAACTCCAAAATGTAGAAAATCTATGTAATAAATTGTGAAGAAAAATAAATGTGTAACAAAAGGAAGTGAAGGAGTGCTTTTTTGAGTGTGAAATTTTCTATTAACTTTCCACGAGTAGCAGTGGTTAGAATACTTCTAATCTCGTGATTTCGGAGTGGCAGGATAATTATTAATTTTCTTTTATCTGTCGGGCATCGAACCCTAGCTTGGCAGACCTTCCTTTGGCCTTATTTCTTATTTTTCTCATTGAAATAAAACACTTCCTTCTAGTGGCGCGACAGGCCGTGTAGGCCCTTGGCCTTGCGGTGAGACCTCCTGGGAGATTACACTTACGTTTCTCGATGTATTTTATAGGGTAAGGTCATCACTCCCTACGCATGCATTTGTGGGTGCCGACCATTTGGCTGACGGGTCTCACATACCCGGGAGAGAGGCTGTGAGTGAACCCCCTTTAATACTATCCTTATAAAAGTCCCTCTGGGACTAGGATTCGAACTCAGAACCCTTAGCGTGAGAGACTAGCGCGCTAGCCACACAGCCACGAGCTACCCACAAAATAAAACACTTACTTTCAGATATTTCACTGAATTTTTTTTTTCATACCTTCTGGTTTTATTATTTTACACAATATACAAGTACGATATGTAGATATATCACAGAATATTTGACCTTCTACGTGTATTACCCGAAGGTATCTTGATAATGGGGAAAGAACCCCGAAACGTAGAAAAACTATGTAATAAATTGTGAAGAAAAATAAATGTGTAATAAAAGGAAGTGAAAGAGTGCTTTTTCGAGTGTGAAATTTTCTATTTACTTTCCACGAGTAGCAGTGGTTAGAATACTTCTAATCTCGTGACTTCGGAGTCGCTTTCGGCAGTGGCAGGATAATTATTAATTTTCTTTTATCTGTCTTGTATCGAACCCTAGCTCGGTAGACCTTCCTTTGGCCTCATTTCTTATTTTCCTCATTGAAATGAAACACTTCCTTTTAAATATATTTCCGAAATGATAGTTCAATATCCTGCTTCAGCAAATGGCAGTTTTACTCAGATTTTTTCTTCTATTTTTTTTTTTTTGTCATACCCTCTGGTTTTATTTTTTTACACAATATACAAAAACGATTTGTAGATATATCACATGATATTTGACCTTCTATTATCCGAAGGTATTCTAAGGAAGATTTCTAGGTGGGCTACATGCATTTCTAACATTTCAAGGGCTTTTATGCCTTTATGTTGGGCTTTTACAATTACAAAATGAGATGGACCACTCTTCAGAGATATTTTTCTGAAAAGATAGTTAAATATCCTTTTAGTTCTACACTGCATTTTATATGAACAGGTTTTTGACAAAAGATTTTATTTTTAGAATTCCAATCGCTTTGAAAAACACTATTGAGAGATGTATAGTTCGGTGAGCGAATGCCCTCCATGACTACCGAAGTCGATATCCTCTTTCCTTTTGGAAAGACTTATTCCATCTCTTCTTGGAAGTTGCTTTTTCCTTAACAGGCTTTTGCTGACAAGAGTGTGCTTGGTATTTATTTTCTGAACCAGGAGCTCCTTCCAAGATCCTTCTTATTTAGAAGAAGTATTTACTTTGCCTCGGCTTTGATGTGTTTTCCTTTCGGTCCCTTTCTTTATCCTTTGCCCCGTTCTTCCCCTCTGTTCCTCGACTGGTCTCGTGCTATCTTGTTATGTTAAGACTCCCTTTCATCGATGAAGTTGTTCATGTTTTTCATTAAAAGAGTGTGTTGTGCTTTTATTGTTACTGGATAGGGTTGTTGCTATTATCGACCTGGAAAACTAAACTAAACCAGTATTGTATCGTATAAATTGTGACGTTGATTTCCAAAAGGTACTAAAGGACATTTTTTACGAAATTGATTTTTTGTCATATTTGTATTCTCATCATTTAATTTTATCTAAATATTCTATTTGATGTTATCTATTTTCTAAAATTACTAATTACGCATTTATTTTCTATCCAAATCATTCTAAAAAAAATCATTTCATAACTTTAATATGATGTTATTATTATAGTAAAAATATAATTCTAAATTTTGAGGCAAAAAGACCCAAATTAGCTAGTTTAATAATATAGTAATGAGAGATTTTCGCGCTTCCTGTAAAATTTCCTAGAATGGATATAGTACTGCTATGTTTTTGCCCGGCTGCTTTTCTAAGGCAGCGGTAGCTTCAAAAACTAGCTTACTTACTATATTTAGTCCATATATAAACTATTGGGTTGATGCCAAATTAATGCAGGTTTCCTCTATTGCAATATCTTAATTCCAATTGTGTAAACAAAGCTAATCCTAACATTGATCATTATTATACCAAAACAAACCTGATCTAATACCCTCTCTTTCACCATGAATTTGTTTAGTAAAATCGTTTTGTTCAGTGTGTTCAAAGGTCTTGAATCGAAAATGTCAAAGTGCGATTTTTGTCAAATTTATTTTTACGAATTTAAATTAGGGCGCAGCGCTGCGCAAACGGCTCGTAATATTAATGAAGTGTGGGGTCAGGGGGCTATTAATGAGTGCACGGTGCAGCGTTGGTTCCAGAAGTTTCGCAGAGGAGATTTCGACCTCGAAGACAAGGAAGGTCGGGGCCGTCATCTTGCTCTGGACAACGACCAGCTGAGGTCAAAAGTGGAAGAAGACCCAACCAAAACCACACGAGAAATGGCGGCGAAACTCGGAACTCAAAAATTGCAACGTCTTTGCCCAGCATTGATGAATCGGAAGGGGCCGATCCTGCTCCACGATAACGCCAGACCACACGTTGCACAACCAACGCTTCGACGACTGCACGAGTTGGGCTACGAAGTTCTCCAACATCCGCCTTATTCACCTGACCTCTCTCCTACAGACTTCCACTTTTTCAGGCATCTGGACAACTTTTTGAGGGAGAAAAATTTTCAAAACCAGGACGACATTGAAAATTCTTTTCGTGATTTCATTGAGTCCAGGGATTCGGATTTTTTTTCTGGTGGAATAAGAAAGCTTGTTGAACGTTGGCAAAAGTGCATTGATTCAGATGGAAATTATTTTGATTAAATATATATGGTTAAAGTAAAGATATGGCGTATTTACAATACCTACTAAAAACCTGCATTAATTTTGCATCAACCCAATATATTTAATGATACCATTGGATCTCCTTTCCAAAGGTATCGTGTTTACCAATCCAATAGGTGGCATGCAGGGTAAGATTAAAGTAAACAAGATTCAATTAATACATTACTATAATTATTAATTTACACATATAAATTATATTAACACATTGCCTAGAACTCTGATTGAGAATACTGAGGGACATTTTACTACCTTTGCCATACAATATTACAAATAACGATATACCTTTGAAACCCTCAACCGGCTGGCGAAGGTGAAAACAGTCTTAGGTCCCCTTTCTCGGCATCATCCTCCAGCTGCTCTCAGAACCCCGACGGCCACCTCCTCTTCTTGTAGCTGGAACCCGACTCCCTCTTCTTGAGGATAAAACTTGACTAACTCTTCGGTTCTTCTCCCTCATTCTTGTCACCTCGGGTGGGCCTAGATGGGAAGTACCGGTTGGCGGTATAGCCTTTGAGCTATTATTCTTATCTTTCCACCAATCTTAATATTCTTGTTGGCCGCCGCTGGGGGGAAAACTACCAGAGGTTTCTGGTACCGCTGGGGGGCCCATACCGATGGGAAATCTAGGGGGCTAGGTAAACACCTTTTGATGTTTTGCCGACAAAGGTTCGTTATCATTAATTGTTTAATATTAAAATTATTTAATTATGAACTCCCCTCAGTATCCTCAATACATTACAGTACCTTTTTGAAATCAACGTCTCAGTTGATCAACTAAATCGTAAATTAACTCTACGAATAATCATTGTTTCTTCTAAATTATTTTTTGCATAAAACAACTTTATCTTTTCTTCCAGAATCTGAAAGTTACTCATAGATGATCCTATATTATTTAATAGCACTTCTCCCGTGAACGAGGTACATGCATTTGTTTGTTAATGAATCACACACAGTAGAAATATTTAGATACTAATTTTACTATGAGAAAACTCACCGGGAGATGGAGATAGCAAGGGAGTGTTAAGCAGCGTCCACACTATGCCGGGCGAGGCCGATCGGGCTGACCCGGACGGCCTAAGCCGGGTTGGTGTGGACGCCCCGAGCGGCTTAAAAAGCCGGCCCCAGCCGAGCCGATCCCGACCCGCAGAAAGTAGGTACAGATCAAAGGATGCCGAGCCGAGCCGAGCCGAGCCGAGCCGAGCCGAACGAAAATATGTAGTGGGGATGTGCCGAGCGGTACCGGGCGGCTTTAGTTACGATTGAACCTCCGAACGAACTAGACGTTCTCTGGGTTCTCTAAAGTTTTTGTTGTTCATTCAATATTTTATATTTCTTAATATTGTTCATTTTATTCATTTAATAATTATTAATGGAGTGGAACGACGAACAAGTGTTGGTGTTAATTGACTTATTCAGAGAACGACGTCTTCTATGTGACAGTTCGGATCCAAATTATAAATTAAAAAACAAAAGACACGACAGTCTCATGGAGATCGTTGTGTCTTTTGGAATAGAAAGATTAGAAATTGAGCGAAAGTGGAAAAATTTAACAAGCCATTTTTTGAGAGAGAAAAAGAAGGAAAATGAATCGAAAACCACTCCTAAGGCTCGGGCGAATCCAAAATCTTCTTCGACGTCTTTTTGGGGCTGACTTAAAGCTATTATAATCACAGACATGGCTGACATAGCGACGTCATAGTCGGTAATCATTTTAACACAAACACTATTTAAAAAAACACACTTTAAAAAAACTTCTTGAAAGTAGTCAACGAAGTCACCAGTCTTGGTGTCGAATTGAAACTAAATAATATAGATAGATAAAACCCGGGCGGGCTCGTTTTCGGTGTGGACATCGTGCCGGCCCGAACGAACCTGCCCGGGTCAACCCGCCCGGCCTCGCCCGGCATACTCCGGCATAGTGTGGAGCTGCTTTACGATCGGTACAGGTGTTGGGTATTGTATCCTAAAGGCAGCGCTACACGGTGAGAATTAGAGAATTGGGCAGCTTTTAACGTAGGTGGAACTGGACGGGATCGAGGAAGACCACCTCCGAGAGAAGAAGCAGGAGCTGAAGGGATGGTCATCGAGGAGAGTCCCGAGTGAAAAAGCTGAGAAGAGAAGAAAAACAGACACTCAAGATTATCACTGTTAGCATCTCAGTCATGGGCTACCGGCGCCCGTATTGCCAAATGGCAAGGCAGGGAGACCTAAATAAATACACGGTGAGGATTAGGGTATGTGTAGGTGAGGTGAAATTTCTGATTCGTAGGTGAAAGTGAATATCACATACTTTCAACATATTATAATAAATATTCAATTACTGAATTTTCTATATTAATTCGTCACTATTTTTTTTTTTTTTTATCTTTTATTATAAATAATGTTTAATTTCTTAAAATCGAGTTTCTACATTAAAAAACATGTTTTCATGATGTCTATTACACTTGTTTGTTTTGATATAACTTTATCATTCAGTTTTCGCGGTTAAAAAGGTAGTTACCAAAAGGTTTTTCAAGCGCGGGAGTTACCACACACACACAGCCGGAGGGAGGAGGTCGCGTTGACCCGGCTAAGGATAGGACACTCGCGGTTGACGCACTCTTATCTTTTTGCTAGGCAGCCGGTGCCCCGATGCCAGCACTGTGATGGAACCCTTACCATTCGGCATATTTTTCAAGAATGCCCTTATTATTCATCACACTTGAATAAAATTGGACTAAGCCCGAATATTTCAGCGGTGCTGGGTGATAAAGAGAAAACCATTGAATTAGTTTTTGATTTTCTTAAGGAGCAGTAATTATTATCGAAATTATAAAGACCATTCCTAGTCAGTTAGCATTACTAGTATTAGATTTTTAAACTATTGTTTACATAAAAATATTTTTTTCTTTCTTTATTTTTTTTTATTTATTTATTTATTTTATTATTATTTTTTTCTTTCTTTCTCTCAGTCACTCATTACCTAATAGTTCTTTTTATAAAGGTTGAATATGCATATAGTGTCTAGGCGTTGATGACCTTAGGGTTTTACGCCTTAAAACCTAAACAAACAAACAAACCACACACACAGACCTTTCTGCGAGAATTGGTCATTTGGACTCAGGAGATCCTATAACGTGTATTTCCGTTGAAAACTGGATTTTCAAAATTTTCACGATCGCAAGACTTTCCCTTACTATATATATATTTCATATATAGGTAAGTGAAAGTAAAAACTATTACTGAATATATGGCATCGCTTAATAAAACAGTAGTCGGCGACCAGACCGTTGAGCATCATTGATGTGGAATTTTCTTGAATAAAACTCGTGAAACCGATTTTGATAGGTGCGTTCGGTTAAGGCATCATCCACATAAATACAAATTTTCCATTATGTTATACATCACGCTTACCTTTTTAAAGTAATGCAACAAAATATGTCGACAATGAATGAAATTTTTTTCCGTATTCACAGTGGAATAGCAAATACATTACTAAGCTAATTTCAACAAGCGTTAACAGATATAATAATAATAATAATAATAATAGGCTTAGCGAACCCGAAGGTTCGATGCCGATACCACCAAACTCCGCCTACACAGACTCGTCCAATGTTCACCATTCAAGCCCAAGCCCCCGAGATCACCCTTAACGCAATCCTCCCATCGACGCTTCGGCCTGCCTTTCGGACGCCTACCAGTCGGTTCAGCGAATACAACTTTCTCGGAATCCGCTCTTCATCGTGCCCAACAACCTTACTCGCCCATTTCATTCTCCGAGATGCTACCAAATCAATTACAGTAAGTAGCTCACAGTGAAAATGATACACCATACAAATTTCACAAAATGTTCATTTATTATGTACAATAATATAGTTTTTTTGAAAAAGGTTCTCCCTAAAATATTACACATTTGATCTAGAAAAAAATAAATATATCTCTTGAACAATAAAAAATAATGCCTGAGCATATAAAATAACAAAATGCAATTCCAGACCTCACAGTGAAAATGATACACTTTAATAAAATTCAATTTAAAAGTAATTTTATATAACTTTAATATCTTGTTGGAAATTCTTTGTATTAATTACTTCTCTTAAGCGGTTTGGGATGGATTCCACGAGTTTTTGAGTAAAATCTTTGCTAATTATGTCCCATTCTTCCAAGAGTGCCTTTTTTTAGATTTTCTTTCTTTGTAATATTATGTTTTCGAATTTCTGTCTCCAATTTTGCCCACAAATGTTCAATTACATTTAAATCTGGTGACTGCGCAGGTGTCTTTATAAGTTTGGGACAGTTAAATGTAAGCCATTCTTTCACTATCAACGAAGAATGCTTGTGGTCATTATCTTGGCAAAAAGTAAAAATATCTTTTAATCCAAGTTTTTCAGCACTTACCATCAGATTTTGCCTTAATATGTCCACATATCAATGTTTATCCATTATACCTTCTATGAAATGCAGATTTCCCACACCAGAGGTTGCCATGCATCCCCACACCATCACATTCCCACCTCCATGTTTCACAGTCGGTAAGAGATTTTGCTTGGAAAATGCTTCTCCAGGTTTTCTCCAAACGTCCATCCGTCTCAAAAATCTTAAATTTGCTTACATCAGCAAAAATAAAGTCAAAATCTTTGGAAATGTGCTCATTTGCATATTTTAGCCGGTCTTTTTGATATTTTTTACTAATGAACGGCTTTTTCCTAGCAACTCTACCATGAAAATTGTGTTTCCGTAGGACGCGACGCTCAGTTTCCGCACTAACAATCAAATTAAATAATATTCCACTTAAATTGCAATTTTTGTTGCACTCATTCTTGGTTTTTTTTTTACATATCTCAGAATCCACCTTTCGTCAGCATCGGAAAGTATCTTTTTGGGGCTTTTCCTCTTCTTATTAAAAGCCTATTTTCCCTTTTATATCTTTCTACAATGTGTTGTACTGTTGCATGATTTTTCTGAAAACGTTCGTCAATTTCTTGATACGATTTTCCTCTGTTGAACTGTTGTATAATGAGTTCTCTTTCTCTTACCGTTGTGTGCCGACCCATTATAATAAAACAAAAACAATCACAAAATAATATAATAAAATTGTCTTAGAGACTGATAGCGCAGAAGACACTGAAAGCCTGGATAGAACTATAACGGATTAAAAACAATGAGGGGTGTAAACAATGGCAACATGAGTGGTGTATCATTTTCACTGTGAGATTGGTCAAAGCTTTGTAATCCTTTTATGTAGCTTGATTTAATTCATTGCTAATGTTAGAGAGCTAGGCACGTTAATCTGTAATGAAGAATGTATTCTCATTCCATATACACTTATAGGTCATGTAAAAATAAGCGCAATAAGTTATTTTTGACATATTTATAGAAATATTGTAGGTGTATCATTTTCACTGTGAGCTACTGTATATTCACAGGATACAAGTCCCGCAATTCCGCGTTGTGCAACCTTCTAAACTCCCCAGTGGCCTCATCTCTCTTCGGAGTTAACAGATATAGTTGTTGAAATATTTTAAACAGAATAAACAATCTACCTAAAGGATTAATTCATCAGATACGAATTGTTTCATAGTGATATACAAATGAACAGAAAAAACTAAAGGACATATTTACTAACCCTATATATCTTTATTTGTAACGAATAAACTCACCCATACTAATCTTCGTACTAATAACGTTCCATATGTTGTTCATTATGTCCGAACCTGGTACCTTTCCTTTTATGATAAACTACTGTTCATTTTAACAGGTTGATTTTAATCCTTGCCTCTACTTTCATTTCTGATAATCCTCTGAGTAGTCTAAAGAGCAAATGGCCGGTAGATCTCCTGATTTAAAATATTTATTGATGCATGGGAGTGCAATAAATGGTATGTAGTAAACTCTACATGTGTATCATGCCATTATATTTTATTTCCTCTACATTTAATAGATGTATATATTTTAATACAGTTGTAAACCTTAATAATTATACATTTTTTAAATAAATTGAGCTAAGAGAAATTATTATAAGTTCTACTTTGTTAATTGATATTATTAAAATGACCTACCAAAATAAATAATATCAAAATATTAAGCGATTCCAAGTACTTCTTGTAGGTAAAATATTTGATCCTGGGCCCAGGTAAGTGTCCAATTTATCTTGCGCAAAAGCTTCTCAAGGCTATGGGCGCGTTTATACTGCACGCGTTTTTAGGGCTGAAATGTTAGCGGGCTCTATATAATTCTAGGAGCCCGCTACCGCTTCAGCTCTCAAAACGCGTACAATATAAACGCGACCTATCGGAGGCAAGCAAAGTGTGGAAGCGGCATCCTTTGTAATTATGTGAAATATTAATGTCAGTTATTGACAATCACTACGGGAGATGAGTCAATCTGATTCCATAACAGAGTAATACAACACGTATAGTCTTAACGTATTACTCAAATGAGATCGGATTAGTTAAGAGTGTGTAATAGTTAGTAATTAAAGACATGGCGCGCATATTGGTTCATTACAATACCGCTTCTGATTGCTTATTGCTAACATTACTTGAACACCTGTATTTGTTTGTATACGTTACAATTCACATTGTTTTCCTTGAGAGTGTTTGTGTAAACAAGGGAAGATTTTTTCGAACAAAAACATTCTGATAATTGGTTTACCCAAGTGTACAAGCTAGTAGTTCGTTAGAGGTTTAAAAAAAAGTATTTATAAATACTTTCTGATGTGAATATAATCCGTTCCCAAAACATTTTTGAGCAATGTTCTATGCTTACCATAGAACTTCCATTATCATAATTCCATTTACAACAACTACTACAATAAATGAACAACAAGAAAGCACGTGGAGAATGGAAAAGTTGTACTCGTTTTTATGTTTTTAATCATAAAAACAAAAATGCGAATATTGCCCAAATTTATTTATTTTTTTTTTTTGGGCGCTAAAAGGCCTTAAAGACCACGCGAATATCATGCTCAGCTTTGCTTCCTCATCTTCCTTCTCTTTCATACTTCCCTCATGTTCCTGCATGTTTGCGCTTCCTTTCCTCCGACCACGCATACTCCCTTTTTTGGCGTTCTTTGTCCACGAAGACCTTTATATTGTTCAGTGACCTTCTGTAGGTCTCTCTCCATCCACACAGTCTGAATCCTTCAGTCCTACTGAATCCATGTGGACCTTGATCTGCTTGAAAAAACCAGTCGTGTTCTTGCGCTGGTGGAATCGTCGGAAGATTTCCCGCTTTGACCTGTTTGGGTTCATCCTCATCATGTGCCCATAGAATTTGAGCCTTCTTACCCTGATGTCGGTCTCCAGGCTTTTGTTGTCAACGTATATTTCTTTGTTGGACTTTAGCCTGTATCCTTCGGGTGTCTTGTTGGGCCCATAGATCTTCCTAAGTACTTTCCTTTCTACCTTCAGAAGTTTTTCTAAGCTAGGAAAGCAGGAGGTCTCTGTCCCATAGAGTATCACGGGTTTGATTACGGTGTTTAATGTCGGACTTTGGCTTTGATGGATAGGTTATTTTTGTTGTAAAAGTTCTTAAGGTCGAAACACAAGCTCTCTAATTTCGCGACTTTTCCCTTAAAGCTTTCTCGGTCCGATCCGTTATTGCAGATGACTTCTCCCAGGTATCTGAATTTCGGTTTCATCTTAACCTTTCCAAATACGGTGTCGACCGGATATTTCTTGTATTTTGGATCCGTGGTCATTAGTCTTTATTTTATTTATTTTTTTTTTATTCCTAAATATTTCTCCTTTTTATTCCTAAAGGGGAGCCCGTGGCTGAGTGGCTAGCGCGCTAGTCTCTCAAGGTACAGGTTCTGAGTTCGAATCCCAGTCCCGGCGGGACTTTTATAAGGATGTAAAAAAATGGGGATTCACTCACAACCTCTCCCCCGGGTATGTGAGACCCGTCAGCCAAAGGGTGGCCACTCACAAAATTAGTCGTAGGGAGTGATGACCCTACACTAATAACAGCATCACGAAACGTGAGTGTAAACTCGCAGCAGTTTACACCGCGAGGCCCAGGGCCTACACGGCCTGTCGCGCCACTGAAAGAAGAAGAAGAAGAAGAAGAAATATTTCTCCAATATGAGGGTCTATGTATTTTTCTAACTACCTTGGTTGATATAAACATTAGTGCATACACATGGTAGTTCAGAAGAGGGCGCGCTATTCCATAAACAATATTGTAAAAATAAAAATTCAATATGATCATATCAATTGGAACAATCTCTTCTTGTTTTTGTTCATATGCATTTATTTATCCATACATCCATGATATGATCATATTCTAATATACTCTTCTATAATAGGGATTGATATAAAAATTCAAGTGACGGAGTCAGTCAGCCTACTATGCTGAAGGTCGCGGGTTCAAACCTAGCAGGTGGCACTAGCATTTTTTTTTTTTCCCTGACCTTCGGAGGGGACTACCATTATCATAATAAACTCCATGTTGAGAAACAATGACTAACTCGTCCACAGTATTAATAAATTTATTATTAACTTTGTTTTTTCGGCTAATTTGATATTTGATTTTTACTTTTACTACCTTATGTATGGAATATTTCAAAGGGAAAGTATTGCGTTCGTTATAATTTTCGAATTCCATTTTTCGAAAAGTGAGATACACAGATAAGTACAAATAACCATATCCCTCAAAAAGGCCTGTGTTTGTGTTAAGCCTAGCACGAAAATGGAAATTCGTACCAAATTGAAATTTGATATTAAAGAAAATTATGCGCCCGAGGTGCTATACGGCGGAGCTACTTTATACGATGCAATTTACAACTTTTTACGATTTTCTCAAAAATGGCTCCTAAGATTTTGATGAAACTTGCTATAGATGTAAAATTTAATGGGTTTTAATATGATGTGGGTTTCATTCTCATTGGAATAGTCTAGTTGGGCTTTAATGCCGAATTTTTAAATTTTCTCCTTCTAAATACCTTTAATTTTGTACATCCAAAAAAAAAAAAAAAAAAAAAAAATCTCATCACCTTATTATCATTAATAAACAACGGCTAAATATATAATTAGAACGAATTTGATTTCCAACTAATGCAGGTAAAATTTTAAAAAGTCCCGAACATTAGAATAGTAATAGAGAAGTTTAATATACCATTGGAAAAATTAAGATTTTAGAAATAATATTATTATATATAATAAAATGTGGTAGGATGTAACGCAAAGTGACGAATATGGCATAACTTTAACTGGTTATTGTACATATCAATTTTCTAGTGTCATATTATTTAATCTTAAACATATGTTTCCAACGAAACTTCATAATTCTTTAAACTTTTTTCAAATCTTAACTTTATTTGATAGTTTAGTTGGTACAATTACGTGGTGGTTTCACCATTCATTCAATTTAATTTTTTTTAATTCATTTATTGAAATTTACAACTGTATGTTCATACATCAAGTAAATAGGCTACAATGATAATACACATGAAAAAAACATGAAGAGAAACTGCTCATTGGCAGCACTCTAGTAGTGAATCTACACAAGAAGGTCTCGAGGCCATCTTCTTTTCAGACGCCTCGGCGGATTGTCAGGAATTGAAGTGGAAGCAAGGATTGAAACTAGTGGATTAGAGTGGGAGTGGAGTTTTTCATGGAAGGAGTGATACCTGGTACAGGCCAAATCAGCAACATATGGAACATTAAGGTCTTTGTGGATGATTTTGTTGGTGACAAAGTAAGGAGCGTTAAGGATTTTGCGAAGGATTTTGGATTGTAAGGATTGGATACGGGAAGAGTTTGATGGTTTAGTAGAGCCCCAAAGCTCAACTCCGTAAGTCCAGATAGGCCTTATGATTGTCATGTAAATTAGTCTTTTGTAGTAAAGAGAAAGGTTAGAGCGCCTGTCAAGTAAATGTTGAAGTAACCGAAATCGGCGAGCAGTCTCTAGTCTTTTCAGTCTTGTATGCGGATTCCATGTGGGACGTTTGTCAAGCAGGAGGCCTAAATAACGGATCTCTTCAACAGTGACAAGCGGAATATCATTAAAGGACACTGTAGGGCAGGATGTCACAGGTTTAAGACGAAGGGTAAAGGTAATCTGGTGGGATTTATTGGTGTTGATTTTAATTCTTCAATTCTGACACCATACCTCAAGGTCTCTGATGAATTTAATTTTTAAATTAGAATCTTTCTCATAATTTTTTTAAGTACATAGGTATTGTTTCTTAAAAAAAAAAAAAAGTATATTTCTTAATAGTGGGATTAATGATACGTATATATAATTTTCAATTATATTTGAATAAGAAATATTTTTTTTGTTAGGTAGCTTCAGAAATTCAATGTAGTATTAGTGTACTTCTGGTGTTTACTATTTTTATGTATACTGATTGCATTGAACTGTTATTAATTCTCTCAATTTTGATAATATTTACAATCACTCCAATTGATCGCACATTATTTTGAATATAAACGAATATGACCATGAAAATACACTAATTTCTTTGTGTTTTTTTTTATATATATAATTTTAAACTTGTACACTCGACAGCACAAGCTGTAAGGAAAATTATTGATATTATAACGGTTTTTGTACCCAACGGACCATTCGCCGATGGTTTAACAAATTTTAGGATGGTGGCGCGAATTTTATTAGAAATAATTGAGCTAAATTGATTTTCTCTTTTTAACCGGAAGTGAAACCGTCTGACCCACATCTTACTTCAGTGATATTGACATAGTGCATTTAAAATGTTAACAAAAAATAAAATAAAATAACTCTGCATTGATTAATCAGAATGGATCTAAGTTCTTAAACGAAAAAGCCAGAATTTATGTTTCACGATATCGTGAAGAACCCTTCACTGGATTATTTATTTGTATGGATGTCAACACTTATTAGTCCTCTTGCAAGCGATAAGATGTCAACGCCTGATATTCGTATAATTTTGTTTACGAGGTTAGACTCCGCCGGAACGGATCCAGACGGCCAGAAACATCAATCAAGCGAGGGCAGCATTAATAAGTACACAGTTCAACGTTGGTTCAAAAAATTTCGTTTCGGAGTCTTCAGCCTTGAAGGCAAAGAAGATCGTGGAAGGACTTCCTCTCTTGATGATTGTGTTCTGCGGGCATTGATAGGAGAATACTCCTGAACAACTGTTTAAAAACTTGTAATGGAACTTGACATTTGTTATTTGACCATAGATATCAAGCTCAAGGCGACTGCAAAGGTAAAAAAAAAAACTTGAAAGTTGGGTTTCTCACAAAAAAGACTAGGCAAATAAATTGTTTTGTTTTTTTAAATATTTATTTATTGAGATTTATCACACAAGGAGTATTACAGGGAGATTCTTTAAGCCCTCTAATATTCTCATTATTTATTTCAGATTTAATTTCTCACTTTAAAAATGATGGATGTAATGGGATAAATATCGATCATACTGTGGAAGTATCGGGGCTGATGTACGCGGATGATTTGATTCTGCTTGATAATGGCTGGGCCGGAACAAATAAGAAATTGGTTTCTCTGTACAAATATTGCCAATTAAATTCTTTAATTGTTAATGTTGAAAAAACCAAATGTGTGATTTTTAAAAAGGGTGGAAATAGAACCAAAGTTAAATCTATTTTCTATAATAAATCTAAAATTGAAATAGCTAAACAATACAGTTATTTAGGAGTGTTTTTTCATCATCGGGTTTGTTTTCTCAAGCAGCAGATAACTTTGTAAAGAAATCACATTTGGCTTCACATAGAGTTCGGGAAATTCTTTTAAAGTCAAGATCAGACTCACTTGCTACTAAGTTCAAATTGCTAAATTCCATGGTAAATTCTGTTCTTTTATACTCTTCGGAAGTCTCGGCCCCATTACATTGTCAAAAATTAGAGCGGGTTGCTTTAAGTTATTTTAAAGCAATATATCATTGGCCACGGAATACACCTAACCATTATGTTCGTATAGAAACTGGTCTGAAATCAATAGAAACAGATGTTCTAAAAAGAATGATTCGCTGGTACCGAAAGGTAGACTTAATGAAAGAGGATCGGTTACCGAAAATATGTTTAAACATTTTAAAAAAATATTCCTTGAACCAGAGGGTCGATGTGAGGTACAATTGGTATAGGCAACTTACTAATAAATTGTTAATTATAGACTCGGCTGACATATTAAATATCAAAAGTAAAGCCTTATTTGAAAGAGAATTAAATAACGCTGTTGAAAAATTCAATAATCATAATCTTTCCCCAGATATTCAGGCTATTTCGCACTCAAAGTTTAATCCTAATTTTAGGAAAGTTAGTAGCTTAAATATGGGGGAATATTATTTGAAATTAAAGGGACCTATGAGGAAACATAGATTGATCAGTCAACTAAGACTATTTCGACCCAATAAACTGAAAGTTACAAGTTACGGATTCCAAAATGGTTATTCAGATAGTAGCATTGAATGCCCTATTTGTAATTCAGGCGAACCAGAAGATTTAAATAATTTTTTGTTGCAATGCCCTGTTTACTCCCCCTCCAGAAATAAGTACTTGAGGACATATATTGGAAATATGTCTGACAATGACCTCATAGTACAACTTTTGTTGCAAATAGAAAATAAAAAGCAATTTGAAAATTTATTTTATTATGTAACAGCGTGTTTAAAGCTAAGAAATTTGTATCTGTCTATTCAAGAATAATTTAAGCACGTTACTAAAATAACAATAATTGAATTTGTTAAACTATTTATGATTAATTTATTTGTTTAATATTTATACAGTTACAATTTATTTTGCCTTTTATTATGTATTTGTTTTTGAAGCGTATTTTGTTTAGTACAGTTGTAATAGATTTCTTTGATTTTTGTTTAACTGTTTTGTACAACTCAACTCCATTTGTATTGGCTAGCCCGAAAACAAATAAAGAGATTTATTTATTTTATTGAGATTTATTACAATTTGGCTCAAAATGTACACTAGTAATAGTGATATGAGACCACATCCCTACAATATATACAGAAAATAATGATAAAAGTCAAATTACATAAAATAAAAATAATGATAAATATAATAAATATATAAATATATATATATATATATATATATATTATAATATATATATATACATATATATATATACATATACAATAAAATAATAATAAATTAAAAAACAAATCAAAACAACAACCTATAATTGAGATAAATACAAAGTTGGCCAATAAATAAGCGTCATACAAACAAACAGAACTATATACAATATTTACTGCTAAGGGGACCCCAGACTAGGCTTTTCTCTCCACTTGTGGAGGAAAAAACGGAATCCAAGAGATCCCAGCGCCTCTCTCCCAACCGCATCACTGAGCCAGTGGAGGCTGAGTTAGGGCGCAATAGCCACAAACATACAGTACATGAGTGGAGGATCTGACCAGTATCGAAACTCCAGTATGAACGTTTACAGAACGTCGCGGGGCCATTGCCTTTTCAATCTTCGAGGAGGATTGTAGGGGTAGGTGGTGCTGGATAGGGATTGAACTAGAGGACTAGGATGATGAAGAAGGCTCTGATGGAATTTGGATGGTACCAGGTCTAAAATAAATGGAATATTAAGGTCGTGGTGTAAGGTACAGTTGGTAACATAATAAGGAGCATTAACTATTGTTAGGAGGACTTTGGATTGGAAGGATTGGATGCGTTTGATGTTAGAATATTTAGCTGTCCCCCACAGTTCAAGTCCGTAGGTCCATATAGGTTTCAGTACTGTCTTGTATATTAGTGATTTGTTGTCAACTGTATGATAAGATTTTCTGTTTAGTAGTCTGTATAACTAACAGTCTGTAAACTGGCCGAATCGGTGGTTGAGTTCTTTTCTTTTAAGTCTTGTATGTGAGTTATGCGTCAGTCTTTTGTTTAGTAAAAAGCCAAGATACCGGACTGTGTCTGAGGAAAGAATCGGTATGGAATTGAATTTAACTGTTGGGCAGGAAATAAAATCCTAGCCTAAACTTTCTGCTACATTTCTGCCGAAACAAAAACTACCTTTTTTCTGTCCAGAATTGTTACTTGTGATAGAATATGGATAACTTACGATAACAATAGGCGTTCTGGACAGTGATTCAAAAAAAGAAAAGAATACTAAAGTCTCCAAGGCCCCTAAATCATCAGAAAAAGATGATAGTTACATTACAGTTTACAGGAGAAACCATCATTGCCGAATCGTCTTGTAACCAAAATAATAAAATATCTCAGAAAATTGATATTAATCCCATGAAAAGGGACCAATATTTTTATATGACAATGTCCAGCAACATCCGCCCTACTCTCCGGTTATCTTGCCTTCGGATTATCATTATTTTATTCACCTGGATCACTATTTTTGTAAAAAATACCTTATTGGAAAAAGAAAACTACAATACGCAGTTTTAGAGTTTATAAATTTTAAAGATGGGAAATTCTATTGGGAAGGATTGGAAACACATTTGGAGAAATGCATTGGTGGTAGTGGAGACTATTTCGATTAAGTAAAATGGTTGTTAATTTAATATAGCTTTAGAATATGTCATATAATAGGTGACGTGTACCGAGAAAGGTTTAAATATGGGTGATAAGATTGTTTTGGGTATAAGTATGACGATGATCTGGTACTGCAAGGTGAATACATGGAAACCATGCAACTAAATACAAGTGTGTTAATAAAAACCGGTAAAGAAATAGGACTCGAATTAAATACCGATAAGACGAAGTATATGATTAGTAGCAGAAACGGTGGTGATCTTGGTGATATTAATACATCAGGGCATACTTTTGAACACGTAGAGAAATTCAAGTATTTAGGTTCAATGATAACAAGAAAACGTGAAATCTATGAAGAAATAGAGTCGCGGTTAAAGGTGAGAAATTCGTGTTATTATTCAGTTGCTAAATTACTTAGGTCGCGGCTTCTGCTTTAACAACTCATAGTTTAGAATTTATAAAACTATTATTTTCCGACGGTTCTTTACGGATGTGAAACGTGGTCGCTTACTTTGAAGGATGAACAACGGCTTAAGGTTTTCGAAAATAAGGTAGGCATCGCGGTGACTCAAATGGTTGAGTAAAGTTGTTGGGCTCGGTGAGGAACGGATTCCGAGAAAGTTGGTATTTACTGAACCGACTGGTAAGCATCCAAAGGTAGGCCGAAGCGTCGATGGGAGGATTCAGTTAAGGCTAATCTTGGGGGCTTGGGCTTGAACGGTGAACATTGGACGTGTCTGTGGAGGCGGATTTTGGTATCGGCATCGAACGTTTGGGTTCAGTAAGCCTATTATTATTAAAATGGTTGTAAATATTTTTTTTTCCATTTAAAACCAAAACCCTTCCCTTTTTTGCTGGATAAATCAATATTTTGAATAACAAGTAGTTTTAATAAGTTCCCAGTGAAAACGAAAATTTATATGGAACGGCCTAATTCATTTCTATACATTTTTATTATCTTGTTATATATAAATATTTTTTTAATTTAACTACTGCATCCGTTATCTGTGACATACTAAGTGAAGCAAACAGTACTCTCCCCCCTTCCTCTGTTCGAAAGTGTAAAGAATTACATTCTTAATAATAATAATAGGCTTAGCGAAACCGAAGGTTCGATGCCGATACAACCAAATTCCCCCTGCACAGACTCGAGCAATTTTCGCCGGTCAAGCCCAAGCCCCGGAGATCAGCCTTAAAGCAATCCTCCCATCGATGCTTCGGCCTACTTTTCGGACGCCTACCAGTCGGATCAGCGAAAACCAACTTTCTCGTAATCCGTTCCTTACTGTGCCCAATAACTTTACTCACCCAGATGCTATCAACTCAATTATATTGACAGGATGCAAGTTCCGCAATTCCTTGTTGCGCAACCTTCTAAACTCCAAAGTGGCCTCATCTCTCTTCGAACCAATATTTTAAATATTTTACGCAGTACCTTATTTTCGAAAACTTTAAGTCATTGTTCATCCTTTAAAGTAAGCGCCCACGTTTCACATCCGTAAAGAACCGTCGGAAGAATAATAGTTTTTTAAATTCTAACCTTTAAGTTTTTAGATAGAAGCCGAGAGCCAAGTAACTTAGAAACTGATTAATAACACGCATTTCCCACCTTTAACCGAGACTTTATTTCTACCTGGATTTCACTTTTTCTTGTTATCATTGAACCTAAATACTTGAATTTCTCTACGAGTTCAAAAGTATGCGCTGATATATCAATATCGCATAGATCGCCAACGTTTCTGCTACTAATCATATATTTCGTCTTATCGGTATTTAATTCGAGTCCTATTTCTTTACCGGTTTTTATTTAGTATCTAACGATCAGCAGGAAACAGTCCACCCATCGTTAATGATTTTAGGTTCACTATTTGCTAACGGAATCAAGGTTGAACCGTGAAGATGCAACCGCTTCAATATTTACCCCGTGACCTGTCAAAACATCCTTTCTACTACATCATACGCCCAACAAAGTTTCCACCAGGGTCGTTAAGGGTTCACTCTATTGAACTATCATGTTAAACAGTTCATAATTAAATCGGCAGGTATTTTTATAATTTAAACATTTGAGCAAATAAGGTATAGTTACTAATGATTATTAAACAATAAACTGACACTTTTTGCTTCTAAAATATTATCTTCTTCTTCTTTTGCTTCTCCCTGTAGTGCCGTATCATTGTAGGGGAGCGTTCAGACACCGGATCTAATCCTCTCTATTCCGAGCTAGGTTCCTGGCCTGGCGGAGATCTTTCCCTCTTCCTTTGCAAAGCCTTTCGACGTACTCCAGGTAGGACATCCTTGGTCCCCCCGAGGCCTTCTCCCTTCTGGCACGTAATCCATGATTTTTAGAGGATCTCTGTGATCCTCCATTCTAATAACGTGGCCGAACCACTTCAGCTGACGGGTTTGCAGAATTTCCTTTAACGGCGCAACATCCAGTTCCTGGCGTATCCGCTCATTCCTTACACGATCTCTTCTCGTCTTTCCCACTATTCTTCGCAGGAACTTCATTTCAGCAGCTGTGACTCTGGTCTCCTGTCGGTCCGTCAATATCCAGCTTTCAGCTCCATATAGTAGTATAGGCAAATATACTGACTTGAAGATATGGAGCTTAAATATTATCAAGCAAAAAAAAAAAAAAATAAAATAATACAATGAACGTATAAAAACATATGTATGTGATAAAGAACACATATATTATATAATATACAAAAATTTCCTTTCGCGGTGTTTGTGGTCGTACTCCTCCGAAACGGCTCTACCGATATTAATCTTCTTTTTTTTCGTATATTGCATGATATGATTTTATATTAAAAAAATTGTCCATTAATGAAAAAACAGTAAGCTGTGTAAATAGCAACCCAACTAAGTTGGGCAGCATCGCTTTTTCTTTTTCAATAAAATGTATCTCTCTTGGTAATTTTTTTGTTTTTTTTATCGATATTGTTTTTGTATTGGATTATTATTTTCAACCTTAAGGTCGAATTTTATGGTCACGTGGAACGTATGAACCATGCCAGGCTGACAGAATTTTCATCCACTTTCTAGGAATGACAGTCAAAGGGGTGTGGTTCACCGAGATGGAGAAGAATTTGCAGGAGGTGTCGATCACATGGACATATTCAAGATCGTGATCCTCTTAAAAAGAAACTTGAAGGACTCCGAAGTTTCCAGACAAAGCCCAAGTGAACAGGCAAGAGTTGGACCGGAGAGTGGAGACAGGAACATACAGAGCGGAGGAGACAATATTGGGCCAAAATAAAGCAGTAGTAGCATGGTCCCAAGTTGGTAACGAAAAAAATAAAAGTAACATGAGTTACAACAAATATTTTATATGACTGCTAGTTTTTTTTTAATTATGCCTTCCCATTTCGACTTCCGCCATAAGGGATCTGGCAGCCCAGTACCACTCCGATCTAGATGGGGTTTCACCTCTTATTTTTTGTAATCGGGGGCATACTTCTAGATGTGCTGCATCCATTTCACTATTTGCATGACAAAGGCGGCAAAGTGGAGACCCTACCACTCCGATCAGATGTAAGTGTTTTGCGAGGTAGTCATGGCCAGTAATCATTCGGAACTGTGCAACAGCATCTTTTCTCTTCAAATCTAATTGTATTCTTTCTTCTTCTATAAGGAGTTTGGCCCAGTGCCTGTTGATCGAACTGAGCCTTTGGGAGTCCGTTAGTAGAGCATGATATGCCCTCTTAACTTCATCCCTAGCTCTACGGTAGGAAATTCTATTGTCCAACTGTTCCGAAGCTGCACCTTCTTTTGCAAAAGAATATGACAGCTAGTGAAAGTTATATTTAACGATAATTTAAACAATGTGATATTTCCTTTCATATCGCCTGATGAAGGAACGTCCGTTAACAGCTATCAAGAGTGCTGCCTTCGAACATCAAGCAGACCTATAGCCCAGTAGAATTAGTCCAAGAAAGGGAGCTGGCCAGAAAAAGATGGGGTAAATTTAATTTTTAGGCACGATTGTTTATACATCTCCCCTCATTAAAAACCCAAGTTTTCACATTTTTCACCCTTGTGCGTTTTCCGCCATTTGGAAAAAGCACTATTTTCAGTTTTTTCCTTCTAAATCTCTTTCTGGACATTTTAGAGCCAACTTTGTCGTTAGCAATTTTAAAGAACAATAAATTGCCCTAAAATTATGGTGTATAACATATTGGAAAATTCGGAACACCTACTGAGATACGTGGGTGTCAATATTGGCCCAATTGTCAAAAAAACACAAAATGTCAGAAATGTCGGTGGTTTATTAAAGTTTATTAAAAACAATCGTGCCTAAAAATTAAATTTACCCCACCTTTTTCTAGCCTAAATCCTATTTCTACTGGGCTACTATGGGCAATGGCAGCCTGAAGAACTTCCTCTGGAGACCTAGAACCGTCTGGTTGGGGCAGGAAAGGCCAAAGCAAATAGGAATAAGCACCTGTGCCCCCGTACATTTGTTATAGAAAATTCATACAGTTGTAAATTTCCATAAATAAAAAAAAAAATTGATTTTTTTTCTTCTAATAGTTGGATGGTCCTTCAAAAACCTATCTATGCACCTATATACGTGTCTGTTACGGTCAGAATGTTTCGTCCACCAATCTGTCTCAATGCTTAGAGACGTCGATTGGAGAGACTTAATTTAAAAAAAAAAATTCTGCCGGATAGCATTGTGTGACCTAAAGTTGAATATGAGATATAAAATAAATAAATTAAATAAACAGTAAATAAAAGGTGAACAAAATGAATAAAAACTAAACTAAGGAACATTAAAAACAAAATATTTAATCTGTTTAGAAAACAAAAGGAAAAAAAAATTACAAAATAAAATGTATAAAGCTGTTAAAACTAATAAAAAAAAAAAACAAAAAAAAACTTACAACTAACACAATTAAAAAAAAGAAAATGGTACTTAAGAGTTCAATAGTCAAGACGTGATGGTTGGTATACGCGTACAGACCGCCGTCTGTTAGTGCGCCAAAGTATATCGTATAGAGCGAAGCAGAAAACAAAAATATCCACGAAGGAATTTTATAATGGAGACCGGAGGTACTCCTGGGTGTACTCGCATTGAGCGTCTAATAACAACTATTCGCTAAGGAATATGAAGAAGGGAGAAGAGGAGAGGTACTCCTGCCAGTGAGCGTCCAAAAACATCTGAAGAGAATGATAAGCCGGCGTATTGCTGATGGCGTAAACCAACTAATTCTCTTTGGATATAAACACACCGCCAGCTTTCTTTCCTCGAAACACAACACTCAAAAGCCAAACTATGAGACATTTTAAAATTAGAATTTATAATAAAAAGGACTGAAATGTATACATTATAAAAATATATTGTACTTAATTTTAAAGAATAGTGTTATTGAAATAGAATAGAATATAAATGTTTAATATAAAACAAAAATTATTTAAATTCAGTAATAAAAACCACTTTATACAAAATAGAACATATAATACATATGTATGTATTAATAATAAAATATATATGCATTCGGGCCCGAACACAGACATAGTTTAACATGTTCTACATTTTTAGAAAATAATATTAATTACTAAAAGCAAAAATAAATTATATTTAAATGCATCGATTTATACATTTCACGAAAATTATGGACATGCACTGTGTTGAAGTTAATTTTAATTGGTGTGTTAGAATTTTAAATAAGTTTCATACGCTCTTTATATATATATATATATATATATATATATATATATATATATATATATATATATATATATATATATATATATATATAAACTGCTGTGCAAAAATATTGCATCACTTCGATATTTTTTTTTCTCATAAAACATTACTTCAATGCTTTCTTTTCTGGCGATTTTATTTAATAAGACTTTTGTGAAGTATTTATAAAACAAATTTATAGCATTAAAAATTATCTGGGAAGGGATAAATAAAAACAAATAAATGAAAATGTCTCTTTATTGAAATAAGAAAAATAAAGAAAAAAATGTAAAAACATTTAAATGTGGTTAACAATCTTCTAACAATATCTTGCCAGCCCTCCCCTAGCACGGATAATCTCTCTGAGTCTCTCAGGCATCGAAGAATTAACGTTGACGATGACGGCCTGGTCAATATTCTCCCATTCCTCCTTGATAGCTGTCTCCACCTCATCCAGGATTGTCGGGAGGTTTTGCCGACCTCTGAGCCGCCTCCCTATCACATCCCAAATGTGCTCAATGGGATTGAGATCAGGGCTTCTTGGTGGGATCTCCAAAAGTGTGATTCCAACCTCCTGTAGGTATTGTCGGACAACATTCGCCGTATGGGGTGTTGCATTGTCTTGTAAAATAAGAAAGTTATCACCCACATATGGAGCAAAAGGGAACACGTGATCATCAATCACCTCTGTCATGTACCTGTGAGCAGTCAAAGCCCCTCTAGTTATCCTGTGGAGGTCCGTTCGTGCCTCGATGCTGATTCCGCCCCAAACCATTATTGACCCCCCTCCAAAACTTAATCTGTAGGACATGTTGTAAGCTGCGTATCTCTCTCCTCTCCTTCTCCACACTCTTTCTCTTCCATCAGGTGAGTGCAAAGCGAATCTGGACTCATCACAAAACAGAACTCGCCTCCAATCATCTTCTGTCCATTCGGCGTGTTGTCAAGCGAATGCCAGGCGGGAAACTCTGTGTGCTCTAGTAAGAAGAGACCCAGTTGCAGGTCTTCTAGACGATAAGTTGTTCTCCCTAAGACGCCTTCTAACTGTAGAACTCAAAATTTCAACATCCCTGAATTGGCTGATGAGTCCTCGTAGCTGATTTCCCGCAAAAGTACGATTTCTCAAGGCAGATAGCCGAAGAAATCAGTCTTCTTGAGCAGTAGTTATACTTGGCCTGCCTTCCCCGGGTCTTCTACCGTAGCTTCTGATCTCCCTAAGCCTACGAAGAACTCTTGAGACTGTGGATTGGTTTACTCTAAGTCGCTGAGAAATTTCACGCTGACTCTTTCCAGTTTCAGAAAACGTCACTATTCTGACAGTCTGTTTTAGCTAAGTGACTCTCGCGGTTCATAATTTGCAGAAAAAAGATTCTTTGAAGAAATCACAAGAAAAAAATTGAAGAAAAAAATTGAAAAGCTATTGTGAATAGGACAAAGGAAAATTGCATACTGGCTGATTTAGGAGTAATTATCTTCTCTTGGCTTACAGAGTAGAGTAAAGCCTTAATTCTCTACTTGTGACCTTTGGCATAGACAGTATTACCTTAAAGTATCAAGAGATCAAGTTTAGGAAAATGTAAATAAAGGAATACAATTTTTTTAATTTAATTTTATCCTGATGCAATATTTTTGCACAGCATTTATTATATAAATATATATATATATATATATATATATATATATATATATATATATATATATATATATATATATATATAAACTATGGTTTCCTTAATGCAACAGTAGGCTCAGCTGATGGATCTCAGCATTGGTGCCGATCTGCCTATCCTCAACGACTCATGATTTGTTAGCAGTCCTGTTATCCCCACATTACCAACAAAACTCTGAATAATAATTACAATATATATATTACATACTGTTATGTGGACAGTTTACCACTTCTTATTTTCTCTCTTCTCCCTCTCCAAGCCTCCTCTGCCATGGTAGCGACTGCTATGTACTCCTGCATGCTTGGCTAGTAAAACTCTCTATAAAAAGCTATCTATAAGTTGGGCCTTGGATTTCTTACACCTGTCACAACTAGTTTGCTTTAGTTCTATGGTTCTACTAGAGATGGCAGCACTTGAGTAATGGGTACAATCACTACACTAAACATTTCAAGACAGTGGTAGATCAGTCGAGATCTACAGATCATGGCTGTTCAAGATAAGGTCGTACGGCTACCTAAATCAACTTTTTCGAACTTTATTATGTATTAAATTAAGTTTTACATTATGTTTTTATTAAATGATATTTCAGAATCAACTAAGCAATCAACGCATCAACTAAGCAGGTTCAAACGTGCTCCTGAGTCGGGCATAACGATGCAAACAAAAAAAAATAATGTTTCGACCTTTTTATTTTTCATGCCATCTTTTAATTTGTTGAAACAACACTTTCCTTATTCCATTTTGAGCTATTGTCTATTGTTTGGTCCAGAAAACAAAATGGAAGCCAAAAAATGTAATATCTCATTTTTTATATTTTTTTAAGGTTAATTCTTACATTTAATTAAATGATGATTAGTTATTATGTTTTTTAAACCATGTAATTATGTTTTTATATTACAATATTCTGATAAACATTAATTAATATAATAAAATATTTAGCAAATCGAAAATACTGTCTCCAATTGATGTGGGCCAAGAGGTGGGGATGAATAATTGAAGAGGATTGGTGGGGATGAGATCAATATCTGGTTGCCATGGAAACTGCCTCGCAGACTGCTGGGTGCCCGATCTTTACAAGGCCATTCGCCCTTTTAAGTCCCTCTTTTGTTATGTTTTTATATCTTTTGTATATTTAATGTTAATTATTACCTTTGTTAAATTATGATGATCAAGAAGGATTGTTAGGAATAGACTTTGACGGTTATTTAAGACGAATAGTATCCTTTGGGATTAAAAAGCTGGAAAATTATTCCAAAGTGGGCACGAAAAACAGCATATAAATTGGAAAAAAAACACATAAATTTTTTGGGAGAGATATATGGAAGGATTCGAAAAGCTAAGCATAAAGTTTAGGACTTAATATGCATTCAGTCATCAAGCCAGAAAAAGACAAGATGGGATTACATCAACAATCCAAACGTGACATTAAATGTACATAAAACGCTTATTTGATTGTCGTCTGTTTCTGGTTAATGGATTTTGGGATTGTTGATATGAGTTTTTTTGTTTTCGGTCTACATTTATATTGCCTTAGTTTTTAAGATCTGAATGCAGAAACACTGAAATGTTTTTTCTGTAGACTTAAGTCCTTTGTTTTGGGACTGTTAGTTATTAAAACATGAGTATTGTAATGATATTACATGCGTATAAAATTACCAGGTATTTAAATTAATTGGAATGACCACACTTAAATTATTGGAGCAATTTATTATGAAATATTAAAAAAATATTCCTACGAAGAACAGCTTGACGAATAATAATAGCGTTGTCAGGGTAACCTGTGATGTAGTGGTCCCTTTTATGTCCAAGTGTTCAAACTCAACATATGGTCCTAGAATTTTTTTTTTAGAGTGAAAAAATGCTAGGTAAAATATATACTTAAAAAAATCCTATAATTATTTAAAAAAAAAAAAATTCATTCCAAATTTACCTGCCCATACAATTCCGCTTGTTCGTATCTTCACATCGACATATATTTCCGATAATCCTCCGAGGCGTCTGAAAAGACGGTGGCCTCGAGACCTGCTGAACAAATAAACATTGAAGTGCTACCGCTGGGTAGATTCTTCTCATGACTTTTTCAACCTAATTGTCTGTAAATAGCACATTTACTTATTGTACTATGTAAGTTGTACAGTTGTAAATTTCAATAAAAGAATAAAAAAAAATTATATATTTATAACCATATTAAACGATTAAATTATATTAAATACACATTCAGAAAAAAATCTTTTTTTTTTTTAATTTAAAAAAACTTCATACGACATTAAATATTGTTTGCTTATTTATTCAACGTCACTATGCTTTTTATACTACTGTGGTTCATTGGACGATGCTGCAGTGGGAGTCCTAAATTTGCCTATCCAGGTTTAATTAGAAAAGGAATCTTTAACGAGTACCTGAAATCGCACTGGCTCGGGACCACCTTTTTACGTCTCCTCCGAAGAACTTTTTACTACTCCCATTAAAAAATCCCAGGGCTACCTGCGGGTTTGAACCTGGGACCTTGAGACATTAAATATTATTTATAATAAAGGTTACCCACAGAAATTAAATTTTTAAAAAGTTAAAAAAATAAAATAAATAAAAAATACGGCGACATTTTTTTTGTTAAATTGTATCATCACAGATTTTCATATTTTACTTTCCCCTAATCTCGCCTATACGCTGATCACTGGTTTGAGGGTTGGACCATTTCGTTACAAATTTCACAGATAGCGCCACCGTATAGAAACGAAGGGATGAACGCTCGTAATTATTTTGAAAGAAATTTTAATTTTAATTCAGTATTGTTACGCAATACCGTATGAGCTTCTTATATGGTACAGTGAAATACTAAAATGTATTTTTAAATAAGGAAAGTTTATATATATTTAGATTATGTTTGAATGCTGTATATTAAGTGGGACAGAAATGTGATAAATACTGGTATTACTCCAATAGGAATTCTAATTCAGAACGTTACGAGGCCATTTTCTTTTTAGACGCCTCGGAGGATTATCAGGGATCGAAGAGATGACATGGAATCAGCAACATATAGAGGCTTAAGGTCATTATGGATGAGTTTATTTGTGACAAAGTAAGGATCGTTGATGGTTTTGGATTGTAAGGATTGGATACAAGAGGAATTCGATGGTTTAGAATTGGTAATATTAGAATTCTGATAGGTCTTGTAATAGTCATGTTGATGTGTCCTTTGTAGTTAAGAGGGTCGTTGGAACGTTTGTCTATAAAGTGTTGAAGTAGCCGAAAACGGCGAGCGGTTTCTTGTCGTTTTAGTCTTGTATGAGGATTCCATGTCAGACGTTTGTCAAGATGGAGTCCTAGGTATCGGATGTGTTCAACTAGAACTATTTGAATGTTATTAAAGGATACTGTAGGGCAGGATGTCATAGGTTTACGACAAAGGGTAAAGGTTATTTGATGGGATTTATTGGAATTTATTTTAATTCTCCAGTTCAAGGTCTCTGAGGTGGGGTTAAAGAGTTTGAGAGGCAATAGCTGGATTAGTATTGACTGAAATCTCTCAGGTGTCATCAGCATGGGTATAGAGGAAAGTTTTAGGATGGACTGAGATTTTAGCTGTATAGACTGCGTAAAGAATGGGTCCCAGCACACTGCCTTTAGGAACACCAGCAGACTGATGAAAAAAGGATGAATAGGAACTATTGTGGCTTATTTTGGATTACATCTTATGGATCTGTCAGAAAGGTAGGATTGAATAATGAGAAAGATTGTAGGAGGGAGGAATTTGCCGTGATTATACTACAGTCCTGGGTGCCATACTCGGTCAAAATATAATAAGTATATTAACAATAAATAAATAAATAATAATAAATCATCGTGATAATTAATTACTCAGCTATTTCTTCATTTAGGGCGATTAAATTTAAAAAAATTACTGTATGATTTTTCTTGATGTAGAAATGGCTTTTGAACAAAATAAGCACCAGAAAATCAACCTGAGGATAGCTGTTTATTTTAATTAGGTTTAGAATATTTAAGTCAGTTCAGAGAGAGAGAAAAAAAAAAGTTTCTCTTATTAGAAAAGAAATCTTATTTTGTGTTAGAAAATAATTATATTCATTATTGTATAATTATAAAATTTGAAACAAACACCAACCGTGATCAGACAAATGTATAATGTATATATGACTCATATTTTTTTTTTGTTTTAAAATATAATGAAAATAATGTCTTAACGTACTTCATTGAGCAGGTTGGGTTGCAATTGTCTATCCTTTAAGGATTCTTATGAGTTCTAAGGGGCAGACCCAGCCTATATAAAGTGGGTACCCAAATTAATTGGGGAAAAAACCTGGCGGCTGAGCGCGATTAAGGCCTAATCACCTCATTGCACTGCCGTTGGCCTTGAAACAGTACGAATCTCTAGATGTTATAGAGCCCAAGACCCTCTATGGGTTATAGTGGTACAGGTTTAGTTTAGTTTAGTTTATGTCTTAACGACCAAATTGATTTAAAACGTTAATAAAAGTATAAAAATTAAAAAAAAATAAATTTTCGTTTTTCAAAAGCAATTTTTGAAGATTATATCAGTGCTTTTTACGATTTTATGTTTATTTTTATGAAGAAAATTAAAGGTTATGTTCCAGAAAAGAAATATGACAATTGATTCTTAGAAAATTAGTTTTATTTCACAGCTCTAATTGACATTGCAGACAAGATTGTGCTACTTCTGCCTAACGACTAGCGTAGCTTCAGTCCTCCCAAGTTGACCACCTTAGGATTATTGTAAGCTCCCCAAGCGTTCTTGTTCTTGACTGGGCTCCATCCACTGTTCCAAGGCATGAAGTAAACGGTCTTCGGGTAATTGGAAACGATAGTCTTCACAAATCTATCGTAATCGAACTGTCCATTGGTCGAGCTAGGTCCGACTTCGGCGAGGGCGAAAGGCTTTCTGAGACGGGTCATCTCGTCATAGCCATTGATCCTTGTTGGATCGTCAGTGTAGGCGTCCAAGCCGACAATGTCGACGAAGTTATCGCCAGGGTAGTAGTCGGTTTTGTGGGATCTGCTATGATCGGGAGAGAAGACCCAAAGGAGGTTGTCCAGGCCCTTCTTCTGCATGAAGTAGAAGAGGTCCTGCCATAGGAGCTTGAAGAGACGCTGTCTCTCTCTGTTTTGGCTTTCGTCTTGAAGAGCGCCCCACCAGAACCAGTCTCCGTTCATCTCGTGGAGTGGGCGGTAGAGGACTGTTATCCGCGGTCTTTGTAGCCTTGAAGTCCTTTGGCGATCTTTTCCATTATGTTCCACCACCTGTTCCTTTGAGGAGTTCCCTCCCTGAGGATGGCGGCGTAATCGTGGTTGTATATTGCCTTTTTGTAGGCTCCTTCACCGTTAGCATTATTTCCCGCAAAAATAGGTTCGGCAGATGATGACTGACTGTGATGATACCGCCCTTCTTGGCATACTCGACCGCTTGCATGTTCATGCATTCGATGATATCGGCTTCCTTGTATTCAGCAGTGGTACTCCAACCGGGAGCACAGTCGATTCCGTAGACAGCGGGCGACTTCTTGGTCCATTGCTGAATCTGGTTGGCTTGCCACAGGGAGAAACCGTTCTCATCGCCTACGTTGGTGTAGCCACCGAAGGCACCAGACAGGACACGGCCTCCTAGTCTTTGAAGAGCTGACAATAGTTTCCTCGTGTTGGCGTTGGCTCTTGGATTGGCAGGTGACTGTGCGCTCTAGCAACGAAAATAATATTAATATAGTTTTTTTAATGCTATTTTTTGCCAAAATAATTCATTTAGGTACTTACCACCGCACATGGCAGAGGAGAGCACTAAATAGTAAAACCTTCAAGTGCATGTTCATAGCTCTGTCCTCTGAAAAAAAAAAAATCATAAATGTGTTACTTATAAAAAGCAAAATGATAAAAACTGAACTAAATATATTTTAATAATAATAAAACTTTATTCTGGGACTATGTCTCAGAATAAAGTTTTATTATTATTAAAATATATTTAGTTCAGTTTTTAAGAAACAGTATTTCCGTGAAAATCATCTATACAAAACAATAGAAGAGATGAAGTGATATTAACAAGACTCAGAATAGGACACTCACGACTAATGCACCAACATTTACTGACTAGAACACCAAGACTTTACTGTGAACAGTGTAAAGTACCAATCACTATAAAACACTTACTGACAGACTGCAGGCAACTGATAGGTGCCTACCTTCCATATCATTTAAATACTCTATTAAATGACAACAGTACACACATCCCCCATTTATTTGATCATTTAAAAATAAATAAATTATACGAATCCATCTAATGCCCCGAAGTATTCTGATTTTTATTTTATCATGAATAATTTATGCTTAATATTTTGATTTTTTCTTCCTGTTGTATTTTCATTGCAACTAAATAATGTTTATCACTCCATTAATTAGCCTTCTCCATATCCCTACCTACCTTTCATACATCTACCTCCTCAATCTATATTACTATGAACTGTTATTGGTAATATATTTGAAGTAGCAATATTTTACGTCGGCAAACATCACCTATGTTGTGGATTGCCTGTATCAATAAAATAAATAAATATGTCTCTTAAGAATAACAAAAATGTACAGTAGATATTAATATTTATGTCCGGCCGAGAAAATAATAAAATTAATTTTTATTTACAAATATGCAAAAAAAAAAATTAAACATACTAAGACTTATATAAATTTATGTACACAAAATATTTATAATAAACATACACAAAAAAAAAAAAAAAGGAAAGAAAGAAAATAAACCACCTCAAGGCTACTAGGGTTGAGAAAATTATAAAAAAAAAACAACTAATTATTCCTAATTATCTATTTGGGAAAGGTGGGATTTGAGAGAAGGGAAGAAGCATGGTGCATATGAGTAGGTAGGGAATTCCAGAGGGTTGTAGGAAAAGTATAAAAGGAGTGATCAAAAGATTTAGTTCTATGGGTGGGAATGTAAAGGTCGGAATCGCGGGCTCTTGTTTCAAGGGAGTGGACTGAGGATTTAAATTTGTAACGGTTGCACTGTCAAACACAACACGGAGGCTACAGGACAGTTTTTCAGGTCCCTCAGTGTTGCCAGGTGGAAAGTAATTTAATTATTAATATTAATTTTTTACCTGCAACACTGAGGTAACCAACCAATTACCTGCATTGTGTGCATCGCATGTACTGTGTTGTTTTGTGGTAGGATCTTTAAAAATTTTGTGTGTTTAAAAAAAAACATTTTTTTTTAAATTTAATTTATTCTAAAGAAGAAGCTTATTTTTTATTTCTTATATTTCATCATTTTAATTGTGTTTTTAATCGTTTTTTTTAATTTAATTAAAATAACTTTTTATTTCGAACTTTATTTTATTATTATCCAAAATCCATCAAAGTGGTGACCCGACGTCACAGGGACCTGAAAAACCGTCGTGTAGCCTCCGTGTTGTGTTTGACAGTGCAACCGTTACAAATTTAAGGATACTGTGAATGTATGGAGGGTGTTGGGAGTTGATGATAAGGTAAAGATATAATGTATATAATAACGAAGGCGAATAGAACATTTTTCAACTCATTAAAATGTTGTAAGAAATTGTGTTGAAAATCTCATTAATGCGAGGAGAAACATGACCTCTAGAAAAGAAATACACCTAATGAATACCAAATATAGAAACAACTGAACTGAATCGGCCTTCAACCTTACCATAGCTTACGATCCGATATAACAATCTCCCATTCTAAAGAAATCGACATTGAAATTTCCTTTAGTTGATATGATATTTTTTTTTCTTTTCCTCAGCCATAGCAGTGCATGAATGACTAGGCTAACTAGTATGAAATATATATGGGAGAGTATTGTGATTCTGAAAAATTTAGCAACCGGGTTATGCACGGAAATACTTTTTTTAACTGGGCTCTAATTCTACAGCAATTTAGGGAATCTCTGACAAGTATTTATAGATCAAAATTTATACAAAGGGCTGTAGTCCCAGAAAAAAATGTTTGTATATAAAAACTTGGATTATGATTATGGGACGCAATATCTGTTTGATACCGAATTAAGTTTTAATGGGGTAAAATGGATATTTAAAGTTAGATGTGAATTGGTATATCTGAACTATAATAGATTTTGGTCAAATAACAATGTGATATGCTTGCTTTGTAATAGAAAAGAAGTAGAAAATACCTTTCATTTCCTGGCTACATTTTGTGTGAAATCAGGATAAGATGTTTCGGAAAGAATTATTTAAACAACGATGAAGTAATAAACTATCTTAATGGACAGAACTGGATGGCTATATATAAATATTGTAAAATAGCATGGCCCTACAGATATAAACTTATAAAAAAATTTAACTAAATTTAAAACTTGTAATATATAATATATATATATATATATATATATATATATATATATATATATATATATATATATATATGTACTTAATATATACGTAATTGTTTTGTTATTTAGTGCCTGATTATGAAATAGTAGAATCAGTGAGTGAGATTGTTTTACTGTTATTTCGTATTGTATTGTATATGCCTATATAGCTACTGTTGTATAAATTGTAAAATTGAACAGGTCGGCTCCGGACTAGACGGTTTAAAAGACCATTGTTCTATTAATGTTTTTTTGTATGTTAAATTTTAGTTGTAATATCCTGAAATAAAAAATAAAAAAACAGTTATCTATCTAAATCTTTTTTTTTTTTTCAAGTTCCTATCGGTCTAATAAGTCAGTCTTATGTTATAGATGTAGTAACTTTTTCGATCGATAATAATTCAACAGAGGGTTTGTAGTTGTATGAAAAATCATGATCGGCTCATGTGAAATTATTTTATTTTTCTGCTATGATAAATACATTTTAATCAATAAATATCTATCCTATTAAACTTAACTATTTTAGCTGGCATAGGAATTTAATGTTTACAAGTCTTATTATATAACTATTCATCTGTCCACTAGCCCACTGAGAACTTTATAATTTTAAAACAATATGTCGTTTTTCTATTCACCTAAAAAACTACGAATACGTTATTTTAAACACGGTTATCTGGATTTGATGTAGAAACTAATACTCACCTTAGAGCTGTTGGACACTGATTATAGAATTGCACTCCGTGCTTTAAATAGTAGTCGTACGAATGACAGGCCACCTGTGTGTGCTCATGTATTATTCACGAGCTTAATTTTAACTACCTATCACGAATGGCTTAATGCGTGTCATTACAACGTTTTCAAATCAGTTGGATAAATAAAAAAAAAATGCTTGTTATTACAAATTGATTTATTATTTCCAAATAGCTATATTAAAGTATAACTTTAGAGGTAGATATAAGGGCTGATACATTACTTATATTTTTTATTCGTTCATCATATCGACGTTTCGGGATCTCACTCACATCATCAGCACTCCACAAGTAAATATCTACAATTCCAAATTCATCAAAAACAACTCTAGTGAAGTGAATTATCAAAATATTAACAATTTTTATTGAGAAAATTTTACAATCTGTCCCAATTTGGACATTAATAGTATTGCTGAATGATATCAAACATACTACATTCATACAATATTTACACAACATAAAATTACAATAAAATATATACACAATAATGAATCAATAATAGCTAAAAAAATATTATGAATGGATCAAAATATTAAAAAAAAAAAATCTGGTGCGTGTAACACACGACTTTCACTTACCTCCGTTGTTAAAATCAATATAAATTTTTTTACATACATTGAAAGATACAAATAAATTGTTAAAGAATTAATTATTTTGAATTTAAATAGCCAGTTTGGATTTCGCTCATTCCACTCAACCATCCAACAATGTCATCGAGTGGTGGATGTTGTCCCATCAGCACTAGAGTGCGGATTGTACTGCACGGGAGCCTTTCTCGACATAGAACAGGCCTTTGACCGAGTCTGGCACCAGGACTGCTTTACAAACTCCGTAAATTCCTCCCTCCTACATACTACCTCATCATCCAGTCCTATCTCTCTGGAAGATCTTTCAATATAAACCACAATAGTTCTTATTCATCACTATTTACTCAGTCTGCTGGCGTTCCTCAAGACAGCATCCTAGGATCCTTTCTTTACAAAGTCTATACAGCTGATATCCCAACCCATCCTAACACCTTCCTTTCTACCTATGCTGATGACACTTGTGTGTTATCAGTCAATAATGATCCTACTATTGCCTCTCAAACTCTTCAATCCCACATCAGAGACCTTGAGTGTCAGAATCGGAGAATCAAAATAAATTCCAACGAATCCCACCAAATTACCTTTACCCTTCGTCGTAAACCTATGACATCCTGCCCTACAGTGTCCTTTAATAATATTCCGCTAGTCTCGGTTGAACATATTCGCTATCTAGGACTCCTACTTGACAAACGACTAACTTGGAATCCGCACACAACACTGAAACGACTAGAAACTGCCCAACGCTTTCGCTTACTTCAACACTGGACAGACGTTCTAACCTTCCACTTAACTACAAAAGGCTCATCTATATTATTATCATAAGACCTGAGTAGGTCTGGACGTACGGAGTTGAGTTTTGGGGCTCTACTAAACCATCAAATTCTTCCCGTATTCAATCCCTACAATCCAAAATCCTTCGAAAAATCCTCAATGCTCCTTACTTTGTCACTAACAAATTCATCCATAAAGACCTTAATGTCCCATATGTTGCTGATTTGTCCCGTGCGAGGTATCATTCCTTCCATGACAAACTCCACTTCCACTCCACAAACTCTCTAGCTTCAATCCTTGCTTCCTCTTCCATTCCTGACAATCCTCCGATGCGTCTGAAAAGAAGATGGCCTCGAGACCTTCTAGTGTAGATTACCTAGTGGAGTGTTGCCAATGGGCATATTCTCTTCATGTATTTTCATGTATATTATCTATATAATAAGCCAATTTACTTGATGTATATACTAATACAGAAGTAAATTTCAATAAATTAATAAAAAAAAAAAAAAAAGAATTTCAATAGAAACATGTGCTTTATTAAATAATCTATTATATTTTTATCTATAACAATCAGTTTTATTGGCTTTTCGCCACTTTCCAATAATCTTTACAATTCAATGTATTAGATAATATTTTTTCTAAAATCTTTAGCTTTCCAACGGTAAATTACACACGTATGTTACCATTCTTGTGTTCAAAAACACAAAAAATTGTATAAAAAAATATGTTTGCACTTATCTCCTTTAGTTTTTATCAAATTCGGTCAACTTGCATATTTACGCGTTATTTATCAATGGTAATAAAATTATGTTAAAAATTTTTTGAAATCTATAAAATTGAAGGTACTTTGAGGGAAGACAATTTAAAATATCGGCATTTAAGCCCCGACAGACTATTTTAATCAGAATGAAACTTACATGATATAAAACCCATTAAATTTTACATTGATATAGCAAGTTTAATCGAAATCATTAAAGCTGTTTTTGAGAAATTAGTAAAAAGGTGCAAAATGCATGGTATAATGTGGCTCTTCGGGTTAGCTGATTTTAATGAAAAAGTTGTAACATCTCGGGATTATAGTTGTCCTAAATTTGAAATTTCATTTTCATAGCACTTGTAGTTTTCGCCCGGGACACACACACACAGACCTTTTTGCAAGACTTGGTTATTTGGACTGTAAACGTTTATTTCTGTTGAAAACTGGAATTCAAAAATTTTCACGATCGCAATCCTTTTCCTTACTATATATTTCATATATAGGTGAGTGAAAGTAACAATCATTATAAGCTGGGTGTCCCTTTTTACAAAATTTAACTTATTGCACACACATTTTAAATTAATAAGATGTATTTAAAAAAATAAAATAAAATAAATAAAATAAAAAAAAAATAAAAAAAAAAATAAAAAAAATAAAAAAAAGGGGAGCGGCGTGGTCTAGTGGATAGAGCGCAAGTCTGCTGTGCTCCGGGTCCTAGGTTCGAATCCCGGCTGTGGCGGAATATTATTTATTCTGTTAATTCAGTCGGTGGGCGACCCTAGGGTATGGAGACCCTCCTGGGGCAGACCCAGCCTCTATAAAGTGGGTACCCGAATTAATTGGGGAAAAACCTGGCGGCTGAGCGCGCCTTAAGGCCTAATCGCCTCATTGCACTGCCGTTGGTCTTGAAACAGTACGAATCTCTATCTCCCAAGACCCTTAATGGGTTGTAGTGGTACAGGTTTTTTTTTTTATTAAAAAAAAAATCAATTAATAACGTTACATAGTAAAGTTAAGATAATAAATATTTTGTTAGGTTCCTTTAATTAAAATGATCCATTTTCATTCAACTCTTTTAATTTCTTATTTTCTTTTCCCTACGTTTCGGCTCTTTGCCATTGTCAAGGGATCTTTTAATATTCCATCATGCACTCATATAAATATATATATTGTCACAATTTAAAAAAACAAGTATAAAACTATTATAGGCTGACCAGCCCTATCCTGGTTGTTATCAAGATGTTGCACCTTTCTCGTACCAGATATTCAATACGTACCACATTCAATTCCAAACTCCCAACCCACATAAACTTTCTTTTTTGCAACCTATCAACCTCACATATTTCTGAAAACAAGATGGCCTCGGGACCTACTAACTTAAATAGACATCGAAGTTCTACCACTGGGTAGTTTCTTCACAAGCCTTTTCACGCCCTTTATTGTTTTTAAACAGTTTTACTTGTTGTATTTATTTTTTATACAGTTGTAAAATTCAATAAAATATAAATTAAAAAAAATTCATTGGAGGTTATTTTTTTTTTTGGTCGATTACAAAGGTACATGATTTAAAATAATAAACCAAAATCATTTATACTAGACTTCTCTACTATTTCTAAAATATTTTTGAATTTCCAATATCTTCAATAATAACCGAGTGTTGGGAGAATCATATATAGCATTTCCAAGTCAATTGTAACCTTTTCCAAGTCAAATGTAACTTTTTCCAAGTCAAATGTAACCTTTTCCAAGTCAAATGTAACCCTTTCCATTTCAAATGTCACCTTTTCCAAGTCAAATGTCACCTTTTCCATTTCAAATGTTACCTTTTCCAAGTCAAATGTCACCTTTTTCTTCACTTCTAGCCTTAAATATTCCGTTTTATTTATTTATTTATTGAAAAATAATTAGTTTAATTAACATTATGACTTTTTTAATAATTTTGGCATATAATAAATGATATTTTTTTTGGGTCTCTTAGATATTTGATATCAAGTTCTGTTTTTTACTAGCTAATATTTAAAAAAATTAATTATCGTCTATTTAGTTTTAAGATAGTTGTTGATTTTGATTTTTTAGAGAGGAGGGGTAGTTTTTTGGAATAATTAATGTGTTTTCGGGTATTATAATTAAATTTTTCGAGCTGTATTTTTGATCGCTCGCGTGCATTTTAACTCGCATTAAATTTTAATGTTTTTTATTGATATAGGGATTAATTAATGTGCTTTCGGGTGGTTATGATTACGTTTTTCGAGCTGTATTTTTTATCGCTCATGCGTATTTCAACTCGCATTAAATTTTAATGTTTTTTATTGATATAGGGATTAATTAATGTGCTTTCGGGTGGTTATGATTACGTTTTTTGAGCTGTATCTTTTATCGGTCATGCGTATTTCAACTCATATTTACTTTTAATATTTTTTATTGATATAGGGATTACTTAATGTTCTTTCGGGTGGTTATGATTAAGTTTTTCGAGCTGTATTTTTTATCGCTCTCGCTTATTTTAACTAAAATTTATTTTTTATGTTTCATATTGATATAGGTTTTGAAAATTGTGTTTTCGGGTCCTATAATTATGTTTTTTTAGTTTTATTTATTTATCGCTCCCGCGCATTTAACTCGAATTTACTTTTAATGTTTTTTATTTATATAGGGATTAATTATTTTGCTTTCGGGTGGTTATCATAATGTTTTTCGAGCTGTATTTTTTATCGCTCATGCTTATTTCAACTCGCATTTACTTTTAATGTTTTTTATTGATATAGGGATTACTTAATGTTCTTTCGGGTGGTTATGATTAAGTTTTTCGAGCTGTATTTTTTATCGCTCTCGCTTATTTTAACTAAAATTTATTTTTTATGTTTTATATTGATATAGGTGTTGAAAATTGTGTTTCGGGTCCTATAATTATGTTTTTTTAGTTTTATTTACTTATCGCTCCCGCGCATTTTAACTCGAATTTACTTTTAATGTTTTTTATTGATATAGGGATTAATTAATGTGCTTTCGGGTGGTTATGATTACGTTTTTGAGCTGTATCTTTTATCGGTCATGCGTATTTCAACTCATATTTACTTTTAATATTTTTTATTGATATAGGGATTACTTAATGTTCTTTCGGGTGGTTATGATTAAGTTTTTCGAGCTGTATTTTTTATCGCTCTCGCTTATTTTAACTAAAATTTATTTTTTATGTTTCATATTGATATAGGTTTTGAAAATTGTGTTTTCGGGTCCTATAATTATGTTTTTTTAGTTTTATTTATTTATCGCTCCCGCGCATTTAACTCGAATTTACTTTTAATGTTTTTTATTTATATAGGGATTAATTATTTTGCTTTCGGGTGGTTATCATAATGTTTTTCGAGCTGTATTTTTTATCGCTCATGCTTATTTCAACTCGCATTTACTTTTAATGTTTTTTATTGATATAGGGATTACTTAATGTTCTTTCGGGTGGTTATGATTAAGTTTTTCGAGCTGTATTTTTTATCGCTCTCGCTTATTTTAACTAAAATTTATTTTTTATGTTTTATATTGATATAGGTGTTGAAAATTGTGTTTCGGGTCCTATAATTATGTTTTTTTAGTTTTATTTACTTATCGCTCCCGCGCATTTTAACTCGAATTTACTTTTAATGTTTTTTATTTATATAGAGATAATTAATGTGCTTCTGGGTGGTTATGATTACGTTTTTGAGCTGTATCTTTTATCGCTTATGCGTATTTCAATTCGGATTTACTTTTGATATTTTTTATTGTTATAGACGTTTGTAATTATTTTTTCGGGTCTTGTGATTACGTTGTTTAAGCTGTTTTTATTGTCGCTTGCTCTCATTTAAACTTGCATTTGCAGTGGTCTTTCTTTGTTTTTGTTTTAGGGGATTCTCATAACGTGTTTTGAACTTTATTCTTTTATGCGCTTGGGAATTTCTACAAACCGTAGGTATTATGTTATAATATGATGTAAAAATTATTTATTGTTTTTTTGCAGGATCTGATTACATTTTTGATTTGGACGTTACATCGCGATTGCGCATTCTTCTAGATCACTTTTCATTTAAGTTAAAATGTGCACTAGCTATAAATAAATGTCATAAACTCTATTAGTATTCCCGAAAACACTATAAACGATCCCTCTATCGAATATTTATGAAATAGAAACAGTAACTTAAAATGAATAAAAGCGATAACAAATTTGGTTCAAATAATGTTATCAGAACACCCGAAAATAGAATAAACGATTCCTCAATTAAATTATCAAATAATTGTAAGACCAAGTTAGGAAGCGGATCCTTTACAAAAGATTTAGTTGAAAAAATTACTCAGGACGCTAGAAAAGGAACTACAACTAATCCTTTAATAAAATAATAATAATAAAAAAAATAAAATAAATAAAACCTAAACGATGTATATTCCAGCAACGTTATAATGAGAACCAAAAACAAAACAATCAATCCCAATATCAATAAAAAAATATCAAAAATAATCAAAAACATACAGCTCGAAAAACGTAATCATAACCACTCGAAAGAACATTAAGTAATCCCTATATCAATAAAAAATATTAGAAGTAAATGTGAGATGAAATACGCATGAGCGATAAAAAATACAGCTCAAAAAACGTAATCATAACCACCCGAAAGCACATTAATTAATCCCTATATCAATAAAACACATAAAAAGTAAATTTTAGTTAAAATAAGCGCGAGCGAAAAAAATGCAGCTAGAAAAACGTAATCATAACCACCCGAAAGCAAAATAATTAATCCCTATATCAATAAAAAACATTAAAAGTAAATGCGAGTTGAAATACGCATGAGCGATAAAAAAATACAGCTCGAAAAACGTAATCATAACCACCCGAAAGCACATTAATTAATCCCTATATCAATAAAAAACATTAAAATTTAATGCGAGTTGAAATAAGCGAGAGCGATAAAAAATACAGCTCGAAAAACTTAATCATAACCACCCGAAAGAACATTAAGTAATCCTATATAATAAAACATTAAAAATGCATTGAAATCGCACGATAAAATACACTCGAAACTTAATAACCACCGAAAAACATAATAATCCCTAATAAAAAAAAACATAAAGTAAATCGAGTTAAATACGCGAGAGCGATAAATAAATAAAGCTAAAAAACATTAATTATACCACCCGAAAGCAAATTCAATAACCTATATAAATAAAACATTAAAAATAAATTTAGTTAAAATAGCGAGAGCGATAAAAAATACAAGCTCGAAAAAACTTAATCATAACCACCCGAAAGAACAATTAATAATCCCTATATCAATAAAAAATATAAAATAAATATAGTTAAATACGCATGACGATAAAAATACAGCTCAAAAACGTAATCATAACCACCCGAAAGAACATTAATTAATCCCTATATCAATAAAAAACATTAAAAGTAATTCGAGTTGAAATACGCATGACGATAAAAATACAGCTCAAAAACGTAATCATAACCACCCGAAAGCACATTAATTAATCCCTATATCAATAAAAAACATTAAAATTTAATGCGAGTTAAAATGCACGCGAGCGATTAAAAATACAGCTCGAAAAATTAATTATAAACCCGAAAACACATTAATTATTCCAAAAAAACTACCCCTCTCTAAAAAATCAAAAATCAACACACTTAAAATAAATAGTCGAAATTAATTTTTTTAAAATATTACTAGTAAAAAACAAACTTGATAATCAAATAACTAAGAACCTAAAAAAAATAATCATTTATTATAATCCAAATGTATTAAAAAAGTCATAATTGATATAAATATAAACAAATATATTTTAATAAATATATAAAAAAGGAAAATTTAAGTAAAGTGAATGAACAAGGTGACATTAGACTTGAAAAGGTTAACATTTGAAATGGAAAAGGTGACATTTGACTTGGAAAAAGGTGACATTTGAAATTGGAAAGGGTTACATTTGACTTGGAAAAGGTTACATTTGACTTGGAAAAAGTTACATTTGACTTGGAAAAGGTTACAATTGACTTGGAAATGCTATATAATAGGGGTACTCACTACGTTTGCTATAGCATGCTATTTGTGTTATTTTGCTGAACCCGTCGAGTTTCTACAGTTATTTCCTGTATAAAATTGATGGGTTTAGCACAATAGCACAAATAGCATGCTATTGCAAACGTAGTGAGTACCCCTATTATAATTTATGGCTTCAATATTTTTTTTATTGCGCTTTTCTGATTCTAAAACTCTTTACTCTATATTTCTCTAACTGAGTTATTGGTAAAATTTTAATTTTTTTGTTTTCCTTTTTTTTAAGCATTTGCGGTTTCTTGGTTAACAAACCCCATTAAAAAAAATTCTCTATATTAAAAAACAATTGAGCTATTGTATCAAATCATTTTTATTTGGCCGGTATTTTAAAATTAACCGGGCGATATCAACGTCTAGATGTCTGGATCGTCGTTGGATGTCCTGGTATTTTTGTGCCAAATTCAAGAAAATTGGTCCAGTAGTTTCTGAGAATAGTTTCTAGATTCTCCACTTACGTGCTGTATGCTTGAGGATTGTACTATAGGTATGAGTGATTTTTGTATATATTTTTATTGATTTTGTTTTGTATAATATTGTTATTGATTTTTTTATTTGTATAATATTTTTATTGATTTTGTTTTGTATACTAAGTATTTGTATTGATTTTGTTTTGTATATATGTATATTGTATTATTAATATATACATTTATTGTTTTGTATATATCGTGTAAATGTAGTATGGATGTTGTTCTTTATCACTATTAATAATGTCCTAATTAGACTGATTGTAATATTAGTTAATAAAGAACTGTTCTCTCTCAAAAATAGTGGATACAATTAGTTGACTGTTAACCCATTAGTCCGGGTGGCAGTCAGTGAATGAAACAACCGAGTAGTTTCAACCATTTTTTTTCTGCCAACGTTTCGACCCCCATTGTGGGTCATCATCAAGGCGTACCATGGGTGAAAGGAAACTGGAAACTCCTTTCGCCCACCGTACGCCCTGATGATGACCCACAATGGGGGTCGAAACGTTGGCAGAAAAAAAATGGTTGAAACTACTCAATTGTTTCATTCACTGACCGCCACCTGGACTGACTCCTTCTAGGATATTTTTTTTATTCGTTTTTCGGGTTCTACGTATCTTGAAACTTTTGTGAGAATAGGGTAATTTTTTCATGCCATGCACCATCAGTAGATACAGCTGCCAGGAGTAACATTCTCATCATCGTTTTGTTTTAGAAGAACAGCCTGTCAGATCTGGATGATCTTAGCTAAATCGAATAAACACAGTACTTTAGTTGTAACTTGTCCCCTTAATAAGGACAACAAAGGACACTGGATTGAATCAGATATTCTCTTAAATTTTGTTTACGCAAGAAGTGTTAGGCAAGGATGATGTTTAGCTTGCCTGTCTGCTGTTTAGCTTAGTCTTTAAAAAAGAAATACAACTAGAGGATACCGACAAACAAAACTATATTTAATGAGTCAATTCAAGGACTTGGCTTTGCAGTAGACCTGGACGTCGTCCAAGATCCTTCTCGACGATCGAAAATTAGTGAGAATAACAGCTAACAGCAAAAAAGTAGGTCGTTTTGAGAACGCCTGTGGCAGATACAGTGAGGCAGAAACCATTATTACTGAGGGGCTCATCCAACGTTCACCAGTTTATATATCTTGGGTCTAAAGAAAAATCTAGAGGAATTAAGGAAATAGCTCCAAGAAGCACCTTGATAGCGCACTATAAGTTGTATTGGTCTCTCATAAGGCCTGCCCTAATATACGGCCCAGAGTCTTGCTCCATTATTTTAAATTTAACTTAAATGAAATAAGAATAGAAACATTTCATTGGCTTAATATATATCGTAGCCACTTAGTGTTAGTTGGGATTAGTTTTTTATAAATATAATAAAATAAATAATTAAGTAAATAAGTGCAGTTAAGAAGACAAATACAAAAGTATTTTTATATAATAAAAATCATAAATATTATTATTATTTAAAATATTTTCATATTTTAAATATTTCTATATTTTAAATATATTTTCATATAGTAAATGTCATAAATGAATAAAAGTATATGTATAGCAAAATAGAATAAGTAGAGGAATATACATAAATTCGTATTTATATAAAGGGTCTAGCCGGATAAGTATGTGAAATCTACCCTCGCTTGTATTAGAACCAAATTTATACCATTGAGAAACAACCTTACGCAAATTTTTAGCCCTTGGATCCAAACGGAAGGGAAGTTATGGTGGGGGAAGGAAAAAACCAAAAAAATTGTTTTCTCCTGAACAGCTCAACCGATTTTCACGAAAAAAATATATGTTATAGATTTTACAAACAGGTTTCAAAAAATATTATTAAAAATTTTTTTTTCACAAAAATGCTGGTCAAAAAAAATTTTTGAATTTAAAAAAAACTATTTTCTTGTTATGATGGGTTGGTACACCTCTAATCTTTCGCTACTTTATTTCATTGGAGGGTCCTACATAACATATATTTTTTTCAATTTCATCGCAAGTGTACCCCATACTGAAAAATAAAAAAAAACAATTTTTTATCCTAAACGGATCAACCGAATTTCACGAAAAAAATATATGTTAATGGTTTTCTAAAAGAGTTTCAAAAAAACTTTTTTTTTTAATTTTTATTTCGAAACGGCGAGTCAAAATTTTTATTTTTAATTTAAATTTTTTTTTTTTTTTTTTTTTTTTTTTTTTTTTTTTAGTTCTGCGCATGCGCGTGAGTATAGCAGTCATATTTCAAGTCGGCTCTCGGATTTCTTGCTTTTACAGTTGGATTTCACTTCAGCACAGTCTTGAAAACATCATCAGACTTCAGGATAACAACAACAGTTATTATTGGAGCAAACAGCGGTAAGTTGTGATATAATTTACAGTGTAAAGTGAATGCTGAGTCACCTCTTCATATCAGCTGATTGCCAATAGCCCGGCAAGGCTGGTCTTGCTTAACTTTTTTTAAGTTATTGTTTTTTTCCCACATCTGGTTATTATTTAATTACTTTCTATACATGAAATGCGATATTATCATCAAGTAATGTCCTCCAAAGCTTCAACTAAAAGATCTAGATCTAGTGGTTCAATCCCGTCACCTACAAAACAAAGACCCCGCCGTGATACTAATAAAAGATTAAATCTACAAGCAACCCCTTCCGGTACTAATTCAGAATCTGAACCACAACCTGGCACATCGTCACAAGGGATGACTGACGAATCGCCGTTTTTCACCCCAAATCCTTTTCAGATTTTACATAATGAAAAAGAAAACATGGAATCTACTCCTATACCTAGTGAACCACGGCCTCCTCCAATATTTGTCAAAAATATTAGAAATTTCCAGTTGTTGTGTGCGCAATTGAACAAAATTACCGAATCTACCAGCTACTACTGTATGAGTAGAATCAATGATACCAAAATATCTCCTACTACTGCCGAGACATATAGAAAAATAGTGAAATACCTAACTGAAACCAAAGCAGATTTCCATACCTATCAGCTACGCCAAGAGAGAGCTTTAAGGGTTGTAATCAGAAACTTACACCCCTCGACACCAGTTGAAGCTATTAAAGAAGAACTAACGGAGATGGGCTATAAAGTGCGGCAAGTCACTAACGTCCTAAAGGATAAAATTCCTCTACCTCTCTTTTTTGTGGATTTGGAACCAGCTGAAGGAGTTGAAAAAATATATGACCTCAATAGATTGTACTATTCCAGTGTAAGAGTTGAAAAACCTTACACAAAGAGAGAGATAATTCAGTGCCATAATTGTCAAGCATATGGTCATACTAAAAGTTATTGTCATCACATACCTCGATGCGTGAAATGCGGTGAACAGCACAAGTCTGTGGAGTGTACAAAACCAAAATCAACACCAGCTGTATGTGCTCATTGCCTGAAGGACCACCCGGCCAACTATAAAGGATGCCAAATCTATAAGGAGCTGAGGACCAGGTTTCAAAAACCTCAAGTACTGGATGAAACAGCAAGACAAGTAAGACACAGAAGAGAACCCTCAAAACTTATTGATGCCAATGTATCATTTGCCCACCTACTTGGAGGTGGGAATCAAAGTACTGAAGCCGTGGCCCTGCCGGAACTACAGAATGTACCTCAATCCATTCCACCATTGCCTAAGAATCCTAATCCACCACAAATCTCTCATATTCCTCCTCCTTCAAACGCCACAGACCTTACCAGTTTGATGACATCCTTTATTTCCGAAATTAAATCCCTTGTTATGCCCCTAATATCACTCCTTACGAATCTCGTAACAAATCTCATTCCTGCCTTAAAAAAACCATAAATGACCTCACCTAATTCCTTATCCATTCTCCTTTGGAATGCGAATGGTGTTAGAACTCACACTGACGAACTTACAGCCGTACTGCAGGACAAAAACATTGATGTTGCACTCATTACTGAAACTAGACTAACCACTAAACAGTACTTTAAAATACCAGGATACACGACATACCGGACAGACCATCCAGACGGCAAAGCCCATGCCGGTACTGCTGTCATAGTCCGCCGATCTCTCACCCATCACTTACACCCAATTTCCGCCCACGATTACCTACAAGCAACTTCCATCGTTATCAAAACCTTTTCCTTTCCGCTTATCATCGCATCAGCATACTGCCCTCCTAAACATCCCATTTCCTCTGCCCAATTTGGATCCTTCCTCAACTCCTTGGGTAATCACTTCATTTTGGGTGCAGACTTAAATGCTAAGAACCAACAGTGGGGTTCTAGAACCACCAATTCTCGTGGACGGACATTGCAGTCTGCACTCAACTCCCGACGCTTTCATCTCCTACCTCCCGATTCTCCTACCTACTGGCCAACAGATCCTAACCGTAATCCTGACATCCTCGACTTCTTCATCCACAGCGGATTAGGCTCTCTGAATTTTTCCATAGCTCGCCTTGATGAACTATCCTCTGATCATAGTCCATTGATTCTAAATGTATCCATAACACCTATTCCTAAACCTATCCCACCGTCATTCATTAGGGGCCCTGTCAACTGGAACCTCTTCCGCGAAATTCTCACTAATGATATTGACCTCAGAGTGATTCTCAAAACCCCAAATGACCTTGACGACGCCGTATATTCCTTTACAACCGCTATTCAACAAGCCGCCTGGACTGCCTCCTCTCCCAAACAATCCCAAATAATTCCTTACAAAAGCCATTTACCACAACACCTGACAGACCTCATCAACAGCAAACGTCGAGCTAGAACATTATGGCAACGCACCCGCCACCCAGAAGATCGCCGCTCCTATAATTTTTTTTGTAGAAAATTAAAGCGGGAGTTGGCGATCTTCCGTTCCCAATCCTACAATACCTACCTCTCCTCTCTCTCGACTCGTGACAATTCCCTGTGGAATGTCACGAAGAGAATCCTAAAATCCCACACCATTTCCCATCCTCTCCGGCGCTGTGATGGTTCCTGGGCTGCTTCTGACAAGCATAAGGCCGAGGAATTCGCACAGCACCTTTCCAAAGTTTTTACTCCTCATCCAGAGCTTAATCCAACCCATACTGCAGCAGTTGAAGAGTTCCTCACGTCACCAATACCACTATCCTTACCACCTAAAGCAGTTAATCCCTCTGAGGTCAGATATCTTCTTAAAAAGCTTCCTCTCCGCAAATCTCCTGGATACGATCTCCTTACTCCCCAAATCTTAAGACAACTTCCACCTAAAGCCATTACATTCCTTACATATCTCTATAACTGTATCCTACGCACTACCTATTTTCCTCTCTTATGGAAACATTCAACTATGATCCTTTTCCTAAAACCAGGCAAACCTTCTAACAACACGTCATCTTTCAGACCTATCAGCCTACTTCCGATCCTCTCAAAAATTTTCGAAAAGCTCCTACTAAAACGAATCCTAGCCAAATTTCAAAATTTTCCTTCACATCAGTTCGGATTTCGTCCTCAACATTCCACGGTTCAGCAAGGACTCCGAGTTGTAGACCACATTTCCTCCGCCCTTGAGTGCAAGGAGTATTGTTCGGGTGCCTTTCTGGACATAGCTCAAGCTTTTGACCGGGTGTGGCACCCGGGACTGCTCTTTAAGCTCAAAACCCATTTACCTCAATCCTTATACCTAATCCTCCGATCCTATTTATCCAACCGCTCCTTCCGAGTTCGCTGTGGTTCCGAATTTTCCGAACAATATACTGTTGAGGCCGGTGTTCCTCAAGGCAGCGTCTTAGGACCCGTCCTCTACATCCTCTTCACCGCCGATATCCCTACCGACCCCAATACCTTTTTGGCAACATTTGCTGATGACACAGCCATTTTATCATCCAATTCCGATCCTGAAGCAGCATCGCTAAATCTCCAAAAGCACCTTTCCCTTGTCGAAGACTGGTGCAATGCTTGGCGCATTAAGGTGAACGAAAGCAAATGCACTCACGTCACATTCACCCTTCGACGAAAATCCTGTCCAACGGTTAATTTCAATTCCATACCGCTTCCTTCCTCAGACACAGTCCGGTATCTCGGCTTTTTACTAGACAAAAGACTGACGTGGAACCCACATACAAGACTAAAAAGAAAAGAACTCAACCGCAGATTCGGCCAGTTATACAGACTACTAAACAGAAAATCTCATCTTACAGTTGACAACAAATTACTAATATACAAGACAGTACTGAAACCTATATGGACCTACGGACTTGAACTGTGGGGGACAGCTAAACATTCTAACATTAAACGCATCCAATCCTTCCAATCCAAAGTCCTCCGAACAATAGTTAATGCTCCTTATTACGTTACCAACTGTACCCTACACCATGACCTTAACATTCCGTCTGTTTTAGACCTGGTACCATCCAAATTTTCCAAATTTCATCAGAACCTTAGTCATCATCCTAACCCTCTAGCACAATCCCTATCCAGCACCACCCATCCCTACAATCCTCCTCGAAGATTGAAACGGCAGTGGCCACGAGACCTATTGTAAACATTTAAACTGGAGTTCTGACAATGGTCAGATCCTCCACTCATGTACGGTATGTTTGTGGCTACAGCGCCCTAACTCAGCCTCCACTGGCTCAGACCAGTGATGCGGCTGAGATAGAGGTGCTGGGATCTCTTGGATTCCGCTTTTTCCACCACAAGTGGAGGAAAAAGCGCTTGCTGGGGTCCCTTTAGCAATTGTATATATTGTATATAGTTATGATTGTGTGTAAGATGTTTATTTATTTTCCAACTTTTTGTTTATCTCAATAATAGGTTTATGTTTCGATTTGTTTTGTTTTTTATTTATTATTATTATCTTATTGTATATATTTGAATTTATGTTATATTTTATGAAATTTGACCATTATTATTATTTTCTGTATATATAGTATGAATGAGGTCTCTTATCAATATTATTATTGTTCATTTTGTAACAAATTGTATTACCAGTATTTTTTGCTACTTCAAAATGCGATAAAATTGAAAAAAATATATGTTATGTAGGACCCTCCAATAAAATAAAGTAGCGAAAGATTGGAGGTGTTACCAAACCATCATAACCAGAAAATATTTTTTTGAAAAATATAAAAAAAAATTTTTTGATCAGCATTTTCGTGAAAAAAAATTTAAAATATTATTTTTTGAAACCTATTTGTAAATTCTATAACATATATTTTTTTTGTTTTTTCTTCCACCCTCCATAACTTCCCTCCCGTTAGGATAAAGGGGCTAAAAATTTGGTGTGAATCAATGGTATAAATTTGGTTCTAATACACGCGGGGGCAGATTTCACATGCTTATTCGGCTAGGCCCTTTAAACAAACGTTAGCCTTCAATAGAGCAATGAAGAGGAGCATGTTAGGCATAAGCAAAAGCCAAAAGCTAAACAGCCCAACAATAAGAAAAGCTAGTGGTGTCACTGATGCAATCAGATTTGTGAAAAAGATGAAATAGCAATAGGCAGTCCATCTAATGAGGAAATATGATAAAAACTGGGCTAAAATATTGGCAGAGTGTACCCCATTGGACAGGAAAAGGAACCAAGGCAGGCAATGAAGAAGGTGGGACGACGGAATCAAAAAGGCAGGAGTGTTATGGTCACGTAAAGCCAAGGACAGAAAAAATTGGAAGATGAAGATGAGCTAGCTCTTCAACTATTACTCAAGTACGGGTTAAAGACTTTAAACTCCTGAAAAGGAAGGTCTATGTACATATATGTACTTAGGGAAGAAGAAAAAAAAAAGTATTATCAATTTTAATATATGTATATCAATAAAGAGTATTATTAATATTTTATTTATATTTTTTATTATGAGGAACCGTACAAAATTTAGATGTTGAGGCTCTAAATACAGGAATATCTATTCCTTTATATTATTTTACCTCGCTAAAAGTATTGTTTTTTATTCATTTTCAAGAATATTTTTAACCATTTTCTTCACTCTTTAGGTAATGAGTTGTGCTGATAAAACATATGAAGCATACCCTTATCTTATAGTTATTTTTATTGATGAGTAAAGTGATTTTAAAACAACATAACCTATTACTATAATTAATCTAATCTCTCTCTATATATATATCTATATATATATATATATATATATATATATATATATATATATATATATATATATATATATATAAATCTCGTGTCATGATGAATGTTTGCGATAAACTCTGAAATTACTGAACCAAATTTGATCAAACTTAATAAGTATCTGTTATTTGGTGCAACTTAAGAGATAGGATAGTTTTTATTACTATTCTAAATAGTTGAAAAATATATTTTTCTAAAACGTAAAACTAAATTTGTTTAACTGAGGCAACACTGGCTAAACATGGTAACCTTCCCATATCTTCACATATGTGATTATTAATTCAAATATAAGTGTGTGTTGATTGTTTCTATGCGTTCTTATTTATAAAATATTCATTCACACCAGTTTTCAGTTATAATAAAATACACATTAGTTGGCGAAGAGGATGGGATAAAATTTACATTCACGGTGAATGTAATGTAATCTAAATAAGTGTGCTTTATTGGTAGTTTCTTTGTTGCCACATTCCCAAACAACTGCAGTATCATATGCGTTTTATAGTTACTACTTATTAACGCATTTATGCAAATTTAAATGAAGGAAATCTGGTGCAGGCAACACACGACTTTTATTTACCTCCGTTTTTAAAATCAATTAAAGAATTTTCAAGTACAGTAAGAGATAAAAATCTGGTGCGGGCAACACACGAGTTTCACTTACCTCGATTTTTAAAATCAATGAAAGAATTTTCAAATACAGTTAGAGATAAAAATAAGTGAAACTATTAAGGAATTAATCAAATTGAATTTATATAAAAACATGTGTTTTATTAAAAAATCTCTTATATTGTTATCTAAAATAATCAGTTAGTTTTATCTTCTTCTCATCACTCTCTATTAACTTCTAAAAGCTTGTGTATGAGATGATATTTTTTCTAAAATCATTAGCTTTCCAACGGTATATCATACATGTATATTACTACTCTTATGTTCAAAAACGAAAAATTTCATTAAAAATATATTTTTTCTGTTTTCTCCTTTAGTTGGGTATCGAATTTATTCAATTTATATATTTACCTGTTTTTCATCAGCGTTAACAAGATAATCTAGTTATTATTATTGAATCTAAAAAATTAAAGGTACTTTAGGGGAAGACAATTTAAAATATCGGCATTTAAGCCCTGTCAGACTATTTTTATCCAAATAGAACCTACATGATATTAAAGCCCATTAAATTTTACATCGATATAGCGAGTTTAATCAAAATCGTCGGAACCGTTTTTGAGAAAATCGAAAAAAGGTGCAAAATGCATGGTATAAAGTGCCTCTTCTGGTAAGCTCATTTTGATGAAAAAAGTTTTGTCACGTCTCGGGCGTATAGTTGTCTTAAATATGAAATTTCAGTTTCATAGGACTTACCGTTTCCGCCCGGGAGTTACCACACACACAGACACAGACACAGACACACACACACACAGACACAGACACAGACACAGACACACACACACACACACAGACCTTTTTGTAAGACTTGGTTATTGGGACTCAGAGGACCCTAAAACGTGTATTTCCGTTGAAAACTGGAATTCGAAAATTTTCAAGATCGCAATACTTTCCTTACTATATATAGTAAGTGAAAGTAAAAATGAGTGAAAGCATTAAAGAATTAATATAATGGAATTTCTATAGAAACATTTGTTTTATTAAAAAATCTATTATATTACTATCTAAAATAATCAGTTAGTTTTATGTTCATTTCATCACTCTCTATTAACATTTATAAGCTTGTGTAAAAGATAATATTTTTTCTAAAATCTTTAGCTTTCCAACGGTATATCATACTATATTACTGTTCTCATGTTCAAAAACAAAAAATTGCATTTAAAAAATATTTTCTCAGTTTTCTCCTTTAGTTGTTTTTCTAATTCTCACAGCTTACATATTTTTCTGTTATTTATCAATGCTAACAAGATAAATAGTTATTTTTATGGAATCTAAAAAATTAAAGATACTTTAGAGGAAGAATATTTAAAATATCGGCGCACCGTGAAACTATTTTAATCATAATGAAACCTACTTGATGTTAAAGCCTATTAAATATTACATTGATATAGGGAGTTTAATCAAAACCGTCGGTACCGTTTTTGAGATAATCGAAAAAAGGTCCAAAATGCATAGTATAAAGTGGCTCTTCTGGTAAGCTCATTTTGATGAAAAAGGTTTCGTAACGTCTAGGGCGTATAGTCATCTTAAATATGAAATTTCAGTTTCATAGGACTTTTAGTTTCTGCCCGGGAGTTACCACACACACACACACACACACACACACATACACAAACACACAAACCTTTTTGCGGGACTTGGTTATTTGGACTCAGGAGACCCTAAAACGTATATTTCCGTTGAAAACTAGAATTCGAAAATTTTCACGATCGCAATACTTCCCCTTATTATATATATCGGGCTGATGCGAAATTAATGCAGGTTTCCTCTATTGCAATATCTTAATTCCAATTGTGTAAACAAAGCTAATCCTAACATTGATCATTATTATACCAAAACAAACCTTATCTAATACCCTCTCTTTCACCATGAATTTGTTTAGTAAAATCGTTTTGTTCAGTGTGTTCAAAGGTCTTGAATCGAAAATGTCAAAGTGCGATTTTCGTCAAATTTATTTTTACGAATTTAAATTAGGGCGCAGCGCTGCGCAAACGGCTCGTAATATTAATGAAGTGTGGGGTCAGGGGGCTATTAATGAGTGCACGGTGCAGCGTTGGTTCCAGAAGTTTCGCAGAGGAGATTTCGACCTCGAAGACAAGGAAGGTCGGGGCCGTCATCTTGCTCTGGACAACGACCAGCTGAGGTCAAAAGTGGAAGAAGACCCAACCAAAACCACACGAGAAATGGCGGCGGAACTCGGTGTGAACCAATCCACAGTTGTACGCCACTTGGAAGCAATTGGTAAGGTAAAAAAGTTGGCCAAGTGGGTGCCACACCAATTAAACGACCACCAAAAAAATCGCCGCTTTGAAATCTGCTCCATGCTTGTGACACGCAATAAAAATGATCCATTTCTCGATCGCATTGTGACGTGCGATGAAAAATGGATCTTATACGACAACAGAAGGCGTTCTAGCCAATGGCTGGGCAAAGATGGACAACCAAAACCTTTCCCGAAGCCCAACCTGCACCCAAAAAAGGTTATGGTCACAGTTTGGTGGTATAATGCTGGTGTTATTCACTACAGCTTTCTCAATCGAGGTGAGACTATAACTGCTGACAAGTACTGTCAAGAAATTGACAGCATGAATCAAAAATTGCAACGTCTTTGCCCAGCATTGATGAATCGGAAGGGGCCGATCCTGCTCCACGATAACGCCAGACCACACGTTGCACAACCAACGCTTCGACGACTGCACGAGTTGGGCTACGAAGTTCTCCAACATCCGCCTTATTCACCTGACCTCTCTCCTACAGACTTCCACTTTTTCAGGCATCTGGACAACTTTTTGAGGGAGAAAAATTTTCAAAACCAGGACGACATTGAAAATTCTTTTCGTGATTTCATTGAGTCCAGAGATTCGGATTTTTTTTCTGGTGGAATAAGAAAGCTTGTTGAACGTTGGCAAAAGTGCATTGATTCAGATGGAAATTATTTTGATTAAATATATATGGTTAAAGTAAAGATATGGCGTATTTACAATACCTACTAAAAACCTGCATTAATTTTGCATCAACCCAATAGTAAGTGAAAGTAAAAAAATAAAATATACGCTAGCAAAGCCGCGGATTATAGCTAAGTAAATAAATAAAATGCTTCCTCAGGCGTTCTAGAAGGCATTACCACATGTATTATCTAAATGCATCTTTTAAACCCAATTATGCTGATAACATCCATAAATACCGTTCCTTCCTTCTGTCTAACGACAATGTTGCTTTCAAACGGATTCCATTCCAGGCAGATGGTAGATGTAATGTTCCAATTTTTTCAAATCTAACACACATTGCCGTGGATCTCATCATCTTGGAATGTTATTCAACAGATTTTTTGGTGGTGAAGTCTTTTCCATTCTGAGATATCCCGGCGTTCAGATTCCATCATCTAGTATTATACTTACAAGAATCAAAACTTCCTTATCCCTAAATATGATTAAAAAAATAAATGTTTCAATGTGACAATTGTATCCTAAATTGACGTCAGCTATAGGGTGAATCAATTTCTTTTCATTATTAATCAAAAGAAATGAATGCATAGAAGAAACAATATTAGTTTTGTTAAAAAAAAGAAACGTAGCTGTAGGTCAGATATCTATTTGTATTGGGAGCTTGTTAGTTTTCATTAAGCTTATACATTATTCATAAGTGCACTCAGGTGGTTTTGGAAATTTGTTCCTTAGGGCAAATTTTGGTTTGCTGTTTACATAAGTGACGACCCATATTTTGAGATACGTTAGTTATGTATGTATGTATGTAGAGAGCACATAAAGGGTGTAATATAACCATTAAATTCTGGAAGAACAATGTTGATTGATTTGGTCAAACTCTTAAATAAATCTAGAAGGTGGGTATTTTCATTAAATATTAAAGGTTTTAGTAATTTTTTGAGAATATCAACGAAAATGATTCTCTGTATGAAAGAGATTAATTAATACATTCCTGTGAAAAAAATCTGCAGTAGTGATTTTTATGGATTAATCGAAATTCTTTAAAGGTTTTATTTGATTCGATATTAGCAAATAATTCGCAGGGTAAGATTCTCAAATTATCAGTATGGCTGTGACGGAATAATTACTTAGTATTAAGTACATCGTGGTTCGACATTGAATGAATAACTATAAAATAAGCTATTGATTGTTCCAGAATTTCGGATTACTATTTAATCGAACTACCCCAACTCAAATTTTTAGTGGTTATTTTTCAAGTGCTTAGAAATCCGTCTAGACGTACCTTACTTGACCTTTATTTTTTTTTTTTCGTCAGGAATTTCTTCAATTTGAAGGTTTCCCCAACCCAACTCCTGCCCCAGCAGGTCTTTCCATCTCTGCCGGTCCATCGCGTCCTCCTCCGACAGCCCCCTACCAGCCATACTCTCCATTACTCTATCCTTCCATCTAACTAGGGGCTCTCCTCTCCTTCTTCTACCATCTGCCTCCCAATCCATCATTATTTTAAGTAAGCGATTGTCTCCCATTCGTTTCACATGGCCGTACCACCTTAGCCTCCTTTCTTCCATCACCTCAAGAATGTTGTGCTTTATTTCAAGTGCTTCTCTTATAGTGACATTTTACACCCTTTCGATTCTCAATATCCTGGCCACTCTCCTCCAAAAATCTATTTCAACAGAAAGAAATTTTTTACCCTGGGCTATGCTGAGAGGCCATGTCTTCGAACCATACAACATTATGCTCTCTACCAAAGCTTGGTATATGAGCTTCTTCGTTTTTATCAATATATTGCTGCTCCGCAGTAATGAGTTTAGCATTCCTACTGCTTTTTTTCCGCATGTGATCCTTCTTTGGATTTCTGCCTCTGCTCGGCCATTACCTTCGATTATGGAGCCCAAATAACAGAACTGTTCCACTTTGCATAGATTGCACAATGTTGGGTCGGCACTTTCCTCCTTCTCCGTGCACATGCACTTGGTATACATTAGCACATATACATATTTGTTTATTCGTTTAAAGTCACTTTATGCTACTATGGCTAATCGGACGATGCTACAGTGGGAGTCCTAAATGTTGCCTTTCCAGGTTTTATTAGGATAGGGATCTTTAACGAGTACCTGACACCGCACAGGCTCGGGACCACCTTTTAACGTCCCCTCCGAAGGACGGCATAACTAAGGATTTTTTACTCCCATTAAAAAATCCTAGGACCACCCGCAGGTTTGAACCCGCAACCTTTGGCATAGAAAGCTGTTATGCTAGCAACTACGCTATGAGTGACCCCGCACATATACATATACTTACTTGATATCTATAATTTAATTATCGCTATGCATAAAGTTAATTACCAACAAAGCTATTAACACTTGAATTGTAAAACAATAATACAATTATTCGGAAATACAATATAATAATAAACCACGTCCCGCTATGTTTATGATGTTGATAACAAACAACCTTAAAAACATTGTACGCATATATGTAATTTTTATTTACTATCTTATAATTAGTATCTTACTTTATTCATACAATTACCAAATTATAATTATTGTAATTATTAATTCTCATTTCCTTTTTTTATTTACTCATTTATTCATTTATCTCCTACTTAAACTTTTTATTTTATTCTATTTTTTATTTCTTTAATTTTTATTATTTAAAAAAAAAATTATGTTTCCTACTCTAATGACTATCTCACAGATACATTGTCAATTATTTTCAAGATAAAAAACAACTCTTCATTTGTTGATTTTAATAATAACCAAAACATTTTCGTTAGAAACATATGATTTAGATTAAATAATATAACTATATTAAATTGTTAATCAGTAATAAGTTTATTCCCCATTCGTTACTTTATATTACCTTTTACAACCTTTTTTATCAGATAATATTTTTTCTAAAATCTTTCTCTTTCTAACGGCATATTATACGTCTGTATTAATGTTCTTATTATATAAAAAACAAAACAAAAAAAAAAACATTAAAAAATATGTTAGCACTTTAGTTGTCAGAGGAAGAAAATTTAAAATATCGGCATTTATGTCCAGTCTATTTCGATCAGAATGAAACCTACATTATATAAATTTACGATACACACGCTCACGGACACACACAGAGACTTTTTTTCGGGACTTGGTTATTTGGAAACAGGAGAACCTAAAACGTGTATTTCCGTCGAAAACTGAATCGAAAATTTTCACCATCGCAATGCTTTCTCTTACTATGTATTTCATATGTAGGTAAGTGAAAGTAAAAAATCTGGGGCGGACAACATCCGACTTTCACTTACCTCTGTTATTAATATCAATTTAAGAATTTTTAAACAAATTTAGAAACGAAAAAAAAATGTTAAAGAATTATTTATATTTGATTCTATAGAAAGATGTGTTTTATTAAATAATATGTTATAATATTATCTATGAGATTCATTAAGTTTTTTTTTTCATCAGCCCGTGTTAGAACTACATGGAGCGTCCGGCGGTGATAGCACCATCCAGTTACCAAGCGGTGAAATAATTGCATTAAAAAAATGTTTTTTTAGTTTTCTCCTTTAGTTGTTTATTGAATTCGTTCAACTTATATATTTGCCTGTTTTTAATCGACAGTAATAAGATGATGTGCTTATTTTTATAGAATATACAAAATTAAAGGTACTTCAGAGGAAGAAATTATCTGCATTTAAGCCCCGTCAGACTTACATGATATTAAAGCCCACCAAATTTTACATCGCTATAGCGAGTTTAATCAAAATCGTTAGAACCGTTTTTGAGAAAATCGTAAAAAGGTGCTAAATGCATGGGTTAAAGAAGGACTTCCGGTCAGCCGATTTTAGTGACAAAGTCGCTGTAACATCTCGGGCGTATAGTAGTCTTAAATATGAAATTTCAATTTCGTACGACTTATGGAACCTTCAAGAATTAGTATCAGTTATTAAATAGATTAAAATCTTTCGATAAACATAGAAGGAATAAGACAGTAATTTTTTTAAAACCTTATAGCTTAACCTTATATGATTAATATTTTGGATTATTTTTCATTACAGAAAAAAATATAACAAATATCTTAATGAAGGTTTTATTCTAGCTGAAAATAAGTGGAAGAAAATAAGATTACAACAAAAAAAAAAAAAAAAAAAAAAAATTATTGTTACGGGCTACTGGGTGTGAACGATAAGTTACTCTCAATTTACAAAATACAAATATTTATTAAATACAAATGAATTATTAACTACTATACTTACAATAATAATTGAATAAGAACTTAACTAAATGTACAGCAATAATAATTATCTGAAGATTTAACCGAGGCCTATTACTATTTCACTAATAAAGTTTCTACATATAAAATCAGATATTTCTAACATCTAAACTACTTAATTGAATTTATACAATCTGCAAGAATTATTCTAAAATTAACAACAATAAATTATAAACTACAGTTTTCTAATTTCCCACCGACCGGTAATCACAAGACTGTCCCAGACAGTGTTACGCTGTCACACTATCACGAATTGTTCACTATCACAGTTCACTGATACGCATGAGTGTTTCAGGAACCGTATTTATATCACTTGAGTCTGGACAAAGGAAGGTGGGCAGTTAAATGCACCTCTAATGATATTAGGCTTGTCTCCTCCTTCTTGGTAATCACCCATGTTTCTCATGTTCAAATACAATTATAAAAAAAAAACCTAAATTGTTGATTTTAATGATAACCAAAATTATTTCATAATAAGTGATATAAAAAACAACTCATTTTTTTATTTTTTTAATCTGATATTGAATATGTCTTTATATTTTTAAATATTACATATTTTTATTTTATTTTTTTTAACTTAATATTTTATTTGCACCTGTATATGTTACAATCAGCAAATGAGTTATGTATGATAAACATAGCATGGGTTGGCATGAGGGAAAATATTACATATTAGTTAGAAATAAGGAATCTTGAAGACACTAATAGAAATATATGTATGTATCCACTGTTCCTACCACTTATATGCTGACGACCTCCAAATCTATTTATCCTTCCCTCCATCCGAGTTATCTGTAGCATTTGCCAGTATTCAGGAAGACCTAGATGAAATCAGTACCTGGAAAAACTGAATAACTTGAGGCTTAATCCTACAAAAACTCAGGCCATCCTTATTGGTTCCAAATCCCTCCTCTCATCGATCACCACCCTTCCTCCGCTTTTGCTTAATGATTATCCGATTGTTTTTAGTTCCTCTGTTAAAAATCTTGGAATCATCATCGACCAAAACCTGTCATGGAAACCCTAAATTTCCCGTCGATCGATTAGTACCTTAAAATTATACCACCAATCCCGCCACCTCCTACCACATTCTACCCGTAAACTCCTAGTTTCATCACTCATTTTCTCCCACTTCGACTATGGTTGTGTGGCATATGGCGGCCTCTCGAAGGTGCTCAAGGACAGATTAAGAAGAATTATGAATGGCTTTTTAAGATTTGTGTTGGGTACCTCGAGAAGGTCACATGTATCTCACCTCTACGACGAGTTAAAGTGGTTTTCTCCAACCTTTAGAAGACAATAATTCCTTGGAACATTCCTTTATCAAATCAAAAACTCCCACCTTTCATTTTATGTTTACAGCCTCCTAGTTTTCAACTCCTCAACACATCACCAGGAAACAAGATCCCGCCTGTCCGATCTCCACACTCCTTTCCATAGAACCAAAAAATATGATTGCTTCTTTTTAGCCCGTTCCACTGCCTTATGGAATACTCTCCCTTCAAACATCCGTCATGTTTAAATGTCATCCTTCTCTATCATCGTTTAAATCCCTCCTCTTTCAATACTTCCTTTCTCTTCAGTCAGATGTAAGCTAAGTTTTATTATGCCAACTTATGTAAGGTGAATTTTACTCTAATGCACTTACTTTAATGAGATTATTTAATGTAAAAGTTACATTTTATGTTTATTCTTATTTATTTATTTCTAGAAGTTGTAAATAGAGATGACACTATGGCCCTTTCACTTGTGTTATTTAATAGTAGTTACATTTTGTTTTTGGCCAGTTATAATTTATTTTGTCCATAATTGTTATACTTAAGGGACATTGTCTCAGAATAAAGTTTTTTTTCTATTCTATTCTATGTAAAGGAAACGATAAGCCAGGTTTAATAATTGGTCTTGTTTTTAATAATATTTTATATTTATTAAACGTAAATGAATGTCATTACAAAGGACTAGAACACTATCGCAATTTGAATTCTCCCAAGTTGACAACCTTAGGGTTATTGTAAACACCCCAAACGTTCCTGTTCCTTAGAGGGCTAGTGATGCCGTTCCAAGGCATGAAGAAAGCGGCCTTCGGGTATCGGTTTACGATATTCTTGATGAAAGTTCGAAGTCGAAGTTACCCTGAGCCTTTTCTCCATATGGTCCGACTTCGGCGAAGGCGAAAGGCTTTCCTAGGCTGAGGAGTTCGTCGTATCCGTTGACGTGATTGTTTGGATCCTCTGTGTACCAGTCCAATCCAACGATGTCGACGTAATTATTGCCGGGGTAGAATGCGGTTTTGGAACCTCTGCTTTGATCTGGGGAGTAGACCCAAAGGAGGTTGTCCAAGCCCTTGTTCTTCATGAAGTTGAAAAGATCTTGCCAGAGGAGCTTGAAGAGGCGCTGTCTCTCTCCGTTTTGGCTTTCATCGGGCAAAGCTGACCACCAGAACCAGTCTCCGTTCATTCGTGGAAGGGACGGTATAGGATGGTGATTCCTTGGTCCTTGTATTTTTTGAGTCCTTGAGCGATCTTTTCCATCATGTTCCACCACCTGTTCCTAGCAGGAGTTCCTTGCTGGAGAATGGAGGCGTATTCGCTGTTGGTGAGGCGTTCTTTTCCGGCGTCCTTAACTTTGTTTCCTGCAACGTAAGGGTTGGGGAAGTGGTGGCTGAGAGTGATGATACCGCCCCTTTTGGCGTAATCTACGATCTGTTGGTTGAAGCAGTCGATGATGTCGGTTTCACGGCCATCAGCAGTGGTTTCCCAACCTGGAGAGCAGTCCATTCCATAGATGGCGGGCAGCTTATTGGTCGATCTCTGTATTCCCCAAGCTTGTTCCATGGAGAAACCGACCTCGTGTTGGAAGAGGTTGTATCCTCCGAATGCTCCTGACAGCATCTTGTCTCCCATCTTACTCAGCATTGACAAAATCTTCTTTGTCTGAGAGTTGGCTTTAGGATTAGCAGCTGACTGCACGCTCTAGGAATTAAAACAAGTAGTAAGAAAAAAAAATTTTTATTACAATGAATAAAACTAATAGTCAATGATTTCTGTAGTAGATACTTACGACAGCCACATGGCAGAGCAGAACGCCGAATAGTAATACTTCAACTCCATGTTCTTCAGACTTTCCTGAGGAAATAATAATTAAAATATAAATTCATGAGTACTCCAACTACCCAAGAATATGATACTTTATAAAAAATGCTTGTTTCTGGGACCATCTCCTACGTTTGATGATTTGTAACAAGAAATGTTTGTTCCGCTTATACTATTAATCTGTTTATTTTCAATTTTTTTTTTTTTTTATTCTTGAAATGAATATTTCTGGGATCTATATGAAAATTTATAATGAGCCCTTTTTTGGTTTGAAATTATTTCTTTGCGACCCTATTCCATCTGTGTTAAGCTGCAAAATAACTTTTCGTCTTAAATAGTGTATGTTAAGGAAGTAAAAATAAAAAGTGGGTTTGATGATTAAAATAATTCTAATACGGTCTAAAATATGTTTTCTCAATAGCTCTCGATTCCTTAGTTTTCATGACTGCTATATTAAAGTTTATAAAACTGGAACGCGTATTAACGCAATGTGTATTGATTGATCTGATGTAAATAGGATACTCACCTGAAGGAAGCAGGTGAACACTGGAAGAGTGACTGCACACAGCCCCTTATATACCACCGCTGGGTACAGTTTTACTGACTGCGATGGACAATTGTTCTAGGCCACCTGTGTACACTTATTTATTATGTATGATGTAAAATAGCTGACTAAGTATGAGCTACTGCTTGTTTTCATACGAAAATTGGCTATAATCTTTTGAAATTCTACACATATAAAAGTAACAAATAAGATATTTTTTAAAACTTTTAAATTTAATAAGAATTTTTTAAAAAATTCATTTATAGTAATATACAACTGTATTAAATAACACAATGTGTAAAAAACTATTTATATGGCTATAGGTCCCGGGGGCCACTTTTTTCAGTCGCCTTGGGGTTTATCAGGGATATCTAAGGAACATAAATTACGGACAAGTAGGTTTTGTGGGCAGGGAGTTTAGAATGAAAAGAGGATATGTATCATGGGCTATGTCTGCAACAAATGGGATGTTAAGGTCATTATGGAGGAGTTGATTTGTAGCAAAATAAGGGGCATTAGGATTTTTCGAAGGATTTTGGATTGTAAGGACTGGATGCGGGAGAATTAGATGGTTTCGTAGCTACAAACCTTATTCATATGACAATAGGTCTGATAATAGTATGTCATTAGTCTTTTGTAATATACTGGAAGTTTTGAACGTTTGTTTAGTAAGTGTTGTAGTAATCTATATCTCCGAGCAGTTTCTTGTAATTTCAGTCTTGTGTACACTTATTTATTATGTATGATGTAAAATAGCTGACTAAGTATGATCAACTGCTTGTTCTCACACGAAAATTGGCTATTATTCTTTTGAAATTCTAGACATATAAAAGTAAAAAAAAAAAGATTTTTTTTTAAAACTTGTCCATTTAATGGTAAATTGAAATAGAAACTAAATCTAAGTCAAGAAGGGACTTTTCCAGGAAAATAGGTTCTGCAATAAATTCTGGTAGTGATTAATTTAATTAATTATAAATAATTAATATTCTGAGAGAGTTTGTGATAAGGAAAAAATCTGGTGCGGGCAACACACGAGTTTCACTTACCTCCATTTTTCAAATCAATGAAGGAATTTTCAAAAATAGTTAGAGATAAAAATACGTGAAACTATTAAGGAATTAATTAAATTGAATTTATATAGAAACATGTGTTTCATTAAAAAATCTACTAAATTATTATCTAAAATAATCAGTTAGTTTTATGTTCATTTCATTACTCTCCATTAACATTTAAAAGATTGTGTACGAGATAATATTTTTTCTAAAATCTTTATCTTTCCAACGGTATATCATACATACATGTATATTACTGCTCTTATGTTCAAAAACGAAAAATTGCATTACAAAAATATTTTTTCCGTTTTCTGCTCTTGTTGGGTATCGAATTAATTCAATTTATATATTTATCAGTGGTAACAAGATAATATAGTTATTATTATAGAATCAACAAAAATAAAGGTACTTTAGAGAAAGAAAATTTAAAATATCGGCATTTAAGCCCTGTCAGACCATTTTAATCAGTTTTTAATAAAACCTACATGATATTAAGCCCATTAAATTTTACATCGATATGGCGAGTTTAATCAAAATCGTCGGAACCGTTTTTGAGAAAATCGAAAAAAAGTGCAAAATGCATGGTATAAAGTGGCTCTTCTGGTAAGCTCATTTTGATGAAAAACGTTTTTTTCACGTCTCGGGCGTATAGTTGTCTTAAATATGAAATTTCAGTTTCATAGGACTTACCGTTTCCGCCCTGGAGTTACCACACACACAGACCTTTTTACAGGACTTGGTTATTTGGACTCAGGGGACCCTAAAACGTGTATTTCCATTGAAAACTGGAATTCGAAAATTTTCTCGATCGCAATACTTCCCCTTACTATATATAGTAAGTGAAAGTAAAAAGTGATGTCAGGTTGTTTTCAATCTCAGAAGTGGTAGTATTGTCTTGTTCGTCCCGAATACTTGTGTTTGGTGTAATCTGAATTCCCCTGCTCTTTGGTCACCATATACGGCCCAAGTATTGTCTTTAATCCGAAGAAGACTATTTCTTCTTTAGTATACGCCAAGTTGTCCATTTTGATTTGTCTCTGTTGTTTATGGAATTTATGTGGTATCTTTAACTATTGTTTTCAAATCTTGACAGTGAGATGGATAATCTTGTCCTTTGCTATAGTTCTCTGATTCTAGGTTTTTTTTTGTTTTGTTTTTTCGCTATGAAGTACCTGGGCTGCAGCACTTAAGGATTTAATTTAGTGACCTTCTTTAATGATGTCGAATTTCTAATTCCGTTTAGGAAGTTGTTAGCAACGTCTAGGTAGTTGGCTATACCTAGGGAAGTATTCAACGATTCAAGTATTTAAGTAAAGTTAGTAATCACCAAAAACGACAATCCAGTACCTCCTACGAACGGATCCGAACTGATTCGTCTTCCTTGTCGAGAAGATATCGAACATACTAGCCATAAATTGAAATGCAGTAGATCTTTTATCAAATTCAATGATGGACCATTTCCAATAATTCTTCAGCTATTCCTTCTCATCCTCCTTTGCTATATTTTAACATCTATTCTTCTATCGTCTTTTGAACAGCTCTTAAAAGGGCGTTTGGACGAGTTCATCAGACTTGGAAAATTGGGAAGTTAGCCCAATTTATCATGAGGTCTAAATGCGATCTGATTTATTGGGATGCCATGTGTTTGAAAATTCTATAATCGATATTAAAAACGGAGGTAAGTAAAAGTCGTGTGTTGTCGGCACCAACTTTTTATGATATTCTCATTGTAAGCATTAAAATTTATTAGTTCGCCGTTTGTCGATAGTTTTAAGGTGTAATAAGAGGCATAATATGTGATATCACTTTTACGACATTAGCTTTTTACCATTTGCGAGTGGGAAGAAACCATTATATTGGCTATCGTAAATATTAGGGTGGGTGCAGACCCCTTAAAAATGTCGAAAAAGGAGATAATGCCTGGGTGGGGATATTATATCTCTGAAGAGAGGGTTATCACAGGTCTTCATCCTGTTTAAAAACATGATGTGCCTCTGTGGTATGAGCTCTCATAGTAGCTGGAGCTCTTCATAGCTTTTGGCGTTTCTTGCTGCTTAGAGCGAGGTTCCTTAGCGAGGACTATCCTGCTCTGCGTTCTGGAAGTTCTGAAATCTGTGGGGAGTAGATTTATATAAGTGGCAAAGCAGCGGCGTATCATAGATATATCAATCATTATATCAGACTCCATTTGTTAAAGACCAAGTGGTGTATGTTAATTTATTTTATTAACCTATTATTATATAAATAATTTCTCTTTTCTTTGGACATTTGAACTTTTCTTAAATTTTTATATATTTTGGCTAAAGATAGGGGGGGAAAGGTGAAAAAAAAACACAACAAAACTGTATATTTAGTCTATTATTGTTTACCGTAAAAGTAGTTTTAATTTTAACCTAAACTACCTGCCCACTCAAACCCGCTTGTCCGTAACCTCTCATCTACATCTATTCCCGGTAATCCTCCGAGGCGCCTGAAAAGACGGTGGCCTCGAGACCTGCTCATGAAATAAACTTTGAAGTACTACCACTGGGTAGATTCTTTACATGACTATTCATGCCTGTTATTGTAATTCAGCCACTTTACTTATTGTATATGTATATACAGTTGTAAAACACAATAAAATATATTATAAAAAAAAAAAAAAATTTAACCTCGCGCAATAACACATTGATTTAAGTTTTTCCATATATTTTCGATATATTTTTATAATTACTTTTTCAGACCCATAGTTATTGAAAAATGATCACGCGATATTTGATTCATTGTACGTATTTAAGTGTCCATGTTTACAATATAGTTGTGTTGTGTGGATAGGGCATGAAATAAATCTTCAACAGAACTTGGAAAGAAGGCTTTACAAAATCAGACTCGACTGTTAATGTTAATATGATTTTTGTGTAATTAATAACTCTCCCCCCTACAGTGTTATCTTTGGAGTAAATAAACAATGTTTCCATGTTTATAATCTCGAAATCCTCAGTTCCAGAATTTGGAAGCCTTACTTTTTACATGTTATAATGCCATTCAGAAAGAACATCAATATATCTTAACATAGGCTATAATTATATAATATATGACTTTGTTTGGAAATTAAAGAGCGCTACCAAATATATATAAACATATAATTGGAACATTAGTATAAAAGTTACTCCATAGTAAAAAAAAAAAAAAAAAAAAACCTATAATCAGAGAACTATATCAAAGGACTAGATTATCCATCTCACAAAATATAACTCAACAAACTAACCCTAAACACCGTGACTGTCAGGATTTGAAAACATTGGCTACAGAGACCAAATGAATATCATAAGAAAAGCGATTGATCAAAATGTACAACAACTCGTCGCATAATAACGAATAAAATATCTTCGACGACGCACAGTGGGCAATATGGCCGATTTAGGTTGACGAAATTCTGAAATTTGTCTATATGTAACCTTTTGGGTCCCAGATTACTAAAAAAATATTTAAAAAAAATTATAAGAAAAAATTATGAAAAATGATTAATTTTTTGACACGATTGGCGAGCGCATAGTGGTCATACATCAATTTTATTAGCTAAAATCTAAAACTCCCCTATATTTTAAGTTTGAAGTCCCTAAGTACGGGAAAAATAATACAAAAATCTAATTATGGCTCGGAGTTTCTAAAACCTGCTGACAGATGTATTTTAAATGATTTAGGAAATTCTTTAAATTATGGATTGTAAAACTTTTGATTTGGAGTGTTGTTTCTGAAAAAATTATGTATCACCCAAAACGCAAAAAATCGCAAAAATTCATTGTCATGAATTTTGGGGTTATATAGTTTTTCGTTATTGAATAAGGGCATATATTTACAAATTGCTAAATTAACTCTACAGGTGGGATTGCAATGTATATTCAATAACGAGTTTGGAAATATAATGTCTTACCTGTCTCAGAAATGTCCATTGTTAATTAAAAGCAAAAATACTTTGCTCTAAATACACCTTGAACAGAATAAATGACCATCAAATATAGATAACCCCACTGCCGGTTATTAGGCACTTGTAGGAACAGGAATGATTCATTCATTGACTATTTATTTGTAAACACGTTATGTCGGGAAATATTAGGATTAATGGTCTTGCCAAATAAAAATAAAAAGGTGAAGCTCTGGAAAATTCCAAACTTTATATTTGACTTTTGTCCACCTAAATTGGTGATTTTGCCCACTGTACGACGTAAATACAATAACTGATCCTTATCATGAGACTAAAAAGCAGGATGATTCACTAAACACTACAGCCAAGTCTTCACAACGAACAGAAAATATCTTATATTTTACTTTTATTTATCTAAAGTTTCAAAACATTAATAGCCAATATTTTCATTGCTGAGATTAAAAACGACCTCATCATGAACGAGGACATCACTTTTGTCCTTATCACAACCTTCCCAGAAGGATAATTATTTATAACCAATCTTATTAATCACTACCAGGACTTATTGCAGAACCTATTTTCTTGGAAAATTCCCTTCTTGACTTGGATTCAGTTTCTATTCCAATTTCTTATTATCCCACCAAATCAATTTCTTTTATTATATATCAATTACCCTTCGTCGCAAACCGATAACTTCCTGTCCCCCTCCCCCCAGTATCCTTTAATAACATTACCCTTACTCCTGCTAACAAATCTGATACTTAGGTCTCCATCTTGACAAGCGCCTTACTTGGAATCCTCACACAAGCCTGAAACGACAAGAATCTGCTCGGAGATATCGATTACTACAACACTTATTGACAAACGTTCAAAACTTCACACCTACTACAAAAAACTAATTTATATTACCATACTTAGGCCTATTTGGACATATGGAATTGAACTATGGGGATCCACCAAGCCATCAAATTCCTCTCGCATCCAATCCTTGCAATCCAAAATCCTCCGAAAAATCCTTGTCACCAATAAAATAATCCATAAAGACCTGAATATCCCATTAGTTGCAGACTTAGCCCGAATTAGATATACTTCCTTTTACTCCAAATTACCACTCCACCCAAACCCACTTGTTCGCAATCTCTCATCTTATATTCCTGATCATCCTCCAAGGCGGCTGAAAAAACGATGGCCTCGACACCTCCTTGTCTGAAAAAAAAAAACACTGTGTAGATTCTTCTCACGCCTATCATGTCCATATCTCAATGTTCATATTTACTTGATGTATTTTTTTGTGTTAATACAGTTGTAAATATCTCTATAATAAATGAAATAAAATAAAAAGCCTCATCAAGAATCAGCTCGAAGATATCGATTACTACATCACTTACTAAACAAACGTTCAAAACTTACAGTATATTACAAAAGACTAATGTACATCACTATTATCAGACCTATTTGGACGTATCGAATAGAGCTTTGGTGCGCTACGAAACCATCTAATTCCTCCCGCATCTAGTCCTTACAATTCAAAATCCTTCGCAAAATCCTGAATGCCCCTTATTTTGTTACAAATCAACTCCTCCATAATGACCTAAACATCCCATTTGTTGCAGACATAGCCCGTGATAGACACTCCTCTTTTCATTATAAACTTCCTGCCCATACAAACCCACTGGTCCGTAATTTATCTTCCTTAGATATCCCTGATAACCCTCCAAGGTGACTGAAAAGAAGGTGGCCTCGGGATCTACTGACATAAAGTAGTTAGTGAAGTGCTACCGCTGGGTAGTTCTTTCACAAGACATTTAAATGACTTTTTCTTTTCATTCCTCATATTTACTTATTGTGTTATTTAATACAGTTGTAAATTACTATAAATGAATAAAAAAAAAAAATCTTATTAAATTTAAAAGTTTTTAAAAATATCTTATTTTTTACTTTTATACGTCTAGAATTTCAAAAGATTAGCCAATTTTCGTATGAAAAAACAAGCAGTAGCTCATACTTAGTCAGCTATTTTACATCATACATAATAAATAAGTGTACACAGGTGGCCTAGAACAATTGTCCATCCCTGTCAGTAAAACTGTAGCTAGCGGTGGTATATAAGGGGCTGTGTGCAGTCACTCTTCCAGTGTTCACCTGCTTCCTTCCGGTGAGTATCCTATTAACATCCACATAGTTTTTTTTTAAATATATTTTTTTATTTATTTCAAATCCCCTAGTTGTTTGGGTTAAAATTCTCCAATCTGTTGGTTTGTTGGCTATCTCTTCTACTATACATGATACATTTTAAGAGAGGGATGAGGAGGCGGGAAAAGATGTCTTCTTCGTCGGTATGTCATTAATCTTTTTCCTGTGACGGGGCTCACCGGATTTTGGATTCATTGATTAATCCTCAGTGAAGGCTGAGGCTCCCAATATATTGTTGCCAGCTTTGTGGCCTACCTGTTGGGGAAAGAGTCTGGAATAAAGGGTTTTAAAAAATTTTAGGCTTTCAAATAATTTAATCTGTCTCCTACTGATGTAGTCAGTCACTATCGGGAGTTCCAAGGTAGAGTGCAGTATGTCTGTTTTAGTCTTTTGTAGTGTCGTATGTCTTAGTATACGTCTCAGCACGCCATTCTGAAACTGTTGGAACTTCTCCGACGTGGCAGATTTTATATTTGCTAACATGGCATAATGCAGCAGTGATGGCCTGATCACGCTTTTATAAATCATCAATTTACCACGTTCGAGTTTTATAAACTTTAAGAATAGTAGTCATGATATATTATGGTATCGGGAGCTATTGAGATAACATATTTTAGACCGTATTAGAATTATAATAATCCTCAAACCCGTTTTTTTATTTTTACTTCCTTAACCTAAACTATTTAAGACAAAAAGTGAGTGTTATTTTGCTGCTAACCCATGGAATAGGATCACAAAGAAATGAATTCAAAACCAAACAAAGGGCTCATTATAAATTTTCATATAGATCCCAGAAATATTCACTTCAAGAATTAAAAAAAAGAAGATTATTAGCTTTGGTGGAACACACATTTCTTGTTACAAATCATCAAATGTAGGGGATGGTCCCAGAAATAAGCATTATTTTATAAAGTATCATATTCTTGGGTTGTTGGAGTACTCATGAATTTATATTTTAATTTTATCTCCTCAGGAAAGTCTGAAGAACATGGAGTTAAAGTATATACTATTCGGCGTTCTGCTCTGCCATGTGGCTGTTGTAAGTATCTCCTACAGAAACCATTTACTATTAGTTTTATTCATTGTAAAAAAAATTTTTTTTTTTTAATACTTTTTATCATTTCTAGAGCGTGCAGTCAGCTGCTAATCCTAAAGCCAACTCTCAGACAAAGAAGATTTTGTCAATGCTGAGTAAGATGGGAGACAAGATGCTGTCAGGAGCCTTCGGAGGATACAACCTCTTCCAACACGAGGTCGGTTTCTCCATGGAACAAGCTTGGGGAATACAGAGATCGACCAATAAGCTGCCCGCCATCTATGGAATGGACTGCTCTCCAGGTTGGGAAACCACTGCTGATGGCCGTGAAACCGACATCATCGACTGCTTCAACCAACAGATCGTAGATTACGCCAAAAGGGGCGGTATCATCACTCTCAGCCACCACTTCCCCAACCCTTACGTTGCAGGAAACAAAGTTAAGGACGCCGGAAAAGAACGCCTCACCAACAGCGAATACGCCTCCATTCTCCAGCAAGGAACCCCTGCTAGGAACAGGTGGTGGAACATGATGGAAAAGATCGCTCAAGGGCTCAAAAAATACAAGGACCAAGGAATCACCATCCTATACCGTCCCTTCCACGAAGTGAACGGAGACTGGTTCTGGTGGTCAGCTTTGCCCGATGAAAGCCAAAACGGAGAGAGACAGCGCCTCTTCAAGCTCCTCTGGCAAGATCTTTTCAACTTCATGAAGAACAAGGGCTTGGACAACCTCCTTTGGGTCTACTCTCCCGATCAAAGCAGAGGTTCCAAAACCGCATTCTACCCCGGCAATAATTACGTCGACATCGTTGGGTTGGACTGGTACACAGAGGATCCCAACAACCACGTCAACGGATACGATGAACTCCTCAGCCTAGGAAAGCCTTTCGCCTTCGCCGAAGTCGGACCATATGGAGAAAAGGCTCAGGGTAACTTCGACTTCGAACTATTCATCAAAAATATCGTAAACCGATACCCGAAGGCCGCTTTCTTCATGCCTTGGAACGGCATCACTAGTCCCCTAAGGAACAGGAACGTTTGGGGTGTTTACAATAACCCTAAGGTTGTCAACTTGGGAGAATTCAAATTGCGATAGTGTTCTAGTCCTTTGTAATGACATTCTTTTACGTTTAATAAATATAAAACAGGTCCAATTATTGAAACATAATCATCGTTCTCTTTACATATATTCCCTTTAGTTACTTTAGGAATCCTTATTTCTAACTGATATGTAATATTTAAAAACATGAAGCCATATTTAATATCATATTTAAAAAAAAAAAATGTTAATTGGTTTTTAATCCCCTGAATCATTAAAATCAAAAATTTATAATTTGTTTCTAATTGTATCATAACGTGTATAGCATGTATTTGAAGCTTGTAATTATATTACGTAAAATGTAAAACACCTACAAAAAAAAAAAAAAAAAAGAAATTAAGAAGAAAAAAAAAAACGCTGCAAATTATGACACCATGGTATATCATTTCCAAACAACTATATTAGTGTATAACAACTTCTATAGCTAATTACAAGCAATTAGGTTTATTAAATCAATAAACTAATCAATGAAAAATGGCCTATTACCACAAAATTATATTTTTCTGCTAATGCTTGATGACTTTTTTTGTTTTTGTTTTTTAGGAATTTTAATACTGTTTGGTATTTATTTATTTATTAATCCGTACGGGGAATCGAAGGATAATTTTTTTTTTTTTTTTTTCGGGCTCTGCTCTGAAACGTGAGTCCTCAAAGAGGAGAGGGTGTAATTTAAAAAAATAATAAATTCGGTAATCATTAAAATCTACAATTTAAGATATTTAACACTACTTGAAAATGTATTTGAAGGTAGTATTGATAGTAAGAAACATAAAAAATAAAAATGAGTGAAAATTAGATATATGCGTACAATATTTTTAAGTTTATTATTATATTGTATTTCTGAACATTTGTATTATGGTTTTACAATTTAAATATATAGCCGTGTCTAAATAAATTATAGAGTTTAAGCAAGAGGAAACAAACGGATTTCAAACCAAACAAGGTTTATTATTAAAAAAATAAACCAAAATATATAAATAAGGAATAAAATAAAATAAAAAATTATAAATTAAGTAGAAGAAAATGAATAAAAAAAATATGATGATATGAGATGAAATAATTAATTAAAGGTATAAGGCAAATTAAGAAAATAACATGCTAATAATGTAACAATATACTATAAATCTTAATTGTCTCTGTTTGATAATGATATTATTATGTCAAAAACATTATTAAACCTCTCTTTAAAACTTAATTATCACACTGCTGTTTCATTTTAATTATTTTCCTTCATGAAACTACATATCCTATTTGTGCATTACAATGTGAGCTATAAAAGTGTTCAAAATAAGTTATGATTTCAATCGGAGTTAGTTTATTTTGAATCTCATGTAGCCTTAATACACACTTTTCAAAGTTTTAATTACTTCATAAGAATCTAGATCACGTAATTCGGACCTCTTGCCATAGAACGAAAACAGTTAAACGGTCTTTTCTTGCCCGATCAAACAGCTTTTGGAATTCCCTCTCATCCAACATCCGACCGCCATAGATTTATCTTGTCAAGTTCCTCTTCTTCGAGTAACTTCTCGGTAGGGGTGGGCATAATCGAATGATCGGACTTCGATGATTTCAATAATCGAATGATCGAATGATTCATGTATTCCGAAAGACAATATGGTACAATTTTTCCTTGTATGATTACTGAGCTCAGGTGCAGTATGCATATAATTTATATGATGGTCATTCGGTTATGACAACTCCTAATACTCTTATGTTTCTCAATATATATTGTTAAGGCAGTATCCTAGGACCCATTCTTTATACAGTTTATACAGCTGATATCCCATCACATCCTAATACTTTCCTTTCTACTTATGCAGATGACACTTGTGTATTATCAGTCAATAATGATCCCACTGTTGGCTCTCAAAATCTCCAGTCCCACATCAGAGACCTTGAGGTATGGTGTCAGAATTGGAGAATTAAAATAAATTCCAACAAATCTCACCAAATTACCTTCACCCTACGTCGTAAACCTATGACATCCTGCCCTACAGTATCCTTTAATAACATTCCGCTCGTTCCAGTTGAACAGATCCGCTACCTAGGGCTTCTACTAGACAAACGTTTAACATGGAATCCGCACACCAGACTGAAACGACAAGAAACTGCTCGCCGCTTTCGGTTACTTCAACACTTAATAGACAAACGCTCTAAACTTCCACTTAACTACAAAAGACTCATCTACATGACCATCATAAGACCTATCTGGACTTACGGAGTTGAGCTATGGGGCTCCACTAAACCATCAAATTCTTCCCGTATCCAATCCTTACAATCCAAAATCCTTCGAAAAATCCTAAACGCTCCTTATTTTGTCACGAATAAGCTTATCCATAAAGACCTTAATATTCCCTTTGTAGCTGGTTTGGCCCGAACCAGGTATGAATCCTTCCATGACAAACTCCATTCCCACTCTAACCCTCTAGTTTCAATCCTTGCTTCCTCTTCAACTCCCGACAATCCTCCGAGGCGTCTGAAATGAAGATGGCCTCGAGACCTTCTTGTTTAGATTAATTACTAGAGTGCTGCCAATGGGCAGTTCCTCTTCAGGTTTTTCATGTACACTATCTTTTATCAGCACATTTACTTGATGTATTCCTATACAGTTGTAAATTTCAATAAAATATAATAAAAAAAAAAAAAAAAAGTACGCTAGCTCAAATATGGGTTTGTTGTAACTTTTTTCGTAAACTTAGTAGCTGCTTTACGGGGGGAGGGGGGTTCGTATCCTGAATATACTATTAAATTTAAGATTGATCTACAATTTATGTTTTTTTATTTTAGTATAGTAAATATATCTATGGTTAGTAAATGAATTATTGCTTTTAAAATGTCTAAAAATTAAAGTATCGGTTGTACTTATTATTATAATCGTATGATCGTATTATTATTGTATGTTAAAAGAACCCTAGGAACAAGCCACAAGGGTTAAAACATAATGTATAATTAAAATAAACATAAAATTATGTTAATTTGATTTTCAGGTTTTTATTGAAATCGAAAGAGGTTGAATTTGAAATGGAAAAGGTAGAATTCGACTTGGAAAAGATTGAATTTGACTTTAAAAATATTGAATTTGACTTAGAAAAGGTTGAATTTGACTTGGAAATGCTATATGTAGCGATATATAGAGATATATTATCTTTCTTCCATCTAACCACAATATTTTTTTCAACCAGATTAGAGAAAATTCTACCGGGGTTAGTAGTAAAAATAATCTGATTTCCGTTTCAATTAGTTAAATCAAACGTTTTATGAAATAATTATATTCTGCTCTGAAGTAACTTATTGATCGAATACAAGATTCGTCTAATTTCGAATGAAACTATTTCCAAATCCCAGCACATTTAGTATTATCTACTAAGAGATCAGAACGCCATCTTCTAACAGCTCCTCTTCTGTTTCTCTTACCTAATAACACCTTCAAGACTGCTTTTAGATAGATACTTTTCTTCTTTAACCAGTCGAAGAAAGATAACCTCAATGAGGACATATATTTCTTTAGTTCCCATCCTCTTGGAATGTAGATTTAGATCGGATTCAACATGTTAGTGGATAATGAGATATATTTTATAATCTGAGATAAACCGTCGTTCGATATCCACCGTACGATTTATTCCTACATCTTCTAGAATCTAAACTTCTTTTTGCCATAAACATTTTATTTTATTATTTTACTTTAAAATAAAATTGTCTTATTGTATTTACTTATTATTTATGTATGAATAAGGGTCAATCCATTTGAATTCGCTCAATTTCTATTAATTTTGCAGCTCGACATCTTTGATTTTCGTGATTTGTTGACCAGTTATTTTATATACTTTCGTAAATATAACACAATAAATAAAAAAAAAAAATTCGGGCCAATACTTTTAGTATTACAACCGTTTTAAGTCAGTTACGCGGGCAAAAACGTGTGTTGGAAAAACCTTTCTAATTCCTGTAATTTTTTAGATATCAAATCAAAATTAAAATTGACAATAATATAAGGACATGCTTTGTATTTTTTGTCCCCCTAAACTCATTACCTAAATAGCGGAGAATGTTGTATAAAAATTCTCGAAAATGAATAAAAACCGAGATATTTAACGAGATAAAATTATATAATGGAAAAGAGACTCACTTTTAATTATTTTTTCTCATATAGCTTATTCATAGTCCTATTTACTTCAATTTTGAGAAGATGATCTTTTTTGTATATGAATTTTCAAAATTGGCAAAAATTTATTTTTCGCGATGTTAACACGAAAAAATTTTAAAGGGACTGAGTGAAAAATTATGAAACTAATACAGATCACCTATCTATAGGATGTGTTTTAAGTGGTATGAATTTGGTCCTTGAGACTAAGCTGGTTCTATAAAATTCTTTCAACTGTTGAAATAACGTTTTCTTTAAAAAAATATTAGCTCAGGTAATTTTTCATATTTAAGAACTAAACAAAAAATACAATAAAAAAATCCCCAGAAAATTACATAAACTGAAACCTTTGGCGCGCTATGACAAGGATGTTAGAAATGATTTTCGCGCTTAATTATTTTTCCTTATATACCCTTATCGTTGCACTACTTGTTTTATAAATTTTGATCGTTTAAGCTATATCTTTTTTTCAATATAAATTTTCAAAGAAGGATTATTTTCCAGCTCAGTAATATTTATAGTAAAATATCTCAAAAAGGACTAAGCGAAAAATGATGAAACTCATACAAATTATACTTCTATATAATAAGTACGATAGAATAAAATTTAGTGGCTGACTTTTAAACAATTTTCTTCACTATTAGGTAATGAGTATTGGGAACAAAAAATAAAAAGCATCTCCTTATTGTTAATTTTGGTTTTGATTTGATATCTAAAAATAACAGGAATTAGAAAGATTTTCCGATCATTTTTTAATGTTTATTCCCGCGGAGCTGACTTAAAACGGTTGCAATACTATTGGGTTGTCACCTGAAATGCCTGTTTTCAAGATAAAGGATTTTTATTAAAATACGATATGAAAACAAGATAACGTTATTCGAAGTATTTACCTTCTTTTTATACACATTTTTCCCAACGTGACACCACTTTTTTATCCCCGAACTGAAAAACTCTGAGCTTTGAAGTGAAAAAAAATCTGAAAACGCACTTTTCACTTGATCATCATTTTCAAAAGTTTTCCTTTGACGAAGTTGTCTAAATTCCTGAACAGGTGGTAATCTGTTGGAGGCAAGTCGGGAGAATATAGTGGGTGCGGAAGGACTTCGTAGCCCAGTTCTTTCAATTTTTGCAAGGTATGTTTTGAAACATGGGGTCTTGCTGCCGCTTAGTGAGATCATGAGGTACCCATGTATCGAGCTTTTTTACTTTCCCAATACACTTTAAATGTCTGGAAACGGTAGATGCACTTGCATTTAGTTGTGCAGATAGTCCTTTAACTGTTTAGTAGGGGTTTCCTTCTATTGTATGTTTGAGGACATCGTTGTCTATTACGGACGGAGGTCTTCCTCGGGGCAAGTTTTCCAAGTCGGTATCCCCAGCTGAAAACTTAACAAACCAACGGCGAATGGTCCGTTCTTTAACACTCCCATCCCCAAATGCCTTACGGCATTAACTATAAAAACGGACATTTCATGTGAAACAACCCAATAAAAGCATTGGCCTGAAAATATTTTTATTTATGGTTTTATATTTATACAAAAATTTTGAAGATATTGAATGGATTGACCCATAATGAAATATATTGTTGTTATAATGATTATGGGCGTAAAGTTTTAGCTACTGCATCATTTTTTAAACATATTCTACATTGACGTCAGTTGTAGGACAAATCATTTTTTTTTCCATTGTTAATTAAAAGGAATGAACGCATATGAACGTACAATATTAGCTTTGCTAAAATAGAAACATGGCCGCAGGTCAGGTATATAGTTGTATTGATAGATTGTTAGTTTTCATTAAGTTTATGCATTATTCATAAGTACACTCAGGTGGTCTTGAACATTTGTTCATATGAGTAACTTCAAGTCTCATGTTTACATTGTGCTGATTGTTACTCTTCTGTCAGTATTTACCATCTTCCGTAAGGATATTCTGTCATTGCACAAACATTGCAGCCTTATTATTGTTTGTGGAAATAATTAGTTGACCGTTGAGAATTACTGGTCTATTAGTCCGGGTGGCGGTCAGTGAATGAAACACGTTCAGCGAAATGTTTTGTTCCTGGCCGCCACCAGGGCTTATTCCTTCCAGCATATTATGGTTTGTATAGTACAATATGTGCTGGAGCTATTGTTCGCTGAAAAGTCTTCTTTGAAAATCTATTTCTTGACAAAATTATTTTTAATCATTATGCTGTTTTATATTACAATAGGAAATTAGATTAGAGAGACATGTGTTTCTCACCATTACGATTTAATGTTTAAAAAAAAATCGAATGCACGCAACACACAACTTTCACTTACTTCTATTTTTAAAATCAATTTAGGAATTTTATAAATACAGTTAGGAATACAAATAAATTGTTAAAGAATTTTTTGTTTGTTTATTTATTTAACGTCACTTCATGCTTCTGTGGCTAATCGGAAGATGCACCTTTTTACGTCCCCTACGAAAGGGACATTTTTTTTTTTTTTTTCAGTGGTGCGACAGGCCGTGTAAACTCTGGGCTTCGCGGTGTAAGCTTCTGTGAGTTTACACTCACGTTTCACGATGCTATTTTTAGTTTAGGTTCCTTCCTACGACTAATTTTGTGAGTCCTATGGCTGACGGGTCTCACATACCCGGGGGAGAGGTTGTGAGTGAATCTACGACCATGTTAAGCACCCATAGGTTAGAACAGGAATAGCTGCTAAATGCCATTGCTTTGTATTTCATTTCTTGTTCACCATTATTTCATTTAAAGCTCCAGAACTTCTTCCATGCCTTCCCTATCCTAGTTTCGATATCTGTGGCGTCCCTATTTAAGAAATATAGTCTAAAAGAAATATAGGACAAGGCAAAAATAGATTCAATAATCTTGATTACAGGAGCCTTTGATGGTTGATGACAGATTGAACGTTTGTCTAGTAAGTGTTGTAGTAAGCGGTATCTTCGAGCAGTTTCTTGTCGTTTCAGTCTAGTGTGAGGATTCCAAGTAAGGCGCTTGTCTAGATGGAGCCTAAGGTAGCGGATCTGTTCGACGGGATGTTGCAATGGAATGTTGCCAAAGGATACAGTAGGACAGATATTCATAGGCTTGCGGCGAAGGGTAAAGGTAATTTGATGGGATTTATTGGGATTGATTTTAATTCTCCAGTTATGACACCATTCTTCAATGGATTGGATGTGAGACTGTAGGCTTTGTGATGCAACCGTTGGGTCACTACTAACCATCTCTTCCTACGACTAATTTTGTGAGTCCTATGGCTGACGGGTCTCACATACCCGGGGGAGGGTTTTTTGAGTGAATCCCCATTTTTTTACATCCTTATAAAAGCCCCGCCGGGACTGGGATTAGAACTCAGAACCTGCAGCATGAGAGACTAGCCACTCAGCCACGGGCTCATAACTCCTTTGTGTTATTTATATATTTTGTTTGTTTATATATTCAACGCCAGTAGATGAAATATACCGGTTCTGGCCCAGGGCTCCGGTGCAAGATGGCGGCGCCCATGGTTTCCCGCCAAAACTGGCCTTTATTGAACGATCGTTCACGATCGTCCCCTGTCGTTCGCGATCTAACCAATCCAATCTAACCTTATATTATTGGTTTTATTTATCGATTTTATATTCGATTCCTTTTAAAACATAAACAAAGGAACCTTGTCATCACTATACAATACCAAAAAAAGTATATATATAAAAGTTTAATAGTAGATAAGAATTGCGGGAGCTGGTGCACCGATTCCTCCATCCCCTCCCCTACCACTCTTAACCACCTATGACGTCATCACGATCTAACCTTAACTACTATGGTTCGCGCCAACAACCTAACCTAAACCACTAAGCCACGCCCCTTTTTGATCACGTGACCCCTGTTTGAGGGTATTAAGTATTTATAAAGCATGAGTCTACCCGGCGTCCATTTTCTTTTCCCTACGTTTTGGGCTAATTTATTATGTATAAAGCATGAGTCTACCCGTCCGCCAGTTTCTTTTGTGACGTCACAATTTATAAAGCATGAGTCTACCCGGCGTCCAATTTCTTTTCCCTACGTTTTGGGCTAATTTAGTATTTATAAAGCATGAGTCTACCCGTCCGCCATTTTCTTTTATGAAATCACAATTTACAAAGCATGAGTGTACCTGGCGTCCATTTTGCTCCTCCCCCCCCCCACTCCTTCATTAGTTAACCAATCAGAGTGCCTAACTTGAGAGTTCCTCCCGGCTAGGTCCGATGGTCAAATTGTAATGTGTGCTTTTACGAAACCTTTCAAACTGTGACATAACCTTACTATTGTTTACATTTTTTGAAACCTCCCTTACTGTTACATAACCTTCTCATTGTTTACATTTTCGGAAACCCCCCTTACTGTTACATAACCTTCCCAATGTTTACATTTTCCTCAACCTCCCCATTGTTTACATTTTATGAAACCTCCCTTACTGTTACATAACCTTCTCATTGTTTACATTTTCCTCAACCTTCCCATTGTTTACATTTTATGAAACCTCCCTTGCTGTTACATAACATTCCCGTTGCTTACATTATCTGAAGCCTCCCTTGCTGTTACATAACTTTCCCAATGTTTACATTTTCCACAACCTTCTCAATGATTACATTTATGAAACCTTCCAAACTGTTACATAATCTCCCCATTTTTACATTTTCGGATACCTCCCTTGCTGTTACAAAACCTTTCTAATGTTTACATTTTAGCTTCGTATGTGCTTACTTTATGTTCTGTAACTTCCTCTTTGTTTACGAATTCAGAAGCATGTTCAATAGGTATTAACATTTCCACTGTTTGTTTACTTTTATTTTCTCTTCACATAGTCGCAGAACATACTCAATTTCTAAAGAATCCGCAAGAGCGCAGCACCCACTCTACTTCGTAATGTGTCCACCAGAGTGCATCTCTCCGGAATATTTTATGTTATCTTTCCAATAATATTTTATACTTTTTTTTTTTAAGTAAGTTTTTTCAGCCGCCATTTTGTTTTGAGGAAGCCAACATTGCAATAATTCAAACAGGTTTGAATCATGTTCAAGCATGTTGATAATTTAAACGTAAACATGGACTTTGAACCCTCTTAACGGCTTTAATATAAACATCGTTATAGACCTTCTTGATCCTATACAGCTGTGAACTTTGATCCTTAATCCTACATTTTAAATAGCGATAAAAAGTTCCTTAAGCTTAAACGTAAACATGGACTTTGAACCTTCCTGATGGCTTTAATATAAACATCGTTATAGACCTTCTTAATCCTATACAGCTTTGAACTTTGATCCTTAATCCTATAGTTTAAGTAGCAATAAAAGTTTCCTTAAGCTCTTGGACTATGGGCTATTATTTTCCTATGTGTAATGATTTTTAATACTATACAGCTGTGAACTTTGGTCCTTAATCCTATAGTTTAAGTAGCGATACTGGGTTCCTTAAGACTTTGAAGAATTATCCTCTTAAGTATATATATAAATATAATGCGGACCTTGTACGTTTTATCTCTTAGTATAGTAAATCCCTAAAGATTTAATCGTAAACAAGATAAATTTAAGACGTCAATATCAACTTTGTACTGATAATTGCTTAAAGTATAAATATTCCTTAATCTCTGAGACTTTGAACTATTATCTTCTTAAGTATATGTATAAATATAATAAGGACCTTTTATCTCATAACCATAAATATACCGTAAATCCCTAATGATTTAAGACGTAAATATCAACTTTGTTCTAGTAATTGCTTAAAGTATAATTAGACAATAATATAAAACTTGTACCTATTTCGATAGAGGAATATAATTTTTTTAATATATTTTTTCAACATTTTTTATTGTTTTCTCATCTTCTTAGACAATTTTTTACCTTTTCTATGTATTATTTACTTATCATTAACAATTCTACTTTAGAATTGCTATTTGCGATGTTTTCGGAAGAGTTCGTCTAATCTCGGCCGGCTTCGGTATTCTACCTCTCCTCGTTGGACGACAATCCTTAATTCTTCCGAAAGAAATAAACAAAGATTAACGTTAATGCTCTCGAACGAAAACAAATTAATATTATTTGATGTACTTTAGTGTAAATAATAATAATATAGTTGTGAATTATAATAATGATATACTACATCGTAATGGTTTCCTATTAAATGAGTTTATAATATTATTATTAAGTAAAGTGTTGTACCTTTTTTTGTTCGGCATTAAGCCTTAAGCCTCTTCACCACGTCAAGGTAAAGGTACATCGAAGAGGTTTTGTTTTTTTAATTTTTTTTTTTTAATAATTTTTTAGCTTTTTATGTGAATTTTTTTAAATTTATTAGTTTTATAATTTTTTTTTTTTTTTTTTTTACAATTTCATTTTTTAAATAAAATTAAACGAAAAAATAAAAATCTGAATTCGTAAAAAAAATAAAATATAATCTTCTATGTGATACAATCAATAATTAAATGAAACATTTTTATAATAAAATTAAATGTAAAATAAAGCAAATAAAAATCTGAATTTATATAAACATAAAATGTCATCTTCTATGTAATACAATGTAGAATTAAATTAAACATGTCCTTTTCTTTTTTTTTTTGTAATTGGTCAGTTCACAACGAGAATCTTTTAGGATGGTCGGAAGAGTATGGCAAATCAGAAACGGTGTATGAAGTACATATAGAATAATGTGCTTAAGATATTTTCGATTAAGCCAAAGATAAGAAAACATTTCTTTTCTTCTTAAATTTTTTGTTCATGTATTTGAAAGAGAAATATGAGCATCGAAATTATTCTGCAGGGTTATTCTATTCACCACACATTCACTCACACATTCAGGTTTAGAGGCTGTTAGACCATGCCATTGACCTTCATTCAGGGTTTATAGGTGTTCAAACCGTGACAGTGACCCCTTTCATTCATGGTGAATAGCTTTAAACACATTTTTATTCATCCATGCATACAAAGCATTTGTGCGATACTGTGTACATTTCTCTTTCGAAAAATTGTGTACTATGCAATGGCTGCCTTGCTCATCTAAAATTAGTGATTCTATTTTTGGACAGCCAAAATCTTCCAAGTTAATTATAGTACAATGATGGAGATTTCGTGATAGAAAATTTTCTTATCTAGGCCCTTAACGAAAACAAATTTATATTTAAGGTCAATGTAGTTGAAAATGTTATCAATGATGCCATACTCAACTTCTCCAGAATCCCATTGGATTTTATGATAGTAATTTTCCAACCAATAATTCGTTCTAATACTTTTATCGGTTGGTTTATATTCATTTGGTGGCTTAAAAATCCAATGCTTGAAGACTTGTAAGCTTGATCAAACAGAGAAAACTCTTTAATAATATAACCTCCCAGGCTATCGAACAAATTTGCCGTAGCCATACTGAACACTGAGCAAAGAATTCACCCCATTTTATACCATTCGCCGAACTGTACCAATTAGAGGATTATACTCTACGAGCCTATCGTGTATGATTAGACAATATGCTGTAGTATTTGCCGGGAATGAAATTTTCGATTCAAATTCTAATCTTACATCGACTGGTCCACTTTTTATAGATTCAGACTGCTTTGAGCAATCTATTACAATTAAAGGTGATTTATCTTTAAAGTTTTGTAAAGAGGACAAAGGTTTCATTTGTCCACCATAATAAGAATTTTGAAATAAAGCATACATATGATAGAGCAAAGCGAACCATTTGACGACATATCTATATTTAAATCATCATACGTATAAGCTTTACAATTTAGAAACAATTTAACATTGGAAATATTACAATGATCAAAGTGGCTTGCATCTTTTTGAGAATTTTTCAGTCTTCCAGTTTGAAAAGTTAATATTACATAACGCGGTTTTTCTAGCTGACTGGATGTTTTGACTGGCCAGATTTGTCTCTGACTTGCTGGCAGTAAAGGATAATCGTAAAGTTCCCAGGTTCTAAAGGCTAGTGAAAATATTTTTTCTGATTTGAGATGACGCATCAAAGCCAGCTTCTGATGTTCGTTTACGGTAACATAAGGTAGCTTCCAGCATAGCCTATCCAGTTCTATTTTACACTTTTCTACCGCATTAGTCCCAGCTACTGGTTGGCTAGTGATGTAGCAATTTTCATCATGTCTGCTTCTTATGAATATCAGTTCTTGCTTTACATTCATTACGATTTTCTGATAATCCTCACAGAAGCCAAGAAGGGATGATAAAGGAACATAGGTTGAAACACCCCTCTGCCGATGTAATGTTTAATGTATCACTTTGTGGATAGCACCATCCCCAATTATCCAAAAACTGGGAACCTCCCTTGAGCGAAACTAGATTTTTCAAAGTCGAAGTAATTCCAGGATTTTTCACACGGTCTATTTCGACTCCACTCAATTCGTACCTTATTTCATCAAACAAAAACGCAAACATGTTGTTTGTTAATTTTGATGCAATGGGAACTGCTGAACCATCCTGCTTTAGAAATCTTCCTTCTAATACAGCAGGCTTTGACTAGGTAGTGTGTATAAATCTTGATGTTGCAGACTGATGCGTATTTCATCCCCTGGCTGAAGATTTGTTGACGAATAAGGATGGTGAGAATGAAATTCAATCCCTTCAACTGAATTATCAAAAGTACCAGCTTCTTCCAAATTCAATATTTCCATGTTGATGACAAAACGTAATATCCTGCGGTTTGAAGAAATCTAATATTGCTCGCAGTTAACGATGTGCACTCAACAATGGCTTTCACTGGAATGATACTTTTTCTCTCTGTAGAGCGCTTTTATGTACTTTCTTAAAGTCCAACCCCATCGCTGTCTGACTACTGAATGGACATTCCTTTGTTATAACTCCTTTATATAAGATCAAGCAGGAAGAGTAAACAAAGCTGACCACAGTTGTTTGAACCTACTTTCTGGAATTGTTTTCTATTTAGATGAAATTCGGCAATCTTTCATGTACCGAACGAAATCACTTGGCGGTTTTTCTCCACTGCTGTCAAAGAACTGAACGTATTTTCCTCTTTTCTTGTAACTGACCCAATGCGTTCCTCTACCATTACTATTGTCTAAATTAAAAATACCACGTTCAGATTTCCACGGCTTTGTAGGAAATTCATCTACCATAAAAACTCCTCTAAAACGACGCAGTTTATGAAGTTTTGCTAATCTGAGTAAGTCGAAATTGCTTAGCCTTTGGCGAGGAAAAGTTTTTAAGATCTCTTTGGCTTTAGTTTTCAACTGATGTACATTTCCCCCGATCCTCTTTGGTGTGGAAATGATCGCATCTTTTTCTTCTTGTTTGTAACACGCTTCATGGTCTACTGATACAGAGGTAATGCTGACAAGCCTTATATGCCCACATTCTTGCTATCAACCCATGAATTATGAGAACTGTCAAAACCTAGCCACTTCACTAGAGCTTTATTACCTTTCCTTTTTACAACTCTTTCTACAAGGTAACAATTAGGATGCTTTACAAGTTGCAATTCCTCTTGATAGAAACCACCAGCAATGTTGTCTCCGCGATCATCTTTCAGATGATAGGTGATAGGTACCGTTTTTTTCACTTCAGCTATAGTAAATATTTCTGTAGACCATGATGGTTGATAACCTTTCGCAAACTGTGCTTTATACTTTGATATCCTTACATGATCGCCAACTTTAAATTTTGCAGCCTTTTTTGTACTGGTTTTCTTAGAATAAACTTCTTTTATTAGTTTTGCTTCAATTTTAAATCCGTGAACGGATGCCGGCGCCATCTTGATTGTACTATGTTTTGTTTTATTATAGTTGTCTACTAATGCCGGCAGTACTACAAGCCAATTGTAGTTGCCTTGTAAACTAAACTTTTTCCATATGGCTGACTTTAGAGTGCGATTAAACCTTTCTATTATTGATGCTTTTAGGTTACTATATGTTGAATAATGATTGATATTACAAGATATCATGAGTTTTCGAAATACTTGGTTATAAAACTCTTTACCACTGTCTGTTTGCAAATTCTTTGGCTTTCTCTCAGATAATACTTTCTCGAAACCTTGACACACTACAGACGCAGTTTTATTCTTGATAGGCACTACCCAAGCATATTTAGAAAAAACAATCTATTACAGTGAGTAAATATTTGTAACCTTTATTAAATTTAGCATAAGGAATCATTTCAACCAAATCAGCCTGCCATAAATCATCAATACCTTTGAGTAATACAGATCTTCTTTTAAAAACCCTCCTAGCAGGTTTGTGCAATTCATGCACGATCTGCTCTTTAACGGATGCCATGACGTACTGTTAATCTTCTCATCTGCGCTACACTATTATACCCCCTTCTCTAAGTTGAGCTTCTATTCGCAAGATCTCACTCTTTCCTGTTTGAGAGCCAATCAAATATCTCATTCGATTAACTAATACGTTTGGATCAACAATGCCTGTACCACCTTTTGGTTTAAACAATTTTGAGATAACATTTTTGTATTTGGGGTAATTTTTAAGTCTTATCATATTACCGCTTGGGCTATGTCCCTCGAAATGTGCATTAGTTTGCATCAAAATCTTTTTATACAAAGCATAATCACTTTGTTTAACGAATGAAAGATTCGGATTTTTTATAAATAACAATTCGAAGAGACCTGGTGTACCATGATAGATATCATCACCTATAGTAAGAATATCTTCATTGATAGAAATCACTGTATCGCCGATGGTAAACTTGTGACCATCATATTTGATTCCATATACAGTATCCAGATCTTTAATGTCATTGTTCACAAGCTTTATTATATACTTTGAGGATATATTTCCAATCTTTTCTAAATATTTTTGTAACATTTCTTCTCCTTTAGGAGTTTGAGTTGCTTCTCTCACCTCCTGCAGTGGGGTTTTCGGTGGCTCACACTCTTCTTCCGACTTTAGAATTGGTGTACTTTCCCAAACGTGCTCTAAACGACGAGTAAATATTTTAGAAGGCCCAGGCTTTGGTGTTGTATCTGTTAGTGACGATTGTTCTAGATAATATTTAGGCATTTTTGATGGAATATGAGGAATTTCTTCTTCTTCTTCTTCCTTCTTTCGAATTTCACATTGGGTGGAGGGGGAAGTTTAACCTCCTGCTTACTCGCTAGTCTTTCCATAGATTTCAATAAAGGTTTATACTTCAATTTCAAATATTCATCAGTCTCTTCTCGACTCCTTTTCAATAAATTACACTTTTCCTGTATAGCCTTCCTGGTCTCGATTATTTCACGCATTACTACATCACTAGTTGACTCTTCCATGTCTAACTAGAGAATGAGCTTGTCCTAACACCTCACGGTATTATATAGGCCTCGAAACCCTTTCGATACCTTCCATCATTAATTTGTCTATCCTTGTCCAAGACTAAAAATCCGTACCTGTCGTCTTTCCAGCACCATTGACAAACCTTTTTGAAAGTTTGAAATGACATGTCTGAATTGACATGATCATCATAAATTCGTCTTAGATTTAATTCGTCTTGTCTAAAGAGTATAAGAAAGTTAGCATTTTCTCTAATCAAATGTTTTGGGACTCTAGTATAACTCTGGCTCAGATAAAATATATCAACACCGTTATGGCGCCCCATACAAAAGTATGATCTCACATTATCTTGTTTGTCACAGGCAATATCATCGAATATAAAGACTGAGTTGGGTAGTGCCTCTTTGGGCGAAGGAACTTGTGAGTTATCTTCGTATTGAAAAAACCCGATATCAGTTAAAGGTTGTAATATTTGAGCTAACTCTCTATATTTGGGTTGATGTAAGGATTTTGCGAACAAATAGATATTTTCAAATTTTAATCCCTTTGAGTCATAAATCAAGCTTAGCATAAGATTAGTCTTACCACAATTGGAGGGACCGCATATTAAACATCGAATCGAATCAGGAAATAGTAAACCGTGCCTAGATTCTTTCTTAATTGGAGCGCCTCCGTCCAGGTTATGAATACGGATCGTAGTATGTTGCTTTACCAAGCGCATGATGGTAAATGAAAAGAATCGCACTTTGACCACTCCTTTTATACTTACCGACGTGGTTGAAATGTATCAACTAATCTTCGTTAATAGAATTTTTCAAATATAAATTGGTACCATATTAAAATTATTTATTTATTATATATAATTTATTTATTTTTTTTTTTTTGCACTCATCTTGGTTTTCTAAATATAATTTAGAAGTAAGCCTTCCCACCTCGTCAAGGTGTGAGTGCGTCGAGAAGGTATGTTGATATTATATGGTTGTTAATATTTTGTAAAACTATTTTTCTTATTTTTTATGTTGGTTTCCAGGTTTATCTTTTTAAACCTCTCTTGGAACCACAACGTAGTTTTTTTTTTTTTCATTTAAGGTTTCCAGGTTTAGCGTTTTAAACCTCTCTTAAAACCATAACGCAGTTTTTTTTTGTTTTTTTTTTCAATTTTGGTTTCCAGGTTTATCGTTTTAAACCTCTCTTGGAACCACAACACACATTCCTTTTAGGTTTACGAGCCTTTAGAGCCACGCCAGGGACCCATTCATTCCATCTCACATACATACTTTAGTTTACAAATAAAAACAACAATATTATATCAACAAAAATAAAAATAAAATCTCTTATACAGCATCTGGAGCGATAACTAAAAATTTATTAAAACCATTTTTTATAAAAGTGCATTCTTCCAATACCAAAAAATTAAAAAAAACTTCCAATACCTATATCTATTTAATAAAATAAAATAAAATTAACCTTTATTGATTAAAATAACCTTATTTCTTTTTCTTTTTTAAATAAGTTTTTCTCTTGGTCAAAAGTAGTATCACACTTGAATGTATAAAAAGAACCTTAAACTGGTTGATACGCCATTTAATTTAATCATTAAATATATAGTTTATTTACCATCATGACCTGAGGCACCAAGGGGCCTAAATCGGTTCAATCTTAGAAGAAGACCATCTAGAGTTTTAAGGAACCAACCGCTTCCCTTTATTGTCATATCTTCCATCTCGGTAGCTATTTTCGAGTAGCTTCCACTGAGACTGTTCAAGACCGAAGAACTTTCGAATATTGTTATGTTTTTTGTTTTAAAGGCCCTATCGCACGTCTCTCCTCTGATATTTTCATAAGTAGCCTCTAGAACTAGATTGAATTTTAGAGGAGCATCTGATTCCGCCAAAAATTCTGTAATTAAGCGATATAATGTTTCAGTCTGATGGCAGAGAAATTCCACTGCGTCAATTGGCTCAGAACATGGTAGGTAAAAAGTCTTAATATCCCCTCCAAACGCTGTCTCGATTTCAAATAAAGGCCCTATAGCTATTTCCAACCGCCTTCGTTTCGTCATGACAAGGGGAGTTTCCCTCTGACAACGACGTAAATGATTCATAAGTTGCTTTAGAGACGAAAAAATCTCGCCGCAAGAAATACATGTACGTCGTGGGAGAGTGTCCAGACACGATTTTTCATGATGGAGTTTGTCAATTTTTCTGCTAAACACCCTATCGCAATATTGGCACTTATTGTTACTTGATGCCATTATTAAAAACGATTGATAATTAGAAAAAATATGATATAATGAACAAAATTAAGAAGTTAGGAAATAATCAAAATATTAATAGTAAAAAAAAAAAAAAATTAAAAAAAAAATATATATATATAGCAAACAATAAATGGATAAATTCCTTCCAATAAATAAATCAGAAAACCCGAAGAGTGAAAGAAAAATGGAAAAATAGTTGAAAAACTTATAATGATCTAAACTTTAAAGCCAAAATGAAAAATAGTTAGAAAAGGGTACTCACACGATACCAAGAAGCCACCTTGATGCTGGATAAGAGAATGAGAAATAGTTCTGAAAAACACACCTATTTATAGCCGCCTTAGGATTATACGAGCAAAGTTCATAAAGTATAGGATTAAGACGTGTGAGAAGGAGTGGGAGGAAGGGCAAGGAAGGAGTGGGGGAAGTGCAAGGAAGGAGTGGGGGAAGAGCAAGGAAGGAGTGGGGGAAGCCGAAGAGGCCCGAGTGCAGCCGATAATGTCCGAACACTACCGAGTGTTTCTAAAAAGTAGCGACCAGCCGTATATTTCCGGGATAAGCCGAACTCTTCCGAAAACATCGCAAAACTTAAATTCCAAAGTAGAATTGTTAATGATGAGTAAATAATGCTTAGAAAAAGTAATAAATGGTCTAAGAAGAAGAGAAAATAATTAAAAATGCTGAACAAAATTATATTCGCCTACCGAAAGTTTTATATTATTGTTTATGTATACTTGAAACAATTATTACAAAGTTGACGTTTACGTTTTTAAATTTAGCCTGTTTACGACTATACCATCGAGGATTAACCGTTAAATTGCTAAGGGCTTAAGAAGTCTTGTTACATTATTCATAAATAGATTACGGGTTTTAAGTCAATATTTACGATACACTTACCTTTTTATTTTCACATGATTCGAATCTGTTCATCCATGGACGAAGCTGCTTCTACACTGAAATGTTGACATCAAAATACAAAATGAAGGTTGGCCTCACTCATCCTCTACAAAAAAGTATTTGGAAGATATCATAAATAATTCCCAAGAGCTGCACTCTGTTGGACATATTACGAAATGAAGAGTGTGCTGCGCCCTTGCGGATATTTTATGGAGTAATGTGTGTTCTGCGTTTAAGTGAGGAGAAAATTAAATAAAATAAAAATGTATAAAAATAAAACAAACATTGAAACATTTCGAAAATGATGCTGTTAAACATGCTACTAAATTTTTAAACATTAAGAAAGTTAAAAAAAAAATTAAGTTGAAGGGATACTAATCTAATGGGTAAACATTAGGAAGGTTATGTAACAATTTCGAAGGTTTAGGAAAATTTAAACATTGAGAAGGTTATGTAGCAGTTAGGAAGGATTAAAAAAAGTAAACTTGATAATGGGTCCGCGAGAATCATTGGAACTAGCCGGGAGGAACTTTTTAATGCGTAAAATATAAGTACAATGAGTAGGTAAGCAAGTGCCATCGGACTTCGCCGGGCGAAACTTTCAAATGCTTAAAATAGAGCACCGATTAGAGATGGGTACGTATGATAAGGGACAGGATCCAAAGGTCACGTGATTAAAAAAGGGGATGGTATGTTAGTTAAGTTTAAGTCGAAATGTTGATTGAATTTATATAAATACAATTAGTAGGTTAGCGATGACCATCGGACCTAGCCAGAAGAAACATTCGGATGCGTGAAATGGGGGAAGGGAAGAGAGGGCAATTTGATTAGCTGCTATAAGCACAATGAGTAGGTTAGCAAGTGCCATCGGACTTCGCCGGATGAAACTTTCAGATGCTTAAAATAGAGCACCGATTAGAGTTGAGTATGAATTATAAGGGACAGGGTCCAAAGGTCACGTGATTAAAAAGGGAATGGTAGGTTAGTTAAGTTTAGGTCGAAATGTTGATAGAATTTTTATAATTACAATTAGTAGGTTAGCGATGACCATCGGGCCTAGCCGGAAGAAATATAGATCACGTGATTAATAGTAGCCGTCGTATAATAGATAAAGTTAGATAGAGGTGTTAATTGAAATTTTCTACCATAATGTACTATTTTTTATTATGATTTTAAAGATTAAAAATTCCAAATCAAAGAGCTTAAGTCTTAATGCCGAACAAAAAAAAGGTACAACACTTTACTTAATAATATTATTATAAACTCATTTAATAGGAAACCATTACGATGTAGTATATCATTATTATAATTCACAACTATATTATTATTATTTAAACTAAAGTACATCAAATAATATTAATTTGTTTTCGTTCGAGAGCATTAACGTTAATCTTTGTTTATTTCTTTCGGAAGAATTAAGGATTATAGCGAAGTTAGGTAGAATACCGAAGCCGGCCGAGATTAGACGAACTCTTCCGAAAACATCGCAAATAGCAATTCTAAAGTAGAATTGTTAATGATAAGTAAATAATACATAGAAAAGGTAAAAAATTGTCTAAGAAGATGAGAAAACAATAAAAAATGTTGAAAAAATATATTAAAAAAATTATATTCCTCTATCGAAATAGGTACAAGTTTTATATTATTGTCTAATTATACTTTAAGCAATTACTAGAACAAAGTTGATATTTACGTCTTAAATCATTAGGGATTCACGGTATATTTATGGTTATGAGATAAAAGGTCCTTATTATATTTATACATATACTTAAGAAGATAATAGTTCAAAGTCTCAGAGATTAAGGAATATTTATACTTTAAGCAATTATTAGTACAAAGTTGATATTGACGTCTTAAATTTATCTTGTTTACGATTAAATCTTTAGGGATTTACTATACTAAGAGATAAAACGTACAAGGTCCGCATTATATTTATATATATACTTAAGAGGATAATTCTTCAAAGTCTTAAGGAACCCAGTATCGCTACTTAAACTATAGGATTAAGGACCAAAGTTCACAGCTGTATAGTATTAAAAATCATTACACATAGGAAAATAATAGCCCATAGTCCAAGAGCTTAAGGAAACTTTTATTGCTACTTAAACTATTGGATTAAGGATCAAAGTTCAAAGCTGTATAGGATTAAGAAGGTCTATAACGATGTTTATATTAAAGCCATCAGGAAGGTTCAAAGTCCATGTTTACGTTTAAGCTTAAGGAACTTTTTATCGCTATTTAAAATGTAGGATTAAGGATCAAAGTTCAAAGCTGTATAGGATTAAGAAGCCCTATAACGATGTTTATATTAAAGCCGTTAAGAGGGTTCAAAGTCCATGTTTACGTTTAAATTATCAACATGCTTGAACATGATTCAAACCTGTTTGAATTATTGCAATGTTGGCTTCCTCAAAACAAAATGGCGGCTGAAAAAACTTACTTAAAAAAAAAAAAAAGTATAAAATATTATTGGAAAGATAACATAAAATATTCCGGAGAGATGCACTCTGGTGGACACATTACGAAGTAGAGTGGGTGCTGCGCTCTTGCGGATTCTTTAGAAATTGAGTATGTTCTGCGACTATGTGAAGAGAAAATAAAAGTAAACAAACAGTGGAAATGTTAATACCTATTGAACATGCTTCTGAATTCGTAAACAAAGAGGAAGTTTCAGAACATAAAGTAAGCACATACGAAGCTAAAATGTAAACATTAGAAAGGTTTTGTAACAGCAAGGGAGGTATCCGAAAATGTAAACAATGGGGAGATTATGTAACAGTTTGGAAGGTTTCATAAATGTAATCATTGAGAAGGTTGTGGAAAATGTAAACATTGGGAAAGTTATGTAACAGCAAGGGAGGCTTCAGATAATGTAAGCAACGGGAATGTTATGTAACACCAAGGGAGGTTTCATAAAATGTAAACAATGGGAAGGTTGAGGAAAATGTAAACAATGAGAAGGTTATGTAACAGTAAGGGAGGTTTCATAAAATGTAAACAATGGGGAGGTTGAGGAAAATGTAAACATTGGGAAGGTTATGTAACAGTAAGGGGGGTTTCCGAAAATGTAAACAATGAGAAGGTTATGTAACAGTAAGGGAGGTTTCAAAAAATGTAAACAATAGTTAGGTTATGTCACAGTTTGAAAGGTTTCGTAAAAGCACACATTACAATTTGACCATCGGACCTAGCCGGGAGGAACTCTCAAGTTAGGCACTCTGATTGGTTAACTAATGAAGGAGTGGGGGGGAGCAAAATGTAAACAATGAGAAGGTTATGTAACAGTAAGGGAGGTTTCAAAAAATGTAAACAATAGTAAGGTTATGTCACAGTTTGAAAGGTTCCGTAAAAGCACACATTACAATTCGACCATCGGACCTAGCCGGGAGGAACTCTCAAATAGAGTACTGCGATTGGTTGGTTAATGAAGGGGGGGGGGTCACGTGACTGAAAAGTGGGTAGCTGAATGGTTAAGTTTATGTCGTTGTGGGCCACGTGGCTAAAAAGGGGCGTGGCTTAGTGGTTTAGGTAAGGTTGATAGAGGGTCACGTGACTAAAAAGGGGCGTGGCCAGGTGGTTTAGGTTAGGTCGATGGCGCGAACCATAGTAGTTAAGGTTAGGTCGTGATGACGTCATAGGTGGTTAAGAGTGGTAGGGGAGGGGATGGAGGAATCGGTGCACCAGCTCGCCTGTTTCTTATCTACTATCGAATATTTAATCGATAAATTAAACTGACAATATGAAGTTAAGTTGGATTGACTAGATCACGAACGACAGGTAGATCGCGAACGATCGTTCAATAAAGGCCAGTTTTGGCGGGAAACCATGGGCGCCGCCATCTTGCACCGGAGCCCTGGGCCAGAACCGGTATATTTCATCTACTAACGCCAATCTATGAATCTGAGGCTAATCGAACGTTGCTACAGTGGAAGTCCTAAATTTTCCCTATCCAGGCTTAATTAGGATAGGGATCTTTAACAAGTACCTGACGTCGCTCAGGCATCGGAGCCACCTTTTAACGTTCCCTACGAAGACGACATAGTTAAGGTTTTTTCACTCCCTTTAAAATATCCTAGGCCCAGCTCCGTGTTTGAACCAACCTACGTATCTTGAAACTTAAGCGTTCAAATTTTGATGTTAATCGCGGAGATTCATTGTTAATTAAAAAAACCCATAATGGAAAATTATATAACACTGTAATCAAAGATACGTTTCTGAAAAGAAAAAAAAAACCTGTAAATAATTACCAAATGGTTTATTATTCTCTATCAAATAACACTAACAAAAATGTTATTAAAGCTTTGTACAGCAGATAAACGGATCTTTTTATTCGTTATGCGGGTTCTACGTGGTAGGTTTGGTCCTTTAGGTGTGCATTTTCAAATCTGTTTCTTTTTTTTTTTTTTTCTTTTTTTATGCTTGTATTTTGCTTTGGATTATAGACTATATTACATATTATAAGATATAACATATAAATCTGTTGATAAAGAAAGTAATTGTATTGTAAATTTATAATTTTTTAGGTCAATATCACATGTCATCAATATTGATAAGTACGCTGTTTATGATAGCAACCTAATACAGTTGGGCAGCACGGTTTTGTTTTATTGTAATTTTGATAAAATAAAGCATTTCTCTCTCCTTGAAACGTAAGTTTTAAAATTTTGAGAGATATTAATTTTTTTTCTCTTAAACGTTAGAGTCGTTTTTGAGAATCTCGAAAATATACTAACTGCATGATATAAAGTAGCTCTTTTGGGTAGCTGATTTTGATGGAAATGTTGCTGTAACATCTCGGGCGCATGGTATTCTTTAATTGAAATTTCAATTCCATACTTTTCGTTTTCTCGCTAGACTTACCACATACCTTTATGCGGTCATTCGGACTCAGAAAACCCTAAACAAAATAATTTTTAAGAGAAAGAGGAAGAGCCTAAACAAGACAAACTTTTTTTTTGTTTATTCAGATTCTACCCATCTTGAAACGTAGGATCTCAAATTTTGAGGGGGCTTTATTTTATTTTATTTTTTTGGTTGATTACAAAGGTTTATCATTGAAAATAATAAACCAAAAATATCTTCCTTTGGTTGACTGAAAAATAATGATTTACAACCAATGTACTTACATATAGACCTTCCCCGAAGGGAGATTACATTCTTTAACGAAGTCTAGCTGAACCTGGAATCTGGAGTTGCTGACATACATTTTTTTGAGTTGGGTGAGTTCGTCCGCCCAGCGCTTCCGTTGTCGACCTCTGCATCTCTTCTTATCCAGCGAGATCCCTTCTAGCCATCCATTTGGACAGCTATCATCTGACTTCCTCATTACATGGCCTGCCCCAGTCCACTTCATTTTCCTCGCATAACCTACTCCCTTAGAGAGACCCCTATCATTGTCCTTTCCATTCTTCTATAACTCACATATATTTTTCTCTCGATATTCTTGGTCTACGACCATGTTTGGCACCGATAGGTTAGAACAGGAATAGCTGCTAAATGCCATTGCTTTGTATTTCATTTCTTGTTCACCATTATTTCATTTATAGCTCCAGAACTTCTTCCATGCCTTCCCTATCCTAGTTTCGATATCTGTGGCGTCCCTATTTAAGAAATATAGTCTAAAAGAAATATAGGACAAGGAAAAAATATATTCAATAATCTTGATTACAGGAGTCTTTGATGGTTGATGACAGATTGATTGTTTGTCTAGTAAGTGTTGTAGTAAGCGGTATCTGCTGGCAGTTTCTTGTCGTTTCAGTCTAGTGTGAGGATCCAAGTAAGGCGCTTGTCTAGATGGAGTCCAAGGTAATGGATCTGTTCGACGGGATGTGCAATGGAATGTTGCCAAAGGATACAGTAGGACAGGTATTCATAGGCTTGCGGCGAAGGGTACAACGTAATTGATGGGATTTATTGGGAATGATTTTAATTCTCCAGTTATGAAACCATTCTTCAATGGATTGGATGTGAGACTGTAGGAATTGTGATGCGACCGTTGGGTCACTACTTACGGATAACACACATGTGTCATCAACGTAAGTTGTGAGATCCTCAAAGATTAAATAAGGAAAAATTTCAGAATTTTTTCCACCTAAATCGGTTATATTTTCCAATGCGCACCGATGGGAAATAAAGACGAAGATTAAAGAAGTGTAGTAGGGGATGTTTGTGAGATAATTATATTCAAATGGGTCATGAAAATTTAAAAAAAAAAAAAGGAAATACAAATATGTATAGTAAAGAGAATTGATTGAGTTGTCAATTTATACGCCAGCTTACGAAAGATGATAAATACTGACAACAGAATAACAATACAATCAGTACTATGTAAACAGAGTTAAATTTTCTCTAAAGAACGAATGTTCAAGATCACCTGAGTGTAATATGAATAATAAATTAACTTGATGAAAACTAACGTGCTATCAATACAAACAGGTACCTGACCTATCACTATGTTTCTATTTTAACAAACTAGCATTCCTAAACTAACTAACGTTCCTATGAAATCATTTATTTAGATTGACAATGAAAAGAAATTGATCAGTGATAAGAATAAACGTCATTAGAATACATTGAGGGAATGATACAGTAGCTAAAATTGTTTTGTAATTATCAAAATAAAAATTAAACCAAAGTTTATTTTTTTACTTATACAGACAAGTGCATAAGTTCGTTTCGATTCTTGGAGGTACAGGACTAAATATTGGGTTGTTTCACATGAAATGTCCGTTTTTATAGTTTCTGAAATACATAAAGGATTTTGCAGGTCTATGTTCTTTACTTCCGAATGTTTACATATTTAAAGTAAACAGTTACTAATCCTCTACCTTTGTATTATAAACATTAGCTTCCCAATCAATTACCCACTTTTTAGTATACCTCCAAATATGAACATGGAAACACGCGATTTTCGAGTAATATTTTTGTACGAGTTTAAACTCGGCCATTCAGCAGCTGAGGTCGCTAGAAATATTTACAAGGCGTTTGGGGAAGGGAGTGTTAATGAACGGACCATTCGCCGTTGGTTCGCTAAGTTTTCAGCTGGGGATACCGACTTGGAAAACTTGCCCCGAGGAAGACCTCCGTCCGTAATAGACAACGATGTCCTCAAACATACAGTAGAAGGAAACCCCTACCAAATAGTTAAAGGACTCTCAGCACAACTAAATGCAAGTGCATCTACCGTTTCCAGACATTTAAAGTGTATTGGGAAAGTAAAAAAGCTCGATACTGTATGTTTGATCGTCAAAGGAAAACATTTTGAAAATGATGATCAAGTGAAAAGTTTCACTTTCAAAGTTAATTTTCTTTCACGTCAAAGCTCAGAGTTTTTCAGTTCGGGGATAAAAATGTTACTTGGGAAAAAATGTGTAGAAAAAGAAGGTAAATACTTCGAATAAAATGATCTTGTTTTCATATCATATTTTTAATAAAAATTCTTTACCTTGAAAATGGACATTTCATGTGGTGTTTAATTCTTTATCAAACATTATAATCGACTGATGTCCTGGTATTTTTGTGCTAACCGAAAAAATTAATCTGGTTGTTTTAGAGATGGCGTACAGAGAATTTTTGAAATTATTTATTCCGGTTCTACATATTTTAATACATAAGACCACAAATTTTGAAGAAGGCCATTTTTTTTTGTCTCCTATAAAGGTTCAATATTGAAAATAATAAATCATAAAGGAATAATCTTAAAATATTGCAGCTTCACTCTTACTATACTGAAACTTCAAGAAACATTACATTTTAGGAACTAACATTTGTAGGCAGTATTAAGGTGAAACACTTTAAATACTTCTACTAAAAATACTATATTATGTACGGTAATGAAATAGGTTCACCTGAAAGATAGTGGCTAGCATATATATATATATATTGATTTTTATTAAATTTTAATGGTTTTGGGTTATTTTCCAGAACTCCAACTAAAAAAAACTCCTGGGATGAAAATAATTTATCTTTAAAGTTTAAAATCAATATATTTTTAATTAATTATCCTGTTTGTTTATTTATTTAACGTTACTTACTGCTGATGTGGCTAATCAAATGATAGTAATAATATACATGTATAATATACCGTTAGATAGCTAAAGATTTTAGAAAAATATTATCTAATACATTGAAATGTAAAGATTATTGGAAAGTAATGAAAAGCCAATAAAACTGACTGTTATAGAATAAAATAAAATTATATAAATTTAATAATAAAAACACATGTTTCTAGTGAAATTCTAAATAATTAATTCATTGACTGTCTATTTGTATCTTAAAATGTATTTAAAAATTCTTAAATTTATTTTAACAACGGAGGTAAGTGTAAGTCGTGTGTTGCGCGCACCAGATTTTTTTATTTATTTAACGTCACTTCATGCTATCGTGGCTAATCAAATGATATTACAGTGCGAGTCCTAAATTTTAGGTATCAAGTTTAATTAGGATAACGATCTTTAACGCGTACTTGACATAAATGAAGGACGGCATAACTAAGGATATTTTACTCTCCTTAAATAATCCTAGCGCCATCTGCTAGTTTGAAACCATGGCATTAGGCATAGAAGCTTATTATGCTAGCCACTATCTTCCAGGTGAATCTATTTCATTACCGTACATAATTTAGTATTTTTAGTAGAAGTATTTAAAGTTATTCACTTTAATACGGCCTACATATGTTAGTTCCTAAAATTTAATGTTTCTTGAAGTTTCAGTATATTAAGAGGGAAGCTGCAATATTTTAAGATTATTCCTACACTATAAGATAAGAAAAACTGTTTGAAAAGGATCTCTAGCCTGTTCGTTATATAACATCCAATTTAAAAAAAAAATAGTTCCCACCTAAACCATAATCATGAAAGTAGGGCGAGACGAAATAAACGTAAATTTGTCGTGCAATGGTGAATTGCATGAAACTGTAAACACATAAGAGTATTGGGCATAACCGTAAGCAATGATGGAAGGACAGAACATGAAGTAAATAGCCAGATTAGAAAGACCAACCTCCCATATCATCAAATCAGCCACATAATTGGCACAAAAGAAATAAATAATGCCACCTAACTTTTTTTTTTCTATCGTACTGTATAGAGCAGAGCACTGGACAGGCCCAAATCAAGTTGTTCATGGAAGCCAAACCAATAGGAAAGAGAATGGTTGGCAGATCCAGAACTACGCATGTGTAGTACCTGGAGGGACTAGGAAGAAAGAGAGGCAAATCAGTTACCCAAATGAAAAATATGGCCATTCAAAGGGATGAGTGGAAGCGATGGACTGAGGCTGGTGTTCCACGCTGAGAGGCACTAAGGAGATGTGAAAGAAGAAGAGGTTTGTCCTCCGTCCAGAGTACGCTGTCGGGGCTTTTCTCCGAAACTACTGGACCAATTTTTTTGAAATTTGTCACAAAAATATATGTATTTTTTAAATTAATATCGAAAGAAAAGAAAGGGGAATAGTAAAGAAGTCCACTATAAATGCTTTTGGTTTATTATTTTCAATAATGAAACTTTGTAATCGACGAAAAAATAAAATAAATGACCCCCTCTCAAAATTTAAGGTCTTACGTTTTAAGATGAGCAGAACCCGAGTAAGGAAAAAAAAATCCATTTGTCCGCCTAAGAAAACTTTAATAAAATTTCTGTTAGTTTTATTCGATAGAGAAAAATAAACCAGTTGGTAATAATTTACAGCGTTTTTTATCTTTTCAGAAACGTATTATTGGTCAAAGGGTTCCAAAATTTTCCATTTTGGTTTATTGTTATCCTAACATCTAGACGTTGATATCAGCTGATCAGTTTCAAAATGACGGCCTTATTAAATATGATTTAGCTCAATAAAAGGGTATTCACTGACAATGTTCTTAAAAAAAAAAAAAAAAAATAGGTGGTTAGCATTATTTAAATGATAAATATTAATTGAGTGTGCTCAGGTGGCTCAGAACAGTTGTCCACCGCAGGCAGTGCGTCCATGAGTGCTTTATAAGCCGCCCTTGTAGGATGGCTCTTTCAGTGTTCGCCTGCTTCCCTCAGGTGAGTATCCAATGCACATCCAGATCGATCACTGTACACAGTAACGTCCATGTTCTGGTTTCATATATTTTAATTATAATTAGGAAGATTTTGTAAAAAACCGTTTTTTATCCAATTAGAGTTATCTTAACACTCAAAACGATAATGTTTTATTGTGTTTAATGCCCTTGACTTAGATTATACTGTAGCTCAGGATAGCTTGGATGCTAAACAAGGTAAAAAGATGCTGAATCATTTCATGGGGTCGCAAAGAAATACATTTAAAAAAATCCATTGTTTCTAAATTTTTTAATAGACCTCAAAAATGTTCGTTTTACTGAATCATAACGGGAAATGTATAAAATAATAAATCAAAAGGTACTAATTTGTAATGTAACATATTTTTAAGTACTCATAGATTTATATTTAACTTTTGTTTCCTCAGGAAAGTCTGAAGAACATGGAGTTGAAGTGCATACTATTTTGTGTTCTGCTCTGCCATGCGGCTGTCGTAAGTGTTATTAATTTTATCCAACAAAACCTATGAACTATTAGTTAGTTTTATTCATTGTAAAAAATTTCATCTTTGTTTAAAACTTTTTTTTTAATTTATAGAGCGTATATTCAGCCGCTAACCCTAAAGCCAACTCTCAGACAAAGAAGATTTTGTCAATGCTGAGTAAGATGGGAGACAAGATGCTCTCAGGAGCCTTCGGAGGATACAACCTCTTCCAACACGAGGTCGGTTTCTCCATGCAACAAGCTTGGGGAATACAGAGATCGACCAATAAGCTGCCCGCCGTCTATGGAATGGACTGCTCTCCAGGTTGGGAAACCACTGCTGATGGCCGTGAAACCGACATCATCGACTGCTTCAACCAACAGATCGTAGATTACGCCAAAAGGGGCGGTATCATCACTCTCAGCCACCACTTCCCCAACCCTTACGTTGCAGGAAACAAAGTTAAGGACGCCGGAAAAGAGCGCCTCACCAACAGCGATTACGCCTCCATTCTCCAGCAAGGAACTCCTGCTAGGAACAGGTGGTGGAACATGATGGAAAAGATCGCTCAAGGACTCAAAAGATACAAGGACCAAGGAGTCACCATCCTATACCGTCCCTTCCACGAGATGAACGGAGACTGGTTCTGGTGGTCAGCTTTGCCCGATGAAAGCCAAAACGGAGAGAGACAGCGCCTCTTCAAGCTCCTCTGGCAAGATCTTTTCAACTTCATGAAGAACAAGGGCTTGGACAACCTCCTTTGGGTCTACTCCCCCGATCAAAGCAGAGGTTCCAAAACCGCATTCTACCCCGGCAATGATTACGTCGACATCGTTGGGTTGGACTGGTACACAGAGGACCCAAACAACCACGTCAACGGATACGATGAACTCCTCCGACTAGGAAAGCCTTTCGCCTTCGCCGAAGTCGGACCATATGGAGAAAAGGCTCAGGGTAACTTCGACTTCGAACTATTCATCAAGAATATCGTAAACCGATACCCGAAGGCCGCTTTCTTCATGCCTTGGAACGGCATCACTAGCCCCCTAAGGAACAGGAACGTTTGGGGTGTTTACAATAACCCTAAGGTTGTCAACTTGGGAGAATTCAAATTGCGATAGTACTCTGTAATTACATTCATTTATGTTTAATAAATATAAAATTATATTAAAAACAGTGCCAATTTTTGAACCATGATCATCGTTCCTTTACATACATAAATGTAGAGTGCGCTGCCGGTAGAGTGCGCAGCCGGAAGGAAGATGGCCACCCTGTCATCTTTATCGACAAGGCCCAAGATCTGGACGTCTTCGGCTGACTCCTAGGCACCCGTCTACCTACTGGCTGTGGCCCGGAATCGATTTTGGCATCCACTAATGTTTTCTCTTTCTCCCGAAATATTTATTTACCAATTATCTTTCTCTTAAGGTTATTTTGTTTTCTTATTCTACTTGATATGGAGTTTTCCTCCTTTTACTGTTTTCCTCCAAATGGACTTTATCCTATTCTTATTTCATTCATTCATGTTTTTTTTTAAAACTAGGTTTCGATCATCTCGTGATTCCATAGCGTCTTCCCTTCACACGCTATTTACTTTCCCACCTCCATTCCGGTATGCCTAATGTCCTAACCACCTGTCATGTTAACGCCCAATCCTTGTCCGCTCATTTTGATGAATTCCTTCAATATTTCACTCACAACTTCTACCACATTATCGCAGTCACCGAAACATGGCTAAAGCCCTATATTCCTTCCTCTTCTGTTTTCCTCCCTAATTACCCCTTTCTCCGCCATGACCGGATTGGCCGGACTGGCGGAGGGGTGGGTCTGTATATACATTGTAGCCTGAAATCCCGTATCCTAGATGTTTCTTTCAATTCCGATTCCCCTCATATCGAATTCCTTTTCGTCACAATCTCCTGAACACTCGTCCTATCCTGTATGCTGTAGTATATCGCCCTCCTTTGGTCCCTTTTGATCCTTCCTTTGAATCTCTCCTTTACAAATATATTCCCAGGTACAATAACATCATAATTAGTGGTGATTTTAACACCAACCTCCTCATTGACTCCAGTGAAAAACTATATCTTGAAAACCTCTTCTTTTCTCTTCATCTATTTATCGTCCCATATGGCCCTACTCACCACCTCTCCAGATCCGACACCTGGCTAGACTTGCATGTCATCGATTCAGGACATAAACTTCTATCTGCATCCCAACTTCCGGTTCCGTTCTTATCATCCCATGACCTCATCCAGATAACATATGATTTCCAAACTCCAGTGTTCCTACCCAAAACTATATCTTTCCGTAACCTAGATAGTCTAACCCGAGAAAATATTTTACCCGACCTTGAATCCTTAAACTGGTATGAAATATATTCCTGCTCTTCCATCGATTCGATGGTAGACATCCTCACCTCCAATTTACTTAGTATCCTTGACTCCCATGCTCCTCTCAAAACCACTACCTTTCGTCGTCGACCTGCTCCTTGGATGTGTCAAGATATAAAAGATCTACAAAAAAGGCGTGAGGCAGCCCGTAGACGCTTTAGACGTACCAGACAGACAGATGACTACCAAACGTTTAGGGCACTCCGCAATCTGACACAGACAGCAATTAGCAAGCGAAATCTAAATACTTTCACGATGCCTCTCCTCAGCACCTGATTCCAAATCAAAATGGCAAATACTTCGAAAACTATCCCTCTGCAAATCTTCTTCCTCTGAAGTATTTCAGGTCTCACCCGATGAACTAAATTCATATTTCTCATCTGCTTCCACAAACGATTCTCCTAACTTCCCTCCGACTCTCCGCTAGCTCCTTCATTTAATCCCGATAATTTTTATTTTTCCGATATCTCACCGACTGACCTCATTTCCTCGGTTATGAAATCCCACACCAATTCTATAGGATTTGGTGGTGTACCTGTCAAATTAATAAAATTATGCCTTCCCGAAATCTTACCTATCCTACTCTACATATATAACTTTTCCCTCCAAAACTCCGTATTTCCTACCTCCTGGAAAAAAGCAATTGTACACCCTATTAATAAAACCTTTAACCCCACTTCCCATAAAGACTATCGCCCTATGTCTATCCTCTCAAACCTTTCTAAACCACTCGAAAGAATAGTTCAATCTCAACTATCAAAGTTCCTCGAAAATTCCAAACTGCTTGATCCTCTCCAATCTGGTTTTCGTCCCGGCTTTTCCACTCAGTCCGCTCTCCTAAAAATTACCAGCGACATTCATACTGCTATGTACGAAAAAAAGTTGACTGTGCTCATACTTCTGGACTTTACAAAAGCTTTTGACTCTTTTGACCATTCTATTCTTTTTTCCAAACTAAAATCTTTATCATTTTCCAATAGCACAATCCGTTGGTTCCAGTCTTTCCTTTCCAACAGAACTCAAGCTGTTACCATTCCTAATTACCCTCTATCTTCCTTCTTAGCCCTTTTGGCAGGTGTGGCCCAGGGCTCAAGTATCTCTCCTCTCCTGTTCAATTCCTATATCAATGATCTTCCCAATTCAATCCTACACTGCTCCCATCATTTATATGCTGACGACTTTCAGATCTACCTATCTTTCCTTCCTTCTGAGTTATTAGTAGCATTCACCAAAATTCAGGAAGACCTTGAAAGAATCAGTGCCTGGGCAACCCAGAATAAACTAAAGTTAAATGCTATGAAAACTCAGGCCATCCTAATAGGTTCCAATTCCCTCCTCAGAGCCAATACTACATTTCCTAGTTTAATCCTAAACGATCACCCAATTACCTTCAGTTCCACTGTCAAAAACCTAGGTATTACCATAGACCAAACCCTTTCCTGGAAACCCCACATTGCTCAAATTTCCAGACGAACTATAAATACTCTTAAGTACTTCCATCGCTCCCGTCACCTCCTCCCACTTCCCACCCGTAAGATGTTGGTTTCCTCGCTTATTTTTCCCCACTTAGATTATTGCTGCGTGGTATATGGGGGCCTCTTGACTGTACTTGATGACAGACTCAAGCGGATTATGAATATGTTTATAAGATTTATCTTCGGTACCTTCAAGAGATCACCAGTAACCCACTTATACAGCGAATTGAAGTGGCTCCTACCTTCCATACGTAGACAATATTTTCTAGGGACATACCTCTACCAAGTCATTAAATCTCAACATCCTCCATATATTCACAATATCCTTCAATTCAAATCCTCAATTCACTCACTTGAAACCAGATCACGCCATTCTGACCTTTACATTCCTACCCATAGGACCAAATCTTTTGATAATTCCTTTTATATCCGCTCTGCATCTCTCTGGAATTCCCTACCTAATCATATTCGCCATGCTTCTTCCCTTCTCTCATTCAAATCCCATCTTTTCCTACACCTTTCAAGATCCCAAAGAGACGCTCACTAAATGTAAAATTGATAATTCACTATCTTACTTTCAACTTAAGATCATTTTATTTTAATTTTATCAGAATCCTAGAGTTATGGATTAATTCATTTATTTTATTTATTTGGAAATTGTTCAGCTCTATTATTTTATAGCAGATTTTTTTTTTTTCTTTGGTTTATATTCCATATATTTTTTATATATCTATATAAATAGGTCTTATTTTTATTTTTTACACATTTGTAAATAAAATTTTATTTTATTGGTCTCTCGGCCTGACACATTGAATTGTATATTTACTGTACAACATTGTTATTCTTAAGGGACATAGTCCCAGAATAAAGTTATTTTATTATTATTATTATTAAATGTCTTTTAGTTACGTCAGGATTTAACTCTAATTTATAACATAATAAAAACAGGTTTAAGGGAAGATTGAAATTGATATAATTAAAATAGTAATTTTCTATTATCTTCCAAAAAAAGTTTTTACAGAATAACTTTAACGAGTCAATGTTTCGGGGGGCCTTCCACATCATCAGGACTTACTAAAATACATCAATAATTAATAATTAACATCAAGATACAACGATTCATTATAATTACTTATAAACATTAACAACATTCAAATAACAATGTTAGATAAACAAATATTTTTTTATTTATTTACCTAATCAGAAAAATTATACCTTATCACAATCCAAACAATTTATTTTATATATAACGTTTATTTTATCTTTTATATTTGATAATTGATCACCTAGTCGGTTTTGGTTATATAGACCTAATTTTATGTGTGGCGAATCAATTTCTTTTGGCAGATGAGGTATGAATTGCATTTTATAGTATTGGTATATATTTTTATTTCTTCCAGTTATCATCTCTGTATCTATCGCATCCTTAGTAATATCTATTTCTGTTTTTTTATTATTATTTTCATTCTGATAAAAATCTTTCATAGTTTTTTGTTTAGGTTTTACTATTTTATTTTTATCAACTTTTTCTCTATTTTTATTATGGATCAATTTACCGTTATTAACATTAAGGTTTATTTTCACGGGTTCGTTTTTAATTTCATTGTACCAAATTTTATTTATTATTTTTTTCGGATACAAATTTTCTAATAATATTTTATACACTATAGTTTTATTTCATTTAGATAATCATGGTCTGTTAGAGCTATTGCTTTTTTATAACATTTATTTTTTGTATTTTTGGTGGTTGGAGCAATAATTTAATAATGTGTTACTTGTTATTTCTTTATTTGTCCATTTTGTTTTAATGTTATTATTACAAAGGATTAGTTCTATAACTAAAAATCTGAGTTTATTATGTTTGGACTTTTCTATAGTAAATGGCATATTCTATACTATGGCAGCGATTCAATTGCTGATAGCATGGTTCAGAAGTGGTTTTCGCAGTTTAGATGAGGAGATTTCAAATTGAAAGAACAACCCCGGGCTTTCCGCAGTCAAAATCTTGACATCGAGGATATTATGACGGTCATCACAAACAATTCGCGAATTACTGTTCGTGAGATAGCTGCGGATTTAAGAGCCTGCAAATCGACCGTTTTTGATAATCTAAGAGCTCAGGGAAAGGAAGCTTATTGAAAGGATTTCATGTTGTGATTTGCTGCTGAAAAAAAAAAAAATAAAGTGGAGGATCCATTTTTGAAACTAGTTGTTACTGGGGACGAAAAATGGATTCTTTACATCAACACCAGCCCAAATAAATCTTGGGGTTGCCTGGAACGACGAAGCTCGCAATACCAAAGGCCAGCTTGCATCCAAGAAAGGTGATGCTCAGTATTTAGTGAGATTGGAAGGGACCCTTACATTTTGAGCTCCTTCCAAAAAACTAAACTATAAATACGGACTTAACCAGACTGCGCCCAGTTAGATCGATTGAAGGCAGCAATTGAAGAGAAACGGCTAGAATTGGCGAATCGGAAAGGAATGCTCTTCTGACATTGCTCCTTCGGATTTCAATCTTTTCCTTTCCCTCGAAAATTTTCTACAAGAGAAATCCAACACTTCAGAAGATGACGTTTAAACGGACCTTTTATTGTTCTTCAGGAGTAGGGACAGTGATTTTTGGAAAAAAGGGATAATGGACCTTTCAAGCCGTTGGGAACGAGTAATCGCTAACGGTGACAACTATTTTGTAGATTAAATAAATGAATTTTAAGCTGTTCATCAATTTTAATTTTTGTCCAAATTTCTCTACGAACCAATATATATTTATATTTTTTTTAAAACGTCTTAATAGTGATCATAATAACAGAAATTGACACAGACGAAGTCGCGGGCAATAGCTAGTTATAATACAAAAATAAAATCACTATATCCATTATTCGATCATTATTCTAATTAGGTAAATAAATAAAAAAATATTTGTTTATGTAACATTGTTATTTGAATGTTGTTAATGTTTGTAAGTTATTATAATGAATCGTTGTATCTTGATGTTAATTATTAATTTTTGATGTATTTTAGTGAGTCCTGATGATGGGGAAGGCCCCCGAAACATTGACTCAAAGTTATTCTGTAAAAACTTTTTTTGGAAGATAATAGAAAACTACTATTTTAATTATATCAATTGCAATCTTCCCTTAAACCTGTTTTTATTATGTTAAAAATTAGAGTTGATTCCTGACGTAACTAAAATAAATTTATGTATGTAAAAGGAACGATGATCATGGCTCAAAAATTGGCACTGTTTTTAATATAATTTTATATTTATTAAACATAAATGAATGTCATTACAGAAGATCAGAGTACTATCTCAGCATTGGAGCGCGGATTGTACTGCACGGGAGCCTTCCTCGACGTCGAACAGGCCTTTGACCGAGTTTGGTACCCAGGACTGCTTTACAAGCTCCGCTAATTCCTACATACTACCTCATCATCCAGTCCTACCTCTCTAAAAGACCCTTCAAAATAAACCACAATAGTTCCTATTTATCCCTTTTTACTCACTCTGCTGGTGTCCCTCAAGGTAGTATCCTTGGACCCATCCTCTACACAGTCTATACAGCTGATATCCCAACCCATCCCCACACCTTCCTTTCTGCCTTTGCCGATGATACTTGTGTGTTATCAGTCAATAACGATCCTACTATTGCCTCTCAAACTCTTCAATCCCACATCCAAAAGCTTGAGATATGGTGTCAGAAATACTCTTCTTCGTAAACCTATGACATCCTGCCCTACAGTGGCCTTTAATAATATTCCGCTTGTTCCAGTTGAACGGATCCCCTACCTAGGACTTCTACTTGACAAACGTCTATCATGGAATCCCCACACAAGACTGAAACGACAAGAAACTGCCCGTCGCTTTTGCTTACTACAACACTTACTGGACAGACGCTCCAACCTTCCACTTATCTACAAAAGGCTCATCTGTATCACCATCATAAGGCCTATCTGGACTTACGGAGTTGAGCTTTGGGGCTCTACGAAACCATCAAATTCTTTCCGTATTCAATCCTTACAATCCAAAATCCTTCGAAAAATCCTCAATGCTCCTTACTTTGTCACAAATAAATTCATCCATAAAGACCTTAACATCCCATATGTTGCTGATTTGGCCCGAACCAGGTATCCATCCTTCCATGACAAACTCCACTCTCACTCTAATCCTCTAGTTTTAATCTTTGCTTCCTCTTCAATTCCTGACAATCCTCCGAGGCGTCTGAAAAGAAGATAGCCTCGACACCTTCTAGTTTAGTTACCTAGTGGAGTGATGCCAATGAGCATTTTCTCTTCATGTTTTTTATCATTACTAACACATTTAATGTATTACAAAAGACAGTTATAAATTTCAATACAAATATTTAAAAAAAAAAAAGTCTCGTGATCATTCTAGTATTGGGTTGATGCAAAATTAATGCAGGTTTCCTCTATTGCAATATCTTAATTCCAATTGTGTAAACAAAGCTAATCCTAACATTGATCATTATTATACCAAAACAAACCTTATCTAATACCCTCTCTTTCACCATGAATTTGTTTAGTAAAATCGTTTTGTTCAGTGTGTTCAAAGGTCTTGAATCGAAAATGTCAAAGTGCGATTTTCGTCAAATTTATTTTTACGAATTTAAATTAGGGCGCAGCGCTGCGCAAACGGCTCGTAATATTAATGAAGTGTGGGGTCAGGGGGCTATTAATGAGTGCACGGTGCAGCGTTGGTTCCAGAAGTTTCGCAGAGGAGATGTCGACCTCGAAGACAAGGAAGGTCAGGGCCGACATCTTGCTCTGGACAACGACCAGCTGAGGTCAAAAGTGGAAGAAGACCCAACCAAAACCACACGAGAAATGGCGGCGGAACTCGGAACTCAAAAATTGCAACGTCTTTGCCCAGCATTGATGAATCGGAAGGGGCCGATCCTGCTCCACGATAACGCCAGACCACACATTGCACAACCAACGCTTCGACGACTGCACGAGTTGGGCTACGAAGTTCTCCAACATCCGCCTTATTCACCTGACCTCTCTCCTACAGATTTCCACTTTTTCAGGCATCTGGACAACTTTTTGAGGGAGAAAAATTTTCAAAACCAGGACGACATTGAAAATTCTTTTCGTGATTTCATTGAGTCCAGGGATTCGGATTTTTTTTTCTGGTGGAATAAGAAAGCTTGTTGAACGTTGGCAAAAGTGCATTGATTCAGATGGAAATTATTTTGATTAAATATATATGGTTAAAGTAAAGATATGGCGTATTTACAATACCTACTAAAAACCTGCATTAATTTTGCATCAACCCAATATTTGTTTAGGTCTGAAATGTGCAACGTTACCAGATTTTCAAATAAAAAGTTTTCTTAACAGCGACAGGAGCTTTTTAATTTCCGTAACCAGCTGAGCCTGTCACCAAGTTTATGTCATTAAACCCTATCTTATATATGTAGCATCTTTTTGTTTCACTCAGTCCCTTTGGAGATATTAGATCAAATATCAGAAAAACTGAATTTTCGCCATTTTCGAAAATTCATAAATAAAAAAGGACTACGTTCTCAAGATCATATTTTTTACAGGAAGTAGGACTACGACTAACCTATTACAGAAATAATAATCATAAGTGAGTCTCTTTTCCTCTATAAACTTTCAACTCGCTAAAGGTCTCGGTTTTCGTTGATTTTCGAGAACGTTTCTAACAACTTTCTTCACTATTTAGGTAATAAGTTGTGAGGACAGAAAATATAAAGAATACCCTTGCTTTGATATCCGCGAAGTTGAGTTAATAATGTTCCAACACTAAAAGTATTAGCCAGAAAAATGTTTTATCCACAGTTTTATATTCAGGAAAAGATAGTAAAAAAATATCGTAAAAATCAAAATTGTTAAGCGGCAAGTTCTGGACGATTTCAAATGGATTGATCCATATAAGACACTTAGGCTACAAAAAAAAAAAAAAAAAAAAAAAAAAAAAAAAAAAAAAAAAAAAAAAAAAAAAAAAAAAAAAAAAAAAAAAAAAAAAAAACAAGCAAATTCAAGAAATACCAGAATATAGTGCTCGATACACACTGTATTATAAGAATAAATAATTTATCATGGACGATAGGTCTTGATAATTATGATTTCAAGGCTTTAGATTCAGTTCTTGCTTTGCTTACTACTTAACTGTTTATTTTTTTAATTATTTACTTTATTACTTCCACTTACTATATATAGTAATAGTAAGAAAAGTATTGCGATCGTGAAAATTTTCGAATTCCAGTTTTCAACGGAAATACACGTTTTATGGTCCCCTGGGTCCAAATAACCAAGTCCCGCAAAAAGGTCTGTGTGTGTGTGTGTGTATGTGTCTGTGCGTGTGTGTGTGTGGTAACTCCCGGGCGGAAGCGGTAAGTCCTATGAAACTGAAATTTCATATTTAAGACAACTATATAAATTCGATACCCAACTAAAGGAGAAAACAGAAAAAATATATTTTTAATGAAATTTTTCGTTTTTGAACATAAGAGCAGTAATATACATGTATGATATACCGTTGGAAAGCTAAAGATTTTAGAAAAAATATCATCTCATACACAAGCTTTTAAAAGTTAATAGAGAGTGATGAAAAGCCGATAAAACTAACTGATTATTTTAGATAATAATATAACAGATTTTATCTGTAGAAGTTCCAATAAAACACATGTTTCTATAGAAATTCCATTAAATTAATTATTTAATGGTTTCACTCATTTTTATCTCTTACTGTACTTAAAAATTCTTTAATCGATTTTAAAAACAGATGTAAGTTAACGTCGTGTGTTGCCCGCACCAGATTTTTTTTTTATTTATGGTTGCAGTTGAATTTAGTAAAATAAATATTGTATTCTTTGGAAATCAATGTTTCAATTGACCTACCTAAAAATTCATTATGTCCTACATCAAAATCGGCTTCCCCTGAAGTATTACTGATTTGTTTGTACAATTTTTTTTTTTTTTTTTTTTTTCAGAGGGAGCTGGGGAGAAGGAATGACATGGTTAAAATCAAAGCTCATCTCCTAGCAAGGGATAGTTATTACATAAAAAACTTCTCGCCAATTTGTTTTTGCGTGTTTAGCAAATATTAAAAACAAAGTTTAATTGACACACAAGCGGTTCCTATTGATAGCTTGTTAGCTTTATTTACATCATACATAATAATGAAGTGCACAGGTGGCCTAGAACATTCGCCCTCCCTGGACAAGACGGTCGTATTATTGCTATATAAGCCACGGGGTTTTCTTACTCGTTCAGTATTCGTCTGCTTCCCGTAAGGTGAGTATCCCACTGATACATAGATTGAGTAAAATTTCGTTTGAATCATTGGTTTATATAAAATCAATTCCTCTTTTGTGCAATACAAGAATAAAAATACCATTTTTCATTCAACAATTTATTTTCACAGGAAGCCTGAAGAATATGGAGTTGAAGTACATAGTATTTGGGGCTCTGTTATGTTGCGCGGCTGTGGTAAGTATAAAATAAATTAAAATTGATATGTTAAATGCAAAAAAAAAAAAAAAAAAATGTTACTTTATATTTTCTGTGTAATAAAAATATTTTAATTTATAGGGCGTGCAGTCAGCTGCTAATCCTAAAGCCAACTCTCAGACCAAGAAGATTTTGGCAACGCTGAGTAAGATGGGAGACAAGATGCTGTCAGGAGCCTTCGGAGGATACAACCTCTTCCAACACGAGGTCGGTTTCTCCATGGAACAAGCTTGGGGAATACAGAGATCGACCAATAAGCTGCCCGCCATCTATGGAATGGACTGCTCTCCAGGTTGGGAAACCACTGCTGATGGCCGTGAAACCGACATCATCGACTGCTTCAACCAACAGATCGTAGATTACGCCAAAAGGGGCGGTATCATCACTCTCAGCCACCACTTCCCCAACCCTTACGTTGCAGGAAACAAAGTTAAGGACGCCGGAAAAGAGCGCCTCACCAACAGCGAATACGCCTCCATTCTCCAGCAAGGAACTCCTGCTAGGAACAGGTGGTGGAACATGATGGAAAAGATCGCTCAAGGACTCAAAAGATACAAGGACCAAGGAGTCACCATCCTATACCGTCCCTTCCACGAGATGAACGGAGACTGGTTCTGGTGGTCAGCTTTGCCCGATGAAAGCCAAAACGGAGAGAGACAGCGCCTCTTCAAGCTCCTCTGGCAAGATCTTTTCAACTTCATGAAAAACAAGGGCTTGGACAACCTCCTTTGGGTCTACTCCCCCGATCAGAGCAGAGGTTCCAAAACCGCATTCTACCCCGGCAATAATTACGTCGACATCGTTGGGTTGGACTGGTACACAGAGGATCCAAACAACCACGTCAACGGATACGACGAACTCCTCAGCCTAGGAAAGCCTTTCGCCTTCGCCGAAGTCGGACCATACGGAGAAAAGGCTCAGGGTAATTTCGACTTCGAACTATTCATCAAAAATATCGTAAACCGATACCCGAAGGCCGCTTTCTTCATGCCTTGGAACGGCATCACTAGCCCCCTAAGGAACAGGAACGTTTGGGGTGTTTACAATAACCCTAAGGTTGTCAACTTGGGAGAATTCAGATTGAGATAGTTTTCTAGTACTTTGTAATAACGTTCATCTCTGTTTAATAAAGATATTATTGTATAAATAACATGACTAATTATTGAAATTCTGCTTCAACTATATATTTTCTTCATTAATTTTTATTTGTTTTTATCATCTTCATATCATATTCAGGCGCGCTAAACTGTGTCTGTGTTTCATTTCACTAAAATTCAAGCTAATTTTTTGAGTACTATAAAGTGGGCATCCAAAAATTTGAGAAAATCCTAGTGTCTTAGTGTGATCTAGGCCTAATTACCTCTTTGTACGCCCGAAGGCTTAAAGCCAGTCAAGATCAAGTACATGGGTTTTAGAAGTAAAGATTTATATATATGTTTAAAAAAATATGATATAGGTAATATGAAGGTCTGCCATCCAAGATCGGTTGCGATTAAGTTTATCGATCAACGAACTCTTCGATTTGTAAAATATTATGTAAAACTTGAATAAATGAGTAAAGTATTTTTTGCAAGAAAAACATTAAATTGTAATATTCAATTTGAGTACTTATATAAGTGAAAAATAATAATATATACTTAATAAATGAGCAAAGCTATATAACTAATGCTTACAATATTTACAATATGTTATCCCTACAGGCCTCTCCCTGAGGTGATGGTCTAACTTCCCCGGTTACCAAACCTAGTGGGAAGTGTTTTAAGAGGTATTTTAATTAAATATGTTTATATACTAAGGAAAATATTTAAGAAACCTGTTTTGCATTTCGGTTGTCGTATATATATCGCAGTCCTGTAAAAGAAATCGCAAGAAATATACACATTTTTACTTTCACTTACTATATATAGTAAGGGGAAGTATTGCGATCGTGAAAATTTTCGAATTCCAGTTTTCAACGGAAATACACGTTTTAGGGTCCTCTGGGTCCAAATAATCAAGTCCCGCAAACAGGTCTGTGTGTGTGTGATAACTCCCGGGCGGAAACGGTAAGTCCTATGAAACTGAAATTTCATATTTAAAACAACTATACGCCCGAGACGTGACAAAACTTTTTCCATCAAAATGAGCTTACCAGAAGAGGCACTTTATACCATGCATTTTGCACCTTTTTTCGATTTTCTCAAAAACTGTTCCGACGATTTTGATTAAACTCGCTATGTCGATGTAAAATTTAATGGGCTTTAATATCATATAGGTTTTATTTAGATAAAAATGGTCTGACAGGGCTTAAATGCCGATATTTTAAATTTTCTTTCCCTAAAGTACCTTTAATTTTGTAGATTCAATAATAATATCTAAATTATCTTGTTAACGCTGATGAAAAACTGGTAAATATATAAATTGAATAAACTCGATACCCAACTAAATGAGAAAATAGAAAAAATATTTTTTTAATGCAATTTTTCGTTTTTGAACATAAGAGCAGTAATATACATGTATGATATACCGTTGGAAAGCTAAAGATTTTAGAAAAATTATCATCTCATACAGAAGCTTTTAAAAGTTAATAGAGAGTGATGAGAAGAAGATAAAACTAACTGATTATTTTAGATAATAAAATAAAAGATTTTTAATAAACACATGTTTCTATATAAATTAAATTTATTTAATTCTTTAATAGTTTCACGTATTTTTAACTCTAACTCTATTTGAAAATTCTTTCATTGATTTTTCAAATTGATGTAAGTGAAAGTCGTGTGTTGCCCGCACCAGATTTTTTATTTTATGCTAAACATCTTATTTTCGAAGCTACAGTCGTGTTCATGGAAATTGAATCACTCAATAAAAAGAAATGTTTCCAAAATTGACACGGGTTCGTCTTAGTGGGATCGTGGCTTCTACTTGCACTGCCAAAAATATCTGTAATTTTATTTAAACAAAGCAGGAAAATACTTAACCGCATGCTTTTTAAAAATGCTGATTACTCAAAAAAATAATATCATGTATTGAACATTAAAGAGAAACACACAAAAATCAATTAAAATATTTATAGAAGGTTAAGCTTCCTCGTAAAATGAATTATAATATTAATTTTCAAAACTATGAGCACTGATGATTCGTACTGTTTTCTGTGAAAATTGTTCCGCTTTATGTAATCTAACTATGTTATTAGTTTCTGATAGCAGAACGCTAAAAATTCGACATAATTAAAAACATTATTCTGGTAGTAGTTAAAAATGCTAACCAAGTACTTTATTTCATTATGCGTAATAAATTTAAATACGTACGTTTAAATTTAAACTACTTAAATTGTTTTAACACTTACTTATTACACTTTTTTTTTGCCGAATAGCAACTGATCGACAGTATCTATAAATCGCCAAATCCTTTTTATAAAGTGATAAACGGTAGAAAATAGGCGATTCATATTTTAGTATGCAGTCTGCAGAATTCCGATTATTTATTACTGTATTAAAATACGATGACAGATCGTGAAAAAAGAAAAAAAAAAAAAAAAAAAAAAAGCAATTGCATTAATATACAAAAGCTCAGAATAATTGTTTAACAAACTTTAAAGTTATTATTATTTATTGTAATACTTTTTTTATGCTATTTCGGCTACGGAATCTTAAAAACTGTGTATGATTTTTCGCTATATGTTTTTCTCGACTTAAATTATTTAAGAGTTGCTCAACGGCGGTTGACATTTTCACTAACTATTATTTTATTATTATTGGTAAGATTTAAAGACTCTTAAAATCAAGTGAAAGTCAATCTACTTGGAATTGGCCAAATGACATTCGAAATTTTTTATTTTTTTTGCAATTATTTCCTATCGCTCCCTAAAGCTAAACCCTTTATAGGCTCATAATTTTTGTTTTTACTCATCATTGGTTTTTACTCGCAGAGGCGATGTAATTGGATTAAGAAAACAATATCAGCTGCCCGTTGAATAATATGTTGGCTTCATTCAATGGATCTACTATATCAAAGTATTAGACAAAATTGTCCGAAGACCTCCCAGAATTTTTTCAATATCTAACAATTAACTAAATAACAAAATTTAAAATAAATTCGTTTCTCAATATTTTTTTATATATAGAACAATTGGCGTAAAAAAACACGAAGTTAAAAACGCCTAATCATCATTCCTAATCCTATATAGAACAATACTTGTGTTGCTAATATTGTCAAGCATGGCCCCTAGAAAACAGTGCAAATGGTATCCCTTAGGTTTAAATCCTAGTTATATGACTTTTCGACAACTACCTTCTTGTTCTTCTAGCTGCAAGATTGGAATGAACAGGAGACACTTCCAGCTCTCTACGAATTCCTGAAAAATTCTCAGAACACATCAATCCAGAAAGCATCTTCACTGAGTTCGTCTAAATTTATGAGCTTCTTTTTCCGTAGGCGCTGTCTGCATTTTCTTCACCAATTTCTGGAACTCCACACGTGGCAAAATGTAGACCTGAATGTAGGCCAAGTTTAGCATGAACGTGTTCGAAAATACTAAAGGTTTTCGAAAAAGATGAAAACCAATAATTCGGGAGATACTCTTTTGTCTGTAGTCCTGATTTGACGTTGATGGAATATTTTATCAGATTACTTCCTTCCGGTTTAAGCTTCGTTCCTTTATTGTTTTATCTTGTATTATCTTCTATTGATTTGTATTTTCACCTATTTTCAGTTGTAGTAAATTATGAGTCCCGTCGAGTCTGTCCACATGAAAACATTCTTCATTCTAAGTTGAGTTATAAGGTTTGGTATCGCAGAGCAGAGCCATCCTCTGAGTCATCCCTGGATTATTTATGCGTCTTTGAGACAGATTTAAGAATCAGAAGGGTGACTGATTTTGAAGGATATTTTATTTATTTGCTTTTCGGGAAATCCCTTCTTTAAAAGAGTTGAGTTTAACTCGAAATCATTCTATCCACCAATCTGCGTGACTCTACAACCCCTGGTGGGCCTTGGCCTCCTCGATGAGCCGCCGCCATTCTGTGCTGCCGATTTCCAGTTCCTGACTCGCAACAGGGACGCACGGGGCCGCCGCCACTCTATCGCTATCACAGCCTTGGCCTACCGGTTCGTCGAGTACTTTGAAGGGAGGTTTTCAAAGGTCTTCTAGGCAGTTCTTTCCCTTGCATCCTTGTGACATGGCCAGCTTAACTGAGCCTTTCCAGATTTATAAATTTCAGGATTTTATTTCTCAAAAAAGGTCATGAAGTTCCCCGTTCCTCCTGATTCTCCACCCATCTTCATCTCTCACAGGGCCAAATATTCTCCTTAAGATTTTTCTTTCAAAGGTTAGCAGGCTATTCCTATTTTTTGCTGAGATGGCCCAGATCTGAGAAGCGTAGGTGAAAACAAGGCGAATCAAGGCTTTACAAATGACCAGTTTGGTACCCCTAGTATCAAATCTGCTACGGAGAGTGATCAGCAAGGCGTAATATACCCTATACGAAATCATTACATACATTTTATATTACATAGAATTACAATATTCTAACAAAAGGAATATTTTAGGATATTCCACACAACTCCTTTATGAATATGGATAGTGACGGAATGCTCGAGAATTAAGAATGTGCGTCTGTTATGTTCGATTTAGACTGCTCATTATTTGGACCACAATTCTCAGATACCCTGAAAAGGGTTATCATGGTATGGCCTATATCAAATCGGTCAATAAATTATCTGTTTACTTTGGCGTATTCTCTATTTCTATTTTGATGTGTACGGCCAATTTTACCCTCAAGAAAAACGATTTGTGACTTGCAGTTGCATTCATCCTCATCTCAAACTTTACCTTTTAGTTTCTCTTTTAACTATGCATCTGGTATTGGAGGGATGTATCACAGATAACCTTTTTGCTTCTTGTAGTCCTATTAACTCTTCCAATTCTGGCTTCCATATGAGAGGTCCAAGGACTTTTATATTTTACTTTTTATCTTCAAATAGTTGCCTCTAATATTAAAGTTTATCCAGGAAGCAGTTTCTTACTGGAACAAAAAAGCTGCTAAAATAATACTGTTGTTCAAAAATATATTCTGTTATGTATTGAGGATACTGAGTTCATTATTAATTAAATTTTTATATTAATCACTTAAAGATTAAGAAGCTTTAGTCGGAGAAAACATCAAAAGACGTTTATCTCCATTGGGCTCCCAGTGATACCTTGGGAAACTTCCTTGACCCTAGGACAATGGACTCTGGGCTTGGAGCACTTCCCACATCAGCCCCACTCGAGGTGATGACGATGAGAAAGAAGATTCGAAAAGGGCAGTCTTATTCCTGCCACGAGAGTGGAAGTCCAGCAAGACAAGAGTCGAGTTCCATCCAGAAGAGAAGGAGAGGTCCGTCGGAGGTTAAAGAGCAGCTGGAGGATGAAGGCTAGAAGGGGCGCCTAAGACTGATTCCACCTTCGCCAGCCAGCTGAGTGTTTTAAAGGTATTTTTTTGTTGCAATATTGTGTGGCAAGGTTAGCGGTAATGTCCCTCAGTATTCTCAGGCATAGTTTAAATAGATTGTATATGGTTAAGTTGATTTTAAATAATAATGCCATTTATTGAAACCTGTTTAATTAGGAGAGATACAATTTGCATTGAATTCCGCAGTTCAGGAATCGACCAAGTTCAGCCCTGCTTTCTTAAATTTCGGTAGAGAGCTAAGGCCTTTACACCAAGTTCTCGAGGGAGATATTCTAGTAGCTCGCGAAGATGAACAGACTCGGGCTGCAAAAGTGGCCAAATTTCCCGAAGTTCATCATGTCGCTGAGGAAAATTCTCTTAAAGCAAGCATAACTCTGAGTAGTCGTTATAATTTGAGACGCCGGAAAGACCGTTTCCATCCGGGAGATCAGGTTTTAAAATGACTTTTCAGTTATCTTCAGCAGCAGATAAACTCGCAGCTAAACTTAAACCTAAGTATGAAGGTCCTTATACAGTTGTCTCAGTTACCGGTGGCGGATCGTGTAAGTTAAGGGTTCAGAATGGAAAGTTCGTAGGTTTATGGCATCCATCGAAGCTTAAGTTATTCCAAACCATCTGAAGGACTTCCCACTGGAAGGGAGTGTGTAACAAGTTTTAATTTTCCCGCTCGGTTTTCGTCCGCCCGGTGTCTTGAACCTAATCCTATATAAGAGAAAGTACAGTGTCACTGCCTAGGATAAGTACCGAGGGATTCTGCGATTTTAAGCCATTCCCGTAGGAAGTCTCGTCCCGAATGCCTGGATGGAAGTACCGAGTACCGAAATAACCAGGAGCAGTTGAGGCTACTCTTATTTAATTTTGTTTTCGTTATATTATATTATACCCAGCGGTAAGCATCCTCGGTTAATTTTCCTTTGAAGATTATTCGATATTATTTCCTTTTTTGTTAATTTTAAAACTGATTATGATTTATTAATTTTAGTTGGTGTTGATGAAAGAATTTTCTACCGTATTATATGTATGACGCATGCTTTTATGCCGCTGACAAAGAAAATAAAGTATAGCATCTTGAATAATTTTATTTTCTACATGAAGGATTCTACAAAGGACCTGGACCTTAAACCATGAAACCAGGTGTTTAATTTAATCTTACCCTGCATGGCACCTACTGGAATCAGCAAATGGAAAACGACAAGAAACAGCTCGCAGATATCGCTTATTACAACATTTACTTGACAAACGTTCAAAACGTCCCACCTACTACAAAAAACTAATTTATAATACCATACTTAGGCCTATTTGGACATATGGAATTGAACTATGGGGATCCACCAAGCCATCAAATTCCTCTCGCATCCAATCCTTGCAATCCAAAATCCTCCGAAAAATCCTTGTCACCAATAAAATAATCCATATAGACCTAAATATCCCATTAGTTGCAGACTTAGCCCGAATTAGATATACTTCCTTTCACTCCAAATTACCACTCCACCCAAACCCACTTGTCCGCAATCTCTCATCTCCTTATATTCCTGATCATCCTCCGAGGCGGCTGAAACGACGATGGCCTCGAGACCTTCTTGTCTGAAAAACCTTTGAAGTGCTACCAATGGGTAGATTCTTCTCGCGCCTATCATGTCCATATCTCATGTGTGAACAGTCACATTTACTTGATGTATTTTTTGTGTTAATACAGTTGTAAATATCTCTATAATAAATAAAAAAAATAAATAAATAATAATGTCATTCATTGAAACCTGTTTAATTTAATCTTACCCTACTGGGATCGGTAAACACGATACCTTCGGAAAGGAAATCTAACGGTTTCAGTTATATTAATCTATACATACATTAAATATATCAAGTAAGCTAGTTTTTGAAGGTACCTCTGCCTTAGAAAAGCAGCCGATCAAAAACATACAATTCCAAGAACGGATATACCAAAAAGTAGCAGCATCACAACCTCGACCTTTCCAAAAACATATCTGCGTACTCTTAGCAAGGTGAAAGTTGTTCTGAAGCCTCAAGTTGATACATATTCATAAAACCAGCTATAAACTGGTCACGACGAAATCGTTTACGGCGACCAAGCCTGAGTCAGGTGGAAATTCTCTCTATTCTACACAGGATCTTTGTGAGATTGTTTCATAAATAATGAGATTTTAGTACTAATTCGTAGCCAGGTCATCTTAATTTTCAAGGCCGTTATTTTTGCTGCGTTATTATTTCAATATTACTCTTTAAACTTCTCAAGGATTCTTCGACGATAAAATATATATGCTGGACTTGTACTTGTTAAGAAATCAAGATCCTCGCTTCATGTACATGACTGCTGACCCATATGGAATCCTATCTTTAGAAGGGCCAAAAGAATCGTCCACCATGAGATAGGTAAGTCTTTTGCCTTCTTTCTTCAGATGGTTTTTTCCGGAACATAACATAACAAACATAAAATTGGGTTGTAAACATAAAATCTAGGTTTTGATTTGAATGTGCCCAATAAATTGGTTTAATAATAAATTAATGAGAATTTTTTTTCGCAACCAACAAAATTCCTTAGAATGGAAATAGTACCTTTTGGAAATAAACGAATCCATTTAGTTTTTGCATCGATATTTTCTTCACTGCCGTAAACATGAATAAGAAATGAAAAGAATCTCTGGCGATAAGGTACGCATTACGGTCATAAAATTAACTTTAAGTGCTTGGAGAGTATATCAAAGAAGAAGACTCATAGAACCGTTTCTTGACAATCTCAACAGTAAAAAAAAGATAAACAACGGAATCCAATTTAATCCTTCTCCCCTATAAGACGATAAGACTAATCCCCAGTCTTCCGTTATTTTTGTTTATTTTAGGAAACGCAGCGTCTCTTATTGGATGCAGATTCTTTCTCACCCAATTTTCTCTGTGTTTGGCAAATATTAATAGCCAAGTTTAATTGACAAACAAGCGGTTCCTATTGATAGCTTGTTAGCTTTATTTACATCATACATAATAATGAAGTGCACAGGTGGCCTAGAACATTCGCCCTCCCTGGACAAGACAGTCCTATTAGTGCTATATAAGCCACGGGGTTTTCTTACTCGTTCAGTATTCGTCTGCTTCCCATAAGGTGAGTATCATATCAATCTTTACAATACCCCCTGTATCTTGTACTGTTTTCCATCCTCAATCCATTTCTATTATGCATGCTATAACAGCTTCATTTCAAAGTATAAATTATACGTATTTTTTACAGGACAGCCTGAGGAATATGGAGTTGAAGTACATACTATTCGGCGTTCTGCTATGTCACGTAGCTGTGGTAAGCAGAATTTGTTACATAGTGTCAGATGTTTATAATTGAATTAGCTAAGAGTTTCGTATAGACCTAAAAACTGGTATAACTTCACAAATAGAAAATTAAAAATGTTAGAAGCTTTTTTTATCAGTTTATGTTTCATTATGTTGTTGTAAAAATATTATTATTTTTAGAGCGTTCAATCAGCTGCGAATCCAAATGCCAACTATCAGACGAAGAAGATTTTGGAATTGCTGAATAGGATGGGAGACAAGATGCTGTCAGGAGCCTTCGGAGGATACAACCTCTTCCAACACGAGGTCGGTTTCTCCATGGAACAAGCTTGGGGAATACAGAGATAAGCTGCCCGCCGTCTATGGAATGGACTGCTCTCCAGGTTGGGAAACCACTGCTGATGGCCGTGAAACCGACATCATCGACTGCTTCAACCAACAGATCGTAGATTACGCCAAAAGGGGCGGTATCATCACTCTCAGCCACCACTTCCCCAACCCTTACGTTGCAGGAAACAAAGTTAAGGCCGCCGGAAAAGAGCGCCTCACCAACAGCGAATACGCCTCCATTCTCCAGCAAGGAACTCCTGCTAGGAACAGGTGGTGGAACATGATGGAAAAGATCGCTCAAGGCCTCCAAAAATACAAGGACCAAGGAGTCACCATCCTATACCGTCCCTTCCACGAGATGAACGGAGACTGGTTCTGGTGGTCAGCTTTGCCCGATGAAAACAAAACGGAGAGAGACAGCGCCTCTTCAAGCTCCTCTGGCAAGATCTTTTCAACTTCATGAAGAACAAGGGCTTGGACAACCTCCTTTGGGTCTACTCCCCCGATCAAAGCAGAGGTTCCAAAACCGCATTCTACCCTGGCAATAATTACGTCGACATCGTTGGGTTGGACTGGTACACAGAGGATCCAAACAACTATGTCAACGGATACGATGAACTCCTCCGCCTAGGAAAGCCTTTCGCCTTCGCCGAAGTCGGACCATATGGAGAAAAGGCTCAGGGTAACTTCGACTTCGAACTATTCATCAAGAATATCGTAAACCGATACCCGAAGGCCGCTTTCTTCATGCCTTGGAACGGCATCACTAGCCCCCTAAGGAACAGGAACGTTTGGGGTGTTTACAATAACCAGAAGGTTGTCAACTTGGGAGAATTTAGATTGTGATTAAATCGTAATTCTTTGTGATGTTATTGACTTATCATCAGTAAAATTATAATTTAGCTGAAAAAAAAATGTGCTTCATTCTCCAATATCATATTCCATGTTATGATTCTGCAATCAGATATTCATTTATATATTTAATTGAATATCACAATACTAGAAATATTTTATAGGTGTGATAATACCTTTACAGAGCGTTGAACATTTGACTGTGGTTTCAACACTCGTAATTTCATGTCTAACTCATGAAGGAAGTTTCAGAATGTTTTGTATGAAAGTGTTATTTTATATCGGATTTATTCTTCCGTTTATTTTCAACTGGTTTACATATTTAATAATTTATTTTGATTTTCATTCCGTCATCGAGTGGGAGATGTTATCTCTTCTGATTTGGAGCGCGGGTTGTACTGCGTAGGAGCCTTTCTCGATGTAGAACAGGCCTTTGATACAGTCTGGCACCAAGGACGGTCGTACAAACTCCGTAAATTCCTTCCTCTCACATACTTCCTGATTGTTCAATCCTACCTCTCTGATAGATCCTTCAAAATTAATCACAATAATTTCTATTCATTCCTTTTTACACAGACTGCTGGTGTTCCTCAAGGCAGTATCCTGGGACCTATTCTTTAAAACAGTCTATGCAGCTGATATCCCAACCCATCTTAACACTTTCCTTTATACTTTTGCTGATGACACCTGCGTGTTATCAGTTCATAAAGATCCATTTAATGCCTCACAGACCCATCAAGCGCACATCAAAGACCTAGAAATATGGTGTCAGAACTGGAGAATAAAAATAAATTCCAACAAATCCCATCACTTTGCTGGGACGTGTTCCACTGGGGATCACTGGAATGATTAATATTTTTCTTATTGATGGGCGAATGGTTTTAACAAATTTTGACTCAAAAAAATTTTTTTTTTTTTTTAACATTTTTATTGATATTTACAACTGTATTAACAAAAAAAATTACATCGAGTGGATATGATAGTTATATAATACAATGACATAGTGGATTAGAGTGAGAATGGAGTTTGTCATGAAAGGATTGATACCTGGTCCGGGTCAAATCAGTGACATAGGGAACTTTAAGGTCTTTATGGATAAGTTTATTCTTAACAAAGTAAAGAGCGTTGTGGATTTTACAAAGGACTTTGAATTGTAAGAATTGGATGCAGGTAGAATTGGATGCAGGTAGAATTGGATGGTTCAGTAGAGCTCCTAAGCTCTATTCGTAAGTTCAGATTGGTTTTATGATAGTCATGTAATGAAATGAAATGAAATGAAAAGAAATTTTATTCTGGGACAGCTAGTCCCCTAAGAATAATATAAATGTACAATAAAATATTTAAATTCTGGCTATATAAATTTTAACAACATGGTATCAAATTATATAGCATATGGTTTATACACACATTCACAAACACATATATATATATATATATATATATATATATATATATATATATATATATATACATATATAAGGTCATATTACCTCAAAGAAATACAGATATTAAAACAAAAAATAGTGAAAATTAAGATAAAAATAAAGAGGCCAAACAATTAAGTTTATAAAGGCACGGAAGATTGATGTTCGAGGAGATGGATAAATAGGTGATGTTTGAAGGAGGCTAAGGATTGGCATGTACGAATCGACATGGGTAAGGAATTCCAAAATGAAGATGCACGTATGACAAAGGATCTCTCAAAGGAAGCAGTTCTGTGGGATGGAATGAGCAAGTTCGAGGGCTGGGATCTTGTGTTGATATAGTGGACAGAGGATAGGAGGGTTGGTAAAGGTAAGTTCCTAAGAAGTATTGCCGTCGGAATTTTGGGTAAAGCCACTTCAACTCTGCATACCAGGTGGAGACATGAGAGCGCCTGGGAATTCCGAAGATGAATCTAATGAAACAGTTCATCAGTCTCTTCAGCCTCATCTCAATTATAGGAACTTTATTAAAAGGATAAACTATAACCTTTTTCCAGGCTATTGGAAACACGGAGCGTTGGAGAGAGAAGTTATAGATATGTAGGAGAGCGGGAAAGATAGCTGGGAGGCACAGTTTTATAATTTTCACTGGGATTTGATCAGGGCCGTAATCATTGGTTTTGGATTTAAGGATAGAGTATAGGAGGTCGTCGGGTGAGATGTTCTGGAAATAGAAGTTTTCTGAGTCAAAGGTGCGTTGAGGAAAGCAGATTTGGGTCGGGTAAGGCATAAGAAGAAGATCAGCAAAATGCTTATTCAGTTCGTCGGGAGTTACGGGGTAGATGGAATTGGATTTTGAATTTATCACGGATAATTTTTTAAGGATTTTCCATTTGGATTTGGAATCAGGAGCTTGTGAAAGGGAATCATGGAAAAACTTAGCTTTTGCACGGCGTATGGAAGATTAGGTGAGGTTTCTGAGGGATTTGAAGAATTTATTTTTGTGGATTTGTTGGAATTTATTTTTATTCTCCAGTTCTGACACCATATTTCTAGGTCTTTGATGTGCGCTTGATGGGTCTGTGAGGCATTAAATGGATCTTTATGAACTGATAACACGCAGGTGTCATCAGCAAAAGTATAAAGGAAAGTGTTAAGATGGGTTGGGATATCAGCTGCATAGACTGTTTAAAGAATAGGTCCCAGGATACTGCCTTGAGGAACACCAGCAGTCTGTGTAAAAAGGAATGAATAGAAATTATTGTTATTAATTTTGAAGGATCTATCAGAGAGATAGGATTGAACAATCAGGAAGTATGTGAGAGGAAGGAATTTACGGAGTTTGTACGACCGTCCTTGGTGCCAGACTGTATCAAAGGCCTGTTCTACATCGAGAAAGGCTCCTACGCAGTACAACACGCGCTCCAAATCAGAAGAGATAACATCCCCCACTCGATGACGGAATGAAAATCAAAATAAATTATTAAATATGTAAACCAGTTGAAAATAAACGGAAGAATAAATCCGATATAAAATAACACTTTCATACAAAACATTCTGAAACTTCCTTCATGAGTTAGACATGAAATTACGAGTGTTGAAACCACAGTCAAATGTTCAACGCTCTGTAAAGGTATTATCACACCTATAAAATATTTCTAGTATTGTGATATTCAATTAAATATATAAATGAATATCTGATTGCAGAATCATAACATGGAATATGATATTGGAGAATGAAGCACATTTTTTTTTCAGCTAAATTATAATTTTACTGATGATAAGTCAATAACATCACAAAGAATTACGATTTAATCACAATCTAAATTCTCCCAAGTTGACAACCTTCTGGTTATTGTAAACACCCCAAACGTTCCTGTTCCTTAGGGGGCTAGTGATGCCGTTCCAAGGCATGAAGAAAGCGGCCTTCGGGTATCGGTTTACGATATTCTTGATGAATAGTTCGAAGTCGAAGTTACCCTGAGCCTTTTCTCCATATGGTCCGACTTCGGCGAAGGCGAAAGGCTTTCCTAGGCGGAGGAGTTCATCGTATCCGTTGACATAGTTGTTTGGATCCTCTGTGTACCAGTCCAACCCAACGATGTCGACGTAATTATTGCCAGGGTAGAATGCGGTTTTGGAACCTCTGCTTTGATCGGGGGAGTAGACCCAAAGGAGGTTGTCCAAGCCCTTGTTCTTCATGAAGTTGAAAAGATCTTGCCAGAGGAGCTTGAAGAGGCGCTGTCTCTCTCCGTTTTGGCTTTCATCGGGCAAAGCTGACCACCAGAACCAGTCACCGTTCATCTCGTGGAAGGGACGGTATAGGATGGTGACTCCTTGGTCCTTGTATTTTTGGAGGCCTTGAGCGATCTTTTCCATCATGTTCCACCACCTGTTCCTAGCAGGAGTTCCTTGCTGGAGAATGGAGGCGTATTCGCTGTTGGTGAGGCGCTCTTTTCCGGCGGCCTTAACTTTGTTTCCTGCAACGTAAGGGTTGGGGAAGTGGTGGCTGAGAGTGATGATACCGCCCCTTTTGGCGTAATCTACGATCTGTTGGTTGAAGCAGTCGATGATGTCGGTTTCACGGCCATCAGCAGTCGTTTCCCAACCTGGAGAGCAGTCCATTCCATAGACGGCGGGCAGCTTATGGGTGGATCTCTGTATTCCCCAAGCTTGTTCCATGGAGAAACCGACCTCGTGTTGGAAGAGGTTGTATCCTCCGAAGGCTCCTGACAGCATCTTGTCTCCCATCCTATTCAGCAATTCCAAAATCTTCTTCGTCTGATAGTTGGCATTTGGATTCGCAGCTGATTGAACGCTCTAAAAATAATAATATTTTTACAACATAATGAAACATAAACTGATAAAAAAAGCTTCTAACATTTTTAATTTTCTATTTGTGAAGTTATACCAGTTTTTAGGTCTATACGAAACTCTTAGCTAATTCAATTATAAACATCTGACACTATGTAACAAATTCTGCTTACCACAGCTACGTGACATAGCAGAACGCCGAATAGTATGTACTTCAACTCCATATTCCTCAGGCTGTCCTGTAAAAAATACGTGTAATTTTTAGTTTTAAATGTAGCTGTTATAGCTTACATAATAGAAATGGATTGAGGATGGAAAACAGTACAAGATACATGGGGGTCTCATAGCTTATATAAATTTCGATTAGAACTAATTTAATGCTGTGGAAGATTTTAAAGTAAGGGGACTTAACAAATGAACCCCTTCAGGTTGTTTGTTATTGCATCTCGAAATGACATTGGGACAAAAAAATAATCAAATCTAAATATTGATATGGTACTCACCTTATGGGAAGCAGACGAATACTGAACGAGTAAGAAAACCCCGTGGCTTATATAGCAATAATACGACCGTCTTGTCCAGGGAGGGCGAATGTTCTAGGCCACCTGTGCACTTCATTATTATGTATGATGTAAATAAAGCTAACAAGCTATCAATAGGAACCGCTTGTTTGTCAATTAAACTTGGCTATTAATATTTGCCAAACACAGAGGAAATTGGTCAAGAAAGTTTATGTATTTTTCAGGGACAGATAAAGAACTTAACCGCTCGATGAACTTAAAAAAAACTTTATTGGTAAAAACAAACTGTTACAAGCACTACACTACTATTTACAAAGAACTAAACTACTATCTAGATCTACTGGAACGGCTAGAGTGGCTAGACTGAATGGTTACATCTCTAGAAGGGATATTTATACAATACTAGAAGGAGGGGGAAAGTGCTGATTCAGGGATGTAGGGTTTTGTACCTTAACTCCTCCCTTCTCAAGATGCGAAACTCCGGAGAGCATTAATTTTTAGGTAAAGTCCAAGGATTAAATATTTGAGGTAGCTGGACATGTTCTATGTTGTTGTCCAATGGTTGAGCCCTTGAGGTACATTTACAATGAGTAAGGATAAGAATATAGATATTATACATGAAAAGATATAAAATAATAAAGCTAAGAATATACATGTAATAATCAGTTTCTATAAAGGATATATAATCTAATTCTTCTAGGGTAATAGATTGATTAGGTGGTAGTTCAAGTACATCAAATGACATGTTTAAGAGTACAGGGTTACTAATAGTATTTTCTAATTTAATAATCTTTGAATCTATAACTACAGTATTAGGTCTAGGGCATTGTAACAAAGTTTCATTTTGTTTTAGTTTAATTAAGGCAGTTAGAGGTAAATAAATGGGATGCGAAGCCTTATCTTCTAAAGTTACATAGCTTATATTAAAACTAAGGTAATAATCTATATCATCAATATATCTAATAAAAGAATTGACCTTAATACTAGATGTAATGCAATTTTTAAAACTATTTGTTAGTAGATTTTTTGTACAATTATTGTTGGTTTCTTTAACATTTATACAATAATAATAAGAGTTAATATATGTACAGTTACCTGTAAAGGTTTTATTCTTATTTAATAATACAAGTTTATTAGGTGTTAAAGTTGTTACAAATGTGCTGTTGTGTAATACAGGAATTGGAAGAAGATACATAGTACTATACGTTTTAGTTTTCAAAGGTATTGATATAAAGTAGTGAATTATATTATTTTTAATTGAACATCTAGTTTTGCTGATTTGCCACAGTGTTTCCAAATCAGTTGAAATTAAAGATATGTTACGTTTTAGTAAATATGATATATCAGCTTGAGTTAACATGCTGGAGTGTAATATTCCTAATTCCCAAAATTCCAGAGAGTTTTCAATATCTAGTGTTCTCAAAGTGATATAGTTAATAATGGAATACAGTTCGTTCAAGTGAGCAGTTATTGTTGCCATATCCAAAGAATTGATTAATTTTGCGGCACGCTCATTATTTTTATTTAATATTAAGATATCGTTTCTAAAGGTTTCAATTAATTTTTTGTTGTATAAAATTTCTTGTTCGACATTATGTTCTATGTGATAAGAATTTTTTTCTAATTTTGAAATAATTTGATCATAATGATCCTTATCGGAGGCATCTAGATTGCCAGTGATCCATTTAATGGCGGTTCCTATACCGTTTATAAGTCCGCGTTTATGTCTGTTAGTTTGTGGCATACTAATTAAGGATTCAATTTTAGATTTAACGAATTGTAATTGTCTATTTACGGTGTCAAAAGTAGAACTACTCTTGAAAGATTCCAAATTTTGTTCTGCTAATGTCAATTCACCTTTCAAGTGGGTGAAATTTATATAGTGGATTAAAGTGTGATATTTGTCTAATGTAAATGCTGAAGGCATACCTGGTCATACTGGTCATGAGTTAAGTCCGTTATTTCGTATGCTGAAATATTAGGAGATATCCATAGAAGGAGTATCACTACCATCATCTTCATTATCTGAAACATATGATGTGTGAGGTTGTGTTTTATTCCTATATGTTTTACGCTGTCTTTGAATATTGTCAGAATGAACTAATATTTCTTTATTTTGTCTTTCATTTTATATACTGGTTTAAAGGGGTTATCGTTTTTATTTTTAGTTCGCGCTCTAGCATAGGTACTATCAGGAATGTTTGGTTCTTCCCTGTTTTGATTAAGTGTTTCTGTTCGGGTTTGTTTTTCTTTATTTATGTTGGTTTTGATTTGTTCATGAAGTAATTTAAGATTATTATGGTATTGTTCCACAAGTTTTTCTGTTATAGGAGCTGTATTGATTTTTTTCTTTGATAGTTCCAAAAGTGATTTCATTAGGGGTTAATTTTAAGTGTTGATTTAGACTATTATTAAATGCAATTACTGCAAGGCTTAGTTTCTTTTTTAATTTTATATTGGATTGTGATTCATGTAAATTCCGCAATATTTCAATTAATGTTGAATGTGTTCTATTAAGGAGTCCTAGGGAGTTGGGATGGTTAGGAGTAACGTAATAAGGTTCAATGCCTTGGGAACGAAGTAAATTTTCTACTAAATTATTTTTGTACTCTCGACCGTTATCCATTTTTATACGATCCGGAGACGGATATAATTCTAAATATTCTATAATAGCTTCGGAAACTTGTATTGAATTACAAGCATCTGTCAATCTAGCGAAAAGGCGTTTAGAAAAGGTATCTATACTTGCGAATATAATATTTTTATCATAAATGTTATTTACTCAGTATAATACTGAACATTTTTTAATATTTCCTATACCAGTAAACATTTTTAATATTCTTACATGAAATCAAAAATTGATATATTATGTTTTATTTATTTATTTTTATTTTTGTTTAAACTAATATAGTACTAAATATAGAATAAATTATAAAGAAACACAAAACATAAATTATTAAACACGAAATATAATAACAAGAGTATAACAGACTCTTAATAATAGTTAAATTTTTAAATTATTCTGAGGTAACAATATGTTACAATGTCAACAATATATATTTTTTTTTTTATTATCCAGTGGCTATTTTTCAAAATAAATGTTATGACTAATTATTCATTTTTTTTTTTTTTTTTTTACTTATAAGAATTGACATATAACAACAATATAAAAATTGACTGTTTGAAAATATCAAAATAAAATAAAGTTTTTCTGAATTGGTTCTACCAAATTTTATCTGTAATAAAATATGAATTCAATTAAATGTTTTCTCATTAAATAAATTTAAATAATCATAACCTATTAAATATTGGAAATTTATTTTAATTCAATAATGTGGTATTAACAATAAACACTAATCCGATCAAAAGCCTTTGTAGGAAATCAATTATAAACAATCCATAATTCCTTTCTAATTTTTTCTCCTATATTTGAAATTTAAATATCTACGCTTTAATTCTAGAATCAAATATTCTTTGTAATCTTTACAACAAAAATTATCACTGAAATTATTTTCTAAATCATTCAAATTTTTGAATTCTAAGTTATTTTTCTTTCTTATTAATTGATCTATTATAACATTAGTTTCACATGAGTTACTTGACACAATAGTACTCATATTATCTTCAATCTTATTTTTTAAACATTCCGCTTCTTTTTCTATTTTATACTCTTTTATATCACTTTTTTGAATATCTATTTCTGTTTTTAAATCTTTTTTTATTTGTTCACCGTTTTCGGCTACTATTCGAGTTAACTTATTCCTACTATCGTTATTAAGATGCTCATTATCTATATGCTCATGGCGAATGAGATCTTTAATTTCATCACATTTATAAGAATTAGTATCAATATTATTTTTATTATTATCATTAAACTTATCTTTAGGAGTGTTATATTTTACTTTATTATTAGTTTGAATAGCATTTTTAATTCCATCATTTTTATATTTATTATTAATAGTATTAATTTCATCATTATCATTATTATTAGTATTATAAGTAATTTCATTATAAGTATCAACATACTCAAGAGAACCATTATTATTAATTGTCAGTTTTCCATCTAACAAAAAAACTTTTTCTTTTCTACTAAATATATTAATATCTAAAGCTTTCATTGTTTCATAACCTAATAGTATATCAAAATTATTACTAACAGGAAGTATATAAAACTTAACTAAAAATTGATTGTCTAGTCCCAGATTTGGAGCAAGGTCAATTAATGCTGTATTATTGCCCTTTTCGCGTCCGGTAGGAGATTTGACAAAAAATTCTTCCGAGTTTATTTCAGTTCCCTCGGGTACGGAACTTGGATTAATGTAATTTTTTAGAGCGCCGGTATCAATAAGCCAAGTTTGTCCTAAGAAATCTTTAAATTGTGGTAATTGTTCAGTAAAATTTAAGGGATATTCGGGGATGTGTCCGGTGGACTGACCCCTAAAAAATTATCGAACCGTTGAGCTAATGCTCCAAGCTGTTGTCTTATGTCGCTTATCTCACCGTCGTCTTGTGTTACGTGGTGGACAGGCGCGTTATCTGACCTAACAGTTCTCATAGACACTGTATTTGCTGAGTCGGGTTTAAAAGGGCCCGTGGGAAAAGGCGTCTTCTGCCTCTGTTGATCCCAGTTAAAACCTGTGAAATTATTCGTGCTTTGTTGATTGAAACGCCTATTTTGACCCGAGTCTCTACTAGTTTGATTTTGACTATAATTGGGAGTTGGCTCAGGGTTAGGGTTTGAATTAAAATTAGAGTTTGAATAAAAATTAGAATTAAAATTAGGGTTTGAATTAAAATTAAAATTAGGATTATGATTTGGATTAAAGTTATAATTAGGATTAAGATTAGAATTAAAATAAGGAGTTTGGTTATAATTATTATGAGGATTTTGATTATAATTATTATAAGGATTTTGGTTATAATTGTGATAAGGATATCGGTTATAATTATGATTATAGTTAAAATTATTGTTTGGTTTAAAATGTTTATTATTTTTGTATCTAAAGTTATTTTTTGGTGTGAAATTATTTTGATGTCCGTATAGTCTTTCTAAAATAAAAGAACAGTCATTTTGAATAGCATTTCTAATATCGTCTATATCTGAAAGTCTCAAGTGATTTAGGAAATCACAAAGCTGTGGGTGTAAATTTGCTTTAATATGATAGTTGATTTCCCGATCTTGTAATTTCATAACTGTGTCCTTATTTATAATTTCATCGTCTAGGGAGATTCTAGAGAATATTAAGGCTCTAATGTGTGCTATCCTATCGATAAATGAAATAGGGTGTTCTTTTGGTCCTGCTTTAATATTTAATAATTCTAATTTCAGTTGTTCAACTGTTCTAGAGTCTTTATAATTTTTTTGTAAATGATCTAAAAGTTCTGAAACATTTATAAATGTATTTGTTAATAAACAATGTCTAGCATTACCTACTAATCTTGATGTTACTTTACTAAGAAGCCGGGCATGATTTTGTAACCTTAAAGAGTTATTTTCACTACAGACTGTATCGTATACTGCTTTAACAGATTTTACAAAAAAGATTAAATCTTCAGGATTGCCATCATAAGTTGGGATATGATCGTAATCCTCTTTTGTCATAGAATATGAAATGGTAGCCATATTGTCTGTTAAATCAGTATTTTTATTCTTAATTAATAAGTTACTTAACTGGTCTGTAATTTCACTTATATCTAACCTAACTATATTTTTCTTATCCTTAGGCATACATACAAAAAATAAATCTTAAACTAATATGTACCTCAAGTTTTTTCTCAGTTCTGCGGAGTTCTATCAAATTTTTCTTGACCCTATTGAAGTTTAAAAACACAAACTTCAGGTGGTTTACTCCAAGACCTGTTATCAATAGACTATTTCGTCGGTCTTTCTTGAGTTTCCGTTCAAGGCTGTCTTCGCTGAGTAGATCCAAAATCTGTTGGGATATTTCGTCGATTTTTCTTGATCTTCAGGAAAATTTCGTCGCATTTACTGACCTGAGGCTGATAGGGTACCTGTTCGGGCGCCAGATAAAGAACTTAACCGCTCGATGAACTTAAAAAAAACTTTATTGGTAAAAACAAACTGTTACAAGCACTACACTACTATTTACAAAGAACTAAACTACTATCTAGATCTACTGGAACGGCTAGAGTGGCTAGACTGAATGGTTACATCTCTAGAAGGGATATTTATACAATACTAGAAGGAGGGGGAAAGTGCTGATTCAGGGATGTAGGGTTTTGTACCTTAACTGACTCTATCCAAAAATAACAGAAAATCAGATTTTGAAGTCCCTAAGGTACTATTACTTGAGGTTTATAAAATGAATAATTCTCGTGGATGATAATGATTATAACAATGATGAACGCGGTTTATTGAAAAATATAATAATTTCCGTGTAGTTTACTTCTCTAAGTATAAAAAATAACTTTAGCAGTTACTGCCACTTCGAAATTATCTCTAGTACTTCTTTCCGTCTGACCATATTAATTATTTTTTAGTAGGTGGCAGTAGAGTCCTATATGATCTATATGGTAGATAGATAGAAAAGTCTGTTTTTATTTTTCAAAATTACATCAAATAGCCAATAAACAAATTTAAAAAAATAAACAAATTACGAAATACAATAATAAAAATCAGACACACTATATGGTCTATTGACCGTCCGTGGAGTCTGTGTTTAACAAAATTAATCTTGTATCTATCAATATAAATAATCAATAACAAAATAAGAAACAAACACTTCCCATGTTATTTATGTACTAAAATTAATTCACAAATAGTCAAATTCACAATTAGTTAAATTTAATTTAACAAATTCACTAATAGTTAAATTCTCTCGTTAGTAACATTCTATAAGAAAAAGCCGATCCGGAGAAATTAACCAACGCCAGCCAATCTTTTCCATTTATCAACTCTAAAATTTGATCCCAAGTTAAATTTTTAGAATTAAAATATTTTTTTCTAAACTCAGTAAGTATCGGACAGGCAGCCAAAAAGTGAAAAAGATCTTCTGTTTCATTTGTATTGCACAAACTACATTCATTATTTGTTTTCATAAAATGTTTGTAATTCAGGTTCAATACATCAGCCCTGATTTTAATTACCCATCTAATAACCTCCAGTGAACATTTGTCAGTAATATAATTTACTGTGGTTAAATGTGGAAAGAAGGGAGAAGTTTTAGAATTTTTAACTTTAAAAATATTTTGAGTATAAATATCTTTTTGCACTTGAACCCTTAATGCTGCTAGACTATTTTTCCATAACTTAATATCATCACAGTTAAATAGATTTAAGTTAAAATTTAATCCATGCGATTCTTTCAGATAAAGTATGTTTTTGAACCATGTATATGATATAAATATAATTATGACAATAATTATCCAATCCTTACACCCCTCAGTATCCTCAATACATTACAGTATATATAAAACATCTTTAATCGACTGATCTCAGTTTTATCCCCTCAATTACTTTAAAATTAAATAGTATTTGTTCTTTTATAATAAAGAAGTTAATGATGAAGATTTTCTTTAGTGCAGTGAAAAAATTTCGCTTTACTTTTTATGTCCCGAAAACATCTATATAAAATTATTGGGTTGTTTCACATGAAATGTCCGTTTTTATAGTTTCTGAAATACATAAAGGATTTTGCAGGTCTCTGTTGTTTTCTTCCGAATGTTTACACATTTAAAGTAAACAGTTACTAATCCTCTACCTTTGTATTATAAACATTAGCTTCCTAATCAATTACCCACTTTTTAGTATACCTCTATATATGAACATGGAAACACGCGATTTTCGAGTAATATTTTTGTACGAGTTTAAACTCTGCTATTCAGCAGCTGAGGCTGCTAGAAATATTTGCAAGGCGTTTGGGGAAGGGAGTGTTAATGAACGGACCATTTGCCGTTGGTTTGCTAAGTTTTTAGCTGGGGATACCGACTTGGAAAACTTGCCCTGAGGAAGACCTCCGTCCGACGATGTCCTCAAACATACAGTAGAAGGAAACCCCTACCAAACAGTTAAAGGAATCTCAGCACAACTAAATGCAAGTGCATCTACCGTTTCCAGACACTTAACGTGTATTGGGAAAGTAAAAAAGCTCGATACATGTTTCAAAACATACCGTGCAAAAATTGAAAGAACTGGGCTACGAAGTTCTTCCGCACCCACCATATTCTCCCGACTTGTCTCCAACAGATTACCACCTGTTCAGGAATTTAGACAACTTCGTCAAAGGAAAACTTTTTAAAAATTATGTGAAGTGAAAAGTGCGTTTTCAGATTTTGTTTCACTTCAAAGCTCAGAGTTTTTCAGTTCGGGGATAAAAAAGTTGGTGTCACGTTGGGAAAAATGTGTAGAAAAGGAAGGTAAATACTTTGAATAAAATGATCTTCTTTTCTTGTGATATAATGTGAAGCAACCCTAATGTAGTGGGGAATAGGAAAAAAAGCCCTAACGATCGGATTAGCCCGAGAAATATATACGTATATAGAAACTGTATACGTAGATAACACAGACACAATACCAGGATTTTGTGCCCCGTCTGATAAATTATTTGTTGTTTTTAATTTTAATATTTTATTGTTGTATACAATGTTTTTGTAACAATAATTAAAGAGTTTTTCAGTGTTTAGTCCCTTTAGTTTGTTTGTTTATTAATATTTGTGTTGTTTTTATCCTGAGTAAGCAGCCTTTTGAAGGTTCCACTCATCAGATGAAAAGAAAATTCCGCTGCACAAACTGTAGCAAAATTTGCAGTTTGTAGGGATGACGCTTTAGGGAAAAGCACCGTCTGTAAGTGGTTTGCTTGTTTCAGAACTGGAAATTTTGACTTGGAATATGAAAAGCGCTCGGATCGCCCTTCAACAGTTGATGTTGACCAAATTCAAGCATGATTGGTCAAAAATACTTGATTTTTAATTAAATAACTAAATCAAATGATTGATTTGAAATATTTACAAGAATCAAGAAAAAGTTTTTTTTATTGAAATCACCAGTAAAAAACGCAATAATATATGTTATACATTAGAAAAATGTATTTCTGTTTTTGTAGGGATATTAATAGCCAATGTTCGTAAGAAAACAAACTATTGCATTGATTTGCATCATGCATAACAATTTAGTGTACACACGTGTTGAACTGAATCTTGTGGTTCTATATAAGCTGCCTTGTGCAGTTGTTCCTCCAGTGTTCACCTGCTTCCCTCAGGTAAGGATTCAATTAGCATCCAGATCAAATATTATACATCGTTTTAATACCATGCTCGAGTATTGTATCGTTTAATTATTATAATAATTGTTATTAAATAAGGTACTAAAAAAATATAGATTCTATTGAAATTATTTTGAGGAGCGGAATGCCCCAGTGTGCCGGATCCCGGGTCGAACATGGCTGTGTCAGAATAGTTATTTATGCTGTTTTTTTTTTATTCAACTGTTGAGCTATGGGTAGGGAAATTCGCCCAGCCACTAGTGCGTACAGGAAAATTGGGGGAAAACCTTATGGCTGAGTGTGATCTCAGCCTTATTACCTCTCTGCACAGCCATTTCGTCAAAAAACAATACTATGTCCTCCCTTTATGTACATAATACCTTCGTGGGTTGAAATAACTTAGGTTTAATTTTTTTTTAAATATTATTTTTACCAATAGTTCTAAAAAAATCGCAGGCCCCTCCATTCTATCAATACAATAACAAGATTCTCATAAAAATCGTATGTGTATGTATATAATAAAAAAATCTGGTGCGGGCAACACACGACTTTCACTTACCTCCATTTTTAAAATCAATTAAAGAATTTTCGAAAACAGTCGAGATAAAAATACGTGAAACTATTAAAGAATTAATTAAATTGAATTTCTATAGAAACATGTGTTTTATTAAAAAATATATTATATTATTATCTGCAATAATCAGTTAGTTTTATGTTCATTTCATCACTATCTATTAACTTTTGAAAGCTTGAGTATGAGATGATATTTTTTCTAAAATATTTAGCTTTCCAACGGTATATCATACATGTATATTACTGCTCTTATGTTCAAAAACGAAAAATTGCATTAAAAAAAATATTTTTTCTGTATTCTCCTTTAGTTGGGTATCGAATTTATTCAATTTATATATTTACCTGTTTTTCATCAGCGTTAACAAGATAATCTAGTTATTATTATTGAATCTACAAAATTAAAGGTACTTTAGGGGAAGTAAATTTAAAATATCGACATTTAACCCCTGTCAGACCATTTTTATCCAAATAAAACCTACAAGATATGAAAGCCCATTAAATTTTACATCGATATAGCGAGTTTAATTAAAATCGTCGGAACCGTTTTCGAGAAAATCGAAAAAAGGTGCAAAATGCATGGTATAAAGTGCCTCTTCTGGTAAGCTCGTATATAGTTTCTTACCGGTAGATTCTAGTGACAGATTTTTTATATGAAAATAGCTCCAATTTTTTTTTTTCATTTTAAACATATTTATTGATATTTACAACTGTATACAAAATACAAAAAAGTTAGTAAACCTAGTAGAGATGTGTTTGTCGGAAACATTTCATAAAGATAGAATCGGTCATAATTACTCCGAGAGATTTGAGGTGCGATCTGGTTTGAAACAGGGTGACTCCCTATCACCTGTTTTGTTTAATATAGCTTTAGAATATGTCATAGAAAAGGTGATGTGTACCGAGAAAGGCTTAAATATGGGTGACAAGATTCCGGTTTTGGGGTATGCCGATGATTTGGTACTGGTAGGTGAAGACACGGAAACCATACATATAAATACAAGTGTGTTAATAAAAACCGGTAAAGAAATAGGACTCGAACTAAATACCGATAAGACAAAATATATGATTAGTAGCAGAAACGGTGGCGATCTTGGTAATATTGATATATCAGGCATACTTTTGAACTCGTAGAGAAATTCAAGTATTTAGGTTCAATGATAACAAAAAAAAAAATGAAATCCAGGAAGAAATAAATCCCGGTTAAAGGGGGGAAATGCGTGTTATTATTCAGTTGCTAAGTTACTTAGCTCACGGCTTCTATCTAAAAAAAAACTTAAAGGTTAAAATTTATAAAACTATTATTCTTTCAACGGTTCTTTACGGATGTGAAAAGTCGACGCTCACTTTGAAGGATGAACAACGGCTTAAGGTTTTCGAAAATAAGGTACTGCGTAAAATATTTGGTCCGAAGAGAAATGAGGGCACTTAGGAGTTTAGAAGGTTGCACAACGCGGAATAGCGGAACTTATCATGTGAATATAATTGAGGTAATAGCGTCGCGGAGACTCAAATGGGCGAGTAAAATTGTTTAGCTCGGTGAAGAACGGATTCCGAAAAAGTTGGTATTCGTTGATCCGACTGGTAGGTGTCCAAAAGGTTGGCCGAAGCGGCGATGGGAGGATTGCGTTAAAGCTGATTTTGGGGGCTTGGGCTTGACCGGCGAACATTGGACGAGTCTGTGCAGGCGAAGTTTGGTGGTATCGGCATTGAACCTTGGCTTTCGGTATGCCTATTATTATTATTATTATTATACAAAATACATCAAGTGAATGTGATGGACATATGGTAAATTGACATGAAACACATGTAGAGGCACCACCCATTGACAGCACTCTAAATATATTCTAAACTAAAAGATCTCGGGGCCATCTTCTTTTCAGACGCCACGGAGGGTTATCAGGAATTGAGGAGGAAGACAGAATGGAAACCAGTGGATTAGAGTGGGAATGCAGTTTTTCATGTAATGGATGATACCTGGTTCGGTTACATCAGTAACATATGGAACATTAAGGTCTTTATGGATAACTTTATTCGTGACAAAATATAGAGCATTGAGGATTTTACGAAGGATTATGGATTGTAAGGATTAGATACGAGAGGAATTCGATGGCTTAGTAGACCCCCATCTACTCCGTAAGTCCAGATAGGTCTTATGATGGTCATGTAGATGTCTTTTGTAGTTAAGTGGAAGGTTAGAGTGTCTGTTTAGTAAGTGTTGAAGTAACCGAAAGCGGCAAGCAGTTTCTTGTCGTTTCAGTCTAGTGTAGGGATTCTATGTTTGACGTTTATCAAGTGGAAATCCTAGGTAGCAGGTGTGTTCAATTGGAACAAGCGGAATATTATTATTAAAGGTTATTTGGTGGGATTTGTTGGAATTTATTTTAATTCGCCAATTCTGACACCATACCTCAAGGTCTCTGATGTGGGATTGGGGAGTTAAAGAAGCAGCAGTTGGATCGTTATTGACTGATAACACACAAGTGTCATCAGCATAGGTAGACAGGAAAGTGTCAGGATAGGTTGGGATATCAGCTGTATTGACTGTATAAAGAATGGGTCCTAGGATGCTGCCTTGAAGAACACCAGCAGACAGAGAAAAGGAGGAGGAGTAAGAACCATTGTGATTTATTATAAAGGATTTATTAGTGAGGTATGACTGGATAATAAGAAAATATGTAGAAGGGACGAATGTTCGGAGTTTATAAAGCAATCCCGGGTACCAGACTCAAATTTTTATTGCGAGCAATTACAACAATATTTTTTGGACAAAGGGCTTAAAACTCAAACAGTTGCTAAATTTAGTAAAACGTGACTTTTTTAATGCGAATTGATATAGTCCCGAAACGGTGGGTCCTAGAAACAAATGTTATACACAAAACATATTTTCCACTAAATTTCTGAGGAGGGAACTTTCGTCAAATTTTTGATACGGGCAAGAACAGAGCTTTAGCGTGTCAAACTGAGGGTGAAACGCATCACTATCAAAGTTACAGAGACTAAGTCAAATGAAATATCAATGTCAAAATAAAATAATAATATAGAGCAAATACGATAAAACTTCCTACATTGACAAAGTTTGTATATGTATTAATCAGATATTAAATTGTATTCATTTTCGTAGGTTTAAGTCCATTTAAACGCAATCGGATCCTGTGATTATACAAAATTCCAAAACTTTTAAACCTGTGTAAGAATAGTAAGATTCATTCTCAGCATCTTCTGTTCATCAATGGGCCCGTCCTAAACTTACTGTGACTGTCTCGAATACTGAGACGTAAAAAATAATAATAATAATTTATTTTTTAAATGATTAAAGTATAAAAGTTTAAAGTTTGATTCTATTATAACTTTAAGATTCTAAAGTTTAATAATTACAAAAAAATCGAGTTCTGATCCACGAGGCTATTATCAAATACGACGATCATTTTTGGTCTTACTAAGTTTTTCTAAGCTTAATAATCATAAAAAGAGATGACATGGAAATTTTATATGATACAAAAAAAAAAAAAAAGAAAAAGAAACTTCTAGCTTATTCTGTTAGTCTTAAATATATATGTATACTTCTTTATATGCTCAGGAAAGTCTGAAGAACATGGAGTTGAAGTATATGCTATTTGGCGTTCTGCTCTGCCATGTGGCTGTCGTAAGTATCAGTTATATCAAGTTACAAAAATCTTTAATTATTATAATCAGTAAAAATTAACTAATTAAGTAATAATAATATTGTATTTGTATATTTTAAAACACAGTTAATGTTTTATTATGAATAATTATAATCATCGGTAAACTAGTAAATTAAAAAAATAAATAAATTATTTTCAGAGCGTTCAGTCAGCTGCTAATCCAAATGCCAACTATCAGACGAAGAAGATTTTGGAATTGCTGAATAGGATGGGAGACAAGATGCTGTCAGGAGCCTTCGGAGGATACAACCTCTTCCAACACGAGGTCGGTTTCTCCATGGAACAAGCTTGGGGAATACAAGATCCGACCATAAGCTACCCGCCGTCTATGGAATGGACTGCTCTCCAGGTTGGGAAACGACTGCTGATGGCCGTGAAACCGACATCATCGACTGCTTCAACCAACAGATCGTAGATTACGCCAAAAGGGGCGGTATCATCACTCTCAGCCACCACTTCCCCAACCCTTACGTTGCAGGAAACAAAGTTAAGGACGCCGGAAAAGAGCGCCTCACCAACAGCGAATACGCCTCCATTCTCCAGCAAGGAACTCCTGCTAGGAACAGGTGGTGGAACATGATGGAAAAGATAGCTCAAGGACCTCCAAAAATACAAGGACCAAGGAGTCACCATCCTATACCGTCCCTTCCACGAGATGAACGGAGACTGGTTCTGGTGGTCAGCTTTGCCCGATGAAAGCCAAAACGGAGAGAGACAGCGCCTCTTCAAGCTCCTCTGGCAAGATCTTTTCAACTTCATGAAGAACAAGGGCTTGAACAACCTCCTTTGGGTCTACTCCCCCGATCAAAGCAGAGGTTCCAAAACCGCATTCTACCCTGGCAATAATTACGTCGACATCGTTGGGTTGGACTGGTACACAGAGGATCCAAACAACCACGTCAACGGATACGATGAACTCCTCCGCCTAGGAAAGCCTTTCGCCTTCGCCGAAGTCGGACCATATGGAGAAAAGGCTCAGGGTAACTTCGACTTCGAACTATTCATCAAGAATATCGTAAACCGATACCCGAAGGCCGCTTTCTTCATGCCTTGGAACGGCATCACTAGCCCCCTAAGGAACAGGAACGTTTGGGGTGTTTACAATAACCAGAAGGTTGTCAACTTGGGAGAATTCAGATTGTGATTAAATCGTTATCAATTTCTTATTACCAATAAAATTATTATTTAACTGAAAAAAAGTATGGCTCCTTTTCCAATATTTTTTTTCGTGTTATGATTCTGCAATCAGATATTCATTTATATATTTAATTGAATATCACAATACTAGAAATATTTTATAGGTGTGATAATACCTTTACAGAGCGTTGAACATTTGACTGTTGTTTCAACATCGTAATTTCATGTCTAACTCATGAAGGAAGTTTCAGAATGTTTTGTATGAAAGTGTTATTTTATATCGGATTTATTCTTCCGTTTATTTTCAACTGGTTTACATATTTAATAATTTATTTTGATTTTCATTCCGTCATCGAGTGGGGGATGTTATCTCTTCTGATTTGGAGCGCGGGTTGTACTGCGTAGGAGCCTTTCTCGATGTAGAACAGGCCTTTGATACAGTCTGGCACCAAGGACGGTCGTACAAACTCCGTAAATTCCTTCTGATGATTATGCTATGAAATATTCATTTTAATATTTTCTTTTTTTATACAATGTCTATGATTTTGTGCTAGCATAAATTATATATTTTCTTTCACCCTTTAATAGTTCTTAAAAAACTCTAAACAGTTCTTTACACTAATTAAATTGGTTATCAAATAAGTAGCATTAAGTTACGCACCTTACATAACACCTTAAGCTATGTTCTTAAAAAAATACATCTTGTTCCTTCTCAAACAATATTTTTTCAAATATGTTCTAAAAAAAAAGTTCGGTATGCGCGTCACAAGACTTATACTTACCTCAGTTGTTTAAATCGATGTAAGAACTTTAAAATACAAATAGAGCTAAAATAAGACGAATGAAATGAAAATATTACAACAATTCATAGGTGTAATAATATTTTCACAGACGGTTAAAGATTGGATTGGAGCCACAACACCCGTTACTTTATTTGTAAATCATAAAGGGAATTTATTGCTACGTTTTTGACTGGCTGTAGTGGTACCTTAAAAAACAATAGCTTAATATCTTCAATCAGTATATAAACTATATTTAATGAGACCATTTGATTTCCTTTCCAAAGGTACTGTTTTTACCGATCCCGGTAGGTGGCATGCAGGGTAAGATGAAATTAGACAAGTTTCAATGAATGACATCATTATTTAAATTAACTTAAACGTAAACAACAGATCTACACAATGCCTGATAATACTAAGAGATTTCTTATAGTTAGCCTTGCCAAACAATATTACATAAAAGGTTACCTTCTGACGCTTAGGGCCTTGGTTCAACCTAAGGTAAGCTACTCCAGGTAAAACTACAGCAGATAGTTTACCGCCTATTTCAGAAGGGAGCGTTGTTGGTACGGCGTTTTCTTTAACTACTATCTCGCGGGAGATGAAAGGTAGGTCCGCCATTTTACTTCCTGATTTCAAGTCTTAACCTTATCAGCTTAGCTACTTTGGAACTTCTTTATAAGAAATACATTCTTCTATTTCTAAAGTTTGTTATTAAACGAAATTAGTTAATTTATTATTATATTGTTATTTATCGTGGTTATTAAAATAATATAGTTAATTAATTATTTGTTTCCTGAATGTGAATAAATTTGTTTGGATTGTTTGCGATTTTTTTTACTTTAATTTCACAGCAATCAGTTTATGAGTCAACAAAATATCATCTATTTTGGTTTTTATTCACTTCTGTAATTTCATGTGGAGTCCTAAGAATGAAATTAACAACATACCCCCTATTGTTAATTGAAAAGTAAAACCCTAATTATATAAAACATACTGTAGAACATTTTGTACAAAATTAGGAGATATTTGTCTCTAGTCTATATTTAAATGCATTAATAATAAAATTAATTAGTCAATGAAAAATCAATCATCTATATTCAAAATTTTCAAAAACTGATATGGAACCTGCTGAAAATCATCCCCCAGATGCAGAATGTAGACAACTTATTTTTAACAGGAATATAGTGGGATTTTTTATAATAATAATAATAATAAAACTCTATTCTGGGACTATTTCCCTTAATAATAACAAAAATGAGCAGTATATATTCATATTTATGTCTGGTCAAGAAAACAATGAACAACTGACTTAAAAAAGTTATAGGCCTAGGAATCACTAAAGAACTATTAATAATGATAACAACTTAAATATCTTATATGTACAAAACCATACATTGTCATTTATTTAGAGAGGATCTATTTCAGTGAAATAAATAATAAAACCGTAATTATAAAATGAAAATTTTAATGAAAAATACCTTTAGTAAATAATAACTACAAATTAATTAATTAGTAACAAATTATTAATATATTCTTCGTCATCTATCAAGTTTTCAATGTTAATCAAATCCATTTCCTTGAAATAGTAGCAGATAAAACAATAACATAAAACAAAAGTGATACTATTTATTTCACAAGTCCCTGGATGGTTAGCTCTTTACTGGAGGTTAAACTGTGAGCCTTGCCCTGTAAAGTTTACCGTGGATTCAGCATCCCTTACCCTAGGTGGTGCAACGGGCAATGGCTGACTTCAACGGAGGTTACCCTTACCGCACTTTGACCTGGGCTGGTGCAGCTGGTCCTTAGTCGGCTGGCGGAGGTGGAAATTGTCTCAGGCGTCTCCCTTCATGACTCTTAGACCTCCAACTGCTCTTCTGACTCCAGACGGACTTCTCGATCGCTGATTCTTCTCTTTTCGTGGATGGAACGTGACTGTCTTTTTCGAATCCTCTTTCTCATCGTCTTCACCTCGGGCGCATCTCATATAGGTAGTGCCCCAAGCCGGGGGTCCTTTGTCCTAGGGTGTAGGAAGTTTCCCGAGGTATCGCTTTTTGATGTTTTACCGACAAAGGCTTATAAACATTTACTTCATTAAATTTAAACTTATATAATAATGAACTCCCCTCAGTATCCTCAATGCATAACAAACAGATTGGGGTAACAGAACTCATAACTTTATTCGTAAATCATAAAGGGAATTTAAGTATAATATCTATCTATAGAGGCTTCAGTATTCAATTACTTTTTAAGCGGTTTACATTCCTTAATAATTTATTTTCATTATATTTCCTAACTTGCTAAAGTCATCAATAAGAACAATTGTTAAATATATGAATCATTCCATTTTCGATTCAATGATCCAATAATTTCATTATTTTCTTCTATAATGTCTGAATATAGCTGCATGGCTTGAAAGGTATTTGAAATATTTGAATGCCTCATAAACAGAATTTCTTGAGAACTACTGCAAATTGAAAATAAAGAACATGATTTATCTCAAGTCGATTTATAAAGCGATAGGAAATACTAATAGCATTCTGAATGTTTCGTCCACCAATCTGTCTCAATGCTCGAGACTTCAATTGGAAAGACTAATTAAAAAAAAAAATATTCTGCCGGATAGCATTGTCTGACCTAAAGTTATATTTGAGATATAAAATAAATAAATTAAACAACAGGCAAATAAAAGGTAAACAAAATGAATAAAAACTAAACTAAGGAACATTAAAAACAAAATATTTAATCTGTTTAGAAAACAAAAGGAAAAAAATAAAGTTACAAAATAAAATGAACATAAACTTTTTAAAGCTGTAAAAACTAACAAAACCTAAAAACTTAAAACTAATACAATTAAGGAAATGAAAATGGTACTTAAGAGTTCAAATGTAAAAAGCGTGATGGTCGCTGTACGCGTGCAGTCCGTCGGCTGATAGTGCGCAGAGTACTCGTAGAGGGCGAAGAAAAAAAAATATTCCCGAAGGAATATTAGAATGGAGACCGTAGGTACTTCTGTGGATGATTGCATAGAGCGTCTAAAAACAAATATTCCCTAAAGAATATGAAGTCGGGAGACCGTAGTAGATACTGCCTGAGTGAGCGTCCAAAAGCAACTGAAGGGAAAGATAAGCCGACGTATTGCTGAAGGCGTAAACAAACTAAGTCTCTTTGGATATAAACACACTGCCGGCTTCCTTTCTTCGAAATACAATACTTAAAGTTTAACTAGGAGATATCTTAAAATTAGAATTTATAATAAAAATGACTAAAGTGTATACATTATATTAAAAAAAAGTAGCGTTATTAAAATGGAATATAATGAAAAATGATTAATATAAAACAACAAGTATTTAAATGAAGTAACATGTAAATGAGTTATAAAATATAACACATTCGGGCCCGAACACTGAAGCATTACATTATTTAAATATTTGATAAAAATAAGTCATAGCCTCTAATTGTTAAATCATTTACTGAAGACTGAAAAACTTTTATGGTGCTAGATCACTGAACAAGCCTTTAGAATAGTCATGTTGACAATTATTGTTTTCATACATTTTATGTTTTTCAACATCCATTGTTTAAAAAAAGGCTGTAAACGGCCTAAAATTTTCCAATATTTATTTCAGTCTCCGCGATGCAATCAGCTCAATTATATTCACAGGATGCAAGTTCCGCATATCCGCGTTGTGCAACCTTCTAAACTCCCCAGTGGCCTCATCTCTCTTCGGACCAAGTATTTTACGCAAAACCTTATTTTCGAAAACCTTAAGCCGTTGTTCACCCTTCAAAGTAAGCGGCCACGTTTCTCATCCGTAAAGAACCGTTGGAAGAATAATAGTTTTATAAATTCTAATCTTTAAGTTTTTAGATAGAAGCCGCGAACTAAGTAACTTAGCAACTGAATAATAACACGCATTTCCCATCTTTAACCGGGACTTTATTTCTTCCTGGATTTCGTTTTTTCTAGTTATAATTGAACCTAAATACTTGAATTTCTCTACGTGTTCAAAAGTATGGACTGATACATCAATATCACCAAGATCGACACCGTTTCTGCTACTAATCATATACTTCGTCTTATCGGTATTTAATTCGAGTCCTATTTCTTTACCGGTTTTTATTAACACACTTGTATTTAGTTGTATGGTTTCCGTGTCTCACCTAGCAGTACCAGATCATCGGCATACCCCAAAACCGGAATCTTGTCACCCATATTTAAGCCTTTCTCGGTACACATCACCTTTCCTATGACATATTCTAAAGCTATATTAAATAACACAGGTGAAAGGGAGTCACCCTGTTTCAAACCCGATCGCACCTCAAATCTCTCGGAGTAATTATGACCGATTCTAACTTTATGGAATGTTTCCGACAAACACATCTCTACTAGGTTTACTAACTTTCTAGGTATTCGAGCGATTCCGCCTAAAACCACATTGGTAATCTCCGATAATTTCCTCGGCGTATTCCGTGATTTGACTAGTTAGAATTGACGAGAATATTTTATAGCATACTGGGAGAAGAGAGATCCCACGATAGTTGTTACAATCCGACCTCGGTCCTTTTTTGTGAATCGGAATAAGTATTGATTCTTTCCATTCTTCGGGCATTTTTTCATTATCCCAGATCTTTTTAACTAAAAAATGTATTTTGGAAAGCCCGCTTCTCCACACGCCTTGATTAATTCACTCGTGATATTATCATTTCCTGCAGCCTTATAACGTTTTAACTTTCCTATCGCCATTTCGACTTCCTCTTTACTCGATGCGTATATCCATGGTTCAGCGCTCTGATATTCAGAGAGAGGAGATTGATTATTATTTTTATTTGAACGGCAAAATTAATAAAAATTGAACGAATGGATCAAATGGATTGACCAATACATAAAATTTCAAGCAAATTAAATATACAATATTTGTTAAATTCCAATGAAATAATATACAGCGAAGAACAAAATATAATAAATAAACTATACTTTCTCCTTATGTTCTATTTACTGATTTTATTGAAATTATCTAATCTATTTAGGGTTCTTTGGAAATCTGAGAGACAGGAAGTAATTAGAAAGACGGGATTAAAATATCAGATGAGTATCGGCGTGATGAATATAATAGTATTCCATAGGGATGAGGATCGGATAAGGAAAGATTTTTCGAATGCTAATATCAAACGATGTTACCAGAAGACAAATGCTCTACATAGCAAATGTTCTGCCACAAATGTTCTGCCACATTATCATCTAAAAACATTGTAAGCTATATTAGTGAACTATCTTAATATAAGTTATTATAATAATCATTGGTTCACATAATTGGAATATTGTATATTCCTATATAACCTATATCTTCTTTTATCCTTTATTGCAAATTTCCTTTAATTTATCTGATATATTTTTATTGTATAATATAATCAAATGATGAGCATCGTCAACGTTATATTACTGCACAATTTATTGTGACTGATCAAATGTTTTCAAATCAGTGAGTGGATGTTAAATGTGGTTTAGTACCTCAGCCACCTAAAAGTATGTTTTGATGATCTTATAATAATAATAATTCGCCTGCACAGACTCGTCCAATGTTCACCGGTCAAGCCCAAGCCCCCGAGAACAGCCTTAATGCAAACCTACCAGTCAGTTCAGCGAGTACCAACTTGCTCGGAATCCGTTCCTCACTAAGCCCAACAACTTTACGCGCCCATTTGAGTCTCCGCGATGCTATCAACTCAATTATATTCACAGGGTACAAACTACGCGATTCCGCGTTGTGCAAACTTTCTAAACTCCCCAGTGGCCTCATCTCTCTTCGGACCAAATATTTTACGCAGTACCTTATTTTCGAAAACCTTAAGCCGTTGTTCATCCTTCAAAGTAAGCGGCCACGTTTCACATCCGTAAAGAACCGTCGGAAGAATAATAGTTTTATAAATTCTAACCTATAAGTTTTTAGACAGAAGCCGCGAGCTAAGTAATTTAGCAACTGAATAATAACATGCATTTCCCGCCTTTAACCGGGACTTTATTTCTTCCTGGATTTCATTTTTTCTTGTTATCATTGAAACGTGTTCAAAAGTATGCCCTGAAATATTAATAGTATCAAAATCGTCACCATTTCTGCTACTAATCATATATTTCGTCATATCGGTATTTAATTCGAGACCTATTTGTTTACCGGTTTTTATTAACACCTTAAGCCGTTATTCATCCTTCAAAGTAAGCGGCCACGTTTTACATCCGTAAAGAACCGTAGGAAGAATAATAGTTTTATCAATTCTAACATTTAAGTTTTTAGACAGAAGCTGCGAGCTAAGTTTAATCATCTTACAATTGATTAATGTGACGGTTCTAAAAATAAAATATTCATTTCTTAGTGTTTAAACAACTATTTTTTTTTAACTGCTTTGCAAAGGACAGATTCTTCGTTTATGAGCGGATTACGTTACGGGACGAAACCTCTACATCGCCCCCACAGCATCCGCAAGCTCTCACACCAGTGACGCGGCTGAAAGAGGCGTAGGGATTTCCTGGATCCCCATTTACTAGAAAACAAGACTAAATCGGAGTTCTTCTGGCTGAAAGTAAATATTGTAAAAAAGTACGTATGCGTTTGAGGTGGTTCTTTATTTTTTTTATTTGATTTAACATTAAATAATTTTTCATGGAAAAAATTCTTCTTGGATTGAGTTATTCTTGAACATTTTTGAGAAACAGCCCAATTTAGATTGGACCGTCTATGAACTGCAGTAATATCCACTGTCATTTAGGACTCATAGGCTGCTAAACATTAAAGGTTTGCAAGAAAAAATAACATTACCGGTGAAGCATCTGAGAGAGAAGTGTAGGGATGCCCTGGGTTCTGCTTTTATCTCAACAATTGAAGTGACATGCTTTAATTGTTTTTTTTTATGACTGATTGTAACTATACATGTGTTTTTTTTTTTTTGTTTTTGTTTATTTGGTGTTGTAGGGAAAGGGGCGCTGTCAAAATATTAAACACTCTCCTTCTTCCCTATAATAGATGCTGGTTCAAAAATTGGTCATAAGTTTACTAATTTTACTTATAATTAAAGTGATTAAAAGAAAAAAAAAAGGCGAAAATTATTGTTATACACTTTTAATATAATAAAGATAACATAAATAGAAACTCCTAATTATTAACAACAAAAAATAAAATAAATCTTTTAAAAATTGGCTCTAATAAAATTATAGAAAAAAACTAAACACTAAAACATTAAAATATAATTTAAAAAATGTCAATACAATACAATGTGTACACCATGTGGCTAATTAAGAAAAGATGGGCGTGCCGATATATTGGAGGCCGGGCCCGGCTGGGTTGGTTTCAATGTAAATGGTTGCAGTAACACAAAATGCACAGTGCACTATAATGAGGTCTTGCTGGGGCAAAGACAGGGCGAGAAGAGAGGATAAGCGGATGAGGCGAGAGGGGAGTTTTACATTACACTTATAAAGTCACTTATGTAAAAAATAAACTAAAAATATAAAATTTTAAAAGATGGGCTTGAACAGCTGTAAACAAGTTTAAATGAATCTTTAATGTAATATTACTGTATAAATGTTAATTAATATAACTACTGATCCTTCTAATAACATTTTGGACCTCAAGCTTACTTATTATCAAACGCACAATTTGCACAATTAAGACTCTCTGGAAATTACAATATTAAATTAACATTTAACAATATATACTACCAATTTAAACCCAACGAAAACTGCACGCTATGTAACCTCAACGAAAGAGAGGACTTATTTCACATTTTCATTCGATGTCCCATATACGCACCGAACCGAACCCATTATATCCCTAGGGCCTTAAATATGAACATTACAATTTTTATCGCCCTGTTTACCACCGATGATATTGATGAATTAAAAAATATTTATTATTATGCCAGGCAATGTTGCCAAATCAGATCATTTATAATAAATGAATAAACATGTTTGTTAACTGTATCATATTATTTATCGTGTTTCGCCATATTATGTAAAACATATATTTATATATTTATTATATTGTAAACTATTATATTATTCATATATTGTATTTGAGTTATTTTGTTATAAGTTTTATTGTAATACAATGTACCCAGAGCTGATAACGTAGTGAATTAGTGTCTTGCTAACTCTTTTATTGTAGTATGTTTTTTATTCTATATTTGTTATGTAGCCAGCTCTATTTGTATCGGGGTTAGTCCGAAAGCAAATAAAAATTATTCATTCAATAACATTTTGGGAGTAAAATAAAAGCTGCTGGTAGCTAAGGAATTTTAAAAACTATATGTTGTTAGTTTTTTTTATAAACTTCTTTATTCGAATCAAAACACAGGCATATTACAGTGCAAGTAGAAGTCACTATCCCACTAAGGCGAGCCCGTGTGTGGGAAAGGAGTTCACCTGCGGCAATTCAATAAAAGTACAATAACAAACAGTAACACAGTACACAGTATGATACAATACAATACTTAAATAATATAACACAATTTTATAAAAAAATAGTAACACACTATACAGCAAAAAAAAACTATATAATACATAAGAAATATAAAATACAATTATAAAGAAACAGTAACACAGTATGAAGCAGTCATTGACTAAACTTAAAAGCTGTAAGGAATACATATACATATATACAAGATATAAAATTAAGACATGCAAATATAAAATTGAATTACATAATCCCTAATTGATACAAAATACAATTATAAGAAACAGTTAAAATAAACTGTAATTGACTAAACCAAAAGCAATAAGGAATACAAATTCATATATTCAAGATATAAAATTAAGGCAAGTAAATACAAGATTGAATTACATGATAAGCAATATAAAGATACATAAAATAGTACACAGTAAGAAATTGACAAAATCAAAAGTCAATAAAGAATACATATACTTGTATACAGGATAAATATCAGAATGAGTGACGCAGGCTGGCATTGATGGCATGTCAATAGCGATGAGTAATTTGGATTCAATAATTCAGCAATTTTTTCTTCACTGAGGAATTTCGCCCACATTTTTACATTGTAGTAATAATTTGAATACTTTAGAGGGTTTGTGTGAGAAAATTGAAAATTTGGAGAAATATTGTTGTACACAGTAGCAATGGAATAACAAGTCTGGTGTGTCGTCCAAGTATGTTTTGGTCTTGGCACAACTAAGCTAAAGTAATTTTTCAGTCTTGTAGAAAAACGGTGGTCAATCTTCCCGACTAGCTCATCAATACAGCTTCTTCATAATTGAGACCATGTACAATTTTTTTGCAGACATTACATTAAGGTCCGAGAATATATTAATTGATGGGGGTCCTTTATTGATACCCAAAATTACCTTAATAATCTTTATCTGCACAATCTTGTGACTTTAAACTTCAGAGTTGGAGATGAGCGGGATGTTTCAAAATGTGAAGATTTACTTTTTTGTCCTTAGAAAAAATTCACTTCCCATGGACCATGACATGGCATTTAATAGAAACTTCCTTGGTCTTTCCGCTTGTATATGGAAACATTTAGGATGTCAATGTTTGAAAAATTATTTAAGAGATTGTACCTTGAAATACAACAGATTTCCGTTAATTACATAAAGAATATTTCCGTTAATTTTAAGAAAATAAATTATTAATTCCTTATTTGAAAATCTAACAAAAGAGCTTTAAGCTCATCAGATGGCCGTATGATTTTTTAAAGGGAGCAAAAATTCTAGGTCATGCGGTCCTTCAGGGGAGAAGTAAAATGTTTTGTTGAACCTGTGTAATTTCAGGTACTCGTAAATGATCAAAAGTCTAATTAAAACTATAAAGCCAAAAATTAGGACCCTCGCAGTAGCATGGTCCTATTATCAAAATTAGCATGAAGGGACGTTAAATGAAGAAACAGAAGAGGTTTAAGGAAATTAATAATATATATTTTTTATTTTATCATGTGGATTTGTAATGATATGATATATCAATTTAGCAGAGAAACGTTGCGATTGTTCTACAATCTATAAATGCAAAAGGGATGAGTAATATGAAAAATTTGATAAATAATATAATAAAAAATTACCTTACCTCATATTTTTTATTCTAAGCAGATGGACCTAGAACTTTTTAATGGGAGTAAAAAAATCCTTGGTTATGCCGTCTTTCAGAAGAGACGTAAAAAGGGGTCCCTCGCCTGTGCTATATCAGGTAGTCGTTTTTTTTTTGTTTTTTTTTTCATACCTTCTGGTTTTATTATTACACAAAATACAATACAAACATGATATGTACACATGCCACAGATATTTATTCTTCTATTACCCGAAGGCTAATAGATCCCTATCCTAATTAAACCTGGATAGGAAAAGGGTATATGTGGGTAAGTATGGTGAATCACACAATGCTGCTTTTTTGACTCTAACTTGGGGGATCAATTTTGTGTCAAATAAAAATGATTTATTTTAAAAGTTTTGCTTTTTAATCCTCTTTTTTCAATTTCATGGTTTTTCGAATATCAAAATTTGAAATTAATTAATAATGATCTTGTCTCTGATTCTTAAGAGTCAAGGACATGAAAAAAATGATATGATCATGATTCTAGTGAAAGAAAGGAAATAAAAATTGTTCGTAACTGGTTGTGACTAAGACCTACTCGATAGTTCTTGATATAGACCAACCATTCCAGCCATACGTTAAAACAAGTTTTACTAAGTACTGTTCCATATTATTAACGTAATATAGTAGAAACTTATTTTAATATATAACATTATCTCATTAAATTGTTTTTTACCATATAATGATTGTAATTTACAACTGCATTAAATAAACACAACAAACATTTAAAGAACATCCCATTGATTGCACTTCAACGACTATTGTATTTTATTACTTTCACTTACCTAATTATGAAATATATAGTAAGGGAAATTATTGCGATCGTGAAAATTTTCGAATTCCAGTTTTCAACGGAAATATACGTTTTAGGGTTCCCTGAGTCCAAACGACTAAGTCCCGCAAAAAGGTCTGTGCGTGTGTGTGTGTTTTTTTAGGGTAGGTGAAAATCTTCAAAAGACGCGGATAGGCCCTTACCTATCCGTGTGTGGGATTCTTACCCACTAAAACCAACCTCCCTACACCTGTTTCTCACCCACCACGGGACTGCCGTTAGGCATTACATCGTGGAGAGGAGTGTTTGTGTGCCGTCTCACTGTCGCAGACTGACTCCTGCTTCGCCTCTCCTTATCTTCGTTCCTCAGCTTCTTCATAATATCTGCTAACATGCGTTGGCCAGTGATGATGATATTATCGGCCGTTGGATCAGCGCCACAGATACGCTTAAACTCTTCCCTCTCTCCGTGGAAGCGGGTATAGCAGGAGAAAACATGGGCCACACTCTCTTCTACTCCCGGGCACACTGGACATTCTACTGTATCGTCCAAACCTATACTGACAGGCACGGAAGCAGCTATGTCCCGTTAAGAACTGAGTGAGGTAGAAGTCTATCTAGCTGTGCTTTCTTGTGACCCAGGGTTGAATCTGGAGAACGAGCCTATATTGTAATACAGTTGTAAAAATCAATAAAAATATATTTAAAAAAAATGGAGATGAGATATTTGAGCTGGTATTTTGTTAGCGAGTACTACGTGCCTTTGAATTTAAGCCTGTCTGTCTCAGCATACTCGTATTTGTGTAAACAATTCATCCTGTGCTTGAATCCAGCGAAAACGCAGGCAATACTCATAGGCTAAAGAACTTCCCTTCAATCTCTTCTCTACTATCGTTTGATTTTTCTCAAAATTACTCCTATCCAGTTTCAACACTCCTTAAAATATAGAGGTTACCATTGATCAAAACATAACCTGGAGTAACCCTATTTCCCAAGTAACCAGAAAATTGATATCCAACCTTCAACAGCTTTCTACAATTCCACGACTCTTTTCCTAAAAGTACACATGAACCTTTAGTATCCCCTCACATACTCCCCCACAATGACTATGGAGGTCTAGTATATGATGGACTCATTTTCGAAAACGAGATAAGGTTAAAAATATTGATTAATAGATTTAAAAGATTTATGGACGGCCTTCCAAGAAAATCACACATCTCTCACTGATATTCTGGTCAAAGGTGGCTCTATCCTGTATCCTGAAAAAAATAACTACTTGACACCTTTCTTTTCCAATCCTTGCTAGCCAGAATACATTCCTATATCTTTGACCTTCATAGCCGTGTTCTTCCACGAACATCCTTAATACTAGATCTCAAGCTTTATCATCCGTGCTACCATACTTAGAATCTCTTTACCCATCATCCTGTGTAAAATGTAATCCCTCACCAATTTAAAACACCGTTTATTTATCCACCTCCTCGAAAACCTATCTTCAGCTTATCTTAACTTCGTAATATGGAAACTAAACTAATTCGAAGTTTTATGATTTTTTAAATAATTTTTTGTGTTTTTTTTATTTATTTTGACTTCATATAATTTACTATTGGACTAAATAATTATTTATTAAATAAAGTCAAACAAACTGGACTTCCTATGTTAATTGTACAATATTATTTGAGAAAGAAAAGTCCTAGAATAAAAATAACTTTCCATTTCATCCTCTATAACTGGTATCCCAAAAACCCAGGAAAATACGCTTTGTGTAGTGAAACAAAGGGTATTTTGCTGGGTCGTCCCTGGGTTTTTGACAAGAACAGGATGCGTGTGATCTGCCGGATGATGGATGATGCTCAAGATCTTTACAGTTTGTGCATTAAACAGTTTTAGCTGTTCGCCAGAGCTTCTTAATAGTTATGAATGAGTAAACAAGCCTATTGACCATAAATAGTTCATGATAACTAGGTACTAGCTGAAAAACTACTAAAGATAAAGGAGTTATTTTTTTGAGGACATCTTCCTTCCATATCCTTCAACCCACTTCATTGATAATTGTTTTGGTAGCCGAATTATGAAGACCTTTCAGAAAAGCTCTAAACGGTTTTCCCTCTTCGAGTTGGTAACGCAGCCCAGTAATTCATGATTCGTGAACATTAATTTGGACAAAGCTGAAAATCGTTTTAATACATCTTAATGGTCCTAAATAGAGTTTGCACTATCACAGGTTGTGAGCTGAACTTTTTGGAGCCAAAAATGCTCTAATTGTTCGCACTGTTATCAGTTTTTACCTATAACTCGAAAGAAAATGAAAGAACGTTAAATTTCCTTTCTAAAAGTCACCTTATTAATTGAATATGAATTTCCCGCTCATACTTCCAATCAAATACCAAAAAGCATAACATACGTTTCAACTGAAAAATATATCCTAAATAGCTTTTCCAATGTACGGGTTCACTACTCCTGTACCTATTAATACATCCCTTTGTACAATTACATGATATAGCGTTGTAGCTGAAGAAGATGCTATTATGACGATGTGGATGAGGTAGAGAAAGAAATGGATGAAATGCCACCGCTAACCGTTATTCTTTATCCCATACGAGACTATACAGACTATACGAGAACCCGGAGTTTATTCTATTTTACTGTAGTTGAATTGTAGGTATAATATAAATGTAATATGGTGCAAAAACCTGTTTCTATGTATCCAACCTATATTTCCTCCTATTTTTACTTTCACTTACTATATATAGTAAGGGGAAGTATTGCGATCGTGAAAATTTTCGAATTCCAGTTTTCAACGGAAATACACGTTTTAGGGTCCCCTGAGTCCAAATAACCAAGTCCCGCAAAAAGGTCTGTGTGTGTGTGTGTGGTAACTCCCGGGCGGAAACGGTAAGTCCTATGAAACTGAAATTTCATATTTAAGATAACTATACGCCCGAGACGTCACAAAACTTTTTTCATCAAAATGAGCTTACCAGAAGAGGCACTTTATACCATGCATTTTGCACCTTTTTTCGATTTTCTCAAAAACGGTTCCGACGATTTTGATTAAACTCGCTATATCGATGTAAAGCTGATGAAAAACAGGTAAATATATAAATTGAATAAATTCGATACCCAACTAAAGGAGAAAACTGAAAAAAATATTTTTTTAATGTAATTTTTCGTTTTTGAACATAAGCAGTAATATGCACGTATGATATACCGTTGGAAAGCTAAAGATTTTAGAAAAAATATTATCTCATACACAAGCTTTTAAAAGTTAATAGAGAGTAAATAAATAAACATAAAACTAACTGATTATTTTAGATAATAATATAATAGATTTTTAAATAAAAACACACGTTTTTTAGAAATTCCATTTTACTAATTCTTTAATGGTTTCACTCATTTTGATCTCTTACTGTATTTGAATATTCTTTAATCGATTTTAAAAACGGAGGTAAGTGAAAGTCGTGTGTTGCCCGCACCAGATTTTTAAATCTATATCAGGCGTAATACATAGAATATTATATATCAAAATAATGAAATATATTCAGGCATAACTTGGAAATACAATTGAATTCTTAGAAATGCTATTACAATTACTATAACTAACCTATATTTAGACAAGTTTCTATTGCCTAGTTATAATAAGGTTTGTGTTTCAAATATCATTTTCAAATATGTTCCCAGTAAAAATAAGGCATCAGTCAATGCCCGTCATTCATTCATTTCCCGCAAGCATTAACAAATATTTTTTGACGGATCGTTCCAACCGAATTTAAAATATAGAGAGACTTTTAGACATGGGATTCCATGCTCTAAAACTGTCATTCTAGAACTTTTTTCGATTTGGATAGTATCAAAGTTACAGCTGCCTTTTAGTGACCAAAGTTTTTTCAAAAACAAAAATGGATAAATTTGCCTATTTCTAAAGAACGATTGAGGCAATATCACTAAACCGAATTCAATGACTAGGTAATTTTTAGAAAGGACATTTAACGTCCTTATTTTGGACGTATTCAAGAGAAAGAAAGATATTTTCTGTTGGAGGCACCGTTTTTGAGTTATAGGTGAAAAGTTGAAAAAATCGAGGTTTTTTGGCTCCTAAAATTAAGCTTACCACCTGCGACGGAGCAAATTTAGATTAATTTTATTTAGGAATATTAAGATGCATTAAACGATTTTCAGTCCGAATTAATTCCCACAAATATCCTTATTTTACTGGGATAATAATGAAAATCATAGTGATTTTCAGTCAAATGACTGACTATTTACGTACAATGATATTTATAGGAGGATTTGATATTAGTCCTAGATTCGTGAAACAAATTTAAAATTATTTTTTTCTATCAGTGTAGCGACTTACTGGGTCTTGAATGTTACAGATTACCAATGACAATATGAATACCTGTATTATAGAGTGGTATCTCGGGTTTGATTAGTTCTCAGGGATCTAAAGAGAAGAATTATTAATAGCTGCAAGGTTGTTGCTGGTAGGTACGTTTGAAAGATTTGTTTCAGACTAAGTTATGTTGCATGAGGTTACAAATTGATTTTTAATTGGGAGAGCTTGGTTAGCCTTTAATTATTAATTTTTCCTTATTTAGTGAATTTCCTACAAATTTAAAGATAGCATTTCTATTGCGCTTTTGCAACTATCTTTATTTTAAATAATGTGAATTAAATTCATGTTCAATAATTTAACTTTTGTCCATAAACAGGCCGTCCTTTTTCCGAATATTTTTTCCGAATATTTTCCGAACCCAAATATAAATTTAAACTAGTGACGATTGGACGAGTGTCGGATAATAGTATATTAAAAGGTCTTTTTTTCGTATGTAGCACTGAAACTGCTAATTATAGACTGCTAATTAATTCTATCAAACTTTCTAATTTTATTTCCTTGTAAGAATTCAAAAGTTATGAGGAATTAAGTATTTATAAAATGTTGAATAATCAAGACATTTTTTAACTCTAATTATTAACATTTTACTTTTCATAACATAAAAAAAGTCTTATTACTAAATAAGTGATTGGTCATTTCCAAATAAAGTTTCTCAAACAGGAAAATTAATCAGTCAATTTATTAGAAATGTACATTATTACGGTCTATTACCTTTGGTATTTCCTAAAGTAGAGACGATAGGAAAATACTTAAAACAATATAGCAATTTTACAGTTGGTACTCTCCCAAATTGATAACCTTGGGGTTATTGTAAACACCCCAAATATTCCTGTTCTTGATTGGACTAGTGATGCCATTCCAAGGCATGAAGAACGCCGTCTTGGGGTATCGAGCTTTAATATTTCTGATGAATAAGTCGAAATCGAAGTTACCCTGAGCGGCTCCGTATGGTCCAACCTCGGCGAAGACGAAAGGCTTTCCTAGGCGGAGGAGTTCATCGTAACCCTCGACGTAACTATTCGGATCCTCTGGGTACCAGTCCAAACCCACGATGTCGACGTAATTTTTGCCGGGGTAGTATTCTGTTTTGGGACCACTGCCACCTGGGGAGAAGACCCAAAGGAGGTTGTCCAAGCCCTTGTTCTTCATGAAGTTGAAAAGATCTTGCCAGAGGAGCCTGAAGAGGCGCTGTCTCTCTCCGAGTTGGGCTTGGTCTTGAATAGCGCCCCACCAAAACCAGTCTCCGTTCATCTCGTGGAAGGGACGGTATAGGATGGTGACTCCTTGGTCCTTGTATTTCTGGAAGCCTTGAGCGATCTTTTCCATCATTTTCAACCACCGGTTCCTTGCAGGAGTTCCTTCCTGGAGAATGGAGGCGTATTCGCTGTTGGTGAGGCGTTCTTTTCCGGCTTCCTTAAACTTGTTTCCTGCAACGTAAGGGTTGGGGAAGTGGTGGCTGAGAGTGATGATACCTCCCTTCTTGGCGTATTCTACTATATCAGGGTGGAAGCATTCGATGATGTCGGTTTCATGACCATCAGCAGTGGTTTCCCATCCTGGAGAGCAGTCCATTCCATAAAGGGCGGGCAGCTTGTTTGTCAATTTCTGTATTCCGTAAGCTTGTTCCATGGAGAAACCTATCTCATGTACGAAGAGGTTGTATCCTCCGAAGGCTCCTGACAGCATTCGGTCTCCAATATTATTCAAAAATGCCAATATCTTCTTGGTCTTAGCGTTGGCTCCAGGATTTGCAGTGGAGTGGACACTCTAGAAATAAAAATAACATTAGTAATACTGATTATTAGCTAATAACTCTTTTGTTTTATTTCATTTTATAAATTTCACGCATTCGCACCTTCTTAACTCTTAAACCTTTCTTCGCTTGAGCGTTTCAGTTTTAGAGGGCTCAGACGTTCTCGCTTATTTCATAAATGCTTAATGTTATTTCAGACAAAATGTAATACTTTTAACTTGTATAATTTAACACTTTACGTATCTTTAGACTTTGATAAAAGACACTTGTTAAACATTGAAAACTCTATGATACAAATTTAAATTTGAACTCATGATCACTTGTAATAGTTTTGTGTTACTATTCTATGCTCAATAGACTTGGTAACTTTGTAAGGTATATTCTAAATGCCATGAAATGTGACACAAACATCTTCAATGACTGATTCTGTAACTTTTTCGCGGTTGATTTTAAGAGTAGAAACATTTTATAGATTTCTTATATTTTGTTTTAAAATATTTTTATAGATAATAAATACTTTATTGTTCTTATTTTATAAGATTGGAAACAAGGGATTAGGAGTGAGACTAGAGAAGCGATAAATTTTATATAAATTATTATTATAGAAGAGTAATTTTAATTTTGAAGGTATTAGTTGGAACAATATCTTCTTTTTATAAAGTACCTCGAAACGTTACGTTGTTATAATCAAGTTTTATATATATTATAATAAATAAAAAGAAGAGATTGTTCCAACTACTACATTCATAATTAAAAATTGGTATTTCTTGATTTACCGCCTTAATCCAAGACTTGCCTGAGAGTCCTCGCTCAATCGCAAACGTTTAATATTAAAACTATTAAATAATTTAAATATAAATTGGTATTTGTGTGAGAATATAGCTTACCACTGCCGCATGGCAGAGCAGAGCGCCGAATAATATGTACTTCAACTCCATTTCGTTCAGACTGTCCTGTAAAAAAAATAAGAAGAAGAAATTAAATTTTTTTTTAATTATTCGTCGACATAATGTATACTTAAATAACGCTTCAAAATACTACACTATATTATTATTATTATTATTTACGGTAACTTATACGTATAAACCAATTAACTTATAACTATAATGATAATTTAATCAAAGAGGTTGAGATAGACGAATCAGCAACACTGTCAATATGTGTCTATGGCTAATGGCCAGTTGAAATCGCTATTTCTTATTTTATTTTAATGAACCTTTTTTGTTTTGATAATTTTGGTATTTATTAATCCGTACGACAAGAGACAAAAAGATTTTTTGTTTGTTTTTCGGGTTTTAAGTATCGTGAAACATAAGACCCCAAATTTTAACAGAGGAGAGACATAATAAAAATAATAAAGCAAAATATAACTTTAATAGGCTGTAAAATATCTAATTTTTGAAAACATTAAAACTTATGTCACTTAATCATTATTGTTTGTACTTTGGCGTACTATTTATGATTAAAACATGGCCTAGTTCCTTAGTAAGGGATCTCCAGAAAGTAATTAACGGAATTTATTTATTTTTATTTTCACATATATAGTAAGGGAAAGTATTGCGATCGTGAAAATTTTCGAATTCCAGTTTTCAACGGAAATACACATTTATATAATACTCCCGGGCGGAACCAGTAAGTCCAATGAAACTGAAATTTCATATTTAAGACAGATATACGCCCGAGATCTTACAAAACCTTTTTCATCAAAATGAGCTTACCAGAAGAGCCACTTTATACCATGCATTTTGCACCTTTTTTCGATTTTCTCGAAAACTGTGGCGACGATTTTTATTAAAGTCACTATATCGATGTAAAATTTAATGGGCTTTAATATCAAGTAGGTTTCATTCTGATTAAAATGGTCTGACAGGGCTTAAAAGCCGATATTTTAAATTTTCTTTCTTTAAATTACCTTTAATTTTGTTGATTCAATAAAAATAACTATATTATCTTGTTAACGCTGATGAAAAACAGGTAAATATATAAATTGAATGAATTCGATACCCAACTAAAGGAGAAAACAGAAAAACTATTTTTTTAATGCAATTTTTTGTTTTTGAACAGTAATATATAAGAACAGTAATATACATGTATGGATATACCGTTGGAAAGCTAAAGATTTTAGAAAAAATATTATCCTATACTCAAGATTTTAAAAGTTATTAGGGAGTGATGAAATGAAGATAAAACTAACTGATTATTTTAGATAATAATATAATAGATTTTTAAATAAAACACATGTTTCTATATAAATTCAATTTAATTAATTCTTTAATAGTTTCACGTATTTTTATCTCTAACTGTATTTAAAAATTCTTTCATTGATTTTAAAAATGGAGGTAAGTGAAAGTCGTGTGTTGCCCGCAACAGATTTTTATGTTTAGTTTGGGTGCGATAATAATTTAATTATAAAATTTTAATTGTTTTAAGATACAATGCGGAACTATGTATACATAAATAAATTTAAATAATGATCAGAAAGTAGAAAACTCGAACACGATGGGTACTGATTAATTAGCTATTAATAGAATACTCACCAGAGGGAAGCAGGTGAACACTGAAAGAAGAATGACACATGATGGCTTATATACAACAAACAGTGTTGACTTTACCTGATTGTTGTTTTCGTTTTACATCATTTGTGCACTTAATTAATATGCATGAGGTTAATAAAGGTATTGATTGTTTGTTAAATAACACGAAAAAACGCTACAAATTATAACACAATGGTTTATTATTTCCAAATAATAATATTAGAGTTTAACTGTTTATAAAGCTGTAGATAGGCAATTAAGTAAAAAGTAATGAAGATCAATAAATAATTCAAAGGAAAATGGAATATCACCACATCTGCTAGTTCATAACAAATTTATATGATTTTTTTTTTTTTTTTTTTTTGTAGAAATTTAATTCTCTATGAAAAAACATTAAAAAGCAAAAATGTTAGTATTTATTGATTAGGAGAAACGGTTTTTCTTTATTTGTTATTTGGGTTTTACGCATCTTGAATCTTAAGCCCTCAAATTTTGAAGGCGAGTAAGTTTGTTTTTTTTTGGTCTATTTTAAAGGTTCATTATTGAGAATAATAAACCAAAAGTATTTATACAAGACTGCGCAACTATTTCCTGTTTTTTTTTCTTTTAAATTATTATTCAAATAATTGAAATAATATTTCCTGATTTTAGAACATCTTACATTTTTTCTCTATTATCAATAATAACCGTATTATCACGGAGTCACATTAATTGTTGTTGCTTGACCATACATATAAGATTTTTTTTTTTTTTTTTTTGTAGAAATTTAATTCTCTATGAAAAAGCATTAAAAAGCAAAATGTTAGTATTTATTGATTAGGAGAAACGGTTTTTCTTTATTTGTTATTTGGGTTTTACGCATCTTGAATCTTAAGCCCTCAAATTTTGAAGGCGAGTAAGATTTTTTTTTTTGGTCTATTTTAAAGGTTCATTATTGAGAATAATAAACCAAAAGTATTTATACAAGACTGCGTAACTATTTCCTGTTTTTTTTTTCTTTAAATTATTATTTAAATAATTGAAATAATATTTCCTGATTTCGTAGGTACTACGCAAGACAGTTCGAGGGCAACCAACAAGAAGAAATCGATCATCCCAATGGGGCAGCCGAAATCGAAGAACATGACCCGATTGAGGAGGAAGAGGTCGAAAGGGCCGTTGCGAAGATGAAGTATAGGAAAAGTAGCAGGGAGAGACAACATAGTCCCAGAATTTATTAAATACGGAGGACCAGAGTTGATAGGGACATTACAAAAATTCTTCGAAAGAGTTTGGGAAGATGAAAAAATACCTCAGGAATGGCAGTACAATGTTATTGTCCCCATCCACAAGAAATGAGGTCAAAGTGATTGCTCAAACTACAGACCTGTTTGCCTGTCTCCCGTGATCTATAAAGTGTTTAACTCTATTCTTGAGAGCCGGTTGAGGCCAATGGTGGAGCCTATTCTGCAGGAAGAATATAGCGCATTTAGACCCAACAGACAAACTCAAGATCAGATTTTTACCCTGCGGAACGTGATAGAGAAGTCCCGGGACCATGGCCGAAACGTCTATCTGGCGTTCCTGGACTTGAAGGCGGCTTTTGATTCGGTAACTAGGAAAGAAATTTGGGAAGCCTTAAGGGCAAAGAACATTCCTCAAAAGTTGCTAAGTGCTATAAAGTCAACATACCAGGAGCCAAAGGGTGATGTGCGCTTAAATGGGCAAGAGTCCAAAGTGTTTAGGATAGAAAAGGGAGTAAAACAGGGTGATTCCCTAAGTCCCCTCTTGTTTATTGTATATATCGATGAGATTGCCTCAATTTGCAAAAGACGCATAGCCAGAATGCACATGGGCCAATGGAACCTGTATCCTGTTGTTATACAGTTCCTCTTGTTTGCTGACGATATAGTTCTTATAGCGGAATCCCCAGAGCAGCTTCAGCAGGCAGTGACGGAGTGAAATGAGGAACTGAAGAGAAAGGGAATGGCAATTGATTCCAGAAAAAGCAAGGTTCTTCAATTTGGTAGAGCTCAAGAAGATGTAGAGATCTCCTGTGGTGGAGAATTGATGGAGGTGGTGACAGATTTCACGTATCTAGGCACAGTGATCAGTAGATCTGGGAAATTGGATTCTGAAATCTCAAGTAGAATCTATGAAAAAGCAAAAATATTAGTATTTATTGATTAGGAGAAACGGTTTTTCTTTATTTGTTATTTGGGTTTTACGCATCTTGAATCTTAAGCCCTCAAATTTTGAAGGCGAGTAAGATTTTTTTTTTTTGGTCTATTTTAAAGGTTCATTATTGAGAATAATAAACCAAAAGTATTTATACAAGACTGCGCAACTATTTCCTGTTTTTTTTTCTTTTAAATTATTATTCAAATAATTGAAATAATATTTCCTGATTTCGTAGGTACTACGCAAGACAGTTCGAGGGCAACCAACAAGAAGAAATCGATCATCCCAATGGGGCAGCCGAAATCGAAGAACATGACCCGATTGAGGAGGAAGAGGTCGAAAGGGCCGTTGCGAAGATGAAGTAAGGAAAAGTAGCAGGGAGAGACAACATAGTCCCAGAATTTATTAAATACGGAGGACCAGAGTTGATAGGGACATTACAAAAATTCTTCGAACGAGTTTGGGAAGATGAAAAAATCCCTCAGGAATGGCAGTACAATGTTATTGTCCCCATCCACAAGAAATGAGGTCAAAGTGATTGCTCAAACTACAGACCTGTTTGCCTGTCTTCCGTGATCTATAAAGTGTATACGTCTATTCTTGAGAGCCGGTTGAGGCCAATGGTGGAGCATATTCTGTAGGAAGAACAGAGCGCATTTAGACCCAACAGACAAACTCAAGATCAGATTTTTACCCTGCGGAACGTGATAGAGAAGTCCTGGGATCATGGCCGAAACGTCTATCTGGCGTTCCTGGACTTGAAGGCGGCTTTTGATTCGGTAATTAGGAAAGAAATTTGGGAAGCCTTAAGGGCAAAGAACATTCCTCAGAAGTTGCTAAGTGCTATAAAGTCAACATACCAGGAGCCAAAGGGTGTAGTGCGCTTAAATGGGCCAGAGTCCAAAGTGTTTAGGATGGAAAAGGGAGTAAAACAGGGTGATTCCCTAAGTCCCCTCTTGTTTATTGTATATATCGATGAGATTGCCTCAATTTGCAAAAGACGCACAGCCAGAATGCACATGGGCCAATGGAACCTGTATTCTGTTGTTTTACAATTCCTCTTGTTTGCTGACGATATAGCTCTTATAGCGGAATCCCCAGAGCAGCTTCAGCAGGCAGTGACGGAGTGGAATGAGGAACTGAAGAGAAAGGGAATGGCAATTGATTCCAGAAAAAGCAAGGTTCTTCAATTTGGTAGAGCTCAAGAAGATTTAGAGATCTCCTGTGGTGGAGAATTGATGGAGGTGGTGACAGATTTCACGTATCTAGGCACAGTGATCAGTAGATCTGGGAAATTGGATTCTGAAATCTCAAGTAGAATTCCCAAAACTAATTCCGTCTATTACCATATCTGCAACACGGTTATCAGAAAAAGAGAAGTAACACGGAACGTAAAGTTACACCTGTTCAAGTCCATCTTTCTACCAGTGCTTCTCTATGGAGCAGAGAGCTGGATTATGAATGAAAGGCTACAAAGTCGCATCACTGCCTCGGAAATGAAGTTTCTAAGAAGAATTGTGGGGAAGACACGGAGAGACTGTGTCCGAAATGAAAGGGTTAGGGAAGAGCTTAATGTATGATCTGTTCTGGAAGTCTTAGACAAGAGGCAATTGGGATGGTACGGGCATGTCTGCCGAATGGACCACCTCCGCAACCCAATTAAAACAATGGATGTAAGGCTCTTAGGACGAAGACCTAGAGGACGCCCAAGGACCTCCTATATCACTCACATGGAGCGAATAGGAATGCGTAGAGGTAAAACTCTGAACGAGATAAGAAACCTTACAAGGTACCGGGATGGTTTGTACCAATGGCTGGGAGCTCGCCCACGCTGAAAGGCAAATGGGTCGAAGAGAAAGAAGAAGAAGATTTCAGAACATCTTACATTTTGTCTCTATTATCAATAATAACCGTATTATCACGGAGTCACATTAATTGTTGTTGCTTGACCATACATATAAGATTTTTTCCTTCCCTTTGTTAATAACGTTGTATTGATCTCAAAAGTGTTTTTTTTAGATTTTTTTTCATCTTTAAAAAAAACCCGGTTTTTGGTGGAATAACATCTATTGTAATTAGTTACTTAAATATACTGATAAACTTTTTTTCTTAATAGCGCTTTACTGATTCTAAAACTCTATACATTGTTTTCTCTTTCTTAAAAAATAACTGAGTTATGGGGTTATTTATGGATAAAATTTCAATTTTTTTCTTTTCTGTTATATGATCATTAAAAACAAAAGTCAAGTCAAAGGTTTGGAATTTTCTAGTGCTTCACCTTTTTATTATTAGTTGGCAAGACCCTAAATACAAATCCTTCCCACCATACCGTATTTACAAATAAATAGTAAATGAGTGAATTCCTGTTCACACAAGTGCCTAATAACCGGCAGTAAGAAAATCTTTAATTGATGGCCATTTATTGTGTTCAAGGTGTATTTAGAAAAAAGTCTTTTTGGTTTTATTTAACCATGGACATTGCTGAGACAGGTAAGACATTATATTTCTAAACTCTTTATTGAATATATATAGCAATCTCACCTGTAGAGTTAATTTAGCAATTTGTAAATGTAAACCCCCATTCAATAACGAAAAAACAATATAATCCCCAAGTTCTTATGGTAATAGATGTAATGCCACCGAAAACCGGTAATTTTTAAAGATGGAAAAAATCGAGAAAAAAAAATTTGAGATCAAGACAACGTTATGAACAAAGGGAAGGAAAAAAATCTTATATGTCACTCATTTACTATTTATTTGTAAATACGGTATGGCGGGAAGTATTTGTATTGAGGGTCTTGCCAACTAATAATAAAAAGGTGAAGCACTAAAAAATTCTAAAATTTTGTCCTCCTAATTGGTGATTTTGCCCTCTGTGCGGCGGCTGCTGTTGAAGAAAAAAAATAGAAATCTTGCCAATAACTCAGTTAATTTTGAAGATAAAGAAAAATTTTATTAGTGTTTTTAACCAAAAAAACGCGAATGATCATATGACTGAAAAGAAAAATTGAAATTAAATCCATAAATACACCCATAACTCAGTTATTTTATAAGAAAGAGAATGTATAGAGTTTTAGAATCAGTAAAGTGCGATAAAAAAAAAAAAAGTTTATCTGTCTATTTAAGTAACAAATTATAATAGATGTAATGCCACCGATAATCGGTAATTTTTAAAGATGGAGAAAACTCGAAAAAAACTTTTGAGATCAAGAAAACGCGATGAACAAAGGGAAGGAAAAAAACTTATATGTGGTCAAGCAACAACAATTGATGTGACTCCGTGATAATACGGTTATTATTGATAATAGAGAAAAAATGTAAGGTTTTCTGGAAATTAGATTTTATTCAAATTATTTGAATGATAAAAGAAAAAAAAAAAAAAACAGGAAATAGTTACGCAGTCTTGTATAGATGCTTTTGGTTTATTATTTTCAATAATGAAACTTTAAAATAGACCAAAAAAAAAAAAAAAAAACTTACTCGCCTTCAAAACTTGAGGGCTTAGGATTCAAGAAGCGTAGAACCCGAATAACGAATAAAAAAAAAACCGTTTCTCCTAATCAATAAATTTGAAAAAAAAATTTCTTTTTAGTGCTTTTTCATAGAGAATTAAATTTTCTACAAAATAAAAAAAAATCATATAAATTTGTTAAGAACTAGCAAATATATAGAATTTTGAAATTAGCAATGGTGGTATTCCATTTTTCTTCGAATTATTTATTGATTTTCATATTACTTAATTGCCTATCTACAGCTTTATAAACAGTTATACTCTAATATTGTTATTTAGAAATAATAAATAAACTGAAAGTTACCAGTTACGGATTCCAAAATGGTTATTCAGATAGTAGCGTTGCATGCCCTATTTGTAATTCAGGCGAACCAGAAGATCTAAATCATTTTTTGTTGCAATGCCCTGTTTACTCCCAGTCCAGAAATAAGTACTTGAGGACATATATTGAAAATATGTCAGACAATGACCTCATAGTACAACTTTTGTCGCAAATAGAAAATAAAAAGAAATTTGAAAATTTATATTATTATGTAACAGAATGTTTAAAGCTAAGAAATTGGTATCTCTCTATTCAAGAATAATTTAAGAAAATTGCTAAAATAACAATAATTGAATTTGTTAAACTATTTATGATTATTTTATTTGTTTAATATTTATACAGTTACATTTTATTTTGCCTTTTATTATGTATTTATTTTAGTTAAGGAAGCGTATTTTGTTTAGTACAGTTGTAATAGATTTCTTTGATTCATGTTTAACTGTTTTGTACAACTCAACTCCATTTTTATGGGCTAGTAAATAGTAAAGCAGTCTAGTATAGATGCTTTTAGTTTATTATTTTCAATAATGAACCTTTAAAATAGACCAAAAAAAAAAAAAAAAATTACCCGCCTTCAAAACTTGAGGGCTTAGGATTCAAGATGCATAGAACCCGAATAACGAATGAAAAAAACACGTTTCTCCTAATCAATAAATTTTTAAAAAAATTCTTTTTAGTGCTTTTTCATAGAGAATTAAATTTTCTACAAAATAAAAAATACGTGTTCAAAAGTATGCCCTGAAATATTAATAGTATCAAAGTCGTCACCATTTCTGCTCTAATCATATATTTCGTCATATCGGTATTTAATTCGAGACCTATTTGTTTACCGGTTTTTATTAACACACTTGTATTTAGTTGTATTGTTTCCGAGTCTTCACCTAGCAGTACCAAATCATCGGCATACACCAAGACCGGAATCTTGTCACCCTCATGATAAATGAATCTTGATGTGTATATATATATATATATATATATATATATATATATATATATATATATATATATATATAGTTGATTTTTTTTTTGCAGTCCCAGAGTAAAGATCTATTTTCATTCATTCATTATCAATTACTTTAATAAGAAATAGTTAATAAATCTTTGTCGGCGAAGACAGATAGATTTTTATTAAGGGTTTTACGTTTCTAGACTTAGAAACAACCTGGGGATAAGACGTGCAGCGAAAACAGAGTAAGAAAGAACAAGCTGGTTGGAGTGATAATGTGAGTGCTACACAATGAGTTATGAAGAATATACCGTACGTGATATTTCGGGAGGAATACTTTCCTTTGATTCTGAAGAAATCTGGAGAGGAGATCCAGTCGGATTCTCCTACAGAGGTTCTCAGTTGCAATACAAATAATATATGATCATAAGTTTATGTGCTTATAACAACTTTCTATAAGCTGATACGAATTTTTTTTTATTGTATATTCTTCTTCTTCTTTATCTTACTCTTTGAGCCATTATTGGCGTAGAGGGGCCTCGATCCAGCGCTGCCAGCTATCCCGGTCTCCGCTGAGTCGTTTCATTTCTACAAGGGTCTTGCCCCTGTTACTCCCAATCCTCTGGACCATATCCTGATAGGAAATTCTAGGTCGGCCACGTGTTCTTCTTCCAGTAGGTCTTGCTTCCAGTGTCCTTATGGGTTCCCTTATTTCGTCCATGCGGCAGACATGACCAAACCATTTTAATTGCCTGTTTTCCATTATCGTCTTCAATGGTGGTACCTCGAGTTGCTCTCTGATTCTATTTTTTCGGACACAATCTCGCCTTGTCTTTCCCGCTGCTCTACATAAAAATTTCATTTCAGCAGCAGTGATTCGGCTGATATGTTTGTCGAGCATCACCCAACTCTCGCCTCCATATGTAAGCACTGGTAGGTAAATGGCTTTATAGATGTGCATCTTAACATCTCGCCCTACTTCACGGTGTCCTATATACTATTGTTGATCTGGTAGTACACCTGGTTCGCTTTATTGATCCTATTTCCAATCTCTTGGTCAATTCTGCCAGACCTGTCAATAATGGTTCCCAGGTAATTGAATTCATTTACCACTTCTAGGGTCTTCCCATTGCATACAATTTCAACATTTTCTTCTTCATTCCGTGAGAGAACCAGAATCTTACTTTTGGAGTCGTTGATGGACATTCCCTTACGCAATAGTTCTGCCTCCCATTCCACCAGAGCTTGTTGCAGCATTTCTTTTATTGTATATTAACTTTTCTAAAATCTTGCGCTTTCTAACGGTATATTATACGTCTATTTTGTTACTCATATTTCAGGAATAATATTTTGATGACTTGTTTACAGAAAAGTTATTTTTACCGTTAAAACAAAAGCTAAATTGCAATGTATTTTACTTATAATCCTTAAGGAAAAAATTGTCTAAATGATGGTTAAAACTCTATCAAAACCAGTCCAGTGGTTCGAGGAAATCAAAATCGATTTAGGTTATCATTTTGTATGTATCGAGTTTTATTATTATATTTTACCGTATTAATAGAGGGATCACTTGTAGCTGGGTGACTAGCGTAACAGCCTCCCATGCCAAAGGTCACGGGTTCAAACCCGCAGGTGGTCCTAGGATTTTTTGATGGGAGTAAAAAATCCTTAGTTACGCCGTCCTTCGGAGGGGACGTTAAAAGGTGGTCCCGAGCCTGTGCGATGTCAGGTACTCGTTAAAGATCCCTATCCTAATAAAACCTAGATAGGCAAAATTTAGAACTCCCACTGTAGCATCGTCCGATTAGCCATTGTAGCATAAAGTGACGTTAAATAAATAAACCGTATTAATAGATAAAATCTAGTAAACCTAGTAGAGATGTGTTTGTCGAAAACATTTCATAAAGTTAGAATCGGTCATAATTACTCCGAGAAATTTGAGGTGCGATCGGGTTAGAAACAGGGTGACTCTCTTTCACCTGTTTTATTTAATATAGCTTTAGAATATGTCATAGAAAAAGTGACGTGTACCGAGGAAGGTTTAAATATGGGTGATAAGATTCCGGTTTTGGGGTATGCCGATGATTTGGTACTGGTAGGTGAAGACACGGAAACCATACAACTAAATACAAGTGTGTTAATAAAAACCGGCAAACAAATAGGTCTCGAATTAAATACCGATAAGACGAAATATATTATTAGTAGCAGAAATGGTGGCGATCTTGGTAATATTGATATATCAGAGCATACTTTTGAACGCGTAGAAAAATTCAAGTATTTAAGTTCAATGATAACAAGAAAAAATGTAATCCAGGAAGAAATAAAGTCCCGGTTAAAGGTGGGAAATGCGTGTTATTATTCTGTTGCTGAGTTACTTAGCTCACGGCTTCTATCTAAAAACTTAAAGGTTAGAATTTATAAAGTTATGATTGTGTGTAAGATGTTTATTTATTTGCCAACTTTTTATTTATCTCAATAATAGGTTTTTGTTTCGATTTGTTTTGTTTTTATTTATTATTATTAATTTATTGTATATATATGAATTTATTTATGTTATATTTTATGTAATTTGACCATTATTATTATTTTCTGTATATATAGTATGAATGTGGTCTCTTATCAATATTATTATTGTTCATTTTGTAACAAATTGTAATATATCTCAATAAAAAAAAAAAAAAAAAAAAAAAAAAAAAAAAAAAAAAAGAAATTTATAAAACAATTATTCTTTCGACGGTTCTTTACGGATGTGAAACGTGGCCGCTTACTATGAAGGATGAACAACGGCTTAAGGTTTTAGAAAATAAGGTGCTGCGTAAAATATTTGGTCCAAAGAGAGGTGAGGCCACTGGGGAGCTTAAAAGGTTGCACAAAGCGGAATTGCGGAGTTTGTACCCCGTGAATATAATTGAGTTGATAACATCACGGAGACTCAATTATATTCAAACAAAGTTGGGCTCGGTGAGGAACGGATTCCGAGAAAGTTGGTCCGAAAGGTAGGTCGAATGGGAGGATTGCATTAAGGCTGATCTTGGGGGCTTGGGCTTGACCGGCGAACATTGAACGAGTCTGTGCAGGCGAAGTTTGGTGGTATCGGCATCGAACCTTCGGGTTCGGTAAGCCTATTATTATTATTAATATATAAAATTAGGACCTATCCGTTTTGATAGTTGAACCTGCATTTTTATTTTATTATTAAGTGACTTTAGCCTCGGAGTAATGAAATCATTTTTTGTTTTATTTTAATCTCCATGCCTGAGAACTTCCAGAGACAGCTTACACCGATCAACACTAAATTGGATACAGGATCGTTTTTGTTTTTTTTAAGAATTCTGATTACTGTTATTCCTGATTACTTATCAGATAAATAAATTCCGTTAATTACTTTATGGAAATCCCAGTACACCGCGAGGCCCTGTGCCAACACGAAGATTACTAACAAATGCCTGTTTTTTAGTCAATGCATCTAATTTAGACGTTCCATGTTTTCGTAATCGGTAAGAAGTATAGCCCCTTCATCTTACACTAATCTTCTGGTAGGTCACACCTTCCCTTGGTAGTAAATATTCATCACATCTCCGAAGAGATATTTTGATAATGGTCGGGTTATGTTATGGATGTTGTTATAAAGGAGAGTATGAACGAGAAAAAAAAAAATTTAGGATCGCTTATTTTAGGATGGTAAAAGCTATATTATAATATATTATATATAATATATATATATATATATATAATATATATTATAAAAGACCATGAATAGAAAAAGAATCTTACTTTTCCAAATACACAGATATTTTTTTCCTGTTATTTAATAAACAATCTATATCAATTGTTTTTGTTACCTTTATTAACCTCATGCATATTAATTAAGTGCACAAATGGTGTAAAACGATAACAACCTAATAAAGTCAACACATTTAGTTGTATATAAGCCATCATTTGGGATTCTTCTTTCAGTGTTCACCTGCTTCCCTCTGGTGAGTATCCTATTAACATCAAAATTAGTCAGTACTCTTCGAGATGAAGTTTTATATTTTCTGATCATTAATAAAATTTATTTATATATATAAATAGTTCAGCATTGTGTCCTGAAACGTTCAAAGTTTTATAATTCAATTATTATTACACTCAAACTAAACAATAAAATAAATAAATTTCGTTAATTACTTTATGGAGACCCCTTACTAAGAAAAGGGACCATTTTTTAATTATAAATAGTTATTAGTACACAAAATTACTTAATTATTACCATCAATAACTTCACTTAAATGTTTATTTGATAATCATAATAATAATAAACGATAAGCAACTTTAGTTTTAATGGTTTCAGAAATAGATATTTTACAGCAATTAAAATTATATTTTGGTATATTATTTTCAATTATACCTCTCCTACCATAAAAATTTGAGCTCTTATGTTTCACGGTACTTATAACCCCTCCCCAAAAAAAAAAAAAAAATCGATTAAGAAATGCATTTTGAACTAACAGTGGTGATTTGATTTTCCAAAACATATTTATGTTTCTAACTGTCATTTTGACAGTATTGCTGATTCGTTTTTTCTTAACCTCATTTATTAACTTGTCGTTATAGGTGTAAGTTAATTGGCTTATACATATACGTTACAACCGTAAATAACAAACCATTGTATATTATTTGCAGCGTATTAATATACATTATGTCGACGAATAATTTTCCTTTCATTTCAAGGAAAACCTCTTCTATTATGAGCAGTAAAATTGTAGAGCGTTGTTGCTTGGTTTAAAAATAAATGTAATTTGCTTATTTTTTTACAGGACAGTCTGAACAAAATGGAGTTGAAGTTCATATTATTCGGCGCTCTGCTCTGCCATGCGGCAGTGGTAAGCTATATTCTCACACAAATACCAATTTATATTTAAATATTTAATAGTAGCACTTTGGATTAAGCGTAAATCAAAATAACAAATTTAAAAATTAAGATTTGTTCTAGCAATATCGCTTCTCTAGTCTCACTTCCAATCCTTGTTTCAATCTATAAATAAGAAATAAAATATTTTTATTTGTTATAATAATATGTTTTAAATAAAATAATTTATAAAATCTTAAAATGTTTCTACTCTTAAAATGAATCGCGAAAAAGTTTCAAATCAGAATCGAAGTTGTTTATGTCAGATTTCATGGCATTTAAAAATACCTTACAAAGTTACCAAATATCTGAGCATAGAATAGTAACACAAAACTATTCAAGTGATCATGATTTCAATTTAAATTTCTATCATAGAGTTTTCTAGTTTAACAAGTGTCTTTTATCAAAGTCTGAACGCGAAATCATTTAAAATAAAAAAGACAAAGAGTTATTAGCAAACATTCTATATTACTAATTTTATTTTTATTTCTAGAGTGTCCACTCCACTGCAAACCCAGGAGCCAACGCTAAGACCAAGAAATATTGGCATTTTTGAATAATATTGGAGACCGAATGCTGTCAGGAGCCTTCGGAGGATACAACCTTTTCGTACATGAATAGGTTTCTCCATGGAACAAGCTTACGGAATACAGAAATTGACAAACAAGTTGCCCGCCCTTTATGGAATGGACTGCTCTCCAGGTTGGGAAACCACTGCTGATGGTCATGAAACCGACATCATCGAATGCTTCCACCCTGATATAGTAGAATACGCCAAGAAGGGAGGTATCATCACTCTCAGCCACCACTTCCCCAACCCTTACGTTGCAGGAACAAGTTTAAGGAAGCCGGAAAAGAACGCCTCACCAACATCGAATACGCTTCCATTCTCCAGGAAGGAACTCCTGCAAGGAACCGGTGGTTGAAAATGATGGAAAAGATCGCTCAAGGCTTCCAGAAATACAAAGATCAAGGAGTCACCATCCTATACCGTCCCTTCCACGAGATGAACGGAGACTGGTTTTGGTGGGGCGCTATTCAAGACCAAGCCCAACTCGGAGAGAGACAGCGCCTCTTCAGGCTCCTCTGGCAAGATCTTTTCAACTTCATGAAGAACAAGGGCTTGGACAACCTCCTTTGGGTCTTCTCCCCGGTGGCAGTGGTCCCAAAACAGAATACTACCCCGGCAAAAATTACGTCGACATCGTGGGTTTGGACTGGTACCCAGAGGATCCGAATAGTTACGTCGAGGGTTACGATGAACTCCTCCGCCTAGGAAAGCCTTTCGCCTTCGCCGAGGTTGGACCATACGGAGCCGCTCAGGGTAACTTCGATTTCGATTTATTCATCAGAAATATTAAATCTCGATACCCCAAGACGGCTTTCTTCATGCCTTGGAACGGTATCACTAGTCCGATCAAGAACAGGAATATTTTGGGTGTTTACAATAACCCTAAGGTTATCAATTTGGGAGAATTCCAACTGTGAAAGTGCTATATTGTTTCAAATATTTTCCTATCCTCTCTACTTTAGGAAATACTAAAAATTAAATGTACCTCTGTAATAAATTGATTGAATAAATCCGATTAATTTTCCCACTGGAGAAACTTTATTTGTATACGACCTACTTAGTAATAGAATAATTAGTACATAAAAAGTAAAACATTTTTTTTTTTTACGTTATGAGACGTCAAATGTTGAATATTAAAGGTAACGAATTGGTTGTTTTGTCAACATTTTATAGATACTTAATTCCACTTAAATTGTGAATTCTATCAAGAAAATTGAATCAGAAAGCTCCAGGGTATTAACTAGCAGTCTGCACTTACCAGTTACTGTGCTACATACGAAAAGGACCTTTTAATATACTTTGGTCCGACACTCGTCCAATTATCACTGAATTGAATTTTTCTTTGGGTTCGGAAAAAGTACGGAGATTAAGGTCTGTATTGACGTATTGTATCTGTCTTGACGTCAATATCGGAAGGTCCTGAAGACTCGGCACAATTTTTCCGGCCCTCGCCAGATTCAAGCAATTTAAGATAGCAGCTATCAGAAATTAGGATATAAAAATATTATTATTGGTTTTATGAACACAACTAAATTCACGCTCAACACAAAATAATTGTGCTATTACTCACTGATTATTGTTTATAATCAGTGTATTTATTAGATAGTGATAAATTTACAAGTGAGGTGAATGATTAATAATTTGTTATTTATCGTGGGAGTTCTGTTCGTAGCATAGACCTGCATTCACGTGGCAAGGAGGTGGCTGCCTATTCAAAAGGTCACATATTATTTTCGTCAGAGTTCCTGTGACTCGAAGGCAGTACTCCGGCCTATGGTAACTATGTCAAATAGATTTTAGAGGACTTCTTTCCTCTAAATATTTCAAAAAATTGGTAAAAGTTTTTGTATTATGTATCTAAGCACATTATTGTGAATAAGTTATTAGCTAAATTTAACTTTTTTATCGTATTATTGTCATCATTTATTTTTAATAAGTAATGTTTTAACATTTTATTATAATGTTAATGGACAAATGTTTAATCATGTATGTGGACCGAGAAACAGTCTTTAGTGAAATAAATAATTAATTAACATTAATTCAATTCGCATAACTTAAATTCTTACCCATTAAATTAACTCAGGAAGTCTCTGTACTGAGAGAAAAAAATAGTCTGATGTTTTTCATGAATCTAGGACTATGATCAAAACCACCTATAAATAATATTGTACGTAAATAGTCATTAAAATCTCATTATAACGTACGAGGAGAAAAGCATTATATATGGTATGTGGGCCATGAAACAGCCTTTGGTTAAATAAATTATTATTAAAAATGAATTTAATTCTTAGTTATATTGTCATAGGTATGGCGTAACCTTTAAGAACTAGAAAGTTTCTACACTGAAAGAAAAAAGTAATTTTAATGAAGTGAGAATAGTTGACTGTGTGTATATATGTTTTAAGTTGGTTTAGGGTGCAGTCAATAGAACACACAATTAAGTATTAGGCACCAGTAAATTAAGTTTATACTTAATTGTGCGTTTATATTGACGGCACCCTAATCCAGCCTCTGCCACAAAAGTAATTTTATTTGTTTTTATGAATAAAGGAATAAGATCACAACCACCATTAAGAATTATTCTATGAAAATATATTTGACTGAAAATCACGTATCACATATAAAAGACAGTCTAACAGCTGTGCCGTATCCACTGCTCAAATTAGTTAAATTTGAATTAAAATAAATCCAATTAAATATTAATATTTTTGATTCGCGTACGCGCGAACAAAATATATATATATATATAAATAAATGTTGACCATCCAATCTACAATCAGTTCCTTAGAGAACCTTTCTTCAGATTAGGACCCAGTTGTTCTTCTTATTCATTCCAGCACTATTCCTAAATTCTTACATCCTTCATTAATAACAGAACATGATAACGAAGACAAGTTTCGCTAAGATCTAAAACAATCTGGTGCGAGCAACACACGACTTTCACTTACCTTCGTTATTGATATCAATTTGAGAATCATAAAACCAATTTAGAATCGAAAATAAATTATCAAAGAATTATTAACAATGGTTATTTTTATAGAATATACAAAATTAAAGGTACTTTAGAGGTAGAAAATTTAAAATATCAGCATTTAAGCCCTATCAGACTATTTCAATCGGAATGAAACCTGCAAGATATTAAAGCCCATTAAATTTTACATCGATATAGCGAGTTTAATCAAAATCGTTAGAGCCGTTTTTGAGAAAATTGTAAAAAGGAGCTAAATGCATGGGATAAAGTAGGACTTCCGGTCAGCCGATTTTAGTGAAAAAGTTGACTGCACCCTGAACCAACTTCTCCTATATAGACACACAGTAAACTATTCTCACTTCATTAAAATTACTTTGTTCTATCAGTGCAGAATCCGACACTCGTCCAATTATCACTGAATTAAAATTTTCTTTGGGCTCGGAAAAAGGACGGAGAATAAGGTCTGTATTGTATCTGTCTTGACGTCAATATCGGAAGGTCTTGAAGACTCGGCAATATTTTTCCGGCCCTCGCCAGATTCAAGCATATTAAGATAGCAGATAGCAGAAAGTAGGATATAAAAATATAACGATGAGTTGTACGGCCACAACTAAATTCACGCTCAACATAAAGTAATTGTGCTATTATTCAGTTTATTTCTAAGACAGTGATAAATTTTATATTGATATCAAGTGAGGTGAGTGATTAATAATTTGTTATTCATCGTGAGATTTGTGTTCGTAGCTTAGACTTGAATTCACGTGGCAAGGAGGTGGCTGCCTATTCAGAAGGTCAGTATAATGCTTTTCTCCTCGTACGATATATTGAGATTTTAATGACTATTTACGTACAATAATATTTATAGGTGGTTTTGATCATAGTCCTTGATTCATGAAAAACATCAGACTATTTTGTTCTCTCAGTACAGAGACATCCTGTGTTAATTTAATGGGTAAGAATTTAGTTATGCGAATTTAATTAATTATAATTAATTATTTATTTTACTAAAGGCTGTTTCATTTGTCCATTAACATTATAAAAAGATGTTGAAACATTACTTATTAAAAATAAATGGTCATAATAATACGATAAAAAAGTTAAATTTAGTTAATAACTTATTCACAATTATGTGCTTAGATATATAATACAAAAACTTATACCCATTTTTTGAAATATTTAGAGAAAAGAAGTCCTCTAAAATCTATTTGACATAGTTACCATAGGCCGGAGTACTGCCTTCGAGTCACAGGAACTCTGGCAAAAATAATATGTGACCTTCTGAATAGGCAGTCACCTCCTTGCCACGTGAATGCAGTCTAAGCTACGAACACAACTCCCACGATGAATAATTAATTATTAATCACTCACCTCACTTGATATCAATATAAAATTTATCACTGCCTAAGAAATACACTGATTATAAACAATAATCAGTGAGTAATAGCACAATTATTTTGTGTTGAGCGTGAATTTAGTTGTGTTCATAAAACCAATAATAATATTTTTATATCCTAATTTCTGATAGCTGCTATCTTAAATTGCTTGAATCTGGCGAGGGCCGGAAAAATTGTGCCGAGTCTTCAGGACCTTCCGATATTGATATTAGTGAAAAAGTTGTTGTAGCATCTCGGACTTATAGTAATCTTAAATATGAAATTTCAGTTTCGTACGATGGAGTACAAGAGTATGCTAAGGGAGAGCTGGACTTTGATAAAGACATGGATGATCTTTGGCTTGACCTGAAAGTAACCATACTAGATTCCGCATTAAAGGTATGTGGTGTTAAGAAGGTATCAGCTAAGTGGAAGCGCTCAGATTGGTGGAGTGAGGAGCTTAGGATTGTTATCCGGGAAAAGAAGAACTTATGGAAAAGGTACTGCAGAGAAAGAGGCAGAAGAAACTATGATCTGTACAAAGACGCGAGAAACAGAGTTAAGATGCATGAGATAAGATGTAAATATCCCACAGGAATGGGATTATAATGTTATAGTCCCCATCCCCAAGAAAGAAGGTCAAAATGATTGCTCGAACTACAGACCTGTTTGCCTGTCTCCCGCGATCTATAAAATGTATACCTCAATTCTTGAGAGCCGGTTGAGGCCAATCATAGAGCCTATTCTTCAGGAACAACAGAGTGCATTTAGACCCAACAGACAAACTCAGGATCTGATAGAGAGGTCCTGGGATCATGGTCGAAACGTCTATCTAGCGTTCTTAGACTTGAAGGCGGCATTCGATTCGGTGCCTAGGAAAGAAATTTGGGAAGGGCAAAGAACATTCCTCAAAAGTTGCTGAGGGCTATAAAGTCAACATACCAGGAGCCAAAGGGTATAGTGCGCTTAAATGGGCAAGACTCCAAAGTGTTTAGGATGGAAAAGGGAGTAAAACAGGGTGATTCCCTAAGTCCCCTTTAGTTTATCGTATATATCGATGAGATCAATTTGCAAAAGACGCATCCAGAATGCACATGGGCCAATGGAACCTGTATCCTGTTGTTATACCCTCTTGTTTGCTGACGATATAGTGCTTATAGCGGAATCTCCAGAGCAGCTTCAGCTGGCAGTGACGGAGTGGAATGAGGAACTGAAGAGAAAGGGAATTGCAATAAATTTCAGAAAGAGCAAGGTTCTTCAAGTTAGTAGAGCTCAAGAAGATGTACAGATCTCCTGTGATGGAGAATTGATGAAGGTGGTGACAGACTTCACGTATCTGGTACGGTGATCAGTAGGTTCTGAGAAATGGGATTCAGAAATCTCAAGTAGAATCCCCAAGGCTAATTCCGTCTATTATCATATCTGCAACACGGTTATCGGAAGAAGAGAAGTAGCATGAAACGTGATTTCACACCTTTTCAAGTCAATCTTTCTACCGGTGCTTCTATATGGAGCAGAGAGCTGGATTGTGGATGATGGCTATGAAGTCGCATCACTGTCTCGGAAATGAAGTAACCTAAAAGAATTGAGGGGAATGACACGGAGAGACTGTGTCCGAAATGAAAGGGTCAGGGAAAAGCTTAATGTATGCTCTCTTCTGGAAGCCCTAGATAAGAGGCGATTGGGATGGGTTTTTTTTTTCTTCCGTTATTACCCAAAGGCATCTAAGATTTATTTACTTTCATATGTATTATTCTGAAGGGACTTGTCCCAGAATAAATAAAAAAATTATTATTATTATTATTTTTCATCTTGCGCCAAAGAAAAACCGGTAAAGAAATAGGAATCGAATTAAATACCGATATGACGAAATATATGATTAGTAGCAGAAACGGTGGAGATCTTGGTGATATTCATGTATCATGGCATACTTTTGAACATGTAGATAAATTCAAGTATTTAGGTTCAATGATAACAAGAAAAAATGAAATCCAGGAAGAAATAAAGTCCCGGTTAAAGGTGGGAAATTCGTGTTATTATTAAGTTGCTCAGTTACTTAGTTCGCGGCTTCTATCTAAAAACTTAAAGGTTAGAATTTATAAAACTATTATTCTGCTGACGGTTCTTTACGGATGTGAAATGTGGCCGCTTACTTTGAAGAATGAACAACGGCTTAAGGTTTTCGAAAATAAGGTACTGCGTAAAATATTTAGTCCGAAGAGAGATGAGGCCACTGAAGAGCTTAAAAGGTTGCACAAAGCCGAATTGCGGAGTTTGTACCCTGTGAATATAATTGAGTTGATAGCATCGCGTAGCCTCTAATGGGGGAGTAAAGTTGTTGGGTTCGTCGAGGAGCGGATTCCGAGAAAGTAGGTTTTCGCTGATCAGACTGGTAGGCGTCCAAAAGGTAGGCCGAAGCGGCGATGGGAGGATTGCGGTAAGGCTGATCTCGGGAGCTTGGGCTTTAACGGTGAACATTAGACGAGTATGTGTAGGTGGAATTTGGTGGTATCAGCATCGAACGTTCGGGTTCGATAAGCCTATTATTATTATTATTTATTATTATATACATATATATATATATATATATATATATATATATATATATATATATATATATATATATATATATATATATATAGCATTTCCAAGTCAATTGTAACCTTTTCCAAGTCAAATGTAACTTTTTCCAAGTCAAATGTAACCTTTTCCAAGTCAAATGTAACCCTTTCCATTTCAAATGTCACCTTTTCCATTTCAAATGTCACTTTTCCAAGTCAAATGTCACCTTTTCCATTTCAAATGTTACCTTTTCCAAGTCAAATGTCACCTTTTCCATTTCAAATGTCACCTTTTCCATTTCAAATGTTACCTTTTCCAAGTCAAATGTCACCTTTTCCATTTCAAATGTTACCTTTTCCAAGTCAAATGTCACCTTTTTCTTCACTTCTAGCCTTAAATATTCCGTTTTATTTATTTATTTATTGAAAAATAATTAGTTTAATTATAATTATGACTTTTTTAATAATTTTGGCATATCCTATCGCTGTTTTTTTCTGTTTTTTAGATATTTCATAACAAGTTCTGTTTTTTACTTACTAATATTTAAAAAAATTAATTATTGTCTATTTAGTTTTAAGATTGTAGTTGATTTTGAATTTTTAGAGGGAAGGGATACTTTTTGGGAATAATTAATGTGTTTTCGGGTATTATAATTACGTTTTTCGAGATGTATTTTTTATCGCTCGCGTGCATATTAACTCGCATTTACTTTTAATGTTTTTTATTGATATAGGGATTAATTAATGTGTTTTCGGGTATTATAATTACGTTTTTCGAAATGTATTTTTTATCGCTCGCATGCATATTAACTTGCATTTACTTTTAATGTTTTTTATTGATATAGGGATTAATTAATGTGTTTTCGGGTATTATAATTACGTTTTTCGAGATTTATTTTTTATCGCTCGCGTGCATATTAACTCGCATTTACTTTAATGTTTTTTATTGATATAGGGATTAATTAATGTGTTTTCGGGTATTATAATTACGTTTTTCGAGATTTATTTTTTATCGCTCGCGTGCATATTAACTCGCATTTACTTTTAATGTTTTTTATTGATATAGGGATTAATTAATGTGTTTTCGGGTATTATAATTACGTTTTTCGAGATGTATTTTTTATCGCTCGCGTGCATATTAACTCGCATTTACTTTTAATGTTTTTTTATTGATATAGGGATTAATTAATGTGTTTTCGGGTATTATAATTACGTTTTTCGAGATTTATTTTTTATCGCTCGCGTGCATATTAACTCGCATTTGCTTTTAATGTTTTTTATTGATATAGGGATTAATTAATGTGTTTTCGGGTATTATAATTACGTTTTTCGAGATTTATTTTTTATCGCTCGCGTGCATATTAACTCGCATTTGCTTTTAATGTTTTTTATTGATATAGGGATTAATTAATGTGCTTTCAGGTGGTTATGATTACGTTTTTCGAGCGGTATTTTTTATCGCCCTCGTTTATTTAAACTAAAATTTACTTTTTATGTTTTTTATTGATATAGGGATTAATTATTGTGCTTTCGGGTGGTTATGATTAAGTTTTTTGAGCTCTATCTTTTATCACTCATGCATATTAACTCGCATTTACTTTTAATGTTTTTTATTGACATAGGGATTAATTAATGTGCTTTCGGATGATTATGATTACGTTTTTCGAGCGGTATTTTTTATCGCCCTCGTTTATTTAAACTAAAATTTACTTTTATGTTTTTTATTGATATAGGGATTAATTATTGTGCTTTCGGGTGGTTATGATTAAGTTTTTTGAGCTCTATCTTTTATCGCTCATGCATATTAACTCGCATTTACTTTTAATGTTTTTTATTGATACAGGGATTAATTAATGTGCTTTCGGATGTTATGATTACGGTTTTCGATCTGTACTTTTATCGCTCTCACTTATTTTAACTTAAATTTACTTTTTATGGTTTTTATTGATATATGGGTTGATAATTGTTTTTTGGGTATTATAATTACGTTTTTCGAGCTGTATTTTTTGTCGCTCATGGGTATTTCAACTCGCATTTACTTTTAATGTTTTTTATAGACATATAGGTTATTAATTGTATTTGCGGGTCTTGTAATTACGTTTTTTTGAGCTGTATTTTTTATCGCTCATGGGTTTTTCAACTCGCATTTACTTTTTATGTTTTTTATTGATATAGGGATTAATTATTGTGCTTTCGGGTGGTTATGAATTCGTTTTTTCGAGCTGTATTTTTATCGCTCATGGGTATTTCAACTCGCATTTACTTTTTATGTTTTTTATTGATATAGGGATTAATTATTGTGCTTTTGGGTGGTTATGAATACATTTTTTGAGCTGTATTTTTTATCGCTCATGGGTATTTCAACTCGCATTTACTTTTAATGTTTTTTATTGATATAGGCATTAATTGTTGTGCTTTCGGGTGGTTATGATTACGTTTTTTTGAGCTCTATCTTTTATCGTTTCTTCATAACCACCCAAAAACACAAGTATAGATCCCCTATAACAATAAAAAGATTAGAATTAAATGCAAGTTGGAATGCGAACAAGCGACAATAAATACAGCTCAAAAAACGTAATTACAACACCCGGAAAGACAATTACTAACCTATATATCAATAAAAAACATTAAAAGTAAATGCGAGTTGAAATACGCATGAGCGATAAAAGATAGAGCTCAAAAAAACGTAATCATAACCACCCGAAAGCACAACAATTAATGCCTATATCAATAAAAAACATTAAAAGTAAATGCGAGTTGAAATACCCATGAGCGATAAAAAATACAGCTCGAAAAACGTAATCATAACCACCCGAAAGCACATTAATTAATCCCTATATCAATAAAAAAGATTAAAAGTAAATGCGAATTAAAATAAGCATGAGCGATAAAAGATAGAGCTCAAAAAACTTAATCATAACCACCCGAAAGCACAATAATTAATCCCTATATCAATAAAAAAAATAAAAAGTAAATTTTAGTTAAAATAAACGAGGGCGATAAAAAATACCGCTCGAAAAACGTAATCATAACCACCCGAAAGCACACTAATTAATCTCTATATCAATAAAAAACATTAAAAGTAAATGCGAGTTAATATGCACGCGAGCGATAAATAATACATCTCGAAAAACGTAATTATAATACCCGAAAACACATTAATTATTCCCAAAAAGTATCCTCTCTCCTCTAAAAATTCAAAATTAACAACTATCTTAAAATTTAATAGACAATAATTAATTTTTTTAAATATTAGTTCGTAAAAAACAGAACTTGATATCAAATATCTAATAAACAGAAAAAAATAGCGATAGGATATGCCAAAATTATTAAAAAAGTCATAATTATAATTAAACTAATTATTTTTCAATAAATAAATAAATAAAACGGAATATTTAAGGCTAGAAGTGAAGAAAAAGGTGACATTTGACTTGGAAAAGGTAACATTTGAAATGGAAAAGGTGACATTTGACTTGCAAAAGGTAACATTTGAAATGGAAAAGGTGACATTTGAAATGGAAAGGGTTACATTTGACTTGGAAAAGGTTACATTTGACTTGGAAAAAGTTACATTTGACTTGGAAAAGGTTACAATTGACTTGGAAATGCTATATTCCGCCTTTTAAATTTTTTTTTTTTTTTTTTTTTGATCGATTATAAAGGTTCATTATTGAAAATAATAATCCAAAACGAACTGGAATTCTTTAGCGAACATTTTTATAATGCCATAGTCATTTCCAATTGGACATATGAAATCGAGGTTTAGGGCTCTAACTGAACATCTAATTTTTTCTCTATAAAAATTCTTATTATTCTGTTTGTCGCAGGCCTAGTCCGGAATAGCTAATAATAATAAAAATAATAATAACTTTATCGGCATCAGTATAGACAAAAGCCTTTCCCATAAGGAGGAGTTTATGAAGTTTCCTGTAGTAAGAAATAAATAAATAAGTAATTAAAATATGAAGAACAGCAAATAATTCAAGTAAAGAAAAACAAAAATAAGTATAAACAAAACCTCAACAACAAAAAATAACTAAAAGAAAATACAAAACTAAATATTCGTTAAAACGTTTTTTTCACCGGAGATTGTACCTCGTAACCAGCCACCACTTTTCGTGTGTTTTTGTGGTTACAAACACAAATAAATTTTTTTCTATCTTAAAAAATGAGTCAAGGCGTACTATGGACAATTTTTCTATTTTGTTTTCCTTTTTTGCTTTTCTTGTTTATCGCCCTTTACTGATTCTAAAAGTCTATTAAAAAATAATTGAGTCTTGGGTGTTTTTTTTTTTTTTTTTGAAGCGAAACGGCCTTAAAGACCACGCAATATCATTTTCCCATAACCATGCCCACACGTTCCACTCTTTTCTCTCTTCCCACTTTTTCTTCATTCTCTCAGACTGGACTCATCTCTGTTCATCGCTCCATACTCTCCCCTTTCTCACCTCTTTGGCACATCCAAGGATCTTTATCTTCATCAATTTTCCCCTATATTCATACAGTTATCTTCTCTATATTGAAATAATTTAACAAATAATTCTTAAAATTTATTAATTTGTGGAAAATGAAAAAAACATTAATGCAGTAATGCACATATAAATTATATTAAAAAAAAGAAAGAAAGAAGTATAGCCCATTCATCATACACCTGGTCTTCTGGTTAGTCACACCTTCCCTTGGTAGTAAATTTTCATCATTTCTCCACAGAGATATTTTGATAATTATTTTTATAAGGGTAAGTTATGTTATGGATGTTGTTATAAAGGAGAGCATGAACGTGAAAAAGGATTATTTTAGGATGATAAAAGCTATTATATATATATAATATATAAGACCATGAATAGAAAAAGAATCTCACTTTTCTACATACTCAGATTTTTTTTTGTGTTATTTAATAAACAATCTATATCAATTGTTTTTGTTTCCTTTATTAACCTCATGCATATTAATTAAGTGCACAAATGGTGTAAAACGATAACAACCTAATAAAGTCAACACTGTTAGTTGTATATAAGCCATCGTGTGGGATTCTTCTTTCAGTGTTCACCTGCTTCCCTCTGGTGAGTATCCTATTAACATCAAAATTAGTCAGTACTCTTCGAGTTTGAGTTTTATATTTTCTGATAATTATTAAAATTTATTTATGTATACATAGTTCCGCATTGTGTCCTGAAACGTTCAAAGTTTTATAATTCAATTATTATTACACTCAAACTAAACAATAAAATAAATAAATTCCGTTAATTACTTTATGGAGATCCCTTACTAAGAAAAGGGACCATTTTTTTATTATAAATAGTTATTAGTACACAAAATTACTTAATTATTACCATCAATAACTTCACTTAAATGTTTATTTCGATAATGATAATAATAATAAATGATAAGCGACTTAAGTTTTAATGTTTTCAGAAATTAGATATTTTACAGCAAATACAAATTATATTTTGGTTCATTATTTTCAATTATATCAAAAAAAAAAAAAAAAATGTCTGTCTGTCTGCCGTGTGCTGTACGGATTAATGAATACCAAAATGTCTAAAATAAAAAAATCATTGAAATCGATTAATAAATAGCATTTTGACTAAACATATTTTATGTTGGTATACTGTAATTTTGACAGCATTTCTGATTCGTTTTTCTTAACCTATTTGATTAACTTATCGTTATAGTTAATTGGCTTATACAAATAAGTTACCGTAAATAATAAACCATTGTGTAGTATTCTGCAGCGTTCAATTATACATTATGTCGACGAATAATTTTCCTTTCATTTCATGAAAAACCTCTTCTATTATGGACAGTAAAATTGGAAGAGCGTTGTTGCTTGCTTAAAGAAAAAAGTAATTTCTTCTTATTATTTTTTTTACAGGACAGTCTGAACGAAATGGAGTTGAAGTTCATATTATTCGGCGCTCTGCTTTGCCATGCGGCAGTGGTAAGCTATATTCTCACACAAATACCAATTTATATTTAAATTATTTAATAGTTTTAATATTAAACGTTTGCGATTCAGCGAAGACTCTCAGGCCACTCTTGGATTAAGGGGGTAAATCAAAAAATAACAAATTTTAATTAGATTTGTCTAAGCTAATATCGCTTCTCTAGTATCACTTCCAATCCCTTGTTTTCTATCTTTTTAAATAAGAAGAAAGGGGATGATTGTTGTTCCCTGTGCAATATAATTTTATTTTAAAGACTTTTTTTGACAACTTTTTTAAATTATAAAAATAGATTTTTAACTTGTCAGACAACTCAGTGAGTCCTGATGATAGGGAAGGACCCCGAAACGTTGACTGCAAAAACTTTTTTTGGAAGATAATAGAAACCTACTATTTTAATTATAAGAACGATAAAATATTTATTATCTATAAAATATTTTAAAATAAAATATTAAAAAACTATAAAATTTTTCATTTATTAAAATCAATCGCGGAAAAATTCCAGAATCAGTCATCGAATTTTTTTTTTTTTTCTAAGCCCCATGGGAGTTGGGGGTTGGAAATTGGAAATAGAGGAAGGAATATGGGAACTCTTTTTCTGCATTACATGCATTATAAGAGGGGAGAATGGATACAAAAATTTTCTGGATGGGGTTCACTAATCTTTCTGAGTCAGTTAGTCAAGTTATGGTTTCTCAGTCTAGTCTGAGGGTCCGTAAATAGTCTTGCCAGCGCTGTGGCCGTCCTGTCGGAGTCAGTGGGTTCGTGCAGTACCGGAGACCATCAAAGAATTTGATATGTCTCCGGGAGATGAACTCTGTCACGGTCGGAAGTTCGAAGGTGTATTTGGTCTGTCTTCGACCTCTGTAGAGAAGTATGCCTCACTATTCGTCTCAGTACTCCATTTTGAAACTGCTGGAGCTTTTTTGCTATGGTTGGTGAAATATTAGTTAGCATCGGTGCTCCGTATAGGAGGTCCGGTCTAATTAATGATTTATATATTTTAATATTTTCCGGGGGAGGGATAGATTCGGCGACGTTAGTAAATGATTTAGTCGATAGGACTTGGTCCTAGCCGTGCTAATCTTTTTGAGGCAGTGATTAGACAATTTGAGATACCTGTCAAGGGTGATGCCAAGGTAAACGATCCTATTGGCCGGGTTGTTTTTGATTCCCGCTACCTCGTAGGTCTTCGGTAGACGGCGCTTATTCTTCTGGAAAGAAAAAACAATACAGTCGGTCTTCTTGGATTAATTGTAATATTTAATCTCTCCAGCTTTTTTGTTATCTCATTACAAGCCAACTCCGCCTGACGTAGAGCTGTATCTGCGTTCATCGAGCTACTGTAAATCGCTATGCCATCGGCATAGGCCGCTACAGTAGCTGTTTTGTATTTTGCTCCAACAGTTTCAGTTGTGTATATAGAGAATAGTACTGGTGATAGCATAGACCCTAGAGGTAAGGTCGATTTTCTCGGAGAAGGCTCCGCCAACCAACACTTCTATCATACACCCCTGGAGGAATGAACGCAAGAGGGTGTCGAGCTGCTCATTGTCCTGCAGTATTGCATCGAAGTTGTTTATGTCATTTAGAATATACCTTACAAAGTTACCAAGACTATCGAGCATAGAATAGTAACACAAAACTATTACAAGTGATGATGAGTTCAAATTCAAATTTCTATCATAGAGTTTTCAATGTTTAACAAAGTCTTTTATCAAAGTCTGAGCGTGAAAACATCTAAAATAAAAAAAGTCAAAAGAGTTATTAGCAAACATTGTGTATTACTAATGTTATTTTTATTTCTAGAGTGTCCACTCCACTGCAAATCCTGGAGCCAACGCTAAGACGAAGAAGATATTGGCATTTTTGAATAATATTGGAGACCGAATGCTGTCAGGAGCCTTCGGAGGATACAACCTCTTCGTACATGAGATAGGTTTCTCCATGGAACAAGCTTACGAAATACAGAAATTGACAAACAAGTTGCCCGCCCTTTATGGAATGGACTGTTCTCCAGGTTGGGAAACCACTGCTGATGGTCATGAAACCGACATCATCGAATGCTTCCACCCTGATATAGTAGAATACGCCAAGAAGGGAGGTATCATCACTCTCAGCCATCACTTCCCCAACCCTTACGTTGCAGGAAACAAGTTTAAGGAAGCCGGAAAAGAACGCCTCACCAACAGCGAATACGCCTCCATTCTTCAGGAAGGAACTCCTGCAAGGAACCGCTGGTTGAAAATGATGGAAAAGATCGCTCAAGGCTTCCAGAAATACAAGGACCAAGGAGTCACCATCCTATACCGTCCCTTCCACGAGATGAACGGAGATTGGTTTTGGTGGGGCGCTATTCAAGACCAAGCCCAACTCGGAGAGAGACAGCGCCTCTTCAGGCTCCTCTGGCAAGATCTTTTCAACTTCATGAAGAACAAGGGCTTGGACAACCTCCTTTGGGTCTTCTCCCCAGGTGGCAGTGGTCCCAAAACAGAATACTACCCCGGCGAAAATTACGTCGACATCGTGGGTTTGGACTGGTACCCAGAGGATCCAAATAGTTACGTCGAGGGTTACGATGAACTCCTCCGCCTAGGAAAGCCTTTCGCCTTCGCCGAGGTAGGACCATACGGAGCCGCTCAGGGTAACTTCGATTTCGATTTATTCATCAGAAATATTAAATCTCGATACCCCAAGACGGCGTTCTTCATGCCTTGGAACGGCATCACAAGTCCAATCAAGAACAGAAATATTTGGGGTGTTTACAATAACCCTAAGGTTATCAATTTGGGAGAATTCCAACTGTAAAAGTACTGTATTGTATTTTCCTATCCTCTCTACTTTAGGAAATACTAAAGGTGATAGATTGTAAAAATGTACCTCTGTAATAAATTGATTGAATAAATCCGATTAATTTTCCCACTGGAGAAACTTAATTTGTATATGACCTTCTTAGTAATAGATTAATTAGTACATACAAAGTAAAACAGTTTTTTGTTACGCCGTGAGACGTCAAATGTTGATAATTAAAGGTAACGAATTGGTTGTTTTGTCAACATTTTATAGATACTTAATTCCACTTAACTTGTGCATTCTAACAAGAAAATTGAATTAGAAAGCTCGGGGGTATCAACTAGCAGTCTGCACTCAGCAGTTACAGTGCTACATGCGAAAAGGACCTTCTAATATACTATGGCCCGACACTCGTCCAATTATCACTGAATTGAATTTTTCTTTGGGTTCGGAAAAAGGACGGAGAATAAGGTTGTATTGACGTATTGTATCTGTCTTGACGTCAATATCGGAAGGTCCTGAAGACTCGGCACAAGTTTTTCGGCCCTCGCCAGATTCAAGCAATTTAAGATCAGAAATTAGGATATAAAAATATTATTATTAATTTTATGAACACAACTAAATTCGTTTGTCCAAACAAGTGCGATCGTAGCGTTATTAAGACATTTTTTTTTAGCTCAATTTAAGTTTATTGCCTTTTATTAAGTCGAATGTTATATATTCCTTATGTTTCTTTAATTATTATGATTTTTTTTTTTGTATTACTTCATTTTTATTAAATTTGTTTTGAATATTCTGAGTAACTATTGTTTTTTACATTTAACGTGCATAACGACTCTGATAGTTTTTAAATAAATAAAAAATACAATTAATCTTTATTACAATTAAAAGTCGTTTGAGTGAATAATTGTATTGTTAGGTTCCTTTAATTAAAATGTTCCATTTTCATTCAACTCATTTAATTTCTTATTTTCTTCTCCCCACGTTTCGGTTTTTTGCCATTTTCAAGGGATCTACAAACATCATTTATTTCAAAAATAAAAGATAAACAACATTATTTTTTACATTCTTATAAAGCAATTTACATACCTTTTTATATTCCATCATGCACTCATATAAATATATATTTTGTCACAATTTAAAAAAAATAAAAATAAAACTATTATAGGCTGACCAGCCCTGTCCTGGTTGTTATCATCCACTGGATTAAATAAATGTATTCCCTCACTCTTAACACTTGATGTCAAAACCAATATTTCTCTTTATCCTCATTTATACTGTGATCATCTCAAAACTATTTCAAACAATAATCAAATTAACATTCCATACACACACACACACACACACACACACACACACACAAACACACACACACAAACACACACACACACACACACACACATACATACATATACATAAATAAATATATTAATATCTAATTAAAACCAAGATAAATCACTTAACCACAAAATTCCAAATATTATTCTATTATATTAAGTTATTTAAACTTTATATTATTGAAGAAATTCAATTTACTTAAATTATATTATTCATTAATTTTGCTCAAAATCTCAGCATAATGATCATTTAAATTCTTTGTGTCCGTTTTGTAGTTAATACTATAGTCAATGTGTTCTGAAATATATATTGCCTCTAAAATTTTCCTTTTAAAATCATTGCTTTCTTTATGTACTATCATAGTATTTTCAAAGTCAAATTGATGTTTTTTATTTATTACATGCTGTATATATATATGGAATGTTAATTTGATTATTGTTTGAAATAGTTTTGAGATGATCACAGTATAAATGAGGATAAAGAGAAATATTGGTTTTGATATCAAGTGTTAAGAGTGAGGGAATACATTTCTTTAACCCAGTGGATGATAACAACCAGGACAGGGCTAGTCAGCCTATAATAGTTTTATTTTTATTTTTTAAATTGTGACAAAATATATATTTATATGAGTGCATGATGGGATATTAAAAGGTATGTAAATTTCTTTATAAGAATGTAAAAAATAATGTTGTTTATCTTTTAGTTTTAAAATAAATGATGTTTGTAGATCCCTTGAAAATGGCAAAAAGCCAAAACGTGGGGAGAAGAAAATAAGAAATTAAATGAGTTGAATGAAAATAGACCATTTTAATTAAAGGAACTTAACAAAAAGACAATATTCGCTCAGTAATTAAACATTTCTTGTTAAATTAGTTACTTAAACAGATTAAAACTGCTAATGACAAAACTGAGTCTGCATTATGGTTTAGTCACGTACAAGCCGCTAACTAATTTTAACTAGGTAAAATTACCAACATTCTAACCAAATATGAAATTATTCTTCCTCTTCTCAAGTTTCAGATTTAGTTAAAAATCCCAGTTCAACGCCATATGAAGAAAAGTTTATTAATTTACATACAGAGTCCGAAAGAAAGAGAGTTCACCTCGAAGGGAGATGATTACGTGATGAAAAAGTTTTCACATTTTCTTCGTTCAATGAAGCAATTGGCTAGAGAAGATTTCTCTTCAGGAATTTTGAGAACATTTTGGTTGGAATCGTTGCCAGCAAACACACAGTCAAAGCATCGACTAGCTACTGGGCACACTGGATACCTGCACAGATTGCAGATAAAATCCATGAAATCGACTCATCCGGAGAAGTGAGCACAGTTGCAAACGAGAACCGAACTATTGATCGAGAACTCTGAGAATAATAATGATGACTTCAGATTTCATCAGAACTCCTTTCCTCGGCGACTCAGCCAAAGGGAAGGAAGACAGAACTGTCTCCTCCCTACACTATGGTGGAGTCATATCAAAGAAGACTCGGTTGCAACAGGCCCTCAGCCCCTCAAAAATCTTTATGTGCCTCTAGATGATGTATTATGGGACTGTTGGGAGTTCTTGAAGAATGATGGTGCTCTTCGCCCTATGAAGGTGACGGGAGTATGGAGTTCCAGTACGTCTGTGATTTCTTGAGTGTCATCTTACAAAAGTCAAGCAGAAGAAGCGTACTGTTGATCATGGTCTACTGAATAATAACCAGTAAATTTGCAGCATAAGCCTCAACAATAACTGCAGCAGGTGGTAGTCTGTACCCTTTCCGCCCGACCAGTCTTGGGTTCCCGGGAGTGACCGTAGAATGTGAGATGCTATCGTGATTAATGAAAAGTAATGGATTGAGTTTGAGACTGGCAGATCTTTCAGATTCACTATGAAGTAAGTGCGCTAGGCGTGCTTTCATTACCAAAATCGCTTAACTTTTTCATCTGCCTTCTTCGGGTTTACCATGATCCCAATCTTCTTTATCTCTTCAACGATGGTAGTCGAGGCTCCTTGTGCCATAGAATAAATAGGTCGTTTGGGTCACAATCTTGAAGCATAGATACGAATGTCGGCGCAAGTTGCCATCACTGCCTCTGGATGTACCATTGAGACCACTCCAGCCGTAAATATGGCGAAAAATAGTGGTCCCAATTCAGACTCTTGAGGTACCACACAGTTTGTATCCATAGATAAAGATTTGGTTATAGTCAAATCGTATGACGAAGGATTTACCGCTGAGGTAGCTTCGGATCTATCGGGTAGGGTAGGGTATTGGAGTAGGTGCTCAACCTCTTGGTTATTAGCACCGAATAAATTTGTAGTAACAGATTTGTTTTACTCTTTTTTCTTCTTTCTATTTATTTATTTTTCCTTCTATTTTTTTTTTTTTTTTGTTTATTTATTTATTTTTTATTATTATTTTGTTGACACATTCTGAATTAGTGAATTTATTCCAATTTTTCTTTATTTATTTATTTTTTTATATATTTTTTTTATTATTACTATTATTTATTTTTTTTTTCTTTCTTTATTCATTTTTTCTTATAGTTCCGGGAGCAGAGAACATTCTTTGACGAACCTAATCAGTGAACTAATTGTTTCACTAGAGTCATTCAAGCTCTCACTCAAGGATCTAGCTAGGTTAAGTTTATCCATTTGTACATGGAATTTGGGGCAGTTCTCAATTATGTGTTTTATCGATAGATCCTCTCGGATCTATCGGTATAGTGGAGCTGGAAAACTGTAATTTCCCAGCTGGCGGAACAGTAGATCGTGGGATACGCAGTCAAAGGCACGTGTACAGTCTAGTGATATGAACACCTTAGCTTAGATCTTTGGTCTTAAAACCACATAATGCCGATACGGACTTAGGGATCAGAGCTATGTGACTTTAATAAACCATCAAATTCTTCTTATATCCAATCATTAAATTACATAAAATCCTCAATACTCCTAACTTTGTCACGAACAAAATCATCCATAATGGCCTTGATGTTTCATAATTTGTTGACTTGGCCCGAACCAGGTACCATTCCATTCATGACGAACTCCATTTCCACGCTTACCTACTAGTTTCAATCCTTACTTCCTCTTCAATTCCTGATAATCATCCGAAGCGTCTAAAAGAAGATGCCCGCGAGAATTTCTGATTTTTATTATTTTAGTACATTCAATGGTTAGTGTATCTACATGTATTTCATACTATTGTATTACATTTACTTCATGTGTTTATTTAAAAAAGTTTTTTTATTATTATTATTAATATGTTAACAACAAAATTTTTATTTTGGATTCAGTCTTTATAAGATATTGAAAGACAACGAGTTCCTTCCATCTTACTGTCAACATTTGACGGCTCACAACATTGAAGAATGACTTACTCAGCGAGTGATTTGCCATTTACAAATAAAGTAAAGCAACTTTTCCTACGGTAAATTAATACGATTTAATCTAATAATCAGATTGGAATGCCTTATCGCATATTTACATTTGAAATTTTAGGAGTAGATCATTTTTATTTGATAATTATTTTTAAAGATCTGATTAATTACCATCATGAACACAAAAGTAATAGACGAGAAATAAGATTTCAGGAAGGAAACGTAAAAATTGTTCAATGATTATGTATAAACAAGATCTTTAATTACATAAATTTTATAAAAAAAAGAAACTTTAAAATATCAAAGCACTATTATAATCTGAATTCTCCCAAGTTGACAACTTAGGGTTGTTGTAAACACCCCAAATGTTCCTGTTCCTTAGGGGGCTAGTGATGCCGTTCCAGGGCATGAAGAAAGCGGCCTTCGGGTATCGGTTTACGATATTCTTGATGAATAGTTCGAAGTCGAAGTTACCCTGAGCCTTTTCTCCATATGGTCCGACTTCGGCGAAGGCGAAAGGCTTTCCTAGGCTGAGGAGTTCATCGTATCCGTTGACGTGGTTGTTTAGGATCCTCTGTGTACCAGTCCAACCCAACGATGTCGACGTAGTCATTGCCGGGGTAGAATGCGGTTTTGGAACCTCTGCTCTGATCGGGGGAGTAGACCCAAAGGAGGTTGTCCAAGCCCTTGTTCTTCATGAAGTTGAAAAGATCTTGCCAGAGGAGCTTGAAGAGGCGCTGTCTCTCTCCGTTTTGGCTTTCATCGGGCAAAGCTGACCACCAGAACCAGTCTCCGTTCACTTCGTGGAAGGGACGGTATAGGATGGTGATTCCTTGGTCCTTGTATTTCTGGAGCCCTTGAGAGATCTTTTCCATCATTCTCCACCACCTGTTCCTTGCAGGAGTTCCTTGCTGGAGAATGGAGGCGTATTCGCTGTTGGTGAGGCGATCTTTTCCGGCTTCCTTAAACCTGTTTCCTGCAACGAAGGGTTGGGGAAGTGGTGGCTGAGAGTGATGATACCGCCCCTTTTGGCGTAATCTACGATCTGTGTTGAAGCAGTCGATGATGTCGGTTTCACGGCCATCAGCAGTGGTTTCCCAACCTGGAGAGCAGTCCATTCCGTAGACAGCGGGAGCTTATTGGTCGATCTCTGTATTCCCCAAGCTTGTTCCATGGAGAAACCACCTCGTGTTGGAAGAGGTTGTATCCTCCGAAGGCTCCTGATAACATCTTGTCTCCCATATTGCTCAGCAATTCCAAAGTCTTCTTTGTCTGATAGTTGGCATTAGGGTTAGCAGCTGACTGTACGCTCTAGAAATTATAAAAGTATTTTAACGTTAGCATCTTGCCTAATACCCTAATGGGTTTTAATGATGATGACAGTTTGTTCTTTTTAATTTTTTAAGTTATCCAATACATTTGTGTTTTATATAAGTACATATATACATTTTTTGTCTTTAAAAAAACTTTAAACTAGTTTACGTATAGACATTAGACAGAATATTAATATTGCTTACCACCGCTGCACAGCAGAGCAGAGTGCCGAATAGTAGGTACTTCAACTCCATTTTGCTCAGACTGTTCTGAAAACATAATACGCTTTTGATTGAGTAAAAACATTGTAACCTTTATACTGTATGTAATATAACGAGCTTTGCTTGAAAACCAGGCACACTATATATTTTGATTATGACGTGTGTTTATACGAAAAATATTATAGATTTAATGTATAATAATTCTTAAGGCTGTGAAATCTGTGATATTTAAATTCTGAACTCTGTTATTATTATGATATAAAAAAAAAAAACAATACAATCTTTTATGTACATAACCTCGTGGGTTGAAATACTTAGGGTTTAATTTTTTTTAAATATATTTTCCATTTCTAAAAATCGCAGCCTCCTTCTATCAATACAATAACAAGTCTCAAAAATCGTATGTATGTATACAATAAAAAAACTGGTGCGGGCAACACACGACTTTCACTTACCTCCGTTTTTATAATCGATTAAAGAATTTTCAAGAACAGTAAGAGATAAAAATGAGTGAAACCATGAAAAAATTAATTAAATGGAATTTCTATAGAAACATGTGTTTTATTAAAAAAATTTATTATCTTATTATCTAAAATAATTAGTTAGTTTTATCGGCTTTTCATCACTCTCTGTTAACCTTTAAAAGCTTGTGTATAAGATAATATTTTTTCTAAAATCTTTAGCTTTCCAACGGTATATCATACATGTATATTACTGTTCTTATGTTCAAAAACGAAAAATTGCGTTGAAAAAATATTTTTTCAATACATAAGAACAAAATAATACATAAGAACAGTAATATACATGTATGATATACCGTTGGAAAGCTAAAGATTTAGAAAAATATTAACTCATACACAAGATTTTAAAAGTTAAGTAGAGAGTGATAAAAGGAAGATAAAACTAACTGATTATTTTAGATAATAATACTAATAGATTTTTTAATAAAACAGATGTTTCTATAGAAATCAATTTAATTAATTCATTAAATGGTTTCACTAATCTTTATCTCTAACTGTATTTGAAAATTCTTTAATTGATTTTAACAACGGGTAAGTGAAAATCGTGTGTTGCCCGCACCAGATTTTTTTTTATAAAATTCAAAAACACGGGATAATTACTATTCGAAAACGTCGGTTTTTGTATAAACCTAGTATACATCCAATGTAAGAGATCGCCAAAAGCAATCAAGAAATTTATTTATTGAGTTGACTGGGTTTTATTATGATTAAATAATGAAACTCGATCAACCGTCAATGCTCCAGGTCACCATGTTAACAATACATAATAATGATGAATTAATTACATTGATGATCAGAAATTAAAATAAAAACTGAACATGGTATTGTATAGTGATTGATTGGATATAAGTTATTTCTTTACTCACCAGAGAGAAACAGGTGAACACTGAAGAAAAAACCCACAATTGGCTTATATAGCACTAAGGCTGTTGACTTTACCGGGAAGTTCGATTGAACTAAACCATCTGTGCACTTCATTAATATGTATGATGTTAATAAACATAACGGTACCAATTTAAATTCGTTGTTTGTTAAATAACGTTTGCTATTAATTTTTGTGAATCTTATGAGAGAAATTTCTGGTTTTGGAAAAAAAAGATCCTCCATCTTCCGAGTATTTACATAGAAATGTGAATATTTTAATTTTTACGAATTGGAATTTCAAGAATATCGTTTTTGACACTTTCCATTGTGAACAACGATGCTTTTGTAGTTATTAAGGATTAATAAAAGAGGCAAGCTTTATTTTGCCTTTTATTAACCTCATGCTTTTTAGAAACCTCGAAGTATGGTGGTTAGCATAAAAGCCTCCTATGCCCTAAGTCCCAGGATCAAACCCGCAGGTAGCCCTAGGATTTTTTGTGGGAGTAAAATATTTTTAGCTATGCCGTCCTTCGGAAGAGACGTTAAAAGATAGACCGAGCCTGTGCGATGTCAGGTACTCGTTCCAGGTCCCTGTCCTAATTAAACCTGAATAAGCAAAATTTAAGACTCCCTCTGTATCATCGTCCGGTTCGCCACAGTAGCATAAAGGGACGTTAAATAAAATAAATAAACAAACATATGTGTAGAAATATTGAACACAAATTGTTCATATATTAGCTAAACAAAAAAAAAATAAAAATTCAAAATTCATATAAATATGTATTGGAAACATTTGGTTTTTCGTTAATATTGTAGAGGGTATATCTTTCTAAGTAGTTGTGGAGGGTATAATGTTCTAAAATACCTAGATAGAAATTGATAGATCAAATGCGAAAGGTCGATGTTATATCGATTTTAAGTTCTGACCTCTTATTTTTTAACATTATTGTAGGACAATTAATTAAATATGCCTCATATTTTATAATTTGCCTTATCTCTGTTCCATTGGAAAAAAAAAATTATTAACAGGATAAGTATCGAAAAAAAATTATTTTATTAAGTTAAATTTGTCGATGTTTGCCTTTAAACAATAAATCCTTTATGTGATACATTATAAATTCCTGAGTAAGGCAGTTATAAACACAGAAACCTCTATAGAAGTTCTTTCGATTTGAATACTTCTATATAGAATAAATTATATATTTATTAATATTTAATAATTACAAAAAATGTATTAAATCAGTAATTTTGAAAATATTTATAGATATGATGGGGGGACGTTTTTCGCTATCTCTAATAAATGACACCTCATACTCATAATTTAAAAAAAGAACTTTTAAATTATAGAAATAGAAATAGAAATAGAAAATAATCTTTATTCTGGGACATAGCCCCTTAAGAACAACAAATATATACAATCAAAGTATACAGTGTATCTGGCCAAAAGACCAAATGATCATGATTAATTCTTATTTACAATGGTGTAAGAAGTAATAAAATAAAAAAAAGAAATATATCTATACAATAAAACAAAAGAGTAAAATAAATAAACTTCTTCAGATGCATACATTTGCTGAACAAAACTAATTTTAAAAAGATTAATAAATTAAGTTAGGTATGATCAATAAATAATATTTCCTTTTTACATTCAAAATCTGATGTTTGATATAAAACGTCATTGCTGTTGAGCATCTGTTTGGGAATACAGGAGGTATTGGAACAGTTGTGACTTGAATGATGATAGAGATGAAGCATGGAGGATATGTGTAGGTAGGGAATTTCAGAGATTTGCAGAGCAGACAAGAAAGGAATGATCAAAAGTTGTTGTTCTATGGGTAGGAATGTAAAGGTCAGAATGGCGGGACCTTGTTTCGAGGGAGTGGATTGACGATTTAAATTGTAGAAGACTGTGGATATAAGGAGGGAGCTGGGTATTAATGGTTTGGTAAAGGAATGATCCTAGGAAATATTGTCTACGAATTGGAGGGAGGGGCCACTTTAACTATAAATATAATAAATAATGGGTCACATGAGACCGCTTCGGAGTGTTGAGGACAAATTTTAAAAATATGTTCATAATTCGCTTTAGCCTGTCCTCAAGCACTGTCGGGAGGCCACCATATACTAAGCAGCAATAGTCAAAGTGGGGGAAAACAAGTGAGGAAATAAGGAGGTTAAGGATTGATAGTGGAAGAAGATGACGGGAACGATGAAAGTATTTAAGGGTACTTATTGTTCTGCGTGAAATTTGGGCAATATGGGGTTTTCACAAAAGGGATTGGTCAATGGCAATACCCAAGTTTTTGACTGAGGAGCTGTAGGTGATTGGATGATGATTTAGGATTATATTCGGATATGTATTGTTGGATCTAAGTAAGGAATTGGAACCTATAACAATGACCTGAGTTTTCAAAGCATTCAACCTTACTTTATTGAGGGTTGCCCAGGCACAGATTCTATTCAGGTCTTCCTGAATTTTGGCTAATGCTACTACTGACCCGGAAGGAGAGAAGGATAGGTAGATCTGAAAGTCATCAGCGTATAGATGGTGGGAGCAGTGATGGATAGAATTGGGAAGATCATTGATATAGATATTAAAATGGAGAGGAGATATGCTTGAGCCCTGGACCACACCTGCCGAAAGGGCAAGAAAGGAAGACAGAGGATTGTTAGGAATAGTGACAGCTTGAGTCCTATTTGGAATAAATGATCGAAACGAAAAATCGAATAGTGCTGTTGGAAAAAGAATAAAAAACTATAATTTGGAAAAAAGGATAGGATGATCAAGAGAGTCGAAAGCTTTTGAAAAGTCTAGAAGTATTAGTGCTGTTAGTTTCTTTCGTCCATAGCGGTATGTATGTCGCTGGTGATTTTTAGGACAGTGGATTGTGTGGAAAAACCAGGTCGAAAACCAGATTGGAGAGGATCGAGAAGCTTAGATGTTTCGAGGAGGTTAGACAATTGGGACTGAACTATTTTTTCTAGTGCTTTGGAAAAGTTAGAGAGGATGGAAATTGGGCGATAGTCTTGAGGGGATGTGGGGTTAGGAATTTTATTGATAGGGTGGACTATTGCTTTTTTCCAATTGGTAGGAAATGTGGAATTTTGGAGTAAAAAATTATAAATAAAGAGAAGAACTGGTAGGATGTGGGGAAGGCATAATTTTCGTAATTTAACAGGTATTCCATCTATTCCTAATTTTAGAAAAACAGAAGACCAAAAACACACAAAAGAGCAATATGAAAAAGATATGTACTACACTGAGCATCTTTAAGCTGAGACCAGATTGTTTGGTGAATGGAGATTGGTTCGAGTGGGACTTTCTTTGGGTCTTATCCGCCAGCGTAAGTGGTCTTAAAACCTAACACTATGTTGGCTATCCAAATAACTATGCCAACGGGTACGACGAACCACTCAGACTTTGATAGCCTTTCGGTTTGGTTGTCACATATAGAGCTGGTCAGGGTAATTTTAACTTCTAATTATACATTAAAAATATTTCTCGATACCCGGAGGCAATATTCTTCAAGCCTTGGGAAGGCTTTACTAGTCCGATACAAGAACAGGATACGCGATAGAGTAGTATAGGTTTATTAGATGTACCATAACTCGACATCATATGAATCAATAGGCAAAAAAAAATTAATAAAAAAAAAAAGGCAACATATCCTTTTTCTATTTCATTATTTTCCTTACTGTTACGTGATCTTTATGACTGTCAGTCTTAATCTATTATTTTCCAGCCGTGTTTATGTCTCATCAAATGTTTTCTTCATGTTCTACAACATTTTCAATAGGAAAATTTATTAAATGAATAGTTATTTAGATGACAAATAATGAATAATCATACGATTAAACTAAAACAGTCTTAAATATATATATATTATATATATATATACATAGGAAAGTACATATTTGCTTTTTCTTAGTAAGATAAAGAAGTTAATCTTTTAGTTTACTATATATGAAAGATTCTTGCTACTTTTTTTTTTTTTTTTTTTTTTTTGAATATATTAGTTATAAATTTATGATCATTTGTAAATAGTTTTTATATTTAATACTATTTATAGTTATTATTATATCATAGGAACAGTACATATTTGCGTTTTTCTTAGTAAGATAAAGAAGTTCAATCTTTTCGAGTTTACTATTATGAAAGATTCCTGTGCTGACTTGTTTTTTTGTTGTTTTTTTTGGATTTTAGTAAACTTTTGATCAGGTTTCGTAAAGTAGGTTTCGTTTATTAATACTATGTTAGTAGTTTGTTTATACATTTAACATCCCTTTATGCAGCTGTGGCTAATGGGACGATGCTACTGCGAGAGTCCTAAATTTTTGCCTATCCAGGTTTAATAAGGATAGGCATCTTTAACGAGTGCCTGACATCGCACAGGCCCGAGACCACGTATTAACGTCCCCTCCGAAGGACGGCATAACTAAGGATTTTTTACTCACATTAAAAAATACTAGGGCCACCTGCAGGTTTGAACCCGGAACCATTGGCCTAGGAGGCTGTTATGCTAACCATCATGCTACAGGTAACCTTCAGGGTAGTAGCTTTAACTACTACCAGAATACAATTTTTAATTATGTCGAATTTCAAGCATTTCGTAATCAGAAAAAAATAACATTGTGAGATTACATGAAGAGGGAATAATATTCATGGAAAACAGGGTTGACAAAATCAACACTTGTCATACCTTTGAAAATTAATATTATTATTCTTTTACGAGAGAACTTAAACTTCTATATTTTTTCATTAACTTTTATGTGCTTTTCTTTAATTTTCATTTTAGTCTGGCACCCAGGACTGTTCTACAAACTCCATAAATTCCTTCCTCCTACATACTTCCTAATCATCCAGTCCTACCTCTCTGACAGATCCTTCAAAATAAACTAACAATAGTTCCTATTCATCTCTTTTCACCCAGTCTGCTGGGGTTCTTCAAGGCAAACTACAAAAGACTCATTTTCATGACCATCATAAGACCTATCTGGACTTGGGGAGTTGAGCTATGGGACTCTACTAAACCATCAAACTCTTCCCGTATCCAATGCTTACAATCCTAAATCCTTCGCAAAATCTTAAACGCTCCTTACTTTGTCACGAATAAAATCATCCACAATGACCTTATGGTTCCATATGTTGTTGATTTGGCCCGTACCAGGTATCACACCTTCCATGAAAAACTCCTCTTCCATTCTAATCCATTAGTTTCAATCCTCGCTTCCTCTTCAGTTCCTGATAATCCTCCGAGGCGTCAGAAAAGAAGATGGCCTCGAGACCTTCTTGTTCAGACTCACTACCAAAGATTCCTGCCAATGGGCAGTTTCTCTTCATGTTTATTTCATGTGTTATAACAATTTGTTTACTTGATGTATTTTTTGTACAGCTGTAAATTTCAATAAACATATATTTAAAAAAAAAACATTCATTATATATGTATTTTTGGCGTGGGGGAAGAGGGTAATCAGCATTTTTTTTAAAAACATGCGATTATGTTTAATTTCGGAAACATTTTTTTTTTTTTTTGTTATGGGTGTTGCAATTTCTATAACCACGGTTGTAGTTTCGAAAGAGTTATCGGTTACTTCCAGGTGATTAATTTACTTTTTTTAAGATAGATAGACAATCCTAAACCGCTATACGAAATTAAAAAACTGAACCGGAAACATAAATTTAAAAATTATAGCATAAAAAATTAAAAATACCTCATTTTTAACAAGTTATTAATAACATTCATGCATGATAAATATGCAAACACAGGTGCTGTTGATCCTTAACCACTGTTTTTTTAGGATTATTCTCATTTGACAATCAAAGGAATGTCATTTACAACTTTAATTCGATATTTCTTAAATGACGATTTAATTAATACAATTAGCAAAACCTAAATGATATAAATATTTACAATCATAATTAACATTATTTGCTGAATGTTAAAATATGAAAATACTTTCCTGTTAATCTTTCCATAGTGATAGGTGTGATGTATTTTCCCCAGTCAATGCTATAATTTAGTTGGACAAATTATTAACGTTCCACGGAAGGAAGAATTAAACCAAAGGTAGGCACGTATTGACTTTTTTATTTATTTGAGCACCATAATGTATCTCAAGCTTGTTAATGTAAAATTGGATAATTGTATCATTAGTAGATGTTATCACTTAAAACCAATACGAATTTTATAGTTAGAAACCTTAGATTCGCTCATGAATATTTTATTTTGTTTTTTACTTTTACTTACCTGTATATGAAATATATATATATAGTAAGGGAAAGCATCGCGATCGTGAAAATGTTTGAATTCCAGTTTTCAACGGAAATACCGGTTTTAGGGACCCCTGAGGCCAAATGGCAGTCCAGCATAAAGGTCTGTGTGTAGTAAGTATTTATTTACAACTCTAACATTTTCATCAAAATCAGCTAACCAGAAGAGCCACTTTATATCATGCATTTTGCACCTATTTACGATTTTCTCAAAACGGCTCTAACGATTTTGATTAAACTCGCTATATCGGTGTAAAATTGAATGGGCTTTAATATCATGTAGGTTTCAATCTGATTTAAATAATCTGATTGGACTTAAATGCTAATATTTTAAATTTTCTTCCTCTAAAATTAATTTTGTAGATTCTATAAAAATAACTATGTCATCTGACTAGCATTGCTAAAAAAGGTAAATTCGATTTGATATCCAACTAAAAGATAAAACTGCAAAAATATTTCTTTAATGCAATTATTATTTTTTAACATAAGAACAGTAATATACATGTATAATATACCGTTGGAATGCTAATGATTTATGAAAAAGTATTATCTTATACATACTATGGTAAAAGTGAAGAATGAGTGATGAAAAGCCGATCAGACAAACTGACAGTCGTAGATAATGATATAATAGATTATTTAATAAAACACATGTCTCATTTAAAATCCAATGTAAATAATTCTATTACAATTTATTTTCGATTCTAAATTTGTTTAAAAATTCCCTAATTGATATAAATAACGGAGGTAAGTGAAAGTCATGTGTTGCGCGCACCAGATTTTGTATTCCATTTTATTAAACATTCATGTTTAGTTTAAACTTCCTACTCTCTTCGTGAATCACGCATATTTGATAAACTTTATGAATTCCAGTTTTCGACGAAAATACACGTTTAGGTCCAAATAAACAAGTTAGGGGTGGGAATAATCGCATGATTACTGAGCTGTCTGGTCCTAGGTGCAAATCTGCACATAATTTAGGCGATGAGCAAAAAACAAAAATGTCATTCGATTATCCCTTGATATCGATAAAAATTTCAGTTAGAATGATCATTCGTTTCTCCAAACCGATTATTTTGATAAGCGATTAATTAGAATGAAATAATCGAATGATCTGATAATCGTCATTCGATTATACCCACCCCTAGACCAAGTGACCAAAAGAATCTAATTTTCTTCCTTTGAAGCACCTTTAATTTTGTAGATTTCTAGAAATGAGGTACATCATCTTATTAGCATTGATAAATAACAGCTAAATATCCAAGTTGAGCGAATTTGATAAACAACTAAAAGAGAAAAGTGCAAACAAATTTTATTATGCAATTTTTGTGTTTTTGATAATTAGAACAGCAATATAGATGTAAGAGTTGGAAAGAGAATGATTAAAAATATTATCCGATACACTAAGTTGTAAAAGGTAATATAAAGTGACAAATGGGGAATAAACTTATTACTTATTAACAATTTAATATATTTATATTATATATAGTTTTATTTTATTATTGAAGTATATTTAATACTTTTTAAATTGATTTTAACAGTCGAGGTAAGTGAAAGTCGTGTGTTGCCCGCACCAGATTTTTTATATGTGTTATAATTGAGTACCTTCGTGATATGTCAATAAATTTTTCTTATAACGAATAGAGTATTTTTATTTAATATTATATCTTAATTTCATCGTGCTTAATTTACTATAGTATGGCAGTAGATTGCTGTAATACGTTAAACCTTTTATATAAACATAATCACCCAAAATCGTTTTAAAAAAATAAGACATTTTACTTTCAATCACCTATATATGAAATATATAGAATTTTGGTGTTCGTACTCGTTATTGTAAAAAAAAAATATTTTATTTATTCAAAAGTTACAAAATATCGATAATAACACTTTAAAAGACAATAATGACAATCTTGATAATAACAATATGGCTATACTAGATCTGACATAGATTACGTACCGTAATTACTGCGAGGACTTGAAGAGAGTGAGTGTGTCTTCCCTGGGAGAAGGGACAGGGTATATATAGGTTAATAGGACTGCTGAATAAGATTCAAGGAATATGGTGTGATCTGCAGGTGCACTATGGCCTCATGGTGGCGTGACTCCTCCGTCCTTATGAGAGTGAAGCCCACTGAACTCTAAATTTAAGGATTTGGGACGGTTTGTCTATTCTGTAAATATTGAAACCAAGCTCTGGCTCTGCCATCAAAACATTCAGGTGGTTGAGGATGGGTACTTGGATTATCATTTGAAGGATTAGAACACAGTAATTTCAGTTTACAATACTGACGATAAAGATTATAGCATAAAAGATATAAACATATTACATAAAATATATAAGAAATAAATTGGGATACAGTTATATCATAAGGTTCTAATTCTTCTATTTCTATATTACTTAAGTCTATTTGTTGTAATTCCTCAAAAGTAAAATTTGTTGATACAATAGTTTTATTATTAACAGAATGATAGGAAATAAAAGGAATATTTACATTGTCAACATAAGAAAGTGGTACATTTATATTTACAAATTTCTCATTTTCATTAAGATTAAGGAGGCTAGTAGATGGTAGATGATACATTTGTGTGTTTGTTACACTAGTTGTTACATTGCTAATATTAAAGGTTAAATATTGGTGTAATGTGGGTATAAGTTTGATTATAGGGTTTGTTCTTATTTCTACAGCTTTACAATCATTTAATTCTATATTCTTACATAATTCTAAAATACATTTGTCCTTAATCTCTATCATGTCTTTACAGTAATGATGATTATTGAATTTAATACAATTTCCATTGTAAAACGAATTTTTAAATCTAATGATTAGTTGTTCTTTAATCTTTAGAGTAATGACTTTATTATTCCTTGTAACTGGATATGACATAGCATAATAAGTTGTTTTTGGCAATGATTTCAAAGGGATTTTAATAAAATAATAAATTAATCCTGTATCTGATAGGGAACAAAATGTGGAGCTAAGTAACCAGTTTAATTCTACATTTTCTGTGATTGGTTCTCCGAACGGTATGTTTAATTGTTCTAGTTCTCTAGTCGTTAATATGCTTGGATGGGTAATTCCTAATTTACATTGTTCTAAGGAAAATTCTATATCATTTAATTGATTTTCTACTAAATCTAATACGGCTAATAAATCATGATACATTAACTTAGTAAGAGCTAAATCTGTAAAATTATTTATTTTTTCTATACTATCCTTATATTTATTTAAAACAATTATTTCTTTATTAAGTTTAGATGTTAATTCTTTATTTAATCCTAATCTAACATTTTCATTATGCTCTATGTGATACATATTTCTCTCGATTTTATTTAAAATATTATCATACTTTTCTTTGTCATCGGCGTCCATATTGCCGGTGAGCCAACTAATAGCATTGCCTAGTCCGTTAATTAAACCTCTTTTTGATCGGTTATTCCGATTTATATTTACAATATGATTAATTTTTTCTAATATCTTGTTATATTTTTGTTCAATAATATTATGCAAAGTTTTATATTCATTACTAATTGTTAATACGTCAATGCTAATCTTAAGGGTTTGAATTTCTCTTGTTAAATTTGTAAGATTCTTATAATGTAAAAATGTGTACCAATCTTCAATTATAAAAGATGGATTAATTTGTACGATGGATGCTCCTGGTCCGTCAGATAAATCTTGTATTAGCAGGGTCTGTATCTGAACCGTAAGCGCTGCGATCAGAAGATACTTGAAACAATTCGTCGTCGAACTCAAAGTCATCTTGGCTGACTCCTGTAACATTAGACGTTTCTATTTCTTTTATGACATTCTCAATATCTTCATCAGTTATTTCTGGGTTTTTTTGACTTGTACTAGGTTTATTATTATTATTATTTGATTTCTTTTTCTTAGTGACCTTTTTCGGTCGTTTGACTTGATCAGGGTGGAGTTTTTTCTTTCTACCTTTATTTCTATTTTGAAATCTTTTATCAACATACTTTCCTTTTTCGTATTTAGGATCTATTTTCTTTTTCTGTTGTCTCTTTATATACACATCTTCCGGGATTTCTATGTCTTCTCTATTTTCATTTAACTTGCCTATTTTTCTCTCTTTATTTTGTTCTATACCTTTCTTAGTTATTTCGAAAAGCTGCTTCATTTTCCGATGGTACTCATGAACAAGATATTCTTTTATTTCCGGGGATTCATTATAAGTTTCATTAGTGATACCGAAAGTTATTTCGTTAGGGGTCATTTTAAGATCTTGATTAAGGGAATTATTATATGCTGTCGTTGCTTGCTCTAACTTATCTTCCTCTTTATCATCTTTGTTTTCTATGTTTATAAGTCTTAAAATTTCTAATAACGAAGAGCTTGCTCGATTAAGCAATCCAAGAGAGTTAGGGTGATTGGGGGTAGTATAATGTAATTCAATATTTGAGTAGTTTAGAAAATCTTTAAACAAGTTATTGTCGAATTCTCTTCCGTTGTCACATGATATTTTTTGGGGTTTTGGAAAATATGCTAAATATTTTTTCAATACTTTCATGCTTTCTATGGCATTATAACTCGTTGCGTAATAAGAAAATATTCTTTTGGAAAAAGTATCTACTATTAAATAAATGTAATAATTACTCATGTGTAAGGTATCAATCATTAAATCTGTAAAGGGTTTCTCAGGTGTGGGAGTAATTTTAAATTTTTGTTTTATAGGTCTTCTATCGTATTTGCCTTTTCCACATGTGTCACATTTGTTTATAATTTCTGTGATATGATCTTTCATATTGGGCCAATAAAATTTGGTTTTCAAAACTAAATATGTTTCATTTATACCTCTGTGGCATGTCTTGGCGATATGATAATCAAGGATAAGTAATTTCTGGTCTTCCGTGTTCTTTACATCTGGCAATAGTTTATAATATCTTTTAATTCTATTTGTGGGAAATTTTTCTCTAATGAGTGATGCAACTTTATTAAATAATGCATTATACCAATTATTTTCACTTTCTATAGAATCTGATATGGGTGAGCAGTATATGCCGTAAGTTATATTTGGTCTTAAGATTTCTAAAAGTTTTTCTTCTATTTCAAAATCTTTTTCATGATAAGGCCAAGTAAATTCAATTGTTGTTCTTTGCTTATTATTGAATATTGTTTCGCGTTGAATTTTCGCGTGTCCCTTTTTTATTATTATTTGATTTTTCTCAACATTTACTGGTCTAGATTTATCATCAACTATTAAGATTCTGTTATCGGAGGATTCTGTGGAGTGCTGCGTTGCTAAAGAAGATATATCATCTTGAATTATTTCTTGGTGTTCACCATTATTATTTTCTTCTATGTTTTCATCATTATTAATTCCTTCTAAGTTTTCATTGTTAGCTTCTTCTTGGGTTTCTTCTATTCCCATTTCTTGTAATAAATCTACGATTTCTTGTGAATAGTTATTAGGAGAATTTTCTGTATGAAAAATATCAAATTCTGGTTCTTTTAATTTCCTTTCTTCAATAGGGTAACGGGATAAATGATCGGCGACTTTATTAGCCTTTCCTTCAATGTATTTTATGTCATATTCGAAATCTTCTAACAATAATTTCCATCTAATTAATCTGGCGTTCTGTGTTTTACACGTTCTTAAATATTCTAAAGGTTTGTGATCTGAATATATGAAAAATTTTCTACCGTATAAGTAGGGTCGAAAATGATTGCAAGCCCAAATAATGGCTAAACATTCCTTTTCCGTTGTTGAGTAATTTTGTTCTGCTTTATTAAGTGTTCTGGATGCAAAACATACAGGGAGTTCTTTTCCATCTTTCTTCTGTGCTAATACTGCACCAATGGCGAAATTACTTGCGTCAGTTGTTAAGAAAAAGTCCTGATTGAAATCTGGAATTTGCAAAATGGGGCTACTACATACAAGTTGTTTCAATTTCTCAAAAGCGTTTTCATATAACTCTGGTTTGATTTCTTTTTGATCTTTTCGAAGACATCTCGTTAATGGGGAAGCTATCTTTGCGTAATTTGGTATCATTTTCCTATAGAAACCAGTTAATCCTAAAAAGCTTTTAATTTCTTTTTCATTTTTAGGGAGTTTAAAATCTTTTACTGCTTTTATCTTTTCTGGATTAGGTTCTATGCCGCGTTCGCTGATAATATGTCCGAGGAATAACAATTCTTTCTTGCAAAATTCTGTCTTATCGAGCTGAATCTTTAAGTTATGTTTTTCTAACTTTTTAAGAGTTTCTTCTAAATGTTTCCAATGATCTTTGTAATTTTCAGAAAAAATTATAATATCGTCCATATAGACTAAAACGTTAATAGAATCTGAAAAAATGATATTCATGGCTCTTTGAAACGTTGCTGGGGCATTACTGAGTCCAAATGGCATGCGAAGGAATTCAAAGTGGCCTTGATCTGTAGAAAATGCTGTTTTTGGGATAGAACTTTCTTCGACTTTTATTTGATGGAAGCCTGAGCAAAGGTCCATTGCTGTAAATATCGTCGCTTTTCCTAATTTGCCTAAAAGGTCTTCAATATTAGGAATGGGGAATTTATCCGGGGTTGTTTCTCGATTTAATTTCCTGTAATCAATCACCATTCGTATTTTTCTTTTTCCTGATGCGTCTGGCTTTTTCGGGACAATCCAAACGGGAGAATTGTAAGGGGAATTGCTGGGTCTTATTATTTTGGATTCTAACATCTTTTTAATTTCTTCCTTAATATTTTCTTTGAATTGGTGGGGATATCTGTAATTTTTCGAATATATCGGGTCTTCGGTTTTTGTTTTAATCTTATGCTCCAATAAATCAGTGGCTGAAAGGGGATCATTTTCAGTCTTAAATACTGATGGATATTTCGATAATAATTTAATTAAATTTGATTTTTCTTGAGGAGGTATATGGTCGGTTCTGATTAGTTGGGGGATTTGTTTTATTATTTCATGGTTTCCTTTTTTATTAGAATCTGTTAATTCTACTTCTTCTTTTTGCAAATAGTATAAAGGTAAATATATGGTTTCGTTAACTTTACTGTCGATTATTATATTTTGATCATAGATGCCAGGTTTAATTTTAATCTTATCATCTTCATAGTCAATAAAATATAGATTTTTATTTTGTTCTACTTTTATCTGATTTTCGCCTTCTTTCAAAACTAATTTTAAAACTTCGTCTTCCATAATAAAATCAAACTCTGTATAGCGAGTTTTTATTTTGTTGGTTTCGAAATCGATATTAAATTTCATTTCCCTCATTGTCTCATTTCCTAGTAGTATTTCGTAATTGGGACTGAAATTAAATAGATAAAATTTTATTTTTTCGGGGTTTTTAAGAAAATTATTTCTGCAATAAACTGAAATAGATTCCGTGCCAAGTTCTTCTCCGGTTGCTGTTTTTATTGTAAAATTTTCTTTTTCTCTTTCAACATCTGGTGGTACAATGTCTGGTCTTATATAATTCTTCCAAGATCCGGTATCAATAAGCCATTTACGATTCGCGTGGTCTTTAACATAAGGCAGTTGGCTTTTATTCTCTTCTTTTATGTGTTTTGATTGTCTGGCGGGCCTTTCTCTAAAAAAGAATTATTTGGATCTAATTTTTCTAATTTCTCTCTTAATTCTCTGATTTCTTGGTCTTTCGGGTCTTCTTGCTGAATTTGGAAATTAGGCTGTTTCGGTTTATTCCCGAATGCGCTAACTGTTCTCATGGATACAGTTGGATTTTCATCTTTCTTATTATTATTATAATTTTGATTCCGGTATCGACCTGAACCGTTGAAATACCTTTGTTGTTCTTGACGGGCCATTGTTGGTAATAATTATTATTATTATTATTCTGCCGGTAGTCTTGTGGAGGTTCTTGTTGTCGATATTGATGCTCTTGTCTTTGATTATGTGGGTTATACGGGTTATTGGGATTTTGCCAATTATTAAATCGTTTGTGATGTTTTTTATCGAACTTTTTCTTATGGTCGAAGCCTCTTTTGTAATCATGTTCTCCGGGTCTTCTCATATTTCCCGAATTTATGAGGTCATCGAAGAGTAGATGGTTCTCATTCTGAATTAAATTTCTCAAATCATCTAATGTTCTTAACTTTTCTGCTTTAGTCATAAGATATGTTCTTATGTGAAGGGGCATGTTAGTGTAAAAAAAATAAAGAATACTTTTCTCTAATGCGCTAATAATTGTTTCTCTATTTGGTGTGTTTTCTATCCGATGTTTAGAAATTATTAAAGTGCGGATCTTATCAATTCTTTGAAGGAAATCAAGAGGGTGTTCCTTATGATGTATTTTGTTATTAAATAATTCATGCGATAATTGTTCAATTGAGCGGCTGTCTCTGAAGGTTCTTTCGAGATAATTTAGTAATTCTTCAACACGACTAAATTCGCACGTTGTATTTATATAATCAGCTTCATCCGTAAGTTTTGCTAAAAGTTTACTTAATAATCTTTGTTCGTTTAGTTCCTTAAACGAGTTGTCCGGTTTACACACGATTTGGTAAACTTGTCTACAAACTGTCACGAATTTTAACAGATTGTGTGGATTTCCATTAAAATTAGGGATATGATCGTAGTCTGCCGATTTAATTTGAAAGCTTGCCATATTTGTAGTTAATCTTAAATTATTTACTCGCAGGATTAAAGAATTTAAATAATCATCAGACATAAAATTACAATAGTAAAGGAAATTAACTTACAAAAATTGAGTACGCTGTCAAAATAATCTTCGACGGGGTGTGAAGATCTGTCCTTGAGCTGGATACCTGACGACAGTGAAGTCCGGCCAAGGTTGAGTGCAGATAAGAGACTTTGCCTGCGTTGCGAGATGCTCGGGGTGAGTGAACTCGTCCAGAATCTGAAGATCTCGAAGTTGGTAGTCCTCGGTAGGTAAGCCAAAATCTTGAGTCTTCACAGGTGAGGAATCCTAGGCGGTAGTCCTAATTCTGGATTTGCGGAAAAAGTTCGGATCTGCGGAAACTCGGTTCTTAAAACTGCGATAAAAATATGCAGTCCCTGTTTGGGCGCCAATTTTGGTGTTCGTACTCGTTATTGTAAAAAAAAATATTTTATTTATTCAAAAGTTACAAAATATCGATAATAACACTTTAAAAGACAATAATGACAATCTTGATAATAACAATATGGCTATACTAGATCTGACATAGATTACGTACCGTAATTACTGCGAGGACTTGAAGAGAGTGAGTGTGTCTTCCCTGGGAGAAGGGACAGGGTATTATAGGTTAATAGGACTGCTGAATAAGATTCAAGGAATATGGTGTGATCTGCAGGTGCACTATGGCCTCATGGTGGCGTGACTTAGTAAGGAAAACTATTGCGATCGTGAAAATTTTCGAATTAAACTTTTCGATAAAAGTACACGTTTTTGACTGACCAGAACAGCCACTTTATACCATGCATTTTGCACGTTTTTACGATTTCCTCTAAAACAACTCTAAAGATTATAATTAAACTTGCTATATTGATGTGAACTTTAATGTACTTTAATATCATGCAGGTTTCATTCTGATTGAAATAGTCTTACAGGGTTTTAATGCCGATATTTTAAATTTTCTTCCTCTAAAGTGCCTTTAAGTTCGTAGATTCTATAAAAATAACCATATCACCTTTGTAGAATTGATAAAAAACAGGTAAATATAAAAGTTTGACGAATTTGTTGACCAACTAAAGGATCAAAGATCAAAACTTTTTATCAATTATAATTTATATTACTTTGTTCACTCGTTTCTTTTGTTTCTTGTCGTTCTGATTAACATTTCCTCCCATTCCCATTCCATATTGGGTTGTCCCTACACCTTTATCATTGTATACTTCCCTATTTTTATTTGTTTATTTTTTTTTTCAATAATGAACCTTTGTAAAAAAAAAAAAAAAAAAAAAAAAAAAAAAAAAAAAAAAAAAAAAAAAAAAAAAAAAAAAAAAAAAAAAAAAAAAAAAATTACCCCTGCTCAAAATTTGAGGGTTAACGTTTCAAAATGCATGGAATTCGAATGACGAATAAATAAAAAAATCCGTTTGTCCGCCGTCCGCGGCATATCTCCGAAACTACTGGACCATTTTTTTTTAAATTCGCCACAAAAATACTTGTCCATTCAACGATCATCCTAACATCTTGACGTTGATATAAGTTGGTTAATTTTAAAATGGGGACCGATTAAAAGGATTTTATTCAATAACTCAGTTATTTTTGAAGAAAGAAAAAAAATGTATTAGTGTTTTTTAACCAACAATACGCGTTTGTTTATTTTTTTAACGTCACTTTATGCTACTATGGCTAATCTGACGATGCTACAGTAGGAGTCCTAAATTTTGCCTATCCAGGTTTAATTAGGATAGGGATCTTTAACGAGTATCTGACATCGCACAGGCTCGGGACCACCTTTTAACGTCCCCTCCGAAGGACGGCATAACTACGGATTTTTTACTCCCAAACACCAACAATACACGAATAATTATATTTAAAAAATAATTGATAATTTTCACATAAATACGGTCATAACTCAGTTATTTTTTACGATAGAGAAAAGTATGTATAGAGTTTTAGAATCAGTAAAGCGGGATAAAAAAAAAAAAAAAGAAAAGAAAAATGAAGAAAATTGTAATCTCGCTTATATATACGCTTGTAGCTACGTTTATTTTCGAAGATGGAAAAAAAATTCATTTAACGAAAAAACCGCGAATAATTATATAAAAGAGAAAAAAAGAAAAGAAAAAAAAATTGAAATCTCGCTTATAAATATTATTGTTTTTTAATAATTATTGATGATTACTGATGATAATTATGATAAATATTACTGATGATAATTTTAATAATTACTTTAACTAATGATTTATGTTATACACTCGATAACGACAAACTAAACTTTGCCATTCACAAGTAGATAGGAAATCAGGATTCCAGGAGTGCTATTCTCAAAAAAAAAAAAAAAAAAAAAAAAAATTGGACCAAATGAAAAAAGAGTCATTGAATTTGGTGTACAACTAGCTTAGATATTGAGTTTTGAAATCAGTGGTAGTGTCATGATATAATGGTTTTAATTAGTACTTTTCATATTACTTAATTGCCTATCAACAGCCTTATAAACAGTTTTACCCCAATATTGTTATTTAGAAATAATAAACCATTGTTTAATAATTTGCAGCGTTTTTTAATATTTGCTTCAATTTTAATTTATTCGGTTTTCCTTGTCATAAAATATTGTATTAAGTATTCGCAATATTCTTTAATATTCATTTGTTTAATGTTTACTTTTATACCATTGTTACCGCCATTTTGAGTGCAATATTTCCCTACCCTGGGCGCCATTATTGCTTCATTGTTCTGAGGCTCTCCTTCAAACGGTGCGTACTCATATCTGATTTTATATCTCTCTATATTTTATATTATCTTCTATTATCTTTTGTTCCTTTTTTTTTTATTTTTTTATTTATATATCTGGTGTCATTACCTACATTTCACTTTGTTTTTATTATCTGTATATTTCTTTTCTTATCTCTTTATTTTGTATTCTACATCTGGTTTATATCTTTTATTTTTTATAGCCCTAAACGTCGGGACCAGTTCATTAAGTTTTTTATATCTTAATTATTTATTCTTTTGACTGCACCCTGAACTAACTTCTATCATAAAACTATTTTTAATTTTATTTTTGTTTTGTTTTTATAATAAGAACAGTAATATAGACGTATAATATACCATTGGAAAGAGAAAAAATATCATCTCATTTACAAAGTTGTAAAAGGAAATACAAGTATAACGTTACGAGTAGGGAATAAACTTATTACAGATTAACAATTTATTATTATTATTATATTATTAAATATAAATCATATGTTTTCAACGAAAATGAATACACGTTTTATTAAAATCAACTAAAAATATTTTTTGTAATTAAAGTATATTTAATGTTTTTTTAATTTATTTTAACCATTCGAGGTAAGTGAAAGTCATGTGTTGCCCACACCAGATTTTTTAGCTTTTAGAAATAAATTCTTTCTAATAGGTAAAAAAACAAAACAATAACTATTGAACCCGTGGATCTGTGGCTACCGCGCAAGTTACCACGTCAAAGGTTTTTAAATCGAATCTCAGTCCTGAGAGGTATTTTTCAAGCATCTAATTAATCGGGATTTCACTCCTAACTAGGGATTGCAATCCGGCATCATTTTCAATCCGGCCGGATCCGGATGGCTTGTCAATATCAGGTTGATTTTCACTATTCGGTCTAAGATGATCTGTCAGTATGTTATTCGAGCATAGTTGTACTCATAATAGGAAGTTTATAAAATAAAAGTTATGTTAGGATTAGATATGGAGAAAAAAAAATTAAAGTTTAGTAGTAGTTTAAATTAAAACATTCGGCGATTGATTACTATTTGCTGAAAATAAAGACTATTTGTTTTCTACCACCCTTTTTCCATAATCAAAATTGAATTTTGATAATATATACTAAAGTTATTAGTACTTACATATTATTTGAAAAACCAACACCTACCTATAATAATCACAATTCCCATCTGAGTTAATTACGAAAGGATAATTATATAAAATAATAAAAAGTGACTTAATAAATTAATTGAGCTATCTGAGAATGTGAAGTATGGGAAGACGTGAGCAGTAACGTAGCTCGGTCTTTCAAGATTTCAATAGATTTGTAAGCAGTTTATCATATAATTCAGGACCATAACACGTGAGTGAGTCAGTACGTGAGTGAGCAATTCCTCTAAAAAAAAAGTTATATTTGTTTCAGAAGTTCCTCTACGGCCAACTTATAGGACGCTATGGCTCGCGTATATCCAAGACAATAATATCTGTTTACTTACATTTAGGTGAAGCACCGACAAAACAAAAACACATGTATTGTCTCGCGAATGGCGAACAAATGATGCTGGACTGAACTAATGACTTGATGTAATTTGGCGTATAACGTCACCACCATACATGAACACCAAATGTAACGCATTTAAAGTACTTTTTTTTATTAAACTGCACTATTTTTGGCCGGAAATTGCGATCATCGGACCCGGTTAACTTATAATGATGCCGGATCCGCCGGATTACCGGATCCGGTTTTCCGGATTGCAATCCCTACTCCTAACCTTCCTCCGGGTATGTGTAACCTGTCAGCTAACTGCTGGCTACTCACGAAAATAGGCGTCGGAAAACCCTACTAAAAATATCACCGTAAATCGCGGTGCAGAATTCTAGAAAATTATTGTACATTGATCATCCAAGGGTCTCCAAAGGACTGTCTCACTTACTTATATTAAAAAGAAAAACATTTGCGCATGTTTCACTCAACACATGTAACATTTTTCAATATATTTGATTTATATTAAGAATATTTGCTAATAGCGGTCAGATTGAAATGGTTTAGCAATTTAGAAATCTACGTTTAGTAAAAGATTTCGTGTTGTTAGAAATTTTATTGTAAATCAAAGGAGTAATTTTTATAGTATAGATTTTCAGTGATTGAAAAAACATTTTTTTTTTAAATTTCAGTGCACACACGTCACCTTCACCCTTCGACGCAAATCCCGCCCAACAGTTAAACTCAATTCCATACCGCTTCCTTTCTCAGACACAGTCCGGTATCTGGGCTTTTTACTAGACAAAAGACTAATGTGGAACCCACATACAAGACTTAAAAGAAAAGAACTCTACCGTAGATTCGACCAGTTATACAGACTATTAAACAGAAAATCTCATCTTACAGTTGACAACAAATTACTAATATACAAGACAGTACTGAAACCTATATGGACCTACGGACTTGAACTGTGGGGGACAGCTAAATACTCTTAACATCAAACGCATCCAATCCTTCCAATCCAAAGTCCTACGAACAATAGTTAATGCTCCCTATTATGTTTCCAACTGTACCCTACACCACGACCTTAATATTCCATTTATTTTAGATCTGGTACCATCCAAATTTTCTAATTTCCATCAGAACCTTCTTCATCATCCTAATCCTTTAGCTCAATCCCTCTCCAGCTCCACCCACCCCTAAAATCCTCCACGAAGATTAAAACGGCAGTGGCCCCGCGACGTTCTGTGAACATTTATACTGGAGTTCTGACACTGGTCAGATCCTCCACTCATGTACCGTATGTTAGTGGCTATTGCGCCCTAACTCAGCCTCTACCGGCTAAGACCAGATGCGGTTGAGAGAGAGGCGCTGGGATCTCTTTGATTCCGCTTTTTTCCTCCACAAGTGGAAGAAGAAGCCCAGTCTGGGGTTCCCTTAGCAGTTGTAAATATTGTATATAGTTATGTTTGTTCGTATGATTTTTATTTATTTGCCTACTTTGTAATTATCTCAATTATAGGTTGTTTTTTTTTTTATTTTATTATTTTATTTTTATTGTACATATAAATGATTTTTTTTTTCCATTTTATGTAATTTGACTTTATCGTTATTTTCTGTACATATTGTATGAATGTGGTCCTATATCTCTATTACTATTGTTCATTCTGAAACAGATTGTAATATTTCTCAATAAACTAAAAAAAAAATTCAGAATTTTTTTTTTCAACCACTTGAAGGACATATTTTCCAAACACAGCGTCGTTGAACATTAAGACGGTTTGGGGAGGATTAGAGAAAATTCTCAGCTTCATAATTATAGTTACTTTTAAGATGCTGCGATTACAAGAAAAATCAAAGAATGTTATATTATGTTATGTTAGTATATGTGTATTATTAAGTCTTATTTACGCAAGATCACGGGTAAAAACCCGCAGGTGGCCCTAGGGTTTTTTAGTGGGAGAAAAAATTCATAGTTATGCCGTCCTTCGGAGGGGACGTTAAAAGATTGTCCTGAGCCTGTGCGATGTCAGCTACTCTTTAAAGATCCCTATCGTAAATAAAACCGGATAAGCAAAATTAAGGACTCCCACTGCAGGATGGTCTGTTTAGCCACAGTAGAATTAAGTGACGTTAAATAAATAAACAAACAATGTATATTATTATGATTATGTTTATTTTCTATGAGAGCTTTCATACTCCTCGGATCTACGCGTATCTTACCACTCCTCCAAACGTGAACTCAACTGGTGAATAAACTTATAGAATTTGGGCTTGAGAAAAATGAGTTTTCACAATTTTTGGATATTTCATTAAGATCTAGAGTTATATCCCTGTCACATTTATTTGACTAAAGATATACGGACTGACAGACAAAGAAGTAAAATTGTTTTTTCATTTAAAGCATTATAAACAATTGGAAATGTTTGATTCTGAAGACCAAGATTTTATTTTATTTTTGATATCCGCATGATTCTTAGAAATGCAAGGTTGTAATATTCATGCTCAAACGTAACTGCTTTTGATTTGTCTTTAGTGCCTTGAGTGCCAAATACGGTTTGTAGAAATAAATAGATAAATCCAATAATAAATTCTCAAAACAAAACAATTTTTTAAAAATATTTTATTGATATTAACAACTGTACATACAATATGTACTACAAATAAATGGGCTAATTTACACTTATGGGCGTGATAATGTCTTGTGAATAAACTACCCAGTGGTAGCACTTCAATATAAATTTAATTAAAGTAGATCTCGAGGCCATCGTCTTTTCAATCGCCTCGGAGTGCTGTCAGGAATAGATGGGAATGATAAGTAGCGTACAAGAGGATTCGTGTGGGTTAGGAGTTTGGAATGAATAGAGGCATATCTGTTTCGGGCTAGTTCTGCGACAAATGGGATATTTAGGTCATTATGGATGATTTTATTCGTAACGAAATAAGGAGCATTTAGGATTTTGCGAAGGATTTTGGACTGTAAGGATTGAATGCTAGAGGAATTAGATGGTTTAGTAGAGCCCCAAAGCTCTATTCCGTATGTCCAGATGGGTCTGATGATGGTAACATAAATGAGCTTTTTGTAATAAATTGTAAGTTTTGAACGTTTGTCTAGTAAGAGTTGTAGTAATCGGTATCTACGGGCAGTTTTCTTGTCGTTTAAGTCGCGTATGGGGATTCCATGTAAGACGTTTGTCATGATCGGACGGTATGAGGATGGATGTTCAGGAGGCTTTTGAGGTTTTGGGATCATTTTGATTGTTGACAGTTTCCAAGATTCAGGGAAATAGGTGGTTCGGAGCGTAGCATTGAATATGTAAGTGAGGTAGAGGATTGCTTTTCGAGGTAGCTGTTTTAGGATGTAGGATGTGATGAGATCATGACCGGAACAAAAAAAAGACACAATTTTAATTTATCAATTATCAAAAATTTGCCATTGGGTCCGACTCAAAGAGCGTCTTAAAATATATTAACAGCTCAAATATTAGGCATTCGGTAGTGGCAGAAATCCATAATATACACCGTGAAATCCTGATGAAGAATAAAGAAGTGGTGTTAATATGGGTTCCCGCTCACAGTGGCATAATGGCAATGAAAAGCCGATGCCGCGACAAACTGTGCTCGTCGTTTAACATCACCTCAAGCTACGATAGTCAACAAAGTCCCTCTGCAAGACTGGGCAAGGCAGTTCAGCTCTTTACAGAAGGAAAAGTGGCGAATCGAATGGAATGCAAATTCCTCTAAATTAAATGAAATAAAAAAAAGATTGTGCCCGTTGGAAGACCTCCAACAGGAAGTCAAGGAGAGAAGAAGTGATCCTCTGCAGGCTTCGGATAGGACATAGTGAGTTCTCCGACTGTTACCTTCTGCGAGGTATAGAAGCTCCAACTTGTACCAGATGTAACACAGTTGAGGACAGTAAAACATATATTGTTAGATTGTCCAATTTTCAATAAATTAAGAATTGAACTACAAATGGAAAATACTCTAAAAGAATTATTTATTGAAAGATGATGAAAACAAAGTCAATATCCTCTTTAAGTATTTGAAAAGAATTTTATATTTTCTTTTCTTTTTTAATTTTTCTGGAAATTTTTCTTAATATTAACACTTAAATGACCACACCTTAACTTCCTTTTGTCAATCAATTACTTTATTTCATAACCGTTTTTCCCATTTTCAAGACTTATTATTTAAAAAAAACTTTTTCACATATAACCCATCACTTCACTTCATAGCTTACTATGAGTGTTCATTGGCAATATACAGTAAGCCCATGAACACCCATGAGTACGAATAGCAGTAAGCTATGGAGTGAAGTGATGGGTTATATGTGAAAAAGAGTTTTAAAAAAAATAAGTCTTGAAAATAGAGAAACAGCCTCGAAATGTTGATAGATGTGAATGGTTATGAAATGAAGTAATTGATCGAGAAAAGGAAGTTAAGGTGTGCTCATTTAAGTGTTAATAAAATAATTTTATATTATAACAGAGTATAAAATGTAAGTTTGAACGCCAATGACCAGCAAGGGTAGAGACGTCATAAATAAATAAATTTTAATTCTGTAGCAAAAAATACTTCCTGTATTTTTTGTTTACTTGAAATTATTAATAAAACTCAGCATTATGGAATCTGAAGCTAGTTATTTTCGTTTTGCGCATACATTATAATTCTAAAGTACACACAAGTGTTTTTCCGGTTACGACAACTGTGTAGCCGCTATATAAAGCTCAGTGTGAGTGTGAAACTGTGGTCAGTGTTCTACAGCTGAACTTAAGGTGAGTACTCTACCGATAAAGAAATCCATCTATGTGTGACCTGTAAACATGTTTTTAAAGATTCTATAATTATAATAATGATAATTAATTAAGGTTCCTATAGTTAGTAAAACCAAGAATTTTGCCCTATAAAAATAATATGATTCCATTAAGCAATTATTTATTAAATATAAAGATTATTTAAATTTAGAATATGTCATAGAAAAGGTGATGTGTACCGAGAAAGGCTTAAATATGGGTGACAAGATTCCGGTTTTGGGGTATGCCGATGATTTGGTACTGCTAGGTGCTGACACGGAAACCATACAACTTAATACAAGTGTGTTAATAAAAACCGGTAAACAAATAGGTCTCGAATTAAATACCGATAAGACGAAATATATGATTAGTAGCAGAAATGGTGGCGATCTTGATGATATTAATATTTCAGGGCATACTTTTGAACACGTAGAGAAATTCAAGTATTTAGGTTCAATGATAACAAGAAAAAATGAAATCCAGCAAGAAATAAAGTCCCGGTTAAAGGTGGGAAATGCGTGTTATTATTCAGTTGCTAAATTACTTAGCTCGCGCCTTCTATCTAAAAACTTAAAGATTAGAATTTATAAAACTATTATTCTTCCGACGGTTCTTTACGGGTGTGTAACGTGGCGCTTACGAACGGCTTAAGGTTTTCGAAAATAAGGTACAGCGTAAAATATTTGATCCGAAGAGAGATGAGGCCACTGGGGAGTTTAGAAGGTTGCACAACGCGGAATTGCAGAGTTTGTGCCCTGTGAATATAATTGAGCTGATAGCATCGCGGAGACTCAAATGGGCGCGTAAAGTTAATGGGCTCGGTGAGGAACGGATTCCGAGAAAGTTTGTATTCGCTGAACCGACTGGAAGGCGTTCGAAAGGTAGGCCGAAGCGTCGATGGGAGGATTGCATTAAGGCTGATCTCGGGGGCTTGGGCTTGAGCGGCGAACATTGGACGAGTCTGTGCAGGCGAAGTTTGGCGGTATCGGCATCGAACCTTCAGGTTCGGTAAGCCTATTATTATCATTATTATTATTATAAAGATTATTTAAAATATAAAATAGAGTGAAGAATTTGACCAATCATTCAATTATATGACTAATGTCTAATAGAAATCCTTTTCCAAAAGATGAAAAATATAAGATCATTTATATAAAATATAAAAACATATAATATCTATTCATATGACAGAAATGCAATTGGAAGAAGCCCTGGGATTTCCTGAAATCAACATTTTCAATAGAATTGGAGTTCCTAAGGCTAATTTTTAAAAATAATGCACAATTTCACATATTCATTTTTTAGTTCTCGATTTTTTTTTGTATTCATAGTTTTGTTTTATTGGGTTGTGTTGTTTGTGTCCGTTTTCAAGGTACAGGATTTTTATTAAAAATACGATATGAAAACAAGATAATTTTTTTCGAAGTATTAACCTTCTTTTTCTTCACATTTTTCCAATGTGACACCAATTTTTTTATCCCCGAACTGAAAAACTCGTAGCTTTGAAGTGAAACAAAATCTGAAAACGCACTTTTCACTTGATCATCATTTTAAAAAAGTTTTCCTTAGACGAAGTTGTCTTGATTCCTGAACAGGTGGTAATCTGTTGAAGAGAAGTCGGGAGAATATGGTAGTTGCGGAAGAACTTCGTAGCCCAGTTTTTCAATTTTTGCACGGTATGTTTTGAAACATGGGGTCTTGCTGCCGCTCAGTGAGATCATGAGGTACCCATGTATCGAGCTTTTTTACTTTCCCAATACACTTTAAATGTCTGGAAACGGTAGATGCACTTGCATTTAGTTGTGCTGAGAGTCCTTTAACTGTTTGGTAGGGGTTTCCTTCTACTGTATGTTTGAGGACATAGTTGTCTATTACGGACGGAGGTCTTCCTCGGGCAAGTTTTCCAAGTCGGTAACCCCAGCTGAAAACTTAGCAAACTAACGGCGAATGGTCCGTTCATTAACACTCCTTTCTCCGAATGCCTTGCAAATATTTCTAGCGGCCTCAGCTGCTGAATAGCCGAGTTTAAACTCGTACAAAATATTACACGAAAATCGCGTGTTTCCATGTTCAAATATGTTTATAATACAAAGGTAGAGGATTAGTAACTGTTTACTTTAAATATGTAAGAATTCGGAAGAAAACAACAGAGACCTGCAAATTCCTTTATGTATTTCCGAAACTATAAAAACGGACATTTCATGTGAAACAACCCAATATTAATCTTTCTATATTTAGCTAGCCGAAGTTTACTCCTAACAAATGAATCAATCTTTGATAGATATGATTAACACCTTTGACGAAATAAGGCACGTTGGTTAATTCAGTAAATTAAAAACGTTTTTCCTCTGACACTTATGTTTTTCCTTGACCAGGAGTTCCAGCAGTTCTAGGAAATATCCATGGTTAAATTTACAATGGCCAATTCTCAATTAATTCCAGTATGATTTATTCCTTCCTAGACATTTTGGATCTAGTTTTTCATTTGCTATAATTAGAGATAGGTTTATCTACTCCCAACTTTGTCCCTCTTCCCCACTTTTCCGTTAAATCCGATAGCAATTTTTTTTCTCGATTGAAGCACTCTGTCTTCTAATGTTACTACTGTGGATTATAAAGTTATATTTATAATTATTTTCTTTTTTAATTTTTCTGGAAGTTTTTCTTAATAATACACACTTAAATGAGCACACCTTAACTTCCTTTTGTTAATTATTTATTTTATTTCATGATGGTCCACATCATTTATCAAAGTTTCGGATGTTGTTTCCCCATTCTCAAGATATAATTTGCTTATCTAAAAGTTCATCTATATTTTTCTTCAAATTTGAAGAGTTGGTCATATGGTTGGTGCTAATTTCTATATTTAAATTTAGTTTCTTTTCTAATTTTTCTAGAAGTTTTTCTTAATAATACACACTTAAATGAGCACACCTTAACTTCCTTTGTTAATTATTTATTTTATTTCATGATGTCCACATCATTTATCAAGTTCGGGATTGTTTCCCCATTCTCAAGATATAATTTGCTTATCTAAAAGTTCATCTATATTTTCTTCAATTTGAAGAGTTTCATATGGTGGTGCTAATTTCTATATTTAATTTAGTTTCCTTTTCTTTTTAATTTTTCTAGAAGTTTTTCTAATTTATATACTTAAATAGCACACCTTACTTCCTTTGTTAATTATTTCATAATTGTCCACATCATTTATCACGTTTCGGTGATATTTAAAATACACACATTTAAATAGTTCTCTGAATTGAAGGCAACATTTTCGGTCTTATACTTTTTCATTATACATTACTCTATTTTTTTGCCATTATCCATAAATGCATACGGCAGACTAAATAAGCTCATAGTTCAGATATTTTGGTATCCAATAATACCCTTCATGCACTAGAAGAAAATCTTAATAGAATATTAAAAAAAAAGTATGTTTTTACATTCGCACGTAAATAATTAAAAAAAAAAAACTGATCCAGTGATACGATTCCTTCAGAACTACTCGACAAACTAGACATTGACAGTTATCAGTGACTCTGTAGTAGATTCAGCGTTTTCTAAATATTCGTAAAACTTTATTAATATAATAAAATTCATACACTGAAATTTTCGAAAAAATAATTTTTAAATGGTAAAGATGCGAAAGTACACACATGTCCTTGAAAGCCTTTTCGTTACTGCCACTGCAAAAGTCGTTTCAATAAAGCCCTGAAATAATAGAGTAATCTGACACCAATAGTCAGACGACACACGCAACACCAGACTAACAAATGGCGGTCCATCACACAGCATTTAAAAAAAAAAATGTAGTTTATCTTTTTTCTCATGTAATCAATCAATGATTTTTTTTTTCTTACAGGAACACTTTTGACAACAAAATGGAGTTTAAGTACATATTATTTGCTGCTTTGTTTTTCATGCGGCGGTGGGAGTACCATTAGTTAGAAGTATTTTTATTTTACAAATCTTTTTTTATTGGTTAATAATTATTAACGCATTTTCCATACACAGTTTAAGACTTCCAAAGTAAATAAGTATTTTTTTAATTTTAAAGTGTTTAATAGAACAAAAATACAATTTAAAAGTTGTCAATTTTTTAAGTAAGAGGTCTGGAAGAATACAATCATATAAACTTAAAACAGACAATTTGTATCGTTAACACTTTTCATTTCCAGAGCGTGCAGTCTGCCGCTAATCCCCGAGCCAACGGAAAAACAAAACAGCTGTTGTCAAAACTGAGCAAACTCGGTGGCAAAGTCCTTTCTGGAGTTTTCGGTGGCTATAACAACCACGGTGGTGAAGTCGGGTTCTCCTTGGACCAAGCCATCCTCATCAAGGAATTGACCGGCAGGTCACCCGCCGTCTATGGAATCGACTGTTCTCCCGGTTGGTTGACCAGTGCTCCGAATCAAGAAGCTAACATTATCGAGTGCTTCCACCAACAGGCGATCGAATACGCCAACAAAGGAGGTATCATCACGGTGAGTCACCACCTGCCCAACCCTCAGTTTGCTGGCAACAACGCCAATGGAGAAGGTGCCTTCAAAACCGCAATCAGTAACAATGACTTCGCAGCCATTCTCCAGAACGGAACTCCTCAAAGGAACAGGTGGTTGAGCATGCTCGAAAAGATCGCTCAAGGCCTCCAAAAATACAAGGACCAAGGAGTCACCATCCTCTACCGCCCACTCCACGAGATGAACGGAGACTGGTTCTGGTGGGGCGCTCTTCAAGACGAGAGCCAGAACAGAGAGAGACAGCGTCTCTACAAGCTCCTGTGGCAGGACCTCTTCAACTTCATGAAGAACAAGGGTCTGGACAACCTTCTTTGGGTCTTCTCTCCCGATCATAGCAGATCATCCAAAACCGACTACTACCCTGGAAATAACTTCGTCGACATTGTTGGCTTGGACGGTTACACCGATGATACACAGATTAATGGCTACGATGAAATGATCCGTCTTGGCAAACCATTCGCCCTCGCCGAAGTCGGACCAAAGACCACCAACGGACAGTTCGATTACGATTCATTCGTGAAGTCAATCGTGTCCCGCTACCCGAAGACCGTCTATTTCATGCCTTGGAATGCCGAATGGAGTCCTGCTACTAACAAGAACCCATGGGGTGCTTACAACAACCCTAGTGTTATCAACTTGGGAGAACTGAGACGTTAAACTTCATTGTATCATTAAAACTTTATATCTATCCATCTAATTCATGTGAAATAAATGTCGCAAATATCCTTTACGTTGAATCTATTATTGAACCGTTTACCTTAAACTATAGACTTATTTCTTTCCCATTAGCTTTAAGACATAAGAGAAAATATTTTTAATATTTTTCATTTTACAAAGAACCTATCGTAAATGATTTGTTGTTTTGATAACGTACTAAACCCGAACAGAATCAGAAGATAATGAAGTGTTAAGCAAGATTCCCTCATAAATTCATCACCAAAAGAAATAAAAAAATCTGGTACGGTCAACACACGAGTTTCACTTACCTCCATTTTTAAAATCAATGAAAGAATTTTCAAATACACTTAGAGATAAAAAAAAATACGTGAAACTATTAAACAATTAATTAAATTGAATTTCTATAAAAACATGTGTTTTATTAAAAAATCTATTTTATTATTATTTAAAACAATCAGTTAGTTTTATCTTATTTTCATCACTCTCTATTAACTTTTAAAAGGTTTTGTATGAGATAATATTTTTTCTAAAAGATATAACTTTTCAACGGTATATCATACATGTATATTACTGTTCTTATGTTCAAAAACGAAAAAATGCACTAAAAAATATTTTTTCTGTTTTCTCCTTTAGTTGGGTATTGAATTCATTCAATTTATATATTTATCGGTTTTTCATCAGTGGTAACAAAATAATATAGTTATTTTTATAGAATCAACAAAATTAAAGGTAATTTTGAGAAAAAAAATTTAAAATATCGGTGTTAAGCCCTGTCAGACCATTTTAATCAGAATGAAACCTACATAATATGATAGCCCGTTTTATTTTACATCGATGTAGCGAGTTTAATCAAAATCGTCGGAACCATTTTTGAGAAAATCAATAAAAGGTGCAAAAGGCATGGTATAAAGTGGCTCTTCTGATAAGCTCATTTTGATCAACAAGTTTTTGTAACGTCTAGGGCGTATATTTGTCTTAAATATGAAATTTCAGTTTCATAGGACTTTTTGTTTCCGCCCGGGAGTAACCACACACACCTTTTTGCGGGACTTGGTTATATGGACTCAGGGGACCCTAAAACGTGTATTTCCGTTGAAAACTGGAATCCAAAAATTTTCACGATCGCAATACTATATAATAATATATATATATATATACTACATATAGTAAGTGAAAGTAAAAATAACCCACTTTTCTGAAAATCTTGCCTCACCTTCCTTTTAGTCCATATATTTGATCAGATCTACCCGGGGATCAAGACATAGTTCTAGTAGTACTTTAACCATTAATTCTGCGCTGCTTTAAGTAATGTCCTAGAGACGTACAGTACCCTTCTCTGGGTCGGGGCAACCCGGCTGTGTATGGCGTTCCGATTTTATATACTTCACCACTGAATAAGTTCGTCCGGGTATCAGAATTCCTCACAGGAAATAAAAAGTCCCGACTCAACAAGTTTAATATTATATTATGATTAGGATAATATTCACACATGGAAAGAGTATATCAATAAAGAATTTTACTGTTTCTGTTGACATAAAGCCTTAAAATTAATATTAAAATAATTTGAAATTTGTTTCTGTTCAAATGAGCATAGAGTTATAGTAACTTGTGCAAAGTCAGATAATTTCCAATCAGAAAATTTAATGATTTATCTATTCAAGAAAAAAAAGAGCAGTTCTTTTCTACTTTGTTTATTTTATTGATAACTAAACTTTTTTTTAAGAGGAATCAAAAGAATGGTTCTACGAACAATTCGGAACAGATGATCTCAAAGGTTACCAAGTTATTCCACCTTACTTATTACTATTAATTCAATAATATTTCTTCGTGTCCCTGTGAGGACATGAGCAGCAATGATCCAGTAGGTGTCTTGAAGTATATAACCTCGTAATTTAAATGTTGACGATATCACATATATTGAAAGTTTAAAAAAAAATGTAGTCTTTTGTATTAACAACTAGTAAGACCTACAATGGTAGTATTTTAATTTAACCATTATCTTTAATTGGTTTTCATTGACTATTCTGGAAGGAGGGAAATTTCCGTCTTCTCCTTCTGTAGATCAACTACTAAGGCCGTAAAAGGTCTTCCAGTGCAATCGCATAAAATTATTTAACTATTGTTTGCCATTTTTCAGTGGGCGGGTTGGTCGAATGTGTTAGTGCGCGTTGCGTTGTTCAGCAACCAGAGATTTGCATTAGAATAATTAAGAGTTCGCTTCTCGGTGCCAGGGGATTTTTAACTTGGTATTTAATCCTCGACCTTTACCCCCTGGCCCGAGAAACCCAGGGCTTTGCAGGCTTTGAGGGAGTATAAAAAATTAATTGATAAAATTCTGCCATATTTTGGTATTTTTTATATTGTATTTAATATATTAAGACCGAAGATTTTAGTGCAGGATAATTTTTATTTACAATTGTTTTTTGTTTCTTCTCCATTTCTATTTGCCATCTGTAAAAAAAATTGTAATCAGCGAATATGATAACTTCCGAAAGTTGGTTAAATCAAGGCATCTCTAGGCCACCGCCTGGAAAGTCTTCGAGGTGGGTTGTACGGGTTCGTGTAGGATTTAAGTGTTTGGACTGATGGGTTCATGTTGTAAGTCAGTCTGTCATGAAGTTGTTTATAATATTCTGTGGCTGTGTCTGAAACTGTATGTCCAAGTCCTAGTGAAGTAATACGTTGGTTACATAAAACGTGCAGTGCAGGATAATAAATTTCAATGCATCAATATTGTTTTATTCAATAAAAAATAATTTAAGGCTACAAAAATAATGAGGAAATGTATATTTTAATGCTTTTGAACTGAAAACTCCTGATTCTCTACCACACATTAAGGGTGTTTATTGAGTTTAATGCAATTAGAGATTCGTTCTGTTACTGGGCGTTGGCCGTTGGGCCGTGCAAGGAAGTGATTACGCCGAGGTCACCCTTGACCTTTAGATCCTCCCCCCAATTCTCAGGTACCCACTTTATAGATGCTGGGTGAGCCGAAAGAGGGTCTCTCTCGCTCGAAATAAAAAAATGAACAATTCTTTGCCGCAGTTGTGATTCCATACTGGCACCCAGAAAATGTGGTGTAGTGCTCTATCTGTTCTCGGACCGCGACAATCTAATGTTTTAGAATACTCTGATATCTTCTTCTTCTTCTGACACTGCAGACCGAAGTGGTCCTTGGCCTGCCTCAACATAGCCTGCCACAGTCCTCTATCCGCCACCATACGAAGTGGTCCTTGGCCTGCCTCAACATAGCCTGCCACAGTCCTCTATCCGCCACCATACGAAGTGGTCCTTGGCCTGCCTCAACATAGCCTGCCACAGTCCTCTATCCGCCACCATACGAAGTGGTCCTTGGCCTGCCTCAACATAGCCTGCCACAGTCCTCTATCCGCCACCATACGAAGTGGTCCTTGGCCTGCCTCAACATAGCCTGCCACAGTCCTCTATCCGCCACCATACGAAGTGGTCCTTGGCCTGCCTCAACATAGCCTGCCACAGTCCTCTATCCGCCACCATACGAAGTGGTCCTTGGCCTGCCTCAACATAGCCTGCCACAGTCCTCTATCCGCCACCATACGAAGTGGTCCTTGGCCTGCCTCAACATAGCCTGCCACAGTCCTCTATCCGCCACCATACGAAGTGGTCCTTGGCCTGCCTCAACATAGCCTGCCACAGTCCTCTATCCGCCACCATACGAAGTGGTCCTTGGCCTGCCTCAACATAGCCTGCCACAGTCCTCTATCCGCCACCATACGGATGCCCGCATATCCTCCAGGACCTTTTTTCTTGGCCTCTCCTTATTACGTGTGGCTAAGATTGTTCCATGGTAGGTCTTCTTCACCTGCCTTTCCTCACTCATCCTATTCAAATGACCATACCACCTCAACCTATTCATCCTTATGGTGTCAGATAAGAGCGGCCCATTAAATAGTTCATAAATGTTTCTATTTTTTCGCATGCGCCAACTCCCATCTCCCTCACACACGCCTCCATAGATCCTTCGCAACACCTTCCTTTCAAATCTATCAAGCCTTTCACATCAAGACTTGTTAAGAATCCATGTTTCACTACCATAGGTTACTACTGGTCTTATGAAGGTTATGTACACGTCAATCTTAGTGGTATGGGAGAGCAGATTACTCCTTACCAGGTTCTCTAGGGCAGTATACGCTCTGTTACCTGCAAGAATCCTTCTTTTCCCTTCTTCCACTTCGCTGGCTTCTAGTATCATCAAGGACCCGATGTACGGGAAGGCCGCAACTACAATAACCAATATAATATCAGAAATTGATATCATCACAAAATAATGTTGAGAACTAATTGTTCCATCATTATTCAAATACCTAACTTTGAGATTCATTCAATCCTCTGGGGTAAGATAGTAAACAGCCTTCATGAAATGTGCTTTTGTATCTTAAGGTTTGTGATAATTCGATGAAAGATACCTCTTCAGGTTCAATCAGGCTAAATATTTGTTTTTCAAATTCAATAAGCCAAAGTAAACTATCCGTTTTGTACATATTCACAACCCCTTAATTAAAATCATGCATAATGCATAAGTATACTCAAGTGCGGAAATCGAAAGAATGCGTAATAGTTGGATGAGTGCTCAATCACATACGTAATAGTAATATTAGCATGATACTCTTTGCTGAATATTAGAGGTGTGTCTTTGGAGAAAAATACTGCTGTGTTAAGGTGATTGATTTGCGATACTAAACAAATAACTTTCAATTTTACTTTCACAATTCTGTTTTACTTATATGAAATATATAGTAGGAAGTATTGCGATCGTGAAAATTTTTGAGTTCCAATTTCCCACGAAAATAGACGTTTTAGGGCTCCCTGAGTCCAAATAACCAAGTCCCGAAAAATGGTCTGTGTGTCGTGGGTCCGTGTGTCTGTGTGTGGTAAGTTTAGCACAAAAGCGAAAAGTCGTACGGAACTGAAATTTCATATTTAATACAACTATACGCTCGAGATGTTACAGCAACATTTTCATCAAAACCGACTAACTACAAGAGCCATTTTTTACCATGCATTTTGCACCTTTTTACGATTTTTTCAAAAATGGCCCTAACGATTTTTATTAAACTCAATATATCGATGTAAAATTTAATGGTCTTTAATATCATGTAGTTTTCATTCTGATTGAAATAGTATGACAGTGCCTAAATGCCGATATTTTAAATTGTCTTCCTCTAAGGTACCTTTAATTTTGTAGATTCTATAAAAATAACCATATTATCTTGTTAGCATTGATAAATAACAGCTAAATATGTAAGTTGTACTAATTTAAAAAACAACTAAAGGAGAAAACTAAAACATAATTTTTTAATACATTTTTTGTTTTTGAACATAGAAACACTAATATACATGTATGATTTACCGTTTGAAAGCTAAAGATTTTATAAAAAAATATTATCTTATACACACGATTTTAAAAGTTAATAGATAGTAATGAAAAGCCGATAAAACTAACTGATTATTTCAGATAATAATATAATAGATTTTTTAATAAAACACATGTTTTTATAGAAATTCCAATTAATTAACTCTTTAAAGGTTTCACGTATTTTTATCTCTAACTGTATTTGAAAATTCTTTTACTGATTCTAAAAATGGATGTAAGTTAAAGGCGTGTGTTGCCCGCACCAGATTTTTTTAAATATTTAAAAAAATATTTTTGGCCAATAGAGGTACCGAGAACGGTTATTAAGTAACTCAAAAAAGAAAATATTAAAAAATATATTATATTCTTAAAGAACACGGAACAAACGGTCAATTAAGTAAGACAAATAAAGAGGATTTGAGAAAGGTTGCAATTATAGAATATTCATGGGGGCTCATAGAAAATTCAAATAGTTGACATACATATTTTTTTTCTAATATTTATTTATTCGTATATATTACAATTTGTCACAATGGACAATGATAATATTGCTACAGGATTACATTCATACAATATTTACAATATAACAAAAAGGAAATCAAGGGGCGGCGTGGTCTTGTGGGTAGAGCGCTAGTCTCCGGGTCCTGGGTTCGAATCCCGGCTGTGGCGGAATATTATTTATTCTTTAATTTCAGTGGGGGCGATCCTAGGGTATGGAGGTCCTCCTGGGGCACATCCAGCCTCTATAAAGTGGGCACCCAAAAATGGGGAAAAACCTGGCGGCTGAGTGTGATCTCGGCCAAATCACCTCATTGCACGGCCTTTGGCCTAGAAACAGTACGAATCTCTACATGTACTGAATCCAAAACTCTTCATGGGTTGTAGTGGTACAGGTTTTTTTTTTTAACATAAGGGAAGTCAAATTATATAAAATGAAACTAAAATAAATAAAGGTATATAATAACAAAATTTATAGATTAAATTAATAATAGGTTGACAAATAAATAAACAAAACATAAACACACTCATACTTATGTACAATATTTACAATTCGTCGGGGAACCCCGGACGAAGTCCGCCTTTTCCACTTGTGGAAGGACAAGCAGAATCCGAAGGATCCCAGCGCCTCTCTCTCAGCCGCGTCACTCTTATTTATTCTTCTCATGACCATTCAGTACTCAATAGAATTGTAAACAAGGTTATGTTTTTTTATTTACAGACTATTATTATTATTGTGGATGTAATTAGTTGACCGTTGAGAATTACTGGAAGGAATTAGTCCGGGTGTCGGTCATTAAATGAAACAGCTAAATATTTATTTATGATAAAAAGAACGATACATCCACCTCAACTCTCCGCCGCAGCGCCAGAATACAAAATCGCAAGCAGGACATACTATCTACATCTCAACATCAGGCATTGTCATGGCAACAACCATCTCTTCTACATCTCCAGCCCTGAGGATGACCCGCAAAGGGGTCGAAACGTTGGCAAACAATAAATAGTTGAAACTATTTAGCTGTTTCATTTAATGACCGCTACTCGGACTAATTCCTTCCATTATTATTATTATTATTACTATTATTTTCTCATTTGCATATCTATGTTTATATTATATTATAGCATGGTCTAAAACCACCACAGGGATTTTGCGTATTAAACACGCCTAGAAAAATTTGTAGATTTTCAGTAGGATTAGTGCTAAAGATTTTTTTTTTAAGTCAACAATATTTTTACTTTCACATACCTATATATAGAATATATAGTAAGGGAAAGTATTGCGACCGTGAAAAATTTCGAATTCAAGTTTTTGACGAAAATATACGTTAAGGGTCCCCTGAGTCCAAATGGCAGTCTAGCAAAAAGGTCTGTGTGTAGTAAGTCCAGCGAGAAAAAACTCCTATGAAGTGAAATTTCATATTTAATACAACTTTACAGCCGAGATGTTACAGCAACATTTTCATCAAAATCAGCCAACCAGAAGAGCCACTTTATACCATGTATTTTGCACCTATTTACGATTTTCTCAAAACGGCTTTGACGATTTTGATTAAACTCGCTATATCGGTGTAAAATTGAATGGGCTTTAATATCATGTAGGTTTCATTCTGATTTAAATAGTCTGATAGGACGTAAATGCTAATATTTTAAATTGTCTTTCTCTAAAGTACCTTTAATTTTGTAGATCCTATTTATAACTATATTATCTGATTAGTATTGTTAAAAAAGGTAAATACATACGATGAACGAATTCGATACCCAACTAAAGGAGAAAACCGAAAAAAAAAATTTTTATGCAATTTTTTGTTTTTTAACATAAGAACAGTAATATACATGTATAATATACCGTTGGAATGCTAATGATTTATGAAAAAGTATTATCTTATACATACTATGGTAAAATTGATGAAAAGCCGATCAAACAAACTGACAGTCGTAGATAATAATATAATAGATTATTTAATAAAACACATGTCTCATTTAAAATACAATGTAAATAATTCTTTTACAGTTTATTTTCGTTTCTAAATTTGTTTAAAATTTCCTAAATTGATATAAATAACGGAGGTAAGTGAAAGTCGTGTGTTGCGCGCAGCGCATTTTGTATTCCATTTTATTAAACATTCATATTTAGTTTAAACTTCCTACTCTGTTCGTCAAGACCTTGAATCACGCACATTTGATAAACTTTATTAAAATAATGAATAATTCAAACACCGAATGGCATTTATTTATTTCCATTTAATAATTCGGCTGAAGCTTCCGTTCAATATCAACTTCAGTTTCATGGCAGATAATGAATACTAACAACCAGTGCGAGATTGACAGCGAAGGCAGGAATCGAATGGTTTCGATGTCATGACAGCTACACAAAGGCCTGAGCCGACATGTCCGATATGCATTATTAAGGCCTACCACGGAAACCCATTTGCAACCCGTGCTACGGCTCTATTGGCAACCACCGTCCACATTTTCCTTGCATCCTAACCTTGTTAAATACTTTGAATATATTGGCGCCTGAATGACACACTGAATGAGGCTCGGCTTCGGGAGGACCCTCCTCACTAATGGGAGCTGGATCAAACCCATAACGCGGGCGGCCAACCGTGCACCAACATCTGTCGGCTCGGCTATCAGTCATTCAGGCACACTGTTGAGAGAGTTCGGAGTCTGTTTTTTATGTTTACTTTTAGTATAAATGACCTTTTTTTAATTATTTATTTATTTGTTTGTTTGTATGATGTTTATTTATTTCCCAACTTGTATTTATGTATACTACAGGTTGTTATTTTGATTTGTTTGTTGTTTTTATTAATTGTTATTTTGTTTGTATATATTTGAATTTATTTATTTCCGATTTTATATAATTTGACTTAATCATTATTTTCTGTTGAGGATGTATAATCGACTGTAGAAACTATTATAGGTGGAATAATCAGGAGTCAGTCTTTTTTTGAAATTTTTTTAATTTTGTGAGCCATCATCAGGGCATTAGTTTATGCTTGGACATGGCTCAGTAATGCCCTGATGATGGCTCAATAGCTTGAGCCGAAACGTTGGCAAAATTAAAAAATTTCAAAACATGACTGATTCCTGATTATTCCACCTATAATAGTTTCTACAGTCGACTATACATCCTCAATATAATTCACTCTACTTGGGACCTCAACTTCATCATCGCAAACTTCGGAAACCATCACAGTTTATGCTTGGACATGACTCAGTAATGCCCTGATGATGGCTCACAAGCTTGAGCCGAAACGTTGTCAAAAAAAAAACACAAATTTCAAAAAAAGACTGATTCCTGATTATTCCACCTATAATCATTATTTTCTGTATATATTGTATGAATGTGTATCACATCACTATTACTACTGTTCATTATGAAACAAATTGTAATATTTCTCAATAAATAAATATAATTTAAAAAATAAAAAATTATTTATTGATATTTACAACTGCATTGTACAACACATCTAGGCACATAGGCTAACTGAAAATAGCTATGAAAAGAAATGTAGTGAAGCTACCTCCAGCGGCAGCACTCTAATATTATAAATGGCAAATTGAATTATCATGTATTATAATTTTATTTATAGTTTTCTAGATCAGTACGACTTGAGGAAGATTTTCTTATTCATACATATTGAAACCACCAATTTTTTTTCTATTTCAACTCATTACCAATTCCTCTCTCAGATACAGTCCGGTATCTTGGCTTACTGTTTGACAAAAGATTGACTTGGAACCCACATACAAGACTTAAAAGACAAGAACTCAACCGACGATTCGGACAGTTATACCGACTACTCAACAGAAAATCTGAACTTACAGTTGACAACAAATTATTATTCTATAAGACAATACTGAAGCCCATCTGGACCTACGGACTTGAACTGTAGGGGACAGCTAAACGTACTAACATCAAACGCATTCAATCCTTTCAATCCAAAGTCCTCCGTACAATAGTAAATGCTCCTTATTATGTCTCCAACTATACCTTGCACCACGACCTTAATGTTCTATTTATTTTAGAACTAATTCCATCCAAATTTTCCAAATTCCACCAGAACCTCATTCATCATCCTAATCCTTTAGCTCAATCCCTATCCAGCTCCACTCATCCATACAACCCACCTAGAAGGTTGAAACGGCAGTGGCCCCGCGACCTTTAGTAAATATATTGGAGTTCTAGCACTGGCTAGATTCTCCACTCAATGTGATGTATGTATGAGTGTGTGTATGTGTATATAGGCATAACTGAATTCTTGACTTTATTGTATTGATTCATTATTGTGTATATATTTTATTGTAATTTTATGCCGTGTAAATATTGTATGAATGTAGTATGTATGATATCTTTCAGCACTACTATTGATGTCCAAATTGGGACAGATTGTGATTTCACTCAATAAAAATTGTCAACAAAAAACAAAACAAAAAAAAAAAAACAAGATTATCACAACATATTTCCAATTATTCCATATCATTTTTATTATCATTGTTACACATTTTATCAAATGTATTCAACGTTTCGAGGCTTTAGCTCATGTTATATAACTTAAATGTTATATGTTTTTATATAACAGTGAGCTAATATTCAACCTTATAAGCGGATGTAGCTGTGAGCTAAAGAAAATAGTATGTACAAATAAAAAAATCTTGATAATGGAGAAAAAGCCCGGAAACTTTGACTTCGTTCGACAAATTGTGTAACAATGATAATAAAAAAGATATGGAATGAAAGATTGTGCTGGTTTTAATATGGATTTTATTTATTGGCTTAATATAAAACTTAAAAGAGGACTCAATCAATAGAGTTAATTTTTACGAAGAGAATAAAAATTTAAATTAATATCTTAAAACAATATTACAAACAATTTCAAATGATACATAATTATAAGAAAAATATTGTAAGCTGAGTATAGTACAATACAATACGTACAAGTTCAGAGCTGTTTTAAATCTGAATTGTTATATTTGCAGTAATGAAATGAAAAAACATTCATATAAAAAATAACAACATATTACTTTCACTTACCTATATATGGAATATATAGTAAGGGAAAGTATTGCGATCGTGAAAATTTTCGAATTCCAGTTTTCAACGGAAATACACGTTTTAGGGTCCCCTAAGTCCAAATGACCAAATCCAGCAAAAAGGTCTGTGTGTGGGGTAAGTCCAGCTAAACTAAAACTCCTATGAAACTGGAATTTCATATTTAAGATAACTTTACCTCCGAGATGTTATAGAAACTTGTTCGTCAAAATCAGTTAACCAGAAAAGCCACTTTATACCATGCTGCACTGTCCTCACTACATACGCCGATGACACATGTGTGTTATCTGTAAACAATGACCCAACTATTGCTTCCCAAACTCTTCAGTCTCACATTGTTTCCATTGAAGAATGGTGTCAAAAGTGGAGGATCAAAATAAATCCTACTAAATGAAATTTAAATAAAAACATGAAATTATGCTAGTTTGATTTTTATTATTTTACTGTCATTTTTACCCCTTTCCACTTTACAGCAGTGTCACCGAGTGGTGGATGTGATATCTTCCACATTGGAGCGCGGAATGTATAGCACTGGAGCCTTTCTCGACGTGGAACAGGCTTTTGACCGAGTTTGGCATCCAGGACTGCTCTATAATCTTCGTCACTTCCTCCCTCCTACCTACTTCTTATTAATCCGTTCCTACCTCACAGATAGAACCTTTAAAGTAAACCATAACCTTTCCTTCTCCTCCATATTTACTCAGAATGCAGGTGTACCCCAAGGTAGCATCTTGGGTCCAATCCTTTATACCATATATACAGCTGATATTCCTACTCATCCTTGCACTGTCCTCACTACATACGCCGATGAATGTGTGTTATTTGTATACAATGACCCAACTATTGCTTCCCAAACCCTTCAGTCTCACATTGCTTCCCTTGAAGAATGGTGTCAGAAGTGGTAGATCAATATCAATCCCACCAAATTACCTTTACCTTGTGTCGCAAACCTATTTCTGCCTGTTCCACTATATCCTTTGGCAATATTCCACTCCCCTCAGTTGAACAGATCCGATACCCTGGACTGCATGACGACAGACGACTTACTTGGAATCCTCACACTAGACTGAAACGACAAGAAACAGCTCGCAGATATCGCTTATTACAACATTTACTTGACAAACGTTCAAAACTTCCCACCTACTACAAAAAACTAATTTATATTACCATACTTAGGCCTATTTGGACATATGGAATTGAACTATGGGGATCCACCAAGCCATCAAATTCCTCTCGCATCCAATCCTTGCAATCCAAAATCCTCCGAAAGATCCTAAATGCCCCTTACTTTGTCACCAATAAAATAATCCACAAAGACCCGAATATCCCATTAGTTGCAGACTTAGCCCGAATTAGATATACTTCCTTTCACTCCAAATTACCACTCCACCCAAACCCACTTGTCCGCAATATCTCATCTCCTTCTATTTCTGATCATCCTCCGAGGCGGCTCGAGACCTTCTTGTCTGAAAAACCTTTGAAGTGCTACCAATGGGTAGATTCTTCTCACGCCTATCATCTCCATATCTCATGTGTGAACAGTCACATTTACTTGATGTATTTTTTGTGTTAATACAGTTGTAAATATCTCTATAATAAATAAATAAAAAAAAAATACCATGCATTTTGGACCTTTTTACGATTTTCTCAAAAACGGCTCTAACGATTTTGATTAAACTCTATATGTAAAATTTGATGTGCTTTAATATACAAGTTTCACTCTGATTAAATGCCGATATTTTATTAGTTTCACTCATTTTCATTTCTAACTTTTCGATTTTCAACAACGGCGGTAAGTGGAAGTCGTGTGCTGCCCGCATCGATTTTTTTTTTTTTTTTTTTTTATATGTCAAACACAACAGAGAGGGAGATAAACTTCAACCACTTCAAGTGATTTTAGTTAAATTGCGTTATTATATATTTAGAAAACTTCTGACTGAAAACTGGAATTCGAAGATTTTTCACGATCGCCATACTTTCCCTTACTGTATACTTCATACATAGGTAAGTGAAAGTAAAAAATCTATGATAAATATCTCAAAATAGTTTTAATTAAAATGTCATTATCAAAAATGAAGGTTGTAATAGGTAATATGAAAGTATATAGGTTGTACTGATTGTCAGAGTAGAAAACTAATGGAGTGGAACAAGGCTTTTAGGTAATACTAAAATGTTTAACTATCATTTAAAAAATAAATCATTACCAGTAAATTAAAAAAAAATAAAAAAAAATGGAGTGATGGTCGTGAAATCCAATATTTGACTCCAAGCACTCAAGTTGTTTTCCTCGTTCTATTTCTTGAGGTTTTTTGGTTAGCCCCATTCAAAGTTACGAGAGGGCAAACAATAAATAAATAAAATATATGCCACTTATGATTCCTGAGGTGTACATTTAATTTATAATTCAATTAAAATTTATAAATCCTAACAAATCCCCCCAAATTACCTTTACCCTTCGTCGCAAACCGATGACTTCCTGCCCCACTGTATCCTTTAAAAATACCCCACTCATACCTGTTGAACTAATCCGATACCTAGGACTCCATCTTGACAAACGTCTTACATGGAATCCTCGTACGAGACTTAAACGACAAGAAACTGCCCGTAGATACCGATTACTACAACACTTACTTGACAAACGTTCTAAACTTCCAATTTATTACAAAAAGCTCATTTATGTTACCATCATCAGACCCATCTGGACATATGGAATCGAGCTGTGGTGCTCTACAAAACCATCTAATTCCTCTCGCATTAAATCCTTACAATCAAAAATCCTAAATGCTCCTTATTTCGTTACGAATAAAATCATCCATAATGACCTAAAAATCCCACTTATCACAGAACTAGCCCGAAACAGATATTCCTCTTTTAACATTGCTACGGTCAAGACAATGACAGGTAGACCACGCCTAGAGGGGTCCGGAGACTTCTGGACCTGGACGGTCATCGAAGTACCTAGAACGGCCCACCTGCCGTGTCTAGAATCTTCGGGGTGGTACAAATACCGGTCCACTAGGCCTGGGACAGGCAGTCTTGATCTTGCTCAAGCGGATGTATCAGTGAACAGTGTCAGTGAACAATTCGTGACAGTGTAGTGAAACTGTGTGTGTCAATATTGTGATAACCGGTCGGTGGAAAATTAGAAGACTGTAGTTTATATATAATTTATAGTTGTAAGTTTTAGAAGAGGTCTAGCAGGTTGTATAAAGTTACGTAAGTAGTTTATTTGTAGGGTTAGTAATCCCTTCGTATTTGTACATTCTGTATTTAATAAAAAATTTTAATTTGTAAACTGGAGTAGTTCATTTCTCACACCCCGTAGCCCGTAACAATATTATAGATATTCCTCCCGACCCACACGAATCCATTTGTACGCAACTTATCATTCCCATCTATTCCTGACAACCCTCCAAGGCGATTGAAAAGACGAGGGCCTCGAGACCTACTTTAATTAAATTGATATTGAAGTGCTACCACTGGGTAGTTTCTTCAAAAGACAATATTACGGCCATAAATGTATGTATACGCTGGGCTATCCGTGAAAGAATAGTACTTCCAAGTGACAACTCAAAATTGAGGGTGGTTCTATTGAAATAAATCAGTGGACTGTATAGATTTAAAATATATAAAAATAATGGAAGCAAACGACGAATCACAATACATTTAATACACTGAAGTACATATAAACAAGATAAGAAACAAATTAACCTAATAAATTTATATAAGAAAAAAATTAACCTAATTATAATTAAACAGCTGTAAGAAAATGTAGGAAACAAAATAAACCTAATTAAAATATTGTTGAAAATAGAAGAAACAAACTTAACTTAATTAATGCTTAAAGATGTAAAAATCTGGTGCGGGCAACACACGACTTTCACTTACCTCGATTTTTAAAATCAATGAAAGAATTTTCAAATGCAGTTAGAGATAAAAATACGTGAAACTATTAAGGAATTAATCAAATTGAATTTATATATAAACATGTGTTTTATTAAAAAATCTATTATATTATTATCTAAAATAATCAGTTAGTTTTATCTTAATTAAAAAATTAAAGGTACTTTAGAGGAAGAAAATTTAAAATATCGGCATTTAAGCCCTGTCAGACCATTTTTATCCAAATAAAGCCTACATGATATTAAAGCCCATTTAATTTTACATCGATATAGCGAGTTTAATCAAAATCGTCGGAACCGTTTTTGAGAAAATCGAAAAAAGGTGCAAAATGCATGGTATAAAGTGCCTCTTCTGGTAAGCTCATTTTGATGAAAAAAGTTTTGTCACGTCTCGGGCGTATAGTTTTCTTAAATATGAAATTTCAGTTTCATAGGACTTACCGTTTCCGCCCGGGAGTTACCACACACACACACACACACACATACACACACACACAGGCCTTTTTGCGGGACTTGGTTATTTGGACTCAGGGGACCCTAAAACGTGTATTTCCGTTGAAAACTGGAATTCGAAAATTTTCACGATCGCAATACTTTCCTTACTATATATAGTAAGTGAAAGTAAAAAAATAGTCATAAAAATTAAACAGTTTCTTGAATAAGAATTAAGAAATTAAATGTTCCATTAATAGATAAGCTATATTCACGTGAAAAAAGTCCAGTTGCGTATTGTAGAAAATCTCCGCAGGGCGGCTTGGACGAAGTTCTCAGGTATGTTGAATGACCGCAGGGCGGCTTTTCCAAGTTCCAAGGGAAACGATGAGGAAAGAAAAATTCGTTTGCAAACGTACTAAGTATGAGAGCAGACTCGGGTCTAAGGCCCATCTACCCTTTAGACCCTAGCTTAAAACCCCCCGCCACTAGGCGGTAATAAAAACAATTGAAATACGATCGTCTTCTTTTTCTTTCTCTTCTATTCAAAACTTTTAATTATATTTAAAATAACTATTTTTTAAACAGATAAAAAAAATAAAGATTAACACAAAATGATCTATTGATAAATATCGTAAAAATTTACAGTTTTCCTTTTTTTTTTCATGAAACCTCATCAGGCCATAACATATGGCGTGAACAGTGTAAATTAGCCCATTTACTTATTTATAGTATGTATAATATGTACAGTTGTAAATATCAATTTAATTTATAATTTAAAAATTAATTTAACATTTAACAAGGAACTCTCGAAATAATTGCTGTTTGCTGCCCATCTTAGCAAGATATCCGCGTTGGATTGGACGTTGCCAAGCGATGATGACGGCAGATTCGGAAGGGCTAGATTATCGAGATATATCGATCTTTTCGATATTTAAATAACCACCCTCCTAGAGCAGTGTAGCATATGCCCTACTCACGGATTAGTATGCACCCCACCGCATCTGCTGCGAGGGACAAAGGGTCTGTGGGGGTGAAAAAATGAGCGTTTGTTTCATTGAAGGCCAACGGAAATCTGGGGAGGCATTTAAATCAGCCGTCAATGGGATGATACCATGGTGGAATGTGCTCATGCAAATGTTTTCCATGTTCATATGTTCCCACCATTCTTTCTTTAGGAATTAGTTTACCTCTTTTATTATTTAATTCTGCACCAATTAGACATTTTTTTTTTTTTACCAATCCAATAAATTGGATAGTAAAATAAATTCGTAGCGTTTTTAATATTTCAATTTAATCCTCCCTGTGATTAAATAATTATGTTCACTTGGTCAATAATGTTTTCTTATTCTAAAAAAGGTTAGTAAAGGTGCTATCAGTTTTAAACAGGATTCCTTGGTATTTTGCTTGCTCAAAATGGAAGAAAAATAAAATCATTTTCGTCATTTAATATTTTTTTGTTTCCGAAAAAGAAAATCCACTGGCGTTAACATGGCGTTTAACGAAATTTGGTGTGACTATGGCAATAATGCCTTAAGAGAAAGCACAGTACGTAAATGGACAACTCGGTTCAGAACCGGAAATTTTTACTTGGAAGACGCAAACTACTCGGGTCGTCTTCAACTGCTAATGATGACGAAATTCCAAAAAATTACCTGAAAGATGGCAGTTAGTAATAGATCAAAATGGGTTCATATTCTAATTGTTTGTACATTTACCATGTCGTCAGGATGCCTACGAATGAGATCCCGAGGAAGTTACTGGACTGTAGAATGCATCGGACCTGAGGAAGAGGCAGGCCAAGCTTGGGTAGGTGGATGCCGTCCGAACTGGGAGAGAGAGCCGCACAAAGCAAAACGGTGCAGGCTCATTGAGGAGGCCAAGGTCCAAACTGGGCTGTATAGCCACGGAGGATGATAATATTTTTAAAAAATTAATAAAAAATATCACAAGCTTAAAAAGAAATGAGCTTAAAATTATAATATCCATGGACCAGACTTATCTCTTTACTTTTTATGGAAAAAATAAACTTAAGAATCCCAGCACTTCTCTATAATTTGCATCACTAGTGTCAGTTACCAGTGATAGCTGAATGAAGGTGCTATAGCCACAAATATACACATTGAGAGGAGAATCGGACCGTTGTCAGAAATCCATTATAAACATTTACAAAAGGTCTTGCTGCTAATGTCATAATGCTTAATTAAATGGAGTTTATAGTTAATACTTAAGGCCTTAATCCTTAATCTGAAATATATACAAAGAGAAAGTATTCCTCCGATCGTATAAAACTGAAGGTCTCCCGAGTCCAAATGAACAAGTTCCGCAATAAGGTATGTGCGTGTGTTCGTGGCCAGTCTAGCTCAAAAACGCTAATATCAATAAAACTGAATTTTGGTATTTCAAGAGCATATATGCTTGAGATGTTACAATAACTTTTTCAAGCAATCGGTACGCTTGAAGAGTGACTATACATTCTGCTTAAACGATTTTAAATAAAGCCGCTATAAAATGTACAATCTCATGGGGTTTAATATTATCTAGATTTTATTCTCACTAAAATAGTTTTACTGGACTTAAATGTTAGTATTTTAAAATGTCTTCCTCTAAAGTACCATTAATTTCGTAGATTTGAAAAAAAATCGATATAATCTTATTATAATTGGTAAAAAAACGGATAATATACAAGTTGAACGAATCAGATATTCAACCTTAGGAGAAACGAGCAACATTATTTTATATATATAAATATATATATATATATATATATATATATATATATATATATATATTTTTTTTTTTTTTATACAAATTTTTTGTGCTATAGCAAACTTAGTGAGTACCCCTAATATATCATTGGAAAGCTAAAAATTTTAGAATACAATTTTCTCATACACAAAGTTGTATAAGGTAATAGAGCATGATGAAAAGCTGATAAAACTTATTGTAAGTAATTGTCGTAGATTATAATAAAAATACACTATTTTATAAAACTAAGTAAATCTTTAACCTTTTTCATCACTGGCTTTATTTAAAAGTTGTTTATGTTTTAGAATCAGTGCTCAGTATTATTAAGTTATCTTTGGACTACCTCTTTTGATTAAGGATGTGTTGGATGAACGGTTGACGCTAATTTAAAAGTATCCTCATACTGATTTACAAACTTCACCAACTCCTCTCCCCGACGCATTTCCTATTAATCTGTTCCTACCTAACTGATAGAAACCAAGTATTTTTAATGGGAATAAAAAATTCTCAGTTATGCCGTCCTTCGGAAGGGACGTTAACTGAAAGAGCGTCCGACGTCAGGTACTAGGGATAAAGTGGCTCTTCTAGTTAGATGATTTTTACGAAAAAGTTGCTGTAACATCTTTAATATGTAGTTTCAGTTTTTTAGCATCACACAGACACACAGAGCTTTTTGCGGGACTTGGTCATTTGGACTCAGGAGACCCTTAAACGTGTATTTCCGTCGAAAACTGGAAGTAGAAAATTTTCACGATCGCAATACTTTCCCTTACTATATATATTATATATAGGTAAGTGAAAGTAATAATAATAATAATAACTTTATTCTACAGTAAATATATACTTCAATATATACATATCTGGCCGAGAGACCAATAAAATAAATTTTTATTTACAAATGTTTAAAAAAAAAAAACCTATTTAAAGAGATATATACAAAATATACGGAATACACAAGCGAAAGAAATCTGCTATAAAATAATAGATCTGAACCATTTCCAAATAAATTAAGTAATCCATAACTCTAGGATTTTAATTTTTTTTAAATAAAATAATTTGTCTTACGTTGAAAGTAGGATAGTGAATTAACAATTTTACATTTAACGGCGTAATTCTTTACATTCTCGAAAAACGTAATTATAATACCCGAAACACAATAATTATTCATAAAAACTACCCCTCCCCTCTAAAAACTCAAAATCAATAACTATCTTAAAACTAAATAGACGATAATTAATTATTTAAAATATTAGCTCGTAAAAAACAGAACATGATATCAAATATCTAAAAACCAAAAAAAAATGCCAAAATTATTAAAAAAGTCATAAATTTAATTAAACTAATTATTTTTCAATAAATAAATAAATAAAACGAAATATTTAAGGCTAGAATTGAAGAAAAAGGTGACAATTGCTTTGGAAAAGGTAACATTTTAAATGTAAAAGGTGACATTTGAAATGTAAAGGGTTAAATTTGACTTGGAAAAGGTTACATTTGAAATGGAAAAAGTTACATTTGACTTGGAAATGCTATATATAGAGTGTTATTATAGAAAAACCTGAAATCCTTCATTATTTTTCGAACAAATCAATGTATTCAAAAGATTTACTTACGTTTTGAACAATGTTCAACCTTAACAACTTACGTATGTAAGCCTCTATGGGAGCGATTAGTGACGCAGACAGAACCTAGCGTATCAACGAGCCACCCTCCGCATACCCCCAGATGGTGTGACCTCGATGAATCAGAACTGGGGTCTCTTCTCTCCTCCCTGCTCTCGCCATCCTCCAACAATAAACAAAACCACATTTTTTTGTTTCATAATAAATTTGTCAGATTGGTTATCAGCATTTTCTAGAAGGATACATTTTTTTTATAATTTATTTATTTAAAGAAATTTACAACTGTTTTCATTCGATACAACAACTAATTGGGATTAATATATCGTTAAAACATATGGTAGTCCTGTGAAGAATCTATCCATTGGAAGAACTTCAATGTCTAATTTTAATGTCAGGAATAGATATGGAGGAGAGGTCACGGATAAGCGGGTTTGAGTGGGCAGAGAGTTTGGAATGAAAAGAGGTATATTATTTAAAGTAAACAGTTACTGATCCTCTACCTTTGTATTATAAACATTAGCTTCCCAATCAATTACACACTATTTAGTATATCTCCAAATATGAACATGGAAACACGCGATTTTCGAGTAATATTTTTGTACGAGTTTAAACTCGGCCATTTTGCAAGGCGTTTGGGGAAGGGAGTGTTAATGATCGTACCATTCGCCGTTGGTTTTATAAGTTTTCAGCTGGGGATACCGACTTAGAAAACTTGCCCCGAAGAAGACCTCCATCCGTATTAAAAGCTCGATACATACACTGAGCGGCAGCAAGACCCCATGTTTCAAAACATGCCGTGCAAAAATTGAAAGAACTGGGCTACGAAGTTCTTCTGCACCATATTCTCCTGAGTTGTCTCCAACAGATTACCACCTGTTCAGGAATTTTGACAACTTCGTCAAAGGAAAACTTTTTGAAAATGATGATCAAGTGAAAAGTGCGTTTTGAGATTTTGTTTCACTTCAAAGTTCAGAGTTTTTTAGTTCGGGTATAAAAATGTTGGTGTCACGTTGGGGGAAATGTGTAGAAAAAGAAGGTAAATACTTCGAATAAAATTATCTTGTTTTCATATCGTATTTTTAATAAAAATCCTTTACCTTAAAAACGGATATTTCAGGTGACACAACCCAATAGTAACAAAGTAAGGAGCATTGAGGGTTTTGGATCGCAAGGATTGGATACGAGAGGACGTTGATGGTTTAGTGGACCATAGCTCAATGCCGTAGGTCCAAATAGGCCTCATAATGGTAAAATAAATAAGTTTTTGTAGTTAATAGGAAGTTTTAAGCGTTTGTTGAGTAAGCGTTGTAATAATCGGTATATACGAGCAGTTTCGATTCTTAGGACTCCATATGAAATTACAAATGTGACTAAAAACCAAAATAGATGATATTTTTTTTACTTATAAACTGATTGCTTTGCAATGTATGCAATAAAAATCACAAAAAATCCAAACAAATTTATTCACATTCAGGTAACAAATAATAAATTAACTATATTCTTTTAATAACCACGATAAATAATAATAAATTAACTATATTCTTTTAATGACAAACTTTGAAAATAGAAGAATGTATTTCTTAAAAAGAAGTTCCAAAGTAGCTAAGCTGATAAGGTTAAGAATTGAATTCAGGAAGTAAAATGGCCGACCTACCTTTCATCTCCCGTGCCCACCTGCTCAAATCGGCGGGTAAACTATCTACCGTAGTTTTACCTGGGGTAAGCTTACCTTAGGTTAAACCGAGGCTGGTGCAACTGGCCCATAGTGAGCCTAAAACACCTTTTTTTGATGAATGGTAGAGATTTTAAACAAGTATGAATACTGATAATAATGATGATCTTTCGAAATCATTAGAGGTGATGCCAATGTCACCAGCTAATCATAACATTCGTCCTAATATTTAAAGAAGAAAAAAAAACTTGTCTTAAATCAAACTATTTTCAAATTATTCAAGAAAAGACAGAAGCTTTGCTCCTCTCTCTCTTTCCTTAGAACTGACCTCTTGTTCCAGCTAAATTCAATAGGCTCACTTCCTAGATTTCCCTTTCCTTCTCTCCGACATTACCAGTACTCCCTAAACACATCTCAACAAAGGAGAATACCCCTAGGTCATATCGCCGAGCATTGTAGGTTCCTAGATCCGTCACCTTCAGAGAGCACCGAAATTCCAATTTCTATGCCTCATAAATCCTCTGCTTGCCTAAAAAAAGATGTATTGATAAACGGGAAGAAAGGTGGAACAAATCTATCCAAGTAAGCTGAAAGCCATTGAGAAAGAGGTAAAGGCTTGGAAAACCCATAGTCGCATCAACTGCAAGAAGAGGTGTGGGCATAATCGAACGACGATTATCGGATCATTCGATTATTACAATCATTCGGATTAATCGATTATCGGATTTCGAACGACCTTTATTTTTTTTTTATATATTCTTTTTAAATCATCATCATATCCGATTAACATCATCGAAGAAGTCCCATCATCCGATTATGACGATCATTCGATTATGCCCATCCCTAACGCAAGGTTAATACATGGGCACTTAATATCAAAAGATCACTGTAGGGAAACCTTGACAATCGTTCATATTTTCATATTTATTGTCTCTTTTACATAAGACAGTTGAATCATAAGGGAATAATACACAATGTCGCGGTTGTTTTAGGAAGCGATGGAAAAAGAATTGATGAATTGGTGTGCCTTCTCTCTGAAATGGATGTTTACAAGCAGATTTGACAATTAATATTATTGTTATATTTATTTCATTTTTTTTATTAGTTTACCATTTATTGTATTATTTGCATACATTTTTTTCCCTTCATCCTTGAATATTATCTACTATTTATTTATTTCAAATTAACTTAATATATTATTCACTTTAACTTTATTTTATAATTGATTACATTAAACAATATTATTTAATTTAAATTATGTTACTAACTGAATATATGTGGTACTGATGACCGCGATGTTTTGTGCTAATAAAAGTAAAAAAACGAGCAGTTACATGTCGTTTCAATCTAGTATGAGAATTCCATTTTAGGCGTTTGTCAAGGTGGAGTCCTAAGTACCATTTCTAAGTAAGATATTGTTAAAGGCTACAGTGGGGCAGGAGGTCGTAGGTTTACGACGTTAAGTGAAGGTAATTTGATGGGATTTATTTTAATCCTCCAGTTTTAACAATATTCTTCAATGGCTGACTAATGGCTCTGTAGGATTTGGAATGCAGCAACAGGAACGTTATTCACAGATAACACACATGTGTCATCGGCGGAAGTAGTAAGGATCTTGGTTGGATGGGAATATCAGTTGTATACAACGTATAGAGGATCGGACCCAAAATACCTTGAGGTACACCGGCTGACTGGATGAATACAGATGAGTAGGTATTGAGATAATCACTTTAATTCAAAACCATGAAAGCAGTTTTTCGTTAAGTCGTAAACATGTCTAAAATCATTCTATAAAAAAGCTCCTCCGGTACGTTAATTTATAAAGATTTTATATATCTATATTTCATTACTCAAAATCAGCGTGGATGAGGAGCTTTTTTTTTAGTTGATTTTATTAATATTGATTATGAAACACTAGGTTTGTGTAACTTTTCCTTTAGATGTTATTTTTACTTACCTAAGCTGTTTTTTTTTTTCGTTCTTTTGATATAATTTCACTTTTTAAATATTTCTTGTATACCTTAGTGAATGTAAAATATTCGCTAATCCCTCTCCTTGTTACAGAGAACAAACTGACGGGGCCAAATGAAAAGGGGATGAAGCGCTTTGAAGATAATCCCAGGGCGCGGAGATGTTGAAGCTGGGAGTTTAAGCTGTCGTTTGGTTTCGAATCACGTATTGTTTGCTAAATTAAATCACTGTCGCTTCGATCCAAATGGTCTCAGGATTTCGTGACTCACATAAATATAATAACAAAACTAATAATATAATCTACCCAACTCAGAGCGTTATTTGATCAAGGGATACTTAGCGAAAGATATGAAGGAAGTATAATTTACTAGTATATCTGTATATCATATTCCCATATCATTATGAAATAATCATTGAAATTGAACGTCTTGTCATTTGTTTGTGGATTCAATCAAAATAAGCTAAATAGAAAATGATGGAATTGGTCTAATCATAAGTTTATCTTAATAAAATAGGCCAAGATCTACTTAAAACCAATAATAGAAAACATTAGCTGAAAGTAGTATAAATAAAGAAAATAAACCAATTATGAAACAAGATCATTAATGAAAGATAAAATAAAAAATCAAGTGCGGGAGTCCCACCTCAGAGACCTTGAGGTATGGTGTCAGAACTAGAGAATTAAAATCAATGCCAACAAATCCAACCAAATTACCTGTATCCTTCGTCGTAAACCTATGGCATCCTCCCCTACTGTCTCCTTCAAAAATACTCCTCTTGTCCCGGTTGAACAGATCCGATATCTAGGACTGCACCTTGACAAACGCCTTACTTGGGACCCTTACACAAGACTGAAACGACAAGAAACTGCACGACGTTTTCGACTACTTCAACACTTACAAGACAAATGTTCTAATCTTCCACTTAACTACAAAAGACTCATCTACATGACTATCATAAGACCAATCTGGACTTACGAAGTAAAGCTTTGGGGCTCTACTAAACCATCGAATTCTTCCCGTATCCAATCCCTACAATCCAAAATCCTTCGTAAAATCGTCAATACTACTTTGTCACGAATACACTAATCCATAAAGACCTTAATGTTCCGTATGTTGCTGAATTGGCCCGATCTAGATACCATTCCTTTCATGACAAACTCCATTCCCACCCTGATCCTCTTGTTTCAATACTTTCTTCCTCTTCAATTCCTGACAATCCTCCGAAGCGTCTGAAAAGAAGATGGCCTCGAGATCTTCTAGTTTAGAAAAGTTACAGGAGTGCTGCCATTGGTAGTTTCTTATTGTTTCACGCATTTACTTGTCAATTATTGTGTACCTAGTACAGTTGTAAATTTCAATAATGAGTTAAAAAAAAAAAGTGCGAACATCGGTTTTCGCTACATCGTTGTTAGAAACATTTTAGAACTATAAATAGAATTATAGTTAACATAATTAAATATTTAGCTTTTTGAAACAGGTTTAGATTAACTAAATAATTGTTATGTACAATAATACTAGTTTTGTCCTATCGTCCATTAATTTATTTTCCAAATTAGTATATGAGACACGTTTTTTCTAAAATCTAGTATAAACATACTCATGTGGAAAAAAAAATTTGCTGTTTTTTTTTTTGTTTTTCACAAATTGTCACTGTATTTACGTTCTTTATCGATGAAAAAAGATGGTATGGTTAATCTTTGGAGTTCGAAATAATTATAGGTACTTTAGAGAGAGAAAATATCAAACATCATATAAAGAACCTTGTGTAGATTTATTTAATTCAAATTAATTTATATTAAAAGCATTACATATTACATGATTAGCTGTTTAAATTCGTACGAAAGTTACCAAATCCTAAGTATAAAGTTTTTTTTAATAAAAAGTTGCTTGTAACATTCTCATGTTCAAAAAGGCAGATTCTGGGCCTGTCTTTTTTTATTATTATGATATCCACACCATTCCTAATTCCTTTATATTATGCTTAGATGAATTGTGTGTTATCGGTCGTAGATAATGATCTTTATGCCTCAAATCTTTAATCATTTAATCCAGAATTAAATATGTGTTAAAGCATGTACTTTATTATATTTTAATTCAAAATCGAAAATCCAACCAAATAAACTTTTCATTTCTGTAAACAATTGACATTCTGCCCCACAGTATCCTGTCCTTTATACAGTCTATACAGCTGATATCCCAACCCATCCTAACACATTCCTTTATACCTATGCTGAAGACACGTGTGTGCTATCGGTAGATAATGATCCATTTACTGCCTCACACACTCTTTAATCCCACATCCGAGACCTTGAAGTATGGTGTCAGAAATGGAGGATTATAATTAATTCTAACAAATCCCACCAAATAACCTTTACCCTTCGTCGTAAACCAATGACTTCCTGCCCCACAGTATCCTTTATGACACTTCACTAGTCCCTGTTTAACAGATCCTATACCTAGGACTCCAATTTGACAAACGTCTGACTTGGAATCCCCATACAAGACTGAAAAGACACGTAACTGCCCGACGTTTTCGGCACAGCAGACTCGAACTCGTAATTATTTGATCTCATGTTTTGGCCATCTGCGGTTGCTAGGCACCGCGCGCTAACCCACTCAGCCACCTCACCCCCCACTCTTTTTCCTGGACTTGGTCATTTCGATGAGTTACTAAACGTGTAATTCCAATGAAAACTAGAATTGAAAATTTTTCACGATAGCAATACTTTCCCTTACTTTATATTTCATATATGGGTATAAAAAAAAATACAATATAAAAATAAAAAGTCCTTTATTTTCTGATCCTCCTATGTTGATATTTTTACACATTTTTTGTATCCATTTTTCGAAGAAGTTAGTCGAAAAGCGGTCATTTGAGAGATTACACTTAAATGAGGAAAGAGTACTTTATTTAAAAACAGTGCTGTCCAAATATATCCAACAAATAGCAATCCGAAAGTGTTGCTCCGCTAACATAAGCAGTTAAAATGGCTGCACAGTTATAAGTGTGTTAGAAAGAACAATGTTTTATCGACCAACAGTGTAAAATATGACGAAATTCTGAAACTTGTTGAAATAATTAATTTTTTGACACGATTGGCGAGCGCACGGTGGTCAAAAATCAAATTTATTTGCTAAAATCTAAAACTTCCTTACATTTGACGTCCCAGAATATGGGAATTTTTTTTTTTTTTTGTTTATTCGTATTTATTACAATTTGTCATAATAGACAATAATAACAGTGCTACAGGATCTCATTCATACAATATTTACACTACAAACAAAAAGGAAAAACAAATTACTTAAAATGAAACTAAACTAAATAAACGTATTTTTTTACTTTACTTTTTTTTTTTTTTTTACGTATTTAAATCATTTAGGAAACTCTTCGAATTATAGATTATAAAAAATTTGATTCGGAATGTTGTGTCTTAAAAAAAATTATATATAACCCAAAACCCAAAAATTCTTTCTAAGATTTAAAGACTAGGATTGATGAAACAATTCTTGGGGTAACTTGGGGGTCAGATAGTTTTTCTTTATTGAATATGGGCATACATTTACAAATTGCTAAATTAACTCTACAGGTAGATTGAAATGTATATTCAGTAACGAGTATGGAAATATAATGTCTTACCTGTCTCAGCAATGTCCATTGCTAAATAAAAGCAAAAAGACTTGGTGCTTCTCACACCTTGAACAAAATAAATGACCATCGAATAAAGATAATCCCACTGCCTGGTTATTGTGAACAGGAATGATCCACTCATTTAGTATTTATTTGTAAACACGGTATGACGGGAAATGTTAGTATTAGGCGTCTTACCAACTAGGAGGAGGAGGAAATTCCAATTTGGATGTGCTGCTCAACTTCGCTGAGTTGCTACAGTACACAGCATACCGCATCAATCCCGAAGACAATCTTAAAGAAGAAAAAAAATAGAGAGAAATCCCGCCAAATAGGAAATACATATATTTTACTAATTTTGAAAATGATCATGGACATCCGAAAATCCAGACCAGCCTCAATATATATGGTGATGCAGGATTCCCAGTGAGTCCAAGATTATGGTCTCCGCCATGTTTTGCATCTTGTATAAAAACTTCAAACACTCAGAAATTCCAAACTTTTGACTTGCCTGTTGTCCACCGTAATTGGTGACTTTGCCCTGTGTGCGACGTTTTCAATTAAGAAAAGAATAGAGATCAGCTGTAATAAAAAGCAAACACGAAAATCAAAATTGGATTGTATCATATTTATTAAAGCTTTAAAATATTTTTGATGACATAAAGTTTATAATCAATGTTGAACCATAATGACCAAATGATAAATATTGAGATTGATGCTGCAAAACTTTGTCGAAACTTGAATTGGAAGGGGCTGCTTATTTTACGAGGAGCTCCCTTAATCTCGCTGGATTTGGACTAGGTCTTCGGCGCTTCCTTCCTCGAGCAAAAGTTGAGGAACTTTTACCATTAAATTCTGCTGATCTCCCCTTCGGAAGAAGTTGCCTCGAAGTTACTTACTTCAATTCATTTTCACGTCCTGAACTTATAGCAATCCATTTCGTAATATATTACACATGGGAGAGATCATCGGAGTCAGTTATTGCCTGTAAAGAAGTATATTTCAATTGTTAGTTTGTATTGGGTTGTTTCACATGAAATGTCCGTTTTTATAGTTTCTGAAATTTATAAAGGATTTTGCAGGTCTCTGTTGTTTTCTTCCGAATGTTTACATATTTAAAGTAAACTGTTACTAATCCTCTACCTTTGTATTATAAACATTAGCTTCCCAATCAATTACCCACTTTTTAGTATACCTCCAAATATGCACATGGAAACACGCGATTTTCGAGTAACATATTTGTAGGATGTCCTCAAACATACAGTAGAAGGAAACCCCTACCAAACAGTTAAAGGACTCTCAGCACAACTAAATGCAAGTGCAGCTACCGTTTCCAGACATTTAAAGTGTATTGGGAAAGTAAAAAGGCTCGATACGTTGGTACCTCATGATTTCACACTAGACCCTATGTTTCAAAACATACCGTGCAAAAATTGAAAGAACTGGGCTACGAAGTTCTTCCGCACCCACCATATTCTCTAGACTTGTCTCCAACAAATTACCACCTGTTCAGGAATTTATACAACTTCGTCAAATGAAAACTTTTTGAAAATGATGATCAAGTGAAAAGTGCGTTTTCAGATTTTGTTTCACTTCAAAGCTCAGAGTTTTTCAGTTCGGGGTATATCACCACTGCTAATTTCGGAATGCTACATCTCTGCTAGTTCTTAACCAATTTTAACGATTCTTTTTTCATTTTTAAGATATTTTCGGTATTTATCTATTTATCAGGAAAAAAACGGATCTATTATTTCCATTCAAATAAAATTTCCTGATTCCAGAACACCTTACATTTTTTCTTTATCATCCTTTTTTTCTTTTTATTTATAATAACCGAGTTATTAGGGAATCATTTCTCTTAAAGGTTTTGGCTTGACCATATAATTTTTTTTTCTTTGTTCGTCGAAGTGTCTTGATTTCGAAAATCATTTAGGGTTTTATCTATTTGCAATAACTGAGATTTAGTGTTATTATTATTCGCCTTTTCTGTTTGAATAACTCAAATAACGTTTTCATGTTAATGAGTTATTGAATTAAATATATTTTAATCGGCCGTCATTTTAAAAATAACCAGCTAATATCAACGTCTAGGTGTTAGGATCATGCTCTGGCATTGTTGTAGCGAATTTCAAAAAAAATTGCTCAAGTCTTTTCAGATATGACTTGAACCATGGGTCTTGAAACGTAACCCTCAAATTATGAGTGGTGGCGGAGTTTTTTTTTTATTTTTTCGATATCAAAGGATCTGTAATTATTAAAAATAATAAACCAAAATTACTTGAAAGGATATAACTTGTAGATGGGCGGTTAGCATAACAGTCTCCTATGCCTAGGTCACGGGTTCAAACCACCGTCGGTCCTAGGTTTTTTTTTAATGGGGGGTGAAAAATCCTTAGTTATGCAGTCCTTCGGAGGGGACGTTAAAAGGTGGTCCCGAGCCTGCGCGATGTCAGGTACTCGTTAAAGATCCCTATCCTAATAAAATCTGGATAGATAAAATTTAGGACTCCCACTGTAGCATCGTCCGATTAGCCATATTAGCATAAAGTGACGTTAAATAAATAAACAAACAAACATGAAAGGGTCATACACAATTTATTATCGGAATCTCAAGAATGAACACGATGAAGAAATCAAGGCTGTTTCAAACAGGTGCTATTACCTTCTTCCAAAACCCTTAAAATTCAAAGGCCTGACCAAGAAGCTATGGTTATTTTATTTTATTTTGTATCATATGACTGTGAGACTTGGGTACTTTCCAAAGAAAGTGTAATAATATTTAAAGTTGGGGAACGGAATTTACTCAGAAGAATATATGGACCTGTCTACGAAAACTGCAGCTAGAGAATAAGAAAGAATGTGGAGCCGAATGATATGTTTCAAGAACCAGATCTGGCTTCCTTTGTCAGAATAGAATAGAATAGAAAATAATGTTATTCTGGGACTAGGTCTCCTAAGAATAACAGTTATGTACAATTTGAATATATAATATGTCTGGCCAACAGACAATAAAAACATGATTAATTATTATTTACAATGATTATTTAAAACTACAATTATTTACAATGAGGAGTTATAAAAAAAACAAAGAAATTAATAAAAATATATATTTTCTAAATTTTATCTTATGAGAAAATAAAAATTTTATTTAAACAAAATCAAACTAAAATTTGGACGGTAGACAGTAATCTTCATTCATTCAATGTACATTTCTATTTAGAATTGAAATATCACATTTGCTGATCGTCTATTTGAGATGACAGAAGGTACAGGAAAAGTTGGGATTTGAATGAGGATAAAGAGGCAGCATGGCGAATATGGATTGGTAGAGAATTCTAGAGTGTGGTAGAGCGAACAATAAAGGAACGATCAAAAGTTTTGGTTCTGTGGGTAGGAAGGTAAAGGTCAGAATGGCGCGATCGAGTTTCAAGTGAGTGGATTGAGGATTTAAATTGAAGGAGACTGTAGATGTAGGAAGGATGCTGGGAGTTAATGGTTTAGTAGAAAGGATCAGTTAAAGTGTTAGCGGCACATATAGAGCGGATACCGGTGAATATGATACCCAAACAGTTGTTCGAGATCGCCATGGTGACCGTGTAGTTATAGGCATGTGCTCTCATTGTCTCTAGTGGAAATGTGATTTATTCATTTTTATAAACTGTTTTTAAGAGTGATTATTAGCTCAAAAAGACAAGATATTAGTCTAGTTTAGAAGGTATAGTAAGTTAAAGGATTTATATTTAAGTGACAACTAACAAAGTGAAAAAACATGTGAAGTGTGTAAGGTTAGTTTTTTTTTAACCATTAGTTTATTTAATTTAATAAGTTTAAAACTATTAAAAGCATTGTGTGTATGTGTAAATATTGCTCAAAACATTGTGTTTCGTGCGATTCGGTAACTAAATAGACGCAAAGGGAGCAATGGCGTCTGAAAATGTAACAAATATGGACCTACAAGAGGCAGGCTCTTCAACTATGTCAGAAGAAAATAACGAATGGGAGGTGATTACAGGACGAAAAAGACCATCATCGTCAGCGGATCCCAGGCTATACATAAAAAAATCAAATAACATAGAAACCAGGAATAGATTTGACCCTCTTTTAAATATGACTGCAGGAGAATCCGAGAAACAATCAAACCCAATAGAAAAGCCACCACCCATATTCTTAAAAGGAATACAGAATATCGAGGCATTGATTGCGTTTTTGAAAAAAGAAATAGGTTCTAGTTACTTTAGTATCAAATCAACAGCCAGAAATTTAATAGTATAACCAGCCACCCCAGACTCCTACAGAACAGCTGTTCGCTGCTTAAAAAAAGTAAACGCCGACTATCACACGTATCAACTGTCGGAAGATAAAAACCCAAGAGTAGTTATTAAAGGACTTCACCCTTCCACACCAACATCAATAATAAGTGAAGAACTGAAAGCCAAGGGCTATGAAGCTGTGAACGTTACGAATGCTATCTCAGCCAGAACCAAACAACCACTCCAAATGTTCTTTGTCGACATTTCCCAAAATACATTCAATGAGAAAATATTTGAATTGAACTACGTTTATTATACGAGGATAAAAGTAGAAGAAATTCGAAAAAAGAGAGAAATACCTCAGTGCTTCAGATGCAATGATTTGCCCACACAAAATCGTACTGTAATCACCAACCACGCTGCGTCCGATGCGGAGAGGCCCATGAAAGCGCTGCATGCGTCAAAACTAGGGAGTCGCCGGCCAAATGCGCTAACTGCGGAGGGGCACACCCCGCCAATTACAGAGGATGCCAGACCCTCAAGAACCTGCGAACTCAGAGGACCCAGAGTTACCGCCCTACACCGGTGGCTGTCCAACCTCCTCCGGATCTAGAACATTTTCCAGCCCTGCCGAACGGCCTTCAACAACATCAGCCCCTGGAACCTGTCGGTGTTAATCCCAGAATGGAGCGCCCAAACTGCCCTCTGCCCAACGTGGAAGCTCAGCCTCAGCCGCATCTAAGACCAGGTATGAGGGAAGACAGTAGTCAGTTGGTACCACCAGCTGGACCTGAACCTTATTTACAATCCAACATACTAAATAATTTAAATGCCCTCATTCAGCCCCTTTACAGCCTAATTAGCCAATTATCGCACTTAACACAAGCATTAGCAGTAAATTATGGACATTAGTACTCTAACTGTTGGCTCCCTGTCAATCCTCCTTTGGAATACTAACGGACTACTTCGACATAAGACTGAATTGGAAATTTATCTTCATAAAAAACGTATCGACATTGTACTTTTGACAGAAACTCATCTCACATCACGCAACAAACTTTCTATACCTAACTATAATTTATACAGAACAGACCATCCCGACAATACTGCTCACGGAGGGACAGCTATATTAATAAAATCGACACTAAAACATTACCCTATACACGTAGACTCAACGGCTCAGATACAAATAACAGGAATACACTTACAGACTAAATACAAAAACATAACACTAGCTTCTATTTACTGTCCCCCCAAATATATCATTACCGATCAAATGTTTATTGATTTATTTAACTCGTTTGGTAGAACATTTCTGGCAGGGGGGGGGGGGACTTTAATGCAAAACACAAAACTTGGGGTTCTCGTTTGTGCACACCAAGGGGCAGAAAACTCAAATCTGCTATTGACCACTTATCATTGAACGTATTTTCTCCTGACAAACCGACTTACTTACCAAATTCTTGTCACAAAAAACCTGACGTACTTTACATATTTGTAGCCAAAGATTTAACGATTCTACCGATTACAGTTACAACTGAAACAGACCTTGGCTCAGATCATTTACCGGTGAACCTGATGTTGGGGGTGGAGAAATTCTATGCGGAAAGAAGACAGTTGCTTACCTACGGATTCGTAGATTGGGATCTATTCAATAAGCATATTAATGCCCAGCTCACTGTCCCTAAAGCACTAAAAACTGAAAAAGACTTAGAAGATGCAGGTGAACTCTTCACTTCGACCGTTCAAGAAGCTGCATGGTCCTCACAACAAATAAGGAGAAGACCAGGAATAACTTCGCCATCCTACCCTCAATATATCAGGGACCTAATCCGAGCCAAGAGACGATCACGCAAACAATGGCAAACTAACAGACTTCCTACAGACAGACGAATCTTCAACAAACTTAACAATCAACTTAAAACAGAAATACGAAAATTTAAACAAACTAACTTTGACAAATATCTGGAAAACCTGACAACCGACGACAACAGCCTTTGGCGACATACCAAACGAATTCTGAAACAACGTGAAGTTTCTGCCCCATTGAGAAACGATGATGGTTCTTGGGCCGTGTCGGATAAAGACAAATCTGAAATCTTCGTTGACTATCTTTCAAGTGTTTTTCAACCTCACACAGACTTAACAGACATACAACACGAAAATTATGTACAGAAATTCTTGGACTCTCCTCTTCCCATGTCTCTTCAACCGAAATCCTTTACTCCTTCCGAGGTATCTACACAGATTATGAACTTGCCGAAAAGAAAGACTCCTGGTTACGACCTTATCACTGCTGAGGTGCTTCAAAAAATCCCCAGAAAAGCTTTAGTATTTCTCACTACATTATACAATGCTATACTCAGGACGACCAAATTCCCCATTCAATGGAAATATTCTACGATTTCAACGATACATAAACCTAACAAAGACAAACACAGACCTGATTCCTACAGACCAATTAGCCTTCTTCCAGTATGCTCAAAAATATTTGAAAAATTATTGTACGGACGCATTATTAACATACTGACTGACCACAACATATTACCAGACCATCAATTCGGATTTCGCTCTTTTCACTCCACAACACAACAGCTACACAGAGTAACGGACTTTATTTCCACTGCACTTGAACTAAAACAATACGCTTCTGGGGCATATTTGGATGTTACTCAAGCTTTTGATAGGGTGTGGCACCAGGGTCTTCTTTTTAAACTAAAACTCATACTTCCAAGCACTTATTATCTAGTTTTACAATCTTTTCTCTATGACCGCTTCTTTTCTGTCCGACAGGGTTCTGAGACCTCATCAGTCAACCCAGTCTCTGCAGGAGTTCCCCAAGGTTCTATCCTGGCCCCTCTTCTGTACTTAATATACACATATGACTTACCGACAAACGAAAACATCCTAACTGCGACATATGCCGACGACACTGCAATTATTACTAAAAACACAGACCCTACACAGGCCAGTATGACTTTACAACATCACTTAGACAATGTACAAAACTGGTGTAGGAAATGGAAATTAAAGATTAACCACGACAAATCACTACATGTTACATTTACACTTAGACATGGAACCTGCCCTCCAGTTTACGTAGACAATCACCAGATACCACAATCAAACACAGTAACGTACTTAGGACTTATTTTTGACAAAAGATTGACATGGGGCCCACACGTTAAGACTAAACGTAAAACTCTAAATTTTCGACAGAGACTATTGTATTCGATACCTCATAGACATTCTAAATTACCCATCAGACAGAAACTTAACGTATACACTTATTTATTAAAACCAATATGGACTTACGCTTGCCAAATATACGGACCTGCTAAAAAGACACACATACGAAAAATACAAACATTTCAATCGCAATTTTTAAGACTGGCAACGAACTCACCACTATATGTTTCAAACGACACCCTTCATACTGACTTACGTATTCCTACTATAACAAACCACATTCGATCGACTTACAAACGATTTCATGACAAACTAAATGGACACATAAACAAACTTGTACAAAACATGGCTACAACTGACTTACCATCCATAACTCGGCGTAGGCTGAAAAGGAGTTGGATGAGGGACCTCCTGACCTGAAAATATAGTTCTGCTTAATGTCAGGAGGATGCACCACTGGGTGCTGTCTCCCTCATGCCTGCCCACGCCATGTTTCCCTAGATTTTAGCACATTTGCTTATTGTAATATTTTTTTACAGGTGTAAATAAAATGATAAGTGAAAAAAAAAAAAAAACAGTTGTTCGATGGAATAACTGGAGGAGAAAGATTTATGGGACGTCCACGATTAAGATGGTCAGAGACTATAGAGAGAGATGGGAATCAGAAGATGGAGGAGACTCGCCCGGAATAGGGAATAACAGAGTAGGATTGTAGAGCCCCCTTCAATGGCTGTAGCGCCATGGAGAGAGTAACCGAGTGACAATAATTTGAAGTTTATATGGAAATCACCAGTTACAATCGCAACTAAATTATTTTAAAACTCAATATAAGCATGAATAATCATAGCATATTCCAAATCCGATTTTCAGAGCTTTATGGCATATCCAAAATTAAATAAATATATATTAATTAGATTGAAATTAGAAGGAAATAGACATCCTCATAAGCTATATTTAAAAAAAAAATTATTAATAAAACATAATAAAATGAATGGGTACTAGGCCACTGCGGTATCCATGGGAATGAAGATAGTACAGCTTCAGAACAGTGGTACCAAAAAATTTCCTATCGTAGAGCTTGGGATGAAATTAAGAAGGCATATCATGCTCTACTAATAGAGGGGGTGGGGTGGCCGAGTTGGTTAGCGCGCGTTGCTTTAAACACGCGTTGCCTAGCTACCAGATGACCAATACCTCGAAACTAAAAAAAAAAATTACGAGTTCGACTCTCGGTACCCAAAGGGGACTTTTATCTCGGTATTAATTCCCCCGCCCGCACCCCCTGGTCCGAGAAACCCCTATATAGCCTTCTAAGGCGAGGTTGGGGTTGAAAAAAAAAAAACCTTTACTAATGGATTTCCTAAGACTAAGTTCGATCAACCAGCGCTGCGCCAAACTCGTTATTGAGGAAGAACGAGTACCAGTAGATTTGAAGAGAAAAGATGCTATTGCACGGTACAGAATGATTACCGGCCATGACTACCTCGCGAAGTATTTGCATAGAATCGGGGTGGTAGAGTCTCTACATTGCTGCCTTCGTTGTTGTTTTGGTTTTAAGGGCAAAAAACTGCAAGTCGTTATTATTGCCCAAAAACATCTTCAGAAGACTATTAACTTACCTATGATGAGGGGGACAAAAAAAAAAGAAAAAAAAAAGTACGAAATCAATAAGAATAAAAGAGAACAATAGGACAATAAACATTATAATTTAATCGGAACTGCAAACACGATGATTAGCAACAAAATTATAATAAATAAAAAAAAAATAATAATAAAAAAAAAAATAATAAAATAAAAATAAATAAATAAAAATTGTGAGTAAAATATCAAAAAGTGCGTAAAATAGCCTGAATGTGTTAAATGAGGTGATATAAAAGAATGTTCTTCACCAATTGAATGACACCGTCGACGGCCCGATCACTATCGCTCAATGCCTCCGAGACTTTACGTGGTACGCTTGCTGCCTTCGTTATGAGAATAGTGAAATGGATAGAGCGCATCTAGAATATGCTCCCGATCACAAAAAAACAAGAGCTGAAACTCCATCCGGAGTGGTATTGGGCTGCCAGATCAATTATGGCGGAAGCCGAAATGGGAAGGCATAATTAAAAAATAAAACATAATAATTACGAATACTGTAATTTTTAACATACTAAAGCCTATTGAAAGTTATAAAAAAAACTTTTAAATCAGAATTAAAAAAAGTGAAATCAGGAAAACATTTGGAAGAAAATGAGATCAAACTTCTATTTAAAATCATTTATAGGTGCATGTTTGATCGGTGACCTAAAACCTGGCTCTGACTCCTGTACTTGTGGAGTCACACGAATTCCAGCAATTATTTACCCCAGTGCCTACCAAAATCAAAATCCATCACTGCATCGATCTTATAACTTATTGGTAGTTTTAAAATAGGAAGCTAAAGAAAGTCAGAATAGAGAGATCGGAAAAATAACATCTGTCCGAACTGAGTTATAGGGTGTATATTAAGGTATGTTGGTAATAGTTCGAGTACGGGAATATTGTGGTGTATTAGAAAACTCTTGTTCACCGCTGCTAAGCTACTTCAGCCCTTGCAATGTATTTCCATTGATAACTCGAATTCTGAAATTTTCAAGATCGAAATAAATCACCCTACAACATATTTCATATATAAATAAAAGTTAAGAATAAAGTAAAACAAAAACCACAAAGACATTTGTTAAAAAATCTAAGCTGAATTAATGACGTTTTTAAGATAAGCAATTTAATGTGATAAATTACAGCAATTTTTTTGACAAATTCTTTTGACCAATTCCTACTCACGATCACCACCATCATTATGTCGTACTTTACGTGGTTATCAGCTCCTAACCTACGTCATACTCTTTTATGGTCCTGACTCACCCGAATTCGAAATCTTCCACTGCATCAATCTTATGACAAAACGTAGTTCTATTTATTGTGATAGTTTTAAAATTGAAGCCTTAAGACAGCGAGAATAGCGAGATTATAAAAGGTAATATTGTGGGGTATTAAAAAAATCTGGTGCGGGCAACACAAGACTTTCACTTACCTCCATTTTTAAAATCAATGAAAGAATTTTCAAATACAGTTAGAGGTAAAAATACGTGAAGTTATTAAGGAATTAATCAAATTGAATTTATATAGAAACATGTGTTTTATTAAAAAATTTATTGTATTATTATCTTAAATAATCAGTTAGTTTTATCTTCTTTTCATCACTCTCCATTAACTTCTAAAAGCTTGTGTATGAGATGATATTTTTTCTAAAATCTTTAGCTTTCCAACGGTATATCATACGTGCATATTACTGCTCTTATGTTCAAAAATGAAAAATTACATTAAAAAAATATTTTTTCTGTTTTCTCCTTTAGTTGGGTATCGAATTTATTCAATTTATATATTTACCTGTTTTTCATCAGCGTTAACAAGATAATCTAGTTGTTATTATTATTGAATCTACAAAATTAAAGGTACTTTAGGGGAAGACAATTTAAAATATCGGCATTTAAGCCCTGTCAGACCATTTTTATATAAATAAAACCTACATGATATTAAAGCCCATTAAATTTTACATCGATATAGCGAGTTTAATCAAAATCGTCGGAACCGTTTTCGAGAATATCGAAAAAAGGTGCAAAATGCACGGTATAAAGTGCCTCTTCTGGTAAGCTCATTTTGATGAAAAAAGTTTTGTCACGTCTCGGGCGCATAGTTGTCTTAAATATGAAATTTCAGTTTCATAGGACTTACCGTTTCCGCCCGGGAGTTACCACACACACACACACACACACACACACACACACACACACACGCACACACACACACACACACACACAGACCTTTTTGCGGGACTTGGTTATTTGGACTCAGGGGACCCTAAAACGTGTATTTCCGTTGAAAACTGGAATTCGAAAATTTTCACGATCGCAATATTCCCCTTACTATATATAGTAAGTGAAAGTAAAAAAGCTCTGCGAGCTAAGAACTCTTGATCGTCGCTGTTTACTTCCGCTTGTGCTATGTATTTCAGTTGAAAACTCGAATTCTGAAATTTTTAAGATCGAAATACTATACTATTGATTAGTTATGTAGAAAATTGAAAAGTATTTTAAATGTGATGAAATACATTAAAAAAGAAAAATGTGATATTATTTTGACCCTTCTCTTCTCACGATACCCATAATTACTATTACCAATACCAGCTTCATGCTATTGGGTACCACAAAATTGTGTCAAATAAATTTTCCTTATCATATTGCCCTGGACCTACTAAAATCGAAATCCGCCACTGGATAAAAGTTGTAACGTGTTTAAAACAAAACGAAGTTAAATTCATTTTGATAGTTTTAAAATAAAGAACTAAAGAAAGTGAGAATGGAGGGATCAGAAAAACAAGATTCATACGAACTGAGTTATACGTTGTATATTAATATTAGAATTAGTAATTGTTGAGGTATGGGAATATTTTGGGGTGTAAGAAAAACCCTGCGACCTTGACGATCTTGTTCGTCGCTGATAGCTTAATGCAAACTCGACATTCCTTTTTTTGGCCAAAAGATGGCTCCCGGATCCCGTTACATCGATGCAAAGCCTCATCGACATGGAGTTAGAATCGATACGAGCTCCCGGTGCCCGGATATTCCTGGAAATATTTAATAAAAGGAGAAGCCGAGGCGCATTGGTCCAGCGCAGGCTGTATTGACCCGTTGCCATGGCGACTGCCTTCATCTCCCCCACCCCCGCAACCCTAAAAACCAGGCCCTTCACCAAATAGAATCTACCCTCTCCCAACAATTGCATTTTCTCTTCCTATTTCAGCCTCTCATTTTTCTCTTTCTCTCCCTCCGCCTCATATTCTGCGGCTACGTGTTCTCTTCGCTCCCTCTTGTATATTCCTTCTAATAAATCCCCTTTGTCTTTTATTTTAATATTTCCTGACATCTTGGATTGTATTATCGCCTGTAGCAAATAGCTTTTGCCATCATCTAAAGTGACAGGATTGTAATGGAATTTTGTTTGTACATATCCTACAGCAGTTTTGCAGCTTAATGACTTTTAGAGTTTATCTTTAACATTTGTAGATCATAGTATATTTTTCTTTTTTATTCTTTAAATATTTAGTTTTGACAAATTATACTTATGCGCCTTTATCATCTTATGTAATCCTAGTATCCACTTGTTTACAGGCAAGAATTGCAATGACTTCAAACCAAATAATCCTATATACATTTTCTATCATTAATTAGCTATATTAAAACCAATAATATAGATAGATAGATAGATAGAAAATAATTTTTATTCTGGGACTGGGTCCCTTTAGAATAACAGCTTTGTACAGTTTTAATATACAATATGTCTGGCCAACAGACAAGATAAACATGATTAACTACTATTTACAATAATTGATTAATTTGTATACAACACAAAATAAATAAAATAAAAACAATCTTCAGAAGCTAATTTATGTTAGAAAAAAATGAGAAATATATGAGTTGATAACAGAAAAAAATTAAATAAAACAAAAATAATTAGTAACATTGTACTAATACTTAGTATTCTTAAAATAACATTAACTCTGAAATAATAAAGGATCTATATTAGACCAAGAATTAATGAAAGATAATACCATTAAAACATAAATAAAAATAAAAAATACAAATATAAGAAATGAAATCTTCTAGAAAAAAAATAAAGATATAAAAAACTAAACAAATACTGTAAAGATTGAACCAAAGGAAAAAAATTATATAAAAATATATTTCATATTTAAAATATATGTCAGGCAGCGTCATTTTGGGATGTTAGAAGGTGCTGGAAAAGAAGGAATTTCAATGTAGAAAGAAAAGGAGCATGGCGGATGTTTGATGGAAGGGATTCAAGAAACTAGTAGAACGGGCCAGAAAGGAGCATTCGTATTTTTTTGTTCTGTGGGAAGTGATATAAAGGTTGGAAAAACGGGATCTAGTTTCTAGCGGGTGAATTGAGGGTTTGAACTGTAGGAGATTGTAGATATATGGAGGGTGTTGTGAATTAATGGTTTGGTATAGGAAAGATCCAAGGAAATATTGCCTACGGGTAAGAGGAAAGAGCCATTTTGATTCGGTATAAAGATGGGATACATGAGACCGCCTCGATGTGCCAAAGACAAATCTTAAAAAACAGTTCATAATTAACTTTAATCGTTTCTCTAGCATCATCGAGAGGCCATCATATACCATACATCCATAATCAAACTGAGGGAAAATTAGAGAGGATACAAGGAGCTTGCGAGTGGAATAAGGGAGAACATGGCAGGAACGATGGAATACACATATACAAAAAGCACGATTCAGTAAACAGCCGCTGTACAAAAGATAGAGTGAGTATCCACATTGGTATGGCTTGAAGACCATTAGAGATTACATAATCAAATATTACTTACTTCAACATCCAGTTAACTTTCACGTTAAGTATTGGAAAACCGAAAAATTATGAGACCATCAACAAAAAGCTATTCTATATTTTATATATTTTCTCCTATTTTATAATATAGGTATTAATGCCCTAAAATTCCTAGGCTACCTACCTCCTAGTTTTATTTTAATCTTAGCAGAAGCCAACAAAAAATGTTTTCTTTCAATATTTATATTATTTCATGGGATTATCTTCCAGATTGATCCGTACTAGGTGTCTCTTCGTAGAACGCAGACAAATTCAGCAGTCACTTCTTTCTTGAAAACAAACAAAAAAAAGAGTATCATTCATAGCATTAATAAACATTCAAAATAAAAAAAGTCTAAGCCTATTTATTTTAAAATTATAATGCACTTGAAATATTTTTGGTTTTCATAATCGCCCTGTTATATTCCTCTGAATAGGTGCATTAATACTACAAAATATTGCATATGGTACTGTTAAAAAAAAATAAATAAAACATTACCAAAACTTATTTTTTTTTAAATGATTGATAATGTACTAACATACTGAAAAAACAACAACATAATAATATGTTTGGTACTGAGATACGACAGTGGTTAACATTCTACTTCTTAAAAGTTAAATACATTACTTTTTAATATTTAAATCTTAAATAAGAAACATGCAGTGATATTGTGGATATCCATGCGGAAGAAGCATAAAACATTAAAAAAACGGACAAAGGAAATGAATAAAAAAAAAAAAAAAAAATTAAAAAAAAAAGAAAGAAAAGTAAATAGAATAAAAGAAAAGTAATTACATATTAAATAAATGTTGAATATGGTTTTCAACTGCGGAAAAAGCATAATTAGATGCAATGGGAAAAAGTTATTGTTTATAAACTTTTCGAAATTCCTAAGATCGTTTCTTTCTAAAACATAAATTAATGGTATAAGTAATTATAAATTTAAATTTATGTGTACCTTAATAAAAAAAATCTAATTGTATCATCAAGAATTATGCTAAATTTTGTTTTTTTTTTAAGACAGGATTAATTTGCTAAGATATGGATTTTTTTTTTTTATCCTTAAATATAAAGAATGATTTTTCATTGTGTTTTTTTTTTTTTTTTTGTTAGACAAGCATGGAATCAAATTCATTTTTGTAAATTAATTACCGTTACAATGCTAGAAAAAAATACAGAAGTTGACATAATTTGTCAACACAGCAGACTATTTAAAATAGATTTTTAACGAAGAATTCTTCATTATTAAACTTTTATGTTAAATTTAAGAAACAAAAATTTAAATGTATTTCTTGCCGCAATAGAACGAAATTGAAAAATTTGTATCGGCTAAATCTTAAGAGTTCTTAAAAATTAATAAATAATTAATTTTTCAGATCATATTCCTATTAATTAGGTAAAAATTTTATTGTCTTTAAAGGAATTATAATACTTTTTGGGCCCAGTGAAGCAAGGCGCCGTGGCTTAGTTGGTTAAAGCGCCTGTCTAGTAAACAGGAGATCGTGAGTTCGAATCTCGCCGGTGCCTAATTTTTTTTTTCCTTGTGCATTATTATGTTTCTAATTATATTAAACGTTTTAGATAAAATAAATTGTTCTCATTTTTTTAAAAAGATAATTTATCAAAATTATTGTTATAATTTAAATTAATAAAAATAATTAATTAAACATATACTAAATTTCCGTTAGTTTTATTGAGTCAAACAATGCAAATCACAGTTATTCACAGAGAATATTTTCCACATCTTCCCTTCCACCATTGGTTAAACCATAGGATTTATTTAATTAAATAAATAGATGTAAAATTTCTTTTTCTTGTCTGGAATTGGCTCTAGATTTTCTTAAACATCTTTAAATCATTATGTTTCTACTCGACAAAATAAAATTAAAATACGTAATAAAAAACTATTTTTTTAAATACTTAACGGAACTTTATCAAATATTAAAATTCCATAAATTACCGTATTGTGTAGGTTTTTTCGTGTTACTTTTCCTACTATCTTAACCAAAATATTGTATAAAAATTAGTAAATTCAAAGGATGATTGAAACTCTGTTATTATGAAAAAAGGTCCATTGAAATCATGAAACCAAACATATTTGTATTGAGTGTACATTGTAAATATTATGTAAATAAATAAAGTTTCTTTCTCTTTCTTTCTCATGAATTACCAAAATAAATATAAGAATAAATGAAAAATTAAGAAAATAATAATTGATTAAGAGATAACGACAAATTATAATGTATTTTTGTTTTTTTATTGTGCATTATTATTAAAAGTTATCTCTTAATTTATTTCTTCAATTTGAAGGTTTAATTCTATTGTTGATGTCCACTTTTTATTTTCTGTAATATTATTCTAAAGTGTCGTCCCAGGATAATTTAAGAATTAATAATAAAATGAATAATGATTAAATATTTTTAAAAATGAATTTATCAATAGCAGAAAAAATGTATATCGCCAAAATTGAAATTACTCGAGCACAAAAATAAATTACATACAAACCTGTTTTAAGAGGGAAGGACGTATTGTTTCATCTCCTGCGATTTTCAAAATTAATCGTACTGATTATAATAATATATATAGATCAAACCATTCGAAATCGCCCAGATCTTGCCGCAACACATTTTTGATTTTTTTTAATATAAAACCGCGGATATTTTTTTTTTTTTCTGGCAAATACTTTTAGTGTTGTGGCCGTTTTAAGTCAGCTTCTCAACTAAAAACGTACTTTAGGAAAATCGCTCAAATTCTAGTAATTTGCAGACATCGAGTAAAAAAAAAATAAAATAAATAATTAAGACAAGCTTATGCTTTATATCCTTTGTCCTTATAACTCATTACCTTAAAAGTGAAGAAAGTGATAAAAACAGTTCTTTAAAACTAATACGAAATAAGACTTTTAACGAGTAAAAAGTTTATAAAGGAAAAGAGACTCACCTTTGGTTATTTTTCTTAGACTAGTCACAGTCCTACTTTTTGTAAAAATTTCGATCTTGAGAACATATTTTATTCTTGTATATTAATTTTCATTTATATTAAAAACTGTTAATATACAAGACAGTACTGAAACCTATCTGGACCTACGGACTTGATCTGTGGGGGACAGCCAAATTTTCTAACATCAAACGCATTCAATCCTTCCAATCAAAAGTCCTCCGAACAATAGTTAATGCCCCTTATTATGTATCGAACCATACCTTACACCGCGACCTAAATATTCCATTTATTTTAGACCTTATACCATTAAAATTCTCTAAATTCCATCAGAACCTTATCCATCACCCTAATCCCCTAGCTCAATCCTTATCCAGCTCCACACATCCTTACCATCCTCCTAGAAGGTTGAAACGGCAGTGGCCTCGTGACCTCTTGTAACATGTATATTGGAGTTCTAGCAATGGGTAGATTCTCCACTCACGTGTTGTATGCTTGTGAATTGTATATAGGTATGAGTGACTTTTGTATATATTTTTATTGATTTTGTTTTGTATATATGTATATTGTATTATTATTATTGGGTTGATGCAAAATTAATGCAGGTTTCCTCTATTGCAATATCTTAATTCCAATTGTGTAAACAAAGCTAATCCTAACATTGATCATTATTATACCAAAACAAACCTTATCTAATACCCTCTCTTTTACCATGAATTTGTTTAGTAAAATCGTTTTGTTCAGTGTGTTCAAAGGTCTTGAATCGAAAATGTCAAAGTGCGATTTTTGTCAAATTTATTTTTACGAATTTAAATTAGGGCGCAGCGCTGCGCAAACGGCTCGTAATATTAATGAAGTGTGGGGTCAGGGGGCTATTAATGAGTGCACGGTGCAGCGTTGGTTCCAGAAGTTTCGCAGAGGAGATTTCGACCTCGAAGACAAGGAAGGTCGGGGCCGTCATCTTGCTCTGGACAACGACCAGCTGAGGTCAAAAGTGGAAGAAGACCCAACCAAAACCACACGAGAAATGGCGGCGGAACTCGGAACTCAAAAATTGCAACGTCTTTGCCCAGCATTGATGAATCGGAAGGGGCCGATCCTGCTTCACGATAACGCCAGACCACACGTTGCACAACCAACGCTTCGACGACTGCACGAGTTGGCTACGAAGTTCTCCAACATCCGCCTTATTCACCTGATCTCTCTCCTACAGACTTCCACTTTTTCAGGCATCTGGACAACTTTTTGAGGGAGAAAAATTTTCAAAACCAGGACGACATTGAAAATTCTTTTCGTGATTTCATTGAGTCCAGGGATTCGGATTTTTTTTCTGGTGGAATAAGAAAGCTTGTTGAACGTTGGCAAAAGTGCATTGATTCAGATGGAAATTATTTTGATTAAATATATATGGTTAAAGTTTATTTACAATACCTACTAAAAACCTGCATTAATTTTGCATCAACCCAATATTACATAAATTTATTGTTTTGTATATTGTGTATATATTTTATTGTAATTTTATGCTGTGTAAATATTGTATGAATGCAGTATGTATGATATCTTTCAGCGCTACTATTAATGTCCAAATTGGGACAGATTGTAATTTTACTCAACAAAATTGTTGTTGTTTTGTATATATCGTGTGAATGTAGTATGAATGTTGTACGTTATCACTATTAAAAATCTGGTGCGGGCAAAATTAGTTAAATGGAATTTTTAAAGAAACACGTGTTATATTAAAAAATTGATTATATTATTATCTAAAACAGTCACTTAGTTGTATCGCCTTTTTATCACTCTCTATTAACTTTTGAAAGCTTGTGTATGAGATAATATTTTTTCTAAAATCTTTAGCTTTCCAACGGTATATCATACATGTATATTACTGCTCTTATATTCAAAAACGAAAAATTTCATTACAAAAATATTTTTTCTGTTTTCTCCTTTAGTTGGGTATCGAATTTATTCAATTTATATATTCACCTGTTTTTCATCAGCGTTAACAAGAAAATATAGTTATTTTTATTTAATCCACAAAATTAAAGGTATTTTAGGGGAAGAAAATTTAAAATATCGGCATTTAAGCTTTGTCAGACCATTTTAATCAGAATAAAACCAACATGCTATTAAAGCCTATTAAATTTTACATCGATAAAGCGAGTTTAATCAATATCGTCAGAACCGTTTTCGAGAAAATCGAAAAAAAGTGCAAAATGCATGGTATAAGTGCCTCTTCTGGTATGCTCATTTTGATGAAAAAAGTTTTGTCACGTCTCGGGCGTATAGTTCTCTTAAATGTGAAATTTCAGTTTCATAGGACTTATCGTTTCCGCCCAGGAGTCACCACAACACACACACACAGAACTTTTTGCGGGACTTGGTTATTTGGACTCAGGGGACCCTAAAACGTGTATCTCCGTTGAAAACTGGAATTCGAAAATTTTTACGATCGCAATACTTCCCCTTACTATATATAGTAAGTGAAAGTAAAAATGTCCTGATTTGGACTGATTGTAATATTGCTCAATAAAGTATTGTTTCTCTCTCAATTTTCAAAAATGGGCAAAATCTCTTTTTCGCGAAGTTTACACGAATAGACACCGAGTGACAAACTATGAAACTAAAACTGGTGTTTATAAGTGACATAAATTTGGTGACTGATACAGAGTTGGTTTTCAAGTTATAAAATTCTCTTCCCTTTTAAAATAACGTTTTCTTTAAAAATTATTAACTCATGTAATTTTGCACATTTCAAAAAGAAACAAAATAGAGTAGTGATGAGAGTACCCGCATACTTGTTTGATCCTTACAACATATTTCCTAAATAGCCAAGAAAGCTGTTAAAAAAAATTCGTAAAAATTTAAATCAACTGTAACTTATAGCGGGCTAGAACAAGGGAGTTTAGAAAGGAGTCTCACGCTTAACTTTTTTTCTTGAATATTCAAAAAAAAAATAAAAGATAAGTATTATTTGTTGTAGAAATTTCGATCTTGTAAGGATGGTCCTTCTTTTTAATATAAATTTTCAAAGATAGGCTATCGCCAAGTTCAGTAATATCTTTAGTGAAATATCTTAAAAGGGACTGCGTGAAAAATTATTTATTATTTATTTGTTTGTATGTATTTTATGTTTTCGGTGATTTTTTTGTCATATAATATTTGTGCGACATTCATTTTATTTTTATAGTAACAATTCCAGCATTGTTTTGGTTAGTTTATCTGTCTTTTTTTTTCATTTTATTTCAGTATTAGCTGTCTTTACAAACGATGTCCTCTTTTAACTATGAATTTTACCATTAGGCGTTAGCAATCAATAAGGAACCAGTTAGATAATATACACAGGATATTATCCCTGAATGTACAAATATGAAGAGTTGATAAAAAGAATTATTTGTACCACTAAGTAACTTTCAAAATACTATGCCGGTACTGCTAAACCCCATAAACGTTTCTCACACACTCACTTCTGGCAGGTTTTGGTAATTCACCAAGCAGTAATGTATAATTATCTTTTTTTCCTTTCATAAGAGCCTTCTCTTGACAATAACAAGCACAGCAAAAAAAGAATTAACGAAATCAGCCAAACAAGAGAAATAGGGATTCCTTTTATACGTTGTTTATAGATAGATGGATAGATAAAAGTATCCGCTTATTCTTTGCTTAGTGTTATTGTATGTAAATAAAATAAAATAAATTATTTATCATAAACAGGCAAGAGAAGGGCTGAAGAGCGGAAACAGGAGTATGCAGAACGGATGGGACAATACTAGGCCAAAAGAAAACAGTAGTAGCGTGGTCCCAAGTTGGCTAAAACGATAAAAAAAAAATAACAATAATAAAAATAAAATGAATGAAATACTTTTTTTTTTGTTGTTTTTTTTTTGGGTGCGAAAAGGCCTTAAAGATCACGCGAATATCATGCTCAGGTTTGCTTCCTCAACTTCCTTCTTTTCCAAACTTCCCTCATGAGCTCCGCATGTTTGCGCTTCCTTTCCTCCGACCAAGCATAATCCTTTTTTTGGCGTTCTTTGACCTCGAAGACCTTTATATTGTTCAGTGACCTTCTGTAGGTCTCTCTATCCACACAGTCTGAATCCTTCAGTCCTACTGAATCCATGTCGACCCTGATCTGCTTGAAAAAACTAGTCATGTTCTTGCGCTGGTGATATCGTCGGAAGATTTCCCGGTTTAACCTTTCAGGGCTCATAGAATTTAAGCCTTCTTACCCTGATGTCGATCTTCAGGCTTTTGTTGTCAGCGTATATTTCTTTGTTGGACTTTAGCCTGTATCCTTCGGGTGTCTTGTTGGGCCTATAGATCTTCCTAAGTACTTTTCTTTCTACCTCCAGAAGCTTTTCTAAGCTAGGTAGGCAGGTGGTCTCTGTCCCATAGGTTATCATGGGTTTGATTACGGTGTTATAATGTCGGACTTTGATGGATAGGTCCTTTTTGTTGTAGAAGTTCTTGAGGTCGAAATGCAAGCTCTCCAATTTCGCGACTCTTCCATTAAAGCTTTCTCGGTCCGATCCGTTATTGCAGATGACTTCTCCCAGGTATCTGAATTTCGGGGTCACCTTTATCTTTCCACATACGGTGTCGACCGCCTTTTTCTTGTATTTTGAATCTGAGGTCATTAGTACTGTCTTTTTAGAGGAGATTTGTAAGCCCGTTTTCATGGCTATCCTTGAGAGGGCATTTATCTGAGCGATCGCCTCTTCCTCCGTTTCCGCGAAGAGGGCGAGGTCGCCTGCATAGGCAAGACACTTTACTTTTACATGGTCCTTCTTTGTACCTAGGACTGCTCCATAGTCGTTTTCTTTCCACAGTTCTCTCATTATCTTATCCAGTACTACATTGAATAGTACTGGGGATAGCCCTGTCTGAGTCCCGTTTTGATCTGGAACGGTTTGCTGACGTGTCCTTGGTACTTGACTTTTGACTCGTTCTCTGGCAGAGTCAGTCCTATCAGCGTCCTGGTTTTCTGGTCGACCCCAAATTCCTTGAGTACTTCAAGCAGGGTCTCCCTGTCTACCGAGTCGTACGCCTTCTTGAAGTCGACGAACGAGATGAACAGGTTTTTTCTGCTCTGGGTTCTGTAATATCTAATCAGGAGCTTAAGGCTAAGGATCTGTTCCTGGCATGATCTGTATTTTCTGAACCCCGCCTGATATTCCCCGATCCTCGGGTCCACTTGCGGGTACAACCTGTTCAGGAGTGCTTTGCAGAGAATTTTGTATGTTACTGGCAGTAGGGATATCCCTCTGTAGTTGTTCACATCAGATTTATAGTGATTTATATAGAAATACGGTTTATAGTGATAGATATATTTTAAAAAATAATTGAAGGTAGTCTTGGTCTGGGCCCACTGCGGAATTTCTGGAACACGGAAGAAGCAGATAGAGTTCCTAACATAGCAAGGCAAGGGGAAATACCTGAGATAACGGTGCTAAAAGAAATAATCTAAAGTCGATCTTCTTTCATAACTAGGAGAGAGAGTGGAGTCTCAGCAGGTCAAAATGGTTTGAAATAAAACAAGATTGTAAAAACTGGACCACCAGCTCAAGAAAATCAAGAAGGGGAGAAACTAAAATATGCCGTACTAGAGTGTCTAAAACATGTCTATGCCTAAAACATGTCCTACTAGAGTGTTCCCTATTCGAACCAAGTCAAAGAAAATTAAACTTAGCAGATACTATTACGAAACTTTTAGAAGACGGTTCAAGTTCCTCAAAGAAACAAAATATTATAATAGAGTCTAATTTTCAAAACATGCCAATGACCCTCCCTGCCAATGTTTTCCAGAATTTAACAAGTATAGTTTTTGACGATTTTTCAGATCAGGAGAGGGGTTTTGTTTTAGGGCGATATATTTTTATAAAAACATATATTTTTTCTTGTAAACTTTTATAATTAAAAACAAATATAGATTTTTTAAATATTATTTCTTAGTTTACTGATTCCAAAGTAGATAAAATCCATAGTTCCTTTTAAAAATAATGTTGGAGTCATAGGTGTAAAACATTTCTAAACTATAGCCATTTTGAAACGAAACGGCTGATGATGATATTTTTATGATAATATGATATCATGTCAGATCTCCAAAACAATACGTTCTCTACTCTAGGATAACATCTATTATGTTATCATATTATTATTATTCACTATGGCTATTATTGACATAAGGTTATTATGTCGTTTTTGTCAGATCTC